>CM060912.1:76642325-78043158 GCA_030737875.1 Allium sativum | reverse complement strand
TCATATCACCTTAGTTGAAACAGTCATTTGGTTTACACTGCTTGAACCCCAAATGTTGCAACCATAAAGGTACAATAGAACATAAAATTTTATAAATCTTCAATACAACCATAAAGGTACAACACGTTATGATACAATACAACATACAATACGAATATTAAAAATCAACACTATAACCATATAGGTACAACACGTTATGATACTACATGCCAACTAAAACATAAATCCAGACTTAGGAAACATCAAATACAGATTACATAAATCCAGACATCTACCACGGCCTTGGGAAAGGTCCAGCTCTAGTTTTATCGGCAACAACCTTCTTCAAACGTTTTATTTTGGCTTGCGATTCCAGTGCATACTGACGTCCACGTTCGCACATGGGAGGGTCAATCCACTGCTTAAAATAACATCATTCAATTTCATCCGGAAAAACCTTGTGGCCCTCGTATGCTTCACAACAAAAAAACCGATGACCGACATCTTTTTCAGTCTCAGCGACAGCCACGACCGATTCTTGACCACATAGGAAGATAGGGTTGGCTCCAATAGTCCGCAGTAGTTCGGAAACCTTCCCTTCAAGTACTATTTCTTTTCCAGGTCATTGATTAGCAAAACCCCCATTGTTATTTTCCCATTTATCCATAACTCAATTTGTAAACGTGGAGTTAATGTTTTTTGAGCGTAAACAGCAAAATACTTGGGCATATAAATACATCAACGAATCTATCTTCATGTCCATGCTACAGTATATTAGTATCCTCTAGTGATGGGTCAAATAATTCCCTTGTCAAAAGCAGGAAAGCTTCCGACATATACTCTATTATTTCAAAAGCACCAGATTCCCTCAGCTATGTTACTTTGCAACTGTACACCTTTATCCGAGATTTGACTACTCAGCTATTTGAGTGTTTCCCGTGAAATGACTTATGCATCACGCGTGAACAGCGCACGAGGGTATCCTCGTCTGAATTGCTTGGTTCAACATTGGATTCCCATTACAGGGTATGGGTCATCCACTTGAGCATTATTTATTTTACCAATTCGTAACAACTATCCACCTATAAATATATCTCTAAATAAATACCAACTTACCTCACTCAAATATCTTTCATCCCATTATTACACTACCCACGTCGCTTAGCACCCATTACAAATGTCTTCTTGGTCATCATCTACAGACTCAGATGAACAGGCGTATGAAGAGATAAGGCTAACGGAGCTTGCAGATGAATTACAGTTTCTCACCGAAATAAGACCCCAAAGTGGACCACCACAGCTACAGGGGAACGAACAACTTCCACATGAAGCGCAAGGACCACCTACCGGAGTGTCATATGAACAGCCAGTCGCTTAACCAATGCAAGCAGTAGAGTTCTATCGAGTACCACCAAATGAGCATGAAGTTAATTCGTATCCAGTTCGTTGCAACTACGGTTATGCGGTTGAGGTTGTAGTTCGAGCAGAGGGCAACAATATTGGTCGGCGCATGCAGCAATGTCCAGCATATCCAAATGGTTGCAATTACACGGAATGGATAGACCCACCTTTGTGTTCACGGGGAATAACATATGCGAATGAACTAGAAAGGGAGATTAGACGTCTCCAAAACGTTGTCGACCAACTACAATTGAACATTATGAGACTCCCCTGAGACTGAACGAAAAATGTGGTGAACTAAAATTACTATTACCTACTGCATGCTTTGATGTTTTCTTTCCCACCGTCGTTGTATCTTTATTAACTCCTGTATCTTTATGTTTATCGTTGGATGTATCGTTATGCGTAATATTGTTTGTGTCACTGAAATATTGAACCATGCACTTTGTTTGTCATCAATAGAGGTCATGTAAGTGGGGACGAACCATGGTTTTTAACACTGGTATGTCGTGTAATGTTTTAATTTATACCTACACGACCTTTGTAATAACGAATTAAACTTTGTAGTGATGAAGGAATCTGCACCAACCGACATCAATGTAATTGGTCAAAACCCTCGCTTGGTTTCAATAAAGTGGGTTCAGTGATGGGGACGACCCATGGTTTCAATTAAAGTGGTTTCAATATCACGATTATTGAGTTTTCGCGTCTGGTAAACACACTTAATATCACGATTCAGTACTAGGTTGTCTACTAATATTTCGTGCTCCCTCCATCCACGATAAATACCCAATGGCTCATATTCCATCCTTAAACTAAAATTGTTGCTACCTCTATCTACGTATATATCATGGACGATTGGGAAATTAGTGACGAGCATATGAACTGAATTTTCGATGAGTACGAGGGGAGTAAAGAAGATGTAGAAGATGGTGAAATTGTCCCAGATACGCAAATAGATATGGTGGCTGCAGTGGTTCAGCATTGTGAAGTATCAGCTTGTGTAACTCAGCCGAAATTACTAGTTCACTCAGCACTTAGCAGCCAAATTCCATCAACTTCGAACTCCAATCCTGAAACTCCCGAATTATCTTCCAATGATCTCCTGGCCCTCGTGAAAGCGTACATTTAGGTTGACAAAAGAGAAGAGTTATTGATGCAAGGAGGTGGGTGGTTAACTTATGAAGAAAGATGGGCAATGATCACGAGGCTACACAACAACCATCGTTCAAGGCCTACTAGACGATCATCGACTGAACTCCAGCTGGCTAATCGTACATTTTCAGATGCTTGTGATAAGTATCGTAACATTATCGAGGTAGTTGATGACGCAGCCATAGCCAAACCAACAAAAGCAACGTATGATTCTCGTTACCTATTCGAATACGGTAAAGAGTTTGTTGGCCACAAAGCGTACAAACTTCGCTATGAATGGCTTACCCGATTTGGCTCAGATTAAGGTTTTAGATATTATGATTATTATTGTTATGTAAACTTATGTAATAGTTTATGGTCGTTGAAAACTTATGTATTATTGTTCTCTAAACTTATGTAATCGTTGAAAACTTATGTAACGTTGTGGCATTTAGGTACTACATACGTAACCCATTAAGAATGTCTTTACAAAGTTGGTACTATTTCATAAAGAGAAATGTTTTGCATTGTACAAATAAGACGAGTACAGCAACGACACTGATTAAAGGAATCAATCAATAAATTAATCAATAAAAGAATCAATAAAGCAACGACACTAATTAAAGGAATCAATCAATAAAGTATTCAATAAAGTAATCAATAAAGACGGGCTAGCTTGGATACCCGTGATACATAATTGATAGCAGCAACATCTATGACAAAAATGTGTAGGCCTCTCAACGTTTAGTGATACACTGATGGACAATAATTAAAGGAATCAAGCAAAAAAGTAAAGCAGCGTACAATACACTTCCGCTACAAGATAAGCAATGTGTTTGTCATTAATGCACACTACCAGACACAAAATCTTGTAATTGAAAGGGTCGTGTCAATGTACAACACACTTCCGCTACAAGACAAGCACTGTGTTTGTCATTATGTCCAGTGTGCATATACGATTATATATAAAGTGTTGTCATCTGCTCATATTTCATACAACCAAAACAGAGTGGAATTCAACATCGTTGATCAATGAGTGCTTTAAAAAATTTATGATGCTGTGCTTCTAGCTCTTCTTCGTCCTCAACGTCTGATGAATATTTTGAGCATCGTAAAAGAGAACAACATTCTTTTCATGAAGAAACAAGATATGCGATAGAACGAGATATTGCTGAAAGCTCAGCGTTGACCCAAGGTGGAAGCGTTGAAGGTAGAAAAGAATTGCGATACGGACGCGACTATCCCACTGGACACAATCAACTAGTCAAGGATTATTTCGTGGCAAGCCCCGTATACGGAGATTTATATTTCCGTCGAAGATTTCATATGTCAAAAACAATATTTACTCGAGTACTTACCAAAGTTTCCGCAACCAACGTATATTTCACACATAGAAGAAATGCCATCAACGAACTGGGCATTTCACCACTTCAGAAGGTTACAGTCGCACTACGTATGCTTTCTTATGCAAGTTCCACTGATTCGTTGGACGACAAAATCAGAATTGGTGAGTCAACGACAGTAGAATGCATGAAGCAGTTTTGCAAAACCGTTGTACGTGAGTTCAGTGAAGAGTATCTTAGATCGCCAATAGCTCATGACATTGCTAGATTATTACTTATGGGGGATCAACGTGGATTTCTAGGTATGTTGGGTAGCTTGGATTGTATGCACTGGACATGGAAAAACTGTCTAGTGGCACTGCAAGGACAATACAGAGGTCATATGGAAAAAGGCTACGATGATTTTAGAAGTTGTTGCATCGTTTGACCTTTATATATGGCATGCTTTTTTTGGCGTTCCTGGATCTCTAAACGATATTAATGTATTACGACAATCATATGTGTTTAACGATCACCTTTCACCCCCTTGCAACTACAAAATTGGTGACAACGAACATTCGATTGGTTATTATCTTGTAGATGGAATATATCCGAAATGGAAGACGCTGGTGCAAGCATACAAAAAACCGAACAATGCAAAAGAAGCCTTATTCACGAAACAACAAGAGATCTTGAGGAAAGATATTGAAAGGGCATTTGGAGTACTCCAAGGTAGGTTCCACATACTGCGAAACGAAGTACACTACCACGATAAATCTATTATAGCTGACATCATGTACTGTTGCATTATTTTACATAATATGATTGTTGAAGAAGAACGAGGAGGATAAGAACTCCAGCTTCGAAACTACCCGGACATTGCAGTGGAATTTAGGAAAAAACCATATAAGGACCCAAATACATTTGCAGAATACTTGCAGCGACTGGAAGAGGTGCGAGACCCACAAGCTCATCTAGAATTACGAGAAAAGCTTGTTGAACACTATTGGGAGCATGCAGGAAACCAATAGTAAATTACTGCCTTAATGATTGGAGTGTATGCGTTATTATGTAAGATTTAGTGTGGTTACATACTAGTTATTTCTATTTTATTGTAAATTAATGCTTGAATGCTTTCGTTCACTGCCAACTCTAATCCGTAATCTCGTTCTGTTATGAAAATTTATAATATTGCTGCAACTAATATCTCATTCACGTAGTAAAAATTCAAAGGGCAATACAACTTAATTATAAACTTAAAGTACAAGACCTGAATTCAAATACTAAAACAACACCATTCACTTAAACACAAGTACACTTAAACTGGAACATAACACTAAAACTGCCTAAAGTGCGTTACGTTTCTCGAACTCTTCAAGTCGCTTTTCTATGTACCTCCTTTGAATTGGATTTAGATCGTCCAGCTTGACACTCATAAGTGCAAAATCATCTATACTTTGTTGTCGAGCTAACTCTTCTCTTCGTAACTCCAATTCGTTGATTCTCATTTGTTGAAGCTCTTCATGTCGTCGTTGTTTTTCCTCTGCTCTCTCTCTTCTCTCTATTCTGGATGCTTCCTTAGTTTCCAAGTACTGCTGGTTTGATTCCTCCGTAGCTGCCATACGTCCATCGAGTTGCTCGTAATACTGGCTGTAATCTTTCATAGCCTTTTTATTCGCTTTGTACTTCCCAGGTGGCCTTCCTCCTAAACCGGTTGTAAAAGGGGTTTCTTCGTTTGCATTAATGCTCCCGTGACTAACATCTTCGCTCGGCCATAGTGGCATGAACCGCTGTGTTGTATGCTTCTGCCGCACATTACTCCATTTATCTTCTTGCGAAAGTATATCATAGCAGTTGTGCATAGTGAACAGTTGGTTCTTTGATTTGGCCATATACACTTCATTTGCTCTGCTAAGTTGCATTACAGTAATTAACATAAACGAAAATATCATAAAAAAAGAGAAATGAAATGGGTGTATTCTAATTTAGTACCAAGTCCATGTCGTTTGCTCCACTTTGCTGTCTACTCGCCAATCCACTCATTATCCCTTTCCAAAGTTGACAACAAGCATTGATTCTCTTCCACGACTGCTTCAAAGAGTCAATCGATCTCAGAGGCTTATATGGACTTCGACCGTTGAATAATTTACAAACCGAACTCCAAAAAGAATTTTCAGTTTGATTAGTTCCTTTCACGTTATCTTTCGAACACTGAACCCAACAAAACGCTAGTTCAGCTTGTTCATCAGGTGTCCATTTGACCATTTTCGCAACCTTCGCAAGCGGACGAGTCATAACTGAATCAGGAATCTCATTGATATCAATTCGCATTTCGTTGTTTTCTACAGTATCATCACCATATAACATGTTCAAGTTTCTACAAAGTTGGGGAGAAGTATTTGGAAATGTCGCTTCATGTTGGCTGTTAGGAGATGAATAAGGTTTACTGCTATATGATTGTTGAAAAGAGGAGTTATGCCCATAGGCGGATACTTGAGTGTTTTGAAAATGATTAGAATTTTGTTGTGACTGGTAGAAGTTATGATTTTGCTGCGGAGGATAACAATTAGAAGTGTTGTGCATTGTACCTGAATTAAAATGTTCGTTGCGTTGATAAGAAATTTGCATTGGAAAATCTTGCTGCTCTTGATCAAAGTTGTATGGCCTTGAATTGCTTTGTGACGCCATCTTCGATTTTCCTTTGTTATTCTTACTGCTCGGTTTATTCGACATTACAATTGGATGATAAAGATAATTTTACGTGATAGATTTGGTGAGATAGAAGATAAGGGAGTGGTATAGAAAGTAAAAAACTGATGTAAATATAGAGGAGGGAAGGGTACGGAGAATGCAGCGGGTAAGGAGCAACGACTAGAAAAATAGCCGTTGCTCCTTACAAGGCTTTAATAAAGCCGTATAAGGGGTGGATGAAATTAATTCTCCACCCCATATACGGCTTTATTAAAGCCGTATAAGTGGAAATAAAATTCCACTTCTACGGATTTAATAAAGCCGTGTAGCCATATCCGGCTTTAAATAAGCCGGATATGGCTACTTTTTGAAGCAACCTTCTGGGTTGCCTTGGCAACCTTGGGGGTTGCCAAGGCAACAAAGAAGCGACGTGCCGACCCCCCGTTGGGGGTTGGTTCATCCCCAACCAACCTTGCGTTGGGGATGCTCTTAGGTTGGACGCTCATGTATGGTAACTATGTGGAATATTTATGCTGGTGCATAGTTGTTTTAGGAATTTTGGGGATGAAATTCCTAAAGTCGCAAAAATGTAACAATCCGTATTTTAGGTATTGAAAGATCATAAAATATTTCTAGTTAATACATGTTAAGTCATAACATTCTAATATTTTAAAATATGGTTATTTAGGATGTTTTACACATCTATTATTTTTGTCGAATTGTTGTGTGACCATTTTACTCCAATGTATCTTGTTTTAACCATAAGTTTTGATTGGAGCAAAATAAGACGCTCTAATTGGTTCCATTAGATCAAAATGATGGTCTGTCATTTTGTAAAGTGGTTATACGAATAATATGGACTAGGGGTATAGGATATATAGAAGTTTTAAAATTTTGAGATTATTAAAGAGAATTAGAGACAACTAATTGACTAAGATTAGCCAGCCCATTAGGCTAGTGACCTGATGTTATAAATAAGGGATGAAAGTTATTAGGTAACATTTTCTCTTCATTTCCCATCAACTCTAGAACAATGATCTACTTTAGTCCATCTTCCTAAATTCTAAATCATACTCAAATCCACCCCTAATCTTTCTTAATTATCAAAAAGATATTATATCTTCATTAAATATATGCATTTTTTTCACTTACAAGGTTGTCTACATCCATTCCTTATTATTTTGATTGATCTCTGTTAATCGGCCTTTTGGTCCAGTTCCTAAAAGTATGCAAGGCACGCTCGACTCAATGTATCGCGTGAAGTTAAAGCTTTTAGTGTCGTAAGGAGTAAAGGAAACAATCCTAGAAGGGATCATGCTGATAGGAACCTCCCGCTCCTCCAAACATTGCAAACCAATACCTCGAACCCTAGAAAGTCACAAGTTCCAACCTCAACTCTCCTTTCCCATCTTAATATTCTCCGTACCCCTCGAGGTATGAAATTTGTACCTTACGAAGTACGAATTTCGTACCCCAAGGGGTACAAAATTCGTACCCTAGGGAGGGGTACGAGTTTCTGGGCACAAGTACCAAAGGGTCCGAGATTTTGGTGGCTGACTACATGGGATACGAGATTTCTAGTGGGTCTCCTGCTTCTACCTACTCCTACCTACTCCCACCTAACCACTTACTATAAATACCCCTCAAGATCACACTTCAAAGGGGTTGGAATTTGGTGATTTGACTTCCCTTGAGAGCTCCAAGTAGCCTCTTTAGTGGCATCCATGCTTTGAGGAAGAAGAAGGGAAAAAGTGTCTTTTTCCTAATATTTTGCATATGACCATTGTGACCTCATATATCTTAGAGATGTTTTAAAGGGATGTCATGAGATAGTCTCAACCTTGTAACTCTTTGTTATTAATAATATTCAAACGAATCTTCCAAAGTAGACGTAGGCCTCTCATGAGACAGAACCACTATAAATCTCTGGTGTTATTTATTGCTTTCCGCACTTACTTTTCCACGCGAAACTGTAATTCTTAAGTAAATAAGAATCTTGAGTGTTTACGACATATTTTGCCGTCAACAATCTATATAGAATTGTTGATTTGATGAGCAATTTTGATCTCTCACAAATCTATATTGCATTATATGTTTATATTAAGGCTTTTAACACATATTTGTTCAAATTACCCTAAAATATGATCAAACATGTTAATTTCAGTTTTGAAAACCCTAGATTAACCTAACTAGTCATATAATTTATTAAATTATAAGTTTGAATGGATTAGTTAGTATTCCTAGACCTATATATACGGGGGTGTTTGTGTGTGTATGTGTGATTGACTCATATTTCTATGCATTTAGGTGTTTGGTTTTGATTGATGTTCATATGCTTACTATTTGATTTGTCAAAATATTTGTTTTGGACACTACCTTGACTTATATGCCAGAACTGTCATAATTAGGACTTGGAATAAAGATTGAAGCATGTTATGATCATAGTTCATTAGAATTGCATGGAACTTGGAGGATAGGCTGTGGGAAACATCATGATCACATTCAAAAAATTAGGTTCGAAATTGTCTAATTACAAGGATCGATACAGATCCATAGCTTATGGACCGACACCAATCCATCATGCTTGATGGTGGAGACACGGTGATACATGGAGGTGGCTTAAGAAGACTTCAATAAGGCTTGGGCCAAGTTTGGTGAAGTTAGAATTAAGTACATGGCTAAGGTTGGATAGATCGGCATGCATGACTTCGAATGAAGTTGGGTACTTAAAACTGGATCCGAAGGAAGCTAAGGGATGCTTAGTAGGATTCTTGTGTACTTAGCCAAAAATTAGCTAAGTACATGGATAGACACCGATCCATAAGGTATGGATAGGTAATGATCCATAAGGGAGAGGAATATGGCCATGTGATCAAGGATGGTAGGAGTAGTCTTATGTGCCATGATGGAGATTGTTGCTCGCTGATTGCTTCTATCAATTGGAAGTTATAGCAGGCAAAGTTTGGCTCTTCGATAAGATTCAAGTAAGGGTGGGATTGAAGGGAAGTGGGGTGCAGTTCGTGATACGACAAGGTTGCTCGGTGGTGAAGGCAACATGTTGGATATATGGGTCTCTTGACTATGATGAAGTTGTAAGAGGATGTGCTGGACACATAGGTTCTATAAGCACAATTCTAATGACGTTGTGACTCTCCAATTTGAATCTCAGGAATTGGGTTGAATCAAAGGAGTGATTGTAATAACCTGCCCGAAATGGGCCTAAATTTCGACCTAAAAAGACCAAACAAAACTTAAGCCACTCTAAACGGATCATTGGTTCCTATAAAGAAATGGTATAACAGATATAACAGAGCATACTAAAACGAAATCAGAATCTCACACAGCGGAAGGGCCTTGGTTCAAGCAGTCTCCTAGCTTTTTCATTAAGTGGTAAGGAAGCAAAGCAACTTATGGGGAGACCTTTAGTATATTAATTAGGTCCACACCTCGTCCGACCCATCCTCTTAGATTCTGATTGTGGGGCATTCAATGCACTTTATGTAGACCAGAAAGAAGAGGCTTCCTCATAGGCATTCCCTTTCAGTTAGAGTTGAGGCAATCAACGAAGCCTACCCAGTTCTATAGCAAGTCAGCACACAGATAAAATATAATAACTTAAAATAGATGTACCTTTAATAAAAACCATCATAAATGTTGGTAACAACAAGTCTAATGCAATAATAGGTATATCAGCATTATTATGCCAAAATAATACTGCCATAATGCCTAATAGCTATGGATCCTCCATGATCGAGCTCCATCTCCAAGGTAGCGCTGATCCAAGCGTTCCCACCTACTTTCCTATTAATATGTTAAGAGGAAGGAGGTCAGAACATAAAGTCTGGTGAATGAAAATCACATAAGCTTTAAGTAATAATTATCTCCTATACTTGGCAGTATAAGTTCTTCACGATATGTCAATGCAAATATAAGCACACAAGGCGAACATATATGGTGAATTTCATAAAAGTCACTTAATACTCCAAAACTAAATTAAGGGTGGGCACCTCCTACTTTACTTAATAACATGTTTATTAAGGGGACATTCCTCTTAGTCGCTTAATATCCAATGGCCGACCCCAAGCCACTTAAGACCCCGTTCCAACATTAATACATTATAAATGATAACTCTCTTATAGGGAGAGAAATAGTAAAGGTTGCTTAATACTAGGCTTTGGTCCAAGAACACAGCTTCTTATAAGAAGAACACCCTGGCGAATCCTTTTATTACTATCTAGGTATCCCTACGATTGAAATCCTATCCACTTAATACTTCCCTTAGATGGTGCTTCCTTAGGCCATGTATACATAATATGTCCCTAGGTTAGCCCTCACTTGCCTCCTAGATAAGAAGCGGGCATTACTTGGGGAACTACCCCACACACGCTATCGTCAATTAGGACCATTTAATGCCTTATAGGAGGAAGGTAGACCCAACAACCATTTAATTCCCAAGGGCGGGCCTAATGACCTAGATTCTGAACAAGGGAGTAAACCTTAGGAGCGAAACCAGTCTGAACCACTTAATACTCAATAAGAGATAGGTTAACCAATTAATACCTTTTACCCCGGCAGACGTACTTCGCACACACTCACACATTATATATTTATATATATATATGTATGTATGTATGTATATGCACACTAGATATCTCACAAGAGGCTTACCACTTATAGAGGCTGGATTTGTCGAGCGGTTTCGGGAAGATTTCGAATACAAGTTGGGCCTAATCTCGCATCATAACATGCTAATTATAATGGTCCGTGGCACTTAGACCTCTCATGTTAACCCTATTTACTTATAGGCGATGGATATGCCGGTTGGTTCTCGACAGACTTCTGCTACAAGTAATGGTTAACCTCATGTCTATATGTTATTAATATAAATTAAGCGATTAACTCACACACATACAACCATAAAAATTCTTATGGGGACATTCAAATCATATTCTTAACTTAATCGTATTTATAATGCACTAAATATGCATTTATATACGTTGGATACATTATATATATAGGTATGTAAATATAAATGTAAATTTAGAGAATAAGATTAGCGTCCTTACCATGAATTTGAAATGTCAATCCTATCAAATTCTTAAGGTGTACAAGTCATTTTGCCATATTTTCCTCAATCCATAACATAATTGTGCGTATGACAAAAAAAAATGGAAAAAACAATCACATCAACATATAAACTTGCAATCCAAGTTTTTATTATTGTAACAATAAAAGATAACATAACTTTATACTTTAAATATACATATATGTTTATAATTTCTATTTTGAATAGATTACTTTCTTAAATTTGTTTATATGCAAAACCTTAATACTCAGGTATATTGTAAATAATAGATTCGAATGCTCTATTTAGAAAATAGAGATTCATACCTATTTAGATATACAATCTATCTAAATATTAACCTTTTGCATAAAATCAAACATGTGGATTTACATGAAATGAAAAAAAAAAGAATCAAAACAATATAGACAAATATATACAAGCATCATGTCCTTTTATCATTATAGTAACTAAAAAACATAAATGAAATAGATTGAACATTTCTACGAACAATTAAAATAGAGGGTATTTGGAGTATTTTCAATATTGAATTTCCATTTAGATCCAAATTCCCTTAGGCACATAAACCTTTGAATTCCAGAATATAATTTCAAATCTAATCCTAAATCAAAATAGAGAAGAAAAGAAATATAGATAAAGGATTTAGAAGAAAACCTAAACTTTTCTATGGAATTCCAATGGCAGAATGGAGGCACGAGAAAAATAATAGATTAGGGTTTGGAGAGGCTAGTTAGGTGGTATATATAGTTGCAAGTGTGTATACAAACTGTTAGATCAATTAGATTTAATCTAATTCGTTGTTTGCAATTTATATATAGGTCATTGTAAAAACTAACCTTCACTGCCCTATTTCTTTAAGGGTGGTTGACCCTTTCCATAGAAGGGCGGTCGATACCCCTTCTATGGGGGCGGTTGACCCTCCTTCAGGGATTAATCCAGAGAATTTGTTTCTCTGAACATTTCTTTTATATTAATTATTATATAAAATTAGACTGATTACCATCCTAAAATTGATTAATCTTCTCCCCTCCTACATGTATATGTGTACACGTAATTCAAATTATCATCGAATATTACTTTCATACCAATTAATATATAATTATTTCCATATATTTATTTATACAATTTCAAATTTAAATATTGTGTGTAAACAATTCACATATAACTTGTTATAATCATAACTTCTTCATACAGACTCCATTTTCAGCAAATAAAATATGAAGATGATTAGAATCTCGCCATGAATGCAACTACAATACTTTCATAGCTCATTCTTAATTTTCTGAAAGTCTTATATTCTTCTCATTAATATTTTATTAGTTTATTATTGTTTATACCTAATTTAATTTTCTATGTCTATTTAGGGTATATTTTTACTAGGTATTGCATTCTTCCCCCGTTAAAGGAGATTTCATCCTGAAATCTTTCGAAGGGAGCAAAAACACAAATCGCTATAAACAATCATGTTATACACCCATGTTATTATATAAACATCCATAACTCACAGTGATTATGTATTGTAGACTTGCTAAAGTGAGCTTAGTCCTAACATGTATTTGTAATAAGTGATTCCGGATGTATGCAAAACTTCCTAACATGCATATAATTTCTATATGAGTGCACAACGAATTTGTGTGGCAACCATCTCCTACCATCCAATCTAGCAACTACAATGCAACCATATAATCCTAATTTTTTTTAGAAAGGTTACAAAATTTAAAATTTTCATGCCTTCTCTCGAATTTCCTTTCTTATATGCTCGAACCAACCAAACTAAATATTACAGAGTTTTGAAATCCGTGCTCTAAAATATCTATGATGGTACAAGTTTCCCAAGGTTCTGTCTTTTTCCCCGTCTCTTGATTGGGCCTTGCCAGAATTCGTTCAGTCATGAAGGTATCTTATTAAACATAAAACTTTTATGGGCTCCTATCATCCATAATTTCATATATCTCCCTAACTATGGGAAGGCCCAAAATAATATATCGAATCTTTATATTTCACAAGCTGCATAATCAAATTAGACTTTTTCCAAAATCTAACCGCAAATTACCAAAGAAAAAGATAGTTATGCTACTCCTAAAAAGATAAATATTATTCCTATTTTATAAGAGATCCAAGATGAAACTCTTCTTCTTATTCTCAAAGCTCTGGTCATCTTCTGTTTCTCCTTCAGTATTCGAATGAGATGTAACTCAAAAATTTAATAATTTCCTAAATCAAAATTTTCGATTCTATTGAATTAATGCTAAAGTCTATACTGATAGCTAGAATATTTTACTATGCTCCAATTTGCTAGAACTTAAATCCCAGTGACGTCTTTTGTTATAATTTCCATAAATTTGCCTAAACAATCATATTGACATATTTAAAATTAAAAGGAATGCATATTGTCTTATTTTGAATAGATAGTATTATCTACATGCAAATATGTAAAATTACACATCAGATTCTTTATATTTTGAGTATATTCCTTATAATTGCAAATATAGTCTTTTTTGTGAAAAACTACAAAAGGACTAATTTATAAAGGTTAAATAAATACCCTTAAGCACACCGAATATGGCCATATTTCAAACTAGAATGGCTAATCCAGTGTTTAAACCTATTTCTTATTCTCATGCTCCAAGTTCTTATTCTTGAGGACGACATTCCCTAAGTCTAATTTCTTCTTCACTCGATATTTTTGAATATCACAAGGCCACCCACTTTTTTCTCGTCGGCTACAAATCTAATTCTGTTATTAACTTCCAAATCTCATAGATGATAGATCACTAAGATAAGTATCCCCATGAAATCTTCTCTTATACATTTATCTCAAAATTTAATAAGGATTTCAAATCCGAACGTTGTAGACCTAAATAGGGATCCATTACATATATCACTTTATACTCTTGTCCAATCAATATGAGGGACCATTAGTGATTACAGTCCAAAAATACTCTTTTGGAAGTTCCATCCTACAATGACGTGGTTTAAATGGTGCTGAGGTATATGTGTTTGTATTCCAGTTTCCTAAGATTCCAATCCATTTCTTTAAATTTTCCACCTTTGCCTTTCTTATAGTCGGGGTCCATCTATTCTCAAAGCTGGACCATTCCGTAGATATTTACTTAACTCTATCAAGCTCCTTTGAGCTTGAATATGTATCCATTTTATCTGAATAAATTTATTTTTCTGAATCAGTCCCCAAAATCCTCTTTTACTCTAATTAATTACAAATTTATTGCCTTAAATTTGCAATTAATATTCATGAATCACTCTCCAAAATCACGAATTACGATATGTTACGTTACATTTATTTATATATATACTAACTGATAAATACAGATATAAACGTACTAATCCTTAAAGCAACTAATTAGGACAATCTAATTCGCAACCAACCCTTAACTCTGGAAATACTACATCTCACCACCTTCAAAATAGAAACTTCTGGGACTGACTCTAAAATTTCCAAATTAGGTTGTGCAATTTATCCTTACTTAGACCTAGGACATAATTCTAGCTTACCTAGTTAGCTACACTTATTACTCCATAGTTTTTTCTCTTTATAAGGTGAAATTTATAGTGATTACACAAAATATGTTCTTCTGATTATTATTATTATCATATTTGCACAAATTCGAAAATAGGTATTTAATATCATACTAAAACCTGAGATGTTAAAAGACTTTAATACTTACTCATAGTGTCAATACATGTTTTGTTTTTAAACACTTAGTTATTTGAATGCAAACCATTCACTCTTTTTTAAAACGGTCGATAAAACTTTTTACTGGGAAATAAACAATTATTCATTCTAGTCTAGAAAATAGATAATATACCCAATATTGAATTATGCAGAAATTAAGTTTCCAAAAATAGCCAATGACATTTATTACTAAATTTACGGAATACTTTATTGCTTCACACAATAACAAATTTGAGGCATTACCCAAGGTTTGTTAATCAACAAAGCTTTATAACTTCTTCCTCTCTTTACAAAATGTTTTAAATACCCATTTTAAAAGTTATAACATTTATCAAATGTTCATAAATTCTTGAATTAAGAGCAAAATAATTTCTCCTATTTTCACACTTGCCTTTTATTAGTATTCTGAATGTTAATCTTTAATGTCTTTCAAAACAAAAAATGCTTTGAGGTAAATGTTTTTTTAATTGAAAGCAAGACTTTAATAATTTAGCATTAAATTATGTAGTAATTTAGCTTTTTAACACATCCATTTCCATATTCTTAATTTATGCTGTTATTGCAAAATATGTTTTAAAACATTAACCCAATATTGTATTAAAGTTAGTAGTACGGTTTAAAAATATTTACTGTCATGCACATATATTCTTATCAAATTTCTTAGTAATATGCGTTTGAACTTAGGAAATTTCTAATCATTCATTATTCTTTGTTTGCACAATGAGGGTGCTTTTTACAAAAATTTAATCTAACACATTATAAATCGCTAAATTAATTTATTGGGGTAGTCATTTCCCATTTATTCAATTCCCAGTACTGTTACTTCCCATTATATCCCTTATTATAAGAGAACTTTACTATTTCAAATTTTTTCCCAAACTTTAGTAAATAAATTTACTATCCACTCCCCCTCAAGTGGGTATATTTACGATGTTTGCCTTATCAAACTCATATATATCTTCTTTTCTTTCTCCTCTTTATTTCTAATGGAATGTCAAATTTATCCCCATAACTTATATAGGATTTCTAAGGAAATAATCTTTTCAAATTCATTTTAATAATGAAAGCATGTAATATCGAGACAATGATAATTATAAATTTACCGTAATAATTGTTTGCTGCTTGACACTTACATTTTTATCTTTTTAAGGTTCGTAACTGAATATGTTTACTATTATTCTTTAATTATGGCATTCATCTTCTGTTTCCCTTTAAGTTTAAAATCATAGTTTATCTAACAGAAGAAACAGTAAACTTTTTTTTTTTGAATTCCTCAAAAAAAAATTCTCAAAAACCACTATTTCAAATTTTACTTCCTAAATGGAATTATTATGCAACTTGGGCCTATAATTGAAATGTTAAAATTTACTTTTTTTAAAATAATTTATTTAGCATGTTAAAAATTACTTCTATAAGTTCTTAATATTTTTGATCTTTTCACCTAATCTTTCTGTCATGCTACTCTACAGAAGTCTATTTCTTTTACCGAATCATTTTTTCCGTGTTCCTATATTTTCACTTCTTGGCATTTCAAATTGCTATCATTATAAATGTCTTTTATGCCATTTTATTCATTAAACAAGCTCATTCTTATGGACATTTAATTCGAAATCGTTTATACATACTTTTGCATAAATAGCCTTAGTTACCTACTTAATATTTTCTAAATCTGATATCTTTTTTCTTGTTGACCATTTAGTGATATTTAGCATTTCAAAATTCCATCAATTACTCATGTGGAAGTTTTATCCCATTTAATAAAAGGTACTATTCCGCTTTTTCCTGAAACCTACACACCTTTATGCTATGGACGTTAATTTGTACTATTTTAAATCCTTAATACTTATTTCTCCATTATCTTTTCCACGAATGATAATTAAATCACTAATTTATTCCTATTAACTTCCAAATAAATTAGGGAGTTCCTTTCTACCTTCCAACTTTTTGTTTCTTAATCCCTTAGGTTCTTATAGGCTTCCAAATTGATAAGGGAACTACTGAATCACTGCATGGCTCCTAGGGATTTTCTAAAATTAAGGTTAATCCTTTCCTAGAAGGCCATATAGATAATATTTTCTCAGATATGCATATTTTAATATATATATATATATATATATGAAGATTGGTTAAATGTTTATTGTTGCATTGGGCTCAAATTCAGCCCAAGCCCATATGAAAAGAAGATACAACTACATGCAATTACAAACCAAATACAGTAGGTAGGGTAATGATTGTTACTACCAACTAGACATTAATACCATAATCGCGTGTAAAGCAAAACACATAACTGAAGCACAGTTTCCCCAAATAGAAAAATCTAGGGCATCATGGCAACCGAAAGCTCTAATTCTCCAAAGTGCAATCAACTTCCTGGCCGTTTTTGGTGAGTAAATATTTCTTTATTCTTCGTAGAAGAACGTTAACATCAGAGTGAATGAGGTTGCTGACCAAATTGCTCTCTCGTTTCTTCTTTTCAAACACTCGTTGATTCCTCTCTTTCCAAATGTGATGGACTGAAGTTGTCAGTGTTATTTGGAGCAGCTGTAGGCGCAATGGCATTAATTTCCGCTTTCTCAAATAAACAAGCTCTTCTTCCAGATTTTCAGAGAAAGATATTCCATTTATTTTTCTTGTAGCATTCATGATTTCAGCGTTGAAATTACATTCAAAAAATAGATGTTCGTGTGATTCCTGTTGTGTGTTGCATAAAGAACAAATTAAATCAACGTTAATGTTACATTTTGCAAGTCAATCCATGGTCGACAGTCTAGAATTCATAGCTTTGTAGGTGGTGAAGGCCATTTTAGGGCAGTCTGCTTTGCTCCAGATCATGTCTTCCCAATCTTTAACAACATGTTTGGTTTTAATGTAATTCAACGTCAAGGATGCCGAGAAATTATCATCAGATGAATCAGACCAGACCCAAATATCCTATGTTAGATTTAGTACAACTTGTATTTGTTGGATCCACATTTTGCAAGTCGATTCGTGGTCGACAGTCTAGAATTCATAGCTTTATAGGTGGTGAAAGCCATTTTAGGGCAGTTTGCTTTGCTCAAGATTATGTCCTCCCAATCTTTAACCACATATTTGGTTCTAAGGTAATTCAATGTCGAGGAGGCCGAGAAATTATCATCAGATGAATCAGACCAGACCCGTATATCTAGTGTTAGATTTAGTACAATTTGTATTTGTTGGATTTCAGGTTGCAATGCATGCATACAACTGATGTTGTTTGTACTCCATCTACCATTCAAAATAATTTTGTCAACATTATAATTGTAACCATCCACCGCCGTTAATGAGTCCCAACCAAGAAAGCTGATAAAAGATTGCCCCAGAAACCATGGGTCTTCCATTGACCCATCTGCAAAGTTGTGGTGGATCAATTGTTTTGGTATATCCTTTTAGCCATGATGTTTTTCCAAACTAAAGATGAGTTATTTTCACATTTCCTAAAACAAAAATTGGTTTTGATGTATTAATTTCTCAGCCTTGTAGCCCAGAGAGTGTTTCCCTGAATAATTATCCAAGCATGTTTAATGCAATAAGCTTTCTTAAGCTCTTTGAGGTTAGTCCGACCCGCTCCCCCTTCGTTTTGTGTATACACAAAATATCAAAACTGACTTTGTGAACCCCACCTCTCCAAAGAAAATTAGCGCATATTGTATTCGTTTTATCAATTGAACAATATGGAATTTGAAAGGTTTGTAGCCAAAACCTGACCTTTGCATAATAACAATGTGAACGAGTTCCAATCTACCTGCAAAAGAGAGCAGTTAGAACTCCAACCATTAATATTGTCTTTAATACTAGCAATCAAATAACCACATTTTCTCTTAGTGACTATATTAGAAGATACGGGGACACCTAGATACTTCACTGGAAGTTGACTTTCATTCATACCTAGGATTTGAAGAATACTTTGCTTTTCCCTGCAATACTTATTGAAGTAGCAAGTGCGCCTCTCATTTATACTTATATATATATATATATAGTAGAACTTTTGAAAACCCTTTTTCCAAATAAAAAGTGAGCCTCTCATACATATATATTTCCACGTAATCGAGTAACCTATGCTCTTATACCAACTGCAACAACCCATCTGGAATAGGCCTAAATTTTGACCTAAAAAGGCCAACCTAAACTTAGAGCCACTCTTAACGGATCGTTGGTTCCTGTAAGGAAATGGTATAACAGATATAACAGAGCATACTAAAACGAAATTAGAATCTTACACAGTGGAAGGGATAAAACATAATAACTTAAAATAGACGTACCTTTAATAAAAAAACCATCGTAAATGTCGGTTACAACGAGTCTCATGCAATAATAGGTACATCAACATTAATTATCCCAAAATAATACTGCTATAATGCCTAATAGTTTTGGATCCTCAATCATCAGGCTTCATCTCCAAGGTATCGCTGATCCAAGCATTCCCACCTACTATCACGTTTATATGTTAAGAGGAGGGAGGTTAAAACATAAAATTCTGGTAAAATAAAATCACATAATTTTTAAGGAATAACTATCTCCTATATTTAGGAGTATAAGTTCTTCACGATATGTCTACGCAAATAAGCACACAAGGAAAACATATAGGGCGAACATCCTAAAAGTCACTTGACACCCCAAAACTAAATTAAGGGAGGGCACCTCCTATGATTTTTTTTTTTTGAAAGTTAAGCACAAAATTTTATTTCTATAAAAGAACTGATTACAATATTAACTAACCCAATTAAAAAAAACTAAACAAACACAAGATCATTTAATACTATGTTTATTTAAGTAGGACATTCCTCTTAGTCACTTAATAACCAATGGTTGACCCCAAGCCACTTAATATCCCATTCTAATGTTAATATGTTATAAATGACAACTCTATTGTGGGGAAAGAAATAGCGACGGTTACTCAATACCAAGCTTTGGGTCAGGAACACAGCTTCTTATAAGAAGAACCCCCCGGAGAAACTCTTATTACTATCTAGCTATCGTAATGGGAGAACTCCTAGACACTTAATACTTCCCATAGATGGTGGTTCCTTAGGACATGTATACAAAATCCATCCTTGGTCATCCCTCACTAGCCTCCTATATAAGAAGCATACATTACTTGGAGAACTACCCCCACACACGTTATCATCAATTAGGACCATTTAATACCTTATAAAAGAAAGGCAGACCCAACAACCATTTACTTCCATAGGGCGGGCCTAATGACTTAGGTCCTGAACCATGGAGTAAACCTTAGGAACGAAATCTATCCCAATCACTTAATACCCAATAAGAGATAGGTCAGCCACTTAATACCTTTTCCCCAAGCATGCTTACTTCGCACACACATAATATTATATATATATATATATATATATATATATATATATATATATATATACGTATGCTGTAACAGCCCGCATTTTTATGTATTAGAAGTTCATAAAATATTTTTTTATTTTATTCCCTGAGGGTGGTATCATTCTCATCTTATAATATGTTGCTTATGGAGATGTGAGACATGTCCATAATTTTTTCCGATTTTGTTTGTGACCATTTTGCCCATGTTAGTCTTGTATAGGGAATAACTTTTGAGGCAAGTCGAATCAGAGGGTGAGACCTGCGCCATTGTAAAGGAATTGATGATTGCCTTTCCGTAGAGTGGTTACATTAAAGATTTGGCTCAGCGGTTTGGGTGAAATCATTGTTTTAAGATTTTAAGTTGGCTGTCTTGGTTTTGGGAGCCTAATGGGATGATTTGGGAGAAGTAGTTGGCTGTCCAAGTTTTGGGAGCCTAATGGGCTGATTTGGGAGATGCCCATTAGAGGGTTGGTGGAAACTATAAATAGGAGGTAAGGGATATGGGAAATGGTTTTTAGTTTTCCATTCTCTCATTTGGAGGCCTTGAGATCCTCCTTCCTCTAACACCTTTCCACCATTAAAAATCCAAATCCAAGGAGGGAAATCATAGATCTACACCATTGGAGGCTAGATCCACATCAATTGCGGCAAGGATTAATCGGATCAAGGTGATTAGTGCGAAGTGCTTGCTGTCCAGATTCATATTCCTTTGATTTTTGCTTGTTTTGGAGAATCGGTGAGTGGTTTACATCTCTCACATGGATTCAATGAGGTGCATGAGTAGTTGATCATGTTTTTCATCAAATTCAAATGTTTTTCCTATAGATCTATGCATTAGTAAGTCCATTTTCATATTAATCACCCTATGATATGATTTAACAAGTTTAGACAGGTAATTTCTATGACATTTCATGTGAATGTGCAAATTATATCTTTAGTTTTGCTCATATGTACGTTTATGGTGATTTTGGTGAATTTTACATGATTATTGATGGAATTACCATATTGGTGTTACTGTTGACTTCCTATCATGTTTGTAGTCATATTGGATAAATTGGATGAGCTGGTTTCGTCGAACGAATCATTTTGGCAAAGTTTTGGTCGAAATTGGAGTTGCATTGGAGGATGTAGGTTTTGAGTCATGCAAGCCAGGGTCGGTCGAACATTGTGGGTCGGTCGAACATGGTGGGTCGGTCCCAAAATGTGGGTTGGGGAACAGGTCAGAAACCAAGCCCTGGTCGGTCGTACTTATCTAGATCGGATCGGTTATCTGGGTCGGGCTGGTCTTGGTGTGGGTCGATCGAACAGGTCTGAGAGTTCTGGTTTTGGAGGAAGTTTGGGTCAGTCATACTCAGGGAAGTTTGGATCGGTCGTACTCAGGGAGTTTGGGGCCGGTTTCTCGACGATTGAAAGTGGGTTGGTCGAACAAGTTGGTCAATCTGGTCTGGAAGTGGGTCGGGTCAGGAAGTGTCTTGGGTCGAGCAAACCAGGAGCAAGACTGGTTTGGTCGAATGATTTCAATTGCAACAGTCGGCCAATGAATTTAAGGAGTTGTTAATAGCGCTTTTAAACGCCACGGTGAATGGCATAAGCGTTGTAGCTTGATTTCTTTAGCAAATTGATGTGATGCTATGGACTGTTTCAGACCTTATGTTGATGTTTTTCTTTGGTTCGACAGTGGTGATAACTTCAAAGTGAATTCCATGAAGGAATTACGAAGTGAGTTGAATTGTTCGTCGGATGTGACGAATGTGGAAACAACTCAAGGATGTATTGAGTTCGTATGAAATGATTGCACTAAAGTGTTCTGAGATAATTAATAGTCGTAATTGATAATGACTACGGCCGAGGAATTGTCGTTATCGTAGGATATAGCGGACTCAGAGCAAAGGTACGATTGAAGACCAATTATAGGTCGAGTGCCCTGGGCGTCGTGTATAGCCTAGACACGTGTTGTGTATATCATGTGGGGTTTTGCTAGAACTGGGGCGTCATGTATGGTCCTTGACAATTGACGTTAGTTTGTTAGCTAGTCATACGATAATGAAGGTTCCAAAGCAAGGGTGGTAGTGATAGCCAAAGTCAGTCATGGATGTTTGAATGCTTATCGTAATAATGGCTGAGTTTCTATTGCAATGTGTGAATGATTGTTTATGTTACCATGGCTGAACTGTTATTCCTTTGGATGTATGGAACGTAAAGGCTATCACTGTCAGGTGTGGGGTAGGCAGGTGTAAGTTCTTCTCTGGTGCTGTGTAGATTAGTTGTTTATTTACCCATTCGCATATACTTTATTGATGAAGTTTGTTACTTGTTTTATCGCTCACTAAGACTATTTTCTGACTCAAGGTTTTATGTTTCCTCTTATTACCTTGGGGTGTTCATCTGGTTGCGGATGGGTAGAGCGAGTAGCAGGTGATAGGTTGTAACACTCCATATTTTCTGTTAACGTTATAATAATGAATTAAACAATACTTAATTTCAAATATGAGAATTAAGGGAACGGGTTACGCCATTGTGTTCCCCTCGGAATTCTGCTTGAGATAGAGTCCGAGTTTGCGTGAATTGGACTTCGTATGAAGAAGTTATGGCCTTCGAAAGTTTCATAAATTCAAATAAATTCAAACAGCTCGAAACCGGATTCAAAATTCAAAACAGAAGTCAGAAGCGGGCGGGGCGGGAAAATTCCCGCCCAGGACCCAGGTCGACCAGGGGGTCAACCCTAGTGTCGACCTCCCCCAAGAGGTCGACCTGGGGGTTGACCTGCGCCCCCTCCCCCGCCAGATCTGAATTTTGACGACTTATGACTTGTTGCTGAGTCACTAGGGTTTCTGGATAGTTCTGATCTGGTCTGAATGGTTGTGGTTAACTCTAGGTTCATCTGACGGTTCTAATTAAATTGAAATTCTATATAAACAACCTAATACTCAACCTAAAATCTCACAAAAATAATCTTGGAACTGTCATGCCGTCAATAGAGAACCTGGAGTAGCCGTCACCGCTTTCAATTCAAAGACAAGATAAAAGCCTACATCAAAATCAAATTAAAACTAATCTAATTCAACGATCTACATCAAAGGCGAGCATTTCAACTTCAGAATTCAGATTCCAGAAATCAAGAATTCCTTTTAGTTTGTAAGTTTGTTATTACGTAGATTTAAATGTTCTTTTAAATGAAATCATGACATGTTGTAACTCGAATATAGAATGATGCTTGTGTATAAGATAAATAAAGTATGATTCTCATTTATCTTAAATTACCGTTGCGATTGATCATGCCTATATGTTTGTGGTGATGAACGTACCATATTGTATGTTATTGGAATCTATTATCATTGGGTAATGAACTTATTATGCCAACTTAGTGATGATCATGTCATGTTATAATTTGGTGATTGCTTGCAAGTTTATGATCTAAATCACATGCCTACATGTTAGATCAACATTTATGTACATTTAGAACTATGTTAAGTAGAACCTATTTATGTTGCTAGATTGGATATGTGGCCCTCTTATGTTTTAACACACATAAGTTATCATGCTAAGTTGTGATTTAAATATGTTATAGTAGCTTTCTTATGTTTTCACGTACATAAGTTAATATGCTAAGTTGTGGTTTAAAATTTTGTTTGTATGTTAAACCTCCATGATAGACCTATATCAAGTTTACATGATAATTAGATCCAACTTAGTCACAAGTTCACCCTTACCTGTTTAATTAAGTTAGTGATGCTTCTATGCCAAGTTACACATGATAAGTTAAAAGTATGTTATTGTATGCTTATTTCATGTCCCTTGTTTGTTACCCTTTTTGTTTATGGGTTTGGGCTAATTTACTAGCCCAACATTTTATGTAATTTATGCGAACTTACCACGTGGGTAGCGTTGGGAAACATGAAAATTTCATGGCGTAGATTGGTTCATGAAATGGTATATTTGGTATACCATTTATTGTGAGCATAATCCAAAGGATAATTATGGCATGATTAAATGAAGATTAATTTACATGGAAAATTACACATATATAGAAAATATGTGAATATAGAAAAGACGAATATGCCTAACCCGAGGTTAGACTAAGTTGTGGTGTAAACTGATCGGCACATCCAGTGACCGCAACAAGACCTGTCTAATGTGGGTGGTTAGTGCATCAAGCCCAAAAAGGACCTGAGGTTATACTGAGTTGTGGTGTAAAACGGCTCGGAACCAACCGGCACATCCAGTGACCACAACAAGACCTGTCTAATGTGAGTGGTTGGTGCTTTAATGAATAAATTAAAGATTAGTCAAGATTTGTGGGGTCAAGTCAATTAAGGAAACACTTAACCAATTCAACATATTAACTAAACTGATGGGTGGGGTTAGGTAAACTTGGACACTTTACCAAATAAACATGTTGATTAGAAAACCCTAGTAGCGGGGACCCTTTTCAGCAGTGACCCACATAGATGTATCATGGTACCCTGAACTAGGCAGGGTGGGGCACGATTACTGGGCTGATTATAAGCGGTCAAAAACGTCGGCGGTTGGTGCGCCAGTGTAGGTTCTGACGGAGTACAGGCGTGCACGTACTCCGGAGTGGAAAAAGCAGACATTGGGCATCAATAGTATACACTGTGCGTCTTGAATCGTTTCGGGTTGCCACCAGAGGGACTGATACACCCCATGGTGAGAACAGCACAGGTATTTATAGTCAAGCGGGGACGAATGACACAGGATATAAATGGATGCGAGTAGGAGCCGATCATAAAGGGGATCATTCGTTATGAACACGTGAGGCTGGTTAAACCAATGGTTAGTAGGTGCAGAGACTATAGTAATGGGTGCGATCATATGTTCATCTTATCTTATATTAGGGTGTTGTCCTATGTTCGGTTATTACTGTCATGATCCCTTTCCTTGTTTAAATACTAGTAATCACTAAACTTACCAGACTTATTGTCTGACCCATTTCCTTTTGTCCTCTTTTCTTCCATTCCCACCCTCCCCCCTCCCCCAGGTCCACAGGGAGGGAATACTCCAGCTTAGTCAAACTCTTTGCAAGCTTCAAGAAAGTAGATGTATGATTGGGACTCTCTTACCTTGGCTATGGCTTTTGGACATTACACTTGGGGATTTATGTAGTTTTATTTATGGTTTATGCTTCTTTATTAAATAATCAAGACAGAAATTATGATGTAATGTTCTGGAAGTTATTTTGAGACAATTTGTTGTAATGCTTTTGTGTTGAACCACGTATGCAATAAATGTTTGATTTCCGCTGCTTATATTTATCTGTCTTGTAAATTTTTCTATGTCTTGTACCTATAAACCTCCACTAAAGTTAAGGCATTCCCTTTGTGAGTGACCTTAACGGAGGTGGGGTGTTTCACTTGGTATCAGAGCAAAGGTTTACCCGATCAGATAAGAGTTTTTGAAAACTATTTTCAAAAGAAATATAAAGAAGCATTTTCCAAGAAAAAGTGTTATTTTTTTTTAAAAGGCATAATCCCCCAAAGCCATATGCCCTATCTTTCTATCCTTTATTTTGAATCTTTTCTTTTTTGTTTCAGCATGTCTGGGAATCTTAACATTCTAGAGGATGTACCGATACCTGACTGGTTCAGGAGGTAATTAGAGGCTAGGGCCAACGACGCAGACCCAATAGACATTCCTCCTCCCCAGCAGCTGCAGCGGTTCTTCCTCCTCCTCGTGCAAATGCTTTCTCAAAGATTTGTAAAGACTTTAGATCCATGAGTGGAAAGCATTTCAAGGGAACTGAATCATTCGTAGAAGCAAGGAACTGGCTTAAAGAAACTGAGGATCTATTCGTTATCTTCGAGTTGGACGATAGGCAGAAGATACAGTTGGCAGTATGGTTACTCAAAGACGAAGCTTCCTATTGGTTGGAAGTTACTAAAGCTGAAAGACCAGTTGAAACATGGATGGATTTCAGAATAAGGTTTGAGATGAAATTCCTCTCACAAGCTGAACGAAGCTTACACGTGGAGAAGTTCTTATCTCTTAAGCAAGGAAGTATGACGGTCAAGGAGTACATCAACTAATTCAATCAACTGACCCGATTTGGACTGGACTTAGTGAATACTCCTCATAAGAAGGCTCTCCGATTTGTCAAGGGATTGAATGAGCCACTTCACAGCTTGGTTATGAGCCATGTACCTATGGGGGCTACTTACGAGAGGTTAGTGGACATGGCACTCTTACATGAGGAAGACAAGGGCAAGAAAGAGGCAAAAGTGGAAGTGCCTCAAGATAAGAAGGTGGAGGGGTTACAGAACAAGAAGGCTGATTCAAAGAAATGCGGGAAGAACAACAAACCCTGTGACAAGAGAAAGTGTAATTTTTGTGGCATTCCTGGACATCTGGTCAAAGACTGCAGGAAGAAGAAAAGGAAGATGGGTGGTTGTTTCCATTGTGGAGAAACAGGACACATGGCTAAGGAGTGCCCAAGGAAGCAAGGGCAGAGAGCTGGACCTTCTTCTGGAGGACAAGTTCACGCTCTCATAGCACCTCCGCAAGAACGAGGTAGAAATATTTCTGTCGAAAGTTTAGTATATCTTTTTGATCATCCGGTTCGTACACTATTTGATTCTGGCGCATCGCACTCATTTGTATATGATGCTTTGGTTGAATCTCTGCACCTAGACACTAGTTTAGTAGAGGATCCCTAGGTTGTTTCTAATCCAATTGGGGGCTCAACTTATTTGTCAATGATTTGTTTGGATTTGAAAATTTCTATACTAAGTGTGAGGTTTAGATGTAATGCCTATGTTTTGGGCTTCACGGGCTATGGGTTGATTCTAGGCATGGACTGGCTATCCAGTAATGGTATCGTCCTCGAATGTGAAAAGAGAGTGGTTAGACTCATGACTCGCCTTGGTAACACTCTCGAAATTTGTTGTAATCCCATGAACTTTGTTATGCTTAGTTATCCAGAATCTCTTGATGCGTCTGTTGAGAACTTGCAGTTTGTAAAGGTAGTCCGTGAATACTCAGATGTGTTTGAAGAGGTAAAGGGCTTACCTCCGAAGCGGGAGATAGACTTTCGCATATACCTCGTTGAAAATGCAAAACCCGTTGCTTTACCCGTTAGACACATGGCTCCAAGGGAGAGGAAAGAACTCAGCAAGCAAGTTAAAGAGTTGCCTGAGAAGGGGTTTATAAGGCGGAGTATTTCTGAATGGGGTGCTCCAATAGTGTTCGCAACTAAATCGGACGGTTCTCTTCGCCTGTGCGTTGATTATAGGGAGCTAAACAAGCTGACCAAGAAGAATAGGCACCCACTCCTAAGAATAGATGATTTGTTCGATCAGCTTGTAGGTGCATCGGTTTTCTCCCTATTAGATTTAGCTACCGGGTTTCATCAGCTAAGAGTGGTTGAAGACAACATTGATAAGATCGCATTCAGAACTCCGGATGGTTTCTTCGAGTGGCTTGTCATGCCTTTCGGCTTGACAAATGCACTTGCTTACTTCGTTGATTTGATGAGCAGAGTGTTCAGGGAGTTCCTCAATAAGTATGTAGTGGTCTTCGTGGACGATATTTTGATCTTCTCAAAGAGTGAGGAAGAGCATGCTCAGCACTTAAGGGAAGTAATGGATATTCTCCGTGCACATCAGTTGAAAGCTAAATTCTTCAAATTCCATTTCTGGAGAGAAGATGTTAGGTTCCTTAGACATGTGGTGTCCAAAGAGGGGTTAGCTGTGGACCCCGCAAAAGTGGTTGCTGTGCAAGATTGGAACGTTCCGCGGAACGCAACCGAAATCCGAAGCTTACTCGGGCTAGCAGGCTTTTATCGAAAATTCATCAAAGATTTTGCGAAAATCTCAGCTCTACTTACAAGGTTGACAAAGAAGAACCTAGTTTTCGCTTGGGATTTGGATTGCGATATTGCTTTCCAACGTTTGAAAAGGGATCTAACAACAACCCCAGTTCTGACATTGCCTGATGGAAGCAAGATGTTTACAGTATACACAGATGCATGCAGCACGGGACTAGGCGTTGTTCTAATGCAAGAAGGGAAGGTAGTGGCTTATGGTGGAAGGCAGTTGAAAGTACATGAGAAAAACTACCCAACCCACGATCTAGAGTTGGCAGCCATCGTTTTTGTGCTTAAGCCTTGGCGCCATTATTTCCTAGGTGAGAAGTTTGAATTGTTTACTGACCATAAATCGTTGAAATACCTTTTCTCGCAGAAATATCTCAACTTGAGGTAGCAAAGATGTATGGAGTTTCTTGCCTCGTATGATTTTGAAATTTCCTACACTCCTGGCAAGGGCAATGCAGTAGCAGATGCCTTGAGTAGAAAGAAACTGACCTTAAGCCCTCTCTTTGTAGAAAGGCAAAGCTTGGAGTACATAGCTAACTTTGACTTTAGGCCCTCCTATGAATTTGTACCTGGCCGATTAGCAACATTGGAAGTGCGGCCTACGCTTTTGCACTCAATAGGGACCGCACAACGTGAAGACCCTCAGCTAGTCGATATAATAGATAAGCTGATTAGGGTTGAGACTTCGAGTCACCTCAATAGATACTCCATCGATGATAAGGGATGGTTGAGATGGGATGGAAGACTATGCGTCCCACAAGCAAGGGATTTGGTGATGAAGGTTCTCGAAGAGGCACACAATTCCAAGTTGACCATACACCCCGGTGGAGAATAAATGTACAAAGACATAAAAAGGGTTTTCTTTTGGAGTGGCATGAAAAGAGATGTAGCAGAATTCGTCTCCAAGTGCATGATATGCCAGCAAGTCAAGGCGGAACAGAAGAAGCCTGGAGGTTTGCTTCATCCTCTAGAGGTCCCACAGTGGAAATGGGATAACATTTCAATGGACTTTATTGATGAGCTGCCTAGGTCAAGGAGGGGCAATACCAGTATTTGGGTAATAGTGAACAGGCTCACAAAAAGCGCCCACTTTATACCCGTCAAGAGTAGAAGGACTGCCTCATCTCTAGCATCCATATATCTTAAAGAGATAGTTCGACTCCATGGGATACCCTCAAGCATAGTGAGTGATCGAGATCCTATCTTCATGAGCGAGTTTTGGAAGAGTTTATAAGAGGCTGTAGGCACATAGCTATGTTTAAGCACGGCCTATCACCCCCAAACCGATGGTCAGACGGAAAGGGTGAACAGAGTACTAGAAGACCTCTAGAGACTGTGCATTCTTGACTTTGGAGGTACATGGGAAGATCATTTATGAAACACCCCACCTCCGTTAAGGTCACTCACAAAGGGAATGCCTTAATTTCGATGGAGCATTATAGGTAAAAGATGCAGATAAATTACAAGACAGCTAATTAAAGCAGCGACAAATAAATAAAACTTAATTTCATTGATAAACAGCTTGTACAAAGATTGTTTTACAATACCAAAGTACCCTGTCTTGTTCACAAAATAAAGAAGCATAAAATGATTTCCCCAAATAAAGCATAAGCCAGCCATAGCAGTAGAAGAGAGAGTCCAAGGCAACACGTCAAAGAGTCTTCAAGCTTGGAAAGAGTAACGGTCTTGAGCTATTCCCTCCCTGACTACCTGGGGGGAACGGAAGAAAAGAGGGGAAAAGCAAACTAGGTCAGACATAAAGTCTGGTAAGTCCAGTGATTCTTAGTATTTAAACGAGTAAAAGGGTCATGACATGAATAAACTAAATATAAGACTAAACCATAGTAACAAGATAATATGGGATAAGCATGGGATATGGCAAGATAAACTGAATGTACCGATAAACTGAATGTACTGATAAACTGAATGTACTGATAAACTGAATGCGCTTCTACACCTTCTCTGCTTCGCTACTACCCTGTTTATACTGATTTCTAAATCTCTGCACTACCTAACTGGTGTCCAAACTAGTAATCTATGATAACGTGATCCCAATCCCCGTATTTGCGGTTGCCTTCAGGTGTGCTTCTATTATGTGGATTCCGTTTATTACCTAGATCTAATCTAGGGTTTACTATCGAGTGCTTACTAGATTCAACTAGGGTTTACGCTACCCAGGGCCACTGGGGTTTATGCTACCTATTGAACGCTTCTCGAATTCAGGGTTTACGCGACCTAGGTCCAACTAGGGATACCTACTTGTATAAAGTTTCCATGAGTCTGTGTCAGTCGGCCCTCCCTTGCGTGTAGATACTCTGTGCTGGCCCTACTATAAGGTGTATCAAGCCTTATGATAGCGACCCGACACAATTCAAGATGCACAGTGTATAACTACTGGTACCCAGTGCCTGCTTTTTCCCACTCCGGAGTACGTGCACGCCCGTAAACCGTCGGAACCTACACTGACGTACCCCTTGCCGCTATTTTTGACCGCTTAAAATCAGCCCAGTAATCGTGCCCCACCCTGTCTAGTTTCAGGGTACCATGATACATCTATACGGGTTACTACTGAAATGGGTCCTCGTTACTAGGGTTTCCTACTGGTTAAGTTTATGGGCCTATACATACAAATATTACTCACCTATACGAGATGTACTTAACCCTCCCACCGATTCTAGCATGTATTCTTAACGGTTAAGTTTTGTGGACCTATATTTACTAATATTACCTACCAACCTGACGTGCACTTAACCTTCCCACGGATTCAAGCATGTTTATTTAATGGTTAAGTTTTGTGGGCCTATATTTACTAATATTACCCACCTACCCGACGTGTACTTAACCTCCTACTTGTCAAGTCGTTTTGGTTAAGTGGTTCTTATTAACTTAATCTTTCTTGCTTATCATGTTGGATTGGTTAAGTGTGATTTATTAACTTAACCCTGTTCATTCATCAGGTTATATTGGTTAAGTATTTCCCATTTAACTTAACCCCATTCGCTCATCAAGTTATATTGGTCAAGTGTCATTAATCAATTCAAGTTGACTTAACCCATCCACCCGTCACGTCATGTTGGTTAAGTGTTTCCTTCTGGTGTTGACTTGACCCTACCTCAATTCGTGTTATATTGGTTAAGTGTCTTCCTCTTATATTACTTAACCCCACCACATGTCATTATATATTTTGGTTAAGTGTTACTTTAGTTAATTTAACCCTATCATCTGCTTAATTAACATGTTACAACGGTTAAGTGTTCTAAATTTACTTAACCTCACCCACTTGTCTAATTAACATGTTGTAACGGTTAAGTGTTCTAATTTTACTTAACCTCACCCACTTGCCTAGTTAACATGTTATTACAGTTAAGTGTTCCCCTAATTACTTAACCTCACCATTTCTAGCTTGATTTATTCATGATCCTTAATTAATTAATTAAAGCACCAACCACTCACATTAGACAGATATTGTTGTGGTTACTGGATGTGTCGGTCTGTTCCGGGCAGGTTTACCCCCACAACTCAGTCTAACCTCGGGTCTTTCTGGGCTTGATGCACTAACCACCCACATTAGACAGTTATTGTTGTGGTCACTGGATGTGTCGGTCGGTTCCGGGCAGTTTTACACCACAACTCAGTCTAACCTCGGGATAGGCATATTCGTCTTTTACTAAATTCACATATTTACTATTTATGTAAATTTTCCGTAAATCAATTTAGCCTAGATCATATTCATTTGTGATGCAAATTAGCATATTTATATTCTATGCCCAAAACTTGATTTACCTATCAACCAACCCAACATGCAGTTTATACCAATTTAGATTTAATATTCCCCTTTTTCAATTCATGCCTAGTCTAGATTAATATTCCAATTTACAGTTCATGTCAAAACTAGATTTAATATTCTAGTTTACTGTTTATGTCCAAAACTTGGTTTACACGCCAATTACACCCTTTGTGGCTAATTAAATTTATCAACTTATGCCCAAGTCTAATATGCAAGTAAATCATTCACTATTATAGCCAATTTAGACTATGCCAACATATTTATTATGCCAAACTAACTTAATTAAGCTACACACAAATTCCCGCGCCGTAATCGTACGTATAACATGATTTCACAAGTTTCTAATTACTTATGAAATGATACTAATAGTATCAAAGCAAGGAATAGGAGATAAGCACGAGAATTGACATAAAAGAATAGCCGTGCAAGAATGAACCAAATACAAAAATAATGGTTCCAATGGATTGGATGTACATAATAGTGAATAGGAATAAACTAGCCAAGTTACACACTAAATATGAGATCCACATGATCAAGGGAATAGGCATAGGTGATTTGGTCCAACATAAGGCCAGTCCAAGGTACAACATGATCGGTTATTTGTAACAATGGGAATAGTCATAAGCAACTAACTACAATAATCATAGGCAATTAACCACAATAGTCATGGGCGACTAATCACAATAATTTCTTAACCAATGTCATAGGAAATAGTCTCATAGTCATAAATCTTGGTAATAGTCTCATAGACATGAATCATATGCAATAGTCTCAAAATTATGAATCATAGTCATAGGCAACAGTCTTATAGTCATAGTCATATGTAATAGTCTCTTTGTCATGGATCATAATCATAGGCGATAGTTTCATGGGCAACTGTTTCATAGTCATAGTCTTAGGCAAAAGTCCCATAATCATAGGCATTGGCAATTAGCCACAATAAGTTCTCGGCCATATTCGAGAATCAGATCCAAAGGCATAGATAACGTTAGATTTGACATAAGCATGAATCATTGATAATTAACTTGCAAATTGATATAGTTCTATATTTTGATTCATTACATTCACAATTCCAAATACACGTTCAAATCTAAGGAATAACCGAAATTACAGTGATCGGTTTAGAAAAGGTGATTTGTTATGATTCGAGTGACGTTGCTTGAAGCGGAAAGCTTATGGTCCAACTTGAAGCTTTATCTTGATTTGAATCTCCAATTTGAAGAAGAACCATAACTTGTTTTAATAGAGAATAAGAGATATTTTAATTAGGATTGAGGCAGAGTATAGGCGTAATGAAGTTGTATGGAGAAAGTGAAGTTTAGGGGCGTTTATATTGCGTAGAACACATGAATTTGGTCCAGAAATCAGTCCGGATACATAAAAATGAATTCTGCCTTGGATCTGGAAAAACAGGGCAGGTCGACCCCCAGGTCGACCTGAGGTCGACACTAGGGTCGACTCCCTGGTCGACCTGGGTCCTGGGTGGGAATTTTCCCACCCAGGCCGCTTCTGACTTCTGATTTGAATTTGAATTTTTTTTCAAGCTGTTTGAATTTGTTTGAATTTTCTGGAAACTTCTGACAGCCATAACTTCCTCGGGAGTCTGATTCACGCAAACTCGGACTCTATCTCAAGCAGAATTTCGAGACGAACGGAATGGCATAACCCATTTCCCTTTATTCTTCTCTTAAAAATTAAGTATACTTTGATTTGTTACATTAACGTTTACAGAAAATACGGGGTGTTACATTCTCCCCTCCTTAAAGGATTTCGTCCCTGAAATCTTCAAGTTAAGAAGAATGTATCCTAACATCCAACATCCATCTACTCAACCATTTAATCATAGGCATCCATTGTCCCTAAAAGAATTTGTAATGCTTTCATGATTCAATGCATGGTGTGTGTACATGTCCTTATCTAATGTAAAATCAGGCGGTCTACTTATTCAGTTGACCTCCTTGATGCGAATTATGTCAGTGCCATGAGTCCATCATGTATGCAATCCTAACGATACATATCATTTCTATATGAGTGCACAACCATTCACTCAAATGCAACACATCAAGTTCAATCCATAAACAAATACATACATGCGAATGCAATATGAAAGTGACTAAGTCGATCTAGTGCCTAATGTGTGTATATGCATCCACGAGCAACCACTAGCAACCACTTGCAACCATCAACCATAACATGTTTCAAATACATGTTTATATCCATTGGTTTCTACCTAAGGATCACGAAGATAGGACCTAGAGGATATACTTAAAAAGATGGAAAAAAGAATGCCTAAAATTCCTAGCAAAAGAGATCAGGGATATACCCTCAAGAAAGAGGGTATGATGCGCGTATCTTGTCTTCCGTCTTCGAAGTCGCATCTTCTTGAGCTTCACTCCACTGTACCTTAACTAATTTAACTCCACGATTGCGAAGCTTCTTGACCTCCATTTCCAAAACCCACTAGTAAGGATAGGACCTCGCTCACTTACTATGCTAGAGGGTATCCAATGTAGTCAAACTATCCTCCCGAGAAAAACATATGTTAATCATGATACCAAGTGTACATACCTAAGATGATTAGAGGTCTCTCCTCTACTTAGCTTATCCATCATGCTGCAAATCTGAGGGTCTAAAGCTAATGGTTACTATGTGCTTCTCTTAAGGTCAGTCTAACTTAGGGTGCCAGCCCCCAACCATTTATTTCTCACGTAAACCATCCTAGTTGAACTCGACATCCCTCAAGTACAAGCCCCAAAGGCCTAAACCAATATCAGACAAGCACCCAAGGGATACCTCCTCCGAATTTGGATGATCTATGTGAGATGATACTAACAAAACAACCAAACAATTGAGCACTTTACCGACTCTGGCTATCCTCGCCAATCTTGCTCCAGAATTATCGTTGATCGCATAACTGGATTTGCCATGTCATCTAAATATATGCGGAAGTCTGTCTCGAGTTCTTAGTGGGAAAACCCCTACCCTAGTCAAAACATCTTGCGTACTCATGGACTACCCCCAACGGATCGAAAATCGTCGATAGATAAGTAAAGTGATTCTAGGTAGATAAGACAAACTGATCCCTTAGGATCGTACGAAATCTCAAGGGTATTCTCGAAGCAAGTCGAAAGTCTAACTACCCTTATTTCGTAATTACTAGCTAACCAATCAATGCCTAGAATCAACCCTTAGCCCAAAAACATAAGCATAAATATAGCTATTCTCAAATCCTCACAAGTCAAAGATAAATGGGTCGAACCAGCAATTGGATTTGAGACTATAATGGGATCCTCTGCTACACAATATCTAGGGTGCAGAGACTCAACTATGGAAGCAGATATATATACGGATGTGAAGCGCTAAAATCGGAAGGAGTACTAACAGGATAATCAAAAAAGAAGAACTCTTTCAACCAAAATCTTACTGTCTCTTTCTCTTAGGTATGCTGGTGGTGAGAGCATGCACTCTCCTTCCGGAAAATCTTGTCCCTTGTTCTTGCCCTTGCCCTTAATTATACAACCCGTTATACCAAAATAAAGATACTTTCCCTTGTCTTCCCTCCCCTCCTTTGTGAACCAAGTCCATATCCATGGGTTCTTTATCCTTGTGTTGTGCTCCGTAGCAAGACCCCCTCATTCTCAACTTTGCCATCCTTGTGTAACTTGTTGACATGTCTCTCGGAAGTTGCCTCCATCGCACGGAGAATCCTACAAAGCTCGAAAGAAAATTACGGCTACAGATGGAAGTTAGGCACTTATTTGCCCTTTGACAAGTGTCGTAGTCTCATAAAGCCTACGGAACAATGCCGCAATGAGGTTACCTCCTAGAAAGCCAGGAGCCCTATGAGACTTAGGAAAGAAGGAAACAAGGACTCAAACAGAGGATCAAAAGATAATGAATATGGATTTGGGGAATATACCTTTAAAACAAAACTTTTCTTTTGAAAATGCTTCTTTTAAAATCGTTTGAAAATAATTTTTCAAATCTTTTTATCTGATCCGGTAACCCTCGGCTCTGATACCAAGTGAAACACCCCACCTCCGTTAAGGTCAATCACAAAGGGAATGCCTTAATTTCGGTGGAGCATTATAGGTAAAAGATGCAGATAAATTACAAGACAGACAATTAAAGCAGCGGCAAATAAATAAAACTTTATTTCATTGATAAACGTCTTGTACAAAGATTGTTTTACAATACCAAAGTATCCTGTCTTGTTCACAAAATAAAGAAGCATAAAATGATTTCCCCAAATAAAGCATGAGCCATCCATAGCAGTAGAAGAGAGAGTCCAAGGCAACACGTCAAAGAGTCTTCAAGCTTGGAAAGAGTAACGGTCCTGAGCTATTCCCTCCCTGACTACCTGGGGGAACAGAAGAAAAGAGGGGAAAGAAAACTAGGTCGGACATAAAGTCTGGTAAGTCCAGTGATTCTTAGTATTTAAACGAGGAAAAGGGTCATGACATGAATAAACTAAATATAAGACTAAACCATAGTAACAAGATAATATGGGATATGGCAAGATAAACTGAATGTACTGATAAACTGAATGTACTGATAAACTGAATGCGCTTCTACTCCTTCTCTGCTTCGCAACTACCCTGTTTATACTGATTTCTAAATCTCTGCACTACCTAACTAGTGTCCAAACTAGTAATCTATGATAACGTGATCCCAATCCCCGTATTTGCGGTTGCCTTCAAGTGTGCTTCTATTATGGGGATTCCGTTTATTACCTAGATCTAATCTAGGGTTTACTATCGAGTGCTTACTAGATTCAACCAGGGTTTACGCTACCCAGGGCCACTGGGGTTTATGCTACCTATTGAACGCTTCTCGGATTTAGGGTTTACGTGACCTAGGTCCAACTAGGGATTATGCTACCTACTTGTATTAAGTTTCCATGTGTCTGTGTCAGTCAGCCCTCTCTTGCATGTAGATACTCTGTGTTGGCCCGACCATAAGGTTTACCAAGCCTTATGATAGCGACCCGACACAATTCAAGATGCACAGTGTATAACTACTGGTACCCAGTGCCTTCTTTTTCCCACTCTGGAGTACGTGCACGCCCGTAAACCGTCGGAACCTACACTGACATACCCCTTGCCTCTATTTTTGACCACTTAAAATCAGCCCAGTAATCGTGCCCCACCCTGCCTAGTTTCAGGGTACCATGATACATCTATGTGGGTTACTGCTGAAATGGGTCCTCGTTACTAGGGTTTCCTGCTGGTTAAGTTTGTGGGCTTATACATACAAATATTACCCACCTATATGAGATGTACTTAACCCTCCCATCGATCCTAGCATGTATTCTTAACGGTTAAGTTTTGTGGGCCTATATTTACTAATATTACCCATCAACCCAACGTGCACTTAACCTTCCCACGGATTCAAGCATGTTTATTTAATGGTTAAGTTTTGTGGGCCTATATTTACTAATATTACCCACCTACCCGACGTGTACTTAACCTCCTACTCGTCAAGTCGTTTTGGTTAAGTGGTTCTTATTAACTTAACCTTTCTTGCTTATCATGTTGGATTGGTTAAGTGTGATTTATTAACTTAACCCTGTTCATTCATCAGGTTATATTGGTTAAGTATTTCCCATTTAACTTAACCCCATTCGCTCATCAAGTTATATTGGTCAAGTGTCATTAATCAATTCAAGTTGACTTAACTCATCCACCCGTCACGTCATGTTGGTTAAGTGTTTCCTTCTAGTGTTGACTTGACCCTACCTCAATTCATATTATATTGGTTAAGTGTCTTCCTCTTGTATTACTTAACCCCACCACATGTCATTATATATTTTGGTTAAGTGTTACTTTAGTTAACTTAACCCTATCATCTGCTTAATTAACATGTTACAACGGTTAAGTGTTCTAAATTTACTTAACCTCACCCACTTGTCTAATTAACATGTTGTAACGGTTAAGTGTTCTAATTTTACTTAACCTCACCCACTTGCCTAGTTAACATGTTATTACGGTTAAGTGTTCCCCTAATTACTTAACCTCACCATTTCTAGCTTGATTTATTCATGAGCCTTAATTAATTAAAGCACCAACCACTAACATTAGACAGATATTGTTGTGGTTACTGGATGTGCCGGTCGTTTCCAGGCAGGTTTACACCACAACTCAGTCTAACCTCGAGTCTTTCTGGGCTTGATGCACTAACCACCCACATTAGACAGGTATTGTTGTGTTCACTGGATGTGCCGGTCGGTTCCGGGCAGTTTTAAACCATAACTCAGTCTAACCTCGGGTTAGGCACATTCGTCTTTTACTAAATTTACATATTTACTATTTATGTAAATTTTCCGTAAATCAATTTAGCCTAGAACGTATTCATTTTTCATGCAAATTAGCATATTTATATTCTATGCCCAAAATTCGATTTACCTTTCAACCAGCCCAACTTGCAGTTTATACCAATTTAGATTTAATATTCCCCTTTTTCAATTCATGCCTAGTCTAGATTAATATTCCAATTTACAGTTCATTTCAAAACTAGATTTAATATTCTAGTTTACCGTTTATGTCCAAACTTGGTTTACACGCCAATTACACCCTTTATGGCCAATTAAATTTATCAACTTATGCCCAAGTCTAATATGCATGTAAATCATTCACTATTATAGCCAATTTAGACTATGCCAACATATTTATTATGCCAAACTAACTTAATTAAGCTATGCCCAAATTCCCGTGCTGTAATCGTACGTATAACATGATTTCACAAGTTTCTAAGTACTCATGAAATGATACTAATAGTATCAAAGCAAGGAATAGGGGATAAGCACGAGAATTAACATAAAAGAATAGTCATGCAAGAATGAACCAAATACAAAAATAATGAATCCAATGGATTTGATGTACATAATAGTGAATAGGAATAAACTAGCCAAGTTACACACTAAATATGAGATCCACATGATCAAGGGAATAAGCATAGGTGATTTGGTCCAACATAATGCCAGTCCAAGGTACAACAAGATCGGTTATTTGTAACAGTGGGAATAATCATAAGTAACTAACTACAATAGTCATAGGCAATTAACCATAATAGTCATGGGCGACTAATCACAATAATTTCTCAACCAATGTCATAGGCAATAATCTCGTAGTCATAAATCTTGGTAATAGTCTCATAGACATGAATCATATGCAATAGTCTCAAAATTATGAATCATAGTCATAGGCAACAGTCTTATAGTCATAGTCATATGTAATAGTCTCTTTGTCATGGATCATAATCATAGGCGATAGTTTCATGGGCAACTGTTTCATAGTCATAGTCTTAGGCAAAAGTCCCATAATCATAGGCATTGGCAATTAGCCACAATAAGTTCTCGGCCACATTCGAGAATCAGATCCAAAGGCATAGATAACGTTAGATTTGACATAAGCATGAATCATTGATAATTAACTTGCAAATTGATATAGTTCTATATTTTGATTCATTACATTCACAATTCCAAATACACGTTCAAATCTAAGGAATAACCGAACTTACAGTGATCGGTTTAGAAAAGGTGATTTGTTATGATTCGAGTGACGTTGCTTGAAGCGGAAAGCCTATGGTCCAACTTGAAGCTTTATCTTGATTTGAATCTCCAATTTGAAGAAGAACTAAAACTTGTTTTAATGGAGAATAAGAGATATTTTAATTAGGATTGAGGCTGAGTATAGGCGTAATGAAATTGTGTGGAGAAAATGAAGTTTGGGGGCATTTATATAGCGTAGAACTCATGAATTTGATCCAGAAATCAGTCCGGATACATAAAAATGAATTCTGCCTTGGATCTGAAAAAACAGGGCAGGTCGACACTATGGTCGACCCCCTGGTCGACTTGGGTTCTGGGCGGGAATTTTCCCGCCCAGCCCGCTTCTGACTTCTAATTTGAAGTAGAATTTGTTTTCGAGCTGTTTGAATTTAGTTGAATTTTCTGGAAACTTCTGACAGCCATAACTTCCTCACACGAAGTCCGATTCACGCAAACTCGGACTCTACCTCTAGCAGAATTCCAAGACGAATGCAATGGCATAACCCATTTCCCTTAATTCTTCTCTTAAAATTTAAGTATTCTTTGATTTGTTACATTAACGTTTATAGAAAATACGGGGTGTTACAATTTACCTTTGGTGGAGTTCTCTTACAACAATAGTTACCAAGCCACCATAGGCATGGCACCCTTCGAAGCTTTATATGGAAGACCGTGCCGATCACCAACTTGCTGGTGGAAGTCCACATACAAGCTCATACTTGGACCAGACATGATTAGAGAAACTTCATAGAAAGTGGACTTGATACGAAGAAGAATGAAGACTGCCCAAGATAGACAGAAGTCCTACGCAGACAAAAGAAGAACCGACCTTGAGTTCAAAGTTGGAGACAAGGTGTTCCTTAAAGTATCTCCTTTGAGAAACGTCATTCGCTTTGGATCCGCAGGAAATTTTGCACCAAGATTTGTAGGGCCGTACCCTATCATCGAGAAAATTGGGAAGATGGCCTATATGGTACAGCTGCCCGAAAGATTCGCTGGGGTTCATAATGTCTTTCATGTCTCTAACCTGCGAAAGTGCTTACATGAGTCTGCGGAAGTGGTGGAACCAAGTGTGCTAGAGGAAGTAGAAGTTGAACGAGAAGCAACTGTGAGGAGAGTTCCAAACCGTATCTTGGGAACAGAAGTCAAAAAGCTACGTAACCGTGAAGTCAAGCTTGTCAAAGTTCAGTGGAGCGACGCCGAGGAAGACGCGACTTGGGAAACTGCGGACAGAATACATGCAGCCTACCCTTCTCTTTTTGAGGGTACATCTTTGACCTCTTTTTCCTTAAGTTTATGCTTGTATCTATCTTTTTAGGTATATCTCCTCAACCTTATCCTTATCCTTAGGTAGAAACCTATTTGGATGTAAACATGTAATCGAAACATGTTATGGTTGATGGTTGCAAGTGGATTGCTAGTGGTTGCTCGTGGATGCATATACACACACATTCGGTATTAGATCGGCTCAGTCACTTTCATATTGCATATGCATATATGTATTTGTATATGGATTGAAAACTTGATGTGTTATCATATGGACGTTGCATTTGTATGAATGATGTGCACTCGTGTAGGAAATTTTGAGTAGGAAAAATTGCATACATAATGTACTCATGGCACTGATATAATTTGCATTAAGGAGGTCAACTGAATCAGTAGACCGCCTGATTTTGCGTTAGATACGCATATGTACACACACTATGCATATGATCATGAAGCATTAGAAATCTTTTAAGGACAATGGACGCCTATGTTTGATGATTGAGTAGATGGGTGATCGGATAATAGGATATAAGTTCTTCTCGACTTGAAGATTTCGGGGACAAAATCCTAAAAGGAGGGGAGAATGTAACACCCCGTATTTTCTATTAACGTTATAATAACGAATTAAACAATACTTAATTTCAAATATGAGAATTAAGGGAAATGGGTTACGCCGTTGCGTTCGTCTTGGAATTCTGCTTGAGATAGAGTTCGAGTTTGCGTGAATTGGACATCGTATGAAGAAGTTATGGCCTTCAGAAGTTTCAGAAATTCAAATAAATTCAAACAGCTCGAAACCGGATTCAAAATTCAAAACAGAAGTCAGAAATGGGCTAGGTGGGAAAATTCCTGCCCAGGACCCAGGTCGACCAGGGGGTCGACCATAGTGTCGACCGCCCCCTACAGGTCGACCCCAGATCGGCCTGCACCCTCCACCCCCCCCCCCCGGGCGAAATCAGAATTTTGACGACTTATGATTTGTTGCTGAGTCACTAGGGTTTCTGGATAGTTTTGATCTGGTCTGAATGGTTGTGGTTAACTCTAAGTTCATCCAATGGCTCTAATTAAATTGAAATTCTATATAAACAACCTAATACTCAACCTAAAATCACACAAAAATAATCTTGGAACTGTCATGCCGTCAATAGAGAACCTGGAGTAGCCGTCACTGCTTTCAATTCAAGGACGAGATAAAAGCCTACATCAAAATCAAATTAAAACTAATCTAATTCAACGATCTACATCAAAGGCGAGCATTTCAACTTCAGATTTCAGATTCCAGAAATCAAGAATTCCTTTCAGTTTGTAAGTTGGTTATTATGTAGATTTAAACGTTCTTTTAAATGAAATCATGACATGTTGTAACTCGAATATAGAATGATGCTTGTGTATAAGATAAATAAAGTATGATTCTCATTTATCTTAAATTACCGTTGCGATTGATCATGCCTATATGTTTGTGGTGATGAACGTACCATATTGTATGTTATTGGAATCTGTTATGATTGGGTAATGAACATATTATGCCAACATAGTGATGAACATGTCATTTTATAATTTGGTGATTACTTGCAAGGTTATGATCTAAATCACATGCCTACATGTTAGATCAACATTTATGTATATTTAGAACTATGTTAAGTAGAACCTATTTATGTTGCTAGATTGGATTTGTGGCCCTCTTATGTTTTAATACACATAAGTTATCATGCTAAGTTGTGATTTAAATATGTTATAGTAGCTTTCTTATGTTTTCACATACATAAGTTAATATGCTAAGTTATGGTTTAAAATTTTGTTTATATGTTAAACCTCCATGATAGACCTATATCAAGCTTACATGATAATTAGATCCAACTTAGTCACAAGTTTACCCTTACCTGTTTAATTAAGTTAGTGATGCTTCTATGCCAAGTTACACATGATAAGTTAAAAGTATGTTATTGTATGCTTATTTCATGTCCCTTTTTTGTTACCCTTTTTGTTTATGGGTTTGGGCTAATTTACTGGCCCAAAATTTTATGTAATTTATGCGAACTTACCACGGGGGTAGCGTTGGGAAACATGAAAATTTCATGGCGTAGATTGGTTCATGAAATGGTATATTTGGTGTACCATTTATTGTGAGCATAATCAAAAGGATAATTATGGCATGATTAAATTAAGATTAATTTACATGTAAAATTAGACATATATAGAAAATATGTGAATTTAGAAAAGACGAATATGCCTAACCCGAGGTTAGACTGAGTTGTGGTGTAAAACTGCCCGGAAACGACCGGCACATCCAGTGACCACCACAAGGCCTGTCTAATGTGGGTGGTTAGTGCTTCAAGCCCAAAAAGGACCTGAGGTTATACTGAGTTGTGGTGTAAAACTACCCGGAACCAACCGGCACATCCAGTGATCACAACAAGACCTGTTTAATGTGAGTAGTTGGTGCTTTAATGAATAAATTAAAGCTAAGTCAAGATTGGTAGGGTTAAGTCAATTAAGGAAACACTTAACCAATTCAACATGTTAACTAAACTAATGGGTGGGGTTAGGTAAACTTGGACACTTAACCAAATAAACATGTTGATTAGAAAACCCTAGTAGCGGGGACCCTTTTCAGCAGTAACCCACATAGATGTATCATGGTACCCTGAACTAGGCAGGGTGGGGCACGATTACTAGGCTGATTATAAGCGATCAAAAACGTTGGCGGTTGGTGCGTCAGTGTAGGTTCCGATGGAGTACGGGCGTGCACGTACTCCGGAGTGGAAAAAGCAGGCGTTGGGCATTAGTAGTATACACTGTGCATCTTGAATCGTGTCGGGTTGCCACCAGAGGGACTAATACACCCCATAGTGGGACCAGCACAGGTATCTACAGTCAAGCGGGGTCGAATGACAAAGGATATGAATGCATGCGAGTAGGAGCCGATCATTAAGGGGATCGTTTGTTATGAACACGTGAGTCTGGTTGAACCAATGGTTAGTTGGTGCAGAGACTATAGTAATGGGTGCGATTACATGTTCATCTTATCTTACATTAGGGTGTTGTCCTATGTTATGTTATTACTATCATGATCCCTTTCCTTGTTTAAATACTAGTAATCACTGAACTTACCAGACTTATTGTCAGACCCATTTTCTTTCGTCCTCTTTTCTTCCATTCCCCCCCCCCCTCCCCAGGTCCACAAGGAGGGAATACTCCAACTTAGTCAGACTCTTTGCAAGCTTCAAGAAAGTAGATGTATGATTGGGACTCTCTTACCTTGGCTATGGCATTTGGACACTACACTTGGGGATTTATGCAGTTTTATTTATGGTTTATGCTTCTTTATTAAATAATCAAGACAGAAATTATGATGTAATGTTTTGGAAGTTATTTTGAGATAATTTGTTGTAATGCTTTTGTATTGAACCATGTATGCAATAAATGTTTGATTTCCGCTGCTTATATTTATCTGTCTTGTAAATTTTTCTATGTCTTGTACCTATAACCCTCCACCAAAGTTAAGGCATTCCCTTTGTGAGTGACCTTAACGGAGGTGGGGTGTTTCACAGGTGATAGTTTAGTGAGGGCGACGATGATGATCGATGGCGAGCAGGAGGCCCATGTACCAGTTTAATTGCTATCTAGTATTTGTTTCCGCTGTTCGTTATTTCTTTGAGTGTTGTAGTGAGGCAAATTGTATAAATACTGTTGTTGATATCCACGTGTATGGGAAATACTCTCTAGTTGTCAGGAGATTTTAGTGTTTTCTAGTTCACTATCACTACTTGTTGTATATGTTCTATTATATTTTATCCTTGCGCTGTTAGTTTACGACTGGTTCCTCTTATGTATCATACCTTGTTGATCGTCCATAGCTGCCTGGCATATCTTTTAGCGCATTATTCCTCTTGTATAGTGCGGGGGTTGTGGGCGGTCTCACATTTGGTATTAGAGCTCTGGTCAACGATTGTGTCCAAAGTTCGAGGACGTAATTACGTATTAGAGACGTACTTGTCGATTTCTATTGGATGCTTACTGTATATATATATATATATATATATATATATATTAGCATATATAGTAGTAGCGGTTGTATTCCTTTAGCAGTTTTCTTGAACGAGGCTAATCATTATAATCTACAGATTTAAAATGAGTTGACGTTATACGAGACACTCTACAAGGGAAGAAACTGTACCTGGAGGGGGTAATGGCGGGGCACCTAACTACCTGGCTATGTTTGAAGCTATGATGGAAGCATGCCTTCAAAGGAATCCCGCTCGAGTGGCAGCCACGGTTGATGTTGGAGTCCAAGTGCCGAGAGCTATAGAATTTGCAAAGCTATGCAAAGACTTTACATCATTAGGAGGGAAACAATTCAAGGGCACTGAACCAGTTGGAGAGGTTCAAAGGTGGTTGGGTATTCAAATCTTCAAGGACTTGGGCATTGATGATGCAACAAAGAGGAAACTTGCATCAAGGCAGCTAGTGGAAAGAGCAATGGACTGGTGGAACTCTGTCACATTTGAGACTCCTGAAGAGGATATTTCATGGGAGTTGTTCCAAGCTAAGTTTGAAGAAAAATTTATCTCCACCGTGCAAAAATCAATTCCGTGCAAGAGATTCATGGAGCTTAAAAAGAATGGTCACCCAGTTCTTGACTATATTTTTGATTTCGAGGCTTTGTCGAAGTATGCTCGTTCATATGTGGATACTCCTTATCAAAAGAACGAGAAATTTGTCTTGGGGTTGGATAGATATCTTGGGAATCAACTTGTGGATCACCTCGATGATAGCTTTTATAAGATCGTTAAGAAGGCTTTGAGGCGTGAAAGTCTGTTTCCTAAGAAGATGATTTTTGTTGCAGCTAAAGAGGAACAGAAACCACAGCAGGGTGGAAATAATAAGAAGAGGAAGCAACAACAACAGAAAGGCAAGAATGGCCGAAAGAAAGGGAGAAGTGACTTGCATCAATTGTTGGCAGAAGGGTCATTTTGCTAGTGAATGCAAGAATCCTAAAGTTGAAAAGAAGTGCTTCAAGTGTGGGAAGCCGGGACATGAGAAGAAAGATTGTCCAGAATCATCTCAAGGGAAGCAAGTGGTTAAGGCTTATGCTTTAGGGTAGTGTCGTCTTCTTTGAAAGCTCCTACTGCAAAGGAGAAGGGAAAGGGTTTCATGGTGCAAGGTACACTTTCTATTCATGGTGTTTCAATTCGGGTTTGTTTGATACTGGAGCATCGCATTCTTTCATTTACAACGAGCTTGTAGGCCGCTTAGGTTTGGAACCCGAGATTTGTGATAGACCATTGATCGTGACTAATCCAGTTGGGGGTTCGTCCAGTTTATGCATGTTGTTCCGTGGTCTATTGTTGTCGAGTCATGGTTTCTCTTTTGTGTGTGTTTTCTTTGTTCATAACTTCGATGAGTTTGGGATCATCTTAGGCATGGATTAGCTCAAGAGGTATGTGGCAAGGGTGAATTGCGAGAAGCTAAAGGTGAGAGTCCGGGATGTGGAAGGGTAAAAGGTGTCAATAAAGTGTAAGCGCAAAGAGGTTGTCTTCGTTAGCTATCTATATTCGCTTGTGATTCCACAAGAAGACTTGTCATTTGTGTTGATCACTAATGAGTATGAGGATGTCTTTGACGAGGTCAAAGGGTTGTCGCCGCGTCAAGAGATCGAGTTTAGGATCGATTTGGTCGAGGGTGCTAGACCAATTGTTATGCCTCTTAGGCGGATGGCGCCTAAGGAACAGCAGGAGTTGGAGGTGCAAGTTTGAGACCTTCTTAGGAAGGGATTCATTCGGAGAAGTATTTCCGAATGGGGTGCACCAGTTGTGTTTGCAACCAAGGAAGATGGCTCGTTAAGATTGTGTGTGGACTATCATGAGCTGAATAAGGTGACTGAGAAGAACAAGTATCTGTTGCCAAGGATTGATGACTTGTTCGATCAGCTTACCGAAGCCAAAGTGTTTTCTCGGATGGATTTGGCAACGGGATTTCACCAGTTCAGGGTGGCAAAGGATAGTGTGCCAAAGATTGCTTTTAGGACACCATCCGGTTTCTTCGAGTAATTGGTGATGTCATTCGGGTTGACTAACGCGCCAACATATTTTGTGGACCTTATGAATAGAATGTTCAGAGATCAGCTGAATAAGTTTATACTTGTGTTCGTGGATGACAATTTGGTCTACTCACGGAATGAGAAAGAGCATAAGACACACTTGAGAGTTGTGTTACAGATCATGTGAGAGCATCAGCTAAAGGCTAAGTTCTCAAGTTGTCACTTCTGGAAGAGTGAAGTGAGATTGTTTGGTCATGTAGTTTCTGGTAGTGGGATAGCGGTTAACCCCGCTAAAGTGGCAGCAGTCCAGGACTGGGATAGACCTAAGAATGCGACAGATGTGAGAAGTTTCCTTGGCTTGGCTGGTTATTACCTATAGTTTATCAAGGATTTCTCCAAGATAGCAGCACCGTTAATAGGATTAACAAAGAAGAACCAAGTGTTCACATGGGATGCAAAGTGTTAACAAGCATTCAGAATCCTGAAAGAGAGATTGACGAACGCTCTTGTGTTGACCATTCCAAGAAGGAATAAAGAGATGGTCGTGTATACCAATGCATATGGTACTGGACTTGGAGTAGTGCTAATGCAAAAGGATAAGGTGGTGGCTTACGTGAGTCGGCAGCTAAAGCCGCATGAGAAGAATTACCTAACTCATGACTTGGAGTTGGCGGTGATTGTGTTTGCTCTGAAGATGTAGAGACATTACCTGTTGGGAGTTCGGTTCGAGTTGTTTACGGACCACAAGTCATTGAAGTATCTTTTCTTCCAAAAGGATTTGAATCTTCGGCAGCAACGATGGTTGGAGTTTCTGGCATCATGTGATTTTGGTATAGTCTATACTGCTGGCAAAGGCAACGCAGTTGTGGATGCATTGAGTCGATGGCACAAAAGTTTGGGGGCGATGTTTTTGGAATGGAAGAGCCTTGAGTATTTGGCAAGGTTTGATTTCAGGCCAAGATGCAAATTGGAACCTGAAATATTGGCAAGCTTATCGATAAGACCTACACTTATCGAAAGAGTTGACGAAAGAAAAAAGCGAGATGCTAAGCTTGTTGAGTTTTTCCAGAATCTGGAATTAGGAGGTAAAGAGTTCGAAGTCAATAGAGAAGGTTGGCTTTGAAAGTAAGGGCGATTAGTGGTTCCTGATATTGACGGATTGAGAGTTGAGGTTCTGAGAGAATGTCATCACTCGAAGTTGACCATTCATCCGGGTGGTAATAAGATGTACCAGGACGTAAAGCGAGTCTACTACTGGGAAGGGATAAAGAGAGATATTGGAAAATTCATTTCCAAGTGTATGAACTGTCAGTTGGTGAAAACTGAACAGAAGAAGCCTAGTGGATTGCTTCAGCCATTGGAAGTTCCTACGTAGAAGTGGGAGCAAGTGTCTATGGATTTTATCGATGGACTACCTAGAACCAGGGCAGGAAATGTAGGGATTTGGGTCATTGCCGATCGCTTGACCAAAAGTGCAAGATTCATTCCTGTCAATTCGATTAGGACGGCATCGAAATTAGCTGAACTTTACGTAAAATGGATTGTTAGAATCCATGGTGTACCAAAGAGTATAGTGAGTGATCGAGATCCATTGTTCACTAGCGGATTTTGAAGGAGTTTGCAAGAAGCTTTGGGAACCGAGTTGTGCTTGAGTACGGCATATCACCCCCAAACTGATGGTCAGACCGAGAGACTCAATCGAATTTTAGAAGATCTCCTGATGGCTTGTGTATTAGACTTTGATGGATCATGGGAGGACCATCTACATCTAGCTGAGTTTGCATATAATAATAGCTACCAGTCTAGCATTGGGATGGCACCATATGAGGCATTGTATGGGAGGCCGTGCAACTATCCGCTTCTTGGTTAGAAACTGGAAATAAGTTGATACTTGGGCTTGGATGATTAGAGAAACCTCGTATTGTATCGAGATCGTACGACAACGAATGAAGGCTGCCCAACATCGTAGAAGAGTTACGCCAATAAACGTCATAAGGATTTGAAATTCGATGTTGGCGATATGGTTTTCATGAAGATTTCACCATTAAAGCATGTGGTTTGATTCGGAAACAAAGGAAAGTTAGCTCCAAGGTTTTTTGGACCATTTCTGATAGTCGAGCGAATCGGACAGCTCGCATATAGATCGGAATTACCCGAGAAGATGTTGAGTGTGCATGTCGTTTCTGCAGAAATTCTTGCACAATTCGAACGCAGTGGTATCTCCAGAGCAGTATGAAGACTTGGAAGTAGAAACTGTAGCTGAAAAACCTTGTAAGCCACTTCATGTTGTCGGGAATGACACAAAACAACTTAGGAGGAAAACGGTGGAGCTAGTCAAGGTATAATGGAGTGAAGATGTTGACGATTGTACCTGGGAGATGGAAGATAGAATGAGAGCAACTCATCCAGAACTCTTCGTCATTTGGACCCTATAATATCGTTATATCATTGTATCTTGTTGATTGACAGAATTCCACGTGCTAGGTTAAGGCTATCGATGCATGACTTGATGGTTGCTAGTTTGGATGATTGAATTGGCTTATCATGGATGATAGGCATGTAAAATTGTTGTGATTTCTTGTGTTTGCTTGGAATTTCGGGGGCGAATTTCTTATGGGGGAGAATGTAATAGCCCGCGTTTTTACGTATCCGTAGACCGTAAAATATTTTTTTTATTTTATTCCCTGAGGATTGGATCATTCTCATCTTTTAATATGTTACTTATGGGGATGTGAGACATGTCCATAATTTTTCTGATTTTGTTTATGACCATTTTGCCCTTGTCAGTCTTGTACAGGGCATAACTTTTGACTCAGGTCGAGTCAAAGGGTGAGACCCGTGCCATTGGAAAGGAATTGATGTTTTCCTTTGCATAGGGTGGTTACATTAAAGATTTGGCTCAGTGGTTTGTGTGAAATGGCTGTTTTAAGGTTTTCCAGTTGGCTGTCCAGGTTTTGAGAGCCTAATGGGCTGATTTGGGAGAAGCCCATTAGGGGGTTGGTGGAAACTACAGATAGGGGGTAACAGATATGGGAAATGATTTTTAGTTTTCCATTCTCTCATTTGGAGGCCTTGAGCTCCTCCTTCTACTAACAACTTTCTACCGTTAAAAATCCAAATCCAGGGAGGGAAATCATAGATCTACACAATTGAAAGCTAGATCTACATCAATAGAGGCAAGGATTCATCGGATCAAGGTGATTGGTGCGAAGTGCTTGCTGTTGGATTCATATTCCTTTTATTTTTGCTTGTTTTGGAGAATCGGTGAGTAGTTTACATCTCTCACATGGATTCAGTGAGGTGTATGATTAATTGATCATGTTTTTCATCAAATTCAAGTGTTTTCGCCATAGATCTATGCATTTATAAGTCCATTTTCATATTAATCACCCTATGATCTGATTAAGTAAGTTTAGATAGGTAATTTCTATGACATTTCATGTGAATGTGCAAGTTAGATCTTTAGTTTTTCTCATATGTACACTTATGGTGATTTTGGTGAATTTTACATGATTATTGATGAAATTTCCTTATTGGTATTATTGTTGACTTCCTATCATGTTTATAGTCATATTGGATAAATTGGATGAGTTGGTTTCGTCGAACGAATCGTTTTAGCGAAGTATTGTCGAAATTGGAGCTACATTAGAGGATGCAGGTTTTGGGTCGTGCAAGCCAGGGTCGGTCGAACATGGTGGGTCAGTCCCAAAATGTGGGTTGGAGAACAAGTCAGAAACCAAGCCCTGGTCGTTCGATCTCATCTAGATCGGGTCGATCATCTGGGTCGAGTTGGTCATCTGGGTCGGGTCGGTCATCTGGGTTGGAGAACAAGTCAGAAACCAAGCCCTGGTCGGTTGGTCCCATCTGGGTCGGGTCGATCATCTGGGTCAGTCATTGTGTGGGTCGGTTGAACAGGTCTGAGAGTTCTAATTTTGGAGGAAGTTTGGGTCGGTCGTACTCAGGGAAGTTTGAGTCGGTTGTACTCATTGAGTTTGTGGTCGATCGGTCTCTACGATTGAAAGTGGGTCGGTCGAACAGGTTTGTCAATCCGGTCTGGATGTGGGTCGGGTCCGACAGGGTCTTGGGTCAAGCAAGCTAAGAGCAAGGCTGAGTTGGTTGTGTTGTTTCAATTGGATCAGTCGGCCAGCAAATTGAAGGAGTTGTTAGTAGCACTTTTAAACATCGAGGTGAATGACATAAGCGATGTAGCTTGATTTCTATAGCAAATTGATGTGATGCTATGGATTGTTTCAGACCTTATGGTTGATGTTTTTCTTTGATTCGAAAGTGGTGATAACTTCAAAGTGAATTACAAGGAGGAATGACGAAGTGAAATGAATTATTCGTCGGATGTGACGAATGTGGAAACAACTCATCGATATATTGAGTTCGTGTGAAGTGATTGCTCTAAAGTGTTCTAAGCTTATTAATAGTCGTAATTGATAACGACTAGAGATGCGAAGGCCAAGGAATTGTCATTGTCATAGGTTTTAGCGGACTCAAAGCAGAGGTACGATTGAATACCAATTGTAGGTCGAGTGCCCTGGGCTTCGTGTATGGCCTAGGCATGTGTTGTGCATAGCATGTGGGGTTTTGCTAGAACTGAGGCGTCATGTGTGGTCCTTGACAATTGACGGCAAGTTGTTAGCCAGTCGTACGATAACGAGGGTTCCAAAGCAAGGTTGGCGGTGATAGCTAGAGTCAGTCATGGATGTTTGAATGCATGTCTTAATAATGGCTGAGTTGCTATTGCTATGTGTGAATGATTATTTTGGTTGCCATGGCTGAATTGTTATCCCTTCAGATGTATGGATCGTAAAGGCTATCACTGTCAGGTGTGGGGAAGGCAGGTGTAAGTTCTTCTCTGGAGTTGGGTAGATTAATTGTTTATTTACCCATTCTCATATACTTTATTGATGAAGTTTGTTAGCTGTTTTATCGCTCACTAAGATTGTTGTCTAACTCATATGTTTCCTCTTATTATCTTGGGTTGTTCATCTAGTTGTTGATGGGCAGACTGAGTAGCAGGTGATAGGTGATTCTTTAGTGAGGGCGACAATGTTGATCGATGGCGAGCAGGAGGCTCACGTACCAATTTTATTAATATCTAGTATTTGTTTCCACTGTTTGCTATTTCTTTGAGTGTTGTAGTGAGGCCAATTGTATAAACACTATTGTTGATATCCACCTGCATGGGAAATACTTTCTAGTTGTCAGAAAGTTTAGTGTTTTCTGCTGCACTATCACTACCTGTTGCATATGTCCTATTATATTTTATCCTTGCGTTGTGAGTTAATTATAGGTTCCGCTTATGTATCATAACATGATGATCGTCCATAGCTACCTGGCATATCTTTCAGTGCATTACTCCTCTTGTATAGTGTGGGGGCTGTGGGCGGTCGTCACATATGCACACTAGATACCTCAAATTAGGCCTACCAGTTGTAGATGCTAGATTTGTCGGGTGGTTCCGGGCAGACTTTTACTACAAGTTGGGTCTAACCTCGCATCATAGCATACTAATTATAACGGCCCATAGCACTTAAACTCTCACATTAACCAGATTTACTTGTAACGCTGGATAAGTCGGTCGGTTCCGAGAAGACTTCTACTAGAATTAACGGTTAACCTCATGTCTATGTGTCATTAATATAAATTAAGCCATTAGCTCATACACATACAACCATACAAATTCCTATGGGGACATTCAAATTCTATTCCTAATTTAATTGTATTTATAACACACTAAATATGCATTTATATACGTTGATCACGTTATAGATATATGATAATATAAACGTAGATTTAGCGAACGAGATTAGTGTCCTTACCAAGAATTTGAAATGTCTATCCTCTCAAATTATTAAGGTGCACAAGTCATTTTCCCATATTTTCCTCAATCCATAACATAAGTGTGCATATGACAATAAAATGGGAAAAACAATCACATCAACATATAAACTTGCCACCCAAATTTTTATTATTCTAACAATAAATAACATAACTTTATACTTCAAATATACATATATGTTTGTAGTTCTTATTTTGAATAGATTTCTTTCCTAATAATTTTTTATATGCAAAAACTTAATATATAGATATATTGTAAATAATACGTTCAAATGCTATATTTAAAAAATAAAGATTCATACCAATTTAGATTTACAAATCTATCTAAACCTATTGCAAAAAATCAAACATGTGAATTTACATGAAATGGAACAAAAAAGAATCCAATCAATATAATTATATACAACCATCATGTCCTTCTATTATCAATATAATTACCCAAAACCATAAATACAATAGATTGGACATTTCTATGAACAATTAAAATATAAGGAATATGGAGGATCTTTACTATTATATTTTCATTTAGATCCAAATTCCCTTAGGCATATAGATCCCAATCCACACTAAAAAATATAGAAAATAGCAAACTAATGTCATTTCCACTTATAGTGCTAAGATGGATAAAATAGTGGAAATTTGAATAGTGTTTGCATTTGGATCCAATTCTTCGTACAAAACGTTCTCCAATTCTTGTTAATATATATATATATATATAAGAATAAAGGGATCAGAATTTTATATATTTGAATTCCAGAATATAATTCTAAATCTAATCCTAAATCAGAATAGAGAGGAAAAGAAATATAAATTAAGGATTTAGAAGAAAACCTAAATTTTTCTTTGGAATTCCAATGGCAGAATGAAGGCGCAAGAAGAAAACCTAAATTTTTCTCTGGAATTCAGATGGCCTTCACTGCCCTTTTTCTTAAGGGCGGTTGACCCCCAGGTTGACACCCCATCTATGGAGGCATTCGACCCCCCTTCAAGGATCGAGCCAGAGAATTTTTTCTCTGAACGTTTGTTTTATGTTAACTATAGTATTAAATTAGATTGATTACCTTCCTTAAGTTGATTATCCTTATCCCTTCCTACATGTATATATATACACATGATTCAAGTTACCATGGAATATTCCTTTCATGCCAACTAATATGTAATTATATTCCATATATTTATTTATACAATTTCAATTCCAAATAACATGTGTAAACTATTTACGTATAACTTGTTTTAATCATAACTTCTTCATATAGACTCTATTTTCGGCAAATAAAAAATGAAAACGGATCTGAACCTTGCCACGAATGAAAATGCAATACTTTCATGGCCCGATTCTTAATATTTCGAAATTCTTGTTTTCAGCTCGTTAATATTTTATTAGTTTATTATTGTTTATACTTAATTTAATTATCTATGTCTATTTAAGGTATATTTTTACGCGGTGTTATAATGATAGATAGATAGCTCAAGATGAGGACGGGGTTGTCCTATGAATGATTTGGTAAAGCAATGATGCTTGGGCCATGATTGTAGGCATTTGAAGGATGTGGGTGCCAAGGAATCATTGATAGCATGGAGAGTTATAGGGTTGACTCAGAACCCATGTGTTGGACACTTGGGTTCTAAAGCCAAACATGCTAAACATACGGGTCCCGCATACACAATGATAATGTTATACCCAAAGTGACTTCGTAGTGTTGCTTAAATCGCCGAACATTGGGGTCTTGAAGACAGACGTACTGGACAGCTAATGGAATGAGATTAGCTAGCCCGCTAGGCTAATGACCTGCAGCTATAAATAGGGGCTTAAATGTATTAGGTTAACCATTTCACCTCATTTTCCATCATCCCTACAGCCATTATCTACCCTAGTTTTTTTTCTTAAACCCTGAATCACACTTAAATCCACTCTTATTTCTTTTAAATACCTAAAAGAGATTTTATTTCTACTGATATATATGTTTTCTTCACATAAAGGCTACCTACATCCATTCCTTGTTGTCCTAGATTTGCCCATCAATCTACATAGGTTTGCTGATTTAGTGAGGAATTTTGCTCTTTGACAAGTGTGTATTGTATTATATGTTTAGATAAGGGGTTCTATCACCTATATATTTAAATAAGCCCAAAATATCATCATACATGTTAATTTTACATTTGAAAACACTATGATAACCTAATTAGACATTTAATGTATTAAAATATTCAGTTTGAATGGAATAGTAGGTATATTTATCTTAGACCTATGCATATATTTATACATATACAATTATATTTTCAAAATATTTCAGTGTCTACTAATGATTGATGTTCATGCTTGTTGTTTGATTTGTCAATATGTTTGTTTTAGACACTATGCTTGACTTTGTGATAGACTCATCGTAATTAGGACTCGGAATGAAGATTGGAGCACATCATGATTAAAAATTCGCTGAAATCGCATGGAACTTAGAGGATATGCTGTGAAAGAAATCGTGATTGCGCCAAGAAAAATTAGGTTAGAATGCCTAAGTACATGAATTGGTACTAATCGATAGCCTATGGATTGACACGGATCCGTCATAATTGATGATGGAGACACATGATCCATGAAGGTGGTATGAAGACATCAGAAGGGCTTGGGCCAATTTTGTGAAGTTTGGATGAAGTACATAACCTAGGTTGGACGGATCGAGATGTATAACTTCGCATGAAGTTAGCCAAGTGAAATTGGACCTGAAGGAAGCTAAGGGGGTGTTAAATGGGGTTCTTGAGTACTTAGCAAAAAGTGGCTAAGTACATGGATCAACACCGATCCACAGGGTATGGATCGGTATCGATCCATAAGGGAGAGGACTATGGTCATACAATCCAAGAAGATGGTAGTTGTAGTCTTCTGTGTCATGTTGGAGGTTGTTGCTCATTGATTGCTTCTATGGTTTATAAGTTATACACGATAAAGATTGGCTCTTAGATGAGATTCAGTCAGGGGTAGGATCAAAGGGAAATGGTGTGCAGATCGTGATATGATGAGGCCGCTTGCTGGTGAAGACAACATGGTGGACATATAGATCTTGCAAAACTTAACCATAATGAAGTTCTAAGACGATTTGCTGAAAAAATGGGTCCTATATGCAAAATTCTAATGAGGTTATGGCTCTTTGATGGGTAACTCGAGAATTTGGCTGAATCAAAGGAGTGATACATAAGTATCTCAAAATGACGAAGAGTCTGCACAATAATGGACTTGGAAAAGTAGTGACGCTTGGGACTTGATTAAAGGCATCTAAAGGATGGGAGTGCCAAGGAATCATTAATAGTTTGGGAAGTTCTAGCATTGACTCAAAAACAAGGGTATGCTAGACATTTGAGCCACAAAGATATACATATCAAACATATGGTCCTGTAAGCACGACGATAATGATACACCTAATGTGACTTTGTAGGAGTGCCTAAGTTGTTGAATACTAAGGCCCTAAAGATAGACGTACTAAATACCTAGGTCTTGAAAGTACGGGGAGTCAAACTACAACTAGGATTTCCATTAGTACATTCCTGAGTGACGATTGTCATATGGGTATCCACATATTCACGGCTTTAAAAGGTGATAGTTAGGATTTGGATGAATATTGCTATAATTGCATTTATCTTTACTTCCTTGGGTAGACTATCACCTATAATGTTAGATCGAAATTTGGACCTAACACCCAAATTGTTATAAATTATAGAGAATTCTAAATGAGGAATACGGAAAAAGAAAAGAACACTCAGAATTTATAGTGGTTCGGCGTTAACGAGCCTACGTCCACTTTATATCTTATTGATTATGCTTTTAAAAGCTAGTACAACAGTGATTTCTCTCAATATTCCAGTAGCTTGATAGCAATGGCGGACTCAGTATTCACTATTGCCCAAAAGATCCCGAAAAATGCCAAGCTCTGGGCTATTTATAGCTGATTTCGTCGGACGGATCGTGGACACGTGGCACGAATCCCGAGATTTTCGGATCGCATCGCCACCATTGGAGAAACAGTCAAACTAGCCGTTGTGAACAGGTGTCGTCAGATCCATGCGATTCGGATCGCTGAAGACCAGCTCATGGTTGAATGGGTCAGTGGGTTCGGTTCGTTGCAGGGGATCGGATCGCCTAGAGGTGGCGTTCGTCGACGAGACGAGAGCGATTCGTTCCCTGGGCGAGTCGATAGAGTGCGATCCGAGCGGGGCGAGACGATGGCGTGCGATCCGAGCGGGGCGAGACGATGGCGCGCGATCCATTCTTCCATTTTCCTGGAGGACTTGGTTTCCTGATTTCCTTTCACGATTGACCCTGGATGGCTTGGTCGAAAAAGCAAGCCAACATTTTTCCCCCTCGAAGTATGTTTTATAGATGATGAAACATGCTTCGACGAGATTCATTGATTCTCTCCGGAAAGGATGCAAGTTTACAGTCGCATTGGTTCAAATTGACACAGGGGTGAATCGGATCGCCATAGGTCGACACGGTCCGATTTGGTCATCTGCTCGTCGCGTGCTGAGTTCTTAGGGTCTTGCACGGTGCAGGGCGCATCCGCCTTTGAGTCGTACCGGGCTCTGAGCTTTGTGGGCCATCATTTCGAAGCGGTCCGTGGGCTTCATTGCGATTCCATCTTCAGATCGGGGCGCTTCGTGGATCGAATAAGACAAAGGAGGGGAGGCCAACGGTCACCCTCTTTGCCTATATAAGCCAACGTTCCCCCCTTCACTTTCCTTCTTTCTCCTCTCTGCCGAATCGTCTCGCGCAAGCTGCTGAACAACGAATCCAACCCTTTAAAACTTTCGAAAATCCAAGAACTCCCTCAGTTTTTAGAAAGGTAACCTTATAGGAAGCATCCTCGTACTACTTTCCTGAATTTCTACGGTTGATTCCAGAGAAATACAATATAAATCCGCTACTTTTCGAAGAAATCACCAAACCGCCATGGCCATTGAACGTGGAGCTCGGAACTTGAGGATGGGAAGCAGATGAGGAAGAAGAAGGATGGAGAAGGAGGAAGGAGGCTGATTCGGATCGTGGTCAACGATCGAGGACGGAAGCAAGTGGCGAGACGACAGATCGAGAGGGCGACTAAGGGTCGTACCGCGGTAGTCGCAACGGTTCGCGAGGGAGCCTTCCCTCCGCCCGGCGATTCGGTGGGGGGCAAACTCTCTGCTCCGCGATCGACAAAGGGGTGCGATCCCTCTGCCCCGCGAGTCGAAGGGGGGGCGATCCCCCTGTCGCGCGAGTCGGAGGGGGGGCGATCCCTCTGCTATGCGATCCGCCCCACGGCTGGTGATGTGAAGAAATTTCAATCTTTAATCAGCGCCTTGTCGCTACAAAACTCTGGACAGTTAGGATAGAGCCCTGACGTTGATCTCTCTGGACTAAATGACTTCATGATTTGACTGCATATGACGACTAATGACTTTTTAATAACCTCGACTGCTTTCATGTTTTATTATCGCTTTTAATAATGCGCACACACTAGCACACACAGTAGCACTCGCACACACGGGGGACGGGTAGTGTTAATCTTATCATTCATATTTTCTCATCCTAGCAGCGATGTCGAACGACCACTCTTCCTCAAGATCTGTAGCCGAAACGAAATCTGAGACTCCTGAACAGCATAATCCTCAAATTCCTCCAATCAATCCCGAAGGTGAAGATTCTGGGTCCGAATATGAAGCCACAGAATCGGATCCGACAGACAGCACGTCATCCAGCAACAACTCTGATTCCGATGAGCGAGCTCCGGACGAAATTCCAGGCGCGGTCGGGATAGATAGATTCTCTGACTCTTTAGCGTCCAAGCTCGACGAGATAAAACTCAAGAGAATCTGCTTAAGACATGGCATACCTTGGGACGATGTCTTAACACCTGGAAGCGAAGACAGACCTCATTTAGCACCGGAAGGGTATATGTCGATCAGTCGGACAATGTGCCTAGTAGGAGCTATTCCTCCGTTCCCTCCAATTGTCATTGACACTCTGAGACGATTGGGCATTGCCCCGATGCAGCTTCATCCAAACGCCTATGCGTCTCTATATTCTCTATATGTCGCTTATGCGGAAATCTTGCACGCCGAACTCAAATTCAGAGACCTGGTGTTCTTCTTTCTCTTCAAGCACCGATCTTCTGCAACTCCCAACTTTTCCTTTTTTGAATCAGTGGCGAACAGGAAAGTTCTGTACGATGGGTACAACAACATCGGGGATCCTAAGTCCGACTGGTTTTACATAAGAAGACAGGCTGGATGCTCACGGAGATGGCTCAAATCGAGTAAATTTTTATTGCCTAGTTGAATATCTTGCTTGGGGGAGTCTAAGTAATAACATTCTTCCGCTTTTTCCTTTGTCTTAAACAGATCATGTCTTCCCGAAAACAGAGGGTGCATTATACAACAACCGGTTATCCATTCTTCTGCAAAGTAGATCCGACTTTTTAAGGATTAAAAAATGCATTACGGATGACAACCTTCACAAGCATGGCCTCTTGGATAGGAAATTTGGACTTGGAACCGGCGGTAAACCTTATAAATACGTGCCCCCGTCGGAAGGAGAGGGAACTTCACAAGCGGTGGAGACAACCAAATTTCACAAAAGCCCTTCCCCGATAATCATCCAAGACGACGAGGACTTGAATGTGTACAGGGGGGACGAGTCCCGTGGTGACGCGCCGAAGGGAATCCCTACCTCTGCTCCAATGGGAACTGTCGGTGACGACGAATTGACAGAAGAACAGTTATTCGACGAACTGAATAAAATCCCTTTGCCCGACATCGAATACACGGAAAAAGATTTCGGCGAGGAGCCTTTCTTTTCTGCTTCCGAAGAGGTGGCTGACTTAGCAAGGGGACGTGAAACGGGTCAGACGAGCCTGTCTCCAGGCCCGGGTCTGTTAGGGGGAATTATACGGGATGCACACCTCACACACACTGCCTGATCGTGCACTACTATGCCGTGAATATTCAATGTGATAATAGGTTCTTCTTTTCTTTTTTGCAGGAGCGATGTCACGCAGGAGATCTTATTCGTTCCGTTCTCTCCGCGAAGGCACCCCCAGTCTTCGTTCGGGTACTGAGCGCCCTCGCGGTCCCTCTCACAAGTCGAGCTCTTCGCAACCTCGATCTCCACCCAAACCAACCTCTACCAGGCCTTCGAGTCACCCAATATCTTCGACCGGGGGGAAGACACTTCCAAAAGAGTTGACTCCTCCAAAGAGTGCGCCTTCCCACAGTCGGTCGTCCAAAAGGCGCCACGAATCCAAGGACGGGGACAGGGATTCATCCAAAGATACTGAGCAAACAAGAAGCAGCGTAGTCCCCATCAGCCAACCAGAATTAGCTGCCCCCGGCTCACGGGACTACGTTCACGGTCCTGAAATCCAAGGTAGGCTGGAAAAGCTACGGGAACAATTTCCAGGAATGTTCTTCGATAGGATGGTCTTTGTCCCTGCCTTGGAGCCGGTTCCTAAAAACTGGGATAAAGAAGTTATTGGGCATATCCGTCACGTGGCCAAGCAATACGAGGCGATGAAAAAGCACGCACTTAACCTTTCGGAGGTCGTCCGGACACTCGAGATAGAAGCTCACAGGTCCAAGGCAAAACTCGAAAATAATGAAAGGGCCAGGACAAAGTTAGAGAAGGATCTGGAAGGCGCTCAGGCCCAGCTCGCCCTGGCACAGAGAGACGCCGCAAACTATAAAACTGAATTAGAAAATGCCAAACAGCGCTTTCACGCAGAACTGGATTCCAATAGCCAGGAAAAAATGGCTTTAAAAAAGGAAGCTGAAGACCTCAGAATGGCCAACATCGAACTGGCAACGGCTAAAGACCATTTTCTGACGGAGAAGGCTGCTTGGGAAGCGGAAAGAGCAAGCTTAAAAGAAAAGCTGGCTCTGGCAGAGGCGGAAAAAGTGATTTTGAATGATCAGGTGGCCGATGCGGAGAGACGGGCAGCTCTTGCCGAAAAGAACGTTGATAGCGCCATTGAAATGGCCACTGCCTCCAACCATAAACTCCTTGAAAGAGAGAAAGAAATCGAGGGGTTTGAGGAGATGATCTTTGACTTCCTCGGTCAGGTTCTCAAGACTCGAAATATCTCATGGATCCCGGATTATCATGTTACTCTGGCCAACTTGTGGGATGCCATCGTGGAAGGCGAGAAACATAGGCTAGGGGTCGAGGAGATCGATGAAGATGAATTGATGAAAAGCATCCTAAGGGACAACGAGCCTGAGGATCTGGCAGAGGGCCGTCGCTTAATCTTGGCGGAGATGGAGAAAGAGAGGACCATGGCTAAAGGCAAAAGCAAAATTGACGAAGGTTCCAGCTCCGCCGCCAAGCCCAAAAATTCCGAAGTCGAGGAGTATCATCCTGACGATCCGTTGATCCCCTTAGGCTTAACTCCCGTTGCAGCTGGAGCATCCGGATCTATCCAAGAGGGAGTATCTGCGGAAGGTACCTTTCTCTATTCCCAACAATTTGCCAAAGCGGTTGCGAATTGTCGTCGTCTAACAGGGCAACCCATTGAATTAGTAATGTGTGTCTTTCATAATGCAGGTGGCGAGCCCGCCGACAAGGGTGTTGAAAAAGAGAGAGAGGTGGAGGAGGGGATCGTCCTGCCGGGTGCCGAAACCGATGTTTCAGAGCGAATCGAGGCCGCAACAGCTGAAGGAAGCATCTCGGTGCCTAGTGCCGACGTACCCAAAGATGCCGAGACTATCGAGGCTTTAAAAGACTTGGATGGTCGGCATGTGGACGATGAAGAGGATATCACCGGCACCAAGAAGGCCAACGACGATGATGATGATGAGGAACCCCTGGCCAGCCGAAAAGCCAGGCAAGAGAAAGAGTTGGCTCTGAAGAAGGCGGGGGATGAAGCTTTGGATGTGGTCCCTCTCGCAGAGTTCGATCCCAAAACTGGGATGATTATGAAAATCCAATCCAAGTCCATCAGCCGGCAACTCCACTTTGCAAACCCTGATGATTTCCCTGCTTCCCTCTCCGGCAGGAGCGAGAGGAAAGATGAGGGAGAGGAAGCCTCAGAGGGGCCAGACGCTCCCCTCGTGGACAAGCGAAAAAGAAAAAAGGGGGACCCATCCGAAGCCGACAAGGAGAGGCTGGAGAGGCAGAAGCGAGAGAAGATATCAAAGCATAAATAGGATGTTTAATGATACTTTGTCTTTTAAGCTTCCCACTGGCCAGGAAGTGTAATTGTGAGACTGGCCCTCACTTTTGTTCCTAACTTGTTTTCACTTTGCTGATTTGCGGTACATAAACAAGGGTTTGTTTCTCCTGACATCATTGTGTACCTGTATTCATAGAAACTTTCCACATTTAGTCGTTAGCCAGCTATTAATAATTATAAATCAGTGAATCAACAGGAGGAAGAATGTTCATGCTATGTTACACTTGTTATATACAAGTTTAGTGTTCGCATAGGAGAGCGCGATGCCCCCTAATCAATTGTTAGAGTTTTATGCTTGGCGATTCGTTCGCCCCCCGATTCTTCAGCGGGGAAGGAGCTCTTTCTCAGCGCTCGATCGGAGACGCTTTTATACTCTCTCTCTCTCTGGAGAGTTAGAGTTCGAGCTCAGCGATTCATTCGCTCCCCGATCCTTCAGCGGGAAAGGAGCTCTTTCTCAGCGCTCAATCGGAGACGCTTTTATACTCTCTCTCTCTCTGGAGAGTTAGAGTTCGAGCTCAGCGATTCATTCGCTCCCCGATCCTTCAGCGGGAAAGGAGCTCTTTCACAGCGCTCAATCGGAGACGCTTTTATACTCTCTCTCTCTCTCTGGAGAGTTAGAGTTCGAACCCAGCGGTTTATTTGCCCCCCATACTCGTCTCAGGTTTACATTTTAATCCAAGCTCCGAGGATAAAAACCAGTCGGACAAGCAGCTAGAGCGTTTACCAAGGCTTTTGAGTCCTTCTGATTAGTTTACGATTGGAACTGTCAACGCTGGACTTCGGGTACCTGCAATATTCACACTGATTTTCATAGGCAAATAGACAAAGACGCAGCAAAGGTAAATGACACACAGTATTTTTATAGTGGTTCGGTCGAATCATGACCTACGTCCACTTTATAATCCCTTGCTTTAAGAAATCAGACTGTTCTAGGCAAGTCATGCCCTGTTACATAGTTTTTTTTTTTTTTTAACAAAACAAAGGAATGGATTTGAAACTTCTCATGTTAGATATGGCCGTAGATGTTGGGCGTTCCACACTCTGGGGATCTCTTTTCCATCTACGGTTGCCAGCTTGAAGGTTCCGTTATCAAGCCTGCTGAGAATAGAATACGGTCCTTCCCACTTCGCTCCCATATGAGTTGGGGGTGGAAAGACACGTTTCAGAACCAAGTCTCCGGGTTCAAAGGTTCGGGCTCGGACCTTTTTGTTGTAGTATTGGGCGACCTGTTGTTTGCATCTCAGAGCACGCAGGTCGGCTTCATCCCTCTTTTCTTCGATCATATCCAGGGACTCAAGAAGCAATTCGTTATTGGACATTGGATCATAATAGGTCACCCGATGAGAAGGTACCTTTATCTCAATCGGGATGACTGCTTCCGTTCCAAAAGCAAGGGAGTACGGGGTATGCCCTGTTGCTGATTTATATGTCGTCCTATAGGCCCATAGTGCCAAGGGCAATTCGTCAGCCCACATGGCTCTAGCCCGCTTCATTCTTCTTTTCAGAATGGACTTAATTACTTTATTTACAGCTTCAACTTGCCCGTTCGATTGCGGGTGTGCCACAGATGTGTATCGATTCTCGATGTGGTATTTCTGGCAGAAGTTCCTGAATTCAGCACTATCAAATTGAGTTCCGTTGTCGGTTATCACAATTTTTGGAATCCCGAATCGACAGATGATGTTTCTCACGATGAAGTTGATTACTCGTTTAGTGGTGATTGTAGTTAGTGGTTCTGCCTCGACCCACTTAGTGAAATAATCTACAGCCACTATGGCGAACTTTGCTCCACCCCTTGCTATGGGGAGGCTTCCAATAATATCAATTCCCCACATAGCAAATGGCCACGGGCTCATCATTGTTTTTAACCGGCTTGGAGGTGCTCTGGGTATCTTTGAAAATCTCTGGCATGCATCACATCGTCGTGCATATTTTACTGCATCCTTGTTTATGGTAGGCCAGAAGTAACCATGCCGTAATATCTTTTTTACCAAAGTTTGCCCCCCGGTATGGTCGCCACATTCACCTTCATGGACTTCTTGCAGCACACGTTTTACGTCATCGTGGGCTATACACCGAAGAAGGGGCATTGAATACCCTTGTCTAAAAAGGATTCCACCTTGCAGGACGTATCGGGCGGAATTACGAATCACTTTTCGCCTCTTGCTTTTCTTCGTCGGAAGCGCTCCATTCGTTAGGAAATCCTTTATAGGGGTCATCCACGATTCCTTTTCTGGTTCCGTCTCAAGTACTAGGTCGATTTCCATCTGATCAATGCTAGGAGACCGAAGTACTTCAACGGGGGCTAGCCCTATCACTTCAGGATCGTTAGAACTAGCCATCTTTGCCAACCTGTCTGCTTGCTGGTTTTCTGACCGCGGAATATGAGATATGCTGTAGTGATCAAACTCATTCAGCAGCTCTCTTACTTTCTTTAAGTATAGAATCAATCTCGCACTTTTAGCTTGGAATCTCCCAGTAACTTGGTTTACGACTAACTTGGAATCGCAGAAGATGTTCAGTTTCGTGACTTCTAGCACCTTTGCAATCTTTAGTCCAGCTATCAGAGCTTCATATTCAGAATCGTTGTTAGTGGCCTGAAACTCCATTCGGATGGCATAAGTTATCAATCGTTTCTCGGGGGTTTCAAGCATTATTCCGGCGCCAGATCTTTTGTCATTTTTAGCACCATCAGTATATAATCTCCAGACATCCGGGTCGAAAAGTAATTTTGAGGGTTCCACTTCTTCGTTTGCTATGTCTTCTTCAGGAACTGTGAATTCTGCTATGAAGTCAGCTATCGCTTGCCCCCGAATTGATCGTCTGGGCTGAAAGTTCAAGTCGAATTGACTTAACTCAATATTCCATTTGAGTAATCTTCCAGACGCCTCTGGTTTCTGTAGAACTTGCTTGAGTGGGTGATCAGTATATATGATAATAGGATGTGCTTGAAAGTAGTGCCGAAGTTTTCTGGAGGCAATCAATAAACTATACGCCAGTTTTTCTATCCGTGGATAATTACGTTCTGCCGCTGTTAATTTTTTACTTACGTAATACACAGGCCTTTGGACCTTCTCCTCTTCCCTTACCAATGCTGAGCTGACTGCATGAGATGATACTGCCAAATATACGAATAAATCCTCGTGGTCTATCGGCTTAGGTAGAATTGGAGGTTTCTCCAAGTGTCTAAGCAAGTTCTGAAACGCTTCCACGCAGTCAGGAGTCCATTTAAAGTGGCGTTTTCCCCGCTTTATTAATTCGAAAAATGGGATGCACTTATCCGTAGCCCTGGAGATAAATCTGCTTAGTGCGGCCACTTTTCCAGCAAGGCTCTGCACGTCCTTAATTTGCCTAGGTTCCTGAATGTTCCTGATTGCCGCGATCTGGTCCGGATTAATCTCGATACCGCGCGAACTGACAATGAATCCTAAGAATTTTCCAGAAGCAACACCGAATGAACATTTGGTGGGATTGAGTTTCATCCCATACTTTCGAAGAATGCCGAACATCTCTGCCAAGTTAGTAGTGTGTTGAAAGGATTGCTTGGATTTAACCAACATATCGTCGACGTATACTTCCATCGTTTTCCCGATTTGGTTATAAAACATTCTGTTGACCAAACGTTGGTACGTAGCGCCTGCATTCTTCAAGCCAAAGGGCATCACTACGTAACAATATAATCCCAGATCAGTGATAAAGCTAGTGTGCTCTTGGTCCGGAACATGCATTGGAATCTGATTGTATCCTGAATAAGCATCCATGAACGAAAGAAGCTCGTGACCTGCCGTTGAGTCTACCAACTGGTCAATTCGAGGTAAAGGAAAACTATCTTTGGGACAAGCTTTATTTAAATCTGAGAAATCGATACACGTTCGCCACTTCCCGTTGGCCTTCTTTACCAGGACTGGGTTCGAAATCCAATCTGGGTAAGTTGAATCTCTGATAAATCCATTGCTCTTTAGTTTCCCAACCTCTTCTTTCAAGGCAGCGGACCTCTCCGGGCCCAGCACTCGCCTTTTTTGCTTTACCGGAGGATGTTTGGGGTTAACGCTCAAAGAATGACTCATGATTGATGGGGATATCCCGCAAATGTCCGCATGGGTCCAAGCGAATACATCCAAGTTGTTCTTTAAGAAAGTCGTCAATTCTTCTGTAAGAGTCGGACTTAACTGGGATCCAATCTTAAGGACCTTCTCCGGATCACTGTCATCGATTGGCACATCCACAGTTGCTTCGTTGGGAGTTGCCGTTCTGCTCCCGGGTTCTTGATCCTCTCTGGGATCTATATCCTCGGGCGTCACTCTAGGCATCTCTCCAACAACCCTCTTCTTTGATTGCTATAAGGCTTCCGCCCCCAAAGGGGGAAGAGTGCCTTTAGTTTCGATACCCCCGCCGTTGCGAAGCAGCTTTAATTCGGCAACATAACATGCTCGCGCAGCAACTTGATCCCCCCTGACGATACCAACGCCGGCTTCTGTGGGGAACTTCAATAGCAAGCACCAGGGGGCTATACAGGCTCTGAATTTTGCGAGGGCCGGCCGGCCCAAGAAGGCATTGTATGGCGATTCGACATCCAAAACCACAAAAGGAAGGATTCTCACTCTCTGGCGTTCTCCTTCCCCAAGTGTAACTGGCAATTCTACGTAACCCATAGGTGCGGTGGATGCTCCGTTGAATCCACGAATCCATCCTTGGCAGGGCTTCAAGTCCTTTATCTCAAGATTCATCTGGTCAAAGGCTTTTTTGAAAAGGATATTAACGGAACTCCCGTTGTCCACCAGCACCTTATGAACAGTGGCTGGCCTAATGGGTATTGTGATTACAAGTGGATCTTCAGTTGGAGCATGAACCCCAATGCTTTCTCGCTCTCGGAAAACAACATCATCAGCCATCGTCTTTTGCTGCTTCATCGGAACACTGTCCTCGGGGTTGCTACATTCCCCCACTTCGAGGTGTTGTTTGGCTGCGTTGACATACTGATCTAAAGCTTTGGAACTGTGCCCAGCAAGGTAGAGTCCACCGATCACGGTGTTGATTACAATATTCTTTCCCTTTTGCTGAGCAGTTGGCCTAGCAGCAAGTTGATTTTGATTCTGATTCGGGGCCTGTACTGCTTGCCCCCTGTCCCTAGGTGCTACTCTGTACTCGTCTAGCTTCCCTTCTCGGAGCAACCTTTCGACTACGTCCCTAAGGTGACGGCATTCATTCGTCGAATGGCCGTGAATTTGATGAAAGAGGCAAAACTTCCCTGTCTCACGCTCTTTTTCCGTCGACTCTCTAGGAGGCGGCCTCTTATTCTGGAGGACTTCATACGCATCCATGAAGATATTTTCCAGAGTATCATTTATGGGTGTATAACTCTCAAAGGCCCTGGGACGAGTCCTTCTCTGGGAATCGTTCCCCCGGCCCCTCTTCCGGCTGTTGCCATTAGCATTGTTACTGTTGTTACCCGGTCGGCGACCGCCCTGGTTCTGATTTCCGACGTTAACCTCAACTTTCCCCGAGCTGTCTCCAGTCTGTTTGATGGCGACATTGCTCTGAATTTCTTCCTTGTCATTTGTTTTAGGCTTTCGGTTCGCGTATACCTCTTCCCGGCGTAGATGCACATTGGCTTTCTCATAGAATAATTCTCTGGTGTGGGGTGGTTTGCCTGCCAGGTACCTCCCGAATTCAGTATCCTTATCCACTCCATCAATTAGTGCTGCGACAATGGTCGGCTCATGAGGATCTTTGACCTCAGTGGCCGCCAAATTAAAACGATCCAGGTACATCTTTAGACTTTCGCCCGGTCGCTGTTTGACAAGGAATAGATCGATCACGCTTTTCGTCTTCTGTGCGTAGATACGGAATTGCTCTACGAACTTCTCGCTTAGTTCCCTGAAGCTGGAAATCGATCTTGCCGGTAGGCGAGTAAACCATAGCAAAGCCACGTCTTCCAGGAATATGGGAAACGCTTTACACTTAACTGCATCAGAAGCGGCGGCAGCAGTCATCGACCAGGAGTATCTCATCAGGTGTTGAACAGGATCAGATCTTCCTGCATATCGGTTCATCTGCGGCATGTTGAAACGCCTTGGAAAAGTTGCATCCAAAATATCGTCCGTGAAAGGAGTATGACTGCGGTCAATCCCCCAATCCTCGTTCCGCTGTCCACGGCTGTCGGCCAAACTCTGGTGAACCATGGCTGCAACGTTTGCACTAGTCAAAGGAGGCTCAGGATCAGTGCCTCTGGCCCGACGAGGCTCTCTGATCTCTCTTCGGGGAGCAGCCACAAAATCCGAGGCTTGGACGGGGCCTCGCTGCCCCCCGTTATCATGAGTATGGGTACGGCGACGAGGCTGAGGTGGTCTGTCATGCACAAGACTGTTCATGCCTCGAGTCCTGAGGGTCGTTGCTTGACCGTCCGTATTACGGTTTGTGGGTCTTGCCCCCAGTTCTTCTTCTTCTTGTGAGGGCAGGGTCCCGAACCGAAGCTGTTCTATGTTTTCGGCTCTTTCATACGGTCGCCGCGGAGGTCTCGGCGATTCTTCAGATGAAGAGGAATATGCTGGAGTGAGTGGACGAACTGGCGATGTTCTTTGTCTTGCTAACTCATCAAGTCTTCTATCCATAGCCGTCAGGTTTTGCCGTAGGACCGAATTTTCCTGCCTTTGGGCGGCTAACTCATTAAATAACCTATCCCACATTTCGACAAAACGAGAAAGATCCCCTTCAGTAACAGGAGCAGTAGGATCATAATGGTCATCATCACCCTCTCTTATGGGCGCAGTGCTCGGACCGGGTCGAGCAGAGGTTCCAGGACGATAGGAGTGGGTCATGGGTTCTTTTCCAGGTCGAGTTGTGTTCTGACCATCAGTCTGGGTAGCTGCGGTTCGTGGAGGTCGGTTCGCTGCGCCCCCCTGGAGTCGACCCGCGGTCATGGTGCGTGGAGGCTGCGAGGCGTTGCCTCGGGATCGAGTAACAACCCCTTCCGTAGCGCGGATCGTCTCATCTTCATCGACTCGGAACGAGGCGTTTTCATCGGATCGGATCGCCCCCTGCGCTCCACGATCCAGAACCTCTTCGTTGCCCAGTTCGTGCACACTCTCCTCGATCGTCTCGTTGATCTGCGAAACTTTAGATCTTTTTCCAGCCATGGTATCCGAATTGCTGGAATCTTCAAGAAAATGAATGACGAATCCTTAAGGCTGAGTTCTCAGTGAAAGCACCAAAAATGTTAGATCGAAATTTGGACCTAACACCCAAATTGTTATAAATTATAGAGAATTCTAAATGAGGAATACGGAAAAAGAAAAGAACACTCAGAATTTATAGTGGTTCGGCGTTAACGAGCCTACGTCCACTTTATATCTTATTGATTATGCTTTTAAAAGCTAGTACAACAGTGATTTCTCTCAATATTCCAGTAGCTTGATAGCAATGGCGGACTTAGTATTCACTATTGCCCAAAAGATCCCGAAAAATGCCAAGCTCTGGGCTATTTATAGCTGATTTCGTCGGACGGATCGTGGACACGTGGCACGAATCCCGAGATTTTCGGATCGCATCGCCACCATTGGAGAAACAGTCAAACTAGCCGTTGTGAACAGGTGTCGTCAGATCCATGCGATTCGGATCGCTGAAGACCAGCTCATGGTTGAATGGGTCAGTGGGTTCGGTTCGTTGCAGGGGATCGGATCGCCTAGAGGTGGCGTTCGTCGACGAGACGAGAGCGATTCGTTCCCTGGGCGAGTCGATAGAGTGCGATCCGAGCGGGGCGAGACGATGGCGTGCGATCCGAGCGGGGCGAGACGATGGCGCGCGATCCATTCTTCCATTTTCCTGGAGGACTTGGTTTCCTGATTTCCTTTCACGATTGACCCTGGATGGCTTGGTCGAAAAAGCAAGCCAACAATACTGTATTAGAGAGGGGATGGGAAATGGAGTCGACATGAGTTATTTAGATTCTTCTATTCTATAGTTATACCCATCATTGTTCTTATTAAAGTAGCATATTTCACTTGACTATTATGTATCAATTCATTTGTTGTGTGGATAGTTTGTTATATGACTTACCTATTTCACGTATAGATGTTGATAGATTTTATTACTCATACCATGTTGTTGTTTGATCCAAGTTTTTTTAGTTTTCTCATATTATCTTGGGTACTCATCAATGATGCTGATGAATAGACTAGATAATAGGTCAGGTTACGAGGATATTGATCCAAAGACGAGCTTGAAGGAGATTTGACACTATACTTGTATATATTTTCTTTTTGTTGTTATAAGATTACTCTGATTATTGTAGTGAGGATGGGATGTACTCAAATATTTTGTATTCTATGTACATAACTCAGTGATATGATGATGATGTCTGTGCTTCTTTGTTCACTCTGTTGTAATTTACTACATTTTCTATATTTCCTATCATACTTTATTCATGCTTTGTGAGATATACGATACGTCTTGCATTGATTATCATACTTGACAGCCAACCCATATCTTCTTGGCATGCTTACAGTGTATTATTTCCTTACTTCTATGCAAGTGATATGGGGTGGTCGTCACAATAGACTCTTATTTACCTCTACTTATCCTTGAGTTAGCTGGTGAGATCGTGAGAACCGAAGACTAGTGGAAGAAGGTCATCTTGTCATATATTTGCTGTGGCATATAATTAAATCGGGTTACGTACTACACACGAAAGCATCATTTGGCATTCTTATGGGGATCCTCTATATACGATCGACGAGAGCATAGTTCATGCTGGATTTCTACCACACATTTTCCTTTGGTGTCATCTCTGCCCATGGGTGGTTGTTGCTAGTTTCCCGGGTAACGAAGGTAGAGGAACATGTTGGATGGTGATTTCATTCCTGATGAAATATATTATGATACACCTTCTCTGAAGGTATATGATAGTGACATTTTGTAGATTCAGTACCATTACTGGTGACCCACAAATTACTTTACCATCACCGGTATGAACTGAGTAGCGATTTGGTGTAGATTCTACAGTACAACGTATGCAACTTTTTTTAGTCATTTTGGAGCAGTTGATTTGATTAGATTCTCAGATTTGACGTGGAGGACACAACTATATCATGCTACGCCTCCATCACATGCAGCAGATTATGGTTAAACAACAGGTATTCCTAAATTGTCGGATAGTGATAGATACGTTGATATTCGTCGATTAGAGTTTACCCAGAACGCAGTTCTAGTTGCGTTCTCATATATGGATTTATATCATATGCTACTAGGATCGCGACAGGTTATGTACGCCAAACATCGACATAGCATATACGATTTGACAGTTTGTACTAACAACCTTACTATGGATGATTAGCAGCAGTACCATCATAGACCCCGTGCAGATAATGATGATGATACAGTGGGTCTTGATGATATTGACTTTAATGATTTGTATACGGTCTTTAGTCCTGTTGATGATGACGTTGTATTCTTTTTGCCGAATATTGTATTATCAATGTCTATTTTATTTTTTGTACGTTATTGTTGTATCATCTTTACGTATTGTCGTTTATTGTTGCTTTTATTTTCTGATACTGTATTATTAATCTATTAGCATTATACAATATTATATTACTAGTGTTTTATTTAATCTATAAGTATTTTCAATACATTATTGTATTATTAAAGTTTCAATGTTCGAGTCCTTTAAATGTTTTCCACTAGTCTCTTCAGATGTCCCTTCTTTAGTGAGACACGGATAACATATTATGCCATTTCTTATAAATTGTTTCCTTTTATCTTCATAACTTCGAACACAAACTTACAAACTAAATTTCCTTGATTAGTTGGTTTTCTTCTGAGTTACTCATACTCACGAAAGCATATATTGAAGATGATCACAGGCATGAAATTATGCTATGTACAGATGTGGTTGTAAGCCACAAAATGTTTTAGAACCTAGTGAACAAAGCTCACAACAATCATCCTAACTACTCGACGAGGTGGCCTTATTTGGAATTCAAAAAATATATGGTTTTTTGTGATCGCCATCGCAACATTATCAAATAGGTTGAAGACAAAAAAAATTTCTAATCAAGTTGATCTACTTTTGATTTACGTTACATATCAGAATGCGTAACAGGTTTTGTCGATCATAAAGCATTTGAACTTCGTTATAGTTCTCTTATGTGTCTAGGATCTAAATAAGAACTAATATTGGTCTCTTCACTTTTTGGGACTTTTTTATTTCGTTTGCATTCTAGCATTTAAACAAAATTGAATACTCATAATAGCTACTGCGATATGCATTTGCACTATTTACTATTTGTTAAGAACAATGGATAGTGTATAATTGACATAAAGAAGAGCATATGAGACATTGATATGACCCAACATGGAAATGTTTCCCATTTGCATATGGCCACTTGACTTATCTTGTCGTACTAATACATAACTATGAATAGAGTACACCGATCACTGAAATTAACCCCAACTTCTCTTAACAATGCCCATTTCTTGTCTACTATCCTACAAATATACTAATATTTTGTTAAGCTATTCAAATCCTAATCCATCTCCAACTAGAACATCTAATACGTGATTTGTAGAAATAGAAGAGCAACATTAATTATGAAGATATGCGACAAAAGTAGCTTGAAATGGGTATGCAACAACTGCAAGTGGAATGTGATAACCCCAAACCCCCGTAGAACGAAAGCTGAGATGATCATTGGAATACAACATAAATATAGCAACACATAACACAGATAACCACATAAATATAAGAATCTATAAAACAACAACATCAACATAGTAGCGGAATATGGATGTTATCATAACACAGAATCCCAGTCACAGAGTCCTACTTATTACATCAAAATCCCAACAAAAGGAAACAGATACATAAAGCCAAAAGTACAGTTTGAAATGAAGTGGAATACTATCAAAATGTCTCAAAGGTCTGAGCAGAAATAAAGATAAAGATGAGGGTCTGCATAGCCAGCAAAGCACCTCGATAAGCAGCAACACCAAAGCAAATAAGCAAGCTCCAAGATCAGCAACTCCAAGCAAACTAACAACCTGTCATTTGGCTGCCCGTGTGGGAAGAGGGCACCCGAATTTGCAAAGTGAAACAAAATTCGAGTCAGTCGTGGGACTGGTGTGAGAAAATCTTCCTATACTAACTAATCATATGGCAAATCACAGGACCACGCCGCTAAGGCGGAACGGGTTTACTCAATTGGATTGCCAGTGCATAATTAAGTACATCGTTTAAATAACGCTATGCATTTAAAGAAAAATGAGATCGTTATAAGACCCAAGTCCCATCACACAATACAACGCACACCAGAGGAAAGGGTTTTTCCTTATAACGATCAAAAGATGATAAATACGACAAACGTATTACTACTAGTGTGCATATGTTTTCATAAATCATTTCAATATAAATGTATTAATCCTAGACGACATAGGTACCATATATTATGCCGCCGTATATAAGTATACAACTAAAATCGTAATGTCGTATTGGAGGATTGGTTTCCATCATGAGTCGAGGCTAGGGGCAAGCTCCTCTCCGATTCGAGACACTCTAGCAAATGCCTCAGGACCCCCCGCAGTGAACCCTTGGAAGCGGTAGGGCCGGTCCACACATATGTGTATGGATTGGTTATGCCTGAACACACGTTTCCCGGTCCCTTTAGACCTATAGTATGACCACCAACGGCCTATAAAACACGAGGTACCTCAAAATCCATCATCCACATATGTAAAATGTCAGCGCTGGTAGGTCCCTGACACAACTCTAGCTAGAAAGAAACGTGTGCACTCCCTACGGTCCGTATCCCGTTTTTGACTCATACCAGGGTTTGAGGCTCGTGAGGTTACGTTATACACAAAGCTACGCCTAAACAGGCCGTGCTTTGATCATCTTCCACAAGGCCTGCTTTTCAACAAAACCTTGATCATTCGCATCTTAGCGGGCCACATTGACAATTCGCGTCATGCTATCGATAACTACTAACATATACCAGGGTGTTAAGCAGAGAATAAATTCTCTACCACCAAACAAGCATACATTAATAAAAATTGATTTAGTTACACGGAACGAATTCCAACGTCAGATGCGCGTCCATACAAGTCCGTTCTGGGATTGAACGAAACCGGAGATACCAGGGAGGTTCTCGCTTATCCGGACAATCAACTCATACGACCGGCCAACTACTACATCGACCCCTTCCTGGGAGCAAGTCAGTCCAAGGTCTCAGTAATCGTTGTCCGTTCGACGTGAAGATCGCCGGACTTCAACATCGTCTTTTATTATTTCGATTTACATCATCGTTTGATAATTTGAAATGAGTTAAACTCGGCCTTTTCAAATAATCATCGCATAATTATCATTTAAAACATTTCACGTCATTTATATCCATTTATAACGATTTACTGCTATTTTTATTTATTTAAAAATAGTGAGAATTAATTAAACGACGCTTCGGGTCGATAGGCGACCCTGGCGCTGCTTTTACCAAAATTTGTTTTAAACATATCTTAAAATCTAACCGTCAGATTTTGGTAAATTTTATGTCGTTGGTAAGCTCTTTCCAAGACAGTCCTAACGGATCCAGTTTTGGGAGAATTCAACGGTCGTATCTTTCTGTACAACCGTTTAAAGTTATGGTTTCAAAACGCAAACTACCGCGCGTGTTTCGCTTAGTTTAAATTTATATTATATATATATAAATATGTGTATACAAACCATTTGGCGATTCCCAAAGTCTGTTCTTTTATTTTATAAAGTTGATATTTTTGTCCGCCAATTCTAATGCGACAAAAATTATAGTTTCAACGACGTCTATTTTTATATTCAACAAACATGATATTTTCCCTTTATTCTTTTATTTGTATATACAATGTAAATGTCTTTTACATTGAAAAATGTAACTTTTCTTTTATTTCTTCACATTGAAAAATAATGTTTGCTATTCTTTTCTTTACTTTCTTCACATAGAAAATGTTTCTTTTCTTTATTTCCTTTTCATAGAAAGATGTTTCTTTTCATTTTACTTAACATTAAAAATGTAACTTTTTATTCTTTACATTGGAAAATATAACTTTTTATTCTTTTGACTTTACATTGGAAAAATGTACATATTTTTCTCCTTTTTTTTCATTGGAAAATGTAACTTTTATTCTCTTTTACCTTGCAACTGTAAATGTTTCCCTTTTAATTTACATTAGAAAATGTTAATGTTATTTTCTTTTTAACAAAGAAAATGTTAATGTTATTTTTATTTTCTTTTTAACAAAGAAAATGTTTTCTTTCTTTTTAACAAAGAAAATGTTTCTTTTCTTTTTCTTTTTAACAAAGAAAATGTTTACATTCTTTTTCTTTTCAACAAAGAAAATGTTTACATTTGCTTTTACACTAGAAATTAAATATATTTTCTTTTACATAAGAAAATGTTAATGTTACTTTTATTTCTTTTACATTGAAATAAATGTTTTCTATAGCTTATGTAGATACCTTTCCTAGCGTCAGCATTTCTAAATAACTATATTTCTAGTGCCAGTTATTTGATCCATTTCAATTATATAATTTGACGATGAAATATGTGTCACAATACTCAAATTATCACAACGATGGTTTTGGTGTCATAATATTCAGAAAATAACACAATGATGGTTTTGGCGTCATAATATTCAATATAACACAATGATGGTTTTGGCGTCATAATATTCAATATAACACAATGATGGTTTTGGTGTCATAACATCTATTTTAACACAACGGTATAAATTGTGTCATTATAACTATACTAACACAATGATGTAAATTGTGGTGTACTTTTGATGAATCACAATAAAAGCCTCATCTTTATTTGTAAATGAAAATAAAGATCTTTAAACTCACATTCTGTTATATGTAAATGAAGACAAAGATAGAAATTGTCCCTTTACTTATGTTGACAAAATGAGCACAAAATTTTGTTCTTTTATTATGTTCACAAACAACATAAAAACTTGTCTTTTTATCATGTTAACAAAATGACATAAAACTTGTCCTTTTTATTTTTACAACCAAAATTATGTAAAAATTTTCTTTTATTTTACAAACAAAATTACATAAAAATTGTCTTTTATTTTAACAAACAAAATAAATGTTAAAAATTGTCCCCTTTTAATTGTTAACAAAAATAATGTTAAAAATTGTCCTTTTTAATTGTTAACAAAAATAATGTTAAAAATTGTCCTTTTTAATTATTAACAAAAATAATGTTAAAAATTGTCCTTTTTAATTATTAACAAAAATAATGTTAAAAATTGTCCTTTTAAATTGTTAACAAAAATAATGTTAAAAATTGTCCTTTTTAATTGTTAACAAAAATAATTATGTAAAGATTGTCTTTTTAACTTGTTAACATTTTCTATTTACAACTATATTGTGAATAGAAGTAAATAAATAAATAAATAAAAAGAATTTGTTTATTTCCTATAATCACAACTAACTAAAATAAAAAAAGGTCACTTCGTTTTCTATATACGATTCACCAAAAATATGTGATTCATACAGATCTGAATTAACAGCATAAACAAGCAGATAAAAGAAAACATCATCCATCAACATATGAACATTCAACCACATCATCACATAGTAGATCTGATTTATTTAACAATAGCAAATAAATTATTTAAATAATTTATTAAAATTCAGAGATCTCGCTTTATTTCAACTCAGATCAAAAATTCCAAGAAGTCCAGAATCAATTCCAATTAGTTCTAAAGCGTAGTACTCCGAATCACGATTTCACAGCTTCCGAAATCACCGAATTCCGAGCTAGGACGAAAGAGTTATGATTAATTTAAGTTAGAGAATAATTTATTTTAATTAATTAAATAAATTTAAATAAGAAATACCCTTCTTCCTCTTTGTTCAAATTCGGCCGTGCCCCTTTTCTACTGCTCAAAACAAGGGCTCGAATTTTCTCGGAATACGTGCAGCCAGAGGCCGATCAGGGTCCGGGACGTCGAAGAGGGGGGTGTGGCCTTTGTTCGCCGGCGTTGGGGGTGGCTCGGTGGTGCCACGTGGGCGTGGCGACGGTCCAAATCCGATGGGTTTGGGTCGGTGGGGCTCAGCGATGGCGGCACTAGGAGGCGACCCAATGGTATGGAATTGCAGAGGAGGAGAGGGGCTCTGAAGTGGCGTGTGTGGTGGGGCGTGAAACTCGATGGAGGAGGAGCAAAACAGGGAAGAAGGTTCGAATGGGTTAAAGAGGGTGGCGGCGGCCTGATTTGAACGATGAATAGTGGAATTAAAATTAGGGTTTAATTCTATTTTTATATAATTTCAAGTGGAATTTTACGTTTAAATCCATAACTTTCAAACCGTACTGAATCCAGTCCAAACGAAAGTGTCTCTAGCAAATAGACCCTATTCCAGATCCAACGGTATAGGTCCCATCGCCCAAGAGTTCGTCTCGACCCCCGTTTCTCAGTTTTAAATATAATTCATTTATTTTTAAATTCAACCGTCTATAAAAATTCACCGGGGCCACATACGGACTCGGAAAAATCCAGAAAAAATATATTTGTCTTTGTTATGACGATACGGTCCTAACAAAATTAATTTCGTCGAATTCTGAGACCGTTTGAAAAATGGCTATTTTTCACTCGATTAAATTTGACTGAAATGAACAAAACACATTTTCCTTTGCCGCGCTCACATATTAATTCGGAAAATTCTAAAAATTGAAACCTAGCAATAATATGATATTCCGGTTCCAATGAAATTGGTTTCGTTGAAAACAGAGATCGTTTGAAAATTGCCTATTTTCTCTGGCTTTTATATTATTTAAAGATGGAATTTTTTTATTTCTGCCACATTTTTTCACCCAATAATTTAAAATAAATTTTTTAAATTGGTTCGGATTTTCCTGGTCGTTACATGGAACTATATCAACCTTCTGTTCAATAGCAACAACATATAGTATCTCAAATAAAAAAAAACTAAATTCAATGAGATACAATCACCAATTGTTACGTGTTTATGCGGTTTAGAATCACTGATTCTCATTGTCCAACATGGGAATAATGTAGGTCGCTAATCCTTCCGCTCTCTACTCCACCCGAATGAATGTGATTACGGTCAAGGGATAGATGACCAATATTCTTCTCACACTAATCTATCTATCTATTACCCATAATAGAAAACAAAATGCCCACTTTGCTTACGTGTAACTTTAAAATTCTTTCCTTTGTGCGTTCCCCAATTCCTGGCCTCTCCTCCCTTTTTGTATTGAAAAAATAAAAAAAATAAAGGATTTTTTTTCGATTTGGCCACCTTTTAGAAACTTATAACACATTTAGCCTAGTTTGAAAACTTATTACGGCCGTAGCCTGGTTTATGTCACATCAGCCAGAAATAGTTATTTAACGAAGCGTTATTTGAAATAACACGTATAGCGTTATTTAGGAAATCGCAAGTGTGCTTTTTGTATTTAAAACCTGTTCTGCCTTCTTGAAAACAAAAGTGTTATCTTTAATAACGCTTCACGCGTTATTTTGAATAACGCTGAAGCAATTGATATCAAACTATATTTTTGTCACCAACGAAATCCATGAGCGTTATTCTGAATAACGCAAACGCGTTATCCTAAATAACGCTAGGTAATTGTTTGTTGTCTGCGTTATTTAAAATAACGCTCCATGCGTTATTTAAAATAATGCACCATCGGGCTATACAGTCAGCCGAGGCTTTCTTCTTCCTCACTTTTCTTTAGCCCCCACTTTATCAAAAACGAAAACCCATAGAGCAAACCCTATTTCGTCACCACAACATCAAATTTTAGGCTTTTTTGATCTAAATTCATCCCCATGGCAAGCTCATCAACCCAAGAAGCTCAAGAAGGTAAAAAAATTCCTAATTTTGTTGATTTTTCCAAATTTAGGATTTGTCCACGATTGAGAAAACTTGTGAATAAGCTTGTATGTGCTTTAATGGGTTCAATGAGGTTGAAATTATATATGTTTCAACATTGATTGTGGTTTTTTTCGCTACATTTGTGTAGAGATTGTTGAGATGGAACCCGGCCCCGTAGATGCTAGTGTCCTATACTTGCAAGACAGACATCGGTCGAACGATAATGCTTTGATGGCGGTATGTCTATACGGTGATAGAATGTTGGCCAAATCGTGTTACTTGAATTTTTTTTGTATGTATGTCTTACGTTGTATGTTAATTTTTATTTACAGGGAAAAGACCCTGTTCAGATTATAGACCACACGGTTTCTATTGGCACGGTGACCTCCAGTCATCCAGGCGTATTGGCCTTGCTTGAGCGTGCTGGATTCGGACTAGTACACCGGTTGGAATACGTTCAACTCGACCGTTATCTCATCACAGCTCTAGTCGATAGATGGAGACCAGAGACATCGACATTCCATTTTAGAGTTGGAGAGATGACCATCACTTTGGGTGATGTGGCGGTCTTGCTGGGCATGCCGATTGATGAAGCTCCTTTGAGGAATCCAGAGGACGGAGATTACATGGAGATGTGCCAGCGGCTTTTAGGTATTATGCCTCCCGCGGACCAGTGGATAGGGAATGAGCAAATAATTACTGTTTGGTACAAATCGCAGTTCGTATATGACATTCCACAGAATGCCACGCAGGAGCAGATAGAACAGTGTGCTCGAGCTATCATTCTCTGGATCATTACACTGCGCTTGATCTGCGATCACTCTAAGACTCGGGTGTGGCTTAGATGGTTGCATTTTATTGAGGATTTTGATACTTGTCGTCAATATGCTTGGGGCAGTGCGACATTAGCATACACATATACAGAACTTACCAGGACCGTTTTGAATGAGAGTCCTTATATGGGAGGTTGTCCTTCTTTGATACAGGTACTCTATTTTCGTATGCTTATTTGCTTCTTATTTGTTTATTTCTCCATGTCTGTGTTTCTTTATCAACTTTCTTTGTAGCTATGGTCGTGGACGTATCTTCCCCTTGGAAGACTTGAATTAAAACACCCCAATATTGATTTTTCTTTGCCTTACGGGGCTAGGTATGTTTATTCCATCAATTACTTATCTTATATGCGTTAACTTATTTCCTCTATCTCTTATCAAGTCACAATTACAGGTGGGTTGGAAAGAAGAGCACTGCGTCGACTCCGAGGCGTAATTTAGCTTTCTACCGCAATGAGCTTGACGTGCTTATTTCGGATGTTGTTACATGGACCCCATATGCCCAGGAGCTTGGACAGCTTCCGGCCTTATGTACCGTGTCTTCCCATTTGTGGACCGCCCGTGTGCCCATCATATGTTTGAACGATGTAGCATATCACCTTCCTGACTGGGTGATGCGTCAGTTTGGATTAAGGCAACATCTTCCAGAACCAGCCCCACATTAGTGGATTAGGACACTAGCATCTACGGGGCCGGGTTTCATCTCAACAATCTCTACACAAATGTAGCGAAAAAAACCACAATCAATGCTGAAACATATATAATTTCAACTACATTGAACCCATTAAAGCACATACAAGCTTATTCACAAGTTTTCTCAATCGTGGACAAAACCTAAATTTTTGAAAAAATCAGCAAAATTAGGAATTTTTTACCTTCTTGAGCTTCTTGGGTTGATGAGCTTGCCATGGGGACGAATTTAGATCAAAAAAGCCTAAAATTTGATGTTGTGGTGACGAAATAGGGTTTGCTCTATGGGTTTTCGTTTTTGATAAAGTGGGGGCTAAAGAAAAGTGAGGAAGAAGAAAGCCTCGGCTGACTGTATAGCCCGATGGTGCGTTATTTTAAATAATGCGTGGAGCGTAATTTAAAATAACGCAGACAACAAACAATTACCTAGCGTTATTTAAGATAACGCGTTTACGTTATTCAGAATAACGCTCATGGATTTCGTTGGTGACAAAAATATAGTTTGATATCAATTGCTTCAGCGTTATTCAAAATAACGCGTGAAGCGTTATTAAAGATAACGCTTTTGTTTTCAAGAAGGCAGAACATGTTTTAAATATAAAAGCACACTTGCGTTTTCCTAAATAACGCTATACGCGTTATTTCAAATAACGCTTCGTTAAATAACTGTTTCTGGCTGATGTGACATATATTAGGCTACGGCCGTAATAAGTTTTCAAACTAGGCTAAATGTGTTATAAGTTTCTAAAAGGTGGCCAAATCGAAAAAAAAATCCAAAAATAAATCACGTAACTTCATCATTTCCACTGTCTTTCCCAACTTACCGTCTTCCTGAAAATGAAACCTCTTCCTTTTGGACAGTTCCTCATCTATCCACAGACGATTCTCCTCTTTCATCAAATAAATCTCCTTTTCATTCGCGAAACAACTGCACTTTTTTACTTTCATTACTTTTAATTTACCTGGACTCCTCTACGACTCAAATCTCCTATCTGACCGAATTAGGGTTACTTAGCGGAAGCGATAAAATAATTTCTGTGTAACCCTAATTCTAACAATGCTAACAGCGATCCGTTAGCAACGAATTGTTTAGATAGCTTCGAGAAAGATGCAGATTGAAGGCACAAATGCTTTAATTCAGGTTTCCCTTTTTTATTCCTTTTCAGATTTTATTTTTCAATTTATTACGATTGGGAACTTTTAATGTTAATCCAAAGAAATTCATTAAAAGTGATGGCTTTGAGGTAGCAGCGAACCCAGACAAGTGCACCTTCATTTAAGTTTACCTTTTTTATTTTGATTTCTAATTATGTGTCTTAACTTATTTGGGGTTTGAGAAATTCTCGGTTAACCTAATTACAGACGTTCCAAATTTGGACAAACTTACAGGGATTTGGATGATATTAATTATCATTTTACAATAAGCCAATTTATTGTAAACCCTGTCGTATATGAAGATGCATGCACTATCAAATCTGCAGATACATGTTTTTATAGTTCATGTTATAGTTTGATAATTGGGGTGGAAACTCCTAATGTATTGTCTACAGTTTCACACCAGCCAAAATTAGATGCATTCCGTTCATTGCATGTTAGGTCCGCCAAAAATTGTTTTGTGTACTAAATGTATTGTTCGACTATATTTATTAAATATTTAAAATTGAAAAAATTGTAATATATGCAACTGGACAGTGCACTACAAAGCATTACATTCATATTCTATGTCATTTGTGATTAATAAATATTTGGCTTAATTTGACCATTTACCATTGATACTTGAATCTTGACCAAAAAAAAAAATTGCGTTGTTTAACCATTTTTGAGATAAAAAATGATTACTTTGATTATTTTTGTCATTTTATGCCATGGTTGATGCACATTTAGTTTGTCAAAAATTTTTTGGAGGCATAGATAATCATCAACTAGAACTATCATTTTATCAATAGTACTAACTTATATATTCCTTTTCTATGCACAAATTGTAGTAAACTCATCTAGCGATTAAATAGTTAAATTAATTTTCATTGTTAGGAAAATTATAGGATTTTTTTTTTTTTTTTTTTTTTTTGCATGTAATATAACTACTGCTGGTTCACACTTAATATCAAGTCAAATTTTACAACGATTCTTTGAATGGCATCAAGTATATATTTATTACTTATAAGCGAAAAAGAAAAAAGAAGATTAAGGGACTAATTGCAATTAGTTTATAATTTATTACATCTTTGAAAAGTATTGTTAATGACTGATAACTATGCTGTATATATTGGCTGTGAAGTAGGTTGATAAGGTTCAAAGTTTAAAATTTGCAACAATTCATGGCCATATCAAATGCATTATGACGAAGATTGTATCGGCTAAGACAGTTTTTGGATAGCTGGACATGGCTTTATCTATCCATTTTTGGATTGTTAATAATGTTATCTTTGCTGATTAATCTAATACAACGAGAATTTATAACGTAACACATGCTGCTCTCATGCATGTCCCTAAATTGTTGTTTTACCTACAGCTATTTTAAATATGGTTGGGCCTTATGCATGCAGATATAGTGCTAAGGCAATGGACCCAGTAGTTTAGAGACATGATTCTTTTCTTTAGATTTATTGTTATATAGGAGTTTGTGCCACCAACCGATCCACATAGCCTATGTTTTCTTTACTTCAACTTAATTCAACATTATAAGATCATGTGCATTGCTAGATAGAATCATTGATTTAAACACTAAAGGAAACCATTTCCATACAAAACATTTATTACATCTTTTGCATCAGAATAACTAAACAAATAACTGCCATCTTTATCCCTACCTTTTCCATTTTTTTATTTTTTTTCCTTTTTTGTGAACTAAGAAGAAAAGAATTGATGTTTAGATCTTAGAAGATAAAATAGTCGAGAAGATTAACCATAGTCATATATGAGTCATTTTGTAGGTGTTAATTGTTCATCGTTTATATATTTTTTTTAGTGCATTTTACAGTTGTTAACAATTCATCCGTTATAATACTTTTAGTTTGCACTACAAGGCCCTTTAGTAAAAATAGATCAGTCTGTGTTCTAATCTTTTCAAAGTCCACCAACATCCCTCTTACAAATATAAAGGCAAACTTCTGATGACAATTTCAGCTTTACGAACTGAATTTCTGATCAGCAAAAAATAATGAAATGCAAAGTGTTTCCACCTGGTAACTATTTTTAAAATACCATATACATATATATATATATATATATATATATATATATATATGTGTGTGTGTGTGTGTGTGTGTGTGTGTGTGTGTGTGTGTGTGTGTATCCTGCCAACATTGTCCTTTACTTATATTTGTTCTGGCCATGTTTCAAAAGCTTATAGCCACTCATGACAGTAGACACTAGACAGTGTTTTACTTTGTTTTCTTAAGTACTTATCAAAGTTTTTTTTAACAGTGGTAATAATTATGTGCACATGCTGGACAATTTGCATGTCATAAGTCATTTTTTATTAGGCTTTGAAGATGTTATATGTTATAAGCAATTTTTTATTAGACATGCAGGCATTCAACAATCAAATAAATTCATGATTACAGTGCCAGAGGCTGCTACAAAGATCAACGTTATCTCCCTGTGCATCTTCTGGGTGTTATTGTAAGTAAAACTAAATTTTCATGAATTTTCATGAATTTTTTATTTTGTAGATTCCATGGAGATGTTTTGATAATTTCAGTTTGTTTGTTTGTTTTTCTGGTCTCTAGCAAACTTATGAATGGCAGCAGGATATACAACTAATGAGATTTATGAATTATTTTGTAAAGGAGATTGCTAATGTCAACACTAAACAGTTTCATTGGTGGTTTAAGGAATCACCTGTGGCATCTGTTTATAATCTTGGATCTCGATTTCTCCATTATAATGATGAGGTCTTAACAAATTGACCTATAAAGCTATTTCAGTCTATTCACATGTGTGATGAACTATTATAATGTAAATATAAACACAGAAATAAAAAACATTATATCGTTACAGTTATACTTTTTCCTCCTTTTGTCTAATTTATAGATATAGTTGTCTTTTGTTTCATTTGATAGTTCCTTACACTCTCAATTTGCTGAATCATATATTCTGATAATCTAAATTAATGTGTGACCATTCATAGAAAATTTATTGGAATAATAATATTACACCGCATCTGATAATGAATATAAATCACCTTATATGTATTAGTACCAAACTAAGACAAACAAATATAATATTACACTTATTGAGGTACCCAGCCTTTCGACGTGTGAAGCGGAGGACTGGAAACTGTTCGGCAACATAAGCAAAATTGTGCAAGGATCTCAAACAAAACATAGTTAATTATTTCTGGGATGGTTTGAAGTAAACATTTGGATCGAACAAAACTAAGACAAACAAATATAATATTACACTTATTGAGGTACCCGGCCTTTCGACGTGTGAAGCAGAGGACTGGAAACTGTTCGGCAACATTAGCAAAATTGTGCAAGGATCTCGAACAAAACATAGTTATTTCTGGGGATGGTTTGAAGTAAACATTTGGATAAGTTTGATCATCTTGGTGCATTCATAATGCAAACTCCTGTGCTAATATTAAACAGCTGAAAATGATATTTAATCCATGGTGAATCACACCAATAAATATACCAAAATTAACTTTGTTGAAATTTTTACGAAATGTAATGGGAAAGGCAAGTAAATACAAGTATACACACGCATTCATGGGCATCACTTTATATTCTTGGTTAATGGTGTGTATTTGCTGAACCAACAAAATTTTGAATTACTTTTATGATTTTGTGCGCAGCGGAAGCTTGCAAAATGCCAAGAAAAATTGGATCTTTATCACCCAATCACTTGAAGATGAATTGGATTGGAAAAAAAAAACACAAATAATATCGGAAATATGAGCACACGATATTCCACCCAACCACCATCTTTATTGATTCACTAATAAAAATTGTTTACAAACGACCTCAACTATCGTTACAAACAATTACAACTTGAACCAATAACCTTATTGAGAAATAGGTAGAGAATATCTAATGGCTAAAAATTTGAGGAGAAAGACAATGAAGAATAATGACAAATTTTCCACACCTAATGAAGAGATTAGCTAGCCCTTTTTATAGTGAGAATTGCTTCATACCCAAGAAAAACTTGGCTTCATGCCCAAGAAAACTTGACTCCCAAATATCTTCATATATGTTATAAAACTATTTGGTTAAGCACCAAATATCATTGCAATAAATGTCCACAAATATAGCAATCAATATCTCTCCATAAAATCTAGCACCGGATCTCTTCATCAAATCTAACAACAGATCTCTCCACAAAATATGTAAGATTATTTGTTGCTCAAAATTGTGATTTGCGTATCATCAATTTCAACAATTACTACCAAGTTCAACTCTAGCCATGTAAGTATTTTCATGCTTGGTTAGGGAATTTCATATTGTTTTTTTAGTTTGTGTGTATTATTTAAATGCTACTCTCATTGAAAATTTCATTGAGTTATTTATTTACTATTCGGTTAGGATGAAGAGATCAAGTTATCTATAGGGTGGAATTAAAACTTGGTCATGTTGTAAGAGCTACCAATTGATTTTATATCAATTTTCTTTTAATATTAGTTAGACATGTACCATGTAGCTCTCAAGCATCTCTTTTCACAACATGTAACTACATCCAGTTTGAATTTATAGCTGAAACTTGTGCTAGAATAAAGGTTTTGTTCATTGTAGTTTGTCTTTTATTTGTTATTCATCAGTTTTTATGTGAATTATGTATTGTAGTTCGTTTCCTTCTCATTGCGGAATGCAAATTTTTCTATTTGATATTAATTACTACAACTAATGATGTAGATCTTCCTCTCTTTGTTAGGAACATGTGTTGTTGGCTGGGATATATGCATGAACATACCACAATAATTCATAATGCTACAAGTTTGCTACTAAATTTTTTATGAATAATGAAAATCCAACTTAAAACTCATTTACGAATATTAACCACACACAATCTATTATTGTTATAAATGCGTGAATCAGTTTTTATCCCAGGTGGAGTAGAAAATCAATAAAAATCTATAGTTCATATCTTAACTAAATAATATCCTACATGGACTGCTGCATCACTTTACTAATTTTGGATTGATGCAAGTTTTTTATAGGTAAATTGCTTCCTTAAATTGATTGGCAAGTTCATTTGAATGAAATGTGAGCATAAACTTCCATTAATTTTCATTACAAAATCAGTCGCAATTTTGGATCTAGACTTAAATTGATTTAACCCTACTTTGCAACATAAGCAAGATAGATTTACTAACCTTGATCCATGCTTTTCAGTTTATATTTTGCAGCGAATTTTTTCTTGAAATTGTTTTTCTTCCTTTTCCTTTCTTCCTTGCGGTTGTTCTCTGATGAATGAGAAAAAAACGGTTTCTGGATTTTCTATTTCTTATACTGCACGTGATAACTCAAGTGGGTTTTATTTATAACCCCTTTTCTTTTGCACATACAGCATATATTGGTTACCAGAAAGTAACTACCTTTAATATAGGCAAGGTAAGAGGGATATTATTAATCCCAGATTTTAATATCTTTTATTGAAACCATTCATCACGGTATCACCCTATATGTATTAAAATCATTTTATGTAAGTGGACTTAATCTTTTATAATTAAACCTAAGTTACATGGACAACTATAACATAGAAATATTCTTTCATTCTACCACTTGGTCCATGTGACGATTTGATGACTTAATATATACTTTAAGCATGCACTCTTATACCAAGTCCAACATAAACTCATATACTTTAATCAAGTTAGAACTAATTGAATCATGGCAGTCACAAGTCATTGAGCGACAAGGTTCTTTCCATGTATTACAAACTAATCCCAACTTTAAATTTCTTTAAAGTTTGAGCAATACCATAAGTCTCAAGAAATACATGTCATCAAACAACCATAAGTGTATACATAAACAATAATGATAACATGTCCATTAAAACATAAACACAACTATAAGCGAATTCTAAATGTCTACTTCATGAGCAAACTGTAATCAAAATGGCAAGGCTTTATTTATAATTCCCATACGCTCGACATGGCCAATGAACGCCTTGGGAGGTAATCCTTTACTCAACGGATCCGCTACTATGACATCCGTTCTAATATGCTCAAAGAACACTCTCTGCTTCTGCACTTCTTCTTTTACTGATAAGTACTTTAACTCCATGTGTTTAGCGCCTTTAGAGTACTTGTCGTTCTTAGAGAAGAAGACGGCTGCGGAATTATCACAATAAATTCTCAATGGCCTGGATATACTGTCGACAATTCCAAGTCCCGAGATAAAGTTCCACATCCACAATGCATGAATAGTGGCCTCAAAGCATGCCACAAATTCTGCCTCCATAGTGGAAGTAGCAATGACTGACTGTTTTCCACTCTTCCATGAAACTGCCTCTTCAGCTAGTAGAAAAACATAGCCAAATGTAGATTTTCTACTATCTAAACATACGGCATAATCCAAATCTGAATATCCAATAACTTCTAGATGTTCAGATCTCCTATATGTAAGCATGTGCTCCTTGGTGCCTTGCAAGTACCTGAGAACCTTCTTAGCAGATTTCTAGTGATCCATACCGGGATTACTTTGATATCGACCGAACATTCCTACAGCAAAGCTGATATCAGGTCGAGTACATGTTTGAACATAGTTCAAACTCCCAACCACTGATGCATATGGAATTCTTTCCATTTCCTTTCGCTCCAACTCATTTTTAGGACATTGCATTTTACTGAACTTGTCCCCTTTCTGTATTGGAGCTATTCCTGCGGAGCATTTGTCCATTCTGTATTTCTCTAAGATCTTATTTATATAACCTTTCTGAGACAGTCCTAACAGTCCTTGTGATCTATTTTGAATGATTTCAATTCCAATCATGTAGGATGCCTCACCCATATCTTTCATTTCAAAGTTCCTAGAGAGATACTTCTTTACATCATGTAACATCCCTAATTTATTTGCAGCAAGCAAAATATCATCAACATACAAGACCAAAATTACAAATCTGCTCCCATTAACTTTTATGTAGATACACCGGTCAACAGCAATCTCTACTAAACCATATGATGTGATGGTATCATTAAACTTTAAATACCACTGTCTGGAAGCTTGTTTAAGTCCATATATTGATTTCATAAGCTTACACACCATCTGTTCATTTCATGTGGCCAAGAACCCTTCAGGTTGATCCATATATACTTCTTCCTCTAATTCACCATTTAGAAAGGCGGTTTTCACATCCATCTGGTGAAGCTCTAAATCATAATGAGCCACCAAGGCCAAAACAATCTGCAAGGAGTCCTTCTTTGAAACTGGAGCGAAGGCCTTATATCTTTCAATGTTTCCCTTTGAGTCCTTTTTCGTCTTAAAGACCCACTTGGTCCCAATTGTCTTACAACCCTTAGGCAACTCAACTAAGTCCCAGACTTTGTTATCACCCATAGACTTAATTTCTTCTTTCATGGCAATCAACCATTTATCGGAATTGTCACTTTCCATGGCCTTATTAAATGAGACTGGATCTTCATCAATGCTTAAGTCACATTCATTTTCAACAGCATAAACCACATAATCATTTGGAATAGCAGATCTTCTTTCCCTTACAGACCTCCTTAACTGTTCTTGTGGTTCATTAATCTCTTCTTGAATTATGACCGGTTCATCCACTATAATGTCATCTTGTGGGATTTGGACATCATTTTGTTGTTCCAATGCGTCATGTGACTGTGATGCAACAACTGGTACAACAACTTTAAGTGGAATAACAGGTGAAGGAACTTCAACCTGAATCTCTTGAATATCCACCTTTCGTGATTCACCACTCCCACTAAATTGACCATTTTCTATGAACCTAGCATTACCTGTCTCAACAATTCTCGTACTATGGATAGGACAATAAAACACATAGCCCTTTGATTTTTCAGGATAGCCAATGAAGAAACCACTGACTGTCCTTGAATCAAGTTTCGTTTCATGTGGATTATATAGCCTTACTTCTGCTGGACAACCCCAAACACCAAGGTTATTACGATGCCAAGTCGAGCCAAGTCGAGCCACTACTGTCTAGAAGACTAGTCGACAAGTCGTCCGACCAGTCGTGACTAGTCGACAAGTCTTTTATATGCATACATTTATTAGACTTAAATATATAATATAATTAGATATAAAGATAACATAATAATAGGTTCAAATGTTGCTTGAATCAAATGTTGCTTGAATCTGTTAATGCCGGCATGATTTTCATTCCTGAAAGAACACATTTAACCACATCTTTATTGCTCAAGTTTGGCCAAAATGCATACTTCCAACCGGGATCATTTGATTTAGCTTTCCTTTTAGGATCTTTAGTCATCTCGTGCCAAGTATTTTCTGTGTTATTCTCCATTTCAACTGTTGCGAATATAATTAAAAACTGATCAGTCGTTAATTCAAACTAATTCAGTCACAAAAAAAAATGATCATCAGTTAATTAAAAAAAAACATTTCAGTCAAAAAAAAGCTTATCTGTTAAGTAAAAACAAGTTAAAGACACTCCTCAGTTAATAAAACTTATCACCAAATCAGCTAATTCGACACTCCGCAGTTAATTAAAAAAAACCTGCTACTGAAATAAATCATGTCGATGGAAAAAAAACACAAATCGATTAACATACCTGGGTTGGCGACGGACGAGGCAGCAGGAGGAGCAGCGGCGAGGCAGAAGGGAGGCAGCGGCGAGGCAACGAGATGCAGTTAGGTTTTTTTTATCGATGCATGTTCAACTGAAACGAAGTGCAAAATCGAAGTCGACTTCAGCTCAACTAGGGTTTTTGGGCTCGAATTAGGGTTCTGGGCTCAATTCGGCCCACCATCGTGGAATTGCACAAGTCGAGAGTCGTGGAATCTCTCCAGGCGACTTATCAACTTGTCGACGACTAGTCGTCGACGTGATAACCAAGCCAAACACGTAGATGCCTTAAGCTAGGTTTCCTTCCCATCCACAGTTCATAAGGAATCTTAGGAACTGCCTTACTTGGAACCCGGTTAAGTAAATACGTAGCAGTCTTTAATGCATATAACCACAACGAAGAGGGCAATGAACAATTAATTAACATTCTCCTAACCATTTTCATTAATGTACGGTTCCGCCTCTCCGCTACACCATTTTGTTGAGGTGTACCAGGCATTGTATACTGTGCACAAATACCTCTACTTTCGAGGAGCTTTGCAAATGGACCTGGACATTGTCCACTTTCATTATATTTACCATAAAATTCACTACCTCTATCGGATCTCACTACCTTTACTATTCTATCTAACTGTCTTTCCACCTCATTTATGAACACCTCAAGGACATTCACAAACTGAGATTTTTCATGCAGTAGATATACATATCCATAACGTGAGTAATCATCAATAAAAGTGATGAAGTATTTTTCACCACTCCAAGAAGTAACATCAAAAGGACTACATATATCAGTGTGTATTAACTCAAGAAGCTGAGTGCTTCTTGTGGCAGGTTTCTTTATTGTGTGTTTAGTCTGCTTTCCTTTAATGCAATTTATACACACATTTAAGTCACTAAAATCCAATTGAGGAAGGATTTCACTTTTCACCAACCTCATTAGTCTTTCCTTGGAAATATGACCAACTCTTTGATGCCACAAATAAGCAGAACTTTCATTAGATGCACTACGTTTAATGCCTTGACTTTCAACATGAAACAAGGATTCAGAAAATTTAATATCAAGATTGAACCTATAAAGTGAATCAATCAAAGTACCACTACCATAAAAAAATCATGTTTGTACAATGAAAATACACCATGTCCAAATCTAATACAGAAACCTAAATTATCCAACCTACTAATAGAAACAAGATTTCTAGCATACTCAGGTACATAGAGACATCTTTCAAGATCTATTTGACAACCGGTGTCTAAGATCAATCTATAAGTCCCAATGACTTCTATCCGTGCCTTCATCCTGTTTCCCATGAACAAGTACTGCTCAGTTCCTCTTATGGGCTGGATCGAACTGAATCCCTGTTTTACATGAGATACATGAGTAGTAGCACTAGAATCTAACCACCAAGTATTATTAGGCACTTCCATAAGGTTTGATTCAAAGCAAAAATAGCTATAATACGTACCTTTCTTTTCAAACCATGCCTTCCTCTTCGAACATTCCTTCTTGAAGTGTCCCGATTTCTTACAAAAGAAACACTTCATCTCCTTTCAGATGTTGCTGTCAGGGCCTTTTGGGGCCTTATCCTTCTTCTTGTCCTTTTTACATGGCTTCCTTTTACTGCTGCTGGAACCATCATGACCTACGAGATGAACTGATTGATCCTTCATCTTCCTTAATCTCCCTTCCTCCTGTATTAACATGGCCTTTAATTCTTGAAAGTTCCATTTATCTTTAATGGTGTTATAATTCACTTGGAACTGGCCAAATTCAACAGGCAGAGAGTTAATGATGAATTGGACCAAAAATGTCTCATTTACATCCATCCCCATGGTCTTTAACCTTGCTGCCAAATTCGACATGTGTGTCACATGATCATGGATAGACTGAGACCAGTCTAACTTCTTCGTAGTCAGCTGACTCATAAGGCTGCCTACTATCGACTTGACAGCTAAGTCCGATTGAGAACACTCCTTAATCTTGTGCATGAATTCTCTTGCATTATCTGTCTTGGTCATAGATGGCTTGATACTTTCTGCCATAGTCATCCGCAGGAGGTTCAAACTCAACTGGTTAGACCGCGCCTACCTCTCATAAAGAGACTTTTCAGTTTCGGAGCTAGCATCTGTAATGGTTGAAGGTTGCTCCTCAATTATTACTGCAAGGTCCAAAGCCATACAACCCAGTGTGAACCGGATTTGTTAAGACCAATCATCATAGTTCATCCCATTGAACTTCACGACAGAGTTAGCAGATGCAAACACACTAGATAAAGCTGCAATCATTTATACATACTAATCTATTAGTGCTTTGAGAACTTTATATAGATTCAAAATAAATATAACAATAAAGCATGCATTCAAGTAACCTTTGGGCAATACTTAAGCGCAAGCACTTTCATTGAAGCAAAATGAAAAAAAAATAATTTAATAATTAATCAAAACACATATAGTCAAATAAGAATGCTATCTTTGGATATACATATTATTCAGCTTTAAGTATAGTGGCTAATCCTTTTAATTTTATTAACTATACTCAATGATCCACCTTTGGATGATCTCCTAGAATATAATTAATAAGGTCAATTATTCAGTCAAACTCTAATGTCGTTATTAGCATCACTTTAATCATGAATAATTGAACACTGTTATTTTGTGTCTAAATTTAGATATAACTAGGCCACTTTGGTGACTAACAAGTCATATCCTTATAAAAATAATGCATTAATCACTTTAATGGGTAAGTGATCGTCGCTAATCTATGAATTAGAAAAGCGTGATATTTGTAATAAAATTCTGCAAGCGCACAGGTGTGTAGCATACAGGTCGAACACAGGGAGGTAAATTAAAATCAAATTATTTATCTAATCTCTTGGGCGAGTTAGACGAAGCCTGGAGATTTTTTTGAAATAAAAACAAACTGAAATTGCGAACTTAGGATTATCGTTGAATCTAATCAACGATTAATCACTAATGAAAGTAAATTGCAAAACAAGAACAACAATGCAGAAAATAAAAGTGCAGAATAAGAAGAACAACAAAAATAAATTAGGATTGTCATTGAAACTAATCAAACGACTAATCACTAATGAAACAAATGTAAAATACAATTGGTGCTCTTCCAAAACTAATTGTGAAGATAACACCTATTGCTAAGAAAGAAAAATGCAGAAATAGTAAAAAGGAAGAACTTTTATTAATGGAGAAGAGAATACAGAATAATGGATAGGATGGTGGCTACAATGACATTACAAGGGTATTTATAGGGAATAACCAAACCCTAACCCTAACCCTAATACAATGATAGATGGGCCTTAGGGAATTCACAAAAGAGTTTACAATGAGTCTCAAATTGGCCTTAGTTAAATCTATTAAATTTTTGGCCTTTCTTCTTTTCCTCTTGGTTCTTTGTCAAGCTTCCCTTGATTTGATATGTGCATGGCCTTTTTATCAATCATTTTCTTGTTCAACAGAAACTAGATGTGGGATCTTCATCTACAATTCTTCAAAATGTAAATATATAGCAATCTGATCTCCATTTCTCTGCTTTTCTGGTTGCATGCGGGCTGGGTTGGAATATCTGTAAAAGTAACAAAACAATACCCAAGTAATATTTATTTATATACAAAAGATAAGAAAATAAGAGCATAAAATAAACACATTTCTATGTCAATCAAATACCCCCACACTTATCTTTTACTCGTCCTCGAGTAAAACAAGAAATGAAAAAACTAGACTAAATAGGTCACACTTTCGTAGGAAACACGATTGCATTGAGCGTATGCAACAAGCCGTTAAACCTCTAGGTGTCCCTAGTAGGACGAGTGGTGTCTCGTGAGGGTTTTCAGCGGATACTACCCACAAAATCCAAATGCAGTATGCTATGATTCTAATGGAACCACATAAATGCAATGGACATATGCAAAATAAAAGCAAAAATGAAAACAAGACTTGTTTCTGAAGTGGTACAACAAATTAAATTAACAATTTCTAGTCAGTTGATTTTATTTTAGATACCTCAACTTGTCACAAATTTTCAATATAAATCAAGTTTTCAAATGTTAAATTCCAGTTTGGCCAGTTAGTTCGATCGATAACATAGTGCAGCCATGAAATAAATTCTTAGTTTGCTTGGCACAGTTTGCAAAGTGGTATTATTATTTTCTCATGTATGGCTAGTCAAATCAATAAGGTCAAGAAGTGTTTGGGCATCATCTCTTATTCCTTATTCTATAAAATTATAAAATTTATGTTCAAGTACATACACCTAACTTAGAAGACCAAGGTTTACCACCCATGCACTGCCTCGCGGACTAACGAAGAGTAGGTAAAGAGCTTGGCGGATTGTGCAGGCCGACTTTGACTTTGTCAACAACGTGTCGGTAATCCTTAGGTGTCCAATCTCATAAAATGAGACCAAGATATTCCAACGCTGACTTTGTCAACAACATGTTGGATAGAGCTTGGCGGGTTTGCACACCAACGCTTGATATACAAGCAATGTTGGATACTCTTGGATTACTGTTATCATTATTGAAAATATAAGCACAAAAGAGAGTTACGCGAATTCAACTTAACACAACTTAGTTTTAAAGATTTGAAAAGCCAATACAAGTATTTTAAGTCCTCCACTTATTTAAACAAAGTCTACAATATAGAATAGATTTCATGGCCATCACCTAAGAATCTCCCTATGTACCGGTTACACTACTATCCCTCAAAATTAAACTTTTCATTATATTTCAAATTCGAATTTAGCTGAGAGAGAAAAATACTATCAACTGGCTAAAAATTGTAAACTTATTTTGTTGTATCAATTGAAAATGAGTCGTATTTCAAAAAAAAAATGGCATGTTATTACAGTCTAAAAAAAATGGCATGTTACTACAGTCTAAAATGCATGATGGTCCTATTTAAATGATGAAAATGAAAAGAAAGAAAAATAAAGGAAAAAAAACGAAAATGAGTGAAATGCAGACTCCCCCCCCCCCTCACTAGAACTAAACAGTGTCCACACTGTAATTTTTTTCTATAATTGAAAGATAGTACCCAAAGGTGTATCAAATGCAGAATGGTTTGTAAAATGAAATGCAATTTAACCACTATATGCGAATGCCAATTATATACAAAATGAAATTTATAATGACGGTGAGTTTTATGTGAAAAATGAAATTTTTCTTTCCCTCCACACTTGCCTCTATCAAAAATGATGGATGATGATTTTGTATCTGATTTTTGAGGTACAAAAGGCATGTCAGTGAGATCTAAGATCAAAATCCTTCCTATAAAATTTTTGTCGTGCCAATGATTTAAATCATTCAACTGAAGATTATTATAGTCCCATAAGCCTGAGTTTTTAACAATGATTTCTTCTGATGCTATGGAATTACGATTATGTTTGAGACGTTCCATATATCCATCCTCGTCATTCAAAAGTTTAAGCTCATCTTCGAACAATTCCTCAAAAGACATAGTGCACACGTCAACTGAGGAAAATGAAGTTTTTAGAGGAGATAATTCAGATGTGCCATCTAAAACTGTTTCTATTATGTCAATTTCTCCTATTTCGATCTCTTTGGGTTGATGAAAAATATTCAATTCAATGGTTAAGTGCCCAAACGATAGTCGAAGTTGGCCGCTCCTACAATTAATGATAGCATTTGAGGTTGCTAAGAAGGGACGACCCAAAATCAATGGAATTTGACTACCCTGACTCAAAACAGGCTCGGTTTCTAGAACTATGAAATCGATAGTGAAGTAAAATTGTTCAATTTGAATCAAGACGTCTTCAATTATACCCAATGGTTTTTTAAAAGATCGATCAGCTAACTGAAGAGTGATGTTTGTTGGTTTAATCTCCCCTAATCCAAGTTGACGATAAACAGTGTAAGGAAGAAGATTTACACTTGCACCGAGATCAAGTAGGGCACGAGATATGTGAATGTTTCCTATTTTTCAATCAATTGTAGGGCAACCGGGGTCCTTGTACTTGACTAGGGCAGGATTCGAAAGAATGGAGCTTGTATTCGTAGTTAGAAAGGCAGTTTTAGGAACATTAGTGGCTCATTTTCGGGTGCATAGCTCTTTGAGACACTTGGAATATTGAGGAATTTGTTCGATGGTGTCTAAAAGTGGAATATTGACACGAACTTGTTTGAAGATTTCAAGAATTTTTTCAAAATTTGCATCCTTCTTCTTAGTGTTAAGCCTGTGAGGATAAGGGGCTATTGGTTTATAGACTCTTTCAGAAATTTGATCGTTCGAAGAAGAAGGTTTCGATGTGGAAAGTGATTGAGGTACAGGAATAGAAGGTGAGATGCTGGGATTGCCAACATTAGAGGAGGAATTATTATCGGGGTTACTGACATTAGAAGAAGAGATATTGGGGTTGCCAACATTCGAAGAAGATGGGGTTTCATAAGGTTCCAAGGAGTTGGCATTGGTTGCCATCGCAAGAGTGTCAAGCTTTTCAATTGGGGTTGAAATCGAATGGTTGTCGGGATTGCCAACATTATTGTCAATCATTTTTCTAGACCTCAGGGTGGTGACAACGTTAACCGAATTATTTCCATCCTCACAAGAATTCACAGTACGATATTTATATTTTGGATTCACCTCGGGTTGACTAGGCAACTTTCCTCGCTCATTACTTTTCATTAGTTCCTTCATCATATTCATCATTTATTCGAGTTTAACATCTTGATTATTTATTTGTTTTTTTAATCGAACAATATCTTGTGACGGTTGAGAGACGGTTGAGAAGATTGGGAGGATTGGTTTGATGATTGAAAGTTGGGGTGCCTATTAGGTTCACTCGAATGCTCAGGTTGAGGTGAAACATGAGAAGTTTGAGGACTAGAAGAAAATGGAGCTTGGTATAATGAATTCGGTATCATGTAAGATGGATTTGCGACATTATTTGAATTAGACCATGAGAAATTTGGATGTTTTCTCCAACTAGGGTCAGATGTGGATGAGTAAAGACCATTTTGACCTATGACATTGACTTGGTCTTGGGGTAGTCCATTGAATTGAGGAGTTTGAGTCTCTAAGGGAATATGAATTGTATCCACGACATGCACTCCTTTAGTGGAAGCACGGATGGGAACACGAATGGACTCCCATTGCATGCCCTTTTCAGAATAATCCTCTAAGAATTTCCAAGCTTCATTGGCCGTTTTAGACATAAAATCTCCCCCACACTTTGATTCTAGTTGAGTTCTAGTCTGATAGTTTAGACCCTCATATACAATTTGACATAAGTAATCTTTTATGATTCCATGATGAGGACAACTATACAGTAATTGGTTGAACCTATCAAAGTATTTTGAAAAAGTTTCCCCCTCAATTTGAGAAAATTGTTTTATTTCAGTTCAAATTTTTAGAGTTTTGTGAAAAGGAAAAAACTTTTTTAGGAATACGCTGACGAATTGATCCCAACTTCTTATTGACTGTTTGGGAAGAGAATTTAGCCATCTTTTAGCGCTTTCAAGTGGTGCAAATGGAATTAGCCTTAGCTTGATTGATTCATTAGATAATTGTTGCATTTGAGTTGTGGATGAATACAATTCAAATTCACTTAAAAATTCATAAGCATTTTCAGAACCAGTAAATTTTGGTACCGCTTGAATAAAAGAATGTTTAAGTTCAAAATTTCCTTCAACTGGTGGAAGTACTATGACAGAAGGTTGAACGGTTCTAGTTGGATAACATCGATCACGAAGAGACAAGGGTCAATCCATTATGATATTGAGATTTTGAAAATTTTGATTTATTTGATTTTGATCCCCAAAGTTTGGAAAGTTGTGATTCACTCGATTTTGATCCAATTCGGTTGGAAAATTTTGGTTGATTCGAGAACCCCTAGGAGAATTTTGTTGGCTCACACTTTTTTCACTCATTGTTGTTAAATGCACGCACAGAAATTAGCTACAATGAAATTTTCTGTCCTTAATAGCTCCTAACCCAAAATTATATAGTGACACGTTTGATTACTTAGATCAAAAGATTTCTTAGCCAGTTAACGGACATGAGTTATCGGTGCACCAGGAATCACCCTAGCAATGCAGCCGAAGGTTTAAGTACCTTCAGAGTAACAACCGATATAATATTTACGAATCACCGTAATATTTATAAATGGTTATTTCTCTGCCGTAGTCTAGACACCAAGAAATAATTCGTTCCAAATGAATCAACTATCACAATACAATTAAGCCCTAGATGAGCCCGTGACTCCCTTAAGTCCAACGTCTAACCGTTATTATTAGTCAGATTCTACGATGAAATGCAATTTGTGGGCTAAGGAAAGGGTGATGAAAACCCTCACCTTATGTGAATTGGGGTATTTCCCTTAACAGAATGAATAAAAAGTGCAGAAATAGCAATCATTACACAATTTAATTGCAGAAATTAAAAAATTTACATTCAAGCCGCTACCCCTGCAGAATTTTTTTACAACTATTGTCTATATATATTTTTCTTTGCAGCAGAGCACATGTAGAGTTAAAAGAAATTTACAGTGGGGTATGACTGTCCATCCAGAAAAAATGAGTAACGTCAATGATTGAAATCTCACTATTTGCAATTTCTTTTGATTTCTGAAATCTTGATTTGTTGCTTGAACTCCAGTCACCTTGTCCTTAGTTCGAAATCTTTTTTTTTTTTTTTTTGAATGAATTAAATAACAAAAAAAACACAAGAAAAAGAAACAAAGGAATTAACGAAAAAAAAACTAACTTTTTGGAGAAGATGGTGCTGAAGTGTGGATTGAAAAAAAAACTGTGGTGAAATGAGATTATGTGAGAGGAAGGGGTATTTGATCAGAGGGAACAAATGAAGCAGGGAAAAATAATTGAAAAAAAAGAATGAATCTTTTTATGACCTTCCCTTTTTTTTTATTATTGTTGAAAAAGTGGAAAAATAGGAAAGAAACAAATGACAAAAAAAAGGGAAGAGAGATTTCAGGAAAGAAAGAGAATTGTAAAGGAAGAAAGGAAAGTAATTGTAAAAGATTTGGAAAAGAAATTGAGAAGGGAAAACAATAAAAGAGAAGACAAAAACAGAAAGAATTTTTTTTCTTTTGTTTATTGTTGTAAAATTAGAAGAGGATTTTTTTTTTTAAAAAGAAAGGGAATTTGTAAGAGAAGAAAAGAAATCAAATGTATTGAGAACAAGAAAAACAAAAGAAGAAAGGAAAAAAATTGCAAAAGAGGATATTTTTTTTTTTTTGAAATTTGTAAAAAGAAAAAGAATGTAGATGATTGGAAAGAAAGTGGAAAGATGGAAAGAATAAACGAAAACTGAAAGTTGTTTTTTTTTCAATGAAGGAGAGAGTCAGAAAGAAAAAAATGAAAAAAAAATGGAAAGAAAGATTGTAGGAGGTGAATGAGAAATGCAATTGGAAAGAAATAAAATAAAATAAAAGAATGCAAGTTTTTTTTATGAAAATTTGAACAAGAAGAAAGGGAAAGAAATGAATGGTAAAAACCTAAACAAAAAAGGAAAAAAAATTAAAAGAGGAAGGAAATAAGAGAAAAAAAGCAAGGTTTTTTGAGTAGAGAGGAAGGGTAGAAGAAATTGAGGAAAGAAATAAAAGCAGACAAAAACAAGAAAGAAATCAAAGTAGACAGAGAAGAAATTGCAAAAGTTTTTTTTTTCTAGAAAGTTGTAGACAAAAGATGGAAACAAATAAAAAGAAAAGGAAAGGGAAAAGAAAAATGTGAAAATCAGCAAGGTGGTAGAAAGATGGAAAGAAATTGAAGAAAAATTAGCAACTTTCTTTTTTTGTATATTTTTTTTTTCTTCTTGAAGGAATTAGATTGGAAGAAATGCAAAATAAAAAAAGGAAACAAATAAATGAAAAAAGAAGGAAAATTAAAAGTAAAAGTGGCAAGATTTTTTTTCCCTGTCTTAGAGATTATGATATCAATATGTGATACACAATCAACAAATCAAGATTTTTATCTGTATATATCTACAAGAAAACAATAGGAAAATAAAAGAAAATTTGGCAAGATTTTTTTTTTTTTTTACAAAATCAAACAAAAAGAAAAAAACTAACACGAATCAAAAATTAAATAAATAATAAAATTCAATTGTTACCTCCCCGGCAACGGCGCCAAAAACTTGATCGTCGCTAATCTATGAATTAGAAAAACGCGATATTTGTAATAAAATTCTGCAAGCGCACAGGTGTGTAGCATACAGGTCGAACACAGGGAGGTAAATTAAAATCAAATTATTTATCTAATCTCTTGGGCGAGTTAGACGAAGCCTGGAGATTTTGTTGAAATAAAAACAAACTGAAATTGCGAACTTAGGATTATCGTTGAATCTAATCAACGATTAATTACTAAAGAAAGTAGATTGCAAAACAAGAACAACAATGCAGAAAATAAAATTGCATAATAAGAAGAACAACAAAAATAAAATTAGAATTGTCGTTGAAACTAATCAAACGACTAATCACTAATGAAACAAATGTAAAATACAATTGGTGCTCTTCCAAAACTAATTGTGAAGACAACACCTATTGCTAAGAAAGAAAAATGTTGAAATCGTAAAAAGGAAGAACTTTTATTAATGGAGAAGAGAATACAGAATAATGGATAGGATGGTGGCTACAATGACATTACAAGGGTATTTATATGGAATAATCAAACCCTAACCCTAACCCTAATACAATGATAGATGGGCCTTAGGGAATTCACAAAAGAGTTTACAATGAGAGTCTCAAATGGGCCTTAGTTAAATCTATTAAATTTTTGGCCTTTCCTCTTTTCCTCTTGGTTCTTTGTCAAGCTTCCCTTGATTTGATATGTGCATGGCCTTTTTATCAATCATTTTCTTGTTCAACAGCAACTAGATGTGGGATCTTCATCTACAATTCTTCAAAATGTAAATACATAGCAATCTGATCTCCATTTCTCTATTTTTCTGGTTGCATGCGGGCTGGGTTGGAATATCTGTAAAAGTAACAAAACAATACCCAAGTAATATTTATTTATATACAAAAGATAAGAAAATAAGAGCATGAAATAAACACATTTCTATGTCAATCAGTAAGAACAATTTTTTTTTTAATGTGTTCAAATTCTATAACAAGTCCTGTTTTAATTTCTTCAATCCATATTTTAATGCTTGCATTTAAAGTATACAAGAAATTGGATGCATCTATAAATAAAATCCACTAGTTTGTTGTCTTGCAATCTATGCTATGTCTTGTACATAAATGAAGCACCAAAATAACTTCAGTTGCAATATAAAAGAGTATTCATGTTGCATATGGACACGTCACAGGCAACAAAGTATGGTGCATGAGTGCTTTCTTCAGTCACACTTAAATTAAAAGAGAAGAGACATGAATTCCTATTCACTGTACTGAGTTTCTACTTTCTCCCTTCAATTTTATTATTTTAATCCCTTCCAATATCTTTTGTTTCAGTTCAATCTCATGAAAAAATCAAAACGAAAATTGAAATAAACCTTCAGCCGCCACTCGAAGGAGGGGCCTTTTCAGTTCGATCTCATTTGTGCTTACATAAGAAATCAAATTCATTGATGTTCTTACAGGCAAGGAAATTCATACAGGCAATTCGAAAAACAAAAATTAGGGTAAATCAATCAAGTATACAATGCTCTGATACCAATTGTGAGCATAAACTTCCATTAATTTTCATTACAAAATCAGTCCCAATTTTGGATCTAGACTTAAATTGATTTCACTACAAGAAAAATACCCTATTGCAACTAGCTATTTGCAACAGGCAACATATGACAGTTGCAGTAAATGATATTTAGCAACAGTTCTATTATAACAGTTGCAATAGATGAGATTTAGCAACACGCTTCTTTTATCTGTTGCGAAAAACATATTATTAGCAGCTGTCTTTCACTTCCTGTTGCAAAAGCATGCTTTTAGAACTATGCTTTCAAGCCAGTTGCGAATAGATATATTTAGCAATAGTTTTTGCCACTTGCAATAACTGTATTTTTTTACAACTGGTAAATCCATTTGCGAAAAACATACTATTAAAAATAAGTATCAGGATTTAATTATTTAATTGTTAATAATTAATTTTAAATATTTATTATTAAATAATTAACTGCTAGTTATAATTTTAAATAGTTATTATTAAATTATTAAATAGTACGAAGTAATAAGTAATATTTAGTTATAATATAATGAGTATTAAGTAATAATAATTAATTAATATGAATTAATACTTTAATATTTAATAAATTCTATAAGAACTTATCATGGTTGCTTATTAATAATGTATAAATTATAAATTATAAATTATAAATTATAAATTCAACAATTCTTTTGGCTCAAACGTTTAAATTTTTTACTTCAATATTTTTTTTTCAAACGTCTAAAATATGTACTCTAACACCGTGCCTCGTCCGAAGAACGACAAATAGCGTTTGTGTTGGAATTCGAAGTTTGAGAATAAATTAAGTAGCAAATTTTAAATTGTTATGGTTATTAATTAGTACTACTAATTATTATATTTTATAATTATTACTATTAATATTTAATATTAAATTATTACTACTAATATTTAGTATTTAATTTTTGGTAAATAATAAGTATTATTAAATAACTATTAATTAAGGTTAATATTTAGTCTGTAATTAAATAACATAAGTTTATATGGTACAAAGTGTTGACAGTATCAAATTTCCAGGTTTGGGATTCGGAATAAAACTTTTTGGCACCAAACTGAAATTTCCGCCCTCCCTCCTGAAATCGAGTATTATGTTTCCTACGCGCTCCACTAACCCATCCAAATCCACAAATAAACATTTAAAGTAAATCCCTAAATTTGCTTCTCCAATAGCCATTCCTTCAGCTCAACAAGAATAAAAGAAGCTCGATTTTAGATCTTATCGTCTACTGCTTCAGATTAACGTTGCCAATACAGATCGTTCTTGACCGGTTATATATACGTTGTCGATTTCAGATAACGTTGCTTTAGATTGCCGTCGTATCGGAGATGTTTATCAAATTGAGATTTGATGTGGTTAGTTTTTATCTGAATATTTTGTTTATATGATTGATTTATGTAACACTTTGTTTAAGGTTGAAATGAGTTTTCAATCTAGATCGAAATGTCGTTTACTGGATTCAGTACCTAGTCATCGCCCGTAAATTCTTTTCCTGAATCCCTAACTCATGTCACTCTTACAAATCACTCTCAATGGGAAATCGGTCAAATAACTTCAACTTAAAGTTTATCAGTTTCCTCAGTTCTTAATCCAGGTTCCATGGCTTTAATTAGCGCCATGACTATTGGTAAGCTTCAGATTTTTTTATTTTTTATTTCGAAGTATAAGCCAAATGTTATTTATTTATTTGATGTTTTGTTCTAACTTGTGACATGTGAATTTCCACTTCAAAATTCTGAAAATTCGCAGTCCCCCACACTACTATGTTGCTTAGTCTCAGAAGTTGTTGTGTCAACAAAGCTGGATGCTCAACTCATAACTCCATTGGTCTGGCTGGGTATCTGGTGTTTACGCTACCATCTGCGTGATAGCTTTGGTGTTTGTTTACTTAAAGGTTCCGGAAACCAAGGGCATGCGTCTTGAGGCCATCGCTGAATTCTTTGTTGTGGGAGCTAAGAAAGATGTTGAAGATTTTAGGGGTTTATTTTGGAATTTATGGAAGTCGTACCAGATTAAAGAAGACATGAGGTATAAGAGTTTTTCAACATTCAGATTAGCTAAAAACCAGGAGCTTTGATAAGCTTTTTTGTTTACTACTTTTGATTTATGCTTTTGATTTTTTTATTGTAATTAACCTGCAGATTCTTTTGAGGTAGAATCCAAGTTCCAGCTTTAAGGTTCTTCAAAACGAGATTCTCATGTGGATTAACTTCACGCTTCACCTCAATCTTCCTAAAGTTGAAGAGGTAACCCTTGTTTGTTAGTTTCTAGTTTAAATCAATTTGTTGAAAGTGTTATTGATTTGACAAATGATCTAGCCGCTAAAAGGTTCCGGTGATTGATTGTCCACCTTTACAGCAAAGATCAAATTTATCAACACAAATCATATTTTATATTGTTGGTAACCGATTTATTGATGCATAAATTTGTTACTATGTTCGGTCTTGCTGTATTATGAAATTCTCCTTGCAAAATCCATTTACAAAATAGACATTAATCGGAGCAACTATTATTGGATAACTTGCTGCTACAACATCTTATGAAACTTCAGGGAAACAAATATGTATTGTAATAATCGTACCTTTTGCTCAACCTGATCCATAATTGTTGTTCTTCAGCTGAAAACACTTGTTTATCTAATTCCCAAAAATTAGTTTCCCCAAATCTATATCTCTATCCTACTATCAAAATCGGTACCGCCTTCCACTGAGCATCTACCATGAAATCTATTTTGCTTCTTTTCCCCCTTTACACTAAAGCATGGGCTGATTCCTATTTGGTTCATCACTCCTCCCTTCAATTTGAATATGGAGGCCATACCGAATTAAAGAAGGAAACTCCAACGCATTTACTTCCTGTTTCAGTTGGAAACCATGTTAGAAGAGGAAGAAATTGATGAAGCAGTAACCAAAAATCGCGACGCTACCTTGTATTTCATTGACTCCAACGCCACCGTTTCTTCCCTACATCATCGTTGAACCGTCTAATGTAAGTATACCTTATGATTGAACATTATTTCAAGTGCCTTGCTTTGTACACACTAAATATGATTAGCTGTGGGGGGTTTGCTGCTGTGTTTGGTCATTAATTACTGAATAAACTTTTGGTAATCAGACATTAGCAAAGAATGAACGTTGTTATTTTTACGATACTATTAGTATTGTTGAACCATAGAAGTATGATGCAACTCTACTGTTGTTTAAAAACTGCAATGGTTGTTGTATACATCAACACAGTTAATAGTATCACCTCTTCGATTTGAAAAAAAAAACATAACAATGCAAACACTAAGGTATTGAGAATGGAATACTAAAAGGTATTTAGAATACGATGGTTGCCATCACTGATGGATGATTTTGGGTACAAGATAAACATCTTACTCTCGACACGACATTAATGATAGATAATGGGTCCAAGCATTTCGGGGTAGTAGTAGTGTATTTTGGAAATCTAGACATCGTAAAACCACTGTTTTTGTCAACCTAAATGAGTAATCATTAGTCAACTTATATGTGTGGGTTTATATATATGTTTATAAATGAAGCGGAATCTGTAAACATTGCGAATGGAAATTATATTTGGGTTCAAACTGGATTGTTTTGGGCTTGAGATGTATTTGGTTTTCATGATGAAGTATATCCATTTAGATGACATTATTAAACAAACTAGTATCAGTGTAAAATGATTGTGCATTTGCGGAATATAACATTGAACCCATAATGGTTCACATCTGCAATCACAAATTTTAGTTATTGGCAAAACTGTCTATTGTAATTGCCATAAGTAGTAACAGCAGAAACGATTCATTTGTTTAGCTTCACATGGTTTTAAACAGGACTAAACCAATGAGTTAACAGTGAACTGAGTTTTAATATAACATATATGTTAACTGATTTTAGACTTTTAGTTTTTATATATGTGTATATATTAAAAAAAACACACACACCTGTAGTGTGAACGAGAATACACGAGGATGTTACATTCTCGGCGTCTGCAACCTTCAATTATGACTCTTTTATGCTAACTGTTTTGCCTTTCCTTATTGCCTAGTAGCATAAAACCAAGTTTATTTGCTTGCTACTTGTATCAACTTCTTTTGTTTTGCTTTATTTTTGTTTGTATCTTACAATTTTATCTGTTGTATTTGTGTTGGTAATGGTATTTGGTATTACATGTGTTAAATTGAATGATCGTCATATGTATAGCTTTTGGGTAATGTTGCTGGAAAAAAGAGAATACACATTCTTTTGCCTACAATGACTTTTACTGTGCATGTAATAGTGCCTTTTCTTTCTTTGAATATGATCATTATTATTTTGTAACAGAACATGCCTTTTTTTTTTTTTTGGTTTCTGAGCAGTTTCATGATTGTTTGCAGGCCTACTCGGAGTGCATTTTCGTTTTGGTTGGATGCAAGTTTGAGGTCTTAGGAGCCTTAAATCATAAACTAAACAATAGTTGTGGCTTTAGAGAGTGAAGCAAAGAAGCTGTCACAGATTTGTTGAAACAAGTCAGCCAAAAAAGTTGGATTTTGCAGTGTTGCACATCAATGGGTTGCAAGGAAGTACATAAGGTGTTGTCGGCTCTAAGCTTTTATTTGATGTAGAGTTCGCCGGAATGACATACATATTCCTGGATAGGCATGCGCATGTTCATGATCAACAACAAACTTGAAGCATGAAACGAAGATTTGTTTTGGTGAACCGATGATATTTGTTTTCTTGTTATAGTATATGTGTGATAGAGTAGAAATATGATTAGAAAATAATCTATTCGGAAAAAATGTGTTGTGTGAATGGTGTATGAAAATTATAGAAATTTTTGTTGTAATTGTTTGTACTATTAAAACTTTGTAAAAATAAAAATTTTATTTATTTATTTTATTTTGTGATGTACACTATTACTAAAACGAATACATTTAATATGTAATATCTATAAGCTGTAATATTCGTTTTTTTATAGATTTGTGGATCTATTGCAACAGGCATATGCTGTTGCAAAATGATCTGTTGCAACAGCAAAAGCCTGTTGCAAAAAAATATACTGCAACATCTTATTGTAACAGGCTGAAAATGTTGCAGACTTTTTGCAACTTCGGTTATACCAACAGGCGCATACCTGTTGCAATAGGTCTACTGCAACAGATATCGTCTGTTGCAAAGAGTGTTTTTTGTTGTAGTGTTTAACCCTACTTTGCAACATAAGCAAGATAGATTTACTAACCTTGATCCATGCTTTTCAGTTTATATTTTGCAACGAATTTCTTCTTGAAATTGTTTTTCTTCCTTTGCCTTTCTTCCTTGCGGTTGTTCTCTGATGAATGAGAAAAAAATGGTTTCTGGATTTTCTATTTCCTATATTGCACGTGATAATTCAAGTGATTTTTATTTATAACCCCTTTTCTTTTGCACATACAGCATATATCGATTACCAGAAAGTAACTACCTTTAACATAGGCAAGGTAAGAGGGATATTATTAATCCCAGATTTTAATATCTTTTATTGAAACCATTCATCACGGTATCACCTTATATGTATTAAAATCATATTATGTAAGTGGACTTAATCTTTTATAATTAAACCTAAGTTACATGGACCACTATAACATAGAAATATTCTTTCAAGAAAAACACAGTGCACACTACGACAAGTATTTTTCATTTTGTCCCACATTTGATTTTTAAAAAATTCGAGTTATTAAAATATTTACCATGATTCATATCCTTCTGGACACAGTTGTTTTTTGATACAACAAATATTTGTTTTCATATAAGTGTAGAAAGTAAAATTGTGGACGACTTCTATTTTGTTGAAACTATACATCTTTCTTATGCTGCAGGGATGACTGAGATGTCGCATTTTGATCAGCTATATTTTTGTTTTACCTTTTGGTGCTTGAGTTACTGATTCTGATGGCAAACGGATCTGCAGAATGTTCCACATTATTTAAAATTATGTACTGCCCGTACAGAAAATAATATGCTGTGAAGCTGTTTGTTTATGATATATGTATATGTTTTTTATTTCAGCTGCACCATGAAAGAAAGAATCGAGTTTTCTCTCATTACTCAGTTTTAAACTCAAATAGATACGCTTTCACATGAATTTCAATCATACAATTAGATGTGGACCGACGTTTACTTTTAACATATTCAGTATTGAATGATTAATATTACTTATGGATTTGAGTGCGTATTTTTATTTTTTGTCACTGTAAATAATACGATGGTATCATATTTTATCCGTTTCCTTTTTTCCAGTATTAACTACAGTCCAAATTTGTAACCTAAGATTTTATCAAATATACTGAACAATAAATGTGGGGTCTAATATGCTATTTAAAACCTTTTTAATGATGCATTCAGCATCTACGCAAATGTGACTAATTGATGCTTTCAGCTGCCGTGCAAATGAGGTATGTATACAAATATAAATAATGATATATTTTCTATCTTCTCAAAATATGGACGCTATAATTAAGAATTACCTGGGTTAAAGTTAACATTTGAACTATAGCCATGTTGAATTGAATTATGTGAAATGATTTGGAACATAGTTTCTTTGCTTTGCGAAAGTTTTCCTCCCTACTAGAATACTTATTTCCCTCCTATTTTGTTTGTGCAATACTTATTATTGCTTTTTTTTTTTTTTTTAATTCTATGTTTTCTTGAAATTACTCAGCTGTATTTTCTGATGATGTGATTGAAGGAGATCAAATATGGATTATCATTCGCTGCCATTTACTTCAATGCATTTTTATTAACCTACATGATACAAAATTCTGACCACCTTAAAAATCTTCACGTTCAGGTGATAGAAAGTGGTCAATCTTTCCAAAGATTTTGTATTGAAATTGCTCTTTGTAGAATGAGATGTCGTTCAAGTAAGCATATATAAAGGGCTGTCAATGGATACTCGAAAAATCCGAAATCCGACCGCATGCGTATCCGAAAAGCAGATAAATATCCGATATCCGGAAAAGCGGATGCGGATACGGATATAGGCATAACCACATCCGAAAATTATCCATCCGTTTTTTTTTCCATAATTATAGCTTAAATTATGTGTATTTTAACATAATCAAATATACTAATTTATTATTTTGCTAAATTGAAAGTCTCCTAAAAACACACTAATTGCTCAAAATTATATATTATCATCATATTTATTTATTTATAGCACTTTTGTAATTAATTAGGTTGAAAAAACTTAATATTTAGCTTTAAAAACCCATTTATGTTCATTGATTTATCAACCGTTAGCGGAGCGGATAATTACCGATATCCATTCATATCCGCAGATGCGGATATCCGATATCCGAAAATGCTTTCGAATGCGGATACAGATACGGCATCATACATATCCGAAAATATCCGTTGACAGCCCTACATATATTGTTTTCCTTATGATTCTCAAGTACAATATAGGATAAAGAATTACATAGGATAACTTGGTATTTTCATTGCATGTTATTATTTATCTTTAATAGCATTTGTATTTCATTTGGGAAACACATTAATTTTAACTCATCAGAATTAAATCGTAAATAAATGAAGTAATAAAAACTCATATTAATTTTAGTTGTAAGTCAAAGACTGGATGGATATAACGGGATATTGGATTTGTATACTATATTTTACGTCAGTAATTGTTTTTGGCTTAAATTCAGATGGTAACAGAAAGGTGGGATATGTTTCTGACTCGAAAAGCAATGTAAAATATATAATTTTTACTAAGCAATTAACGTGCAATATTTAATGTAGTTAACACTGTAAATACCATTGCTTTTTTAAAACTTGCAAACATTTACTAAACCAATAAAATAATCCACTTTGTTAACTGTTTTTTTTTTTTTTTTTTTTTTCATAGGGGAGTTGTTAGTTTCGATATTATAGTGTTGAGCACAGTGGCGGTGCTAGATATTTGAACGAGACAGGGCAAAATACTAAAATTAGGCAGGGCTGACATAAAGAGTAGTTGTATTCTAAAAGGAAATGTAATATTTGAGATGGGGCCTTGGCCCTATCTCACATCAAGGTAGCTCTGCCCCTGGTTGAGCATAGAAAAGAATTTGAGGAAAAAATAGTGAAGCAAATTATGTACCGTGTCTTTATCTACTTGCACTGGTTATAATTTATTACACGACGTAATTGTGATGATGGTATGCATCCTTTTCAGTACAACATAAATTTTGATTAATAATTAGCGTATATAGCAACTTTCATATTAGATCACCGAACACTAACTATATCATTTTTAGGGGAAGCATTTGCTTATAGAATTAAACAGGCATTCTTTCGTTGATATCACATTGCAGCCATAATCTACTACGCAAATGCTATAAGGCCCGAAAGACTTGTACGAATTTCTGCTAGAAACAGATCTAACGTCTCTTGTATTGTCTGAAAACACAAAGATCAACAGTCCCCCGTGAATTACGCCAAACCCGCTCATATTCGCACCCCATAATTTCGGGCTTTGTAGCACTGTTCAATCTACTAATCCAATACAAAGCCTTTTATATCTTTGATTATGTGTACTGGATGTTTTGGACTATGTTTCATGTTGATTTCAGCCCTTCTAGCATCAATACTCCTAATTATGAGATTTTTACATTTTTTACCATATTTTGATTAACAATTTATGATCACAATTAAAGACGAATTATCTGTAAGTGGAAGCTCTGAAATCAGCAATTTCAATCGCCTATTTTGGAGGGCAGAATTGAGATTATATTTCTTATTTTAAGGAACATGTTTGTTATGTTGAAATGTGTTCTCTATGATTGTAGCATTTAAGATATTATATATTTTTGTCCTGCCAATTGTCCTATTTGACTGTATGTAATATGTTTGTGTTTATGTTGTAACAATAGTTGATATTCTTTTTTGATTTCATCTGAATACACATCTTTCTTCCATGTTTAACCATGCAAGGGTCTGCAAAGTCAAAACAATCTTACAAAGTAAAGCAAGACAAATATGTTCTCATGTCGATAATTTCCTGTATAATCAACTTTTTCTCATTTTTTACACAGCCAGAAATTTTGGATAACCGCTGTAAAATATACTCTACCTACACAATAATTTGCCACTGTATTCATGAACAGTCATGCACTTCTGTAATTTTATCTTCCTTCAGTGTGTACAAAAAAATATTTTTTCCTGATTTTACTTATTTTTGAATTAGGGGATATTTTAAGCTCTCCTTTTGCCGTCACCTACTCTTTGTTCTACGATGGTCTTGAATGAAAATTGATAGAATATTTGATCATATGTGTGGGGTAATAACAGCCAACGTCGCTGCTGTAAAATTGGTATATGAGTCTTTATGATTATAGTATTTTGGTTAAACCAAATAAACCGACCGAACCAATTTATTTTGGTCGGTTTGGTTTGGTTTTGAAACTTGATCGGTTTGTAATCGGTTTGGAAAATTATTTAATTTGGTTATCGGTTTAACCAAATTAACCAAACTTTTATTTTATTTTTAATATTTTAATAAATATTTTAGGTTAGATTAGTTATCCAAGTAAATTTTAATCATCACATATGTGTCAAAATTACTTCTAAAAAGCATAAGAATTATAAACAATAATACTCCAATCATATATTTAAGATATATTTCAAATTATAGTTAATTGTACAAACGTAAGGTCTAAGATATTTTTAGTTTGGTTAAATCGGATAACCAACCGAACCAACCAAACTTAATTTGGTTGGTTTGGTTTGGTTTTCATTTTTATCGGTTTTAGTTTGGTTTGAGAATTTCCATCATCAGATAAACCGAACCAACCAAACGCTCACCCCTAGTACAAACTCGGACTCGTATAGTGCTTGGGTACGACGCATGTTGTCTACATCAATGAGGCTATCAACCGTGTCAGACAATTAAACATGGAAATTTTGTGTAGTTAACTTTACTCATATATAGACATTAATAATGTAAGTATACTATTTGAGTAATGAGTATAGTGTGTATTGTTTACATCAACGAGGATATCAACCGCAACCGACAACGAGGCAACAATGAAACTTTGACAATCACCTTTACTCATTCAGTGACAGATTATGTTGTCTACATTAGTTACATGAGCACAAGTCGTGACTTGGTGTATAGCATAACGAAATATGCTTATAAATACATACGAAGACTCAGTATCACATACAATATCAACTTTACTGAAATCTTCATTCTTAATCCTCCACCATTTCAAAATGAGTAACTTAAAAAGATTATGGTGCTTCTCATCATCTACATTAGTTATATTCGTACGAATTTGTTAGCAACCGATACAAATCAATAGAGTAATAACTAATGAAATGACAGATATAACGGCCCGTGAAATTTCTAGAAGCAATCATTCAATCCAAGAAAAAAGTGCGTTTATAAGAAGGGACTTGCGATATGGGAGAAATTACGTCATAGCTCCCAATCAACTTATGATGGATTATTTTGTATAAAATTCTATGTTTGGAAAGTGAATTTTAGATGAACGTTTCGCATGACTAAGAACATCTTTTATAGGGTTCTTGACAAATTAACTGACATAAACGTCTTTTTCACACACCATGTTCACTACACCATGATGACCATTTGGAAACTCTTATCTTTTTCAACTGCTAACACTTATATGTGTTGTAGAGTAGTAACACTAATATGTGTTGCTATAGTAAAAAACGTGTCACCAAAAATATGCCAACATTTAAATGTGTTGATATGCCTGGTCAACTCTTATATTCCAAGGGCAAAAGGGTAAGTTGTCATACATAACCCTAATCGTACCTCAACGCTTTTTTCCTCCGAAGGCCGCATCAGAAGCAAATAAAAAAAAGACTTGGAGGAATTGATATCAGCGACTAGCTAATCAATATCAATATCAGAGGATTTTGGATTTCTCAAATCGGTATTAGCCTCTCAAATCCCTCTCTCCATGACATTGAATTAGGGCGTCTAGGAATTAGGCCTTCTAGAAAATTGGTACGGTGTTTGGCTCCTTTCTGTTTTTTAATTTGCTCGACTTGATGGACTAAAGGCCAATGATTAATGGATTAAAGGCCAATGATTTTTAATTTGGTCGACTAGAAAATTGGACCTCGACTTCTTCAGACTTCGGTAATTTTTTATGTCACTCTATCATTCGTAGGTACGTTATGTCGATAATCGCCATTATTAGTCCTCTTTATTATGTTTGTTTGATTTATTCAATTTTAGGGTTATTGATTCATTGTTTGGATTTTTAATCTCATCCTAATATTAGCGTGGGTTGGACGAGGCTTCTTCTGGATTAGTTATTAGGCCTTGTGGCAGAATTCTTAATTGTTTTCAATTTTTGGTTTCATCTTAATATTTGCACAGGATGGACAAGGATTCTTTTTATTAGTTCTCAGGTATTGTGTTAGGGTTATTATGCCTTTTTTGTGTTCACCAACATTTTTTTCGAAAATCAGATGTTCTGTTAGAAGCTTGCTAGAATAGAAGGATCAAACAGACGATGTCACTAACATGGCAACAAACGGTACACTATTCATATTATCAAGTTAATCTACCCCTAAGTAGACCTACCCGCTCCCCCTTCAAACTCACTAATGAAAGGCTACAGTAACAAATATATTTTTATCCACTAGTTAAGCTGCATGTTAGAATTTCAGGTTTTCACAAAAGCTTTACTGTGAAGTTGAAATAAGTTCAACTTTACTTTTGTCCATATCAAACAAGATTCTCTACCGTAATTAGTGCTTATGTATGGTTGTGCAAATTGAGACTAGTTCTATATTTAGCTTATATCGAACTACCGCTAATTATACATTTAGTGCTAGGTTTGTGCTTAGGAAAAAGGTGAAATGGAGAAATGCAGAGGTCAAGTAACAAGTTATGATTTTACTAAGCGTTATAAATTAATGTTTACTTAGTCATGGTCTTGAAAAGTATTAAAATGCTAATATTATATTTGACTAAATAAATCAACTGAAGCAATGATTATGGAAGTAACAACTAAAGTGTTTAATTTTATACCTTACGGTATGTATACAATTATTCATATGTTGTCATAATACACTTTATAACACAGATTATAAAGTCCATGGATGATACATAATTGAACTCATATAGTGAAGCAGTCAAACATAAACAATGGAAAAAGGCCATGGATGATGAGTTTCAAGCACTAATCAAAAATCAGACATGGAGTTTGGTTGAATCACTTGAACGCAAATATGTTATAGGATGCAAATGGATCTATAAAATCAAGAGAAACAGTGGTGGAAGCATATATAAGTACAAAGTCGGACTGGTAGCTAAGGGGTACTCACAGCTGTTTGGGTTTGAATTTATTGAGACTTTTTCGTTAGTTGTTAAACCCACTACTATTTGCATAATGTTGTGCATAGTGTTATAAAAACACCAGAGGATAAGGCAACTAGATATTCAAAATGCATTCTTAAATAGTGAGCTACATGAAGAAGTGTATATGCAACAATCAATATGGTACTATGAAGATAAAGGAAAAAAGGAAGGTGTGTAAGATGCATAAAGCTATTTATGGTCTCAAACAAGCCTCTAGGGCAATGGTACGACAAGCTGAAGCTCACATTAAATAACTGGGATTCACTGCCACAAAATCAGATAATTTACTATGCACAAAAATGCATTAGAAAGCAACAACATACATTCTTGTGTACGTGGATGACATACTTGTCACTGATGAAATGACATGGAAGTGGACAAAGTTATACAAAATTTAGACAGAAGTTTCGCCGTTAAAGACATGGATGAACCGGACTATTTTCTAGGAATTTGGATAAATTGAACATCTAGCATGAAAATGTTTTTATCACAAAGAAAATACATCAATGAAATACTTGTGAGGGCTAAGATGGACCAAGAAAAGACTCTACCAACACCTATGGTGAGCGACTTACAGTTATCAAAGTATAGAGGTGAAGCCATCGACAATGTTAAGCAGCATAGAAGTATTGTAGGTGCACTATAGTACGCGACTATGACCAGACCGGAGATTTGCTATAGTGTAAATAAGGTGTGCCAACATATGAAGGAACCATTAAGTGACCATGGAGAGCGATAAAACGTATCTTAAGATATCTAAAAGGGACACAAAGCTATGGTCTATCTTTTAAATCATGCAAGGAATTGAATTTACAAGCTTACAATAATGCTAATTGGGCTGTTGACCCTGATGATTGTAGATCCATATCAGGATATTGTCTTCCTTGGTCAGAACCCTAATTCTTGGTGTACCAAAAAGCGAACCACCATCTTGCGCTCTAGCACGGAGGCAGAATATTGCTACATCGATAGCACCACAACAGAGATAATCTGGACCAAAACCCTAATTAAGAAAGTAGGATTTGACATGCCAAGGAAGGCAGTCATATAGTGCGACAATTTTAGTGTTATTTATTTCCTGATTAATCCAGCGCAACGCTCTCGAACAAAATATATTGAAGTTGACCTTCATTTCGTTCGAGAGAAGTCAGCAAGAGGAGATCTAACTATAAATCACGTGCCTACTTTCCATCATAAGGTTGATATTCTGACGAAAGTTCTATCATCAAAAAAATTCAACAGATTGAGGGATGAATTGAAGGTGATAGATGGAGGCGGTGTAGTAGAAAAGGAAGGAAAGCCCTGGTTTTAATCGAGAGGCGGTATTAGAAGGTTTAAAATAATCTGGGTATCGGCATATAGCATTCTTTTATATTATAGTGGTTCGGGCAGACAAAGCCTATCAATGCATTAATGTTGCCGAAGCCCAGCTTCTTTATTTTCTCTTTATGTCTATACAAGGGATGTATCGTTCACGTTTGTACGGTGATTTCACATTCTGTAAATTCATTTTAACATCAATAAAAAGGGAAATTAACATACCAAGCCTCCCTTTTAAGTTAAATAACATGTTTAGACTAGTTTTGGAAATAATTTCAAGAATAAAACTGTTTCGGAAATACGAAGGTGAGTTTTTGGAATGCGCAAACATGCGAGTTTTCAAACTTTGTCAATGTATTTTGGTACTAAATTCCATAGCGACCTTCTAAAAATTTGATTTGAACATAACTCAAAATCTATAATATGGAATCTCTATTTTTCTGATCCATTATAAAAACACAGTTCAATAGATTCGAACATTTCTTGTTTCAATGAAATCCAACTTATAACGAATCAAGTATATTCAATTGAAGTTATAAACTCAAAACAACGAACTACCGCGACCATACGAGCTCGATTTGAACTATATTATAAACTATGCTTGCACATAGCAATCAAAGCCTAACCGAACAACATAAACCAAATGAAAAATTCGAATATCCAAAAATTAGAGAGATACAAAGCTCGATGCATGATAGATAAGTTTGTAGCATAGAAAATACAGATACACAAAATTCAACCCACAACATCTCCATTTTAAGATACTAAAGTACACCGCTTTTTGTTATGGTCCTGCGATCCACGTTTGTTGCACCTATGTGTTTTGGGCGTTTGATGCTCATCCATAATATTTTTTGATTCTTATAGATTTAGGTCATTCGGGTTGTCTTCTTATTGGTGGATCCAATATATGTGGACCGTTGTATGGTTCCCAGTATTCCTTATCACGTACTGGATGAAACTCTGGCTTATAAGAAGCTTTATTACTTTCGATGAAGTGCCACTCAGAAGAAAAATCGTGATGTGCTCTATTTATACCAAAATCCTATGCTGAACAAGCCTCCATCACATGAGCATAAGGTATCTTCTACAGAAGTGGGATGTTGCATGTATAAGAGCAATGAGAACCTTCGACCTCAACATCATATTCATCTCCGTAATAATGAATCACTTGTCATTTAGATCGACCAAATCGAACAAGTCTACAATGATGTGCTTCAATAGCATGAGCTTCAATTTTGGCTTCCCATTTTGGAGTAAGTTTTGTCTTTAGAGCCTCCTCTTTTTCCCGCCTCTTATAGAAATATTTAACTGATCGAAATAATGTCCTTGTAACCAACAACTTTATAGGCAATGATCTGGAGCCTTTAAGGACACCATTAAAACTTTCAGATGCGTTTGTTGTCATAACATGGAAGCGACCACCGTCATCTCTGCAAAGTGCCTAGTTTTCTTCAGAATTCCCTAAGCTTCATTCAATCCATTCATATGCCCGGATATTAGTTGCCTTGATTTTTCTCTAAGTTTAATGTGCTCAACTACTTCAGAAGCTCATGTAGCAGTGTAAAACAAACTTATTAGTCGCTTCTCTCGATGATCTGCAGCTTGAAAATTAGCTTTAACATGATTTGCACATAACCTATGTTTGTGCGGCTCTTGTCGTCTATCCTGCAAAGCATTTGGGATTCCTTTCATCCTGTCAAATATAAAAGTAATGCATTGATTTCGTACACTATAAATGAACTCACGTATGCATGAAAAAACCAGGCCCAACTATCATATGATTTGGATTCGACAACTCCATAAGCTAATGGGAAAAGGCAATCGTCGGCATCTACGGCAGTAGCAACATATAGTGTTCCCTTGTACTTACCATACAAATGTGTCCCATCAATACATAGCAATGGACGGCAGTGTACAAAACCTACAATGGAAGGGCCAAATGCCCAAAAAGCACGCTCAAATACCCCAACATCATTGTGTGATATATGTCTTATGGAACCTGATTGCTTCTTTTTATTTCCTCAAAATATTGAGGTAAATACGTATACGATTCACCCTATTCACTATAAATTTTTTCCAACGCTTTATTCAACGTTCACCAAGCTTTCGTGTAATTGATTTTGATGAAGAGTTGGTCGTCGACAAGCACCTGCACCGTATCAGCTGAGATATCCAAATCAACCTTCACAAAGGACATGATTTTGGACACAAGAAATCCAGAAGTTGCCTGTTTGTGGTTGGAATCAATTGTAGGGTTGAGACGGTTATGTTCGTGAGGCAGCTTTCTGATTTTCCACCATCCAATTTGAGATTTCTTCGACATTATAACATGTATTCGCCATGGACATGTAGCATCAACATTACATACAACAGTATATATTGGTTTATTCGACTTGATTGGCTTGTACGGAACACCGTGCATAATAGACCATTCCGTAAGTTGGTGTAAAAACTGTTCTTTAATTCGGAATACCATCACGCAAGCATTCGAGAATCTTTCATCAGAAAACTCTAGATTAGCCACTATGAATCTGACAACCATTTGAGCCGTGCTGAGATCAACGTCCATTGATACTTCCATTTTAACCTCAGTACCATCCTCTTTGGGATCTTCCGTGTTTGGAAAGTTATAGTCCAGCGGTTCTTGTTGACTTCCGTCCAACGGTTCATGTTGACTTCCATCCAACATGTATCATCATGCTATCAATATGGTAAGTCTGATGTAAAGAACCTACACCCAAGTCTAATTCGGGTTCTTTAGTCAATCTGTTAATAAATGCATTTCAGTCACATCTTACATTTCAGTGAGTAGCTAGCAAACTGAGGCAAACGAATGCTATACACACCATTGGCTCATATCGTACAATTCTGACTTAGAAGGGTATACATCATGTTGCAATTGTTGTCCATAGTCTTCTGACTGATCAGTGTGTTGTTGTTGATCATGAACGTTTGGTTGAATAGTTTGTTGTTGTTGCTGAAGTTGCTCGTCCACATTCGGATGAAAATACGGATTGGTGTACATAAGAGAACTAACGATGAGTGAAGGGTCAAGAGTTTGCAACATTTCTGTGAAATACCCTAAACCGGTACTGATCACGATAGGAGGTGTGATGATTTCTTCCACAACTTCTTCCACGATTGATTTTTCCGATTTTTCAACAAACAAATCAATTGATTTTTTAACAGCAGAAAACGTTACTTGTGCATCTTCATCGTCTAAAAGTGATACAGCTCTCGACCCCGAATCAGTAGGCCAGTTAACCGAAAACTCAATATCATATTTGAGAGGGTTAATTTTGGTTGCTTTGAAGATCGATTCTTTCAAAGCATCAAGTGTGCATCCCTTTCGAACTCTCCCTAATTTGCAAAATCCTCATACGTAATTTCCATTTTGGTGCTCATTCACGACCAATTCACCGTCCTAGTAGCAAAGTGTAGGAATAAATTAGGCGCCATTGTTGAGTGAGTATATTTGTTTTGAAATTATTTGAAGTAAGAATTGAAGTGTTTCTACAATGAAAAATAATTGTTGGAGAGCTATCAAAAAGGCAAAACATCACAGTAATGTCATTGTCAAATCAACTTTAATCATCTCCGCAATGTTGTTGTCAAGTCAGAGTTTGCAGAGCATTAATCATCGCATCAATTTCAAAATAAAGAAAACACACTTGTCCTTTGTCCATCTTTATCACAAACAACAAGCTTTGGGTTAGATCTGGCAACGAAATAAAGCAGAGTCTTGTCAAATCAACTGTTTCGAAATAATGACTCACTTTGCCAGCTTAATCAAATAGCATAATTTTGGGCCATTTTTATTAGTGTCTAATCAAATCACCAGTTTTGTGGTAGATCTACCTATAAGGAAAAGCTTTGGCGTAGCTTTACTTTATGGCAGTGAGTTATCACTTCATCTTTATGTCAAGGTGTATCATATGAACCAGCTTTAGTCAATTTGATATACTATACTGTTCGGGACCATCTTTGTCAGTGTAATATGACTGGTACTATTTGAAAACACTTTAGCCAATGAATTGTCATTTCGTCAAACGAAATGGGATTGCCTACAGACATTGATTCAAACAAAGTTTTCTTAGAAAAAACAAACATATAATACTTCATATTAATTTTCCAAGTTCTACAAACATACAAACAATAATTCAAACTAATATTTGAAATACTACTATGATAACAGATAATAGGAACACTAATAGTTACGGTTAAATTGCAAGTATTCTAGGAGTTGTTTGAGATCTATAATTTCTTGTTTCAGCTCGTTCGCATATGTTATTTCCCAAGGACACAGGTTCGTCAATCCATTCTGAAAAACTGCATCCTGGAAATAATTGGAACAAAGAAGAATTCGACGACCAATGTTTTAGCCATCAGCTGTTACAACAAATTCAACCATATATCCACAGTGACAGCAAACTGAGTATGAGTTAGTCTCTTGGTCAGCCGGGGGTTGATAACTGGTGCACGCTCAACCTCTTGTTGTACAACGGGTTGATAAAGAGGATGTTCACCCACTCGTGGGACATACACAGGTTCATTCAGTCCCGTTAAAGTGTGTGTGGGTCAAGATCTGGGTATTCACAATCAAGCTTCTCGTAATGTTGTTTCTGATAGTTTATATTCCAATCAATATCAACGTGATCACTAGAGGTTGGAAGAGACATTCCGAAAGGAAAATCAAAGTCCACACAGATGATGACCATGAAGGCATTTTGAAGAGAAATAGAGTTGAAAAGATATAGTTGAGTATGAATCAGAATTATGAGAGAGTAAGCGGGTATATAGTGGGTATATATAGAGTTTGGAACATAAAAATTACACGGACAAGTTCTGAAAGTGCGCACGAAGGCGAGTTTTGAAAATGCGCCAAGTTCTCTTCCCCTAACAAAATATGTATATATTTGTAAATATTTCCAAAACATGGCTAAACATGTTATACTTTCTATAAACAGGCCTAAACCTGTTAATTTTTCCAATAAAAATTGCTACATCGCAATTAGCAAGCCTTTTTATTTCCATTTGGAAACGGAAGAGCCATTTCTTGAGAAGACAAACTCCTTCTCTGAATGAAAAGAGCAATCTTTCAAACTATGATTTACAAGTCCTGACAACTTTTCAAGTGAACCATTGCTTTTTTTTCAAAGGTGCATCCAATCAGTTTCATGCTAATAAGATCTTGTGGAAACTGGGAATTGACACAGGTCCATTTTGTTAGGACTAAGTTCGAAAGGGGTTGTGGTTTCCGAATGTTGTGAAGTGTGAAGAGAGATGTGGCAGGTTGGTCGTACGATTCAAGGCACAAAGACTTTACATGGTTCAGCTTGCAAAGTGAAACATAAAGCATTCTTACTCTATTTTTTATATTTCCAAATATAGAAAGTTCATCAAGATTCAAAAGTTTTGTTACATCTTTTAGCATCCACCTTCGTGCTTTGATTGAATATAAGGTCCGTAGGTTTCTAAGGTTCCAACTAGTATTAAAGCGTTTTATTATAATTTCATTCATCAGAGCGAAGAGTGGCTGTTTATTTTCAGTAATGCTACTCATTGTGCTGGAGGCCAATTGTAGATCGTTGCTTTGCATCTTCTAGTTTAGTGAAAACTCCATAATTTTCTTTTGTAGATGAAATGATTGGGCTTTAGGCACAACAAAACCCCTTTTTTCCATGTTCAGCTGATTCCTCCTCTTTCAAAAATCATTATTATAATGTATTGCATTATGAGACTAAATTGACATTAATAGTTATAAGCTAGCAAGGATGATGAGTGAACAAGAAAATAGTGTGAAGGACAAAATTATTGAAAAATTTAAGCATAAGGATAAGAGGTCTAAAATTTAGGTACAATGTCACTTTTTAGTGTAAAATGGAAAATGATAGTAGACCTCTAAATTCTTTGATTTACATTAGAAAGTGTCATTATATCTAAATTTTTGGCCTTTTGTTTTTATGTCTGAATTTTTCTCTAGTGTTGTCCTTATGCCTAAAAATCCCAAAATGCAAAAAGGATAACCTGATTTTTTTTAAAAAAAAAATGATAAAGTGAGTATTTGGAATATCTGCGTTTTTAGTCTTTAGCTGATAACTATTAGGAGTTATATGAAAATAGAGAGTAGAACATCGTATGGATGAGATTAAGGGAGAGCGTTCATATACAATATAAAAGGTGTAGCGGAACGCTCCTCATATATACATATATAAATGTATGTATTCATTTCTCTATTTTTTTATTTCAAGCTTGTTTTAAATCATCTGCTTTTTATTGTTTAATTTTTTTTTTTTTTAGTTTTTATATTGTTTATAATGATATATAATATTTTGTAAATCATTAATATTTATTTAAATTCAGGAAAAACCTATAGGATACAATTTATTTATAACTAGGACAATTCAACGGTCGGTTTCTCTACCATTGTACGGTTATACTAGTTAGAATTGACATATATTGACTAACCAAAGACACGCCTTTGGCATAATCCATGCCTCTGGAATAGAAGCGCCTTGAAGGCCAGAAAGGCGTAGAGACTACGCCTCAGCCTTTCTGGTGTCTAAGTGCACACTTGATCAACTCTAGGCGGAGATGTTTCCAGTTTGGATTTTAACGGTAATTTAGGGGTTGTCCATGTTTCAACTTTATTAAAGATTTTACGATTCCTTTGTTTTGTTTATACAAAGTTATAAACTGAAATTGATGTGTATGGTAAAGTATCTGCAAATTGAAATTAATTAGCATCATTTTTTTGTTACAGCGTCGGGATCCTTGATTTATCCGACACCATTTCCAGTATGCAGATTCTTCTGTGTTCGCTGCCTAGCCATTCACCTGCTCTGATCTGTACTTGATCAACTCTAGGTTTAAAATAGTGGGAGTGGTTGAGCTAGTTTTCATCGTCTGTTTAACTTTCCTTAGTGTGAGATGTTTTCTTTTATAGATAGTTCTTTATGCACATGTATATAACAGGCTGTCAATCCAATGAATAATATATAGATTTTGCTTTATCTTTTTGTTACACAATATTGTTCTTTTATTTTTTACATTCTCCACCTTGTTGGCAACTTTGTTAAAAAGTCTTTTTTTTTTTTTTTTGGGTTTTTTTTGAGATGGGAGGGAGGGGGGGGGGGGGAGGGGGGGGGGGGGAGGGAAAGGGAAGCAGGGGTCAATCATAAAAACCTAAAATGCTAGTCTTTATTGCATAAGATTTTCACATACACACAAAGATATTCCGAATCAATTTTAGAGATACAGGTATATTTTATTTTTCGCATATGGATATATCTTACTTATTACAAAGTTAAAATTGTATGTGCATATTGTTTTTAAATAATATAGTAAATGATAAACAATAAACAAACGTATCCTTGCTCATGAGGTGACTATTTGAATACAAGAAAATAATATAAAATGTTAGAACTATAACTGTTGGATTTTATTGAATTCATGGTTGAAATAGAAATTGGATGGCAATTTAATGGTTTAGATTCATTGTGTTATTATTTTATGTTCTAATAGAATTTTGCTATGTGTCCGTGTATAAATCAAATATAACTATTTGTATATAAATATGTGAAACTTCAAAATCGCTAAGGAAGATCTCAAGATTTATATATTTAAAAACATAGCTTTGATGAAAACAAAGCCTTTACATATCCTCGTCTTCAACCGGAAGACTACATAATTTGCAAACCTAAAACATAAAAAAATGCTATCATCTTGAAGCTACCGGGAATGTTATGGTACCGTTTGATTTATGAACTACCCATTCAAAATTCGCGTCTGCGTCCAATGCGTCCGACGCATCAGATGCGTCCACTATAGGGTCCACACGTTTGCCCCTCCAAGATGAACGGTTGGAAAGTTTGCTTTCGCGTCCGTTGCGACAAAAATTTCAGAACAACTGAGCCATCTACCCTCCCCCTATATATTCACTCCAATTAACTACCTTTTCAATACCACATCAACAAAAAATCCGAAAATTCTAGCTTTAAATCCTCATTCCATGGACAGAAATGAGCTTCTTGCTTTGTGCATGATAGTACGTCAAGATGTTGATAATTCTCTCGAGTGGGAGGTAGGGGTTATTCTATAAGCATTAGATAACAGAAAGGACGTCAACCTTTTTTTACTTCCGATTGACAAGCCAGAAGAGCTTAGGTGTTGTATTCTTTATTTTGTCCATAAGCTGAGGAATGGATCGTTGTAGCGTTTTATGCATTGTTGTAGTTTTTTATGTAGTCTGCAATTGTGTTGTAATGGTGTTTGAATTATGAATTTAAATTCTGCAATTCGTATTCTCCCATTTGTATTCTTCAATTTGTATTCTAATTCAATAAATCTACAATAAAGACAAATAAAAAATAAATAAAATAATAAATATGCCTCTTTCGATGAAAAAACACATTCCTCGTTCGTAACAACTCCCCTTCAAATACCCCTTCCAAATAACCAATCCAAATACCTCTTCCTGTTCAAAATCAAACGGACCCTATATCAAATTCATAGTTTAGGCATCTGTACACTGAAGGGGTTGTTATCAAAGTATATTACTCTTGCACTTTATTATATAATCCCACAACAAACAAATATGTTATTTTTATCAATAGGATTATCAACTGAAAATAACAACCGACAATCCAATAATCTCAAATCCTTTATTGCTCAAGCACCAAAATATTATCATATCAGTGTACACAAATTAAATCAATCCACCGATCGTGCCAACAGTGGAGAATAACAAAATTTATGACCATCAACTGCAATATCCTTCTAAACTTACTATCTGAAGGGAAAAAAAGGAAAATCTCTACATGAATATAAAAAACACAGAACCTATTCTCATTCGAATCCAACCTGTCACTCTCAACAGTCTCCTCCACAAGGCATCCATCCTTCCATCTCCCTTCCCAATCTTAGCCTTATCGACATAACCCAACTCATCATCCTCACCTGCACCACTCCTCGAGCCACTCTTCAACACGCCATCGTCTAAGTTCATGAGCACCGCATCATTTTCAAGGAAAAGTCGAGTGAATGTTGCTTCACTGTTGAGCATGAACTTGTAGTGGGACCGGTTGAGGAAGGTAGGCTCGAGCTTCAAGGGGGAGAGGGGATCCTAGAGGAAGTAGTGCAAGTCGTTCGCTATCATGTTTTCGAACTCCGGGCAGCTGCATATGACCGTTTGGAAGTAGGATTCTATAGGGTAAGGCACATTTGTGAAGTACACTAGCAACTTATGATGGAGGTTTTCGATGGAGTATATGCAGTGCTCTAGGGAGGAGCGTGTCAGGATCATCCATAGTGAACCTATTACAACAGTCTTGTTTTAGTTTGAAATTCATATTTATAGGAACATAAGACCATCTTACGCAAAAATGTAATAATATATGTGATCTCAACAGTTTGTCAAACAATCATGGTAACCATTTAGCATTTGGTACTGTAAATTTATAATTTTGCACTTGGTATTGACCTCAAATCGGCTGTTTTTATTTACATGTGAACATGTCTTCATTAATTTCTCTTAACAATTAATTTTTGGATGATCAAGTTATTACAATGGATGATTGATGTAACGTCCCATCTTTTTGCCCGATTCTCGTCGGTAATTAAGCCGACTTAAATCATTCACAAAGACAAATTGTTATGAGTACCTACATATATCGAACAAAATAACAGAACTTCCGTTGTATAATACAATGTTACATCAGAGTTACATAGAATATCATAGTACAACTTATACATCGAAAGAAAAGTGAATATACTCTCAGCGGAAGAAACAGTATGACATAGCGGAAGCTCCAAACTCTAGCGTGAACGCCAATCCAGAAAGCGCTTCGAACCTTGCTCCAACGATCTGTAACTGTAAAACTAAATTACTAGCTGCCCGTGTAAAAATTAGTGGGCACCTAGAGTTTAGGAAGGAACAATAAACTCCAGGTCAGTTATGGGACTGGTGTGAGAACATAAAACCGTATTTTAAGGATTTATTTTAAAGTTGGAAATTCACCGGACCACGCCGCTAACGCGGAACAGGTTTACCCCATGTGAATACCGTACATATAAATTCACAATGACTTTTGGGGAAAATGAAGCTATCATAAGCTCGTCCCACATCACACAATGCAAGCGCACACCAAATGGGCGAGTTTTACCTTATGACAACCAAACATGCTTTCATACGTGAAAATCCTCTTTCAATATTATTATTACACAGTATGGAAAATCGTTTCGCAAAGAAATGTATTAATCCTAGACGGCATAATACCCATATTATCATGTCGCCATATATATACAAACCAAAATCATATGGCTCCTATTAGAGATTTGGGTTTCCAACTTGATGATTCCTGGCACGAAAGATCAATCGGAACACAAATGAAATGTAATCATGGGTTTTTCATCCAGACGCGGACACCAATACAAATCGCGAGGTAGATCAACGATTTTCGACCAGACACGGCTCCCCGAACATACCCTATTCCATAAGTCATAAGTGGTTTCCCATTGCTGCAGCTTTCATCATCAATCACATCTACATATACACAACCTAACTGCTGGTTTCTCTTCATCCGGGGTGTGAGGTTTGTCGATGTCACGTCATACACAAAACATGCCGAGAAAGCAATGCCTTGATCGTACAAACTCATTTCATATCTTAAGTATGTCATATTGTCCATTCAAAACATGACCACTGATTTCCATCTATACATAACCACTTCGAGCTCATACGTCACAACTAGATACATATCAACGGAAATCAGTGTTATGCTGTCAATTACAATGTCAGGCACACAATCCATACAAGTCCATTCTGGGTCTGAACGGAAAAAAATCCGAAAATTCTCCAAATACGTTCGGACTTTCTGCCACTCCAGTAATAGTGTCTTCTCTCCACTATAGCTATCAGTAAAGAAACCAATCAGCATGCAGTCCGTTAGATGTGAAGAACCACGGTCTTCAATCGTTGTTTTCATATCTTCATTATTTACGTTGTATGGTTATTTCGAATGGTTTTCGGAAAATAAATTCTGGTCCCGGTCTTTCCAAATAACCAGCGCTCCGTATTTCAAAACAAGTGCTTTCCATTATATATACACACATACATCTCTTAATCTTTTTCTAAATCTAGAAATGATGGTTTAAGAGATGATCATTTATAGAAAGTCTTTTTCTTAACGCCTTACTTTCGACCAATCAATATAAACCAAGGATCACGATTTCAAAATTTCCTTAATTCAAATTCATTGAAATCATTCAGAACGGATTCATTATATTCAAATCAAAGGATTCAGGACCGAAAACAATTCCAAATTTAATTAAATAAAATACTTGACAAAATACATTTGTCATAAACTAATTAGTATGTATATATAAAAATATGTAACAACTTTAAAAAATAGAAATGGTTAAAATAATTACTTAATATATATTTACTTTGAAGAAGTATACAAATATAATACTTTTAAACATATACATATCTTAAACAAATAAATTTTATTTAAATATTTTTTTAAAATTGACATATAATGTTTAAATAGATGAAAATCTATATAAATATACAAATACTTTAAATTGGAATTGTTTCCTTCCCATGCCGATGACTTATTCATACTCAAAAAGTATACTAATTCTGAAAAATCATGAGTTAATCAAATCAATTCGAGGACATTCCACTTTTCTCTTTCGTTCACTTAGTTCCATATTAACTTCAATAATTAACTCAAACCTTACTCGGCTAAAACGATGTTATTACCATATCATTCACTTATTCCAAAAGATTCATACTAGATATATACGATCAGTTAGAAATCGAACTTCTTATATCCGATGTATGTTTCTGTATTAAACCGATACTATAAGCAGAATTACGATATTTCCACTGTTTAATTCCACAAATAGTATTAGTCATTATCCACAGAAATTATATGAAATATCCGAAGATAGCTTCGTCTAAACCAACTTAACCAAATTTTTATATTGGAAACTAGTTATCATATTTAGCGCTTCACAATATTCAGTATCCACTTCAAATTTCCAAAGTAGTAATGGAACAAACTTACTTGTTAACCCAAAACTTAAGCTATGTTCCTTATTTTAAACTTCAAATCCAAATCATCACTCGTGGAAATTTATAATATATTAATATAAATATTTCTCTTAAACTGCATCAAATTTCATAACCAAATAATTCAAGTTCCAATATCTTTCGCAACCATTTTCTAATATAAATTTCAAATTGTCCTCTAAAGTCGTATTAGATTTTAAAATCAGAAAATTCAAGTTTTTTTTCTTTCAACCATTCACCGATCGACGTTGCAACAAAGTTCAAAAATTGACTATTCTAATTCAATGTACTTCAAAAATTAGTTTACGTTAATAATACTACCTTAATTGGTTTTCCAAAATCCAATTATTTGCATTATTAAATCAAATTACCATTTCCCAAGCTCTACACTAACCACTATTAAATGTTAATTAGAAATCTATGTAAATAATCAATTGTTACTTAGTTAACAGAATATTATCAAATCAAAGAATATTAACGACATCGTTGACTCAATAACCTTATTAACTCAATGTTTATTCCACAAATAAATACTCCTTAATCATTCAATTGTCATTTAGCCCATAGATCGCCTCTTAATTAAATTTACGGAACTACTAAATTTCTGTCGAAATCAGTACATAGGCATATTTATATCCAACAAACATTTTATGAATTCATTTCTTACATGCACACAACAAAATTTTCTAACACGCGTTATAACACTAACGCGCATTGATATCCAATTCATATCGGCAACCATCACAACAATAGCCATATTATCCACGATATCCGTGTTCATGCAACCAATAATCTCGCGTTATAAAATAACGCGTGTTCACATGCGTTTTCAACTAACCGCGCATTTTCCAATGAACATAGATTGAATATGTGTGTAACTAACTACTGTTAATCGTCGACACACAGTACTACGTCTACCTAAATCAACCATATAAACAAAAAATTTATACTAATTTTAAATTAAAATTAAAATTCAGGTGTTCTCGCCTTAGTTGCTTTCTAGAATTCGCACTACTTCACTGTCTTCGTACAGCGTATTGTCCGCATCTTCCCTTATCCGTGCATTTTCTCTCTTGGTCTCCTTTGTTATGGCTTCCTCTTTCTTTTACGTCCCTTTTCCTCTTTTGTCTGTCGCCCATTCTCTCTTTCTCCTTTTCTTACGTTCTGCCCCCTCTCTTTCTCTTTCTTTATCTTGCGCGTCATTTTTTTTTCTTTTAATAAAAGGCTAGGTTCCCAACATCAAAAAGGATTTCGGATGCATGCAACAGTGGAATGGAGGCATCTGGAAAAAGGAAAGTTGCGGTGGAAAGACTGAGTACAGGCTTTCATGTTTTTATTTATTTATTTTTCCTATGAAGAATGGCGGAGGCTTGAAGGTTGGGGAGGAGTGCATGTAGATTTCACGTTGGTCTTCCTTTTTCTATTCTTGCATGAAGGGGGGAACTGGGAGAGATGGAAAGGGGAAATGATTTTGGAAAGGGAAAAGGAAGCGGGGTGGATTGTGGTGGACTGACGCAAGGTAGTGGGAAGGCTAATGGCTTTAACGGTGGAATCCAGGGAGTGGGAATCTGGCAATAAGCGAACAGTGGAGAAAAGCCTTTTGGTTATTTTTTTCATAAATGGCGGAACTATTTTTGGATGAGCGGAGTAGGAGATTACCGTACAGAAGAGGGAAGTGCATGAGGTAAAGCTTGCACAAGGGTTTAAAGCAGTGGAGAAAACACGTGTAACTTTGTTTGCACTTGTCTCACGTTCCTGTATATGTGTGCCACGTTTAGATTTTCATTTTCATTTTTGTTTATATAAAATTCAAAAAAGAAATACAAGCGGCAAAACTTCGAATTTGGAGAACAACTACACCTCAAACCCCTTCAAATTCTTGTTTATTCAGTAATGTAATTTATATGGAAATTAGAAAAAACATGCGTTGGAACTGATAACAACTTGAATACAATGGGTCCAAAATGATACATCATTGTCCAAGACAAGAGCAACACTTAGAGCGTTCATTGTACAGAAATTTTCCGATTTCTTTTATTTTTAATTATTGATAACGAACAACATCAAACTAATAATATAATAATGTATAATAATGTGTACAGATCACGAAACAAAAATAAAATAGACCGGTTGATTATTTCTGTAAATTGTCTAAAGGACCACAGTTACTGTGAAATACATTAGAAAAATATATGCTTATTTTTCAAAATAAAAATTACAGTAAAATTCTATAAAATATTTCAAGACTACTTGAACTGAAACTGAATGAAAATTTAAAATGAATATTTAATTAAAAATTAATTTCAAATCCTAATTGTTTCTAGCAACTGAATTTTGCAAATCGTTTTAATAATTCGACTAATGACGTAACGTTTTCTCCAAACGAACATTGTTGTAACAAATTCCGTAGTAAAATTTAATTTTCCACCATTTAAATATTATTATCACCTTAAAATCTGATTCAACAATTATTTAAACCTTCCAAATTTTATTTTAAATTCATATTAAATTCAAATTTTATTTTCATAAATCTTAGTTCGTTACGTTCTCCCCTTAAGGCTTTTCGTCCTCGAGTAGGAGAGCTCATGAAATTATACATAAGCAAAATAAATCTTCTTTACAAACTTGTTAAACTTTCAAATTCTTATATTAAATCTGAATTTATCAACGCAATTTATAGGAAAATTTTCATATGACTAAATTTGCCAAAAGTTTTGTACGAAATTATCAAAACAAAATTCGATTTGTTATATTAGAAAGGTATAATTTTGGAAAGGTCGATTAAAGAAGTTTGAGGTTTAACTATTATTACAAATCATAGTTCGTAAAGCACTTCAAAATGAATTCTCTGACTTTGAATCCCATTCCATTTCAAACCATTGAAATATTATCTCATAATCATACTTTTACTTGGGGATTCTCAAGAACAAATTTGCTTTCAAAGTTTCAAACATACTATGATTAAATCTATATGTTATTAGTTTGAGAAGTTCATCCTCATGACAGGGAAACTGAGTACCACCCCTCATACGAGATCCATTCCCTCATCACAACCCAGTTTTAGTCATGGTTACTCGAACAAACCAAATCATTTCATATCCCGAAGTTGTAAACCAATATTTTCAAATACTTAACCATAATTTTGGTATTTCTAAATACTTTCAAAATATCGGGATTCAAGTCGTCGAAATTTCTTTTGTAAACCATTCATCACATCCAATTGGTTGGAAACTAAAATCGTTCAAAAGAATTTTTGACTTCCAAGTATACAACTTTAGGTTTCATATTTTGAAATCTATGATCGTATTTATACCATTCGAGCCTTTCAAATCTAATCTCATACGAATTCAAGCCTTTCTAGTTTTCGAAGTTTTCGAAAATCATTTACACTTTCTTCATTTCAAATATCTTTGTATATCACACGATAGAGTATTTCAAGAGCCATAAGTCAAAATCTCAGAAATCTCTTTACGGTTCATATAGTTGAACTCTTTTTTTTTCTTTTCAAACCTACTCATTCAATCATCATTTACACCATACTACAGGCGTAATATTCATTCTTATTTCAAATAACAAAATGTGTTTGAAAAGGTTGCAACTTCCTATAGTTAGAAAACCCTTGAAACTTCCTTATTCAAATATACCATCACGCTCTCGCTGCGCAGTACGTGCATGTTTCAAACCATCATTATTCAAAACATTAGAAATAAGTTTCAAAAATTTTAGAACCAATTCTTAAAATTCATCTTTCAAAATCCATTTTTCTTGCATAAATTTAATTTTATATTTCAAACACTTCCAAATTCTATGCAAAGCTTATTTGTTTAAGTTCCATTAACCTAATGTCTTAGATAACTCAAAGTTGTCTTTGTTGAGCTCAATTTTGATTTTATTCGACAAACGACACAAAGGTATACATGCATGGATCAAGTCAAATTCCATACGTTCAAAACAAAAGCTCGATATCAAAATGAGCACTAAAGGATATAATGATCTAAATTAAAACACACCTAAATCCAAAAGATAAACTACTCAAGATCAGTAAGTTTGGATCAAATTCTCAAACAGGATCAAGACAAGAATGTCAAGTGCACCCAAGGGTACAAGTATAGGCAGTTCAAAAGTACGATGATTCGAGTCAAGATATTCAGCCAAGCTTATGAAAAAGGGGATTAATGATGCTACTCAACGGTTCGAATTTAAATGATGAAACTAACTTATTAGGCCAAGATAGGAAAGTCGAGGGCGCCTAAGTGTACACTATAAGTTGTTTATTCTTAGGATACTCGTTTCTTTTTTTTTTCATTCACCACCTCTTGAGTAAATCTTACTTCAAATCCCGTTTTTCTTTTATAACGCAAGCGGTTACTTTTTAAATACTTTCTTTTGGATTACTCATACAGTTTACTTGGGGAAAGTAGTTTCTCCCCCACTTAGATGTTTGTTACTCTTTGATTAAATATCATTATCAAGATCTGAAATATCGGGTGATAGATCTCAAATATGATTTCTTAATAAATAATTTCACTTTCATACATTTTCAAAATTTTCCCTTTCCAATTCTTTAAGTGGGTTTACTTCTGAAATTAACATATTATCCAGGTTAAGGATGTTTAGCTCTCACTATCTTATATTAACTTATGTATCGTAGGTAACATTTGTCAAAATATTATTACTCGACGTCCTAACCGGAATCATATAGTCATCCCACTTTGAAACTCGAAAACAACTACTGATGGTGCCATGGTCATCAATAGAATCATCCTCGAGCGACTAGAGTGTGACTCTATATCTATTGCGTACATATAAGGCTTCGTACATACGTCGGCCCTGCGTATATTCGAAATCTTCATATATAACAATAGTCCTATCACGACGCCGATTAGAATACTCAAAAGTCTTATTAAATTTTATTTCAACATGATTTACTTACTTCAAAATAATTCACTTTCAAAAGACGCTCTCTCACCGAACTATTCCAAAACTCATTCTAGGGTATTTCTAAACCTATCTCTAATGAGATATTATAACTCTGATGAGTTCTATCTTCTATTCAAAATATGTCGTACCCCGTAGCTTTGTATGAACCAAAGCTCTGATACCAACTGTAACGGGACTAGGCTCGACAACCTCCATCCAGCGGTTACACTCCATCGTGGCATTACATTGGTACCCCAGTCTTCCTTATTTTGCTGCCCGCCTTTTGACAGCTCAGCCAACCCCTCAGGGACATGTAGGAGTAAGAGTCCACTGCTCGCCACTAAACCACATGGCGAGAACCTCCTATCAGGCTGCCTCAAGAAAAATAAGGACTGGTGTGAGAACATAAAACAGTATATTTAGGATTTATTTTAAAGTTGGGAAATTCACTGGACCACGCCGCTAATGCGGAATGGGTTTACCCCATGTGAATACCCGTACATATAAATTCGCAATGACTTTTGGGAAAAATGAAGCTATCATAAGCTCGTCCCACATCACACAATGCAAGCGCACACAAAATGGGCAAGTTTAACCTTATGATAACCAAACATGCTTTCATACGTGAAAATCCTCTTTCAATATTATTATTACATAGTGTAGAAAATCATTTTGCAAATAAATGTATTAATCCTAGATGGCATAATACCCATAATATTATGTCGCCATATATATACAAACCAAAATCGTATGGTTCATATTGGAGATTTTGGTTTCCAACTTGATGATTCCTGGCATGAAAGATCAAGCGGAACACAAACGAAATGAAATCACAGGTTTTTCATCCATACGCGGACACCAATACAAATCGCGAGGTAGATCAAAGGTTTTCAACCAGACATGGCCCCCCTAAACATACCCTGTTCCATAAGTCATAATTGGTTTCCCACTGCTGCAGCTTTCATCACTAATCACATCTATATATACACAACATAACCGCCAGTTTCTCATCATCCGGGGTGTGAGGTTTGTCGATGTCACATCATACACAAAATATGCCTAGAAAGCAACGCCTTGATCGTACAAGCTCATTTCATATCTTAAGTATGTCACATTGTCCATTCACAACACGTGAAGCGGCCCGAACTTCCCCATGAAGGAAAGTCCGGATCGAATTTAGAAATAGACAAATCAGGACACAAACAGGAGAACATTTCATTGCTTATTACAACAATTTACATCAGAATACAAGAATATACAGAGTATGAATAAATATTACACATTTACTAAATTTCATAGATTTAAAATTACATTTAAATACATAGCAGCGAAAAACTAATACAAACACAACCGAAAGGAATATATGGATACAGAGCTTTCCGAATATCATTCCAGTTGTAAACCAGGATCCTGTGAATATAACTCTGCAAAATCAAAACTACTAGCTGCCCGTATGGAAAATAGGGGCACCCAAAGTTTAGGTTAAAACAATAAACTCCAGGTCAGTCATGTGGCTGGTGTGAGAACTGAAACAGTTATTTAAAACTGTACTTTGAAATTTGGTAAATCAAGGGACCACGCCGTATAACACGGAATGGGTTTCCTCCCAAGAATGCCAGTGCATATAACAAAACAGCGCAATGCTTTTTGAAAAAATGAAGCTATTGTAAGACCAGGTCCCATCACATAATGCAACACAAGCCGGAGGATAGGGTTTTTCCTTATAATATCCAAACATGCTTGGTACGTTCAAAACAAATCATTTGATACTATTATAAGTGCATAGTGTATTAAACAACTTCATAAAATGTATCAATCCTAGGCGGCATGGGTACCATATATCATGTCGCCAATACTAGGCTCTACAATTAAAACCGCAAAGTCATGTATTGGAAGTTGGATTTCCATCTGTGAACCACGGCAAGGGATCGTCCTTACTGAATTCGGGACGCTCTAGCCTGCCCCTCAGGATACAACTGCAATTGCACCTTGGATCATCAGGGCCGATCCACACGGAGTGGATTAAAATGCCTGAACACTACGTTTCCCCACCTTATGGGGCTTAAATAAGTCATATCCCGACCAAATCATCGGCCCCGGAACGACCGATAAAACCGAGGTGCCTCGCTATCCATCATCCACATAAGTAAAACGTCAGGGCTTGCAAAACGCTGACACCACTCCTAGCTAGAAAGAAATGCATGCCCACCCTGATGTCCTCTTGTGAGGACACCAGGATTTTCAAAACAATTTTTCGTATAAAAATTGTAAATTACAACAGTCCTGGGTCCGCTACTAAAAGGGTTATCTCCTTATGACCCTTCAACTCCAGGATCTTTCAACCCCAATATAAAAATATTGGTATGATTCAAAATTTGACTTGTATTTATGAAGATATACAAGTCTCCTTTACTTGTATCAGAGTCAAATAAAATGGTAAAGGTTATTAGATTAATAAAATATAATTAATCACCACACAACTTTTTAAACAAAGTTATATTAACTTGCCTTCCCTATAAAATCAGATCTCTTAAAATATTAATTCAATAACATGCATATATTTTATAAAGTGTTATTAACACCTACCTTTTTCACCAATATACAAAAATGTACTCTGTATATAAGACATGATATAGACAAGATCATTTATGGTATCTGTCCCATATTATTATTTATCAACCTATCATCCTCCCATTTAAGTATAAATGTGTTTATAAAACTACTAGCTCATACTTAATGGAATCAAAACAGTCCCTACGTTGAGAACATAGTGCCCGTATCTTGTATACATGCAGTTCATAATGTTGCATAAATTTCCATGTAATATAGTCAAGGCTAAACCATTCAGAGACCACATATATATATATATATATATATATATATATATATATTCATACCGTAATATCAAATACTTAGACTAAAGAACCAGTTTAGATGATTCAATTAAAGGTGTATTTATACATGTCAGGTAGACTTTCAATAAAGACTTCCTGTATGTGCCGAGCTAGCATATGAACTAATAGTATAATTCAAAAACCATTGTTAATACCAAACCTTAGATACTAAGTATTCATTCCCAACATACGTAATATATGAAAACAGTATCATATCTTGCATAAAACATAATGAGTACTCACGCACATAACAAACTTAAAGGACCGTCCCTCAATTCTTACACTGCATATATATTTGTTTTCAACTAGGGTTACAAAAGGGTTCAGATAACATAACACCCAACAATATATAGCCAAATAATATACACTATTACAATATTCATGTAATATCCTATTCTCAGTTTATATCAGACTCATTAATATATAGGGTTCAGTTTAATGTGTTTACATACATAACAGTAAACATTATCATCATACATTTTACACAATTCCTAATTACATTTACAAATACAACTAAATCAGTGCAAAACTTCAACTGCATATATTTTGCGCTCATGTATATATTAACCAATAAACATTTAACACCCAGCCTTTAGATCTCTAACCAGTGGTAAAGACATCAATACCTATTAAACAATTTTCCGAGCTGCCTCGTTGAATGAGACACCCTGGTAGATTGCATGGAAAATCAATAGGGTCAGACATAACACGTCTGGTATGAGTATATTTATAAATCATGTGTAACATGCATAAACACTGGTATAAACTTATGTTGTGTAATACTTTATATATCTATGTTCTGTGTTCCACAAATTTATACCAGTTATGCAGTAGTAAATTAAAACTGTTCAACAAACTAGGCACATCTCGTTTAATCAGTTTCTAAAGAAAAATATCACTTCTAAATTGACCTTGATAGATATATACATATATATATACACACATACACACACACACACACACACACACACATATATATATATATACCTGTTCCAGTCTTCATATAAATCTACTTTGTTATAAAAACAACTATCAGATCATTACTAATACATATACATACACACCTTTATGCATATGTACATGTATTCCTGTTCAGTTTCAGGTTTTCACTACTGGTTATATCAGTTGATAAGTGTGTTCTAATTCAAACATTCATCTAATTATGCCTGCATATCTCCCATATAATTCCCATTCATAAGAGTAGTCCATTCATTCAATCTTGATACCAAGAATACATTCAACAAGGTAAACATTTTCAATTTAATCTGTGATTATCCCTTTTGGTGTCAGTCATACATATTTATGTATGTATATATATATATATATAAGTATATATTTATATTTAGAACATTCACCTATTTTTAAGTCAATTAGTCTACCTTAACTGGCAGATCACCACTGATATACCAATACCTCCATTTTGCATGGAAGTATACCCATATATCCTCTTGGTTTCAAAATTTTATTCCTACTCTATATTCACACACAATTTTCCATGCATGAATACATACTTCCACTCTATTCCAGAATAAATACGAATGCATCTGAAAATGAGCCCAACACAACCATACAGCCAAGTATGAATCACATAACACATATACAAATTCTTAAATTAATAATGCCTTTTGTCATTAAATATAGTTCCCATATTAATCTGTAGTTAATTCAAATCTATACAACAAATCATACATAAGGTAATCCATCATATTGTCATCCAACAGGACATCACTCACAAACAACCAAGCATCAAATACTTGTATTAACAGATGGCAATGATGATTCATATATTTGTCTTAAGCATCAGGTGTTCAGATTATACAAATCCTATTAATTTTTCACATTGCCATGAGGATAGAATAGAGATATTAGGATTTCTCCAACCCATTTGTTTTCTCTATTTAAACATATGAAATATTGACCTAGAGAAACTCAGTAATAAACAGATCAGCGCATGAATATCTCCATCGCTCCATTTAGGCTCTAACCCTAGAAACAAACATAAGCTCAAAAGCCCTCTGCTCGAACTGCAAGTTCCTAGGTACAAAATTCTACCCCAAGACAATGCATATAAATTATTTTCATTATTATTCAGATCTGTGTATTCTATTCTAACATAAAAAATATCAATATGAATCCATTCAACTCATATAAGCATACATCCATCCCATATATTATGACATTCAATCATAAAACTATCAAAGCATGAATCGATCTAACTAACGATAAGCCATGTTTCTTATTACACTAATCATATTACACGATTTAACTCGTAGAAAGCTGCCTGTAATAGGACTTAATGCTGATTTTAAGAGAAATATACTCACCTAGGTTTTTAATGTCGGTTTCACTACTTCAGACCCTCGATTTGCCCGAAGCGATTCGATGTGCTACTACCTCCCTTTTGGAACTCGTTTCCTTCACGAATCCCACTCCATATCTGCTGTGAGGCACTTCCATTTGTTGATTTTCCCTACACTTTGATCGACTTGGGTTTTCTGCCATTATTTGGTTTTTATTTTGTTTATGTTGAATGAGAGATAAATGGAAGGGTCGGCTGATATTTCTCAATTGGTTAGGTTATAAGGCTAGGTTATTTCTCCTACCAATTGACGACTTTGCCCCTAGGGTTTTGATAGTGGCCTTTCACAATACATATAGGCCCATTTGATTACACTTAAACTAATTTTGTGTTACCACATTGTACAAACAAATGTGTTTGTGTTCATGTCAATTTGACCCTCAATTTCATACATATGCAAAGATATGTATTTTAGTTATTCATTCTTCGCATACGCAAATAAATTTACTGATAAAATAGGATTATTTTAAAGCTATAAATTCTGGGTTATTACATTCACCCCTCCTTTAAGAAATTATGTCCCACAATTTATTTACACTTATAACAAGTATGAAAATAATGAATAATCATCAAAATTGAATCAAATAATGGGTTAAGCGTCCATACATCATTCAAACTAACTTACTATTGCAACGTTCAAAAATGGTTTAAACATATAATGCTTGCAGGTTTTATCTTTTCATAACTAAAGTTTTATTTATTGATGTATTCTTAAGTCAATTTCCCATATTTTAGAGAATAAATCCCCAAGTTGCTCAATATTTTATAAGCTTTATGATCTGCTTATTACTATACTAAACTCCTTGTTGGATCCTTACATGATCATGAGATCAACATATGAAAAACATTGCACCTATGTCATTTTCAAGTGAGTGACATTAGCAGGAAACCTCAATTCCCAAGTTGCTCAATATTTATTTGGATTATTTTAATTATTTTTAATTATTTAAAATATTGTTTCGAATTTAGAAAATCGAATCTAACAATTTTTATTCAGAATATATTATTTAAATAAATAATAAAATAATATTTTAATTTCCAGAATATTTGGCAAAATATAGAATTTGCCATATATTGTGATCGGGCAGTTTAAATTGGTCAAATATTGGTTATATTAAATTTACAATGACAATTTCGTTTATTTAACGATGGTTGAGCGATATGGTTTATAATTTAATTAAATAACGAGCTGCAGCAACGCGACAGTTCGCGATTTGGCGTTTTGAACTTCAATCGGTCGTACCGGGTTCAAAATAAGTCGGATTTCCTCGAAACAAGAAACGTCGGGACCGGTTTGACGATATCTTTCCAGTGGCAGAGAAAAATCCTATTTTTGTCGTGTAGATTTTACTTTATGTCCAAATCAAATTTTGGAAAAAACGCTATGGAATTTCCTTTATATATATAGCGTTATATTTATATAGGATAAAGGGTTTTAAATATTTTAAATATCGATTTGGCGTGAAATTCATCCTGTGATATTTTTCCTTGGTAATATATCAAATTCTGGTCGTGTATGACCAATCGTGATATTTTATTTTAATTATATTGAAGTATTTTAAAAATAATTTATTTTAATTCAAATTGGTCAGTTCAAAAGGGACATTTTTCAAACGACTTCTGCTTTCGACGAAACAAATTTTATTGGGACCGTAACGGTAAATTATTGCTAGATTTTCAGATGGCGCGTCAATCGGTATTATACTGCGAGCGTGGCAAAATAAAATGCAAAATAAATCGATCTATTTGGACATGTACGAACGCTATTTGAGCAAACACACACGGAATTCGACGAAACAAGTTTCGTTAGGACCGTATCATCAAATTATACTAGGTCGTCCATTTGTGTCTCGAACGGGGTTCGTGTTTGAGCGCAACAGCGAATAAACGATGTTCGAAGTAGCGATAGGTACGAAATAAAAATCGTTAGTCAACATCGTTCGTCAAATCAACTTAAATAAATATTTTCCCACACTATATAAGATCCTAAGGACGAAACCTTAGCTCCATTCTGAAATCATCATGTAAATTTGCAGAAAAAGCCCTCTTCACAAATTTAGTTATTTCCCTCAATCTGTGAAGAATTCGTGGAGGGTACCATAGCGAAAGTGGTAGATCAGGTCCTTATCCAGCTACTGTGAAAAGTTGGGGAGGTTTCGTTGACTGTGGTGGCCTGAAATCGCGAAGAATCGCGAGAAACCATTTTCGTTCTTTGACAAAATTGAGGAGATTCGATCAATTTGAAGTGGTGAGACCTTAGGGCTTTTGTAGAAGGAAGAAAGGGCTTCCAGACGGTGGTGGTCTCGAGGTTTACGGTGGTCGGAGGAGGAAGGAATCATGAGATGAACGGAGAGGTTGAGTTTTGGGATAATTTCAGAAGTCGTGATAGGTTTTGGTCTTTTTCCGGTGGCTCTGGTCAGAGTTGTGGTCGTGGTTTGGGGGGGGGGGAACGGAGCTGGGTGGCGTGGCGCATCGACCGTTGGTGGTCCGGTCATCGATGGGGGTCGGACGACGGAGGATTTTGGGTGAGAAGCGGTTGCGGACGGAGGATTTTTTCAGGCGTTTGGTTGCGCCAGAGGTGACGGGGTCAAGGCCGAAGGGGCGTTATGGAGACGGGGTTCAGGAGGAAGGTCGATGGCCAGTCGAAGTTCACCTGAGGCGGCGCCGGAAGTGGATTTCTATTTTGAGTGGTTGATGAAGAAGGATTACGGGTTCAGGCCGATCAAAAAGGAGAAAACGCGTGGTTTACTTTTAAAGAGCTAACGTGGCACCGATTTACGTAAGTTTAAGGTAATAATTATTTATTTAATTAATTAATTTAGTTTTAATAATCATTAATTTATATAAACTTTAAACTCGTGCGACTTCTTCGTACGATAATGAAATTCAGTAAAACTGGATCCGTTGGGATCGCAGGGACGAGACCTATCCAATGGCACTGACTAAGAGTCAATCTGACGATGTTGAGATTTGAGCCAATTTTGGACGTTCGTCTCAAATTAAAAGAAACAAACGCGTCAACCGCCAACCGTATAAATCTAGTGAGTTAATTTTCACACCTTCTGGAATCCTGTGATGTGGTACATTCACAGTAAAATATATTTTACAGTTAACGGTATGAATTGGTTGGATGCGTTGGATGCAAATTGGTTGTTATTATCTGATTGGTTGCATTTATTTATTTATTTAATTTGTATATTTTTATCCGTTTAATATCTGTGATGCAGAGAAGGACAGGTTGGAGGGATCCGACCGGAATCCTCAAATAAACTGTATTTTTGTTGTTGTGCATATATATGAATTGTTCACCCTGACTGACACCAAAAACCTGTCTGTATGTTGATGGTTGAATAAATATTCACCCGTGTTGTATTTAAAATCAACCGACAGTGTTGATTGGGTAATTGGCAGTGAATGGCCTAAAACGTGTTGTTTCAGACGTTGGTTTACCATTCGGTAAAACGACGCAGTTTTAAAGTTATAAATTATTTTATAACTGAATTAAAGTTTTTAGTCCTTTTAGATAAATTGTTAAATTAGAAATTTATAAAGAATATATTTTTGATCAAGTTTGTAAAAGAATTATGTAAATGGTTTACATAGAAAAATCTTATGGTCTATTTGTTCTGAAAGTAGAAAACATAGAAATTTCCTACGTATTGGTAAAATGAGATAATTGTATCTAAAACAATTAAATGGTGATTTTAAATTAATTAAGTTATTTAATTAATTTAAAAAGGGGAAATGACAAATGGAATTCAGTTAATGGTTAACTGAGGTGTACGGTTGACCTAATCAACCGTGTTTAACTTAAATAGAAAATGAGATCAACTTAGGAATGACATGGAATTAATTGGGTTCTGAATATTCGTCGAATTTGGCGAGGGGTGTTAAATAATTAGTTAATCCTTGATTAACTAAAATTAAGGAAATACTTGAATTGTTTAGTGTAAATTTTTAGTTAATCTTCGACTAACTAAACCTTAAAATAATTATCAAATTTGTTAGGGTAATGTAAAGTATTGTTTAGTCAGCTTTTAAAAATGATAGTTACACTATTCTAAATTAATGGCCAAGTTAACTATTTTTATATAGTTAATATTTAAAGGTAATTCTTGTTTTAAATTAATAAGGATTAAACCAATGGGTTTAATTGGAGTTCATTGAAGTGATTACATGGCGTAAAGGGTTTTAAAGTAAAAAGGTGTGCTGTAAATAACAAGTTACTTAATTAAAAGAATTAAGTAAAAGGATTTTTGAGAGAAGTTTTCAAATGTAAGCAACGGTTTTATAAAACTGAGTTGAAACCAGAGGAAATGGGATTTGGATATTTGTGATCAAACTAATATTTTTCTAAGGTAAGAAGGTTGTCGACCAAGGTCTGAGAGGTAACAAAAATACCCCAACTTGGTTGGCTTCACTATTATCGAGGGATGGTATTAGTTTGGAATGAGTGAAGGTGTCGAAATCGGTTTTTCCCATACGAGGAAAAACCAAACTCTAATGCAAGATTTTGGGAAATTAAATAATATTGCAATATTAGTTTCAAATGAAATAAGAATATTTATTTCAAATTATATTGAAAGTTTGTTATTCAATTAGAGTTGATCGAATATAGTAATTGAAATAGAGTTAGTCAAACATAGTTATTCAAGAAGAGTTGCCATTGCATACGACTGGTAGCGAAATTCACAGGGCTGCGGATAGCCTACGGCGGTCGGATGTTTCCTGAGGGAATCAGGCGTAACCATTGTGATCGCTGCGATCTAGAGTCGAGCGAATGGAGTAAGTCGAATATTAGTTAACCGATAGGAGTAATCAAGTCAAGTCAGTCCAGTTGAGTTTAATAAGTCGAGAAGTCAAGTTAGAGTTAATCGCTCAATGTAAACCAGTTAGAGTTAATCAGAGGAAATTTGGTTTATATCATTAGTATATTAATTAAGAATTCAATTATCATATTTTAAATATTAAAAAGGGTTAGAAGTCTTAGTTAAGCGAAATTGAAATAGTTTGTTTTAAATTTTAAAAAGGGCCAAGTAATACTGAATATTGAACTAGTAAACTCAATGGGTTTTATGTTTGAACACTATATATTTTGACAGTTAAATCACCGACTATCAAATCTGTCCAATGCGATTGTTGGTATGGAAAGACCGGGATCGAATCTATATTTGAAAACCATTCTGACCAACAAATACGTGAAGATCAGAAGATGATCGAGATGGAGCTTTGAAGACCGTAGATCTTCATAAGCGGAAGAACCGCTAATAATCTTTGGTTAGCTCCCAGAGATAAACTGTGGTTCTGTCGTGGTTGGAATCCACGGGTTGCAAGGACTTCTCGCTACTGATCCTTGGGGTGATTCCTATATGAGATGCAGTAGGAGAGTACCTTCGGTTCATCCTGCTCCTGGATGACTTGTATGGACGGATGTCTGATAGAGTATTTCCAAAAGGAATGTCATGCGTTGATTTCTCCAAACGTACCATAGTTGATGTCGGAGAAATGGTTATTCTCTAGCCAAATAAACTAGAGTATTTTTGTGGACGTCAATCAAGTGTGATCTGGCGGATCTGACGATGTGGCATTCAAAGTGTATGAGGACCAAATGTTAAAGCTAAGTTCTGACCTCAAGCCTCATCAACCGGGAAATGACAAAAATCGGGCAGGCAGCATGGCTATGTGGGTCGCTCCCATTAGGATGTATGATCACCTATCTAGAGAAATTCCTATTGGTTCTTTAATCTGTTTCGATGCTGTCCCTATTCGAGAGGCGTTTGCTGATCGCAACCGTCGGTGATATACATTCGATACACCCAAGCAAAATGAGTGGTCGGTCATGTGAGAGCCTAGTTGCAAGACGTTCTTGTTGAACCCAGTGTATTCGCCTCTAGAGATACACTATCGGACGGTGGTCCCATACCTTGTCAAGGATGGAATCCAATACCCAATAAGCGCCCGCGGTTTTCGATTGTATACTATATATGTGGAGCGTGAGATGCAAGCGTTCCACTAGATTGTTAATTACTTATATTTAGACATTATGATAATATCAGAGCAAGCTATGATTTCAAAAACGTTTTAGGTTATAGTAAGGTAAAACCGTCCGTGTTTATATGTGGGCTGGTCTTACTATTATCCTTTGATTTCATAAAGGAATTTCCAAAGTTAAACAAGCGTGTGCTTCTGTGAATTTATCACTGATAGTATTCCAGACTGACCCGGTGTATTTTGTTTTAAATCAAATGTGCTCGGGTCAGACCGAGTGTATTCCCAGGTTAGGTTTGCTTGAAGTTCAGGAGCTAGAAGCAGGCGGCTTCACCACTAGTTATATATAAAGTTATTTCCGCTGTGCTGTTGTATGTTGTACTCTGATGATTGGTATGTATATATTGTTCTTTGTATAAACGTATTTGATATTATATTTCATTCGTTCCGCTGTGAGATTCTGATGTGGTGTTCTTCTCCTTTCTTCTATTCTAATATTTCTTTCTTTCTATTCTCACCCTCTAATTTCTTTCTCATGACAATCCTGTGTTTTCGATACTTGAATAGTCGACATGGTGATTTTATGTCGATTTTTGGGGCCGAAAACGCCGGGTCGCTACAGTGGTATCAGAGTTATTGGTTTAGTGATAACCTTGGCTCTGTTGTGTGACTCAATAGAGATGGGGTTAGCCATACCCTAGATTGAGTTGTGTATATATAATCGAGAGCGCGTATTTGTAAATTTGATTATAAAATTATTTTTGAAATTATTTTTGCCCAACTTATTTTATAATATAATAAAAGTAATTATTATTATAGTATGGGCAAATTGTTTTGATTTGTTGATGTTAACGTGTGTGATATGTTTGGATGGTGTGCTCGATGAATGAACTTGAACATGAATCAATTTGTTTAAAACCAATATGAAATAAATCATTCGAATAAATCAGTTCAGTTAAATGAATTTGAATAGATGATTATAGAGATTAATGGATTATTATAGCTTGGTTATAAATCCCGTGTGGATTAAATTGTGTGTGGTATGGATGATATGAATGCTATGGATGTTTGAACCTTATTGCTATTGGTTGGTGATCAATGGAATCCATTTGGGTTGAGAAATAGGTGCAGAAGTACCAATTCAGTTTAAAAATTCATCGAAGAAAAAATAAATTCTGGAATTAACTGAATCCAGATTGAGAATAGAGCTGCAGTATGATTAAGCAAGCTCAAGTATAAATATTTCACTTATCGCACAATAACGCTCGCCAAAAGTACGCTTACGCAAATATGAAATTTTGGTTTTCTATGGGGTTTTGGATTTGAATTTTTGGATTTTCCGACCATGAGAGTCGATGTATCTTTATTTCTTGAACCTGCGATATTGCAGATGGTCCTCCGTGCAGAGGAGACTCTGCCGAAATTTTTCCAAAATTTAAGGTGTTAGAAAATTTTTGAAATTTTTTGGGAAATTCTTTTATTTGAAATAAATTGGTTTTAAAACCAATTGGGTCAGTTTAAAAATAAATTCGAGTTTTATTAATTATTTTTGGAAAAGATAAAAGGGATTTAGCATTCTTTCTACCTTAGCAATTTCGAGGACGAAATTATTTTAAGGGGGAAGGAATGTAACGACCCGTATTTTCTGTCTATTTATTTGGATTATTTTAATTATTTTTAATTATTTAAAATATTGGTTTGAATTTAAATAATCGAATCTAACGATTTTTATTTGGAATATATTATTTAAATAAATAATAAAATAATATTTTAATTTCCCGAATATTTGGGAAAATATAGAATTTGCCATATATTGTGATCAGGCAGTTTAAATTGGTCAAATATTGGTTATATTAAATTTACGACGACAATTTCGTTTATTTAACGACGGTTGAGCGATATGGTTTATAATTTAATTAAATAACGAGCTGCAGCGGCGCGACAGTTCGTGATTTGGCGTTTTGAACTTCAATCGGTTGTACCGGGTTCAAAATAAGTAGGATTTCCTCGAAACAAGAAACGTCGGGATCGGTTTAACAATCTTTCCAATGGCAGATAAAAATCCAGTTTTCATCATGTAGATTTTATTTTATGTCCAAATCAAATTTTGGAAAAAACGCTATGGAATTTCCTTTATATATATATAGCGCTATATTTATATAGAATAAAGGGTTTTTAAATATTTTAAATATCGATTTGGCATGAAATTTAACCCGTGATATTTTTCCTTGGTAATACATCAAATTCTGGTTGGGTATGACCAATCGTGATATTTTATTTTAATTATATTGAAATATTTTAAAATTAATTTATTTTAATTCAAATTGGCCAGTTCAAAAGGGACATTTTTCAAACGACCTCTGTTTTCGATGAAACAAATTTTGTTGGGACCGTAACGGTAAATTATTGCGAGATTTTTAGATGGCGCGTCAATCGGGGTTATTCTGTGAGCGTGGCAAAATAAAATGCAAAATAAATCGATCTATTTGGACGTGTACGATCGCTATTTGAGCAAACGGACACGGAGTTCGACGAAACAAGTTTCGTTAGGACCGTATCGTCAAATTATACTAGGCCGTCCATTTGTGTCTCGAAGCGGGTACATATGTGAGCGCAGCAACGAATAAACGATGTTCGAAATAGCGATAAATACGAAATAAAAATCGTTAGTCAACAACGTTCGTCAAATCAACTTAAATAAATATTTTCCCACACTATATAAGATCCTAAGGACGAAACCCTAGCTCCATATTCTGAAATCATCATGTAAATTTGCAGAAAAACCCCTCTTCACAAATTTATTTATTTCCCTCAATCCGTGAAGAATTCATGGGGCGTACCAAAGCGAAAGTGGTAGATCAGGTCCTTATCTAGCTAATGTGAAAAGTTGGGGAGGTTTCGTCGACTGTGGTGGCCAGAAATCACGAAGAATCGCAAGAAACCATTTTCGTTCTTTGACAAAATTGAGGAGATTCGATCAATTTGAAGTGGTGAGACCTTAGGGCTTTTGTAGAGGGAAGAAAGGGCTTCCAAACGGTTGTGGTCTCAAGGTTTGCGGTGGTCGGAGGAGGAAGAAATCATGAGATGAACGGAGAGGTTGAGTTTTGGGATAATTTCAGAAGTCATGATCGGTTTTGGTCTTTTTTCGGTGGCTCTGGCCAGAATTGTGGTCCTGGTCTGGGGGGAACGGAGCTGGGTGGCATGGCGCGTCGACCGGCGGTGGTCCGTTCATCGATGGGGGGTCGGACGACGGAGGATTTTGGGTGAGAAGCGGTTGCAGACGAAGGGTTTTTTCAGGCGTTTGGTTGCGCCAGAGGTGACGGGGTCAAGCCGAAGGGGCGTTATGGAGACGGGGTTCAGATGGAAGGTCGATGGCCGGTCGAAGATCACCTGAGGCGGCGCCGGAAGTGGATTTCTATTTTGAGTGGTTGATGAAGAAGGATTACGGGTTCAGGCCGATCAAAAAGGAGAAAACGCGTGGTTTACTTTTAACGAGCTGATGTGGCACCGGTTTAGGTAAGTTTAAGGTCATAATTATTTAATTAATTAATTAATTTAATTTTAATAATTGTTAATTTATATAAACTTTAAACTCGTGTAACTTCTTCGTACGATAACGAAATTCAGTAAAACTGGATCCATTGGGATCGCAGGGACGAGATCTATCCAATGGCATTGACTAGGAGTCAATCTGACGACGATGAGATTTGAGCCAATTTTGGACGTTCGACTCAAATTAAAAGAAACAAACGCGTCAACCGCCAACCGTATAAATCTAGTGAGTTAATTCACACACCTTCTGGAATCCAGTGATGTTGTACATTCACAGTAAAATATATTTTACTGTTAAAAGTATGAATTGGTTGGATGCGTTGGATGCAAATTTGTTGTTATTGTCTGATTGGTTGCATTTATTTATTTATTTATTTATTTTGTATATTTTTATCCGACTAATATCTGTGATGCAGAGAAGGACAGGTTGGAGGGATCCGACCGGATTCCTCAAATAAACTGTATTTTTGTTTGTTGTGCATATATATGAATTGTTCACCTTGACTGACACCAAAATCCTGTCTGTATGTTGATGGTTGAATAAATATTCACCCGTGTTGTATTTAAAATCAACCGGCAGTGTTGATTGGGTAATTGGTAGTGAATGGCCTAAAATGTGTTGTTTCAGACGTTGGTTTACCATTCGGTAAAACGACGCAGTTTTAAAGTTATAAATTATTTTATAACTGAATTAATGTTTCTAGTCCTTTTAGATAAATAGTTAAATTAGAAATTTATAAAGAATATATTTTTGATCAAGTTTGTAGAAGAATTATGTAAATGGTTTACATAGCAAAATATTATGATCTATATGTTCTGAAAGTAGAAAACATAGAAATTTCCTGCGTATTGGTAAAATGAGATAATTATATCTAAAACAATTAAATGGTGATTTTAAATTAATTAAGTTATTTAATTAATTTAAAAAGAGGAAATAACAAATGGAATTCAGTTAACGGTTAACTGAGGTGTACGGTTGACCTAATCAACCGTGTTTAACTTAAATAGAAAATGAGATCAACTTAGGAATGACATGGAATTAATTAGGTTCTGAATATTCGTCGAATTTGGCGAGGGGTGTTAAATAATTAGTTAATCCTTGATTAACTAAAATTAAGGAAATACTTGAATTGTTTAGTGTAAATTTTTAGTTAATCTTCGATTAACTAAACCTTAAAATAATTATCAAATTTGTTAGGGTAAAGTAAAGTATTGTTTAATCAGCTTTTAAAAATGATAGTTACACTATTCTAAATTAATGGCCAAGTTAACTATTTTTATATAGTTAATATTTAAAGGTAATTCTTGTTTTAAATTAATAAGGATTAAACCAATGGGTTTAATTGGAGTTCATTGAAGTGATTATATGGCGTAAAGGGTTTTAAAGTAAAAAGGTGTCCTGTAAATAAAGAGTTACTTAATTAAAGGAATTAAGTAAAAGGATTTTTGAGTGAAGTTTTCAAATGTAAGCAACGGTTTTATAAAACCGGGTTGAAACCGGAGGAAAATGGGATTTGGATGTTTGTGATCGAACTAATATTTTTATGAGGTAAGAAGGTTGTCGACCAAGGTCTGAGAGGTAAAAAAAATACCCTAACTTGGTTGGCTTCACTATTATCGAGGGATGGTATTAGTTTGGAACGAGTGAAGGTGTCGAAATTGGTTTTTCCCATATGAGGAATATCAAACTCTAATGCAAGGTTTTGGGAAATTAAATAATATTGCAATATTAGTTTCAAATGAAATAAGAATATTTATTTCAAATTATATTGAACGTTTGTTATTCAATTAGAGTTGATCGAATATAGTAATTGAAATAGAGTTAGTCAAACATAGTTATTCAGGAAGAGTTGCCATTGCGTACGACTGCTAGCGAAATTCGCAGGGCTGCGGATAGCCTACACCGGTCGGATGTTTGCTGAGGGAATCAGGCGTAACCATTGTGATCAATGCGATCTAGAGTCGAGCGAATGGAGTAAGTCGAATATTAGTTAATCGATAGGAGTAATCAAGTCAAATCAGTCCAGTTGAGTTTAATAAGTCGAGTAGTCAAGTTAGAGTTATTCGATCAAAGTAAATCAGTCAGAGTTAATCAGAGGGAATTTGGTTTATATCATTAGTATATTAATTTAGAATTCAATTATCATATTTTAAATATTAAAAAGGGTTAGAAGTCTTAGTTAAGCAGAATCGAATTAGTTTGTTTTAAATTTTAAAATGGGCTAAGTAATACTGAATATTGAACCAGTAAACTCATTGGGTGTCATGTTTGAACACTATATATTTTGGTAGTTAAATCACCGACTATCAAATCTGTTCAATGCGATTGTTGGTATGGAAAGACCGGGATCGAATCTATATTCGAAAACCATTCCGACCAACAAATACGTGAAGATCAGAAGATGATCGAGATGGAGCTTTGAAGACCGCGGATCTTCATAAGCGGAAGAACCGCTAATAATCTTTGGTTAGCTCCCAGAGATAAACTGTGGTTCTGTTGTGGTTGGAATCCACGGGTTGCAAGGACTTCTCGCTACTGATCCTTGGGGTGATTCCTATATGAGATGCAGTAGGGGAGTACCTTCGGTTCATCCTGTTACTGGATGACTTGTGTGGACGGATGTCTGATCGAGTATTTCCAAAAGGAATTGCATGCGTTGATTTCTCCAAACGTATTATAGTTGATGGCGGAGAAATGGTTATTCTCCAGCCAAATAAACTAGAGTATTTTTGTGGACGTCAATCAAGTGTGATCTGGCGGATCTGACGATGTGGCATTCAAAGTGTATGACGACCAGATGTTAAAGCTAAGTTCTGACCTCAAGCCTCATCAACCGGGAAATGACAAAAATCGGACAGGCAGCATGGCTATGTGGGTCGCTCTCATTAGGATGTATGATCACCTATCTAGAGAAATTCCTATTGCTTCTTTAATCTGTTTCGATGCTGTCCCTATTTGGGAGGCGGTTGCTGATCCCAACCGTCGGTGAAATACATTCGATACACTCAAGCGAAATGAGTGGTCGGTCATGTGAGGGCCGGGTTGCAAGGCGTTCTTGTTGAACCCAGTGTATTCGCATCTAGATACACTATCGGAAGGTGGTCCCATGCCTTGTCAAGGTTGGAATCCAATACCCAATAAGCGCCCGCGGTTTTCGATTGTATACCATATATGTGGAGCGTGAGATGCAAGCGTTCCACTAGATTGTTAATTACTTATATTTAGACATTATGATAATATCAGAGCAAGCTATGATTTCAAAAACGTTTTGGGTTATAGCAAGGTAAAAACCGTCCGTGTTTATGTGTGGGCTGGTCTTACTATTATCCTTTGATTTCATAAAGGAATTTCCAAAGTTAAACAAGCATGTGCTCCTCTGAATTTATCACTGATAGTATTCCACACTGACCCGGTGTATTTTGTTTTAAATCAAATGTGCTCGGGTCAGACCGAGTGTATTCCACGTTAGGTTTGCTTGGAGTTCAGGACCTAGAAGTAGGCGGCTTCGCCACTAGTTATATATAAAGTTATTTCCGCTGTGCAGTTGTATGTTGTACTCTGATGATTGGTATGTATATACAGTTCTTTCATAAAGGTATTTGATATTATATTTCGTTTGTTCCGCAGTGAGATTCTGATGTGGTGTTCTTCTCCTTTCTTCTATTCTAATATTTCTTTCTTTGTATTCTCACCCTCTAATTTCTTTCTCCTGACAATCCAGTGTTTTCGATGCTTGAATAGTCGACATGGTGATTTTATGTCGATTTTCGGGGCCGAAAACGCCGAGTCGCTACACCCCATCATGTATATAAACAAAGCACAACAATGTCATTTTCCAAGCAATCTCAGATCAGGGTGAGAATTATTCTATTTATCATAAGCATTGCTTTTTATGTCTTTGTTGATGCAAAACAAGGATAAAGCATTTCTACTTATTTTCAGGTATGAGACATAAACAGGAAACCTCAATTCCCACTGCCTGACACCTTACTTCTTTCTTATCCTTATATTTTGCAATAACAAACACACAGATTTTTAATAACATCATAACATAAGCATGATTATAGTTATTCACAATTTATAACCTATAAACATGGTCTTTTGGGGTTATGATTCAACACAAATCAAATAAAATCAAGTCCATACATTATCTGTTTAATTCAGGAGAGCATCCAACCAATTAAGCATTATGTTTCTAGACTGATAGCGCAACAATCAACCAAAGTTTTTTAGCTCCAATTTTCTTTTCTTTAGCAAATATATGCCTAAAAATTTACTAAGTGATAATGGTTTATCACAAATTCATCAGTCATTTATAAGCATACCCACAATAGTATCTTGTTTCTAGCAAATTTATAGTAAACAGATTTTTACCATTTAACTCTACTGAGTTTATTGATACCTATCAAATTAACTGTGTCAATCACCCATTTTCGTACACAGTTTTTTTTCTTTCAAAATTAATATAATCACATATTAATTACTCACTGTTTGTAATAGAGTACACATACACACATGATTCAATGCTGAAGTATCAACTAGAAATCACCCAATCCATGATCCCCTATACTCTTAGCCTATCATTCCTTGTGTGTTACTACTCTTAATCTTTTTTTTAAGGTCCAATGCCATATTCATAAGTCCACTGGCGCACACTGCCTAGGGTCTCCCTCACTGTTCCCAGAATCAAAAACCTTAGGGGTTGAACAATCCATGTGCAGACTCACACCACCTTTCAGTGGCAAGCCAACCAAATATGCAACATCCACTTACCCCATTCCCAACTTAATATAGGTGACATTATCCTTAGTTTATTACTCAGTTTTCTTGCTTCTTTTACCCCTATTTAAATTATGCTTCTCTTCTAAATATCAATTTATTCAAAGTAATAGGGTAAATTCAATAGCAAGCCACATTCATACACACAACATAAGTGTAAATCAAATATTTCCATTTGTAAAAGTATTCCAAATTTGTTTACACTTAGATAACCCAGAATCAATATAAGTATCATCAATACTTTTTTTTTACTTAACAAACTAATATTGACATATTCTAGAGCCTGTTATAATTTAAACCCACAACACACCAAACAATTAGTTCAAGTGTTTTACTACATTCACTAGTGTACGTAAATATTATCACATTAAAGTTATATGTGTACCTATTAGTGTCCCCCAAATTAACACTTACAGCCTTTGTGATTACTTGATCATAATTAATCACTTCGTTCAATCACACAACTCCACATAAGAATTATATATCATGCACAAGCACAGTATGCAATCATTCACATCAAGTATTTAAATCATAAACAGATTAATACCCACATATCCCACCCTCCCAACATTCTCTAATGTATTCTAGTGGGCCTATTTTATTCATAAATTTATTTATAGACTCATCTATAATTTTCATTCCTAATCAGGTCATATATTATACTTGACTCAATGGTGCACACTGTCTAGAACCCCCAAACTGTTTCCAGACACTCAGGTTTCTGGACTTAAACAAGCTGTGTACAAGCTTGCATTGTAATCCATGCCAAGATGCTCAAGATAACCTTCCTAACCTGATCAGTCCTTAGTTTAACACTAAGTATTTCTTTTGCCTTCCCTGAGTACCCAATGCCCTCAAAAATGAATCAAATATATCCAGCAATATCAACCATACATTCATATCAGTCATGGCAACCATTACATATGTAAACACCCAACATTTCTTTTTTCAACATAAGTAAAATGTCAAATTATTTTCAAATAGTAGCACCTAACTAGCTTACTAATATTCAGTCAATTCAATACAACATCCAAATTATACTCAGCATAAATAAAATTCAAAATTTCAAATATGTTATTCACAGTGTCTAGCATGGATATATCTTGGGTATTTTTTTTACCTTTTAACCATTGCTAACATTACGTGGCCATGAGTGTTTAATTTGGCACACCCTAAAGCCTTCATTTCCAACCACTATGCTTTAACTAGGGCTTATTTATTTGATAACCCTAGCTAAATCACAATTTATATTTAAGGAAATGTTTGTGAAACTAGAGGTTTAGCATATGACTAACCAATGCACCCCTAGTCTCTATTGAATACAAGACATAAGCAACATAAACAGATGTCACTACCTTGTACACAACATTTTCAGACCACATTTTGTTCCAATGCTCTAAAAACCATATGCATATACTTGTACAAAAGTTATCATAACTATGCATATTCAATAAATCACACAACATGTTTCAACCAAAATCATAACAATAACATAAACCAGTTCCTGCAGTTCTAATTCAATTGTGAATTTTCTACGCAGTTTTCTTTTCCATTTGTTACATTGAATCCAATTTAAAACGATTCATATATAAGTTTCAATTAATAATTTTCTATGCATACCCGAATGATATTTTCAAAGGTGACAACACTACTATATCCAGAGTCACTGGTATATTAATAATGGTGGTGTTTAGTCTCAAGTGTCACAGCTAAATATTCTTAATGGACTTGCAAGTTATTCCTATCATTTTTCAGCATATAATAAGGTTATGCTTATAATCCTGCATTACAGCTAATTAAAAATTAGCAAATCACACAATTATCCATTAAAACCAATTGCAATTTCACATCAAACAAACATGCAAATGGACACAACAGGATTAGAGTTGTTTTTAGTTATAACTTGAGGTCATTATCAAAGTTATTTTACCAATTCCACATTTTATTTTCATGTGTTTCATCAATCATAACACCAATCACACAAATAGCAACATCCAATTCTTATGTTACAGCTAACTCTTAGGGGTCGTTGTGACAAAATTAGTGCAATCCTATTAAAATTTTTGCACTACGGAAACAAATAAATAGAGCCAGCCAATCATTTGATGATTTTCACACAATTTAAATCAATAGACTTTATTAAAATCATAAAAATTTATTTTCAACAGCTGACCACAGCTCTGATACCAACTGTGAGGACCCCAGGATTTTCAAAACAATTTATCTTATAAAAATTATAAATTACAACAGTCCTGGGTCCTCTACTAAAAGGGTTATCTCCTTATGACCCATCAACTCCAGGATCTTTCAACCCCAATATAAAAATATTGGTATGATTCAAAATTTTACATGTATATATGAAGATATACAGGTCTCCTTTACTTGTATCAGAGTCAAATTAAATGGTAAAGGTTATTAGATTAATAAAATATAATTAATCACCACACAACTTTTTAAACAAAGTTATGTTAACGTGTCTTCTCTATATAATCATTTCTCTTAAAATATTAATTCAATAACATTCATATATTTTATAAAGTGTTATTAACACCTACCGTTTTCACTCATATACAAAAATGTACTCTGTACATAAGACATGATATAGACAAGATCATTTATGGTATCTGTCCCATATTATTATTATCAACCTATCGTCCTCCCATTTAAGTATAAATGTGTTTATAAAACTACTAGCTCATACTTAATGGAATCAAAACAGTCCCTATGTTGAGAACATAGTGCCAGTATCTTGTATACATGTAGTTCATAATGTTGCATAAATTTCCATGTAATATAGTCAAGGCTAAACAATTCAGAGACCACATTTATATATATTTTTTCATACTGTCAGATCAAATACTTAGACTAAAGAACCAGTTTAGACGATTCAATTAAAGGTGTATTTATACATGTCAGGTAGACTTTCAATAAAGACTTCCTGTATGTGCCGAGCTAGCATATACACTAATAGTATAATTCCAAAACCATTGCTGATACCAAACCTTGGAAACTAAGTATTCATTTCCAACATACGTAATATATGAAAACAATATCATATCTTGCATAAAACATAATGAGTACACACGCACATAACAAACTTAAAGGACCGTCCCTCAATTCTTACACTGCATATATATTTGTTTTCAACTCAGGTTACAAAAGGGTTCAGATAACATAACACCCAAAAATATATAGCCAAATAATATACACTATTACAATATTCATGTAATATCTTACTCTCAGTTTATATCAGACTCATTAATATATAGGGTTCAGTTTAACGTGTTTACATACATAACAGTGAACATTATCATCATGCATTTTACACAATTCTTAATTGCATTTACAAATACAACTAAATCAGTGCAAAACTTCAACTGCATATATTTTGCGCTCATGTATATATTAACCAATAAACATTTAACAGCCAGCCTTAAGATCTCTAACCCGTGGTAAAGACATCAATACCTCTAAAACAATTTTCCGAGTTGCCTCGTTGAATGAGACACCCCGGTAGATTGCATGGGCAATCAACAGGGTCAGACATAACACGTATGGTATGAGTATATTTATAAATCATGTGTAACATGCATAAACACTAGCATAAATTTATGTTGTGTAAAACTTTATATATCTATGTTCTGTGTTCCACAAATTTACACCAGTCATACAGTAGTAAATTAAAACTGTTCAACAAACTAGGCACATCCCATTTAATCAGTTTCTAAAGAATAGAAAATATCACTTCTAAATTGACCATGATAGATAGATATATATACCTGTTTCAGTCTTCATATAAATCTACTTTGTTATAAAAACATCTGGCAGATCATTACTAATACATATACATACACACCTTTATGCATATGTACATGTATTCCTGTTCAGTTTCAGGTTTTCACTACTGGTTATATCAGTTGATAAGTGTATTCTAATGCAAACATTCATCTAATTATGCCTGCATATCTCCCATATAATTCCCAATCATAAGAGTAGTCCATTCATTCAATCTTGATACAAAGTATACATTCAAACAAGGTAAACATTTTCAATTTAATCTGTGTTTATCCCTTTTGGTGTCAGTCATACATATGTATGTATATATATATGAGTACATATATTCAGAACGTTCACCTATTTTTAAGTCAATTAGTCGACCTTAACTGGCAGATCACCACTGATATTAAAACACATGAAAATATATATAGTACATACATAAGGTAAAAATGTTATTTTTGGTATTAAAACAATTTATTTAAAATACTAATATTTTATATAGTCTTTATATAAAATAAAATTTTTATTTTTATCTTTCAAAGAATTTATTCAACACATGAACTTCATTCAACACATGAGTTTCTATTCAACACATGAGTTTCTATTCAACACATGAATATAGTTTCAACACATGAAAATAATTCTAACACATGAATATTATTGAAAATTTCGGCAGCATAACGGCAGGGTAGTTAAAACCAGCACCGTCCATAGTACGGCTCCTCGCTCTACCTTAAAACTTCGCGGTGTTTTACAATGGGGATTTTCAATATCTAGTTCGTACGCAGACGAATTTTCCCATATACTAATCCTATTGGGATTTCAATCACAATCAATCATTTTAAATCAACCATTCATGGTATTCACCAAATTTCACATCAACCAATAATCCAAACAATATCACAACCAATAAATATCGTCCATGGTCTGTGGACGAGGGGAGTATATATATATATATATATATATATATATATATATATATATATATATATATTCGTATATAAATATATTTCAATTTCATTTCAATCATTTCAACGCATATATAATTTTTACAACACATATATAACTTATACATCGAACGTACAACTTATACAACACTTATACATGTGGTGTACAATGCTTATATAACTCATACATCGACTATATAATTTATACATCGTTGTTTTTATATCGTTTATAATTCAGAAATCTCATATTGGGTTTCACTCCACCAAAAATTGTAAAAGGCTCAGAAAAATATGCCGTCTCTTCTATAATGTAGAAGACATCCACGCGAGTCCACTGTCTCTTGTTTCACTGGATTTGGTCAACAAATGAGAAAGATATGATATTTACAGTGAAATCAAAAACTGTAGCACTTTAAAGTGCTATAATCAGTTTAGAACAAATTAAACCATTTCCTTCTGAAAATGTTCAAATCTAGGTTTCCACTTTGCGACCAATCCGTGCAATGTTGCTTCGATCAGGTTATGCAGCGTCGAAGGGCTTGGAAGGGGCTTCACGGCACTGGTGGAGGGGTGCTACTGATGCTCATGATAGGAGTTGTAACACCCCGTATTTCTGTTAACAATAAAGTTGCTAATTCAAAAATAATAATAAATGTGTAAAGGGGAGATGTATCTAATGTGCATACAAATTTAATAATAAATGTGTAAAGGGGAGATGTATCTAATGTGCATACAAATTTAATAATAAATGTGTAAAGGGGGGATGTATCTAATGTGCATACAAATTTAATAATAAATGTTGATAATGTACATTAAGAAAGTAATTATGACATAATTTGAAATAGGAGTAATTTACAGCCCTTAAATTGTGAACATAATTGGCTTCTCTTTAGAACGGACGGCTTGTATTAATCTTGGCTTCATCGAGGCTCAAATTAACTTGCAACTCTATATAAACAACATAGCTCTCACAACCTAACTCACACACAAAAAAAAAGAGAAAAAAAAAAGAAGGAGCCGTCATGCTGCTGAAGAGAGACTAGGAGTAGCTATCAAATTAAGAGACGATTAAGAGTTGATTCAAAGCTTAAAACAACAACAAATAAATCAAAACAACGTCAACCTCAAAGGATAGCATCACCAAATTCAGAATCCTGAATACAAGATTCGTCATACGTTGTAAGTAGAGTACTATTTCGATATGAATAAAAATTGAGACTTGATTTGTGTAGAATGAAAATGGAATCGTACTTTAATTGTAACGATGCTAGTTCATAATTGTGTGTTGTTCTGATTTTATTATAAATGGATTTGGGATGTTGTAGTATAATTAACATGATATTAGATTAATTGTACATTTGCAATGAAAAGTAACACCCCTTGCAAGTATACGATTCATGTTGGAAATTGACATTTATATGTTGGGGTTAATAAGAAGTTGTATATATTTTGTTACAACCAAGTTGAGACTTATGTAAACATAATTCACTGTTATGCCTACATGATTTAGATCTTTGTATATATATGCCTATGATCATTTCAAGTGCAGTTGGATCCATTTGGGTAACATGATTCATATAAGTTTATGTTGGAATAGGCCTCATAATTCAAGTTAAACTATACTTTTGTATTAGTGACAAAAGTAAGCATCTTTGTGAACATATAGTGACTTTATGGAAATGACTAGTTTATGTTTAGTGTTATGTCTAAATAAAAATATGTTTTAGGATTATGTTGTTATAAAAATCATATGCTAATACAAGTGACACCTAATTTAGTTTGGTTCATATTTTAAATGCAAGTTTACATGAATAGATTGAAACCCATGACTCATGTTTAGGTTTATGATTTATGTCAAAATTATATGCTATATTGCAAGTTCATGCACCACTAGTTTATGTTAATTAAATCGCTATATTGCAAGTTCATGCACCACTAATTTATGTTAATTAAATCGCTATATTGCAAGTTCATGCACCACATAATTTATGTTAATTAAATCGCTATATTGCAAGTTCATGGACCACTAATTTATGTTAATTAAATTGCTATATTGCAAGTTCATGCACCACATAATTTATGTTAATTAGATCGCTATATTGCAAGTTCATGAACCACTAATTTATGTTAATTAAATCTCTATATTGCAAGTTCATGCACCACTAATTTATGTTAATTAAATCGCTATATTGCAAGTTCATGCACCACATAATATATGTTAGTTAAATCGCTATGTTGCATGTTCATGCATTCACACACCCCTTTTATGTTACTTAGAATATATCATGTTCTAAGCCTCTTTTTTTTATGTTTCTAAGTTGGGCTGAAATGTTGAAGCCCAACATATGTTATAATATTGCGAACGTACAAACGGGGAAAATAACGCTGGGTTTAATTAAAATATATGTGCTGGCATGTCTAGCACATGCCAACGACTTGTGAAATTTAAGTGGTATAAATTATTATACCCAAGAATAATGAATTTGGATAATGGGCCACAAAACATTTACATATAAAATTTTAAAGAGAGAAATATGTAAACTTAGAAAATACGATATGCTTAACCCGATGTTGGATTGAGTTGTGATTTAAACCTGCCCGGAACCGACCGGCTGTCCAGTAATCACAACAATACCTATCCAATGTGGGTGGTTAAGCATTGAGCCCAATAAAGACCCGAGGTTAGACATGAGTTGTGGTGTAAACCTTCCCGGAACCGACCGGCTGTCCAGTTACCACAACAATATCTGTAATGTGAGTGGTTGGTGCTTTAATTAATAAATTAAGGCTGAGTCAGGATTGATAGGGTTAAGTCAATAGAATTAATACTTAAGAAAATTCAACATGTTAACTAAATTAGTGGGTAGGGTTAGGTTAATCTGGACACTTAACCAATTTAATATGTTGACTAGGGGAGTGGGTAAGGTTAAGCAAATGTTTAACCATTCTAACATGATTAAACTGGACTAGAGAGTGAGGTTAAGTTAATTAGAACACTTAACCATAGAAACATGTTATTGAGATAAGTGATTGAGGTTAAGTTAATTAGAACACTTAACCATAGAAACATGTTAGTGAGACAAGTGATTGAGGTTAAGTTAATTAGAACACTTAACCATAGAAACATGTTAGTGAGACAAGTGAGTGAGGTTAAATTAATTAGAAAACTTAACCATAGAAACATGTTAGTGAGATAAGTGATTGGGGTTAAGTTAATTAGAACACTTAACCATAGAAACATGTTAGTGAAACAAGTGATTGAGGTTAAGTAAAATTAGAACTCTTAACCATGATAACAAGTTGATTTGACAAGTGGGTTAGGATTAAGTAAGTTAGAAATACTTAACCAATATAACATGAATGATTAGAGTTAAGTAACAAGAACACTTAACCAGTGTAATTTGACTTGTAGTAAAGTAAAACTTGAATGGACAACACTTAACCATTATAACCTGTTAATTGAACAAATAGTAGGGTTAAGTTATATAAGGAGACACTTAACCGTTGTAACAAGTTAGTTAAACAGATGGTAAGGTTAAGTTAACACAAGGAGGCAACACTTAACCAGTATAATATGACATAGGGGATGGGTTAAGTTAACTGTAATTGACTAATGACACTTAACCAACTTGATGAAGGAAAGAAACTAAGTAGTAAATCTTAGTAGAACACGAGAAGGAGCATACGTCCGTCTGATTCTAGAAGGCTCCAACGAATTGGGTTACGAAGCCCGAGGCTTCGAGGGGACGTGAGGGTACTCTTGGTATCCCTCTGTGAGGCTGCTGATGATCCTGCTGGCTCACAGAGCTTAAGGTTTGCGTTAGAAGAACCAAGGGTATGCCTTGGTTGCAAAATATGGCAACCTAAAGACTAGGATGGACCAGCATGATTCGGCGAGTAGACGGTAGCCCTGTGATAGCAACTCGTCGTCTACCTACCATCTTGAGTCAATCGAGATTCGTGAAGCGGAAAGGCGGAGAACTCCAAAAGACCATATACTTGCTATCTAGTTATGGTCGCAGACTGCCATAGGACAGTGGGGCATGGGGGGCCTGCGCATAGTTCTCATTTTTCAAGGATGGCCTTTCATTGGTAGAGGGAGGGGTCGAGTGGGACCATAGCCACTAGAAAAAAAATAGACCTTAGCATCTGCATCGGCGGATATCTGAAAGCTCCCGACCGAGTTCCGTATTTCTAGAGTAGCCCTGACATGGAACTCGGGCCGCACATTACAGGACATGTGCATCTAGACAAGCGATAACAATTCGCGACACATACGTGGAAAAAGTCTAGGAACATATACCACTCTAGGTAGTATGTCCTAGACTAGAGGGCATCGTACAGAAGATAGCGTAAATACTAGATTTGATCTAGGTCAGAAACAATAAATGTATGCCTGAAGGCAACAAAAATTACAGGGATTGGGATCACGTTATCATTACTAGTTGGGACACTAGTTAGGTGGTGCAGAGATTAATATGGGGTACGATAGTATATTCGGTTCGAGATAACTTAACTTAGTTTAGGGTGCTTTCCCATTTCCAGCATATACTTATCATGCTCTTTTTTCTTATCCATAGACTGAATAGTCACTAGACTTACTCTGGCTTTATGTCTGACTCTACTTTTCTTTCGTCTTCTTTTCTTCCGTCCCCCCCCCCCTCAGGTAGTTGAGGAGGGAATAGTTCAGCTCAGGTTAGATTGGACTTCTGCCCTTCCCAAGCTTGAAGATTCTTGGAGAAAGTGCTTTGGACTCTCCTTTTCGCTGCTATGGCTGGCTTATGCTACATTGGGGAATATAAATGTATTTTTATGCTTCTTTATTTTGTAAGACAGATGATACTCTGATATTGGAAAACAATTGTTGTACAAACTATCTTATCAATAAAGTAAAGTTTTATTTTCCGTTATTTAATTTCTGTTTGTCTTGTAATTTATCTGCATTTTTTACCCTAAATGCTCCACATAACTTAGTGCATTCCCTTTGTGAGTGACACTAACGGATGTGGGGTGTTACACGTGGTATCAGAGCTGAAGGTTACCGGATCAGATAAAAGATTTGAAAAAAATTATTATTTTAAAACAGTTTTAAAAGAAGCATTTTCAAAAGAAAAGTTTTGTTTTAAAGGCGTATTCCCCAAAAGCCGTACGCACTATCTTCTGATTCTCTGTCTGAATTCTTGTCCCCTTCTTTCTTGAGTCTCTGGGGCTCCTGGCTTTCTGGGAGGTAATCTCATCGAAGGGCGAAGTAGAGCCCGACTTCCATCTATAACCGTAGTAGTTTCACCTGCGGCTAGTTTTCTTTCAAGCTTAGTAGGGTTTTCTGTATGATGGAGGCAACTTTCGAGAGATTTTTCAACATGATTACACCCGAAAGAGGATGAGGAGTTTGGCTAAGGAGCACAACCCAAGGATGAGGAATTCATGGATATAGACTTGGCTCACGAAGGAGGAAGTGATTATAAAACCTAAGACAAAAGGAAGTATCTTTACTATGGCAGAATAGGGCATATAATTAAGAACAAAGGACAAGATTTTCAGAAGGGCAAGTACATGCTTTCACCACTAAACGTACCTAGGAGAAAGGTAGTAAAGTTCTGTTGGAAGAGTCTAGCTTTTCTGTTTGTACTCTTTCTTTTGGTTTTAGCACTTCGCATTTGTTCATATTTGCTTCCATAGTTGAGTCTCTGCACCTTAGTACTTGTATAGTAAAAGATCCCAACTAGTGCTCCTGTGTTTGATTGTTTTTGCTTAGATCATCTCACGTAGATCGTCCAAATTCGGAGGAGACATTCCTCGGGTGCTTGTCTGATATTGGTTTAGGCCTTTGGGGCTTGTACTTGAGGGATGTCAAGTTCGACTAGGATGGTTTGCTTGAGAGATGAATAGTTGTGGCAGGCGCTCTATATAGAGAAGGACTAACCTTAAAAGAGGTAAAAAGCACGTAGTGACCTTTTGACCCTCATAGTTATGGCATGATGGATAAGCTAAGAGGAGATACCTCTGATCATCCTAGTATATACACTCAGTATCATGGTTGACATTTGTTTATTTTGGAAATGGAGGTCAAGAAACTTCGCAATCGTGAAGTTGAATCTGTTAAGGTACAGTTGAGTAAAGCTCAAGAAGACGTGATATGGGAGATTGAAGATAAGGCATACGCGCCTCATACCCTTTTTCATAAGGGTACATCCATGATTCCTTTTTTTTAGGAATTCTAACCATACTAATTTCTAGCTTTTAAGGTATATCTCTAGGACGTATCATCGATCCTTAGATAGAAACCCTTAGGATGTAAACATGTATTTGAAACATGTTATGGTTGATGGTTGCGAATGGTTGCTAGTGGTTGCTCGGGAATGCATAAACACACGTATTAGGCACTAGATCAGCTCAGACGCCTTCATATTTCATTTACATATATGTATTTGTTTATGAATTGAACTTGTGCTATCATATGGATGTTGCATTTGAGTGAATGGTTGTGCACTCATATAGAAATAATATGTATCATTAGGATTTGCATATATATTGGACGCATGGCACTGACATGATTTGCATTAAGGAGGTCAACTGAATCAGTAGACCGCCTGATTTTACATTAGATAAGGACATATACACACACTATGCATATGAACATAAAAGCATTAGAAGTCTTTAAGGACAATGGATGCCTGTGTTTGATGGCTGAGTAGATGGACGATTGGATGGTAGGATATGCATTCTCCTAGACTTGAAGATTTCGGGGACGAAATCCTTTAAGAAGGGGAGAATGTAACACCCCGTATTTTTCTGTTAACACTAAAGTTGCTAATTCAAAAATAATAATAAATGTGTAAAGGGAAGATGTATCTAATGTGCATACAAATTTAATAATAAATGTGTAAAGGGGAGATGTATCTAATGTGCATACAAATTTAATAATAAATGTGTAAAGGGGGATGTATCTAATGTGCATACAAATTTAATAATAAATGTTGATAATGTACATTAAGAAAGTAATTATGACATAATTTGAAATAGGAGTAATTTACGGCCCTTAAATTGTGAACATAATTGGCTTCTCTTTAGAACGGACGGCTTGTATTAACCTTGGCTTCATCGACGGCTCAAATTAACTTGCAACTCTTTATAAACAGCATAGCTCTCACAACCTAATTCACACAAAAAAAAGAGAAAAAAGAGAAGGAGCCGTCATGCTGCTGAAGAGAGACTAGGAGTAGCCGTCAAATTAAGAGACGATTAAGAGTTGATTCAAAGCTTAAAACTACAACAAATAAATCAAACAACGTCAACCTCAAAGGATAGCATCACCAAATTCAGAATTCAGAATCTTGAATACAAGATTCGTCATACGTTAGAAGTAGAGTACTATTCCGATATGAATAAAATTTGAGACTAGATTTGTGTAGAATGAAAATGGAATCGTACTTTAATTGTAATGATGCTAGTTCATAATTGTGTGTTGTTCTGATTTTATTATAAATGGATTTGGGATGTTGTAGTATAATTAACATGATATTAGATTAATTGTACATTTGCAATGAAAAGTAACACCCCTTGCAAGTATACGATCCATGTTGGAAATTGATATTTATATGTTGTGGTTAATAAGAAGTTGTATATATTTTGTTACAACCAAGTTGAGACTTATGTAAACATAATTCATTGTTATGTCTACATGATTTAGATCTTTGTATATATATGCCTATGATCATTTCAAGTGTAGTTGGATCCATTTGGGTAACATGATTCATATAAGTTTATGCTGGAATAGGCCTCATAATTCAAGTTAAACTATACTTTTGTATTAGTGACAAAAGTAAGCATCTTTGTGAACATATAGTGACTTTATGGAAATGACTAGTTTATGTTTAGAGTTATGCCTAAATAAAAATATGTTTTAGGCTTATGTTGTTATAAAAATCATATGCTAATACAAGTGACACCTAATTTAGTTAGGTTCATATTTTAAATGCAAGTTTACATGAATAGATTGAAACCCATGACTCATGTTTAGGTTTATGATTTATGTCAAAATTATATGCTATATTGCAAGTTCATGCACCACTAATTTATGTTAATTAAATCGCTATATTGCAAGTTCATGCACCACTAATTTATGTTAATTAAATCGCTATATTGCAAGTTCATGCACCACATAATTTTTGTAAATTAAATCGTTATATTGCAAGTTCATGCACCACTAATTTATGTTAATTAAATCGCTATATTGCAAGTTCATGCACCACTAATTTATGTTAATTAAATTGCTATATTGCAAGTTCATGCACTACATAATTTATGTTAATTAAATCGCTATATTTCAAGTTCATGCACCACTAATTTATGTTAATTAAATCGCTGTATTGCAAGTTCATGCACCACTAATTTATGTAAATTAAATCACTATATTACAAGTTCATGCACCACATAATTTATGTTAGTTAAATCGCTATGTTGCAAGTTCATGCGTTCACACACCCCTTTTATGTTACTTAGAATATATCATGTTCTAAGCCTCTTTTTTTATGTTTCTAAGTTAGGCTGAAATGTTGAAGCCCAACATATGTTATAATATTGCGAACGTACAAACGGGGAAAATAACGCTGGGTTTAATTAAAATATATGTGCTGGCATGTCTAGCACATGCCAACGACTTGTGAAATTTAAGTGGTATAAATTATTATACCCAAGAATAACGAATTTGGATAATGGGCCACAAAACATTTACATATAAAATTGAAAAGAGACAAATATGTAAACTTAGAAAATACGATATGCTTAACCCAAGGTTGGATTGAGTTGTGATGTAAACCTGCCCGGAACCGACCAGCTGTCCAGTAATCACAACAATACCTATCCAATGTGGGTGGTTAAGCATTGAGCCCAATAAAGACCCGAGGTTTGACATAAGTTGTGGTGTAAACCTTCCCGGAACCAACCGGCTGTCCAGTTACCACAACAATATCTGTCTAATGTGAGTGGTTGGTACTTTAATTAATAAATTAAGGCTGAGTCAAGATTGATAGGGTTAAGTCAATTGAATTAATACTTAACCAAATTCAACATGTTAACTAAATTGGTGGGTAGGGTTAGGTTAATCTGGACACTTAACCAATTTAATATGTTGACTAGGGGAGTGGGTAAGGTTAAGCAAATGTTTAACCATTCTAACATGATTAAACTGGACTAGAGAGTGAGGTTAAGTTAATTAAAACACTTAACCATAGAAATATGTTAGTGAGATAAGTGATTGAGGTTAAGTTAATTAGAACACTTAACCATAGAAACATGTTAGTGAGATAAGTGATTGAGGTTAAGTTAATTAGAACACTTAACCATAGAAACATGTTAGTGAGACAAGTGATTGAGGTTAAATTAATTAGAACACTTAACCATAGAAACATGTTAGTGAGATAAGTGATTGGGGTTAAGTTAATTAGAACACTTAACCATAGAAACATGTTAGTGAAACAAGTGATTGAGGTTAAGTAAAATTAGAACTCTTAACCATGATAACAAGTTGATTTGACAAGTGGGTTAGGATTAAGTAAGATAGAAATACTTAACCAATATAACATGAATGGTTAGAGTTAAGTAACAGGAACACTTAATCAGTGTAATTTGACTTGTAGTAAAGTTAAACGTGAATGGACAACACTTAACCATTATAACCTGTTAATTAAACAAGTAGTAGGGTTAAGTTATATAAGGAGACACTTAACCGTTGTAACAGGTTAGTTAAACAGACGATGAGGTTAAGTTAACACAAGGAGGCAACACTTAACCGGTATAATATGACAAAAGGGATGGGTTAAGTTAACCTTAATTGACTAATGACACTTAACCAACTTGATAAAGGAAAGAAACTAAGTAGTAAATCTTAGTAAAACACGAGAAGGTGCGTATGTCCGTCTGAATCTAGAAGGCTCCAACGAATTGGGTTACGAAGCCCGAGGCTTCGAGGGGACGTGAGGGTACTCTTGGTATCCCTCTGTGAGGCTGCAGATGATCCTCCTGGGCTCACAGAGGTTAAGGTCTGCGTTAGAAGAACCAAGGGTATGCCTCGGTTGCAAAATATGGCAACCTAAAGACTAGGATGGACCAGCATGATTCGGCAAGAAGACGGTAGCCCTATGATAGCAACTCGTCGTCTACCTACCATCTTGAGTCAATCGAGATACGTGAAGTGGAAAGGCGGAGAACTCCAAAAGACCATATACTTGCTATCTAGTTATGGTTGCAGATGGCCATAGGACAGTGGGGGCATAGGGGGGCCTGCGCATAGTTCTCATTTTTCAAGGATGGCCTTTCATTAGTTGAGGGAGGGGTCGAGTGGGACCATAGCCACTAGAAAAAAAACAGACCTTAGCATCTGCATCGGCAGATATCTGAAAGCTCCCGACCGAGTTCTGTATTTCTAGAGTAGCCCTGACACGGAACTCGGGTCGCACATTACAGGACATGTGCATCTAGACAAGCGATAACGATTCGCGACACATACGTGGAAAAAGTCTAGGAACATATACCGCTCTAGGTAGTGTGTCCTAGACTAGAGGGCATCGTTCGGAAGATAGCGTAAATCCTAGATTAGATCTAGGTCAGAAACAATAAATGTATGCCTGAAGGAAACAAAAATTACAGGGATTGGGATCACGTTATCATTACTAGTTGGGAGACTAGTTAGGTGGTGCAGAGATTAGTATGGGGTACGATAGTATATTCGGTTCGAGATAACTTAACTTAGTTTAGGGTGCTTTCCCATTTCCAGCATATACTTATCATGCTCTTTTTTCTTATCCATAGACTGAATAGTCACTAGACTTACCCAGGCTTTATGTCTGACTCTACTTTTCTTTCGTCTTCTTTTCTTCCGTCCCCTCCCCCCCCCCAAGGTAGTTGAGGAGGGAATAGTTCAGCTCAGGTTAGATTGGACCGCTGCCCTTCCCAAGCTTGAAGATTCTTGGACAAAGTGCTTTGGACTCTCCTTTTCGCTGCTATGGCTGGCTTATGCTACATTGGGGAATATAAATGTATTTTTATTCTTCTTTATTTTGTAAGATAGATGATACTCTGATATTGGAAAACAATTATTGTAAAAACTATCTTATCAATAAAGTAAAGTTTTATTTTCCGCTGTTTAATTTCTTTCTGTCTTGTAATTTATCTGCATCTTTTACCCTAAATGCTCCACAGAACTTAGTGCATTCCCTTTGTTAGTGACACTAATGGATGTGGGTGTTACAGGAGTAGCTACCTTGAAGGGGCTGAAGTAGTAGCCGTCCGTACGTACTTGTTGATTGTATGGATATGCGAGGTATTGAGTGCCTCCGATTTCGTCAGACCCTGAACGAACTTGTAAATGGACTATGTGTCTGACATTGGATTTTGCTATGTGCTGATTGATCTCTATTAAATATATATCTGTTTAGCGGCGGAGAATTTATTCTCTTGCTTAACGCCCTTTTATGAGACGTACGAGCTCAGAGGTTATATATCGATAGAAATCAGTCGCATGGAGTGAATTGCTTGTATGGCATGCCTAAGTGACAGATGATCAAGGCTTCTGTTGAAAAGCAAAGTCTTGTGGTTGATGATCAAAGCACGGCCTGTGTGGCATGGCTTTGTGTATAGCATTGTTTCATGAGCCTCACACCCCGGTATGAGCCAGAAACGGGAGAGGACATCAGGGAGGACATGCGTTTCCTTCTAGCTAGGAGTGGTGCTTTGGGTTTTGCACGCCCGGGTATTTTACTTATGTGGATGATGGAAAGCGAGGCCTCGGTTTGCTTCGGTCTCTTCGGAGCCGATGGTGTGGTCGGATATGACCAGTGACACCCCATAGGGCGGGGAAACGCAGTGTTCAGGAATTTTAATCCACATCGGTGGACCAGCCCTGACGATCCGTGGGCCCACCTGTGTCTGGGTCCTGAGACATGAGCTAGATTGTCTCGAATTCGGTAAGGACTATCTTTTGCCATGGTTCATGACGGAAATCCAATTTCCAAATACGACATCATGGGGTTTTGATTGTATAACTATATATGGCGACATAGTGGTATGGGGCGTTAATGCCATCTATGATTGATACTTATGATTTGAAATTGTTTTTGAAACATATAAACACTAGTAATAATATCAAATGATTTGTTTTGCTCGTATCAAGCATATTTTGGCCATTATAAGGTAAAACTCTATCCTCCGGTTTGTGTTGCATTGTGTGATGGGAACTGAGTCTTATAATGGCTTCATTTTTATAAAAAGCATTGCGATATTTAAAGGATTTACTTGTTTTAAAGCGCTGGCAATCCAATGGAGTAAACCTGTTCCGTGAAAGTGGCGTGGTCCTGTGATTAGCCATATTGAAAAATGTGATAAGTAGATTTCTCATACTAATCCCATGACTGACTCATAGTTTGATTCACTTGCAAACTCGGGAGCCCCTATTTCTGTACAGACAGCCTTGTATTCAGGTTTTATCAGGCTCTTTCTAGATAGCTGGAGCTGAAGATGGATTCTATCATTTATCTCTTTTTATGCTGTTCAGCTCCTATTGTACATATTATGTTTGTTTTCCGCTGTAGACATTTATGTATAGCTGAACTGTATTTTGTACTAAGTACGATCCTGTAAACTGTGTAACTCTGATGATTATGTTTATCCAGTGTACTCTATTGTACATTATCTGGTGTATTTATTTATTTATGTTCTGCTGTTATCTGTTTATGTGTTATATTCCAAAGATTACCCTTGCCACCGTCTTATGGGGTTTGGGGTCGTCACAAACATGGTATCAGAAAGCCGATGTCAGACACACATCCATTTACAAGTTCGTTCTGGGTCTGAACGAAACCGGAGGCACCTTATTCCTCATCCCGTATGTCCAATACAGGAGAGAGGTCCACGCATATCCGGTCAATATCCAAGTACGTCTGGACGATCACCACTTATTACCTTGTCTTGGGTGTACAGCCCAATCAAGACGTCGGTAATCATCCAAACGATGTGAAGACCTCCGGTCTTCAACCATCGTCTTGATCCTCGATACATCGTCAAATCAGTTATTCAGAATGGGATAAACCCGGTCTTTCTGAATAACTTGCATATATAATAAACAAGTGCTATAACAACACAACATACACCTCATTCCAATCCAAAATATTCCTTTATTCAAATATTCTTATACTTTGGGAAAGGTTCCCATTAATTTTATCAAAGATAAATTCTTTAAATTTATTCTTTAATTTGCCTTTGGATATCAATTCAAACCAAATTAAAGGTTTATCCAAACTAGTCGGGATTAGCGCACCTTACCGAAGTAATCATTTGTTTAATTTCCCAATCCAAACCTATTCATACAATGAAGAAAAACTGGTAATACTTCATATCTAAGACCACGGTGTTATCGGTAAATTCAATTACCATTTCACGTTCAAATCTAATTAAAGATTTAACTATCGCTTGGAGTAAAACTGGTGGCACTCCATTTTCGATCTTTTTCTTGAATTAATAATTTTAATTATCGCATTCACTTTTCAATCTAATCAAAGATTCATTAAAAATCCATTTAGTTTTAATCTTCCCAAAAATCAATATCAATGATTATTCAAAGCTAAGAAATTAATCTTATCTTTAACTGGGTTAATGAACCTACGTCATTTAAAACACGGTTCGCGATAAACCCAAAATCACATTCCATCAGTCTCCAACCGTAAATTAGTAAGAGAACAATTCCCTAAGTATTAATCCCGAAGGCCGAAACCAACATCAGATCAATACCCAGGAAACTATACAACTTAGCTGATCTCAAGTTAGTTTCTAATTTTCTTAACTCCATTGGGTTTAAGAACAGTATTATTAAAGATACCATTCACAACAAACCCAAAATCTCATTCCATTGTTAATTGGGTTAAAGAACAAGTGTTATTTAAAACACCGTTCACGATAAACCCAAAAATCCAATTCAATTCCATTCCAATTAAATACTAATTAATTGGTAAACTTCATAAAATCTTAATAAATGTAACAACCCGTATTTTCAATAACCTATTATAACGTAAATCGAGGCAGAATTTAATTTATAAATCTGAATCAAGGGAAACGGGCTATGCCATTGCGTTCGTCTCGGAAAAATACGCGAAATAGAGTCCGAGTTTTCGAAAATCGGAGTCCGTATGACCCGATTAAGGCCCAATGAAGTTTTCAGAAAATTTCAAGTTCAAAACAGATTTGAATTTCAAGTTCAAATTTCGAATTTCGGGCCTGGAAGGCTAGGCGGGAAATTTCCCGCCAAGCCAACCAAGTCGACAGGCCTGTCGACTTGGCAGTCGACTTGGTTGGACCCAAGTCGACAACCCTGTCGATTTGGTTCAGCCGGGCAGTTTTGCCTGGTGCACCATTTTGGGGTTTTGGTTAGGTTTTGGGGCCAGATTCGGTTTTAAGGGCTGAGATTAGAATTAGGGTTTAATCCTAAGGTTGAAACTAATCCTAATCTCTATAAATAAGCCCCTAACCTAACCCTAAATCATCATTATTCAACCCTACAACTAAACTATGGCAAAATTATTCTTCTCATGGCCTCCACTCTCTTCATAAAATTTCTAAGTTATTTCTATGAGAGATTTTCAATGCATACAAGTGTTTTCAAGCTTGTATGAGTGTTCTTAGCTTGCATTCAAGTCAAGTTTCCATATTTGCATCATAAAGCAAGGGTTTTGATCATTTTGGCTCAAGGGTTTTTCTATTGGAGCTTGCATTTTGGGTTTATTTGATTGCATAAGGGCTTTGTCTCAATCTATATATATTTTTGTGTCTTCATAAGCATTGTAAGCCCTTTTCTACTTTCATATTTAAACTCTAAAGTTTAATGAATGATGCAAGTTTGGTTGATCATTATGATATGCAAGTTTGCCATGATATGCAAGTTTACTATGTCATGTTATGCAAGTTTGATATGTTATGATATGCAAGTTTGCCATGTTATGTTATGCAAGTTTGCCATGTTATGATATGCAAGTTGTCATGTTATGTATGCAAGTTTGGGTGGATCGTTTTACTCATGTTATCATGTTATGCAAGCTTACCTTGAGTATATGAACGTAAAGCTTCAAGCTTTATGTTAAAGGTTGCATTTTGGCAACATGTAAGTTATCATATCTCTTATGATAACTTGCATGTGAGGCTAAATGTGAACTTATGGCCATTTCTACATGTCATTTATCACCATGTATCACCAATATGCTAAGTTTGGTTTTATGCATGCTTTTGAGGCCTAAAAATGTAATATGCAAGTATATGAACATATGTACATTTCATATGCCACCATGTTAAACTTGTGGCTTCAACACCTTTATGTCATGATTATGCCAAGTTCCCTCTTTCTATCCTTTATGCGCTATTGCGATATGTAAGCGATGGGGTTGCGTTTGGGGTTGGGTAAACTTAAAAGACATAAAAACATAAGATTGGGAATTTACCTATTAAGTTAGGTCTACCCATTGGGAATTTACCTATTAAGTTAGGTCTACCCAAATGCTTGAAAACTTGTAATATGTTTGGTAAACATAATGGACATGACACTTAGAAAATATAAGTGTGACCAACTCGAGGTTGGGTTGAGTTTGTAGCGTAAAACTACCCGGAACCGATCGGTTTAACTAGTTGCTACAAACAATAGGACCCAATGCGAGAAGTTGGTCATGTTGTACCTTGAACCCGAGGTTAGACCAAGTTGTGGTGTAAAGCTACTCGGAACCGACCGGCTTAACTAGTAACCGCAACAAAGTCTAATATGAGAGGTTAAGGCACATTAATTAATTAATGCCTCATGATTAGGGTTAAGTCATGGTCCACTTAATACTTAACCAATTTGGACTTGGTGGATTAATCGGGGTTAAGTCGTGAACCCATCGTTACACTTAACCAAGTTAATCCATGATTAGTAAAAGGGTTAAACCGTACTTAATCCACTAGAAAATCCTAGCAAAGGGGGTCCACTCCAGCAGTAATCCCAAGTTTGTATCATCATGACCCTAGTGACTAGGCTAGGGTGGGGCACGATTACTGGAATGGTATAAGCGACCAAAAACGACGGCCGGGTGGTATGCCGATGTAGTTCCGGACGGACTATGGTCGTGCACGTAGTCCGTATTTGGAGAAGTCACCCATGGGTACCAGTAGATCGAGACTGTGCACTCATGTTTATGGTGTCCAGGGGTTGACACCCTAGGGCTTGATACACCCGAAGGGTGGACCCAGCACAGTCCGACTACAATCATGTTTAGGCCGTATTGACACCAACACGTGACGAGTTAGGCTTATAGGGAGCCGATCGACTAGACCGTTTGGTTGGACCTCGTATTAGGGTCACTTCATGTTATTGGACCTCGTATTAGGGTCACTTCATGTTATTGGACCTCGTATTAGGTCACTTCATGTTATTGGACCTCGTATTAGGGTCACTTCATGTTATTGGGTCAAAGCTTGGGCCAAGGGATCAATACTTGTTTATTCAAGTCATGTTAGCTTGCTAGTACACCTGTGGTGCAAAAACCTTAAACCTGATTATGCGATGACACCTTTATCTACTTTGTTAGTTAATCATCATGCTAGTATGTTGTTATCCTTATGTTCATCCCTGCTTCTCATGCCAGTTAACTTTATCAGTTTACATTGATTGTAGTAGGGCTTACTCAGTCTTTTTGACTGACCTGTTTTCTTTCGCCTCTTTTCTTCCGTTCCCCCCCCCCCCCCCAGGTTCTCAGGGTGGGAATATTGGAGCTTAGCTTGGATTTCGGATCGCTTGCTTGTGGGATTTTAGCTCATGTACGGTTTTGACATGAAGCTAGCTATGGTTATCACTTATTTTGGGGATAGTACTTATGTATTTCAGTTTTTCAGTTGATGTTGTTTTTATCTAGACTTGTTTATTTGGAAAGTTGACATTATGTTGTACCAGACTTGTTTTGAAATAGTTTGAAATCTTCCGCTGTTTTACTTATCTTATTTACTCTGTTTACATATATACATATGTTATGTTCTGCCTTGATATATCATTATGCATGTTTACCTGATTCAAACACCCCTCCAAAGTCAGAGTGCTTGCAAGAGCCACCCTGGCGGAGGTGGGGTGTTACATTTGGTATCAGAGCGTATGGTTTACGAGAAGGAACAAAAAAGGTTTTTAAAACTTTTGGAAAACTATTTTCAAAACCAAGTATAAAGTATTTTCCAAAGAAAAGTCTAGTTTATTTTAAAGGCTATTCCCCAAAAAGCCATTAGCAAAAATTCCTTCGTTTTTCTCCATTCTGAATCTATCTTTTTTCTTCGTTTTCAGTATGGCTGATAACTTTGCTATTCCGGAGGGAGTACACGTACTTGTTTGGTATAGGAGACTTTTGGAGGCTAGGGCGACCGAAGCCGGCCCCGCCGATGTTCCTCCTCCTCCTCCTCCGGTAGTTAATGTTCCTCCTCCTCCTGTCGCTGAGGTTCCTCTTCCTCCTCCCCCTCAGCATCCATAAGAGGATTTCGCGGAGATTTGCAAAGACTTTAAGGCGATGGGTTGCAAGAATTTTGTTGGGATGGAGACTTCTGTTGAGGCAAGAAACTGGTTAAAGGAAACTGAAAACCTCTTTGCTATCTTAGATATAGAAGATCGTAGGAAAGTTCTGTTGGCGGTATGGTTATTGAAAGGGGAAGCTGCTTATTGGTGGGTAGTCACCACCACTACTAGACCAATTGAGACTTGGGATGAGTTTAAAAGAAGGTTTGGACTGAGGTTTTTATCGTCAGCAGAGGAGAACCTTCAGATGGAGAGGTTCCTATCACTAAAGCAAGGGGACATAACCATTAGGGAATACGTGGATAAGTTTAATCAACTTGCTCGGTTTGGTTTAGACTTGGTTAACACAGCTCAGAAGAAGGCCATGCACTTTGCTCTAGGACTAAACGAGCCACTGCGCGGTTTGGCCATATCTCAGATACCCATCGGAGCGACCTTCGAGAGTTTGGTGAATGTGGCCCTACTCAATGAAGAGAATAGGAGTGACAAGAAGGAAATCAAGGTGAATGAGTCTCAAAACAAGAAAACGGGGCCCAAAAAGGAAATGAAAAAGAAGGAGGAGAAGTCTAAAGATAAGAAGGAAAAGAAGTGCTTTACTTGTGGAAGTTCGACTCATCTTATTAAGGATTGTAAGAAGAGGAAAAGGAAGAATGGTGAATGCTTTTTCTGCGGTGAGACTGGACATTTCATCAAAGATTGCCCGAAGAAGCAAGGGCAAGGTCAGACTCAGTGTGCAAGACCGTCTGAAGGGCGAGTTCATCCCCTCAACATCGTTCTTCCAGCTTATGATCGAGGTAGTGTTTCTGTTAAAAGTCTTGTTTACATTTCTGATTTTCCTGTTTGTACTTTGTTTGATTCTGGCGCATCGCATAGTTGTTTCATCTGATCTAGTTGAAAGTTTGCACCTAAGTAGTAGTCTAGTTTATGATCCTGTGTGTGTTTCAAATCCAATTGGGGTTTACGCCCATTTGTCTATTATCTACGTGGATTTGAAAATCTCTATCTTGAGTGTAGAGTTCTCGTGTGATGCTTATATTCTCGGTTTCATGGGGTATGGGTTGATTTTGGGCATGGATTGGTTGTCCAGTTTTGGAGCCATCCTTGATTTTTGAGCATAGGGTTGTGAGGCTCATGACTCGCCTCGGTAAGACCCTAAAAAAAAATCTTGTAACCCTATGAGTCCCGGCATGTTGTGTTATCTTGAATCCCTCAATTCGTCTATCGATAGTTTGCAATCTATGAGGGTGGTCCGAGAATATCCTGATATCTTGGGTGAAGTGAAGGGGTTACCCCTAAACGCGAGTTTAATTTCTGCATTTATCTGGTGGATAATGCAAAGCTGGTTTCTTTGCCAGTTCGGCACATGGCTCCGCGTGAAAGACGGGAGCTAAGTAAGCAAGTGAAGGAGTTGCTTGAGAAGAACTTCATTCGATGAAGCATTTCCGAGGAAGGTGCTCTAGTAGTATTCGCTACTAATGTGGACAGTTCGCTTCGCCCGTTGCGACTATCGTGAGTAGAACAAGAAGAATAGACAACCATTACCAAGGATCGATGATTTGTTTGATCAGCTTGTAGGAACATCTGTTTTCTCTTGATCTTGCTACTGGATTCCATCAGCTCAGAGTAGCTAAGGATAGTATAGACAAAACTGCGTTCAGAACTCCAAATGGATTCTTAGAATGGCTGGTCATGCCATTCGGTTTGACTAATGCACCCGCCTACTTCGTGGACTTGATGAGTAGGGTGTTCAAGGAGTTCTTGAACAAGTTTGTCGTGGTCTTCGTAGATGATATTCTGATCTTCTCTAAGGATGAGGAAGAGCATGCAAGGCATCTCATGAAGGTGATGGATACACTTAGAGCCCATCAATTGGAAGCCAAGTCCTCCAAATGTCATTTTGGAGAAAAGAAGTTAGATTTCTTGGGTACATAGTTTCTAAGCAAGGCTTAGCGGTGGATCCCACTAAAGTGGTCGCGGTTCAAGACCGGAAAGCTCCGACGAGGACAAGTGAAGTAAGAAGCTTTCTCAGTTTAATTATTTAGTTAGCGTCCCTTGAGCTTAGACCTACCCTTCTGGATCAAGTAGGGACTTCACAGAAAGAAGACCCGCAGTTAGTCGAGATCATGGACAAGTTGATTCGAGGCGAGATGTTAAGACACCTCGCTATAGATGACAAGGGATGGCTAAGACGCAATGAGAGAAAGAAGGCTCTTGAAGATGCACATCACTTGAGGAGGTGGCCGAGTTTGTCCCAAGGTGCATGTTGTGCCAACAGATTAAGGCCGAGTCATAAAAAGCCCGGTGGGCTATTACATCCATTGGAGGTCCCCGCAATGGAAGTAGTAAAGCGTCACGAAGGATTTCGTGGATGGACTGCCTAGATCAAGGAAAGGGAATACGAGCATGTGGGTCATAGTAGGTAGACTCACGAAGAGTGCTCATTTCACTCCGGTAAAGAGCGAAAGGACTGCATCATAGCTAGCGACAGTTTACTTTCAAGAAATAAAGCGGTTGCATGAGGTTCCCTAAAGTATAGTTAGTAACCATGACTCAATCTTCACTAGCCAGTTTTGGGATAGTCTACGGGAAGTCATGGGCAAGCAACTGAATCTAAGTACGGCCTATCATTCGCAGGCGGATGGTTCATTTCGTTCAAGCATGAGTTATAGAAAATCACGTTAGTAAGAGCAATTGGCAACGTGGATTGGTATTTCCAAGAAAAGTTCTGCTGCGTGGAATACTTTATAGTAAGTAAACGAGATCAAGGATTCACTGGTGAATTTTGGGGAGCTTGCATGAAACCATGAGGTCATAGTTATGTTTAAGCCAAGAATGATAGAAGAGTAAGTGAAAGAGGAAGACGAGAGGCGACAATGAAATGGGTTCCAACTCATATTGGGAAATAAGAGTTAAGAAGCCAAGAAATCATGAGGTAAAAGACGGTCAAAACATAGTAGAGTCAAGCTCAAGGAAACGTGACTTAGAAGACTGAAGGCTAGATACGCGCATCATATCTCTTTCTAAGAGTATATCCTTGATCCTTGTTTTCCGGTGGAACTTACTTGCATGTTATCTTTTACATATATCCTCTCGGTCCCGTTCTCGATCCCATTTCTGTTGTAAACTCCATAAGGGGGTGTGACTCATCGGTTAGTAATACATGTCAAGGTTTAAACGGGTCTGTTAGGTTGACTAAACCTTTTGGGCTTTTATAGAATATGGGTTGGGTTAGGAAGGGATTTCTTGTAATCCAAAAGGAGTATATCTTGCTTATCTTCCCGATCTCTTTGTAGCATATCTTTCTTTTGCTATCTATATCGTGTTAATCTTGTCATGAGAACCTTAGGTAGAAACCCTTTGGATGAAACATGTGTTTGAAACATGTTATGCTTGATGTTTGCAAGTGGTTGCAAGTGTTTGCAAGTGGTTACTCGTGGATGCATTATACACATTAGGCACTAGATCGGCTCACACACTCCTCATATTGCATATGCATGAGTGTTTACGCTTATTCATGGATGAAAACTTTTGTGTTATCACATGGATGTTGCATATGGATGTATGTTATGTGCACACATATAGATGTTATACATTATGTTAGGAATTGCATACATATGGATTCATTTCACTTACATAATTTGCATTGATGATATTTGCATTAGATAAGTACATATACACACACCTTTGCATATGTTCATACAACATTTAGAATCTTGTAAGGACAATGATTGCTCGTGGATGATGTTTTGAGTAGATAGATGTTGGATGGTAGGATACGTTCTTCCTAACTTGAAGATTTCGGGGACGAAATCCTTTAAGGAGGGGAGAATGTAACAACCCGTATTTTCAATAACCTGTTATAACGTAAATCGAGGCAGAATTTAATTTATAAATCTGAATCAAGGGAAACGGGCTATGCCATTGCGTTCGTCTCGGAAAAATACGCGAAATAGAGTCCGAGTTTTCGAAAATCGGAGTCCGTATGACCCGATTAAGGCCCAATGAAGTTTTCAGAAAATTTCAAGTTCAAAACAGATTTGAATTTCAAGTTCAAATTTCGAATTTCGGGCCTGGAAGGCTAGGCGGGAAATTTTCCGCCAAGCCAACCAAGTCGACAGGCCTGTCGACTTGGCAGTCGACTTGGTTGGACCCAAGTCGACAGCCCTGTCGACTTGGCTGTCGACTTGGTTCAGCCGGGCAGTTTTGCCTGGTGCACCATTTTGGGGTTTTGGTTAGGTTTTGAGGCCAGATTCGGTTTTAAGGGCTGAGATTGGAATTAGGGTTTAATCCTAAGGTTGAAACTAATCCTAATCTCTATAAATAAGCCCCTAACCTAACCCTAAATCATCATTATTCAACCCTACAACTAAACTATGGCACAATTATTCCTCTCATGGCCTCCACTCTCTTCATAAAATTTCTAAGTTATTTCTATGAGAGATTTTCAATGCATACAAGTGTTTTCAAGCTTGTATGAGTGTTCTTAGCTTGCATTCAAGTCAAGTTTCCATATTTACATCATAAAGCAAGGGTTTTGGTCATTTTGGCTCAAGGGTTTTTCTATTGAAGCTTGCATTTTGGGTTTATTTGATTGCATAAGGGCTTTGTCTCAATCTATATATATTTTTGTGTCTTCATAAGCATTGTAAGCCCTTTTCTACTTTCATATTTAAACTCTAAAGTTAAATGAATTATGCAAGTTTGTTTGATCATTATGATATGCAAGTTTGCCATGATATGCAAGTTTACTATGTCATGTTATGCAAGTTTGATATGTTATGATATGCAAGTTTGCCATGTTATGTTATGCAAGTTTGCCATGTTATGATATGCAAGTTGTCATGTTATGTATGCAAGTTTGGGTGGATCGTTTTACTCATGTTATCATGTTATGCAAGCTTACCTTGAGTATATGAACGTAAAGCTTCAAGCTTTATGTTAAAGGTTGCATTTTGGCAACATGTAAGTTATCATATCTCTTATGATAACTTGCATGTGAGGCTAAATGCGAACTTATGGCCATTTCTACATGTCATTTATCACCATGTATCACCAATATGCTAAGTTTGGTTTTATGCATGCTTTTGAGGCCTAAAAATGTAATATGCAAGTATATGAACATATGTACATTTCATATGCCACCATGTTAAACTTGTGGCTTCAACACCTTTATGTCATGATTATGCCAAGTTCCCTCTTTCTATCCTTTATGCGCTATTGCGATATGTAAGCGATGGGGTTGCGTTTGGGGTTGGGTAAACTTAAAAGACATAAAAACATAAGATTGGGAATTTACCTATTAAGTTAGGTCTACCCATCGGGAATTTACCTATTAAGTTAGGTCTACCCAAATGCTTGAAAACTTGTAATATGTTTGGTAAACATAATGGACATGACACTTAGAAAATATAAGTGTGACCAACTCGAGGTTGGGTTGAGTTTGTAGCGTAAAACTACCCGGAACCGACTGGCTTAACTAGTTGCTACAAACAATAGGACCCAATGTGAGAAGTTGGTCATGTTGTACCTTGAACCCGAGGTTAGACCAAGTTGTGGTGTAAAGCTACCCGGAACAGACCGGCTTAACTAGTAACTGCAACAAAGTCTAATGTGAGAGGTTAAGGCACATTAATTAATTAATGCCTCGTGATTAGGGTTAATTCATGGTCCACTTAATACTTAACCAATTTGGACTTGGTGGATTAATCGGGGTTAAGTCGTGAACCCATCGTTACACTTAACCAAGTTAATCCATGATTAGTAAAAGGGTTAAACCGTACTTAACCCACTAGAAAATCCTAGCAAAGGGGGTCCACTCCAGCAGTAATCCCAAGTTTGTATCATCATGCCCTAGGGACTAGGCTAGGGTGGGGCACGATTACTGGACTGGTATAAGCGACCAAAAACGACGGCCGGGTGGTACGCCGATGTAGTTCCGGACGGACTATGGTCGTGCACGTAGTCCGTATTTGGAGAAGTCACCCATGGGTACCAGTAGATCGAGACTGTGCACTCATGTTTATGCTGTCCAGGGGTTGACACCCTAGGGCTTGATACACCCGAAGGGTGGACCCAACACAGTCCGACTACAATCATGTTTAAGCCGTATTGACACCAACACGTGACGAGTTAGGCTTATAGGGAGCCGATCGACTAGACCGTTTGGTTGGACCTCGTATTAGGGTCACTTCATGTTATTGGACCTCGTATTAGGGTCACTTCATGTTATTAGACCTCGTATTAGGGTCACTTCATGTTATTGGACCTCGTATTAGGGTCACTTCATGTTTATTGGGCCAAAGCTTGGGCCAAGGGATCAATACTTGTTTATTCAAGTCATGTTAGCTTGCTAGTACACCTGTGGTGCAAAAACCTTAAACCTGATTATGCGATGACACCTTTATCTACCTTGTTAGTTAATCATCATGCTAGTATGTTGTTATCCTTATGTTCATCCCTGCTTCTCATGCCAGTTAACTTTATCAGTTTACATTGATTGTAGTAGGGCTTACTCAGTCTTTTTGACTGACCTGTTTTCTTTCGCCTCTTTTCTTCCGTTCCCCCCCCCCCCGGTTCTCAGGGTGGGAATATTGGAGCTTAGCTTGGATTTCGGATCGCTTGCTTGTGGGATTTTAGCTCATGTACGGTTTTGACATGAAGCTAGCTATGATTATCACTTATTTTGGGGATAGTACTTATGTATTTCAGTTTTTCAGTTGATGTTATTTTTATCTAGACTTGTTTATTTGGAAAGTTGACATTATGTTGTACTAGACTTGTTTTGAAATAGTTTGAAATCTTCCGCTGTTTTACTTATCTTATTTACTCTGTTTACATATATACATATGTTATGTTCTGCCTTGATATATCATTATGCATGTTTACCTGATTCAAACACCCCTCCAAAGTCAGAGTGCTTGCAAGAGCCACCCTGGCGGAGGTGGGGTGTTACAATAAAAGATGTAATCTTTTCTCAACTGGGTTTAAGAATAGTGTTAGTGAAGACACCGTTCACGACAAACACAACATCCCATTTGATATTAAATACAAGACTCTGAATAGAAAATATATCGGCTTATATTCAATACCAAATTCTGATATCAATGAATATCGTCTTAGAATAATGATATATATCTTCCAAATTCCTCCGCAATGTCCGTATAATCACGGAATCCAATATCGAAATATTCCAAAGATAATTTCGATTCAAATCCATTCCAATTCATGTATTGGAAATTCCGGTTATTTTTAAAACCATTTCAAATCCAATTTATTTATTTAAAAATATTGGACTATAATTCTAGTTCATAACTAGTTCATTTCAAAAAAAAATATTATCCTTTCAAATATGGAATTTTTCATCCTAATTCTTTCCAAATCATTTCTTATGATTTTACACTAATTATTGATATTTTAAATAATATTATCAAGCCCTGTACAATCGATTTTCATAAACGGCCATCGAACTGCATTACAGCGACCTTTTCCCAAATTTGATTTGGACATAATTCCAAATCCACCCGTTAGATTTCAAATCTCTCATATTCATTAGAAATCTCTTTTCGATATGAACCCAATAGTTCCGGTTTTAGGAGAATCCAACGGTCGGATCTCCCATGATGTCCGTTTGAAGTTAGTGGTCGAAATTCGCGAACTACCGCGGCGTGGTGCATTCTATTCAGGCCATTATATATATATATATATATATATATATATATATATATATATATATATATATATATCATCTTCCATTTAAAACGTATTTTATAAATCGTTTTAAATTCGTTTTCAAAACGATTTCAACTTCATACTCAATTTCTAATCAAAACTAAATATTCAATATCATCGATATATAAATGATAGTATTTTCAAAACATTATATTTCAAAATCATTTCCTTTTCGATATTCATTATTGAAATGAATAAAATCTATATAAATATCGTTCACGTCAAAATGGCATCGATTAAATCAACACGGCTTTATATATTTAAATATTTTCGTGTCCATCCCAAATCGGACATCGAAATTAGATTTTGATCCATTACTGAATATTATTTTAAAATATTCATTATTTTAAAATATTCGTTATTTTAAAATATTCATTCTTTTTGAACTGGAATCAGACACAACCCATTACCATATAATTTAATTATATGGATTTCATACAAAACGTGTATAGTACAACAATGATAAACAATCAACCATCATCCAGAGTGTATTCTACACTGCATAAGCATTAAATATAAATATTTAATGCTTACAACAGCCTGTCAATCAATCGATCGACATACAACTAAACAACTGGGATTAGTGCACCTCAAATTTCATCCCAACACCCGTGTAGGGTTTCAATCGACAAACACTGAATATTATTTGTGCAGTTGGGCAATGTGTAAAATATATCATCCCAATCAATATCAATCAAATGGGTGTGCATAAACAAATCATCTGACTTGTAAATGAGTATTTGTTTTATTCATATACCCGTTAAAAATTATATTTTTAACGATAAAATATTTATTCTGTTCATTTACATAATAAAAATGATATTTTTATTGTTCTAATATATTTTAGAAAATTTTGGCGGCATAAAGGAGTGATATCAAAATCGGGTAATGTCAAGCATTATCCCTCTCTGATATTGGCTCGCTCCATATACACATAAAAATTCATTTCACTCAAACAACCAAATTCAACCAAATAATCTAATCAACCAAACCAAACAATCAAACAAGTAGTCCATAGTCTGTGGACAACGGGGAACAGTTCATATATGCAGTTATAAAATAAATAACTGTTTAAGAAAATTATAGTGAGGAGGAGTTCTCACCTTCGGGTTCCACTCCCCATTCTTTTTTTCTGAACGGTTTGAATTCCGATTTGATTTCAATCTGATCCATCGCCATCTGTTTCACGCAGTTGATTATTAAAAATCACATTTATATACTCTTACTTCACACATAAAAATCATATTTTTATGTTGTTGTTTATATTATAAAAATTATATTTTTATAATTCAGTTTTCCATATTTTTATAACGCTAATTCTTATATAAAAATCGCATTTTTATATAAAGAGATTTCATATAAAAATCACATTTTTATTTGGAGACTATATATAAAAATCGTATTTTTATATAATTAAAAACCCCTGCTTTATATAATTAAAAATTTAATCTTTTTATTTTATAAAAATCAAATCCTTTTATTTTTAAAAATCATGTCTTTACATGCTAATCACAAAATAAAAATCATGCCTCTACCATGTAGATTATATAATAAAAATCACGTCTTTACCATGTATACTTTATAATAAAAATCATTCCTTTACCATGCAGATTATATAATAAAAAGCATTCCATTACCATGTATACTATATAATAAAAATCATTCCTTTACCATGTATACAAATCTTTGTTTATACATTAGTACAAAAAATAATTAACTAATGATAATAAAAAAATTGTTTAACTTAATTTAATTACCTTAACTAACCTTCATACCTTTAATCATTCTTCACTGTTCCGTTCAAGCTCCAGGCTGATGCTCGAATTCAAGCTCCATTGCTAGGGTTCGCCACACCCACGCCCAGAAGCCGCCGGAATCAAATCCGCGGGTGCCACAACCTCCGCCTGAAGCTCTTCCACCTTCACCTCCATCCTCACGCATCCCTAGTTCGAGTTTCGTTCTCTGGCGAAGACGAGCATTACGGCTCCGTTTTGAGGCTCGAGAGGGAAGGGGGTGTGTCGTCATTGCTAGGAGGAAAGAGAAGGGGGAATCGGAGGGGCACGTCGTGCTGATCCGGCGGTGGGAGTGATTCGAGGGGCAAGTGTGTAACAACCCGAAAATCTGGGCCAGTTTAAAAATTTTATTTTGGCAATTTTAGCGAATTTTGATTATTTAAAATGAATTATTTTAAATAATATTGACGAGAAATTTATTTAGAATATAATTCGAACGTTTATATTATATACGTCGTCATTAGAATATAAATAATTATATATAATTATAAATAGAATTGAAAATGGGGCGGTAGTTCGATAATTCGATTTCAAACTTCAATTGAACGTACCAGGTGCAAAACAATCCGGATTTTAGTGAAACCAAAAACGTTGGGATCTAATTGTGACTATCTTTCCAGCGAATCCGAAAAATCGAAATTTCATAGCGGTAATCAAAAGATATGTCCAGTTGAAAATTCTGAATAGTCGTTATGGAATTCAGGCCCTTAAAAATGGAAATTTTGCAAACGACCTCGGATTTCGACGAAACCACTTTTGTTGGGTCCGAGATGTAAAGTTATTGCTAGGTTTCAAATTTCATAATTTTTCGAATCAATATGTGAGCGTGGCAAAGGAAAACGCGTTTGACCAGTTTTAGTTGATTTTAATCGACTGGAAAATGGCCATTTTTCTAACGGTCTCAGAATTCGACGAAACTAGTTTTGTTAGGACCGTATCGTCAATACGAAGCTAGAAAATATTTTTCTGGAATTTTTAGGGTTCGTATGTGACCCTGGTAAATTGAAATGTGCGTTCAAATTCAATATATAGAATTATATGTTGATTTTGACGAAAACTGGTCGTAACGGCCGAATTGGCTTACATAACATATCCTATTATGTTCGGAATGGGGGTAATTAGTTAGGGGCGACAGTCGTTGGGTTTCGTTTGGAATTCAAATACGAAGTCAACTTTTTAGTGAATTAAATGGAAAATAAAATATAAAATATATATATATATATATTTCGTTTAAACCCTTTTCCCCCAATCAAGTTTCCCAAATCAGAAAAACAAATCGAAAAAAGGGAAATTAAAATGGCGATGAGCAGCAGACGTCATCGCGCCCCCTTGCCATCGCCATCGACGTCCCAGCTCTCCCGTCCCCTCCACCATTTTCTGCTTCGATCGAAGAAGGCTGCGAGCATCACACCACCGAAACCGCGAGCGCCAATCGACCCTGTAGCCCCCATCGCGACCCAGCGCCACTACCAGAACCTTCCACCGCGAGGCGTTTCCCTCCTCCTCCCCGATGGTTTCAGGCGAAGTACGGTGTCGTGCTACAGGGGGGTCAATGCTAAGTCAACGGTGGGTTTTGGTTACAGTGGGAAGATGAAGACGAGTTCTGATTGTGGGGTTCAGATGATTTACAGTAAGTTTTTATATTTTAATTTAATTTGTTTATTTTATATAGGATTAGCTTATTAAAAATAGGGTTTTAGTTTATAAAAATAATATTTTTATATATAGGGGAAGCTAAGATGTTTATATAAATAAAAAGAATAGATTTTTACTTAACGAAATCAGTTTTAAGTAAAATAAAAATTAGTTCTCGAGTAGAACATCATGGGTAAGATCTGAAATTGTTAACATAGAAAAGTTATAATCTTTATAATAAGAAAGTTATAGTCTTTATAATAAGAAAGTTATAATCTTTATATTAGAAAAGTTATAATCTTTATATAGGAAAATATGATTTTCCTTTATGTATAGCAAATATAAATTGGATTTTTATATATTCGAATAGCGAAGAAAAATTGGATTTTTATATATTCGAATAGCGAAGAAAAACTGAATTTATATATATATGAAGTAGCGGTAAAAATTCGATTTTTATATTGGAAGTAGCACTGTTAAAAATATAATTTTTAACATATACTTCGTGAAACAGACTGCGTTGGAAGCACGACGAAGATCTTCTACCTATGAAGTGTCGTGAAGTTGGATAGCTATTTGTGAGAATTTCTCACCTTTCAATTTCTTTTTGTAGTTATATATATATATACTAGGATGCAGACGGTGCTTAGTAGCACCCGACACAATCGTCCACAGACCATGGACTTGTTTGTTTGATTGCAAAAATTAGTTAGATTATTTGATTGGATTGAATTTTTTGGTGAAATTGATTTGATTGATGTGTGAATGGCGTGGGCCTTCACTAGACCGGGGATAAGGCTAGGCCTTGTCCCGTTTCTAGTATCGTGTCGTTATGCCGCCAAAATTTTCTAAAATATGTTAGAAAAATAAAAATATTATTTTATTGAATAAATGAACTGAATAGAACATTCATAGGGTAAATAAAATATTTTATCGTTAAAAATATAGTTTTAACGTGGAAGTGAATAAAATAAAATATTCATTTACAAACCGGACGGTTTGTTTATGTACACCTATTTGAAGGACATTGATTGGGACGATAAATTTTACACATCGTCCAACTGCACACCTAAAATCTGTGTTTGATTGTTTGAAACCCCACACGGGTGTTGGGATGAAATTTGAAGTTCACTCATCCTGATTGATTAAATATGTCGATCGATTGATTGACAGGCTGTTATAAGCATTGAATATCTATATTTGATGCTTATGTAGTGTAGTGCACTTTGGTTGATGGTTGATTATTTTGAATACTATTATATGCGTGTGTGATGTATGAAATTCCATATAATTAACATTATATGGTGATTGATTGGGCCTCATTCCAATTTAGAAAATAAAGAATATTATAAAATAAAGGTTCATGTGTTGACTGTACTCATCCGTTGAGATTAGTCATGTGTTGAACGAAATATTTTAATAATAAATTTTATATCTTTATCACTATAAAATAAAGGTTCATGTGTTGACTGTACTCATCCGTTGAGATTAGTCATGTGTTGAACGAAATAATTTAACAAAAATAGTCACACGTGGACAGTACTCATTCGTTGAGATTAGTCGTGTGTTGACAAAAATAAATATTCATTTGTTGAATAGAATAAAGGAATATATGAAGCCGTGTTGATTAGATTGACGCCATTTTGACGTGAACGATATTTATATCGATTTTATTCGATTTCGAAATGAATCGAACTAAAAACGATTTCGAAATGAATTGAATTGAAAACGATTTCGAAATGAATTGAGAACGAATTCAAATTGAATTGAAAGCGAATTGAAATGAATTCAAATTGAATTGAAATTTGAATTGAATAGAAATGAATTTTAAAACGAATTTATAAAGAAGAATTCAATTTTGATTTGAATTGAAATGGAAGTTGGAATTGCTTTTGCAACGAATTTTAAAACTATTTATATAATTCGTTTTAAATAGAAATCGAAGAAATATATATTATATATATAATATAATGGCCTGAATAGAACGCGCCGCGCAGCGGTAGTTCGCGAATTTCAACCATTGACTTCGAACGGATATTGCGGGAGATCCGACCGTCGGATTCTCCTAAAACCAGAACCGTTGGGTTCGTATCGAAAAGAGCTTTCTAATGAATGTTAGAAATTTGAAATCTAACGGTTGGATTTGGAATTATGTCCAAATCAAATTTGAAAAAGGTCGCTATACGTGCAGTTCGATGGCCATTGGTGGAAATCGACTGTACGTGCCTTGGTAAAATTATTAAAAATAGTAATAATTTGTGTAAAATCATAAGAAATGATTTAGAAAGAATTAGGATGAAAAACTCCATACTTGAAAAGATAAAAATAGAATTTTATCGAAATAAACTAGTTTTGAACTAGAATTATAATTCTATTTATTTTTAAGTAAATAAATTGAATTTGAAAAGGGTTTTAAAAATAACCAGAATTTCCAATGATTGCATTGGAGTGGATTTGAATCGAAATTGTCTTCGGAATATTTCGATGTTGGAATTCGTGATTATACGGATGTTGTTATGGAAATTTGAAAGATATATATTTATATCGTTATTTCCAATACGACATTTGTTAATCGTAGAATTTGGTATTGAATATAAGCCGATATATTTTCTATTCAGAGCCTTGTATTGAATATCAAATGTGATTTGGGTTTGTCGTGAATGGTGTCTTCACTAACACTGTTCTTGAACCCAGTTGAGAAGAGATTAAATCTTTTTATTTAGATTTAATGAAGTGTACCAATTAAATAATATTTAATTGGAATTGAATTGATATTGATTTTTGGGTTTATCGTGGACAGTGTTTTAAATAACACTCGTTCTTTAACCCGATAATTAATGGAAATGTGATTTTGGGTTTATCGTGAACCGTGTTTTAAATGACACTGATTCTTTAACCCAGTCACAGATTAAAACTAAGTGGAGTTTTAATGAATCTTTAATTAGATTGAAAAGATCGAGAATGGAGTATTACCAGTTTTACTCCAGGCGATAGTTAAATCTTTAATTAGATTTAGACGTGAAATGGTAATTGAATTTACCGATAACACCATGGTGTTAGATATGAAGTATGACCAGTTTTACTTCATGGGATGAATAGGTTGGGATTGGGAAATTAAAACAAATGGTTACTTCGGTAAGGTTCGTTAATCCCGACTAGTTTGAATTGATATTCAAAAATAGATTAAAGAATTTATCTTTGATAAAATCAATGGGAACCTTTCCCTATGAATGTGAAATTTAGAAACTAACTGTCGGTTAGCTAAGCAGAATGGTTTCCTGGATATTGATCTGATGTTGGTTTCGGCCTTCGGGGTTAATTTTTGGCGAATTATTCTCTTGATTAATTTACGATTAGTGACTAATGAATTGGAATGAGGCGTATGTTGTGTTTGTGTAACACTTATTTAAAATATACGCGAGTTATTCGGGAAGACCGGGTTTATCCCATTCTGAATAACTGATTCGGCGATAAGTCGAAGATGAAGACGGTGGTTGAAGACCGGAGGTCTTCACATCGTTTGGATAATTACTGATGATCTTGATTGGGTTGTACACCCAAGAGGAGAGAAACAGTTGGTGATCGTCCAGACGTACTTGGAGATCGATGGATATGCGAGGTACAAGATGCCTCCGGTTTCGTTCAGACCCAGAACGGACTTGTAAATGGATAGTGTGTCTGACGTTGTATTCCTTTATACTGTATTGGTGATCTCTGCTAAATTATATCTGTTTGGTGGCAGAGAATTTATTCTCTTGCTATACACCCTTCTCTGAGACGTACGAGCCTAGAGGTTATATATTGACAGAAATCAGTGGTACAGTATGGACTGACAATGTGGCATGCTGAGTTGCATGGATCAAAGCTTTTGTTGAAAAGCAAAGTCTTGTGGTTGATGATCAAAGCACGGCCTTGTGTGGCGTAGCTTTGTGTAACGTTGATTCGCGAGTATCACACCCGGTATGAAATAAAAACGGGAGATGAACATCAGGGAGGACATGCGTTTCTTTCTAGTTAGGAGTGGCGTCAGTGCTTGAACTGGCTGACGAGTTTGACTCATGTGGATGTTGCTTATTATTACTTGCCGAAAAGCGAGGCGCCTGGTTTCGACCGATGCTTCTGGTCGGCTGACGGGCCAGACTTACGCCCCAAAGGGCGGGGAAACGCAGTGTTCAGGCATAATAATCCACATCGGTGGACCGGCCCTGACGATCCATGGGGCAGTTGCGGCTGTTCCTGAGGCTCGGACTAGACAGTCTCGAATCGGTGAGGATCTTGCCCCTAGCCTCGGTTCATACCATAAATGATAACCCAACTTCCAATACGACATCGCGGTTTTGATTATAAACTTATATATGGCGACATAGTGGTATGGGTCATTCATGCCGTCTATGATTGATACTTATGATTTGAAGTTGTTTTATACACTATGCACTTATTATAGTATCAAATAATCTGTTTTAAACGTATCAAGCATTCTTTGGCTATTATAAGGTAAAAACCTAATCCCCCGACTTGCGTTGCATTGTGTGATAGGACCTGGGTCTTATAATAGCTTCATTTTTCTTTATTTAGCATTGCGCTGTTGTTTTATGCACTGGTATTCTTGGGAGGAAACCCGTTCCGTGTTATACGGTGTGGTCCCTTGATTTACCTAATGATTTAAAATAAAGATTAATAACTGTTTTCGTTCTCACACCAGTCACATGACTGACCTGGAGTTTATTGTTTTAACCTAAACTCTGGGTGCCCTTATTTTGACACGAGCAGCCAGTAGTTTTGGTTTTGCAGATTTATATTCACAGGATCCTGGTTTACAGCTGGAACGATATCCGGAAAGCTTTGTATCCACATATCTCTTCTAGTTGTGTATTGTATTATTTTCCGCTGCTATGTATTTAAATGTAATTTAAATCTCTGATATTTCTGCGTAATATTCATTTATACTCTGTATATTCTTGTATTCTGATGCATTGTTGTAATATACAATGAAATGTTCTTCCGTCTGCGTTTTGTTGTGGCTTGTTCTCGACTCAATCCGTTCTTTCTCATCTCTTCGGAGACCGGGGAAGTTCGGGTCGTTTCAACGTGGTATCAGAGCTTTGGTTTACAAAGCTCAGAGAATAAGGCACATTAGAACCATACGAAAGAATTCATCAGATGTTGGATTAGTAATATCCAATGAGAGTGACTCGTTAGAGATAGGATCAGTAGTATCCTAGAACGAGTGTGAAGAGTATATTTTTTTCAAATGAAAACAATATTGTTTGAAATTTTAAAATCAATTATCCGTATTTGATTATTTATTTCATATTGATTAGGACAATCCAATATATAAAGATTTTGCGTATGCGCCTAGCTAGCGTGTATTCGAAGTTTTGATATATTGGATAGATATAGAGTTACACTCTAGTCACCTGGGGGTGATTCTGATGGTTGATATATCATCATCAAAATTTATATTCGAGTGACGAACGTGTAATATCTATATATTTCCTATTGACTGGTGTGAGAACCAAAAATTATATAAGGCCTATTGTTGTGATTTGGCATCAAAAACATGATTTTTGTATATGTATCAAAATTATGAATTTGAAACTCTAATTCACTAATTGATTGATGTTTGTGTTGTTTGTTTATTTGTTTGATAATTTTGAACCATTATGCCTAATATAACCAAATATTGAATTGTATTGAAATTTGGTCGCATTTGCTCGCATATACTTGTACTTACATTGAACAGGTCATAGCAAGGAGGCTAGAGCAGAGAATAAAATTTGTTTGCCCGACAAATAGGTACATGTTTACTATATAATTTACTGTTTTGTTTGGGTGATGATGATTTTATGAGCCTATTGGCTAGCCGCTTGGCTTTTTCTTTTTGAGATCAGAAGGCCTATATGGCAATTTCAGGATTTTCCCGTGGCTCCCGGTGCAGGGGAGGTTATGGCGAAAATTTTCGAAAATTTAGGGTGTTAGCCAAATTTTTGAAAAATTTGAAAATTCTCAGAAACTGAAAAGTTGGGGAATGAAAGCCAGATCGAACATAGAGTTGATTAATCAAACCACTTTCGACTTTGTTCCTTTTCGGGGACGAAAAGTTTTAAGTGGGGGAGAGTGAAACAACCCGAAAATCTGGGCCAGTTTAAAAATTTTATTTTGGCAATTTTAGCGAATTTTGATTATTTAAAATGAATTATTTTAAATAATATTGACGAGAAATTTATTTAGAATATAATTCGAACATATATATTATATACGCCGTCGTTAGAATATAAATAATTATATATAATTATAAATAGAATTGAAAATGGCGCGGTAGTTCGATAATTCGATTTCAAACTTCAATTGAACGTACCAGGTGCAAAACAATCCGGATTTTAGTGAAACCAAAAACGTTGGGAACTAATTGTGACTATCTTTCCAGCGAATCTGAAAAATCGAAATTTCATAGCGGTAATCAAAAGATATGTCCAGTTGAAAATTCTGAATAGTCGCTATGGAATTCAGGCCTTTAAAATGGAAATTTTGCAAACGACCTCGGATTTCGACGAAACCACTTTTGTTGGGTCCGAGATGTAAAGTTATTGCTAGGTTTCAAATTTCATAATTTTTTGAATCAATATGTGAGCGTGGCAAAGGAAAACGCGTTTGACCAGTTTTAGTTGATTTTAATCGACTGGAAAATGGCCATTTTTCTAACGATCTCAGAATTCGACGAAACTAGTTTTGTTAGGACCGTATCGTCAATACGAAGCTAGAAAATATTTTTTTGAATTTTTAGGGTTCGTATGTGACCCCGGTAAATTGAAATGTGTGTTCAAATTCAATATATAGAATTATATGTTGATTTTGACGAAAACTGGTCGTAACGGCCGAATTGGCTTACGTAACATATCCTATTATGTTCGGAATGGGGGTAATTAGTTGGGGGCGACAGTCGTTGGGTTTCGTTTGGAATTCAAATACGAAGTCAACTTTTTAGTGAATTAAATGGAAAATAAAATATAAAATATATATATATATATATTTTTCGTTTAAACCCTTTTCCTCCAATCAAGTTTCCCAAATCAGAAAAACAAATCGAAAAAAGGGAAATAAAAATGGCGATAAGCAGCAGACGTCATCGCGCCCCCTTGCCATCGCCATCGACGTCCCAGCTCTCCCGTCCCCTCCACCATTTTCTGCTTCGATCGAAGAAGGCTGCGAGCATCACACCACCAAAACCGCGAGCGCCAACCGACCCCGTAGCCCCCATCGCGACCCAGCGCCACTGCCAGAACCTTCCACCGCGAGGCGTTTCCCTCCTCCTCCCCGATGGTTTCAGGCGAAGTACGGTGTCGAGCTACAGGGGGGTCAATGCTAAGTCAACGGTGGGTTTTGGTTACAGTGGGAAGATGAAGACGAGTTCTGATTGTGGCGTTCAGATGATTTACAGTAAGTTTTTATATTTTAATTTAATTTGTTTATTTTATATAGGATTAGCTTATTAAAAATAGGGTTTTAGTTTATAAAAATAAGATTTTTATATATAGGGGAAGCTAAGATGTTTATATGAATAAAAAGAATAGATTTTTATTTAACGAAATCAGTTTTAAGTAAAATAAAAATTAGTTCTCGAGTAGAACATCATGGGTAAGATATGAAATTGTTAACATAGAAAAGTTATAATCTTTATAATAAGAAAGTTATAGTCTTTATAATAAGAAAGTTATAATCTTTATAATAAGAAAGTTATAATCTTTATAATAAGAAAGTTATAATCTTTATATTAGAAAAGTTATAATCTTTATATAGGAAAATATGATTTTCCTTTATGTATAGCAAATATAAATTGGATTTTTATATATTCGAATAGCGAAGAAAAATTGGATTTTTATATATTCGAATAGCGAAGAAAAACTAAATTTTTATACATATGAAGTAGCGGTAAAAATTCGATTTTTATATAGGAAGTAGCACTGTTAAAAATATAATTTTTAACATATACTTCGTGAAACAGACTGCGTTGGAAGCACGACGAAAATCTTCTACCTATGAAGTGTCATGAAGTTGGATAGCTATTTGTGAGAATTTCTCACCTTTCAATTTCTTTTTGTAGTTATATATATATACTAGGATGCAGATAGTGCTTAGTAGCACCCGACACAATCGTCCACAGACCATGGACTTGTTTGTTTGATTGCAAAAATTAGTTAGATTATTTGATTGGATTGAATTGTTTGGTTAAATGAAATTGATTTGATTGATGTGTGAATGGCGTGGGCCTTCACTAGACCGGGGATAAGGCTAGGCCTTGTCCCGTTTCTAGTATCGTGTCGTTATGCCGCCAAAATTTTCTAAAATATGTTAGAAAAATAAAAATATCATTTTATTGAATAAATGAACTGAATAGAACATTCATAGGGTAAATAAAATATTTTATCGTTAAAAATATAGTTTTAACGTGGAAGTGAATAAAATAAAATATTCATTTACAAACCGGACGATTTGTTTATGTACACCTATTTGAAGGACATTGATTGGGACGATAAATTTTACACATCGTCCAACTGCACAACTAAAATCTGTGTTTGATTGTTTGAAACCCCACACGGGTGTTGGGATGAAATTTGAAGTTCACTCATCCTGATTGATTAAATATGTCGATCGATTGATTGACAGGCTGTTATAAGCGTTGAATATCTATATTTGATGCTTATGCAGTGTAGTGCACTTTGATTGATGGTTGATTATTTTCAATACTATTATATGCGTTTGTGATGTATGAAAATCCATATAATTAACATTATATGGTGATTGATTGGGCCTCATTCCAATTTAGAAAATAAAGAATATTATAAAATAAAGGTTCATGTGTTGACTGTACTCATCCGTTGAGATTAGTCATGTGTTGAACGAAATATTTTAATAATAAATTTTATATCTTTATCACTATAAAATAAAGGTTCATGTGTTGACTGTACTCATCCGTTGAGATTAGTCATGTGTTGAACGAAATAATTTAACAAAAATAGTCACACCTAGACAGTACTCATTCGTTGAGATTAGTCGTGTATTGACAAAAATAAATATTCATTTGTTGAATAGAATAAAGGAATATATGAAGCCGTGTTGATTAGATTGACGCCATTTTGACGTGAACGATATTTATATCGATTTTATTCGATTTCGAAATGAATTGAACTGAAAACGATTTCGAAATGAATTGAATTGAAAACGATTTCGAAATGAATTGAAAACGAATTCAAATTGAATTGAAAGCGAATTGAAATGAATTCAAATTGAATTGAAATTTGAATTGAATAGAAATGAACTTTAAAACGAATTTATAAAGAAGAATTCAATTTTGATTTGAATTGAAATGGAAGTTAGAATTGCTTTTGCAACGAATTTTAAAACTATTTATATAATTCATTTTAAATAGAAATCGAAGAAATATATATTATATATATAATATAATGGCCTGAATAGAACGCGCCGCGCCGCGGCAGTTCGCGAATTTCGACCATTGACTTCGAACGGATATTGCGGGAGATCCGACTGTCGGATTCTCCTAAAACCGGAACCGTTGGGTTCGTATCGAAAAGAGCTTTCTAATGAATGTTAGAAATTTAAAATCTAACGGTTGGATTTGGAATTATGTCCAAATCAAATTTGAAAAAGGTCGCTATACGTGCAGTTCGATGGCCATTGGTGGAAATCGACTGTACGGGCCTTGGTAAAATTATTAAAAATAGTAATAATTTGTGTAAAATCATAAGAAATGATTTAGAAAGAATTGGGATGAAAAACTCCATACTTGAAAAGATAAAAATAGATTTTTATCGAAATAAACTAGTTTTGAACTAGAATTATAATTCTATTTATTTTTAAGTAAATAAATTGAATTTGAAAAGGGTTTTAAAAATAACCAGAATTTCCAATGATTGCATTGGAGTGGATTTGAATCGAAATTGTCTTCGGAATATTTCGATGTTGGAATTCGTGATTATACGGATGTTGTTATGGAAATTTGAAAGATATATATTTATATCGTTATTTCCAATACGACATTTGTTAATCGTAGAATTTGGTATTGAATATAAGCCGATATATTTTCTATTCAGAGCCTTGTATTGAATATCAAATGTGATTTGGGTTTGTCGTGAATGGTGTCTTCACTAACACTGTTCTTGAACCCAGTTGAGAAGAGATTAAATCTTTTTATTTAGATTTAATGAAGTGTACCAATTAAATAATATTTAATTGGAATTGAATTGATATTGATTTTTGGGTTTATCGTGGACAGTGTTTTAAATAACACTCGTTCTTTAACCCAATAATTAATGGAAATGTGATTTTGTGTTTATCGTGAACCGTATTTTAAATGACACTGATTCTTTAACCCAGTCACAGATTAAAACTAAGTGGAGTTTTGATGAATCTTTAATTAGATTGAAAAGATCGAGAATGTAGTATTACCAGTTTTACTCCAGGCGATAGTTAAATCTTTAATTAGATTTAGACGTGAAATGGTAATTGAATTTACCGATAACACCGTGGTGTTAGATATGAAGTATGACTAGTTTTACTTCATGGGATGAATAGGTTGGGATTGGGAAATTAAAACAAATGGTTACTTCGGTAAGGTTTGTTAATCCCGACTAGTTTGAATTGGTATTCAAAAATAGATTAAAGAATAAATTAAAGAATTTATCTTTGATAAAATCAATGAGAACCTTTCCCTATGAATGTGAAATTTAGAAACTAACTGTCGGTTAGCTAAGCAGAATGGTTTCCTGGATATTGATCTGATGTTGGTTTCGGCCTTCGGGGTTAATTTTTGGCGAATTATTCTCTTGATTAATTTACGATTAGTGACTAATGAATTGGAATGAGGCGTATGTTGTGTTTGTGTAACACTTATTTAAAATATACGCGAGTTATTCGGGAAGACCGGGTTTATCCCATTCTGAATAACTGATTCGGCGATAAGTCGAAGATGAAGACGGTGGTTGAAGACCGGAGGTCTTCACATCGTTTGGATAATTACTGATGATCTTGATTGGGCTGTACACCCAAGAGAAGAGAAACAGTTGGTGATCGTCCAGACGTACTTGGAGATCGATGGATATGCGAGGTACAAGGTGCCTCCGGTTTCGTTCAGACCCAGAACGGACTTGTAAATGGATAGTGTGTCTGACGTTGTATTCCTTTATACTGTATTGGTGATCTCTGCTAAATATATATCTGTTTGGTGGCAGAGAATTTATTCTCTTGCTATACACCCTTCTCTGAGACGTACGAGCCTAGAGGTTATATATTGGCAGAAATCTGTGGTACAGTATGGACTGACAATGTGGCATGCTGAGTTGCATGGATCAAAGCTTTTGTTGAAAAGCAAAGTCTTGTGGTTGATGATCAAAGCACGGCCTTGTGTGGCGTAGCTTTGTGTAACGTTGATTCGCAAGTATCACACCCGGTATGAACTAAAAACGGGAGATGGACATCAGGGAGGACATGCGTTTCTTTCTAGTTAGGAGTGGCGTCTGTGCTTGAACTGGCTGACGAGTTTGACTCATGTGGATGTTGCTTATTATTACTTGCTGAAAAGCGAGGCGCCTCGTGATATCGGTTTCGACCGATGCTTCTGGTCGGCTGACAGGCCAGGCTTATGCCCCAAAGGGCGGGGAAACGCAGTGTTCAGGCATAATAATCCACATCGGTGGACCGGCCCTGACGATCCATGGGGCAGTTGCGGCTGTTCCTGAGGCTCGGACTAGACAGTCTCGAATCGGTGAGGATCTTGCCCCTAGCCTCGGTTCATACCATAAATGATAACCCAACTTCCAATACGACATCGCGGTTTTGATTGTAAACTTATATATGGCGACATAGTGGTATGGGTCATTCATGCCGTCTATGATTGATACTTATGATTTGAAGTTGTTTTATACACTATGCACTTATTATAGTATCAAATAATCTGTTTTAAACGTATCAAGCATTCTTTGGCTATTATAAGGTAAAAACCCTATCCTCCGGCTTGCGTTGCATTGTGTGATAGGACCTGGGTCTTATAATAGCTTCATTTTTCTTTATTTAGCATTGCGCTGTTGTTTTATGCACTGGTATTCTTGGGAGAAAACCCGTTCCGTGTTATACGGCGTGGTCCCTTGATTTACCTAATGATTTAAAATAAAGATTAATAACTGTTTTCGTTCTCACACCAGTCACATGACTGACCTGGAGTTTATTGTTTTAACCTAAACTCTGGGTGCCCTTATTTTGACACGGGCAGCTAGTAGTTTTGGTTTTGCAGATTTATATTCACAGGATCCTGGTTTACAGCTGGAACGATATCCGGAAAGCTTTGTATCCGCATATCTCTTCTAGTTGTGTATTGTATTATTTTCCGCTGCTATGTATTTAAATGTAATTTAAATCTATGATATTTCTGTGTAATATTCATTTACACTCTGTATATTCTTGTATTCTGATGCATTGTTGTAATATACAATGAAATGTTCTTCCGTCTGCGTTCTGTTGTGGCTTGTTCTCGACTCAATCCGTTCTTTCTCATCTCTTCGGAGACCGGGGAAGTTCGGGTCGTTTCAACGTGGTATCAGAGCTTTGGTTTACAAAGCTCAGAGAATAAGGCACATTAGAACCATACGAAAGAATTCATCAGATGTTGGATTAGTAATATCCAAATGAGAGTGACTCGTTAGAGATAGGATCAATAGTATCCTAGAACGAGTGTAAAGAGTATATTTTTTTCAAATGAAAACAATTTTGTTTGAAAATTTATAATCAATTATCCGTATTTGATTATTTATTTCATATTGATTAGGACAATCCAATATATAAAGATTTTGCGTATGCGCCTAGCTAGCGTGTATTCGAAGTTTTGATATATTGGATAGATATAGAGTTACACTCTAGTCACCCGGGGGTGATTCTGATGGTTGATATATCATCATCAGAATTTATATTCGAGTGACGAACGTGTAATATCTATATATTTCCTATTGACTGGTGTGAGAATCAAAAATTATATAAGGCCTATTGTTGTGATTTGGCATCAAAAACATGATTTTTGTATATGTATCAAAATTATGAATTTGAAACTCTAATTCACTAATTGATTGATGTTTGTGTTGTTTGTTTATTTGTTTGATAATTTTGAACCATTATGCCTAATATAACCGAATATTGAATTGTATTGAAATTTGGTCGCATTTGCTCGCATATACTTGTACTTACATTGAACAGGTCATAGCAAGGAGGCTAGAGCAGAGACTAAAATTTGTTTGCCCAACAAATAGGTACATGTTTACTATATAATTTACTGTTTTGTTTGGGTGACGATGATTTTATGAGCCTATTGGCTAGCCGCTTGGCTTTTTCTTTTTCTTTTTGAGATCAGAAGGCCTATATGGCAATTTCGGGATTTTCCCGTGGCTCCCGGTGCAGGGGAGGTTATGGCGAAATTTTTCGAAAATTTAGGGTGTTTGCCAAATTTTTGAAAAATTTGGCAATTCTCAGAAACTGAAAAGTTGGGGAATGAAAGCCAGATCGAACGTAGAGTTGATTAATCAAACCACTTTCGACTTTGTTCCTTTTCGGGGACGAAAAGTTTTAAGTGGGGGAGATTGTAACAACCCGAAAATCTGGGCCAGTTTAAATTTTTTATTTTGGCAATTTTAGCGAATTTTGATTATTTAAAATGAATTATTTTAAATAATATTAACGAGAAATTTATTTAGAATATAATTCGAACATATATATTATATACGCCGTCGTTAGAATATAAATAATTATATATAATTATAAATAGAATTGAAAATGGCGCGGTAGTTCGATAATTCGATTTCAAACTTCAATTGAACGTACCAGGTGCAAAACAATCCGGATTTTAGTGAAACCAAAAACGTTGGGATCTAATTGTGACTATCTTTCCAGCGAATCCGAAAAATCGAAATTTCATAGCGGTAATCAAAAGATATGTCCAGTTGAAAATTCTGAATAGTCGCTATGGAATTCAGGCCCTTAAAAATGGAAATTTTGCAAACGACCTCGGATTTCTACGAAACCACTTTTGTTGGGTCCGAGATGTAAAGTTATTGCTAGGTTTCAAATTTCATAATTTTTCGAATTAATATGTGAGCGTGGCAAAGGAAAACGCGTTTGACCAGTTTCAGTTGATTTTAATCGACTGGAAAATGGCCATTTTTCTAACGGTCTCAGAATTCGACGAAACTAGTTTTGTTAGGACCGTATCGTCAATACGAAGCTAGAAAATATTTTTCTGTAATTTTTAGGGTTCGTATGTGACCCCGGTAAATTGGAATGTGCGTTCAAATTCAATATATAGAATTATATGTTGATTTTGACGAAAACTGGTCGTAACGACCGAATTGGCTTACGTAACATATCCTATTATGTTCGGAATGGGGGTAATTAGTTAGGGGCGACAGTCGTTGGGTTTCGTTTGGAATTCAAATACGAAGTCAACTTTTTAGTGAATTAAATGGAAAATAAAAAATATATATATATATATATATATATTTCGTTTAAACCCTTTTCCCCCAATCAAGTTTCCCAAATCAGAAAAACAAATCGAAAAAAGGGAAATAAAAATGGCGATGAGCAGCAGACGTCATCGCGCCCCCTTGCCATCGCCATCGACGTCCCAGCTCTCTCGTCCCCTCCACCATTTTCTGCTTCGATCGAAGAAGGCTGCGAGCATCACACCACCAAAACCGCGAGCGCCAATCGACCCCGTAGCCCCCATCGCGACCCAGCGCCACTGCCAGAACCTTCCACCGCGAGGCGTTTCCCTCCTCCTCCCCGATGGTTTCAGGCGAAGTACGGTGTCGAGCTACAGGGGGGTCAATGCTAAGTCAACGGTGGGTTTTGGTTACAGTGGGAAGATGAAGACGAGTTCTGATTGTTGGGTTCAGATGATTTACAGTAAGTTTTTATATTTTAATTTAATTTGTTTATTTTATATAGGATTAGCTTATTAAAAATAGGGTTTTAGTCTATAAAAATAATATTTTTATATATAGGGGAAGCTAAGATGTTTATATGAATAAAAAGAATAGATTTTTATTTAATGAAATCAGTTTTAAGTAAAATAAAAATTAGTTCTCGAGTAGAACATCATGGGTAAGTTCTGAAATTGTTAACATAGAAAAGTTATAAACTTTATAATAAGAAAGTTATAATCTTTATAATAAGAAAGTTATAATCTTTATATTAGAAAAGTTATAATCTTTATATAGGAAAATATGATTTTCCTTTATGTATAGCAAATATAAATTGGATTTTTATATATTCGAATAGCGAAGAAAAATTGGATTTTTATATATTCGAATAGCGAAGAAAAACTGAATTTTTATATATATGAAGTAGCGATAAAAATTCGATTTTTATATAGGAAGTAGCACTGTTAAAAATATAATTTTTAACATATACTTCGTGAAACAGACTGCGTTGGAAGCACGACGAAGATCTTCTACCTATGAAGTGTCGTGAAGTTGGATAGCTATTTGTGAGAATTTCTCACCTTTCAATTTCTTTTTGTAGTTATATATATATATACTAGGATGCAGACGGTGCTTAGTAGCACCCGACACAATCGTCCACAGACCATGGACTTGTTTGTTTGATTGCAAAAATTAGTTAGATTATTTGATTGGATTGAATTGTTTGGTGAAATGAAATTGATTTGATTGATGTGTGAATGGCGTGGGCCTTCACTAGACCGGGGATAAGGCAAGGCCTTGTCCCGTTTCTAGTATCGTGCCGTTATGCCGCCAAAATTTTCTAAAATATGTTAGAAAAATAAAAATATCATTTTATTGAATAAATGAACTGAATAGAACATTCATAGGGTAAATAAAATATTTTATCGTTAAAAATATAGTTTTAACGTGGAAGTGAATAAAATAAAATATTCATTTACAAACCGGACGGTTTGTTTATGTACACCTATTTGAAGGACATTGATTGGGACGATAAATTTTACACATCGTCCAACTGCACAACTAAAATCTGTGTTTGATTGTTTGAAACCCCACACGGGTGTTGGGATGAAATTTGAAGTTCACTCATCCTGATTGATTAAATATGTCGATCGATTGATTGACAGGCTGTTATAAGCGTTGAATATCTATATTTGATGCTTATGCAGTGTAGTGCACTTTGGTTGATGGTTGATTATTTTCAATACTATTATATGCGTGTGTGATGTATGAAAATCCATATAATTAACATTATATGGTGATTGATTGGGCCTCATTCCAATTTAGAAAATAAAGAATATTATAAAATAAAGGTTCATGTGTTGACTGTACTCATCCGTTGAGATTAGTCATGTGTTGAACGAAATATTTTAATAATAAATTTTATATCTTTATCACTATAAAATAAAGGTTCATGTGTTGACTGTACTCATCCGTTGAGATTAGTCATGTGTTGAATGAAATAATTTAACAAAAATAGTCACACGTGGACAGTACTCATTCGTTGAGATTAGTCGTGTGTTGACAAAAATAAATATTCATTTTTTGAATAGAATAAAGGAATATATGAAGCCGTGTTGATTAGATTGACGCCATTTTGACGTGAACGATATTTATATCGATTTTATTCGATTTCGAAATGAATTGAACTGAAAACGATTTCGAAATGAATTGAATTGAAAACGATTTCGAAATGAATTGAAAATGAATTCAAATTGAATTGAAAGCGAATTGAAATGAATTCAAATTGAATTGAAATTTGAATTGAATAGAAATGAATTTTAAAACGAATTTATAAAGAAGAATTCAATTTTGATTTGAATTGAAATGGAAGTTGGAATTGCTTTTGCAACGAATTTTAAAACTATTTATATAATTCGTTTTAAATAGAAATCGAAGAAATATATATTATATATGTAATATAATGGCCAGAATAGAACGCGCCGCGCCGCGGCAGTTCCCGAATTTCGACCATTGACTTCGAACGGATATTGCGGGAGATCCGACCGTCGGATTCTCCTAAAACTGGAACCGTTGGGTTCGTATCGAAAAGAGCTTTCTAATGAATGTTAGAAATTTGAAATCTAACGGTTGGATTTGGAATTATGTCCAAATCAAATTTGAAAAAGGTCGCTATACGTGCAGTTTGATGGCCATTGGTGGAAATCGACTGTACGGGCCTTGGTAAAATTATTAAAAATAGTAATAATTTGTGTAAAATCATAAGAAATGATTTAGAAAGAATTGGGATGAAAAACTCCATACTTGAAAAGATAAAAATAGATTTTTATCGAAATAAACTAGTTTTGAACTAGAATTATAATTCTATTTATTTTTAAGTAAATAAATTGAATTTGAAAAGGGTTTTAAAAATAACCAGAATTTCCAATGATTGCATTGGAGTGGATTTGAATCGAAATTGTCTTCGGAATATTTCGATGTTGGAATTCGTGATTATACGGATGTTGTTATGGAAATTTGAAAGATATATATTTATATCGTTATTTCCAATACGACATTTGTTAATCGTAGAATTTGGTATTGAATATAAGCCGATATATTTTCTATTCAGAGCCTTGTATTGAATATCAAATGTGATTTGGGTTTGTCGTGAATGGTGTCTTCACTAACACTGTTCTTGAACCCAGTTGAGAAGAGATTAAATCTTTTTATTTAGATTTAATGAAGTGTACCAATTAAATAATATTTATTTGGAATTGAATTGATATTGATTTTTGGGTTTATCGTGGACAGTGTTTTAAATAACACTCGTTCTTTAACCCGATAATTAATGGAAATGTGATTTTGGGTTTATCGTGAACCGTGTTTTAAATGACACTGATTCTTTAACCCAGTCACAGATTAAAACTAAGTGGAGTTTTAATGAATCTTTAATTAGATTAAAAAGATCGAGAATGGAGTATTACCAGTTTTACTCCAGGCGATAGTTAAATCTTTAATTAGATTTAGACGTGAAATGGTAATTGAATTTACCGATAACACCGTGGTGTTAGATATGAAGTATGACCAGTTTTACTTCATGGGATGAATAGGTTGGGATTGGGAAATTAAAACAAATGGTTACTTCGGTAAGGTTCGTTAATCCCGACTAGTTTGAATTGATATTCAAAAATAGATTAAAGAATAAATTAAAGAATTTATCTTTGATAAAATCAATGGGAACCTTTCCCTATGAATGTGAAATTTAGAAACTAACTGTCGGTTAGCTAAGCAGAATGGTTTCCTGGATATTGATCTGATGTTGGTTTCGGCCTTCGAGGTTAATTTTTGGCGAATTATTCTCTTGATTAATTTACGATTAGTGACTAATGAATTGGAATGAGGCGTATGTTGTGTTTGTGTAACACTTATTTAAAATATACGCGAGTTATTCGGGAAGACCGGGTTTATCCCATTCTGAATAACTGATTCGGCGATAAGTCGAAGATGAAGACGGTGGTTGAAGACCGGAGGTCTTCACATCGTTTGGATAATTACTGATGATCTTGATTGGGCTGTACACCCAAGAGGAGAGAAACAGTTGGTGATCGTCCAGACGTACTTGGAGATCGATGGATATGCGAGGTACAAGGTGCCTCCAGTTTCGTTCAGACCCAGAACGGACTTGTAAATGGATAGTGTGCATGACGTTGTATTCCTTTATACTGTATTGGTGATCTCTGCTAAATATATATCTGTTTGGTGGCAGAGAATTTATTCTCTTGCTATACACCCTTCTCTGAGACGTACGAGCCTAGAGGTTATATATTGGCAGAAATCAGCGGTATAGTATGGACTGACAATGTGGCATGCTGAGTTGCATGGATCAAGGCTTTTGTTGAAAAGCAAAGTATTGTGGTTGATGATCAAAGCACGGCCTTGTGTGGCGTAGCTTTGTGTAACGTTGATTCGCGAGTATCACACCCGGTATGAACTAAAAACGAGAGACGGACATCAGGGAGGACATGCGTTTCTTTCTAGTTAGGAGTGGCGTCAGTGCTTGAACTGGCTGACGAGTTTGACTCATGTGGATGTTGCTTATTATTACTTGCTGAAAAGCGAGACGCCTCGTGATATCGGTTTCGACCGATGCTTCTGGTCGGCTGACGGGCCAGGCTTACGCCCCAAAGGGTGGGGAAACGCAGTGTTCAGGCATAATAATCCACATCGGTGGACCGGCCCTGACGATCCATGGGGCAGTTGCGGCTGTTCCTGAGGCTCGGACTAGACAGTCTCGAATCGGTGAGGATCTTGCCCCTAGCCTCGGTTCATACCATAAATGATAACCCAACTTCCAATACGACATCGCGGTTTTGATTGTAAACTTATATATGGCGACATAGTGGTATGGGTCATTCATGCCATCTATGATTGATACTTATGATTTGAAGTCGTTTTATTAACTATGCACTTATTATAGTATCAAATAATCTGTTTTAAACGTATCAAGCATTCTTTGGCTATTATAAGGTAAAAACCCTATCCCCCGGCTTGCGTTGCATTGTGTGATAGGACCTGGGTCTTATAATAGCTTCATTTTTCTTTATTTAGCATTGCACTGTTGTTTTATGCACTGGTATTCTTGGGAGGAAACCCGTTCCGTGTTATACGGCGCGGTCCCTTGATTTACCTAATGATTTAAAATAAAGATTAATAACTGTTTTCGTTCTCACACCAGTCACATGACTGACCTGGAGTTTATTGTTTTAACCTAAACTCTGGGTGCCCTTATTTTGACACGGGCAGCTAGTAGTTTTGGTTTTGCAGATTTATATTCACAGGATCCTGGTTTACAGCTGGAACAATATCCGGAAAGCTTTATATCCGCATATCTCTTCTAGTTGTGTATTGTATTATTTTCCGCTGCTATGTATTTAAATGTAATTTAAATCTCTGATATTTCTGTGTAATATTCATTTATACTCTGTATATTCTTGTATTCTGATGCATTGTTGTAATATACAATGAAATGTTCTTCCGTCTGCGTTTTGTTGTGGCTTGTTCTCGACTCAATCCGTTCTTTCTCATCTCTTCGGAGACCGGGGAAGTTCGGGTCGTTTCAAAGTGGGAATTGGGGACCAGGTTTGGGTTTTATTTTAGTTTTTTTTCTTTTTTTTCTGAACATGAAGAGATAAGTGAGGAAGAGGGGGTTAATATAAAATTATTTTATTACTTAATCCATTTATATTCTATAAAGAGCATTTCACATTTGAACTCTGAATCGAACCCGCCGACTGTTGTTCCTAGCTAATTACCCCCATTCCGAACGCAATGGAATATGTCTAGTAAGCCAATTCAACTGTTTCGATCAGTTTTCGTCAAAATCAAAATATATATCTATATGTTGAATTTGAACGCACATTTCATTTTACCAGAGCCACATACGAACCCCAAAATTCCCAGAAAAATAAACCTGGCTATGTTTTGATGATACGGTCCTAACAAAACTAATTTCGTCCAATTTGAAGACCGTTTGAAAAATGGTCATTTTCTGGTCGATCCAGATTGACTGAAACTGTCAAAACACGTTTTCCTTCGCCACGCTGACATATTAATCCCAAAAATTATGAATTTTGGAATCTAGTAATAACTTGACATCCCGGATCAAACAAAAGTGGTTTTGTTGAAAACGGAGGCCGTTTGCAAAATGGCCATTTTTAAGGGCTATATTTCCATAACGACTATTCTGAATTTTCAACTGGGCATAACTTTTTAGTCCCGCTATGAAATTTTGATTTTTTGGATTCGTTGGAAAGATATTCTCAAATAGATTCTAATATTTTTTGGTTTCGCTAAAATCCGATTTATTTTGAATCCTGTACATTCATGTGAAATTTGAAATCGAATTTTCGAACTACTGCGCCATTTCCAATTCCTTTTATAATTAAAATAAATATTTATATTCTAACGTTGATTCAAATAAATATATATGTTCTAACTCTATTCAAAATAAATTTCTAGTCGTTATTATTTAAAATAATTCATTTTAAATATTCAAAATTCATTAAAATTGCCAAAATAAAAATTTAAAATTGGTTCTGATTTTCCGGGTTGTTACAACATGACCACTGATTTCCATCCATACATAACCACTTCGAGCTCATATGTCACAACAAGATACATATCAGCGGAAATCAGTGTTATGCTGTCAATTACAATGTCAGACACACAATCCATACAAGTCCATTCTATGTCTGAACGGAACAAAATCCAAAAATTCTCCAAATACGTTCGGACTTTCTGCCACTCCGATAATAGTGGCATCTCTCCACTGTAGCTATCAGTAAAGAAACCAATCAGTAGGCAGTTAGTTCGATGTGAAGAACCACGTCCTTCAATCATTGTCTTCATATCTACGTTATTGATGTTGTACGGTTATTTCGAATGGTTTTCGGAAAATAAATTCCGATCTCGGCCTTTCCAAATAACCAGCGCTCCGTATTTCAAAACAAGTGCTTTCCATCATATATACACATACATCTCTTAATCTTTTTCTAAATCTAGAAATGATGGTTTAAGAGATGATCGTTTATAGATAGTCTTTGTCTTAATGCCTTACTTTCGAGAAATCAATATAAACCAAGGATCATGATTTCAATATTTCCTTAATTCAAATTTATTGAAATCATTCAAAGCGGATTCATTATATTCAAATCAAAGGATTCAGGACCGAAAATAATTCCAAAATTAATTAAATAAAGTACTTGAAAATAATACATTTGTCTTAAACTAATATATATATATATATAAATATGTACTACCTTTAAAAAATAGATATGGTTAAAAATAATTACATAACATATATTTACTTTGAAGAAGTATATAAATATAATACTTTTTTTTGCAAGACACAAATATAATACTTTTAAACATAAACATATCTTAAATAAATAAATTTTATTTAAATATTTTTTAAAATTGGTATATAATGTTTAAATAGATGAAAACCTGTATAAATATACCAACACTTTAAATTGGAATTGTTTCCTTCCCATGCCAATGACTTGCATTCTTATTCATACTCAAAAATTATACTAGTTCTGAAAAGTCTTGAGTTAATCAAATCAATTCGAAGACATTCCACTTTTCTCTTTTGTTCACTTAGTTCCATATTAACTTCAATAATTAACTCAAACCTTACTCGGCTAAAACAATGTTATTACCATATCATTCACTTATTCCAAAAGATTCATACTAGATATATACGATCGGTTAGAAATCGAACTTCTTATATCCAATATATGTTTCTGTATTAAACTGATACTATAAGCGGAATTACGATATTTCCACTGTTTAATTCCACAAATAGTATTAGTCATCATCCACCGAAATTATATCAAATATCCGAAGATCGCTTTGTCTAAACCAACTTAACCAAATTTTTATATTGGAAACTAGTTATTATATTTAGCGCCTCACAATATCCGGTATCCACTTCAATTTTCCAAAGTTATAATGGAACAAACTTACTTGTTAACCCGAAACTTAAGCTATGTTCCTTATTTTAAACTTCAACTCCAAATCATCACTCGTAGCAATTTATAATATATTAATATAAATATTTATCTTAAACTGCATCAAATTTCATAACCAAATAATTCAAGTTCCAATATCTTTCGCAACCATTTTCTAATATAAATTTCAAATTGTCCTCTAAAGTCGTATTAGATTTTAAAATCAGAAAATTCGAGTTGTTTTTTTTTCTTTCAACCATTCACCGATCGACGTTGCAACAAAGTTCAAAAATTGAATATTCTAATTTAATGTACTTGAAAAACCAGTTTATGCTAATAATACTACCTTAATTGGTTTTCCAAAATCCAATTATTTGCATTATTAAATCAAATTACCATTTCCCGAGCTCTAATCTAACCACTACTAAATGTTAATTAGAAATCTATGTAAATAATCAATTGTTACTTAGTTAACAAAAATATTATCGAATCAAAGAATATTAACGACATCATTGACTCAATAACCTTATTTACTCAATGTTATTCCACAAATAAATACTCCTTAATCATTCAATTGTCATTTAGCCCATAGATCGCCCCTTAATTAAATTTACGGAACTACTAAATTTTCATCGAAATCAGTACATAGGCATATTTATATCCAACAACATTTTATGTATTCATTTCTTACATGCACACAACAAAATTTGCTAACACGCGTTATAATACTAACACGATTTGATATCCAATTCATATCGGCAACCATCACAACAATAGCCATATTATCCACAATATCCGTGTTCATGCAACTAATAATCTCACTTTATAAAATAACGCGTGTTCACATGCGTTTTCAGCTAACTGCGCATTTTCCAGTGATGATAGATTGAACATGTATGTAACTAACCATTGTTAATCGTCGACACATAGTACTACGTCTACCCAAATCAACCATATAAACCAAGATTTTGTACTAATTTTAAATTAAAATTAAAATTTAGGTGTTCTCAGCTTATATGCTTTCCAAAATTCGCACTACTTCACTGTGTTTGTACATCGTATTGTCTGCGTCTTCCCTTATCCATGCATTTTCTCTCTTGGTCTCCTTTGTTACGGCTTCCTCTTTCTTTTCCGTCCCTTTTTCTCTTTTGTCTGTCGCCCATTCTATCTTTCTCCTTTTCTTACGTTTTGCCCCCTCTCTTTCTCTTTCTCTTTGTTTATCTTGCGCGTCTTTTTTTTTTCTTTTAAAATAAGGCTAGGTTCCCAACATCCAAAAGGATTTCGCATGCATGCAACAGAGGAATGAAGGCATCTGGAAAAAGGGAAGCTGCGGTGGTAAGACTGGGTACAGGCTTTCATGTTTTTATTTATTTATTTTTCCTATGAAGAATGGCGGAGGCTTGAAGGTTGGGGAGGAGTGCATGTAGATTTCACGTTGGTCTTCTTTTTTCTATTCTTGCATGAAGGGGGAACTGGGAGAGATGGAAAGGGGAGATGATTTTGGTGTTGTGATTTGTGACATGAAATCACATATGTTGATGAAGACGAGGCATGGATGTGCTTGGCAATAGAGGAGATGGAGCAACGGCAAAAAGAAGGCAAGGTGGAGCAGTTCTGTGTCGAGCTTCAGCACAGATGTCTGACAGCATTTGGTCAGACGTCTGTTGTCAGGGTTTTGGTAACCCGAGAGCAGGGACAGACGTCTGACCAATGTGGGTCAGACGTCTGAGCAGGTTTTTCTGCAGCTTGACTTAGTCTTTCTGTGACTTATTCTGCAAGTAATGAAGGGGCAAATTGGGTATTTGCCTAGGGCTTCTATTCTCCTATAAAAGCAGCATTTAGGGTTGGATTAAAAGCATGGGCATGACCGAATAGAGTGGTGGCTGCGTGCCTCTAGGGCTTGCTGTCCTAGAGATGATTGGTGCCTCTAGTTAATCCAAGGCTTAGCCGTTGTTCTTCATTGTTCTCCTTATCCAACAAGAGTTGTAGTCATCTAGATATTCTTTCCCTTTCTCAATAAGGTTATTGATTCTTGTAGTTTGTTTATTGTTGGTTGTTGTTGAACCAGTGTGTGTAAACAAAATTCGTTTTGAGAATCAATAAAGAGGGTGGTTGGGTGGAATATTTTGTGTTTGCGTGTGTGATTTCATATCTGTGTTTTTTTCCATAGAAATCATCTTTAAGTAATTGGATGAATAAGATCCTGGACACTGCCGCAAAGGCGTAGGTTTTCGCAACAGTTGGTATCGGAGCTAGATCACCGCAAAGCTTAGAGTGATTGTGGATTGGATTTTTTTTTAATGTCAGATATAATGGCACTGTTGGTGGTGACTAACTTTGATTGGGAATTTGAAGGCCTCAATGGTTTGCTTGTTAGAGATGTGGAGAAGCCCTCAGATGTGGATGAGGGAAGATGGAAGAAGACGAATACGTTGGCAATTAGTTTGATTTGCCTATACCTTGGTGATTCGGTTCATGTTTTCGACAGGGGTCTTCACGTTGATAATGCTTGAGGGATCAGGAGTGATCGGGGAAGGAGCTCAGGTCAAGTGGTAGACGAGTGTCGAAGTGGAAGGCGAGTGACGGTTGAAGAACCTAGTCCACAACAAGGTGGAGAGGTTAGTTTGGTCACTGCTGATGTGTTCGACATGGGTCTTCATGTTGATGATGCTCGAGGGATCCGAGATGATCAAGGAAGGAGCTCAGGTCATGTGTTAGACGGGTGTCGATGGAATTGCAAGCACTTTTAGACCGTCGGTTTATGCATGGTGCAGCTCAGGTGGTAGATGCATTTTTTGCAGGTGGTGGGTTGTGTTTGTAATTGAGGTGTGGTCGTAGTCCTTTCAAATCGACTGAGTGTGATTATTGCCCTGAAATCAATTGAGTCCCTGTACTCAGAACAGGTGGGGTGTATCTCGTTGCCTGGAAATCGAGGTTGGAAATTGACTAGGTGTGTTTGTTGCCCTGAAATCAATTGAGTCCCTGTACTCGGAACAGGTGGGGTGTATCTCGTTGCCTGGAAATCGAGGTTGGTTTTAATTGAGAGAAGGTGTTGTTGAAAGAGCTAGATGACTTGTGTGTTGGAAGTTCGTTTGATATGATGCGATTTCATATCAAGGTGGAGTGTTTTGATTTGTGACATGAAATCACATATGTTGACGAAGACGAGGTGTGGATGTGCTTGGCAATAGAGGAGATATAGCAGCGGCAGAAAGAAGGCAAGGAGGAGCAGTTCTGTGTCGAGCTTCAGCACAGACGTCTGGCAGCATTTGGTCAGACGTCTGTTGTCAGGGTTTTGGTAACCCGAGAGCAGGGACAGACGTCTGACCAATCTGGGTCAGACGTCTGAGCGGGTTTTTCTACGGCTTGACTTGGTGTTTCTGTGACTTATTCTGCAAGTAATGAAGGGGAAAATTGGGTATTTGCCTAGGGCTTCTATTCTCCTATAAAAGCAACATCTAGGCTTGGATTAAAAGCATGGGCATGACCGAATAAAGTGGTGGCTACGTGTCTCTAGAGCTTTCTGCCCTAAAGATGATTGATGCCTCCAGTTAATCCAAGGCTTAGCCGTCATTCTTCATTGTTCTCCTTCTCTAACAAGAGTTGTAGTCATCTAGATATTATTTCCCTTTCTCAATAAGGTTATTGATTCTTGTAGTTTGTTTATTGTTGGTTGTTGTTGAACCAGTGTATGTAAACAAAATTCGTTTTGAAAATCAATAAAGAGGGTGGTTGGGTGGAATAGTTTGTGTTTACGCGTGTGATTTCATATCTGTGTTTGTTTCCATAGAAATCATCTTTAAGTAATTGGATGAATAAGATCCTAGACACTTCCGCAAAGGCGCATGTTTTCACAACATTTGGAAAGGGAAAAGGAAGCGGGGTGGATTGTGGCGGACTGACGCAAGGTATTGGGAAGGCTAATGGCTTTAACAGTGAAATCCAAGGAGTGGAAAGCTGGCAACAAGCAAACAGTGGAGAAAAAGCTTTTTGGTTATTTTTTTCATAAATGGCGGAACTGTTTTTGGAAGAGCGGAGCAGGAGATTACCGTAGAGAAGAGGGAAGTGCATGGGGTAAAGTTTGCACAAGGGTTTAAAGCAGTGGAGAAAACACGTCTAACTTTGTTTACATTTGTCTTACATTCTTGTATATGTGTGCCACGTTTAGATTTTCATTTTCATTTCTTTTGCGGCAAAAATTTAAATTTGGAGAACAACTACATCTTAAACCCCTTCAAATTCTTGTTCATTCAGTAATGTAATTTATATGGAAATTAGAACAAACATGCGCTGGAACTGATAACAACTTGAATACAATGGGTCCAAAATGATACATAGTGGTTCAAGACAAGAGCATCACTTAAAGCGTTCATTGTACAGAAATTTTTCGATTTCTTTTATTTTTAATTATCGATAACCAACAACACCAAACTAATAATACAATCGTGTATAATAATGTGTACAGATCACGAAACAAAAATAAAATAAACTGACTGATTAGTTCTGTAAAGTGTCTAAAGGACCACAGTTACCCTGAAATACGTTAGAAAAATATATGCTTATTTTTCAAAATAAAAATTATAGTAAAATTATATAAATTATTTCAAGACTACGCGTACTGAAACCGAATGAAAAATTAAAACGAATATTTAATTAAAAATTAATTTCAAATCCTGTTCGTTTCTAGCAACTGAATTTTGCAAATTGTTTTAATAATTCGACTAACGACGATACGTTTTCTCCAAACAAACATTGTTGTAACAAATTCCACAGTAAAATTTAATTTTCCACCATTTAAATATTATTATCGCCTTAAAATATGATTCAACAATTATTTAAACCTTCCAAATTTTATTTAAAATTCATATTAAATTCAAATTTGATTTTCAAAAATCTTAGTTCGTTACAATTGAGATTAAGTGATTATGTGGAAACAAATGAAAGGGAGATTGTCTCTTCACTTGCATTTTTTCATGTAACATTTCCATCATCTTTCCATATGTTTATTGTGTTATTCTATGTCTTTTTATCTATTATGTGAACCCATCTAAGTTGGGTGATTCTCCTAAGCATTTTAGTGGTATCATTCTGTTTATATTTTACAAGAAACATGCTTTTCCAACTATAAAGAAGATGAATCATGCATACTTTTGAGAAATTACACAATATCCTTATTTTAGCTTGCAATTTCATTTGAAAGAAAATAAGTTCATTATATATAAACATGTTATAACAGACATGTATGATGTTTTAAGGTCAAAAATGATTAAAAAATAGAATGGATAATTAATTGTAATGGACTATGCAACAGTGGAATGAAGGCATCTGGAAAAAGGGAAGCTGCGGTGGTAAGACTGGGTACAGGCTTTCATGTTTTTTTTTCCTATGAAGAATGGCGGAGGCTTGAAGGTTGGGGAGGAGTGCATGTAGATTTCACGTTGGTCTTCCTTTTTCTATTCTTGCATGAAGGGGGAACTGGGAGAGATGGAAAGGGGAGATGATTTTGGTGTTGTGATTTGTGACATGAAATCACATATGTTGATGAAGACGAGGCGTGGATGTGTTTGGCAATAAAGGAGATGGAGCAGCGGCAAAAAGAAGGCAAGGTGGAGCAGTTCTGTGTCGAGCTTCAGCACAGATGTCTGACAGCATTTGGTCAGACGTCTGTTGTCAGGGTTTTGGTAACCCGAGAGTAGGGACAGACGTCTGACCAATGTGGGTCAGACGTCTGAGCAGGTTTTTCTGCAGCTTGACTTAGTCTTTCTGTGACTTATTCTGCAAGTAATGAAGGGGAAAATTGGGTATTTTCCTAGGGCTTCTATTCTCCTATAAAAGCAGCATTTAGGGTTGGATTAAAAGCATGGGCATGACCGAATAGAGTGGTGGCTGCGTGCCTCTAGGGCTTGCTGTCCTAGAGATGATTGGTGCCTCCAGTTAATCCAAGGCTTAGCCGTTGTTCTTCATTGTTCTCCTTATCCAACAAGAGTTGTAGTCATCTAGATATTCTTTCCCTTTCTCAATAAGGTTATTGATTCTTGTAGTTTGTTTATTGTTGGTTGTTGTTGAACCAGTGTGTGTAAACAAAATTCGTTTTGAGAATCAATAAAGAGGGTGGTTGGGTGGAATATTTTGTGTTTGCGTGTGTGATTTCATATCTGTGTTTTTATCCATAGAAATCATCTTTAAGTAATTGGGTGAATAAGATCCTGGACACTGCCGCAAAGGCGTAGGTTTTCGCAACAGTTGGTATCGGAGCTAGATCACCGCAAAGCTTAGAGTGATTGTGGATTGGAATTTTTTTTAGTGTCAGATATGATGGCACTGTTGGTGGTGACTAACTTTGATTGGGGATTTGAAGGCCTCAATGGTTTGCTTGTTAGAGATGTGGAGAAGCCCTCAGATGTGGATGAGGGAAGATGGAAGAAGACGAAGATGTTGGCAATTGGTTTGATTTGCCTATACCTTGGTGATTCGGTTCATGTTTTCGATAGGGGTCTTCACGTTGATGATGCTCGAGGGATCAGGAGTGATCGGGGAAGGAGCTCAGGTCAAGTGGTAGACGAGTGTCGATGTGGAAGGCGAGTGACAGTTGAAGAACCTAGTCCACAACAAGGTGGAGAGGTTAGTTTGGTCATTGCTGATGTGTTCGACATGGGTCTTCATGTTGATGATGCTCGAGGGATCCGAGATGATCAATGAAGGAGCTCAGGTCAAGTGTTAGACGGGTGTTGATGGAATTGCAAGCACTTTTAGACCGTCGGTTTATGCATGGTGCAGCTCAGGTGGTAGATGCATCTTTTGCAGGCGGTGGGTTGTGTTTGTAATTGAGGTGTGGTCGTAGTCCTTTCAAATCGACTGAGTGTGATTATTGCCCTGAAATCAATTGAGTCCCTGTACTCAGAACAGGTGGGGTGTATCTCGTTGCCTGGAAACCGAGGTTGGAAATTGACTAGGTGTGTTTGTTGCCCTGAAATCAATTGAGTCCCTGTACTCGGAACAGGTGGGGTATATCTCGTTGCCTGGAAATCGAGGTTGGTTTTAATTGAGAGAAGGTGTTGTTGAAAGAGCTAGATGACTTGTGTGTTGGAAGTTCGTTTGATATGATGCGATTTCATATCAAGGTGGAGTGTTTTGATTTGTGACATGAAATCACATATGCTGAAGAAGACGAGGCGTGGATATGCTTGGCAATAGAGGAGATAGAGCAGCGGCAGAAAGAAGGCAAGGAGGAGCAGTTCTGTGTCGAGCTTCAGCACAGACGTCTGGCAGCATTTGGTCAGACGTCTGTTGTCAGGGTTTTGGTAACCCGAGAGCAGGGACAGACGTCTGACCAATCCGGGTCAGACGTCTGAGCGGGTTTTTCTACGGCTTGACTTGGTCTTTCTGTGACTTATTCTGCAAGTAATGAAGGGGAAAATGGGGTATTTTCCTAGGGCTTCTATTCTCCTATAAAAGCAGCATTTAGGGTTGGATTAAAAGCATGGGCATGACCGAATAGAGTGGTGGCTGCGTGCCTCTAGGGCTTGCTGTCCTAGAGATGATTGGTGCCTCCAGTTAATCCAAGGCTTAGCCGTTGTTCTTCATTGTTCTCCTTATCCAACAAGAGTTGTAGTCATCTAGATATTCTTTCCCTTTCTCAATAAGGTTAATGATTCTTGTAGTTTGTTTATTGTTGGTTGTTGTTGAACCAGTGTATGTAAACAAAATTCGTTTTGAAAATCAATAAAGAGGGTGGTTGGGTGGAATAGTTTGTGTTTACGCGTGTGATTTCATATCTGTGTTTGTTTCCATAGACATCTTTAAGTAATTGGATGAATAAGATCCTAGACACTTCCGCAAAGGCGCATGTTTTCACAACATTTGGAAAGGGAAAAGGAAGCGGGGTGGATTGTGGCGGACTGACGCAAGGTATTGGGAAGGCTAATGGCTTTAACAGTGAAATCCAAGGAGTGGAAAGCTGGCAACAAGCGAACAGTGGAGAAAAAGCTTTTTGGTTATTTTTTTCATAAATGGCGGAACTGTTTTTGGAAGAGCGGAGCAGGAGATTACCGTAGAGAAGAGGGAAGTGCATGGGGTAAATTTTGCACAAGGGTTTAAAGCAGTGGAGAAAACACGTCTAACTTTGTTTACATTTGTCTTACATTCTTGTATATGTGTGCCACGTTTAGATTTTCATTTTCATTTCTTTTGCGGCAAAAATTTAAATTTGGAGAACAACTACATCTTAAACCCCTTCAAATTCTTGTTCATTCAGTAATGTAATTTATATGGAAATTAGAACAAACATGCGCTGGAACTGATAACAACTTGAATACAATGGGTCCAAAATGATACATAGTGGTTCAAGACAAGAGCATCACTTAGAGCGTTCAATGTACAGAAATTTTTCGATTTCTTTTATTTTTAATTATCGATAACCAACAACACCAAACTAATAATATAATCGTGTATAATAATGTGTACAGATCACGAAACAAAAATAAAATAAACTGACTGATTAGTTCTGTAAAGTGTCTAAAGGACCACAGTTACCCTGAAATACGTTAGAAAAATATATGCTTATTTTTCAAAATAAAAATTATAGTAAAATTATATAAATTATTTCAAGACTACGCGTACTGAAACCGAATGAAAATTTAAAACGAATATTTAATTAAAAATTAATTTCAAATCCTGTTCGTTTCTAGCAACTGAATTTTGCAAATTGTTTTAATAATTCGACTAACGACGATACGTTTTCTCCAAACAAACATTGTTGTAACAAATTCCACAGTAAAATTTAATTTTCCACCATTTAAATATTATTATCGCCTTAAAATATGATTCAACAATTATTTAAACCTTCCAAATTTTATTTAAAATTCATATTAAATTCAAATTTGATTTTCAAAAATCTTAGTTCGTTACAATTGAGATTAAGTGATTATGTGGAAACAAATGAAAGGGAGATTGTCTCTTCACTTGCATTTTTTCATGTAACATTTCCATCATCTTTCCATATGTTTATTGTGTTATTCTATGTCTTTTTATCTATTATGTGAACCCATCTAAGTTGGGTGATTCTCCTAAGCATTTTAGTGGTATCATTCTGTTTATATTTTACAAGAAACATGCTTTTCCAACTATAAAGAAGATGAATCATGCATACTTTTGAGAAATTACACAATATCCTTATTTTAGCTTGCAATTTCATTTGAAAGAAAATAAGTTCATTATATATAAACATGTTATAACAGACATGTATGATGTTTTAAGGTCAAAAATGATTAAAAAATAGAATGGATAATTAATTGTAATGGACTATCTCATAATAAAGCAGCGCATACCCGATAGCTAAGGGCAATCTAAATCTAATATACTATGATAAAATCACCCACCAAAAGCAGTGCCTTATTTTTAATGATTTTTATGCTCATCGCATATTGTGTAACTTAGTTTAATTTTGTTTGTTATTGTTTTCTTTTTTGATTTGCTAAAAAATATGGTAGAACAAAAATCTCTGTACTAAAAATTGAAGCTAAACTGAAGTCTTGAGCAAAAGAACAAAGGCAACAAATCTGGTTTGCTTGACTAAATTATTTTGTGTACTTACCAGTTTAACCTGCCAATTTTTTTTTTTTTCCCCTTTTTAAGAAGATTATTCAATCAAATTTGTCACCATATCCAACAATTTCCTTCTATGGCTCATGCATTGGCCTATGTATTCCCTGTTTTATGACTCATCTTTGATTTACTTTACATAATTATCAATTTATTTTTTCATGGATTTGAGGACAGACGTCCTTTGGTTATTTTATCTAACCAATTTCTTTGTAACATATTTTTACCATAAACTCAAATAATAAAGGCTATACAGCTCTTTGTATATATTGTCCTTATTTTAATCAACTAGGTTCAGTATTTTTCTTAATACAAATTCTAAGAATCTTTTATTTATAAAAGCTGCATTGAATTACAAATCGTATGGAGGTTGATTTTATGGTCAGTTTAGAAATCTTCACAAATATATTATCAACATAAATGAGCATTAATTGGTACTTATGCTTTGGGTTAGTGGGGCTACTTGAAGATACTGTAAGTGTTTGATTTAACAAGCTATAAACCAGCAAATACTTTTCAATTTACCACCATGGATAAATTTGGTAATTATCTAAATAATTCTAAAATCTAAATAGTAGTCTGAATTAATTACATATATTTTGAGCGCCTTTCTATTATTTTTGTTATTATTACATTGAATGTTTCTTCATTTCATATTACTGTATGATTGGTTTTTGAGAAACTGACAACATAAGCCTCTTGTCAAATTACAAATTTCTCGACATAAATGACCAATCAGCATAAAGGTATTAATCTCCTGATGCATTGGTCCTAAATATTATATATATGGTATTTAATATTTGAAGAATAATAAATTTTAATACATATAAAATATAATAAATCTCATTTGAAATTGACCGGACGTAATATTTCAAAGGCAGGGCTTGTGTATTAAAAGTATTACAATGGTGCTTCCTCTCTTCATCTATTCTTCTTGAAACAAAACTTCTCTGAGAATTCTATTTGTCCATTTTTCACTTAAGGAGCTAATAGAGACATTAATTATACAAATGAAATCAAGTATAATGGTTCCATTGCTCAGAACCGGCTTACATATTTGCCTCGTCTTCTCCATTATCTTGATAATTGGAAAAATACTGATTGGAAATCAATTTATAAGCAAAATATTTAGAAGAAAACCAGAAAGAATATACAAATGTGAAACCAAAAAAAAAGAGATGAGCAACTAGGTACTTCTGCTTTTCCTATGGTGCTTGTACAAATTCCAATGTATAAGAGATGCAAGTTATTCTTTTGTCCTTGTCATTAACCAAATATAATAACTCTTATCTCATAAATATGAATTTAACGCTTGTAATAAACTGGATCAATGTATTAGGTGTATAAGCTTTAGATTGACACTTCATGCAGACTTTGGCGGCCTTCTGATCGTTTGATTGTGCAAGTCTTGGATGATTCAACTGATCCTAAGATCGGGGTTTTTGAAATGTCTGCTTTCATTATTATACTGTCTATATATTTTATGATCTCAACAATTTCTCAAACGATTATGTCAAGCATTTAGCATTTAGTACTGTAAATTTATAATTTTGCGCTTGATATTAACCTCAAATTGTCTGTTTTTATTTACATCTCTTCATTTGTTTGTCTCAGCCTTTAATTTGTGGATGATCAAGTTATTATAATGGATGACTGCGATTTAGTGATACGTGGAAAGAAAGAAAAGGGAGACTGTATCTAGCATTTTCTCATGTAACATTTTCATCATCTTTCCATATGTATATCGTGTCATTCTATGTCCATTTATTTGTCACATAAACCCATTTAAGTTGGTTAATTATCCAAAGCATATTTAACAATATTATTCTATTCTTATTTTACAAGAAACATGCTTTTGCAACTATGCAGAAGACGAATCATGCATACTTCTGAGAAATTACAATGCCTTATTTTAGTTTGCAATTTCATTTGTAAGAAAAGATGAACAGTTTATATAAACATGTCATAATGGACATCTATGTGTTTATTTGATTAGTGTTTTATTTCTTGTAGTAATTTTTCTTAATGTTGTTTATTTTGCATTATAACTTTGTTTCTATTATATTCTCCACGCATCCATATGGAGAAGGATTAGGAATTCAGCCTAACTTAATCCTTTACTTTCAGTCATTAGTTTTCACATTAACCATAACAACTAACAAAAATCTTAACCTAACAACTGAAGTGCAGTCAAACAAATTTTTTGTAATAACCACCACCATTTCCTAGTAGATTAAAGGCAGTTCAGTCAAAACGCAAGAAATTTGGTTATGATGTTCAAATGAACAATTTCTTAAATATACTTTTATTTATAATCCATAAGATTATTATTAGATAATACCAGCAAAATACCAATGTTGATAGAAGATATTCATGTTTGTAATCTGTATATAATTGCTTCCTTTTTAATGAGTTGGACATTTTCTTTACGAGTTGGGCAAAAAGCTAATTAGTTTACACTCTTCTGCCCAATTAAAATTTGGTTACACCATTATTTTTAGGTTTCAATTATGTTTCAATATCATCCTATAACAGAATTAGCTTGCCAAGCATAATTTCTGCCTTATAGTTTGGGTATAATGCTCATGACAGAACTTATTCTGTTTTTTTAAATTCGATTTACATGGAAATTCATCTTAAGTTATCTAGTAAAAGAATCAGTTTCAGTCCTAAATCAGCAAAAGATAGAAAATCATCAATAACAGCGGAACAACATGCAGGAGACAATTAGCAGTCAAAACAACTGATGATAGGCAAGTTTATAAATATTCAACTCTTATACAAATTACCATATTTGGGGGATAAATCTTATATTCGAATAATTAGTAGATCAATACCTGTATCATCATTGGAAATTAGTAGATCAATAAACTCGATAACATTTTTGATTTTCTAGGTCGAAATCTTCTGGATCGCGGGTTTTTTAGGTGAGACTTGAAACGGCTTCAAGTCTCAAATTCAGTTTGGAGGTCAAAATTGGAACATAGATTAGGTTTGAGGGTCGTTGAGGATGAGAAGGAAAAAAGAAGCGGATTTGGAAGGATGAAGGAACAATATGCTCGGAACTTTTCAAATAAGAGAGATCATGGCGAAGAAGTCGAGAAGAAATAATGAGATGTTTGATTTAGGGTCTGTTGCAGCTGAAAAACCTCCTGACGGTCGGTTTGATTAAAAAACTCAACAACCTGTTGCTCTTGATTCTGGGCCACTACGGCCTAATGATTTATTCCCACCGAGCCTGCTTCTGCTACGTGATCCCAGTTGGTCTTTTTCTTCTTTTTTGCAACTTCATTTTTGACTAAAGTTTAGTAATTTAATTATTAAGTCATTCTATAGTAGTTTAAAGTTAATTTAGTCAATGTTATATCTAAGTTAAAAAAATAATTAGGTTTCTGTTTCAGGTAGATTTGATTAATTAATAAAAGAGATAGTTTGACTAAAGTCTCTATCAAGGCATTGTTTATTTGGAATAAGCAATTACTTGTTTGACCACTTGTTGCTAAATAAGAAACTTAATGTTGATTGTTTTGAATAAGTGTTCAGACCTAAATATTTATTAAGTGAAAAAACATTAAACACTTTACAGTGATTTTTCTGATTCTAAATACTTAATGACAATTTCTATTATATATACCGTTAGTAATATTTTTTGCATTACCTTGAAATCATGCTAAACATTCAAAAAAAAAAATGACAACCTATTTTACCTAAGTTTCAAACATTTTAAATTATATTTTTTAATAAATTAAATACTTTTTAAAATTGAACTTTTGGAAATTTAATTCATGATTTTTTTTGAAAGTTGAAATCTTGAAACCAAAAAAATAAAATAAAATTAAGTCATTGAAATAATAATCCAACATTAGAATTTCCACGTAACTCTAGAACTTTCGAGCACCTAAAACCTTCATGAGTCCATTACATTTCATTTGTGATTCAGGTGCTCTGTTCATACGAGTATCTTATACAAAAAAGAACAAAAGTAAGATCCAAAGCACATACCTATCTAGGGCATGAAAAAGAAGGAAAGAGAAAGTTATAGGTTTTTGACCCTAGATTTTAGGAATTATAACAATCATTTAAAACAAATCAACAAAGAAATACATAATTCAGTGTAGGTTACAACTTACTCAGTTTAGTAGTCTTCATGCCAAAGTGTATTTGATCACCGAAGGCTAAAATATATAATTGATTTGAGTAACATTTAAGCTACAACCACTTTAAGTATTTCAATTCAAATTTGATCTTGTTCCATCATGTTTTTACTCAAATAAATATCAGATATGTTGTAATATGTAAAAGTAATAAGGGTGAATATGCTAATATGCTAAGAGACTTTACTACAATTTACATGACATGTATACTCGAATTGTAACGTCCAGTATTTTTGGCCAATTATTTGAATTATTATATTATTTAAAATATTGATTTGAATTTAAATAATTGAATTTAACCATTTTATTTTGAATATTATATTAATAAATAATACAATAATATTTTATTTTCAAAACACTCGAAAAATGTTGAGTTTACAATATAACGTAAACGAAGAATTTAAAATGGTTTAATATTATTTATAGTGAAATTTATTAACGATTTCATCTATTAAACCACGGTTGAACGTTTAATCTATAATTTTAATAATAAAACGAGCTACAGCGGCGCGGTACTTCGTAATATTACGTTTTCAACTTTAAATGGTCGTACAGGATCCAATATATGTCGGATTTTCTCCAAACAAGAAACGTATGGATCTATTGGATAATATTTTTCTAATGGAAGAGAAAATTCGAGTTTTCATATACGTAGATTTTGCTTTATATCTAAATCAAATTTTAAAATAGTTGTTATGGAATTCGTTTATAGATTATATCGATTATTTATATAAATAAAAGGGTTTTAAATATTTTTAATGTTGTTTTGGCTTGGAATTCAACCCAAAATATTTTATTTTGATACTATTGAATTCTGGCCGAGTATGACCAATCATAATATTTTTATATTTTTATATTGATGTATTTTAAAATTGGTTTATTTTTATTTAAAATGGACCTTTAAAAAGGGAATTTATTCAAACGATCTCCGTTATCAACGAAACAAATTTTATTGAGATTGTAATGGCTAATTATTATTAGATTTCAAGTTTCGCGTCAGTTGGAGTTATTTTTAGCACAGCAAAATTAAATGTAAATAAATCAATCATTTGAGCTTAAATGAGCGTTGTTTGAGCAAAAGGACTCGGAATTCGAAGAAACAAGTTTCATTAGGACCGTAATGTTAAAATATAGCATGAGGGCCATTTTCATTGCAAACGGAGTTTGTATGTGAGCACAAAAACCAATAAACGATGAACGGGGTTGACGATAGGCATCAATCTAGAATTATAATATAATTATATAAATTTCAACCTAAATTTCCACTCTATATATGGACTCAAAATCTAGAACCCTAATTCCCAAATGTCCACCATTCAGCAGTTTTTACAGTTTAGTCCTCCTTTACAAAATAATTTATATTTTAATTTCTATGATGAGTTAGTCAAAACTTCCAACATGGAAGTTGTAGTAGAGGTCGAGAGGGGGGTGCTGGTTAAATATGGTGGTCTAATACCACCTGTAGTGGTCGGAATGGCGCAAAAACTGAGATAGTATGTAATGACCCGCATTGGCAGAGGTATTATAATTAATTTATTTAATTATATTTATAGTGATATAGTGAATTAAATGGTCGTGGAATTAAATAGTGATGAATATTTAATTAAAATAATAAATTAAATAATATATTTAATTCAGAAATATTCAGAATTGGCTGAAATGGCGATATGGTGTGAACTAGATCATCTGTGATATTTAAATCAGTTTGGAATTGAATTATAATAACAAAAATATTATTTGAACAACAGTTTGAACGTATAATTATATTATAATTAAAATGAAGCCCGAAATAGCGCTGCAGTTCGTAATTTGGCGATTCGAACTTCAATTGAACATACAGAAGCCGTTTTAAATCGGATTTCTGTGAAACAAGAAACGTTAGGAGCTGGTGAAGTATATCTTTCTGATGAAAGAGAAAAATCGGGATTTCGTCATGTAGATTTTGAGATATGTCCAAATCAAATTTTAGAATAGTCGCTATAGAATCGTTTGTCGACCGTAACAGTTTATTCAAAATAACTAGATATCAGGTGTGAATTTAGACAAGGTTCTTTTGAGACATAACGGTAATTTAATTTTTAGAATTTTACTGTAATTTTTAATTAATTAAATAAACAACTTTTTATTTGAAGTATTTGGCACCCTGTATCAACATTTCGGGGTTTCACAATATGAGTTAAACTACCGGTATTATTATATTTTCGGGATCGTGAGACATTGCTCGTCTCATTGGTACTTTTATTTTTGTCGATAGCAGTCTGTATGTGGACAAAGTTTTATATAACGGGGTACGGGAATTTGGTAAACTTTAAACAAAAACATACACACGTTTTCTTTGTCTTGTCCCACTAAAGTCCTCTCGTTGTCCCCTTCTCATCCATGCTAAACGTTCATCCATGCAAAACGTATAGGGTCTTAAATGAAACACATGGCCTCAAAAGAAGAAGGCGTGGACTTCAAAGATCCAAAAATTTCATCCAACCAAATCCCTATAAATACCAACCCTTTCTAAACCTAATTAAAAACGTTTTCTCCGATCAAATTCCTCAGCCGCCACAACTCCAAAAAGCTTCTCAGCTAAAACGCAAAATAGAAAATCAAAAGAAGAAACAAAAGCAAACGTTTTACTCAACGAGATCTCATGCGTTGGCTACAACAAGGAGAAGGGGAAGTTGTTTGAAGGTCTCGGCAGTGGAAATCAGGAAGTGAAGACGGGATTTGTGTTCAATCGGTGAAGAGAGGTCTCGGCTATGGCGAAGTGTTCGGTGGGAAGGGGTCATCGCTCACTGCCTGGCGAACTTCAAAGGGTTTGATTTGCGGGATGGTGCTGAAAGAATTGGGAAATGGGTTTCCATGAAGCTGCGGATGGGATTTTGTTTTTGGGTTCACAGGAGAAGTAACGAGAAGGATGGATTGAAGAAATCGGCAATGATTGGGAGTATACGGGCGAAGTGGATTTCGTTCAGGAAGAAAAAAAGTTAGCAGGGTATTAGGAGCTGATGACATGGCTAAGGGGGAATTAGTTGAGGTTAATTAACTATTAATTATTTGATTTGAAATGTTAAACAGTTTTAACTTGTAAATTTGATAACTTGGTCATATGATATCAGAATTTCAAACCGTCGGATCCTTTAGGATCGTATGGACGAGAGCTTCACCATGAAGCTAACTGGAAGTGGATTTGGGCTCGTTGGAATTTATGGCGAAATAAATTGTTTGATTCAAATCAAACAACAGTTTATCGTTCTTTAACGATGAAATGCCAAAGTGAGTAAATCTCACTAACTCTGAACAGTTTATAATTTCATGTTGTATTTTTAGAACTGTTAGATATTGGCCGATTGACTATGTGTTGACTGTTTGATTGAACTGCTAGTCAGTTAGTGAAATTTCTATATTGATTCTGTTTAACAGAATGTATCATATAGAACTGAAAGTGATGTTATCTATATTGTGTAACATCTGTGATGCAGGGAAACAAGTTGGAGGAATCCAACTGGATTCCTCAACAGTTATTTTACTATTTTTCATATATTGTGATATATGATGTGGCATATAATCTGTTGTCGATTATATGTGTTTGAACGATATTGATCATCGTGATTTGATATGTTGAATACCATAACATACAGGAATGGTGAAAGGGGAATTTTCAAAATGAATATTGAAAATAGATTATTTATAAAATCAAAGGATTTTATAAAAGAGATAATATTTATAACAATCAAAGGAGATTTTATAAAAAGGAAAAACGTTATAAAAAGGAAAACGTTATAAAAAGGAAATCATTTGTAAAGTGAAGAACCGTTACTAAAAGTAAATCTTTATAAATGAATAGTTTATTCGAAAAGGGGTTAATCGAATTCGAATAGAGAGCAAAATGAGTTAATCGAACATAGTTTATTCGAATAGAAAGTAAAAGGAGTTAATCGAATATAGTTTATTCGAAAAGTAAAAGGAGTTAGTCGAATATAGTTTATTCGAATAGTAAAAGGAGTTAATCGATGTTAGTTTAAACGATTAGAGTTAAGCAAAGGAGTTAATCGATGTTAGTTTAATCGATTAGAGTTAGAGCAAAGGAGTTAATCGATGTTAGTTTAATCGATTAGAGTTAAAGAAAAGGGGTTAATCGAATTCGAATAGAAAGTAAAATGAGTTAATCGAACATAGTTTATTCGAATAGAAAGTAAAATGAGTTAATCGGACATAGTTTATTCGAATAGAAACTAAAATGAGTTAATCGAACATAGTTTATTCGAATAGAAAGTAAAATGAGTTAATCGAACATAGTTTATTCGAATAGAAAGTAAAATGAGTTAATCGAACATAGTTTATTCGAATAGAAAGTAAAAGGAGTTAATCGAATATAGTTTATTCGAATAGTAAAAGGAGTTAATCGAATATAGTTTATTCAAATAGTAAAAGGAGTTAATCGATGTTAGTTTAATCGATTAGAGTTAAGCAAATGAGTTAATCGATGTTAGTTTAATCGATTAGAGTTAAGCAAAGGAGTTAATCGATGTTAGTTTAATCGATTAGAGTTAAAGAAAAGGAGTTAATCGAATATAGTTTATTTGAATAGAAAGTAAAATGAGTTAATAGAATATAGTTTGTTCGAATAGAAGCGAATGAGTTAATCGAACATAGTTTATTCGAAGAAGGTAAAAGGAGTTATCGAATATAGTTTATTCGAAGGAGTTAAGTGAAATGAGTAAATCAATAAGCGTTAGTCAAATAGAGTTAATCCAATAGTGTTAGTCCAATAGAGTAATTGATAAGGGTTAATCGAATAGAGTTAAGTGAAAAGAGTAAATCGAACATAGCTATTCGAAGAGGGTTAAGTAAGGAAGTTAGTAAAAGGGATATAAAGTGAACTTTGCCTATTTCAAAGTTAGAAATTTTGTTCAGTTAAGGTCTGAGAGGTAGTTCTACCCCAACTTGATTGGCTTCGTTTTTTTACTAGGGAATAGTTAAGGTTCGGCAGTAAAGGAAATGGTCTGAGTTGGCATAGCGATGTTTGTTTAAACATCTGTCTAAGTCCAATGAAGAAGCTTTGGAAATGTTTTCCAAATAAGAAACCAGAAATGTTTTCTAATAAAGAAAACAAGAAATGGAAATGTTTTCCATTGTTAAAAACGTATATTTTCCAAATTTAGAAAAGTAAGAAATACTGAATATAAGGAAACAGAAGATAAGGAAATTAATGAAATAAAGAGATAAATGTTAAATGATGTTTGATTGATATAAATTTCCATTTGGAAATAATATCGTTGGTTGCACACCTGTTTTTCTTCGATAGTTAAATCATAGACTATCGAAGTTTTGACCATTTTAACATTGTTAATATGGAGAGACTGGTTGGATTATTATCCAAAGATCCACTCTATATTGGCATAAGCGTTGCGAATCATATATGCCAAAGGAAATTAAAGACGGAGTTATGCAAGGGCTATCCTGTTTACAGAATAGTGCCTTCAGTTCATCCTGTTCCTGGATGACTTGTATGGACAGATGTCTGACAGAGTATTTCCAGATGATCACGTATATTGATTTCTCCAACCGTACCAAGAGTGGAAGCAAAGAAGGAAACTTCTTTTAGCTAACACATAATGTATGGTTGAGGACGTCAATCGGTGATTTGATGGATTTGACGATGTGACATTCGAAGTAAATCTGATGTGATGATGAAGCGTAACCTCAAGCCTCATCAAATCGGTAAATGACAGAAATCGGGCAGGCAGCATGGCTAAGTCGGTCGCACCGAAGTAGGGTGTATAATCACCTGATCTAGAGTTTCATTTACTTCTAAAAATCTATTGTTGATGCTGTCCCATTCAGGAAACGGTTGCCGATCCCAGCCGTTGGTGATATACATTCGATACACTCAAGCGAAATGAGTGGTCGGTCATGTGTGGCCGGGTTGCAAGATGTTCTTGTTGAACCCAGTGTATTCCTCTCTAGAGGCACACGAGCGAAAGGTGGTTCCATACCTTGTCATAGTTGGAAATCCATTACCCAATACGTGCTTGCGGTTTTGATTGTGTATATATATATATATATATATATATATATATATATATATATATATATATATATATAGAACGTGAGATAAAAGCGTTTCTGCTAGATGATTATTATAGTTGTGGTTGATAGACATTATTATAATATCAAAAGGTTTTTGATATAAAGATATTTTAGATTCTCATAAGGAAAAAAACCCGTTCCGTTATACGGCGTGGTCTTATGAGATATCGTTTACTTGTTGGAATTGTTTTAAACTGTTTTACTCATACCAGTCCCATGACTGACCCGGAGTTTATTTTGTTTTGTTTTCCCTAAACTCTTGGGTGCCTAAATTTGTACGGGCAGTCAAGTAGTCGGGAATTACAGATGCAATTGAAGAGCTGGAGCAGGAGGCTTCAGGATTATATCTATAGTTATTTCCGCTTTGTTGTAAGTGCTGTACTTTGATAATCATATGTATATTCTAGTACAGATTTGTATTTCAAAGTTATGTTATGAAATATATTTATTCGTTCCGCTGTGAGATTCGTGTTACTCTGATATTGTGTTTTTCTTCTTCTTCTATTCTAAATTTCTATCTTATCTTTCCTCATCCTCTAATTTCTTTCACTAATTACCAGAATTTTTCGATGTTTTGGTTATCGACATCGAGTTTTCGTCGATAACCAAAGTCGCTCAAAATCCGGGTCATTACATAGTATATTTTCGTTCTTTCTTTGATTTTGGGAGATATGATCTATTTCAGAAGCTCAAACCTGAGGGAGGAGAAAGGCCTTAATTTGTCACTGGTTTGAGGTCCTACGGTGGTCGGAGGAGGTCATGGCAACGAGTTGAACGGCGGGCACTATATTTGTTTGTTTTTCGAAAGCAGCAAAGGGTTTTGGTAATTTTCCAGCATGTCTGGTGTAACACCCCACACCCGCTATGGTCACTCGCTAAGGGAATGCCATAACATCGGTGGAGTATTTTAAGTGAATATAGAACAGAAAAATTACAACAAGACAGATATAAGTAATACTTGAAAATTTTAAAACATCATTTCATTGCAGCGGAAAGTAAAACATGTTTGGTTACATCACAAAACCATGATAAGAGTCAAGTACAAAATATCCATCCTGATAAATAAAAGTACATAATCCCAATACATGAACTGATAGCCATAAAAAAAAGGGTAAGCCGAGCTCTACATCTATGGTCCAAGCTCCAAAAGAGAATAAAGCAGCCTGATCTAAGCCCACTCGTACTGGGCCCACTCTGATAACCTGAGGGTTGGGATAAAAAGATAAAAACAACGGGGTCAGACATAAGTCTGAGTGAGTCCTATAACCCTAACAATACAATCATTAAAGTAATTAGGGTATGATATAAACAAGGTACGGTACCTCTGGGGATAATGACTACACTAAGTAGCCAACTAAACACAGGATGTACTAAGATAACCTAAAAGACGCATTTATCCACCCAAGGATAATTACTGGATTACACCACCCCAGATCTACCCACCCAAGGGTAATTCCTACACTGCACCACACCAGTCATTCCTAACTTAAAGGTTGATCCCACCCCTGGACTTATAAAATTAACTTAATAGTTCTCGCGTACCCCTAGGTGACTAAGTAGACGCCACGGGGCCCTACAATCCACTAGGTGTACACACTACTCCCCATTCGATCGGCTCCCTAACGTAGATACCCGTGCTGGCCCCACCGTGGGGTGTATCATTCCCCAAAGTGGCAACCTGATAATATCAACGGTGCACGGCTTTATACCTACACGATGCAACAACGACTCATCAACCAACCCGGGTCCACACACGCATATGAAACCCGTTGGTCCTGCGTTGCCACCGCTAACCCGTTTTGGCCTCTTATAGTCAAGCCCAATATGCGTGTCCCGTCACTCGACTAGAGTCGAGCCCACTAAGATACGTTTGGGATATTGGTTGAAATGGGCCCCCACAAGCTACCACCTAAGCTTGTTATTTTATCTAGTGTATCCCACTTAACCCCTTTTATAATCATGCCCACCTACTTGTTACGGTTTGGTTAAGTCATCTAATCATATATCAATTGCCACTTAAGGCACCCACTAGATTTCCACATGCCACCCAAAGCACTTACTTAACCCTTTACCCATGTTTAATTACATGTTCCTCTTTGGTTAGGTATTCTAATCGTATTTTCTATTGCCACCCAAGGCAACCCACTAGATTTCAACATGCCACCCAAGGCACCCACTTAACCCCTCATGTCCCTCTACATGCTAATATGGTTAAGTGTTTCTTAATTAATTAAGATCATGACCTCATAAAGACCTCTCACATTAGACCATCTTTTATGACTGTTGGATATGCCGGTTGGTTCCGGGCAGACTTCTGTCATAAAAAGGTCTAACCTCGTGTCTTTACTTTAATCACGTATTTAATTTTTGACTAAGACCTCTCACATTGGGCCAATCATTTGTAGCTGCTGGGTGGCCGGTCGGTTCCGGGCAGACTTCCGCTACAAAAGGGTCCAACCTCGTGTCTTAGTTGATTAATTACACCTAATTAATCACCCCCATAATTTGAATTAATTATGCCTAATTAATTACACATTTTTAAGAATATGGGTAGACCTAACTCAATAGGTAAATTCCCAATTCCATAGTATGGGTAGACCTAACTTAATAGGTAAATTCCCAACTCCATAATATGGGTAGACCTAACTTAATAGGTAAATTCCCAATTACGTCCATTTAATTTGTGGTATGATTAATCATACCCATTTCACATCATTTTATTAACATGCATATTAACCCCATCGTTCCCCACGTAGTTCGTTCTCATAACACGACATAATAAAGGGAAGATTCATCACAAAGGTCATGGGTTTAGCCAACATAGCATGTAACTTTATCATGGGTTCAAAAGGTGTCAACTTGCATATATGAACATACATTAAACCCAACTAGTATTTAACCCAAACTTGCATTATGCATATCATAAAAGAGACAACTTGCATATGAACTTGCACATAAACTTGCATATGAACTTGCATCATAACTTGCATATGAACTTGCATCATAACTTGCATATGAACATGTATCATAACTTGCATATGAACTTGCATCATAACTTGCATATGAACATGTATCATAACTTGCATATGAACTTGCATCATAACTTGCATATGAATATGTATCATAACTTGCATATGAACTTGCATAACATGCCATACTTAGAGACAAACTTGCATATATTATGCATATCATAAAAAGAGACAAACTTGCATAAAACCAAACACTTAGCATGCATAAAACCAAATACTTAGCATGCATAAAACCACATACATAGCATGCATAAAACCAAATACTTAGCATGCATAAAACCAAATACATAGCATGCATAAAACCAAATACTTAGCATGCATAAAACCAAATACATAACTTGCATAACATGTTACATATAGACTTGCATATAATCTCCCATATAGCTTGCATAACATGTTACATATGAATAAATGTTCAACATAGTGTTTTGCATCATAAAACATGGCATTAAACTTGCATATAGCATAAAACTTGCAAAACACATATCATACAAACTTGCATAAACACATTTATCCACAAACATAGCCATGTCTTATCACATCCTACCATAATCAATTTAACAATTGATTATTAAAGCTATAGGAACTCACCAAAACCAAGATTAGCAAACTTATGTAGTAGAACTAGTTGCTATACAAGAAGAAGATGATGATTAGAGGCTGATTAGCTTGCAACTTTCTTCATAAACTAGTGGAGGTTCCTCTCAAGTTTGATTTTGGCGGCATGGTGGCATCATTTCTATTTTTAGTATGAATTAGGGTAGTATTAGGGTGTATTTATAGATTAGGTGAGTGTTTTAGGCCCTTAGATTAACCCTAAATTAGATTAGGACCCTTAGATTTCGGAACCTTCCAGAAACCAGCCCTAAGACCAAGCCCAAACCCCAAACTGGTGCACCCAACCACAGAACTCTCTAGAAACTGTGCAGGTTTCCTGTCCCGACATGGGCGCACTTCCCAAGTGCGCCAGTGTAAAAATGTGTTGGCGCACTTCACAAGTGCGCCAGTGCATTTTTGTGTTGGCGCACTTCACAAGTGCGCCAGTGCATTCTGGCTAGTTTTTCGGTTTTTCTGCCTAACTTCGTTCGTCCATATCTTCTTCATACGGACTCCGATTTTCGAAAACTCAGACTCTATTTCGCGTATTTTTCCGAGACGAACGCAATGGTGCAACCCGTTTCCCCTAATTCCCACATCTGGGATTAGTTATTCTTTAATTTGTGAATTTTAGCATTAACCGAAATTCGGGGTGTTACATCTGGTCAATATCCGGTGGAGGCGTATGAAGGTAATTGGAGCTCTGATGCATGGGGTTCGAACTCAGGTTGTCCGACGATCTAGTTTGGCATGCAGTGGCGGCAGTTTGTCAACGAACGACGACAGTTCGAGTTGATTTTCTGCTGGTTAAGGCTTTCCTGGATGGTCAAGTTTGCCGGCGGTCGTAGATGAGGCGTAGGGGGACGGAAGAGGGTCACTGGCAGTCTCTGGTGGATCGTCGGCGTCGCGGTGATCGTTTTAGGGAATGGAGCAATTTGTTTCAGAGGGTCGAAGGGGGAATATTGGTTTCAGGTAATCCGAATAAGGAAGACGCGTGCTGCAGTAAAAGCCAAATGACGTGGCTCATGTTCAGACAGTAATTAATACAATTAATTTTAATTACATTTTGTTTAATAATCAATTTATTTATTCAACTTGAGATCACGATAACTTATTCATACTTAAACGAAATTTAACGAAACGGAATTCGTTGGGATCGCAGAGACGAGGCCTAGATGATGGTGCTGGCTTGGAATCAGTTGGAGCAGTTTGAAATTTTAGATACTTTTAAACGTTTGTTTAAAATTAAATGAAACAAACGCATTGATCGTCAGTCGTACAAAATGGTGAGTTAACTCTCATACTTTTCTGGACTCGTACGATGTGATAAATCCATAGAATTTAAAATATCATTAGTGATATATATTGATTGATTGGCTGCCTAAGTTGCTTATGGTTGATTTAATGATTGTTGTTAATTATGTCATCGTCTTTAATTTATTTGTTTAAAATTTTAAGTTATCATGAAATGTTATAATAATTGATGATGTAGGGAAGAACAAGTTAGAGAGACTCGACGAGATTCCTCAAATATCATGTATGTGGTTTATTTTTATATTGTTTACACATGAACTGATTGAACCCCAAATGACATTGAATCCTATTTGAATGTTAATGGTTAAATGGATGTGATTACTGTTGTGATTTTAATCAGTCGACAATATTGATTAAGTGGTTGGCAGTGAGGACCTAAATCCATTGTTTTAAGATGTCGCTTGTCGTTAGGAAAATTGACGATGTTTTAAGTTATAAAATCTATTTTATAACTGAACAAAAGATTTTAAGTTTATTGTAAAAGTCAATTAAAATAAAAGTTTTATAAATATAATTATATTTAAACCCATGTTTTATAAAGACGATCATTAAACATTTATATAACGAATTCTTATATCGTTATTGAACTGAAAGTTAGAAACAAATCTATAGGGTAGCGAAATGGAATAATTGATCTTTTTTTTAAAACAATTTAATGGTGTTTTAAATTATAATTAATCTACGGGGGAAATGATAATGGAAATCAGTTAACTGATATGTACGGTTGGCAAAAATCAACCGTTTTAATTGGAAATTGACAATAGGATTAATTTGATTTAAATTAATCAAATCAACAATTTTCCGAATATTCGTTAAATTTAACGAATGGTGTTAAATGTGAGTTAATCTTTGATTAACTATATTTTAAAGTAATTTTTGAATTGTTTATGATTAATTAAGCTAATTATCATTTACTAACTTTCTAAATGATTAATTATTCTATTTTTAGTTACTAACAAAGTATCTACATCTTGTATAGTTAACGTTGAAGTAAATTGATGAATACTAATTGAAACAATTAACAATAATCAAGTAGTGATAAGATGTTAGATAAACTTAAAAATGGAATTTGTACAAGTATTGGATAACGAATCCAAATATGGTAAACAAATTTATAAAAGAAATCTCGAAATGAGGCGATGTTTTAAGTAATTTCGTCATAAAATAATTAAGCAAAATGATATGATCAAAAAGAGATTTCCAAATAAAAGAAAGTGTATGGATTGGCGTAAGGGAATGGACGAATAAGTTCTTAGATAAAATCCACATTTGAGTTATTTTAAGATGGGTATAAAAGGATTTTAAATTTAGCTCAAATAGAATAAGCCATGTTTGCAAAGAGGATGTTTTTTTTAAATATAATCTACGTTCATTTAAGATTGAATTAAGGACTTCAAAAAGGAAAGGATATCAAATAGTTATTGACCTAAGAGATCAATGGATGGTTACTTAATAAATAAATTGAGTAAAGAAGATTTCAAATATAAGAGACAGTTTATAAAAATCATGTTGAAATCAAATGGAAAATAAGATTGGAAAGTTTATTTAATTAAGTAAAAAGAATTGGCATCTAAAATGGGTTTTAATAAAAAATAATGGTTTATAAAACCATAGTAAATGGGAATGGAACTGAAATATTAGATTGTTGAATTGTAAACTTTTATTATCTTGAGATAAGGACGTTGTTGATCAAGGTCTGAAAGGTAATGAGAATACCCCAACTTGAATGTCTTCATTTTTATCAAGAGATAGTATTAGTTTGTAATGTATAAGGATGTCGGAATAATTATTGAGGGAAGAACTGCAACTTTAAATTGCAAAGGATTTAGAAATAAAATAAAAGCTATTGGATCTTTTCTAATAAAATGTTTTGATTGGCATTAATTGGCCAATAATAGATTTGGTAAATACCTGATTCGAAGAAATAAGTCTAAGTTTTGGTTTCGGGAAAATGTGAATTAAAGAATGGTATTGGTTTTGAAATATAATGGTATATTGGAAATATAATTATAATTTCCATAAGCAAGATTATTTTAAAGATTAAATCCTTTTAAGGTTATATTTTATGAAGTGCGTCACTTGACGTTATTTTAACCATATAAAATTGGATATGAAACTTGTATCGATTGGTTAAGTGTGTATATTGTGATATTTACAGTGGAAAAAGAAAATGGAAAGTGGTTTTGAAACATTAGCAATATTTCAAATACAACAAAATGTGAAAAGGATCTTAAGGATATATAAACGATGTCCAAGATAAAGGAAAAAAAAAGATGCGTTAACGAATATGTAATATTTCGAGATAAAGAAATGTAAGGAAGGGATTTGAGTAAATACATTTAAGATATGGATTAGTGTTTTCAAATAGCAAAAACAAAAGAGATTTTGTTGGGATAAGAATTATAAATCGATTTGAGAAAAATGATGGGATATTTTTAAATGAAATATTTTAATATAAAGGACCTGAACTGCCAATGCATTTTATGGTATCGTTGTGATTTGATAGTTAAATAACCGACTATCAAATGAATATTATTCTATTGGACCCTTTGACATGTTGTTTCAAAGAGACTGGGACGGGAACTAGACCCAAAACCACTTCGAATCAACATTACGTACGAAAATAACTTATAGGGAATAAAGATGGAGCAATTGAAGACCGTAGATCTTCATAAAATGGAAGAACAACTTATAATCTCTGACTTGCAACCATAGATACCGAGCAGTTCTATCGTGGTTGAAATAAACAGATTTGCAAGGACTACTCGCTATTGATCTATATGGTTATTCCTAGGATGTAGTAGGGGTTGTCTTTGGTTCATCCTGCTCCTGGATGACTTGTATGGAAGAATGTCTCAGAGTATTTCCTTAAGAATCATGTACATTGATTTTTTTCAAATATACCAAGTTTGATGGCGGAGAAATTCTCTTGCTTAACACCCAGAGTGTATTTATGAACATCAATTAGAGATTTGACGGATATGACGATGTGGCATTCAAAGTGAATGGAGATGTGCTAAAAGATAAACGTAACCTCAAGCATCATCAACCGGGAAATGACACAAAATCGGGTAGGCAGCAGGATATGTGGGTCGCACCCATTAAAAGGGTATATCATTACCTGATCTGGAGAAATCAAATGCCTTCGGTTGTCCCTTTTTATTTTTATGCTATCGGTTCAGTTCGCTGGCCCCTAACCGTGGTAATGATATATTCGGTACTCTCAAGATAAATGAGGGATCGGTCATGTGTGGCCGGGTTGCAAGACGTTCTTGTTGAACCTTAATATATTCATCTCCGAAGGTACATTGTTGGAATGGTGGTCCCATATCTTGCTAGGATATCCATTCTCCAATAAGAGCCCGTGGTTTTGATTGATTTGATAGACATTATTATAATATCAGAAAAGATATTGATTTCGAAAAATGTTTTGGGTTATAGTAAGGTGAAAACCGTCCATGTTTATATGTAGGCTGGTCTTACTATTGTCCTTTTCTTTCAAAAAGGATTTTTCCAAGTTAAACAAGTCGTTTGTGCTTTGAATTTATCACTGAAAGTACCCCAGACTAATCTGGGTGAATTTTTCTTTGCTTCAAATGTGCTTAGGTAAGAGCAAGTATATTTCCAGGATAGGTTTCACTTGGATTTTCAGGAGCTAGAAGCAGGATGCTTCACCATTAGTTATTTAGAGTTATTTTCCACTGTGACAGATATATGTTATACTCTGATGATTGGTATGCATATACAAATTCTTTTTGTAATGAGATTTGATATATTATATTTATTCGTTCCGCTGTGAGATTCTGATGTGTCCTTCTTGTTTTTCTATTCTAACATTTCTTTCTTTTCTCACCTTCTAATTTCTTTCGAATAACTTTCTGGATGTTCGGTACTCGTGTTTGGACAAGGGATGTGATTGTGTCAAAAATTCGACCATTGAATTTTCCAATTCGTTACAGTGATATTAGAGCTATTGGTTTAGTGATAACCTTGGGTCTATGGCAAAACCCAATAGAGATGGGGTTAGCTATACCCTAGATTGAGTTTGAGTGTGTGTGTGTGTGTGTGTGTGTATGAGAGCGCATAATTGTAATTTGATATAAATTATTTGAAATTATTTTTGCCCAATATATTTTATAAAATAATAAAAGTAATGATTTTCTTAAATTATATGGGCAATCAGATATACTAATATTAATTTGAATGGGTTTGATTATAAGATTGGATTGAATCAACCAAAAGACATTTCATATTTGAAATATGAAAATTTAACTTATATTAAGCTAATCTTACACACTGAATTGAACTTGAATATTGAAATAAATTTTAACTTAAGTCAGTAGGTATTTGACTTGAGTTAGGAGTAATAGCATTTGCCAATATTAATTTGAATGAAATGTTTGGATTGTTTGGATGGATGGTTGCATAAATGTTGAGTTGAAAATGAATAAACTTGATTGAAATCAGTCTGAAATGAATAAGTCGGATTTATTGGAGTAAAAGTCTAATGGATCTGAATGAGTTGACACTGATTGGTTATTAAGGAATTTCATGTGATCTGAATAATATGGAATGGATGATATGTATGTTTGAATCTAACTTGATGGTTATGAAACTAATGAAGTTTATTGGAGTTGAGAACAGGTGCAGAAGAGCTAATTTAACTTTAAAATTCATCTAAGAGAATTCTGGAGTGAATTGAATCCAGTCTGGCTTGCTATTTAAGCAAGCTCAAGTATAATTTATCGCTTATTACGTAATAATGCTCACAAAAAGATATGCCTACGCAAAATACAAAATTTTGGTTTTTATTTCGATTTTGAGATTGGATTCTGAATTTTTCCGACAGTGTTGGTCGATGTAAATATTTCTTGAACATGCAATATTGCAGATGTCCCTCTGTACAGGGAGACCCCGACAAAAAAAATTCAGAATTTAAGGTGTTGGAAATTTTTTGTACATTTTTGAAGATTTTGTTATTAGAAATAAATTGGTTATAAAAGTAGTTAGATTAGTTTTGGGATTAAGAACGAGTTTTAACAAAATATTTTTGTAAAGATAATGGGTTGTAGCATTCTATCTGCCTTAGTAATTTCGGGGACGAAATTCTTTTAAGTGGGAAGGAATGTAACATCCCGTGTTTTTTGGCCAATTATTTGAATAATTTTATTATTTAAAATATTGATTTGAATTCACATAATTGAATTTAACCATTTAATTTTGAATACTATATTAACAAATAATACAATAATATTTTATTTCCAAAACAGTCGAGAAATGTTGAGTTTACAATATAATGTGAACAAGGAACTCAAAATGGTTAAATATTGTTTATAGTGAAATTTTATTAAGGATTTCGTTTATTAACAACAGTTGAACGTTTAATTTATAATTTTAATTATAAAACAAGCTGCAATGGCGCGGCAATTTTTAATATTACGTTTTGAACTTTAAATGGTCGTACAGGATCCGATATAAATCGGATTTTCTCGAAACAAGAAACGTCCAGATCTATTGGATAATATTTTTCTAATGGAAGAGAAAATTCGAGTTTTCATATTGTAGATTTTGTTTTATGTCCAAATCAATTTTAAAATAGTCGCTATAGAATTCGTTTATATTATATCAATTATTTATACAAATAAAAGGGTTTTAAATATTTTTAATATCATTTTGGCTTGGAATTCAACCCGAAATATTTTATTTTGATACTATATGAAATTCTGGTAAGGTATGACCGATCATAATATTTTATTATTTTTATATTAAAATATTTGAAAATTGGTTTATTTTTATTGAAATGGACCCTTAAAAAGGGACTTTATTCAGACGATCTCTGTTTTCAACGAAACAAATTTTATTGAGACCGTAATGGCTAGTTATTGTTAGATTTCAAGTTTCACATCAATTGGAGTTGTTTTGTGAGCGCAGCAAAATTAAATGTAAATAAATCGATCATTTGAGCTTAAACGAGAGCCATTAAGGAAGATCATTAAACATTTACGTAATGAATTCTTATATCGTTATTGAACAGAAAGTTAGAAACTAATCCACATGGTAGTGAAATGGAATAATTGATCTTTTTTTAAAACAATTAAATGGTGTTAATTAAGTTATTTAATTAATTTAAGGGCGAAATGATAATGGAAATCGGTTAACATTTAACTGATATGTACGATTGTCGAAAATTAACCGTTTTAATTGGAAATTAACAATTGATTTAATTTGATTTAAATTAATCAAATCAACAATTTTCTAAATATTCGTTAAATCAAATGAATGGCGTTAATGTGAGTTATTCTTCGGTTAACTATATTTTAAAGTTATTTTTGAATTGTTTATGATTAATAAAGCTAATTATTATTTAACAACTTTTTAGATGATAAATTATTCTATTTTTAGTTACTAACAAAGTATCTACATCTGGTATAGTTAATGTTGAAGTAAATTGATGAATACTAATTAAAGTAATTAACAATAACTGAGTAGTGATAAGATGTTAGCTAAACTTAGAAAAGGATTTTGTATAATTATTGGATAACGAATCCAAATATTGTAAATGGATTTATAAAACAAATGTCGAAATGAGGCGATGTTTTAAGTAATTTCGTCGTAATCTAAATTAAGAAAAATGATATGATCAAAAAGAGATTTCCAAATAAAATATAGTGTTTGGATTGGCAAAGGGACGAATAAGTTCTTAGATAAAATCCACATTTGGGTTATTTTAAGATGGGTATAAAAGGATTTTAAATTTAGCTCAAATCGAATAAGCCATGTTTGCAAAGAGGATGTTTTTTTTTAAATATAATCAACGTTCACTTAAGAATTGAATTAAGGACTTCATAAAGGGAAGGATATCAAATAGTTAATGACCTAAGAGATTAATGGATGGTTACTTAATTAATGAATTGAGTAAAGAAGATTTCAAATATAAGAGACGGTTTATAAAATCAAATGGAAAATATGATTGGAAAGTTTAATTAATTAAGTGAAAAGAATTGGAATGTAAAGTGGGTTTTAAAATAAAAGATAATGGTTTATAAAACCATAGTAAATGGAAATGGAAATGAAATATCATATTGTTGAATTGCAGACTTTTATTATCTTGAGATAAGGACGTTGTCGATCAAGGTTTGAGAGGTAATGAGAATACCCCAACTTGAACGGCTTCATTTTTATCAAGAGATAGTATCAGTTTGTAATGTGTAATGAAACACCCCACCTCCATTAAGGTCACTCACAAAGGGAATGCCTTAACTTCGGTGGAGCATTATAGATAAAAAAATACAGATAATTTACAAAACAGACATATAAACAGCGGATAAACTAGATTTATTTCATAAGTACGTGGTTCTGTTAAAACATTACAACAACTGTCTCAAACCAACTTCCAAATTATTACAACAAAATCTCTGTCTTGAATTAAAACATAAAGAAGCATTGAAACAGCAGTAAGGCAGCATAAATCCCCAATAAGAGAGTATCCAAAGCCATAGCCTAAGGAAAGAGATTCCAATCAATACATTTACTCTCTTCGAGCTGGAAATGATTCGAACTAATTTGAAGTATTCCCTCCCTGCGGACCTTGGGGGGAACGGAAGAAAAGAAGACGAAAGAAAATGGGTCAGACATGAGTCTGGTAAGTCTAGTAATTATTTAGCATGTAAACAAGAAAAAAAATTATGATATGAATAAACTGAATCTAGGACAACAACCTAGAAATAAGATAATAAGACTGAATATGCAATCACACTCATTTCAACTTCTCTGCACCCCCTACAAGTGTTTCAACTAGCACCATGTGTTCAAGATAAATGATCCCCTTTTTATCGATCGGCTCCTAATCGTATACGTCAACCACTTATTTCATTCGGCCCTGCATGATTGTAGATACTTGTGCTGGTCCCACCATGGGGTGTATCAAATCCTATGGTGGCAACCCAACACAATTCAAGTGCATAGTGTATAACTGCTGATGCCCAGTGACTGCTTTTTCCACTCCGGAGTACGTGCACGCCCGCACTCCGTCGGAACCTACACTGACGCACCACCCGCCGTTGTTTTGACCGCTTATAATCAACCCAGTAATCGTGCCCCACTCTGCCTAGTTCAGGGTACCATGATACATCTATGTGAATAACTGCTGAAATGGATCCTCGTTACAAGAGTTTCCTAATCAACATGTTAAAATGGTTAAGTGCTCTCAAATTAACCTAACCCCACCCATCAGTTTAGTTAACATGTTGTATTGGTTAAGTGTTTCCTTAATTAACTTAACCCTACCATTCCTGTCTTAGCTTTAATTCATTCATTAAAGCACCAACCACTCACATTAGATATGTATTGTTGCGGTTGCTAGATGTGCCAGTCGGTTCCGGGAAGTCTTACACCGCAACTCAACGAGTGCGTTTGGGCTTGATGCACTAACCTCCACATTGCATATATATTATTACGGTTGCTGGATGTGCCAAGCTGTTCCGGGTAGTCTTACACCATAACTCAGTCTAACCTCGAGTTAGGCATATTCGTGTTTTTCTTAATTTACATATTTACCTTTCATATTTATATGTAAATTATCCACAATTATTGCCATTCAAGCCATGCCCCATTTACCCTCTAAATCATATTCAAAAAATTTAGGTATATAAATTATACCATTTTTATACCACTAATCATTAATATATTTATGGGCCAAATTATGTTAATAATATGAAATTTAAGGTTTTCCCAATGTTAACCCGGTTATACGTTCGCAAAATTAACATAGAATGTTAGGCTCGCAACTTAGCCTAACTTATATACAAAAGGGGAAAGAAAGGAGCATGTACCATTCATACAACATAAAATAATAAGGATTTAACTAAACATGTGTCATGTAAATGTGGAATAAAATAATGAACCTGCATTTTTGGATCCAATTAACATGAGTCTTAAGCATATGAAATTACCCAAATCCAACTAGGCATGTAAATGTAAACTTTTATTTTGGATCCAATAAACATGAATCTTAAGCATATAGAATTACACAAGTTCAACTAGGCATGTGAATGTGAACTTTTAATTTTGGATCTGATAAACATGAATCTTTAGCATAAGGAATTATACAAATCAAACTAGGCATGTAAACGTAAACTTTTATTTTGGATCCAATTTTTGTAGACCTAAATGTGGATCTAAACATAATACATGTCTTAGCCTAACAACTTGCATGTAACATAACATGAAAAAGTCACCAAATTTACATAATACACGATTGGTTTAACATCAACATAAGAACGACAATAGTCTCATAAGCATATACGATAGAATGGTTACAAGCATAGACATGAATCAGCATCATCATTATCTTAAAACTACGAATAACTCTAGTTTTCACTTTATTACAAATCATAACTTTTAATCATTCACATATAAATAATAACAGGACTTACAAATAAAAGAAAGTCTTGTTTTCTGGGATCTATATTCTGAAAATGAAAAGCAATCCCTTGACGAAGACTATCAATTCTCTAAGTTAGTTTTGATTCGTAGCTTTTAACTTGCTTTCTAGTTTGGGAAGAAATGGTGGCTAGGCTAGGACGATCATGGATAGCATGGTGGCTCCTTGGAATGAATTTGTGTGATTTAGGGTTGAGAAATAGGGTTGCTTTTATAGAGGTTTAAACTTATGTGAGCCGTTAGATCATCCTAGGAGCAATCACAACCATCCAGACTAGATAGAGTTATCCAGAATTGCCACATATACCCTAGTGACTCAGCAGCAAGTTAGAAAAGACTCAGCAACAGGTCAGAAAATCGTCACTGTTTGGATATGGGCGAGGGGGGTAGGTCGACCCCCAGGTCGACCTGTATAGGGGAGGTCGACCCCCTGGTCGACCTAGCCTGGGGTGGGAAAAATCCCGCCCATCCCGCTTCTTTGTTTTCGTTTGAATTTTGATTTTAAATCTGAGCTGTTTTAATTTATCTAAATTCCTGAAACTTCTGAGGGCCGTATCTTCCTCATAAGAAGTCCGATTTACGAAATCTTGGACTCTATTCCAAACAGAATTTCGAGAGGAACGTAATGGCGTAACCCGTTTCCCTTAATTCTCACTTTAAAAATTAAGTATTCTTTTATTCGTTCTTTTAACTGACATAGAAAATTCAGGGTGTTACATTCTCCCATCCTTAAAGGATTTCGTCCTCGAAATCTTCAAGTCAAGAAGAATGTATATCCTACCATCCAATCGTCCATCTACTCAACCATCAAACATAGGCGTCCATTGTCCTTAAAAAGACATCTAATGCTTTCATGATCATATGCATAGTGTGTGCACATGTCCTTATCTAATGCAAAATCAGGCGGTCTACTGATTCAGTTGACCTCCTTAATGCAAATTATGTTAGTGCCATAAGTCCATTATGCATGCAATGATTCCTAATCATACTTTCTACATGAGTGCACGATCATTCATACGAATGCAACGTCCATATGATAACATTCCAAGTTTCAATCCATACACCAATACATATATACATATGCAATATGAAAGTGACTGAGTCGATCTAACACCTAATGTGTGTGTATATGCATCCACTAGCAACCACTTGCAACCATCAATCATAACATGTTTCAAATACATGTTTACATCCATTGGTTTCTACCTAAGGATAAAGAATAGGACCGAGGATATATAATTAAAAGATAGATATAAGCATGTATAAACTTATGGAAAAAGAGATCAAGGAGGTACCCTCAAAAAGAAAAGAGTAGGCTGCACGTATTTTTCTCTCAGTTTCCCAGGTCACATCTTCCTCAGCGTCACTCCATTGAACTTTAACAAGCTTGACTTCATGGTTGCATAGCTTTTTGACTTCCGTAACCAAAATACGGGTTGGAGCTCTTCTCATAGTCGCTTCTTGTTCCACTTCTACTTCCTCTAGTATACTTGGCTCCACAACTTCCGCAGACTCATGTAATCACTTTCGTAGTTGAGAAACATAATAAACATTATGAATTCAGCCAGTCTTTCGGGTAGCTCTACTCTGTAAGCCATCGACCCAATCCTTTCAATAATAGGAAATGGTCCTACAAATCTTGGTGCCAACTTTCGTAAGAACCAAAGCGAATGACATTCCTCAAAGGAGACACTTTAAGGAACACCCTATCTCCAACCTCAAACTCAAGGTCGGTCCTTCTTTTGTCTGCGTAGGACTTCTGTCTATCCTATGCAGTCTTCATTCGTCTTCTTATCAAATCCACCTTTTCTGAAGTTTCTCTAATCAGGTCTAGCCCAAGTACGAGCTTGACTGTAGACTCCCACCAACAAGTTGGTGATCGACATGGTCTTCCGTATAAAGCCTTGCAGGGTGCCATGCCTATGGTGGCTTGGTAGCTATTGTTGTAAGCGAATACCACCAAAGGAAGAAGATCCTCCCATGTCCCTCCAAAATCAAGAATGCACAGTCTCAAGAGGTCTTCTAATACTCTTTTTACCCTTTCAGTCTGATAATCGGTTTGGGGGTGATAGGCTGTGCTTAAGCATAGCTGTGTGCCCACAGCCTCTTGCAAGCTCCACCAAAACTCGCTTGTAAAAATAGGATCTCGATCACTCACTATGCTAGAGGGTATCCCATGGAGTCGAACTATCTCTTTAAGATAAATGGATGGTAAGGACGAGGCAGTCCTTCTACTCTTAATAGGTAAAAAGTGAGCGCTTTTAGTGAGCCTATCCACTAATACCCAAATACTGGTATTGCCCCTTCTTGACCTAGTCAACCCATTAATAAAGTCCATCGAAATGCTATCCAATTTCCACCGTGGGACCTCCAGAGGATGAAGCAGACCACCAGGCTTCTTCTGCTCCGCTTTGACTTGCTGGCATATCAAGCACTTAGCAACTAACTCAGCTACATCTCTCTTCATGCCATTCCAAAAGAAAACCCATTTTATGTCTTTGTACATCTTGTCTCTACCTGGGTGTATGGTCAGCTTAGAATGGTGTGCTTCTTCGAGAACCGTCTTCACCAAATCCCTTGCTGGTGGGACGCATAGTCTACCATCCCGTCTCAACCAACCCTTATCATCGATGGAGTATCTATTGAGGTGACTAGAAGTCTCACCCCTAATTAACTCCATCATATCAACTAGCTGAGGGTCTTCTCGTTGCGCGGTTCCTATTGAATCCAGAAGATTAGGCCGCACCTCTAGCGATGCTAACAGACCAGGTACAAATTCAGAGGAGCGTCTAAAGTTAAACTTTGCTATGTACTTCAAGCTTTGCCTTTCTACAAAGAGAGGACTCAAGGTCAGCTTCTTTCTACTCAAGGCGTCTGCTACCACATTGCCCTTGCCAGGGGTATAGGAAATCTCAAAATCATATGAGGCCAGAAATTCCATCCACCTTTGTTGTCTTAATTTAAGATCTTTCTATGAGAAAAGGTACTTTAATGATTTATGGTCAGTAAACAATTCAAACCTTTCTCCTAGTAGAAAATGACGCCATGACTTAAGAGTGAAAATAATGACAGCTATCTCCAAATCATGAGTTGGGTAGTTCTTCTCATGTGCCTTCAATTGCCCTCCCCTATAACAAACTACCTTGACTTCTTGCATCAAGACAGCGCCTAATCCTGTACCGCATGCGTCTGTGTATACGGTAAACATTTTGCTCCCATCAGGAAACGTCAGAATTGGGGCTGTTGTTAGAGCCCTTTTCAAACGTTGGAAAGCAATATCGCAATACAAATCCTAAGCGGAAGTTAGGTTCTTCTTTGTCAATCTTGTGAGTGGGGCTGAGATTTTTGCAAAGTCTTTAATGAACTTTCGGTAAAAGCCCGCTAGCCTGAGTAAACTTCCGACTTCAGTTGCATTCCGTGGAACCTTCCAATCTTGCACCACAACTACTTTTGCGGGTCCACAGCTATCCCCTCTTTGGACACCACATGTCCAAGAAACCTCACTTCTTCCCTCCAGAAATGGCATTCGAAGAATTTGGCTTTCAGCTGATGCGCACGAAGTGTATCCATGACTTCCCTTAAATGTAAAGCATGCTCTTCTTCATTCTTCGAGAAAATCAAAATGTCGTCTACGAAGACCATTACAAACTTATTAAGGAACTCCCTGAGCACCCTGATCATCAAGTCATTGAAATAAGCGGGTGTGTTTGTCAAGCCGAAAGGCATGACAAGCCATTCGAAGAAACCATTCGGGGTTCTGAACGCGGTCTTATCAATGCTGTCTTCAGCCACTCTTAGCTGATGAAACTCGGTAGCCAGATCTAGTTGGGAGAAAACCGATGCGCCTACAAGCTGATCAAACAAGTCGTCTAGGGTGTCTATTCTTCTTGATCAGCTTGTTTAGCGCTCTATAGTCAACGTATAGGCGAAGTGAACCATCCGCTTTGGTTGCGAATACTACTGGAGCACCCCATTCAGAAATACCCTGCCTTATGAACCCTTTTCCGAGCAGCTCTTTGACTTGCTTGCTGAGCTCTTTCCTCTCCCTTGGAGCTATGTGCCTAACAGGTAGAGCTACGGGTTTTGCATTATCAACAAGATATATGCAGAAGTCTATCTCCCACTTCGAAGGCAAGCCCTTTACCTCTTCAAATACATCTGAGTATTCATGGACTACTCTAACGAACTGCAAGTTTTCAACAGATGCATCAAAAGATTCTAGGTAGCTAAGCATAACAGAATGTATCGGATTACAAGAGATTTCGAGAGTGTTACCGAGGCGAGTCATAAGTCTAACCACTCTCTTTTCACAATCGAGGATGGTAGCATTACTGGATAACCAATCCATGCCTATAATCAACCCATAGCCCGTGAAGCCCAAAACATAGGCATTACATCTAAACCCAACGCTTAGTATAGAAATTTCCAAATCCAAACAAATCGTCGACAAATAGGCCGAGCCCCCAATTGGATTTGAAACAACCCGGGATCCTCTACAATACTGGTATCTAGGTGCAGAGATTCATCTAAAGCAGTGGATATAAAAGAGTGTGATGAACCAGAATCAAAGAGTGTACAAACAAGATGGTCAAAAAGATAAGCTAAACTCTCAATAGAAATATTTCTACCTCGTTCTTGTGGAGGTGCTATGAGAGCTAAACCTGCCCTCCAGAAGTAGATCCAGTGCTCTTCCCTTGTCCTTTCTTTCTTGGGCAGTCCTAAGCCATGTGTCCTGTCTCGCCGCAGTGAAAACAACCACCCATCTTCCTCTTTTTCTTTCTGCAGTCCTTAATCAGATGTCCAGGAATGCCACAAAAATTACACTTTCTCTTATCACGGGGTTTATTTTTCTTTCCGCCCTTCTTTGAATCTGTCTTCTTATTCTGCGATCCCTCCACTTTCATATCTTGAGGTACTTCCACCTTTGCCCCTTTCTTGCCATCCTTGTCTTCCCCCTATAACAGTGCCATGTCCACCAGTCTCTCATAAGTTGCACCCATAGGTATATGGGACATAGCCAGGCTGTGCAGTGGCTCATTCAACCCTTTGACAAAACGGAGAGCCTTCTTATGGGGAGTGTTCACTAACTCCAGTCTGAATCTAGCCAGCTGGTTGAATTGTTGATGTATTCCTTGATCGACATACTTCTCTGTTTGAGAGCTAAGAACTTCTCCATCTGTAAGCTACATTCTGCTTGTGAGAGGAATTTCATTCCAAACCTCATTCTGAAATCCTCCCAAGTTTCAACCAGTCACTCAACATTGGTAACTTCCCACAAATAAGAGGCTTCATCTTTAAGCAACCATACAGCCAACTGTATCTTCTGCCTATCGTCCACTTCAAAGATAACAAACAAGTCCTGGGTCTCTTTGAGCCAGTTTCTTGCTTCTACAAATGACTCAGTCGAAATCGCTACATATTTTGGAGAAAGCATTTGCACGAGGAGGAGGAGGAACAACTGCAACAGGGGGAGGAGTAACGTCTGTCGGGCCTGCATCATTAGCCCTAGCCTCTAGGTACCTTCTGAACCAGCCAGGTACCGGTACACCCTATGGGGACATGCTGAAACGGAAAAGAAAAAATTCAAAACAAAGAAAAGATAGTGCATATAGCTTTGGGGGGGATTATGCCTTTTAAAACAACACTTTTTCTTGAAAACGCTTCTTTAAACTTCTTTTTGAAAATTAGTTTCCAAAATTTTTATCTAATTTGGCAACCATCAGCTATGATACCAAGTGAAACACTCCACCTCCATTAAGGACTCTCACAAAGGGAATGCCTTAACTTCCGTGAAGCATTATAGGTAAAAGATATAGATAATTTACAAGATAGACATATAAACAGCGGAAAAACTAAATTTATTTCGTAAGTACGTGGTTCAGTTAAAATATTACAACTATCTCAAACCAACTTCCAAATTATTACAACAAAATCTCTGTCTTGAATTAAAACATAAAGAAGCATTAAAACAACAGTAAGGCAGCATAAATCCCCAATAAGAGAGTATACAAAGCCGTAGCCCAAGGAAAGAGATACCAATCAATACATCTACTCTCTTCAAGCTGGAAATGATCTGAACTAAGTTGAAGTATTCCCTCCCTACGGACCTGGGGGGGGGGGGAGGGATGGAAGAAAAGAAGACGAAAGAAAAGGGTCAGACATAAGTCTGGTAAGTCTAGTGATTATTTAGCATGTAAACAAGAAAAAAGATAATGACATGAATAAACTGAATCTAGGGCAACACCCTAGAAATAAGATAATAAGACTGAATATGCTGTCGCACTCATTTCAACTTCTCTACACCCCCCTTACAAGTGTTTCAACTAGCACCATGTGTTCAAGATAAATGATCCCTTTTTTATCGATCGGCTCCCACTCGTATACTGAGACGACCCCAAACCCCGTACCTGACGGCGGCAAGGGTAATCTTTGGAATATAACACATAAATAGATAACAGCAGAACAGGAATAAACAAATACATTAGATAATGTACAAATAATACACCGGATAAACATAATCATCAGAGTTACACAGTATACAGGATCATACTTAGTACAAATACAGTTCAGCTATACATAAATGTCTACAGCGGAAAATAAACAAAATATGTACAATAGGAGCTGAACAACCTAAAATGGATAAATGATAGAATCCATCTTCAGCTCCAGCTATCCAGAAAGAGCCTGCTAAAACATGAATACAAGGCTGCCCGTGCAGAAAGAGGGGCACCCGAGTTTGCAAGTGAAATAAACTACGAGTCAGTCATAGGACTGGTATGAGAAATCTACTTAACACATTATACAATTGGCTAATCACAGGACCATGCCACTTTCGTGGAATGGGTTTACTCCATTGGATTGCCAGTGCTTTAAAACAAATAATTCTTTTAAACATCGCAATGCTTTTTATAAAAATGAAGCCATTATAAGACTCAGTTCCGATCACACAATGCAACGCAAACCGGAGGATAGAGTTTTTACCTTATAATGGCCAAAATATGCTTGATACGAATAAAACAAAAGCATTTGATATTACTACTAGTGTTTATATGTTTCAAAAGCAATTTCAAATCATAAGTATCAATCATAGACGGCATTAATGCCCCATACCACTATGCCGCCATATATAGGTATACAATAAAACCGCACAGTCACGTATTTGGAAATTGGATTTCCGTCATGAACCAAGGCAAAAGATAGTCCCTACCGAATTTGGACAATCTAGCCCATGTCTCAGGATCAGAACGCATCAACTCTTTGGATCGTCAGGGCCAGTCAACCGACGTGGATTATTATGCCTGAACACTACGTTTCCCCGCCCTTTGGGGCGTAAATGAGCCAACGAATGACTCCATCGGTCCCAGATCGACCGATATATCTGAGGCGCCTCGCAACAGCAACAACCACATTGGTGAAAGTAATATAAATGTCAGCCAGTTCAAGCACTGACACCACCTCTAGCTAGAAGGAAACGCATGCCCTCCCTGAGGTCCTCTCCCGTTTCTGGTCCATACCGGGGTGTGAGGCTCGCGAATTCACGTTATACACAAAGCTACGCCGCACAGGCGGTGCTTTGATCATCACCACAAGACTTTGCTTTTCAACAGAAGCCTTGATAAATGCATCTTAGCATACCACACAGGCAATTCACACCATACAACTGATGGCTATCAATCACATAGAATGAATTCCAATGTCAGACACACAGTCCATTTACAAGTCCATTCTGGGTCTGAACGAAACCGGAGGCACTATATACCTCTCATACCCATCGATCTCCACGTACGTCTGGATGATCACCACTCATTATCCATATTTCAGGATGCCTCCCAATCAGGACATCAGTTACCATCCAAACGAGGTGAAGCTCTCCGGTCTTCAACCACCATCTTCATCTTCGACTTCTAATCGTCGATTCAGTTATTCAGAATGGGATAAACCCGGTCTTTTTGAGCAACTCGTGTATATAATAAATAAGTGCTACACAAACACAAACAACATACGCATCATTCCAATTCATCAGTCAAATTCCATATCGTTTATAATATTTTATAACGATTTATCGCTATTTTTATTTATTTATAGTCAATTCATTCAAACGACGCTTCGGGCCATAACACGGCTGTGGCGCTGTTTTTATTCAGATTTGATTTATACATATCTGAAATCTAACTGTTGGATCTTCACAAATTTTACATCATTAGAAAGATCTTTTCAAAACGAATCCAACGGTTCCAGTTTTGGGAAAATCCGACGGTCGGATCTCCCGGTATACTCGTTTGAAGTTTTGATTTCAAAATACGAACTGCAGCGTCGTTATTCGATTTAATTTAATTATATATATATAATCGATTCTGGCGCTGTTTTTCTTCAGATTTGAATTAAACATTCCAGACAATCCAACCGTTGGATCTTTACAAAGTTGGTGTCGTTGGAAAGATATTTCCAAAGCGAACCCAACGGTTTCGGTTTCGGGAAAATCCGATGGTCGGATCTCCCGCACTAATCGTTTGAAATCACAGTTTCAAAACACGAACTGCAGCTTTGTTATTCGATATATTTTAATTATACATATATATAATCGATTCTTCGATTTCAAAACTATATGCTTTTCATACATTTGATAAAAATGATATTTTTATCCAACAGACATTCACTTCGACACTACACTATCTTTAACAATTCATGTACATAGTAAAAATGTGATTTTTATTGTAAAACGATTTATTTCAAAACACAACTATTTTATATAGTCCATATAGATGATAAAAATATGATTTTTATTATAAAACAATTTATTTAAAAACGCGAATACCATTCAACACATGAATTTCTATTCAACGAATGAATTTCTATTCAACACATGAAGGTTTTCTATAGTTTGTATATATATAGAAAAAATGAGATTTTTATTGTAAAACGATTTATTTCAAAACACGACTATTTTATACAGTTCATATAGACGATAAAAATATGATTTTTATTATAAAACAATTTATTTCAAAACACGAATACCATTCAACACATGAATTTCTATTCAACACATGAAAGTTTTCTATAGTTTGTATATATATATATAGTAAAAATGTGATTTTTATTGTAAAACGATTTATTTCAAAACACGACTATTTTATGTAGTTCATATATTTGATAAAAATAGGATTTTTATTATAAACAATTTATTTTAAAACACGAATACCATTCAACGAATGAATTTCTATTCATCACATGAAGGTTTTCTATAGTTTGTATATATATAAAAAATGTTATTTTTATTGCAAAACAATTTATTTCAAAATATGACTATTTTATATAGTTCATATATATGATAAAAATAGGATTTTATTATAAACAATTTATTTTAAAACACGAATACCATTCAACACATGAATTTCTATTCAACGAATGAATTTCTATTCAACATATGAAGGTTTTCTATTCAACACAAGAATATAGTTTCAACACATGAAAATAATTCTAACACATGAATATTATTCAAAATTTCGGCAGCATAACGGCAGGGTAGTTAAAACCGGGGTCGTCCCTAGTACGGCTCCTCGCTCTACCTTAAAGCCTCGCAGCTTTTGACAATGGGGATGTCATGCATCTAGTTCGCACGCAGGCCGCATGTATATTTTTTTCATTTCCACAAACTAATCCAATGTGGTTTCAACCAAATAATTCTAAACCACAAACGGGTATTTTTCAGCCACAATCAATCAATTTCAACCACAAACAATTCTAATCAACCATTCGTAATCTACCAATTTTCACACCAAACACAACCAATAAATATCGTCCATGGTTTGTGGACGAGGGGCGTATATATATATAAGCATTTTACTTCTATTTTAATACATATATAATTTTTACAACGCATATATAACTTACACATCGACCGTACAACTTATACAACGCTTATACATGAGGTGTACAACACTTATATAACTCATACATCGACTATATAATTTATACATCGTCGTTTTCCATATCGTTTATAATTTAGAAATCTCACATTGGGTTCCACTCCACCAAAAATAGCAGAAGGCTCAGAAAAATATGCGGTCTCTTCTAGAATGTAGAAGACGTCCACACGAGTCCACTGTCTCTTGTTTCGCTGAATTTCGTCAACAAATGAAAAAGATATGATTTTTACAGTGAAATCAAAAACCGTAGCGCTTTACAGTGCTGTAATATAGTTTATTTTAAAATAGCCGTATACCTCTCACGTTTGTTCAAAACTAGGTTTGCACTTTTCTTGAAAACCGTGCCACTTCAGAACGATCGGCCAGCACCACAGCGTAGAGCTAGGCGAGGCGCACGTGCGCCAGGAAGGGGGCCCACTTCGGTGGCATGTGCTGATGTCGGCGGCGAATTAAAGACGTGAACTTCTCGGTGGCGATTCTCAGCGATGGAGCAACGATACGAGGTACTCCTTATATGGATTTGAAGAGCTCGACATGATCTTCAAAAAGTTCAACTGGGCCAGGGCGTTTCGTTGAGCGGTTGAGGAGAAAAAGAAGAGAGAAGGTGGCAAGAGTTTTCCGTCGTGCATTTTGGTCGGGGAGAGAGAATGTCGGGGGTGGGTCTGATGTGGACGAATCACTTTTTTTATTTATTTATAAAGTTTTAAAAATCCAAAAATATCTCTTGCCTCCTACGAACTCCAATCCAAACCCAATGACTGTCGTCCCCAGCGTTTTACCCCCATTCCGAACACAATGGGATATGTTTCGTAAGCCCATTCGACTGTTTCATTCAGTTTTTCTTCGAATTAAAATATAAAACATTCAATATTTAATTTGAACGCACACTTCAATTTGCCAGGGTCACAAACTGATTCGAAAAATTCCAGAAAAATAAATCTAGCTATGTTTTGACGATACGATCCCAACAAAACTAGTTTCATCGAATTCTGAGACCGTTTGAAAAATGGTCCTTTTCTGGTCGATCCAATTTAATAGAAATCGACCAAACACATTTTCCTTTGCCACGCTCACATACTAGATTCAAAAATTATGAAATTTGAAACCTAGCAATAGTTTAACATACCAGATCCAACAAAAGTGGTTTTGTCGAATTCTGAGGTTGTTTGCAAAATGGCCATTTTCACAGGCTATATAAACTCTATAACGACCTTTTTGAATATTCGTTTGGCTATAACTTTTGCTTCCTGCTATGAAACTTCGATTTTTCAGATTCGTTAGAAAGGTATTCAGTAACAGATTTAAATATTTTTGGTCTCACTCAAATCTGTTTTTTTTTTTTGCACCCGGTGTAGTTAGTCAAAGTTTGAATCCAAATTTTGAAACTACCGCGCCATTTCAGGCCTTGTTTATAATTAGAATTAATTATATTTATTTTCAATGTCGATTCAGACTTACTTTTCATTGTTATTACTTAAAATATTTATTTTAAATATTTAAAATCCACTAAAATAGCCAATTTAAAATTTTTAAATTGGTTCAGATTTTCCGGGTCGTTACAATCTCCCCCACTTAAAAGTTTTCGTCCCCGAAAAGGAAAAAAGTAGAAAATGGTTTGATTAATCAACTCTACGTCCAATCTGGCTTCCAATCTCCAACGTTTCATTTTCTGAGAATTTTCAAATTCTTCAAAAATTTGGCTAACACCCGGAATTTTCGAAAATTTTCGCCATAACCTCCTTTGTAGTGGGAGGGGTTTGGAAATTTATTGGGCCGTATTAGGTACCCAATAAATCCTATAAAGCATACACATATTTATTGTGATATATTCTGGTGTTTACAGGGGAGCGTGTATAGATAATAACTCCCGAGAATAAATTCTCGTCACCTCGTCCCGTGTGGGAAATAAATAATCCATGTGTCGTATCTAATAACTAGAGAGACGTGATTATTGTCAACTCCAGACCCATATGGGATTTTTTATTAATCTGGCAATTTATCGTTACAATTATATATGGTCCATATCAGTCATCAGTTCAACCTGTAATATATAGTCATCGCCATACGAGCCTCTCGCTCGTATGGTAAATCTTCCACCTCGTCACACAAGCTCCAAATGCTTGTGTGGTATATGATGAAGTATGCCTATCTTCAAGAAGTATGCCATGTAATGTAGTTCAAAATTAATTGTTACTAGCCTATGGCGACGTTTATTATTACACACAGAATAACCAGCACTCCGCATTCAATGGCATTCACAGGAGTTGATATAATAATATTTCGCATCCAACTCATTAAGGTTTACCTATTTGTCGGGCACGCAAATAAAATCTTTACTCAACAGCTAATCCATTTACCTGTTCAAACATATATATGCACATGTATATATTTCTATCTATTTTTAAATCAGTTCTATACGTGATTTAATTAACTATCATTCTAATAATTTAATTAATCAAATCACTATCACACAACTCAAACAACAAACAATTTGTTTTTAACTTTTCAAAATCATACAAATTAATTCATACACTCTTTTTCTATTAATCAGACTATAGAATTAAAAGTGCACATCCATGGAAAGAAAATAACAACAAAGTAGAGAACTAAATGGCAAAGGAAAGTATAGTAAATGTACCTTGCACCGGAGTCAATCAGAGATATCCACTTGACACTTAGGATAGGTTTTTTGAATGCTCACCTCAGTTTCCTAAGTACAATCTTGCGGATCTCCACTCCATTGCACTTTGACTAAGTCAACCTTCTTGTTCCTCAGCTCTTTGGTTTCTTTGCCAATGATTTTTAGCGGCTCTCTTCTCACCGCCAATTTTGGAGTAATTTCAATATCTTGCTGTGCGGCCTCTTCCATAACCAAGTCTGGGTCATGAACGTGCTTTCGAAGTTGAGATATGTGAAATACATCATGCACTCCAGGCAACCAATCAGGCAATTGAATTTTATAGGCCGGAGTTCCAATCCGTTCAAGAATAGGGAATGTACCAATAAATCTGGGCACCAACTTTCTAGTTTTGCCAAATCGAATCACTCCCCTCATCGGAGAAACCTTTATATACACATAATCACCAACAGAAAAGCCATATCCCTTCTTCTCGAATCAGCATAGCTCTTCTGTCAGCTTTGGGTGACGAGTAATCGTTTCTTAACGAAATCGACCTTGTCCGCAGCTTCGCGAATCATATCTGGTCCCAATACAAGCCTATTACCAGGTTCGACCCAACAAGCAGGAGATCGGCACGACCTACCGTACAATGCTTCGAATGGCGACATTGTCAGGCTCGCTTGGTAGCTATTGTTATATAAGAATTCAGTCAAATGTAAATGTTCTTCCCATGATCCACCAAAATCTAGAACACAAGCCCGCAATAAATCTTCTAGCATACGATTCACCCTCTCAGTCTGACCATCTGTCTGAGGATGATAAGCGGTGCTCAAGTTCAGGTTCGTTCCCAGCTCTACTTGAAATGCCTCCCAGAATTTGCTAGTGAATATTGGATCTCTATCACTAACTATACTGATTGGCACTCCGTGTAGTCTAACAATTTCCTTGAAATATATCTGTGCCAAACTCTGAGCAGTTCGGTTCGATCTGACAGGTATGAAATGGGAGGTCTTTATGAAGCGATCTACGATCACCCAAATACTGTCATTTTCTTTCCTGGTTTTGGGCAAACCATCTGTGAAGTCCATGGAAATATGTTCCCACTTTCACCCTGGAACGTCCAACGGTTGCAACAATCCAGCCAGTTTCTGTTGGTCGCTTTTGACTAGCTGGCAAGTAGGGCATCGGCTAACATATATTGAAACGTCCCTTTTCATAGCCTTCCTCTAGAATGTTCACTGGAGATCGTTATACATTTTGGCCACACCTGGATGGATACTCAGCTTGGACTTGTGACACTCGTCCAACACTTTCCTTTTTAACTCGGGGATGTCGGAAACACAAATCCTTCCTCTCAATCTAAGAGTCCCATTGTTATCTATTTGAAAACACGATGGTTCGCCTTTCTGAATCCTTTTGATCATATCCTTAATAAAATTATCGTCCTTCTGAAGAACAGATATTTTATCTACCAATGAAGTCATGATAATAAAACTGGCGATCATTACATTCTTTCTACTCAGCGCATTAGCCACGACATTGGCTTTCCCTGGAGTGTATAGAATCTCAAAATCATATGCTACAAGGAATTCTAGCCAATGTTGCTGCCTCAGATTCAAGTCTTTCTGGGTGAACAGATACTTTAGCTATTGGTGATCTGTAAATAGTTCAAATTTCTCACCCAGAAGATAGTGTCTCCAGATTTTTAAAGCAAATACTACAGCCAACAACTCAAGATCATGGGTGATGTAGTTCTTTTCATGTGGCTTCAGCTGACGGCTAGCATAAGCAATCACTTGACCTCTTTGCATTAACACTGCACCAAGGCCTTCTCTAGACGCATCTGTCCAGACTTTCAAGTCTTGATTGCCGTCGATTATCGTCAACACTGGAGCCATTGTTAACCTTAACTTTAGCTCCTCAAAAGCCTCCTCACATTCTGGAGTCCACTTGAATTTTGGGTGCTTCTTTGTAAGCTTTGTTAAGTGACCAGATATCTTCGAAAAGTCTTTAACGAACTTCCGGTAATAACTAGCCAATCCAAGAAAACTTCGGACTTCTATGGGAGTACTAGGCTGTTTCCAGTTTTGAATAGCTGTGATTTTACTTGGATCCACATCAATTCCTTATTTCGATACGACGTGGCCAATAAACTTTACTTCATCTTGCCAGAATATGCATTTGGACAGTTTGGCTTTCAATACATTCCTTCTCAGAATTTCTAGAACTTGTTCGAAATGTTTTTCATGTTCGGCCTTTGATTTAGAGAAGATTAGAATATCGTCAATAAAAACCAGAACAAACTTATTCAGGACTCCTCTGAACACTCGATTCATCAAATCGACGAAGTAAGCTGGAGCGTTACATAAGCCGAACGGCATTACTAACCACTCATAGAATAAGTCTGGACCTCTGAATGCTGTCAAAGGAACACACTCTTCGGCAATTCGAAGCTGATGGAAGCCAGTAGCTAGGTCCATTCTTGAAAATACTTGTGCTCCATTCAGACAATCCAATAAATCATCGATTCGCGGCAATGGATATTTATTCTTTATTGTCTTCTTGTTCAAGTCACGATAATCCACACATAGTCGCAGAGTACCGTCAGACTTTGGGACAAACACCACTGCTGCTCCCCAATCAGAGAAACTAGGTCTGATCAAACCCTTAAATACGAGTTGTCGTGTTTGATTGTCTAATTCCTCTTTCTCATTCAAGGTCATTCTTCGAATAGCATGAACTACTGGCCTTGCATTCGGGATTAAAGCAATTTTGAAATCAATTTCTCTCTACGGAGGTAAGCTGACAACTTCTTCGAACATATCCGCATAATTCTTCACGATAGGAATATCTTTCATGAGGTCGGGAACATTCTCTGTGACTACCGGGATATTTTCCATTTGAGCAGGAGAAACATCCAAAGCTGCCCCGAAGTCTTTTCTATCAGAATTCGGACCTTCACATGGTATGGTTATATATTCTCCTGATTTAATCTTTGCCTTAACCACTCTCTTGGCGCATCTAACCTTTGCTTCGTATTTGGTTAGCCAATCCAATCCCAATATAAGATCGAATTCAGTGAAATTCATGACGATAGAGATGGTAGGGAGCTTATATCTGGAAAAAGAGACAGGCACCGCACAAATCCAGCTAAGATCAAGAGAACCTCCAACCGGATTACGGACAGTGATGGGTTCTTTGAGCTTCCTCAATTTCAAGTTCAACTTCTTGACCGCATTCTTTGTAATAAAGCTTCATGACGCGCCTGTGTCAAACAGTACTTTAACTGGAATATCTTTGACAGTAAGCGTGCCTTCTAAAACATTAGATCTTCCCTGACTAGCTGAGGGTGCTGAAGTTTCTGCCACTTCATTTACTTGAACCGCGTTGGTCTTTTTTAAAGCCAGCAATCCTTTGCAAGATGACCCGCCCGATGGCATTTACTGCAATCTCTATTCTCTTGAAATTTCTTCTTGGATTTAGATCCACTCTTTATTCGTTTCTTCGAGGATTTGCAATTCCCCTGCAAATGCCCTTTCTTATGGAAGTTATTGCATATGGCAGTCGTTGCTAGTTCTTTCTCAGATCTGGCCCTTTTCCGATTGACTTTGGCTTCATACTGACCTCAGACATCGTACGGGCCTCAGGACGATCAGTTTTAGACTCAACTTTATTACTAGAACTGACCTCCTCTTCGTAGCATAACATACATTTCTTGTCTAGATCTTCGTACTAGTAAGCCATGTATATCATTTCAGAAAAAGGAAGCTTCACATTCCTCATTACCCTATTCTAATATTTTCTTTGCAGGCCATGAAGAAACCTCAGATTCTTCCTCTTTGCATCTTGAATTAGATGAGGGGCAAAGTGAGAAAGTTCATTGAATTTCTTATGATATTTTGGAATGGTCATATCTCCTTGTATCAGATAAGAAAATTCATCATACAGCCGCTCAATTGCTTCAGGAGGAGTAAATCTTTCCAGGAAAATCACTTTGAATCTATCCCAGGTGATATCACCTTCTGGATTATCCTTAATAACCGAATCCCACCAAAACAAAGCTTCGTCTTTGAGTGCCCAAGATGCTAGCAACCTTATCTGGTCATTCCTCAGCTTTAATCCTTCAAAGATTTTCTCAGTCGAATGAATCCAAGCTTGTGTTTTCATAATAGATTCTTCGCCTGAGAACTGTTTTCCACCCAGATTTCTATATTTCATAAATAGAGCTTCTATATCCGGGTCAGTATCACTTCTTCTGTTTCTGACACCCATTTTCTAGTACGTCTGCAATTAGCAGACAAAGTGTCAGGTTAACAGAAAAGATATTTCAAAGCATAGAAACATATACTTGAATGTAGATGCATCTATCTAGGTGTTATTTCATTCTGCTATACTCATACTAGGATATTACTGATCCTCTCTGTAATGAGTTATTCGTCCTAGAACACTGCTGGTTCTATTTCTGATGAGTCGTTAATATGTTATATCCCAGAACTAAGCATAACCAAAGCTCTGATACCAAATGAGACGACCCCAAACCCCGTACCTGACGGCGGCAAGAGTAATCTTTGGAATATAACACATAAACAGATAACAGCAGAACAGGAATAAACAAATACATCAGATAATGAACAAATAGCACACTGGATAAACATAATCATCAGAGTTACACAGTATACAGGATCATACTTAGTACAAATACCGTTCAGCTATACATAAATATCTACAGTGGAAAATAAACATAATATGTACAATAGGAGCTGAACAACTTAAAATAGATAAATGATAGAATCCATCTTCAGCTCCAGCTATCCAGAAAGAACCTGCTAAAACCTGAATACAAGGCTGCCCATGTAGAAAGAGGGGCACCCGAGTTTGCAAGTGAAACAAACTACGAGTCAGTCATGGGATTGGTATGAGAAATCTACTTAACACATTATACAATTGGCTAATCACAGGACCACACCACTTTCGTGGAACAGGTTTACTCTATTGGATTGCCAGTGCTTTAAAACAAATAATTCTTTTAAACATCGCAATGCTTTTTATAAAAATGAAGCCATTATATGACTCAGTTCCCATCACACAATGTAATGCAAACCGGAGGATAGAGTATTTACCTTATAGTGGCCAAAATATGCTTGATACGAATAAAACAAAAGCATTTGATATTACTACTAGTGTTTATATGTTTCAAAAGCAATTTCAAATCATAAGTATCAATCATAGATGACATTAATGCCCCATACCACTATGTCGCCATATATAGGTATACAATCAAAACCGCACAGTCACGTATTTGGAAATTGGATTTCCGTCATGAAACAAGGCAAAAGATAGTCTATACCGAATTCGAGACAATCTAGCCCATGTCTCAGGATCAAAACGCATCAACCCTTTGGATCGTCGGGGCCGGTCCACCGATGTGGATTATTATGCCTGAACACTACGTTTCCCCGCCCTTTGGGGCATAAATGAGCCAAGGAATGACTCCATCGGTCCCGGATCGATCGATATATCCGAGGCGTCTCGCAACAGCAACAACCACATAGGTGAAAGTAATATAAATGTCAGCCAGTTCAAGCACTGACACCACCTCTAGCTAGAAGGAAACGCATGCCCTCCCTAAGGTCCTCTCCCGTTTCTGGTCCATACTGGGGTGTGAGGCTCGCGAATTCACGTTATACACAAAGCTACGCCACACAGGCAGTGCTTTGATCATCACCACAAGACTTTGCTTTTCAACAGAAGCCTTGACCGCTGCATCTTGGCATGCCACACAGGCAATTCACACCATACAACTGATGGCTATCAATCACATAGAATGAATTCCAATGTCAGACACACAGTCCATTTACAAGTTCGTTCTAGGTCTGAACGAAACCAGAGGCACTATATACCTCTCATACCCATCGATCTCCACGTATGTTTGGACGATCACCACTCATTATCCATATATCGGGATGCCTCCCAATCAGGACATCAGTTACCATCCAAACGAGGAGAAGATCTCCGGTCTTCAACCACCGTCTTCATCTTCGACTTCTAATCGTCGATTCAGTTATTCAGAATGGGATAAACCCGGTCTTTCTGAGCAACTCGCGTATATAATAAACAAGTGCTACACAAACACAAACAACATACGCATCATTCCAATTCATCAGCCACTAACCGTAAATCAGTAAGAGAACGATCTCCCAAATATTAACCCCGAAGGCCGAAACCAACATCAGATCAAAACCCAGGAAACCATTCGACTTAGCTAACCTTCAGTTCGTTTTTAAATTTCACATTCCATATTGTTTATAATATTGTATAATGATTTATCGCTATTTTTATTTATTCATTTATAGTCAATTCATTCAAATGACGATTTGGGCTATAACGAGGCCGTGACGCTGTTTTTCTTCAGATTTGATTTACACATATATGAAAATCTAACCGTTGGATCTTCACAAATTTAACATCATTAGAAAGATCTTTTCAAAACGAATCCAACGGTTCCAGTTTTGGGAAAATCCGATGGTCGGATCACCCAATACAATCGTTTGAAGTTTCGATTTCAAAATACGAACTGCAACGTTGTTATTCGATTTAATTATAATATATATATATATATATATATGTATATATATATAATCGATTCTGGCGCTGTTTTTCTTCAGATTTGAACTAAACATTCCAGACAATCCAACCGTTGGATCTTTACAAAGTTGGTGTCGTTGGAAAGATATTTCCAAAGTGAACCCAATGGTTTCGGTTTCGGGAAAATCCGATGGTCGGATCTCCCACACTAATCGTTTGAAATCACGGTTTCAAAGCATGAACTGCAGCTTCGTTATTCGATATATTTTAATTATATATATAATCGATTCTTCGATTTCAAAACTATATGCTTTTCATACATTTGATAAAAATGATATTTTTATCCAACAGACATTCACTACGACACTACGCTATTTTTAACAATTCATGTACATAGTAAAAATGTGATTTTTATTGTAAAACGATTTATTTCAAAACACGACTATTTTATATAGTTCATATAGATGATAAAAATATGATCTTTATTATAAAACAATTTATTTCAAAACACGAATTCCATTCAACACACGAATTTCTATTCAACACATGAAGATTTTCTATAGTTTGTATATATATAGGAAAAATGTGATTTTTATTGTAAAACGATTTATTTCAAAACACGGCTATTTTATATAGTTCATATAGGTGATAAAAATATGTTTTTTATTATAAAACAATTTATTTCAAAACTTGAATACCATTCAACACATGAAGGTTTTCTATAGTTTGTATATATATAGTAAAAATGTGATTTTTATTGTAAAACGATTTATTTCAAAACATGACTATTTTATATAGTTCATATATATGATAAAAATAGGATTATTATTATAAACAATTTATTTTAAAACACGAATACCATTCAATACATGAATTTCTATTCGACACATGAAGGTTTTCTATAGTTTGTATATATATAGAAAAAATGTGATTTTTATTGCAAAACAATTTATTTCAAAACACGACTATTTTATATAGTTCATATATATGATAAAAATAGGATTTTTATTATAAAAAATTAATTTTAAGACACGAATACCATTCAACACATGAATTTCTATTCAACGAATGAATTTTTATTCAACACATGAAGGTTTTCTATTCAACACACGAATATAGTTTCAACACATGAAAATAATTCTAACACATGAATATTATTCAAAATTTCGGTAGCATAACGGCAGGTAGTTAAAACCGGAGCCGTCCCTAGTACGGCTCCTCGCTCTACCTTAAAGCCTCGCAGCTGTTGACAATGGGGATTTCATGCATCTAGTTCGCACGCAGGCGGCATGTATATTTTTTTCATTTCTACAAACTAATCCTATGTGGTTTCAACAAAATAATTCTAAACCGCAAACGAGTATTTTTCAACCGCAATCAATCAATTTCAACCATAAACAATTCTAATCAACCATTCGTAATCAACCAATTTTCACACCAATCACAACCAATAAATATCGTCCATGGTTTCTGGACGAGGGGCGTATATATATATATATATATATATATATATATATATATATATATATTAGCATTTCACTTCTATTTTAACACATATATAACTTATACATCAACCGTACAACTTATACAACACTTATACATGAGGTGTACAACGCTTATATAACTCATACATCGACTATATAATTTATACATCGTCGTTTTCCATATCGTTTATAATTTAGAAATTTCACATTGGGTTCCACTTCACTAAAAATAGCAGAAGGCCCAGAAAAATATGCGGCCTCTTCTAGAATGTAGAAGACGTCCACATGAGTCCACTGTCTCTTGTTTCACTTAATTTCGTCAACAAGCGAAAAAGATATGATTTTTACAGTGAAATCAAAAACCGTAGTGCTTTAAAGTGCTATAATAGTTTATTTTAAAATAGTCGTATACCTCTCACGTTTGTTCAAAACTACTTTTGCACTTTTCTCGAAAACCATGTCACTTCAGAACAATCGGCCAGCACCACAGCGTAGAGCTAGGAGAGGCGCACGTGCGCCAGGAAGGGGGCCCACTTCGGTGGCCTGTGCTGATGTATGCGGCGGATTGAAGACGTGAACTTCTCGGTGGTGATTCTCTATGATGGAGCAACGATACGAGGTGCTCCTTATATGGATTTGAAGAGCTCGAGATGATCTTCAAAAGGTTCAACTAGGCCAGGGCGTTTCGTTGAGCGGTTGGGGAGAAAAAGAAGAGAGAAGGTGGCCAGAGTTTTTCGTCATGCGTTTTGGTCGGGGAGAGAGAATGTCGGGGGGGGGGGGGAGGGGGGGTCTGATGTGGACGAATCACTTTTTTTTAATAAAGTTTTAAAAATCCAAAAATACCCCTTGCCTTCTATGAACTCCAATCCAAACCCAACGACTATCGTCCCTAGCGTTTTACCCCCATTCCGAACACAATGGGATATGTTTCGTAGGCCCATTCGACTGTTTCAGTCAGTTTTTCTTCGAATTAAAATATAAAACATTCAATATTTAATTTGAACATACATTTCAATTTGCCAGGGTCACAAACTAATTCGAAAAATTACAAAAAAAATAAATCTAGCTATGTTTTGATGATACGGTCCCAACAAAGCTAGTTTCGTCGAATTCTGAGACCGTTTGAAAAATGGCCCTTTTCTGGTTGATCCAATTTAATAAAAATCGACCAAACACATTTTCCTTTGCCACGCTCACATACTAGCTTCAAAAATTATGAAATTTGAAACCTAGCAATAGTTTAACATCCCGGATCCAACAAAGTGGTTTCGTCGAATTCTGAGGTCGTTTGCAAAATGGCCAATTTCACAGGCTATATAAACTCTATAGCGACCTTTCTGAAAATTCGTTTGGCCATAACTTTTGCTTCCTACTATGAAACTTCGATTTTTCAGATTCGTTAGAAAGGTATTCACAACAGATTTAAATATTTTCGGTTTCACTCAAATCCGTTTTGTTTTGCACCCGGTACAGTCAGTCAAAGTTTGAATCCAAATTTTGAAACTACCACGCCATTTCAGGCCTTGTTTATGATTAGAATTAATTATATTTATTTTCAATGTCGATTCAAACTTACTTTTCATCGTTATTACTTAAAATATTTATTTAAAATATTTAAAATCCACTAAAATAGCCAATTAAAAAATTTTAAATTAGTTCAGATATTCCGGGTCGTTACATATACATTTACCAATTGTGTCATTCGGCCCCGCATGATTGTAGATACCTGTGTTGGTCCCACCATGGGGTGTATCAAATCCTATGGTGGCAACCTGACACAATTCAAGATGCACAGTGTAAGACTACTGATGCCCAGTGCCTGCTTTTTCCACTCCGGAGTACTTGCACGAACGCACTCCGTCGGAACCTACACTAACGCACCACCCGCCGTTGTTTTGACCGCTTATAATCATCCCAGTAATCGTGCCCCACCCTGCCTAGTTCAGGGTACAATGATACATCTATGTGGGTTACTGCTGAAATGGGTCCCGTTACTAGGGTTTCCTAATCAACATGTTAAAATGGTTAAGTGTTCTCAAATTAACCTAACCCTGCCCATCAGTTTAGTTAACATGTTGTATTGGTTAAGTGTTGCCTTAATTAGCTTAACCCTACCATTCCTGTCTTAGCTTTAATTCATTCATTAAAGCACCAACCACTCACATTAGATATGTATTGTTGTGGTTGCTGGATGTGTCGGTCGGTTTCGGGTAGTCTTACACCGCAACTCAATCTAACCTCGGGTTCTTTTGGGCTTGATGCACTAACCTCTCACATTAGATATATAGTGTTACGACTACTAGATGTGTCGGGCGGTTCCGGGCAGTCTTACACCGTAACTCAATCTAACCTCGGGTTAGGCATATTCGTCTTTTTCTTAATTTACATATTTACCTTTCATATTTATATGTAAATTATACGCAATTATTTCCATTCAAGTTATGCCCCATTTACCCTCTAAATCATATTCAAAAAAATTAGGTATATAAATTATACCATTTTTATGCCACTAATCATTTATATATCTATGGGCCAAATTATGCTAATAATATGAAATTTAAGGTTTTCCCAACGTTACCCCCGTTATACGTTCGCAAAATTAACATAGAATGTTAGGCTCGCAACTTAGCCTAACTTATATACAAAAGGGGAAAGAAAGGAGCATGTACCATTCATACAACATAAAATAATAAGGATCTAAATAAACACGTGTCGCGTAAATGTGGCATAAAATAATGAACCTGCATTTTTGGATCCAATTAACATGAGTCTTAAACATATGAAATTACCCAAATCCAACTAGGCATGTAAATGCAAACTTTTATTTTGGATCCAATAAACATGAATCTTAAGCATATAGAATTACACAATTGTGAACTTCAAATTTTGGATCCAATAAACAGGAATCTTAAGCATATGGAATTACACAAATCCACTAGGCATGTAAATGTAAACTTTGATTTTGGATCCAATTTTCATAGACCTAAATGTAGATCTAAACATAATACATGTCTTAGCCTAACAACTTGCATGTAACATAACATGAAAAAGTCACCAAATTTACACAATACACGATTGGTTTAACATCAACATAACAACCACTATAGTCTCATAAGCATATACGATAGAATGGTTACAAGCATAGACATGAATCGGCATCATCATTATCTTACAACTAGGAATAACTCTAGTTTTCACTTTATTACAAATCATAACTTTTAATCATTCACATCTAAATAATAACAATACTTACAAACAAAACAAAGACTTGTTTTCTGGGATCTGTTTTCTGAAACTGAGAAGCAATCCCTTGACGAAGACTATCAATTCTCTAAGTTAGTTTTGATTCGTAGCTTTTAACTTGCTTTCTAGTTTGGGAAGAAATAGTGGCTAGGCTAGGACGATCATGGACAGCATGGTAGCTCCTTGGAATGAATTTGTGTGATTTAGGGTTGAGAAATAGGGTTGCTTTTATAGAGGTTTAAACTTATGTGAGCCGTTAGATCATCCTAGGAGCAATCACAACCGTCCAGACTAGATAGAGTTATCCAGAATTGCCACCTATGCCCTAGTGACTCAGCAGCAAGTCAGAAAAGACTCAGCAACAGGTCAGAAAATCGTCACTGTTTGGATCTGGGCGAGGGGGGTAGGTCGACCCCTAGGTCGACCTGTATAAGGGAGGTCGACCCCCTAGTCGACCTGGCTTAAGGCGGGGAAAATCCTGCCCAGCCCGCTTCTTTGTTTTTGATTGAATTTTGATTTTAAATCTGAGTTGTTTTAATTTATTTAAATTCCTGAAACTTCTGAGGGCCATATCATCCTCATACGAAGTCCGATTTACAAAAACTTGGACTCTATTCCAAGCAGAATTTCGAGACGAACGCAATGGCGTAACCCATTTCCCTTAATTTTCATTTTAAGAATTAAGCATTCTTTAATTCGTTCTTTTATTTGACATAGAAAATTCAGGGTGTTACATGTAAGGATGTCGGAATAATTATTGAGGGAAGAACTAAGTCTATTGGATCTTTTCTAATAAAATGTTTTGATTGGCATTAATTGGCCAATAATAGATTTGGTAAATAACTGATTCAATGAAATAAGTCTATGGTTTGATTTATGGGAAAGTGTGAATAAAAGAATGATATTGGTTTTGAAATGTAATGGTATATTGGAAATATAATTATAATTTCTGTAATGACCCGAACTTCCCCGGTCTCCGAAGAGAAGAGAAAGAACGGATTGTTTGACAACACGACAAATCAGGACACAAACGGAAGAAAATTTCATTGTTATTACAACCATTTACATCTAAGTACAAGAATTTACAGAGTATGAACAAATAATATACATTTGATAAATATCAGAGATTTACAAATTACAATGCAGCGGAAAAATAACACATAACACAACTGAAAGAAATACACAGATACAGAACGTTCCGAATATAGCTCCAGCTGTAAACTAGGATCCTGTGAATATAATATCTACAAAACCAAAACTACTAGCTTCCCGTGTGGAAAATAGAGGCACCCAGAGTTTAGGTTAATACAATAAACTCCAGGTCAGTCATGTGACTAGTATGAGAAGTAAAACAGTTATAAAGTCTTTAATTTAGAAATAAGGTAAATCAAGGGACCACGCCGTATAACACGAAACGGGTTTCCTCCCAAGTATACCAGTGCATATAACAAAACAGCGCAATGCTTTTTTGAAAAATGAAGTTATTATAAGACCCAGGTCCCATCACACAATGCAACACAAGACAGAGGATAGGGTTTTCCCTTATAATAGCCAAACATGCTTGGTACATTTAAAACAAATCATTTTGATACTCGTATAAGTGCATAGTGTATAAAACAATTTCAAATATAAATGTATCAATCATACGAGGCATGAGTACCATCTATCATGTCGCCAATACTAGGCTCTACAATCAAAACCGAAATGCATATATTGGAAATTGGATTTTCGTTATGAGTCGAGGCAAGGGATATACTCCTTGCCGGCTTCGAGACACTCTAGCGAATGCCTCAGGATCTCTCGTATAAGACCCCTGGATCCTCCAAGGTCGGTTCTCCCTTACGTTTGAGGATTAATTATTCCTAAACACACATTTCCCGGTCCTATAGGACCTAAATGAGCTAAATGACTCAATATCCATCATCTCTGTAGTAACCGATATATCCAAGGTGCCTCGCAATCCAACAACCACATAGGTAAAAATAATAAATGTCTGGGCTCCATACCATGACACCACACATAGCTAGAAAGAAACGTCGTGTCCTCCTTGGGTCCCTTATCCCTTTTTTGACTTATATCGAGGTGTGCGGCTCGCGAATTAACGCTATACACAATGCTATGCTAGACTAAAGTCGTGCTTTGATCATCAACCACAAGACTCTGCTTTTCAACAAGAGCCCTGATCAATTGCATCTCAGCATGTCACGCTGACAATTCACGCCATGCAACTGATGCCTATCGATATAACCTCTGAGCTCGTATGTCTCAGAGAAGGGTGTTAAGCAAGAGAATAAATTCTCCTCTACCAAACAGAGATAAATTTAATAGAGATCAATCAATATAGAACAAAATCCAATGTCAAACACACATCCATTTAATAGGTCGTTCTGGGTCTAAACGAAACCGGAGGCACCTTATTCCTCATCCCATGTCCAATACAAGAGAGAGATCCTCGCATATCCAGTCGATCTCAGAGTACGTCTGGACAATCACTACTTATTACCTTGTCATGGGTGTATAGCCCGATCAAGACATTAGTAATCATCCAAATGATGTGAAGACCTTCGGTCTTCAACCACCTTCTTCATCTTCGATTTATCGTCGAATCAGTTATTCAAAATGGGTATAAACCCGACCTTTCCGAATAACTCATGTATATAATAAACAAGTGCTATAAAAACACAACATATGCCTCATTCCAATTCTAAATATTCTTTTATTTAAATATTCATATCCTTTGGGAAAGGTTCCCATTAATTTTATCAAAGATAAATTCTTTAAATTTATTCTTTAATCTTCCTTTGGATATCAACTCAAACCATATCACACCTTGCCGAAGTAATCATTTGTTTAATTTTCTAATCCCAACCTATTCATCCCATGGAGCAGAACTGGTCATACTCCATATCTAACACCACGGTGTTATCGGTTGGAGCAAAACGGGTGATACTCCACTCTCGATCATTTTCTAAATTTGATAATTCAAATTATCAAATCACATTTTAATCTAATTAAAGATTCATTAAAACTCTACTTATTTTTAATCCTCCTAAAAATTAATATTAATGATTATTTAACTTTGGAAACACAAACATGCTGCATCGACAATCTATACCGTACTATTGATTTCTGCCGATATATAACCTCTAAGCTCGTACGTCTTAGAGAAGGGTGTTAAGAAAGAGAATAAATTCTCCGCCACCAAACAATATATATTTAGCAGAGATCAACCATACAGTTCGAAATACAATGTTAGACATGTAATCGTGTCTTTAACTGGGTCAAAGAACTAATGTCGTTTAAAACACTGTTCACGATAAACCCAAATCTCATTCCATAAATTATGGAATCTTCACGGAAAACATATCAATATATAATCGATATCAATTTCTGTATCCGACTAATAATATAAATGGAATAACGACAACGCCTTTTAGATTCCATGTATATTAACAGTCTTCCTCCATAGAAGTTCACTTTGATTATTATCAAATCGAATTCCATTCAATTCCAATTTAATATATTAAATTGGAAAACTTTACTTTGGAAAATTTCCGTTAAATCTTAATAAAAATATTTATAAATTCCAAATCACATTTCACTGTAAATCGGATTAAAGAACGAGTGTCGTTAAAAACACAGTTCACAATAAACCCAATTCACATCCTATTTTATTCTAGTTAAATGTTAATTAACTAGAAACTCTAATAATCTTAATTAAAAGATTTATTCTTTTCACATGGGTTTAAGAACAGTGTTATTTAAGAAGCCATTCACAACAAACCCATAATCCAATTCAATATTAAATACAAAGCTCAGAATAGAAATTATATCAGCTTATATTCAATATCAAATCCTAAAATCAACAAATATCGTATTGGGAATAAGATATATATATCTTCCAAATTCCTCCACAATATTCATATAATCATGAAATCCAATATCGAAACATTCCGAATAATTTCAATGAAAATCCATTCCAAATCATATATCGGAAATTCTGGTTATTTTCAAAACCATTTCAAATCCAATTTATTTATTTAGAAATATTAAATTATAATTCTAGTTCATAACTAGTTCATTCTGATAAAAAATATATTTTTATCTTTAAAAATGTGGAATTTCTCATCCCAATTCTTTCCAAATCATTTATTATGATTTTACACAAATTATTAATATTTTTAATAATTTTCTCAAGGCTCATACAGTCGATTTCCATAAACGGTCATCAAACAGCACTTACAACGACCTTTTCCAAATTTGATTTGGACATAATTCCAAGTCCAACCATTAGATTTCAAATTCCTTATTTTTGTTGGAAAGCTCTTTTCGATACGAACCCAATGGTTTTGGTTTTGGGAGAATCTGATGGTTGGATCTCCCGTAATGTCTATTCGAAGTCAACGGTCGAAATTCGCGAACTACCGCTGCGCGGCGCGTTCTATTCAGGCCATTAAATATATATAATATATATTATATATATATTTTGTCGATTTCCATTCAAAACGTATTTTATAAATCGTTTATAAATTCGTTTTAAAATGATTCCAACTTCTTTTTCAATTTTAAATCGAAATTGAATTTTCCTTATCATTATAATATATAAGTGATAATATTTTCAAAATATCAGATTTTGAAATCATCTCTTTTTCGATATTCATTATAAAAAAGAATAAAATTGATATAAATATCGTTCACATCAAAATAGCGTTAATTGAATCAACATGGCTTTATATATTTAAATATTTTCGTGTCCATCCAAAAGTGGACATCAAAATCATGTTTTGATCCGTTACTGAATATTATTTTAAAATATTCATTATTCGTTATTTTAAAATTTTCGTTAATTTAAAATTTTCGTTCTTTCTTAATTGGAATCAGATCCAGTCAATTTCCATATAATTTTATTTATATGGATTTCAAACACATATGGACACAACAATAATCAAACACAGTCAACCATCATCCAGAGTGCATTACACAACTACATAAGCGTTAAATATAAATAATCAACGCTTACAACAGTCTGTTAACCATTCGATCGATATACAACCAAATACTGGGATTAGTGTATGTCCAATATCATCCCAATACCCGTGCGGGGTTTTCAAACAACAAACACTGATTATTATTATTCGTGCAGTTGGGCGATGTGTAAAATATTATTGTCCCAATCAATGTCATTTAAATGGGTATACATAAACAAATCGTCTGATTTATAAATGAATATTTATTTCAACTCATGAATATTTTATTCAGTTCATATATATAATAAAAATGATATTTTTATTATTTAGATATTTTATTCCATACATGAATATTTTATTCATTTCATATATAAAATAAAATTTATATTTTTATTATTTAAAAAATTTATTCCATACATGAATATTTTATTCATTTCACATCACAATCACAATCAATTTCCACAACACAATACAATCAAACAAGTTGTCCACGGTCTACGGACGGCGGGGAGCAGTTCATATATGCAGTTATAAAATTATTAACTGTACAAGAAATTATAGTGAGAATTTCTCACATTCATTTCCACTCCGCCAGTTTTATTTCTGAATTTTTGAACGGTTCAGATTTGCCTGAAATTCAAACGTGCTACAAATTAGGCCCGGTTAGTCTTGTTGTGAAGCTCTCGGCTCAACGATCGCAACGGATCCTGTTTCACTAGATTTCGACACCTTATGTGAAAGATATTAGTGTTTGTTCGCTAATAACATTTTTGAAATAATTAATATAATAATTAATTAAAAATTCAACCTTTCTCCCCCTTTTGAATATACAGGCCATGCTCTTCCAAATGACTCAGCCCTTAGGGCTTCAGTTTTCATGCACGTCGAGGCTTTAGAGGGAGATCGGAATGGCCCCACGATGTCGACCTTGGTGAGCTGCGCCATCCCCCGCCTCCATTGGCAACTCGGTGGTGGCGCCGCCGTGTATAACGACCCCGAACTAACGCAATTCGTGCTCGATTTTCGAGCTCCTCCCTCAACCAAAATTGATCAAACCGGTATTGAATTGAAGCCTAACGATTTCTCTCCAATATCCCCTAAAGAACAAGGGTTTAATTCTCCATATTTTGGTCAGGGTTTGGGGGTAAATAATCAGGCAATTCAGGCCTTTTAATCGTGTGGAGCGGCGGTTTCCTGAGTGTTGACCACGCTCGATTTTTATTGGACGAAAATTAGGGTTTAAAATATATATATATATATATATATATATATATATATATATATATTCATAATATTTTTAACTTGGAAAATACCCACTAATTGATACGAACTCCAAATCAAACCCAACGACTGTTGCCCCTAGCTAAATACCCTCATTTGGACACAATGGGTTATGTTCTGTAAGCCAATTCGACTGTTACAATTAGTTTTCATGTAAATTAAAATATAAATCGATATAAATTGAATTTGAACATACATTTTAATATACCGGGGTCACATATTGACCTAAAAAATTCTAGAATAATAAAGCTAGCAATGTTTTGACGATACGGTCCTAACAAAACTAATTTCTTCGAATTTGGAGGCCGTTTGAAAAACGGTCCTTTTCCAGTCGATTAAATTCAAATTGAATTGACCACACACGTTTAAATTCACCCCGCTCACATATTGATTCCAAAAATTATGCAAATTGGAATCTAGCAATAATTTGACATTCCGAATCCAATAAAAGTGGTCTCGTCGAAAACGGAGGTCGTTTGCAAAATCGCTATTTTTAAGGGCTATATATTATATAAAATTCCATAGTGACTTTTCTGAATTTTCAACTAGGCATAATTTTTTATTCCCGTATAAAATCTGGATTTTCACATTCGTTGGAAAGATATTTTCAAACAGATTCAAATATTTATGGTTTCACCAAAATTCGATTTATTTTGAATCCTGTACATCCATTTGAAATTTGAAACCGAATTTTCAAATTACCGCGCCATTTTCAATTCCTTTTATAATTAAAATAAATATTTATATTCTAACTTCAATTTAAATAAATTTATACGTTTTAATTCTATTCTAAATAATTTTCTATTCGTTATTATTTAAAATAAATCATTTTATATATTGAAATTCATTAAAATAGCCAAAATAAATTTCTTAAATTGGTTCCGATTTTTTTGGTTGTTACAATCTCCCCCACTTAAAATCTTTTCATCCTCGAAAAGGAAGGGAGCTGAAAGTTGTTTAACTAATCAACTCAACTTTCATTCTGGCTTTCATTCTTCAACTTTTCAGTTTCTAAGAAATTTCAAATTCTTCAAAAATTTGGCTAGCACCCTAAATTTTTGAAAAATTTCGCCATAACCTCCTTTGTATGGGGAGACATTTAAAACCATAACTAGCCATGCAGGGCCCTCACCATCCGAAAAGAAAAAGAAAAAGCCAAGCGGCTGGCCAATCGGCTCGTAAAATCATCCAAACCCAATAAATTAGTAAACATGCACCTATTTGTCGGGCATACAATTTTATTCCTCTTCTCTAGCCTCCTTGCTATGACCTGTTCAATGTATATGTAAGCAATTGCAATCAATTTTCAAGTCAGCCCAATATTTGATTCAGTTTGGCTTAATGGTTCAAAAATTCAATTATCAAACAACACAATCAGCAATCAATTAATTGATTATCATTTCAAACACATAACTTTTATATATATTCAAAAATCATGTTTTTGATGCCAAATTACAAAAAATAAATCGTATCTAGTTTTGGTTCTCACACCAGTCAACTGGAAATATATAGACATCCCACTTTTGAAACCCGAACATAAATGCTGATGATGGTTGACCGATCATCAGAATCATCTCTGGGCGACTAGAGTGTGCTTCTATATCTATCCAGTATATTTGAGGCTTCGTATACACGTTTGCAAGGCGTATATACAAAATCTTCATATACTAGATTCTCCAAATCAATTTAAAATAAATATTCAAATACGTTGAATAAACTTTAAATTTTCAAAAAAAAAAATTTGTTTTCGATTTTATTTTAAAAATAACACTCTTCACACTCGTTCTAGGATACTACTGATCCTATCTCTAACGAGTCATTCTCATTGGATATTACTAATCCAATCTCTGATGAATTCTTTTGTTTGGTTCTAATGTGTCTTGTTCTTGAGCTCTGTAAACCCAAGCTCTGATACGAAACTGTAACGACCCGAACTTCCCTGGTCTCCGAAGAGAAGAGAAAGAACGGATTGTCTGAGAATACGACAAATTTGTACATAAATAGAAGAACATTTCATTGCTATTACAACCATTTACATCAGAGTACAAGAATTTACAGAGTATGAACAAATAAAATACATTTGATAAATATCAGAGATTTACAAATTACAATACAGCGGAAAAATAACACATAACACAACTGAAAGAAATACACGAATATAAAGCATTCCGAATATAGCTCAGCTGTAAACCAGGATCCTGTGAATATAATATCTGCAAAACCAAAACTACTAGCTGCCCGTGTGGAAAATAGGGGCACCCAGAGTTCAGGTTAAAACAACAAACTTCATGTCAGTCATATGACTGGTGTGAGAACTAAAACAGTTATAAAATCTTTACTTTAGAAATAAGGTAAATCAAGGGACCACATCGTATAACATAGAACGGGTTTCCTCCCAAGAATACCAGTGCATATAATAAAACAACGCAATGCTTTTTGAAAAAATGAAGCCATTATAAGACGCAAGTCCCATCACACAATGCAACACAAGCCATAGGATAGGGTCCCTTATAATAACCAAACATGCTTGATACGTTTAAAACAAATCATTTTGATACTACTATAAGTGCATAGTGTATAAAACAATTTCAAATATAAATGTCAATCATAGGTGGCATGGGTACCATCTATCATGTCGCCAATACTAGGCTCTTCAATCAAAATCAAAATGTCACGTATTGGAAATTGGATTTCCGCCATGAGTCGAGGCAAGGGATGTCCTCCTTGCCTGCTTCGAGACACTCTAGCGAATGCCTCAGGATCTCCCGCAGAAGACCCTTGGATCCTCCAAGGCCGGTCCTCCCTTATGTTTGAGGATTAATTATTCCTAAACACACATTTTGCGGTCCTATAGGACCTAAATGAGCCAGATGGCTCAATATCCATCGGCTCCGTAGTAATTGATATATCTGAGGCGCCCCGCAATCCAACAACCACATAGGTAAAAATAATAAATATCTAGGCTTCTTACCATGACACCACCCATAGTTAGAAAGAAACGTCATGTCCTCCCTAGGTCCCTTATCCCGTTTTTGACTCATACCGAGGTGTGAGGCTCACGAATTAACGTTATACACAAAGTTGTGCTATATTAAAATCGTGCTTTGATCATCAACCACAAGACTCTGCTTTTCAATGGGAGCCATGGTCATTTGCATCTCAGCATGCCACACTGACAATTCACACCATGCGACTAATGTCTATTGATATGTAACCTATGAGTTCGTACGTCTCAGAGAAGGGTGTTAAGCAAGAGAATAAATTCTCTATCACCAAATAGATATTTATATATATAACAGAGATTAGTCAACACAGAATAAAATCCAATGTCAGGCACACATCCATTTAATAGTTCATTCTGGGTCTGAATGAAACCGGAGGCACCTTATTCCTCGTCTCGTGTCCAATACAGGAGAGAGGTCCTTGCATATCCGGTCGATCTCCAAGTATGTTTGGATGATCACCGCTTATTACCTTGTCTTGGGTGTACAACCCAATCAAGACATTAGTAATCATCCAAACGATGTGAAGACCTCCAGTCTTTAACCACCGTCTTCATCTTTGACTTATCATTGAATCAATTATTCAGAATAGGTATAAACCCGGCCTTTCCAAATAACTCGTGTATATAATAAACAAGTGCTATAAAAACACAACATACACCTCATTCTAACTCTGAATATTCTTTTATTTAAATATTCATATCCTTTGGTAAAGGTTCCCATTAAATTTATCAAAGATAAATTCTTTAAATTTATTCTTTAATCTTCCTTTGGATATCAATTCAAACCATAATAAGGTTTTCCAAACTAGTCGGGATTATAGCACCTTACCGAAGTAATCATTTGTTTAATTTCCCAATCCCAATCTATTCATCCCAGGTCCAAAACTGGTCATACTCCATATCTAACACCATGGTGTTATCTGTAAAATTAATTACCATTTCCCGTTCAAATCTAATTAAAGATTTAACTATCGCATGGAGCAAAACTGGTGATACTCCACACTCGATCATTTCCCAAATTTGATAATTCAAATTATCAATTCACATTTTAATCTAACTAAAGATTCTTTAAAACTCCACATAGTTTTAATCCACCTAAAAATCAGTATTAATGATTATTTAACTTTGGAAACACAAACATGCTGCATCGACAATCTACACCGTACTATTGATTTCTGCCGATATATAACCTCTAAGCTCGTACATCTTAGAGAAGGGTGTTAAGAAAGAGAATAAATTCTCCACCACCAAACAGATATATATTTAGCAGAGATCAACCGTACAGTTCGAAATACAATGTTAGACATGTAATCCTGTCTTTAACTGGGTAAAAGAACTAATGTCATTTAAAACATAGTTCACAATAAACCCAAATCACATTCCATTAATTATGGAATCTTCACGGAAAACAGATCAATATATAATCGATATCAATTTCCGTATCCAACTAATAATATAAATGGAATAATGAAAGCGCCTTTTAAATTCCATATATATTAACAGTCTACCTCCATAGAAGTTCACTTCGATTATTATCAAATTGAATTCCATTCAATTATAATTTAATACATTAAATTGGAAAACTTTACTTTGGAAATTTTCCGTTAAATCTTAATAAAAAGACTTATAAATACCAAATCATATTTCACTGTAAATCGGGTTAAATAACGAGTGTCGTTAAAAACACAGTTCACAATAAACCCAATTCACATCCCATTTTATTCCAATTAAATGTTAATTAACTAGAAACTCTAATAATCTTAATTAAAAGATTTATTCTTTTCACACGGGTTTAAGAACAGTGTTATCTAAGACACCATTCACAACAAACCCAAAATCCAATTCAATATTAAATCCAAGGCAAAAAATAGAAATTATATCGGCTTATATTCAATATCAAATCCTGAAATCAAGAAATATCGTATTTGGAATAATTATATATATCTTCCAAATTCCTCCACAATATCCGTATAATCACTAAATCCAATATCGAAATATTCCAAAGATAATTTTGATTCAAATCCATTCCAATTCATATATCAGAAATTCTGGTTATTTTTAAAACCATTTCAAATCCAGTTTATTTATTTAAAAATATTGGATTATGTTTCTAGTTCATAACTAGTTCATTTTGATAAAAATATATTTTTATCTTTACAAACGTGAAATTTTTCATCCCAAATCATTTACTATGATTTTACACAAATTATTAGTATTTTTAATAATTTTATCAAGGCCCGTACAGCCGATTTCAATAAACGGTCATCGAACTGCATTTACAACGACCTTTTCCAAATTTGATTTGGACATATTTCCAAATCCAACGTTAGAATTAAAATTACTTATGCTCGTTGGAAAGCTATTTTTGATACGAACCCAACGGTTCCAGTTTTAGGAGAATCCGACGGTCGAATCTTCCGTAATGTCAATTCGACGTCAATAGTTGAAATTCGTGAACTACCGCGGCGCGGCGCGTTTTGTTCAGGCCAACAAATATATATAATATATATTACATATATTTCATCAATTTTCATTCAAAACATATTTTATAAATCGTTTATAAATTCGTTTTGAAACGATTCCAACTTCATTTTCAATTTTAAATCAAAATTGAATTTTCCTTATCATTATAATATATAAGTGATAATATTTTCAAAATATCAGATTTTGAAATCATCTCCTTTTCCATATTCATTATAAAAATGAACAAAATCGATATAAATATCATTCATGTCAAAATGGCGTTAATTTAATCAACACGACTTTAAATATTTAAATATTTTCGTGTCCATCCCAAATCGGACATCAAAATCATATTTTGATCCATTACTAAATATTATTTTAAAATATTCATTATTCGTTATTTTAAAATATTCGTTAATTTAAAATATTCATTTTATCTGAATTGGAATCAAACCCAGTCAAATACCATATAATTTTATTTATATGGATTTCATACACACATGGACAAAACAATAATCAAACACAGTCAACCATCATCCAGAGTGCATTACACAACTGCATAAGCGTTAAATATAAATAACCAATGCTTACAACAGTCTGTCAACCAATCGATTGACATACAACCAAACATTGGGATTAGTGTATGTCCAATATCATCCTTATACCCGTGTGGGGTTTTCGAACAACAAACACTGATTATTATTCATGCAGTTAGGCGATGTGTAAAATATTATCGTCCCAATCAATGTCATTTAAAAGGGTGTACATAAACAAATCATCTTATTTCTAAATGAATATTTATTTCAACTCATGAATATTTTATTCAGCTCATGTATATAATAAAAACGATATTTTTATTATTCAAATATTTTATTCCATACATGAATATTTTATTCATTTCATATATACAATAAAAATTATATTTTTATTATTTAAAATTTTTATTCCATACATGAATATTTTATTCATTTCACATCGCAATCACAATCAATTTCCACAACACAATACGATCAAACAAGTTGTCCATGGTCGGTGGACGATGGGGAGCAGTTCATATATGCAGTTACAAAATAAATAACTGTACAAGAAATTATAGTGAGAATTTCTCATATTCGCTTCCACTCCGCCATTTTTATTTCTGAATTTCTGAATGGTTCGAATTTGCCTGAAATTCCAACGTGTCCAAATTGGGCCCAGTTAGTCTTGTTGCGAAGCTCTCGGCTCTACGATCGCAACGGATCCTGTTTCACTAGATTTCGACACTGTATGTGAAAGATATTAGTGTTTATTCACTAATAACATTTTTGAAATAATTAATATAATAATTTATTAAAAATTCAAACTTTCTTCCCCCTTTTGAATATACAGGCCGTGCTCTTCCAAATTACTCAACCCTTAGGGCTTCAGTTTTCACGCACGTCGAGGCTTTAGAGGGAGATCGGAACGATCCACGATGTCGGCCTTGGTGAGCTGCATCATCTCCCGCCTCCGCTAGTAACTCGGTGGCAGCACTGCCGTGTATAACGGCCCTGAACTGACGCAGTTCGTACTCGATTTTCAAGCTCCTCCCTCAACCAAAATTGATCAAACCGGTATTGAATTGAAGCCCAAAGATTTCTCTCCAATATGCCTTAAAGAACTAGGGTTTAATTCTCTATATTTTGGTCAGGATTTGGGGGTAAATAATCGAGAAATTCAGGCTTTTAATCGCGTGGAGCAGCGGTTTCCTGAGCGTTGACCACGCTCGATTTTTGTTGGACAAAAATTAGGGTTTAAGAAATATATATATATATATATATATTTATAATATTTTTAATTCAGAAAATACCCACTAATTGATATGAACTCCAAATCAAACCCAACGACTATTGCCCCTAGCTAAATACCCTCATTCCAGACACAATGGTATATGTTTCGTAAGCCAATTCGACTGTTACGATCAGTTTTCATGTAAATTAAAATATAAATAAGTATAAATTAAATATGAACGTACATTTTAATTTACCGGGGTCACATACTGACTCCAAAAATTCTAGAAAAATAATCTAGCTATCTTTTGTTGATACGGTCCTAACATAACTAATTTTGTCGAATTTGGAGACCGTTTGAAAAATGGTCCTTTTCCAGTTGATTAAATTCAAACTGAATTGACCAAACACGTTAAATCTACCACGCTCACATATTGATTCCAAAAATTATGAAAATTGGAATATAGCAATAATTTGACATTCCGGATCCAAAAAAATGGTCTCGTCTAAAATGGAGGTTGGTTGCAAAATCACTATTTTTAAGGGCTATATATTATATAAAATTCCATAGCGACTATTCTGAATTTTTACTACGCATAACTTATTATTCCCATTATGAAATTTGGATTTTTCACATTCGTCGGAAAGATATATTCAAACAGATTCAAATATTTCTGGTTTCACCAAAATCCGGTTTATTTTGAATCCTGTACATTCATTTGAAATTTAAAATCGAATTTTCAAACTACCGAGCCATTTTCAATTCCTTTTATAATTAAAATAAATATTTATATTCCAACTTCGATTTAAATAAATGTATACGTTCTAATTCTATTCTAAATAATTTTCTAGTCGTTATTATTTAAAATAAATCATTTTAAATATTCAAAATTCATTAAAATAGTCAAAATAAAAATTTTAAATTGGTTCCGATTATCCTGGTTGTTACAGTTTCCATAAGCGTGATTATTTTAAAGTTAATAAAATCCTTTTAAGTTTGTATTTTGCGAAGTAAATTAATGTTATTTTAAACATATTATATTGGATATGAAACTTGTAACAATTGGTTAAGTGTGTATATAGAGATATTTGCAATCGAAAAAGAAAATGGAAAGTGGTTTTGAAACGATAGCAATATTTCAAAAATAAGAAAATGTGAAAAGGATCTTGAGGGTATATAAGCGATGTCCAAGATAAAGGAAATAAAGTTGTTTTAATGAAATGTAATATTTCGAGATAAAGAAATGTAGGAAGGGATTTGAGTAAATACGTTTAAGATATGGATTAATGTTTTCAAATAGCGAAAACAGAAGAGATTTTGTTGGGATAAGAATTATAAATCGATTTGCGCAAAACGATGAGATAATTTTAAACGAAATATTTTGATATAAAGGACCGGAACTGCTAATGCACTTTAAGGTATTGTTATGATTTGATAGTTAAATAACCGACTATCAAATCAATATTATTCTATTGGACCCTTTGACGTGTTGTTTTGAAGAGACTGGGATGTTAACTAGACTCAAAACCACTTAGAATCAACGTTATGTACGAAACTAACTTACAGGGAATAAAGATGGAGCAATTAAAGACCATAGATCTTCATAAAACGGAAGAACTACTTATAATCTCTGACTTACAACCAGACACACACTATGGTTCTGTGGTGATCGAAATCAACGGATTTGCAAGGACTATTCGCTACTGATCTATAGGGTGATTCCTAGGAAGTAGGGAGTGCCTTCGGTTCATCATGTTCCTGGATGACTTGTATGGACGAATGTCTGACAAAGTATTTCCTTAAGGATTATGTACATTGATTTTTACAAATATACCAAGTTTGGTGATGGAGAAATTCTCTTGCATAACACCCAGAGTGCATTTGTGAATGTCAATTAGTGATATCTAGCGGATCTGACGATATGGCATTCAAAGTGAATGGAGGTGCTAAAAGATAAATGTAACCTCAAGCCTCATCAACCAGGAAATGGCACAAAATCGGGTATGCAGCATGGCTATGTGGGTCGCACCCGCTAAAAGTGTATATCATTGCCATATCTAGAGAAATCAAATGCCTTCGATTGTCCCTTTTTATTATTATGCTATCAGTCCAGTTGGCTGGCCCCCAACCGTGGTAATGATTCGGTACTCTCAAGAGAAATGAGGGGTCGGTCATGTGTAGCCAGGTTGCAAGACGTTCTTGTTGAACCCCAATGTATTCATCTCCCGATGTACATTGTCGGAAAGGTGGTCCCATACCTTGCCAGGAAATCCATTCTCCAATAAAACCCCACGGTCTTGATTGTATATGTAGAGTGTGAGATGCAAGCGTTCTGCTAGATTATTATTTATTTGTGAATTGATAGACATTATTATAATATCAGAAAAGATATTGATTTCGAAAAATGTTTTGGGTTATAGTATTGTAAATACCGTCCGTGTTTGTGTGTGGGCTAGTCTTACTATTATCCTTTTAAAAAGAATTTTTCAAAGTTAAACAAGTAGTTTCTATTAATTTATCACTGAAAGTATTCCAAACTGATCCGGGTGAATTTTTCTTTGCTTCAAATGTGCTCGGGTCAGACTGAGTATATTTCCAGGTTAGGTTTTGCTTGGAGTTTCACGAGTTGGAAGTAGGAGGCTTCGTCGTTGATTGTTTAGAGTTATTTTCCACTTTGATAGATATATGTTGTACTCTGATGATTGGCCTGTGTATACAAATTCTTTTTGTATTGAGATTTAATATATTATATTAATTTGTTTTATTGTGAGATTCTGATGTGTCCTTCCTGTTCTTCTATTCTAACATTTCTTTCTTTTCTCACCTTCTAATTTCTTTCTAATAACTTTCTGGATGCTAGGTACTCGAGTTTGGACATGAGATGTGATTGTGTCGAAAATTCAAGCATCGAATTTTCTAGTTCTTTACAAGAACTTTGTGATACAATATTTCCAAAAATAAATAATTTTGGAGATATTCTCGGTATATTAGTTACCTCTTTTATGATCAAAGAAATGGAAATCTGTAACAACCCGTATTTTCAATAACCTATTATAACATAAATCGAGGCAGAATTTAATTTATAAATCTGAATCAAGGGAAACGGGCTGTGCCATTGCGTTCGTCTCGGAAAAATACGCGAAATAGAGTCCGAGTTTTCGAAAATCGGAGTCCGTATGACCCGATTAAGGCCCAACGAAGTTTTCAGAAAATTTCAAAGTAAAAACAGATTTCAAATTCAAGTTTGAATTTGGAAATTAGAGCAATTGGGCGCAGGCGGGAAATTTCCCGCCAGACCACCCATGTTGACAGCCCTGTCAACTGGGCAGTTGACATGGTTAGGCCCAAGTCGACAGCCCTGTCGACTTGGGTGTCGACTTGGTTCAGCCGGGCAGTTTTGCCTGGTGCACCATTTTGGGGTTTTGGTTAGGTTTTGGGGCCAGATTCGGTTTTAAGGGCTGAGATTGGAATTAGGGTTTAATCCTAAGGCTAAAACTAATCCTAATCTCTATAAATAAGCCCCTAACCTAACCCTAAATCATCATTATTCATTCAAGTTACTAAACTATGGCAAAATCATTCCTCTCATGGCCTCCACTCTCTTCATAAAATTCCTAAGTTATTTCTATGAGAGATTTTCAATGCATACAAGTGTTTTCAAGCTTGTATGAGCATCATTAGCTTGCATTCAAGTCAAGTTTCCATATTTACATCATAAAGCAAGGGTTTTGATCATTTTGGCTCAAGGGTTTTTATTGATTTGGAGCTTTCATATTGGGTTTATTTGATTTCATAAGGGCTTGTCTCAATCTATTAATATATTTGTGTCTTCATAAGAATTTGTAAGCCCTTTTCTACTTTCATATTTAAACTCTAAAGTTAAATGAATGATGCAAGTTTGATTGATCATTATGATATGCAAGTTTGCCATGATATGCAAGTTTACTATGTCATGTTATGCAAGTTTGATATGTTATGATATGCAAGTTTGCCATGTTATGTTATGCAAGTTGCCATGTTATGATATGCAAGTTGTCATGTTATGTATGCAAGTTTGGGTGGATCGTTTTACTCATGTTATCATGTTATGCAAGCTTACCTTGAGTATATGAACATAAAGCTTCAAGCTTTATGCTAAAGGTTGCATTTTGGCAACATGTAAGTTATCATATCTCTTATGATAACTTGCATGTGAGGCTAAATGCGAACTTATGGCCATTTCTACATGTCATTTATCACCATGTATCACCAATATGCTAAGTTTGGTTTTATGCATGCTTTTGAGGCCTAAAAATGTAATATGCAAGTATATGAACATATGTACATTTCATATGCCACCATGTTAAACTTGTGGCTTCAACACCTTTATGTCATGATTATGCCAAGTTCCCTCTTTCTATCCTTTATGCGCTATTGCGATATGTAAGCGATGGGATTGCGTTTGGGGTTGGGTAAACTTAAAAGACATAAAAACATAAGATTGGGAATTTACCTATTAAGTTAGGTCTACCCATTGGGAATTTACCTATTAAGTTAGGTCTACCCAAATGCTTGAAAACTTGTAATATGTTTTGGAAACATAATGGACATGACACTTAGAAAATATAAGTGTGACCAACTCGAGGTTGGGTTGAGTTTGTAGCGTAAACCTACCCGGAACTGACTGGCTTAACTAGTTGCTACAAACAATAGGACCCAATGTGAGAAGTTGGTCATGTTGTACCTTGAACCCGAGGTTAGACCAAGTTGTGGTGTAAAGCTACCCGGAACCGACCGACTTAACTAGTAACCGCAACAAAGTCTAATGTGAGAGGTTAAGGCACATTAATTAATTAATGCCTCATGATTAGGGTTAAGTCATGGTCCACTTAATACATAACCAATTTGGTCTTGGTAGATTAATCAGGGTTAAGTCGTGAACTCATCGTTACACTTAACCAAGTTAATCCATGATTAGCAAGAGGGTTAAACCGTACTTAACCCACTAGAAAATCCTAGCAATGGGGGTCCACTCCAGCAGTAATCCCAAGTTTGTATCATTAAGACCTTAGGGACTAGGCTAGGGTGGGGGCACGATTACTGGACTTGAGGTAAGTGACCAAAAACGATGGCAGAGTGGTACGCCGATGTAGTTCCGGATGGACTATGGTCGTGCACGTAGTCCGTATTTGGAGAAGTCAAGCATGGGTACCAGTAGATCTAGACTGTGCACTTATGTTTATGGTGTCCAGGGGTTGACACCCTAGGGCTTGATACACCCGACGGGAGACCCAGCACAGTCTGACTACAATTATGTTTGGGCTGTATTGACACCAACACGTGACGAGTTAGGCTTATAGGGAGCCGATCGACTAGACCGTTTGGTTGGACCTCGTATTAGGGTCACTTCATGTTATTGGACCTCGTATTAGGGTCACTTCATGTTATTGGACCTCGTATTAGGGTCACTTCATGTTATTGGACCTCGTATTAGGGTCATTTCATGTTATTGGGTCAAAGCTTGGGCCAAGGGATCAATACTTGTTTATTCAAGTCATGTTAGTTTGCTAGTACACCTGTGGTGCAAAACCTTAATCCTGATTATGCGATGACACCTTTATCTACCTTGTTAGTTAATCATCATGCTAGTATGTTGTTATCCTTATGTTCATCCCTGCTTCTCATGCCAGTTAACTTTATCAGTTTACATTGATTGTAGTAGGGCTTACTCAGTCTTTTTGACTGACCTGTTTTTCTTTCGCCTCTTTTCTTCCGTTCCCCCCCCCCCCCCACCCCCCAGGTTCTCAGGGTGGGAATATTGGAGCTTAGCTTGGATTTCTGATCACTTGCTTGTGGGATTTTAGCTCATGTACGGTCTTGACATGAAGCTAGCTATGGTCATCACTTATTTTGGGGATAGTACTTATGTATTTCAGTTTTTCAGTGATGTTGTTTTTATCTAGACTTGTGTATTTGGAAAGTTGACATTATGTAGTACCAGACTTGTTTTGAAATAGTTTGAAATCTTCCGCTGTTTTATTTATCTTATTTACTCTATATACATATATACATATGTTCTTGTTCTGCCTTGATATATCATTATGCATGTTTACCCGGTACAAACGCCCCTCCAAAGTCAGAGTGCTTGCAAGAGCCACCCTGGCGGAGGTGCGGTGTTACATTTGGTATCAGAGCATATGGTTTACGAGAAGGAACAAAAAGGTTTTTAAAACTTTTGGAAAACTATTTTCAAAACCAAGTATAAATTATTTTCCCAAAGAAAAGTCTAGTTGATTTTAAAGGCTATTCCCCAAAAAGCCATTAGCAAAAATTCCTTCGTTTTTCTCCATTCTGAATCTATCTTTTTCTTCGTTTTCAGTATGGCCGATAACTTTGCCATTCCGTAAGGCGCTCAAGTACCTATTTGGTTTAGGAGATACATGGGGGAAAGGGCAAGTGAAGCCGACCCCGCGGACATTCCTCCTCCCCCTCAGCATCCACAAGCGGATTTCGCGGAGATTTGCAAAGACTTTAAGGCGATGAGTTGCAAGAATTTTGTTGGGATGGAGACTTCTGTTGAGGCAAGAAACTGGTTAAAGGAAACTGAAGACCTCTTTGCTATCTTAGATGTAGAAGATCGTAGGAAAGTTCTGTTGGCAGTATGGTTATTGAAAGGGGAAGCTGCTTATTGGTGGGTAGTCACCACCACTACTAGACCAATTGAGACTTGGGATGAGTTCAAAAGAAGGTTTGGACTGAGGTTTTTATCGTCAGCAGAGGAGAACCTTCAGATGGAGAGGTTCCTATCACTAAAGCAAGGGGACATGACCATTAGGGAATACGTGGATAAGTTTAATCAACTTGCTCGGTTCGGTTTAGACTTGGTTAACACAGCTCAGAAGAAGGCCATGCACTTTGCTCTAGGACTAAACGAGCCATTGCGCGGTTTGGCCATATCTCATATACCCATTGGAGTGTCCTTCGAGAGTTTGGTGAATGTGGCCCTACTCAATGAAGAGAATAGGAGTGGCAAGAAGGAAATCAAGATGAATGAGTCTCAAAACAAGGAAACGGAGCCCAAAAAGGAAATGAAAAAGAAGGAGGAGAAGTCTGAAGATAAGAAGGAAAAGAAGTGCTTTACTTGTTGAAGCTTGACTCATCTAAACAAGGATTGAAGAAAGAGGAAGGGCACTTGCTTTGAGTGTGGAGAAATGGGACACTTCACTAGGGACTGCCCGAAGAAGGGAGGGCCTACGTCGGAAGGAACGGTGAATTCCGGGAAGCAAGGCAAGAACTCCAAAAACCGCAAGAACAAGAACAAGAGTCAAGGCAACAAGGGGAACAATAGCAAGGGCAATAACGACAAGAGGAAGTGCCATTATTGCGGTTCAGTTGGGCATCTTATTAAGCATTGTAAGAAGAGGAAAAGGAAGAATGGTGAATGCTTTTTCTGCGGTGAGACTGGACATTTCAGTAAGGATTGCCCGAAGAAGCAAGGGCAAGGCCAGGGTCAGACTCAGTGTGCTGGACCTTCAGGAGGGCAAGTTCATGCTCTCAATACCGCTCTAGTACCCGATCGAGGTAGTATTTCTGTTAAGAGCCTTGTATATATTTCTGATTTTCCAGTTCGTACCTTGTTTGATTCTGGTGCATCGCATAGCTTTATTTCATCTGATCTAGTTGAAAGTTTGCACCTAAGTACTAGTCTAGTTTATGATCCCGTGTGTGTTTCAAATCCAATTGGGGTTTACGCCCATTTGTCTATTATCTACGTGGATCTGAAAATCTCTATCTTTAGTGTAGAGTTCTCGTGTGATGCTTATATTCTCGGTTTCATGGGGTATGGGTTGATTTTGGGCATGGATTGGTTGTCAGTTTTGGAGCCATCCTTGATTTTTGAGCACAGGGTTGTGAGGCTCATGATTCGCCTCAGTAATACCCTAAAAATTTCTTGTAACCCTATGGGTCCCGTCACGTTGTGTTATCTTGAATCCCTCAACTCGTCTATCGATAGTTTGCAATCTATGAGGGTGGTCCGAGAATATCCTGATATCTTGGGCGAAGTGAAGGGGTTACCCCTAAACGCGAGATAGATTTTTGCATTTATCTGGTTGATAATGCCAAGCCAGTTACGTGGCCGGTTAGGCACATGGTCCCGCAAGATGAGAGTTAAGAAAGCAAGTCAAGGAGTTGCTTGAGAAGAACTTCATACAATGAAGCATTTCCGAGGAGGGTGCTCTAGTAGTATTCGCTAGTAATGTGGACAGTTCGCTTCGCCCGTATGTTGATTATCGTGAGTAGAACAAGAAGAATAGACAACCATTACCAAGGATCGATGATTTGTTTGATTAGCTTGTAGGAACATCTGTTTTCTCTTGATCTTGCTACTGGATTCCATCAGCTCAGGGTAGCTGAAGATAGTATAGACAAGACTGCGTTCAGAACGCCAGATGGATTCTTCGAATGGCTTGTCATGCCGTTCGGCTTGACTAATGCACCCGCATATTTCGTGGACTTGATGAGTAGGGTGTTCAGGGAGTTCTTGAACAAGTTTGCCGTGGTCTTCATAGATGATATTCTGATCTTCTCTAAGGATGAGGAAGAGCACGCAAGGCATCTCGTGGAGGTGATGGATACGCTTAGAGCGCATCAGTTGAAGGCCAAGTTCTCCAAGTGTCACTTTTGGAGAAGGGAAGTTAGATTCCTTGGGCATATAGTAGCTAAGCAAGGTTAGCGGTGGATCCCGCTAAGGTAGTTGCAGTTCAGGATTAGAAGACTCCGAGGAATGCAACCGAAGTGAGAAGTTTTCTAGGTCTTGTAGGCTTTTACCGGAAGTTCATCAAGGACTTCGCGAAGATTTCCGCTCCTCTCACTAAATTGATGAAAAAGAATTTAGTTTTTGCTTGGAGCATAGAATGCGAGCTTGCTTTTCAGAGGCTCAAGAGAGCTCTCACATCAGCACCTGTTCTATCTTTGCCCGATGGAGGGAAGTTATTTACAGTATACACCGATGCATGTGGCACGGGGTTAGGAGCTGTTCTGATGCAAGAAGGAAGGGTGGTATGCTTTGGCGGTAGACAACTCAAAATGCATGAGAAGAATTATCCCATTCATGACTTAGAGTTGGCAGCAATAGTATATGCACTCAAGGCTTGGCGCCATTATCTTCTGGGAGAAAGATTTGAGCTTTATACCGATCACAAGTCATTGAAGTATCTTTTTTCTCAGAAGGATCTGAATCTGAGGCAACAAAGATGAATGGAATTCTTGGCGTCCTACGATTTTGAGATAGCTTATACCCCTGGCAAGGGAAATGTGGTAGCAGATGCATTGAGTAGAAAAAGGTTGACTCTGAGTCCTCTATTCGTTGAGATGAAGAATTTAGAGTATGTGGCAACCTTTGATTTCTCTTTGGCGATTGAGTCGATGACCGGTTCTTTAGCATCTCTGGAACTCAGACCTACTCTTCTTGATCAAGTTGGGGCTTCGCAGAGAGAAGACCCTCAGATAGTTGAGATTATGGATAAGCTGATTCGAGGAGAGGCGTCTAGTTATCTCGCTCGATATTCTATTGATGACAAGGGTTGGCTGAGGAGAGACGGAAGGTTATGTGTTCCAATCGTAGAAGATTTAGTAAGAAAAGTTCTTGAGGAAGCGCATCGCTCTAAGTTGACTATACATCCGGGCGGAGATAAGATGTATAAAGATATGAAGCGCATTTTCTTTTGGCCTGGGATGAAGAAGGATGTGGCAGAGTTTGTCTCTAGATGTATCATTTTCCAACAAGTTAAGGCCAAGTCAAAGAAGCCTGGTGGGCTATTGCATCCCCTAGACGTTCCACTATGGAAGTGGGAGAGTATTTCCATGGATTTTATCGATGGGCTACCAAGGTCAAGGAAAGGGAATACGAGCATTTAGGTTATTGTGGATAGACTTACGAAGAGTGCTCATTTCATTCCGGTGAAGAACAAGAGGACCGCATCTTGTCTAGCGTCTGTATATCTTCGTGAGATTGTGAGACTACATGGAGTCCCTCCTAGTATAGTCAGTGACCGTGACCCAATCTTTACAAGTCAATTCTGGAATAGCTTGCAAGAAGCTATGGGCACGAGGTTGAATCTAAGTACGGCTTATCACCCACAGACGGACGGTCAAACCGAAAGGGTGAATAGGGTACTTGAGGATCTGTTGAGGCTTTGTATTCTGGATTTTGGTGGTACTTGGGAAGATCATCTTCCTCTTGTTGAGTTTGCGTATAATAATAGTTATCAGGCAAGCATAGGGATGGCACCATTTGAAGCTTTATATGGGAGGCCGTGCAAGTCGCCTACATGTTGGTGGGAGACTACAGATGAGCTTATACTTGGGCCTGATATGATCAGAGATACATCCGAGAAGGTCGAGTTGATTCGGAGACGGATGAAAGCGGCCCAAGACCGACAGAAATCCTATGCTGATAAGTGAAGAACTGATTTGGAGTTTGATGTTTGGGATATGGTTTTCGTGAAGGTTTCTCCTTTGCGGAATGTGGTCCGATTTGGAGCCGTTGGGAAGTTAGCACCGAGGTTTGTTGGACCATTCCCTATTATAGAGAGGATCGGGCAGATGGCTTATAGAGTGGAGTTGCCCGAGAAGCTTGCCGGAGTACACGATGTTTTTCATGTCTCGCATCTCCGGAAGTGTTTTCATGAATCAGCTGAGGTTGTTGAGCCAAGTGTTCTGAAAGATGTGGAAGTGGAGAAAGAGGCTACCTTGAGGAGAGCTCCGATTCGTATCTTGGGGACGGAGACCAAGAAGCTAAGGAATCGAGAGGTCAAGTTGGTGAAGGTTCAATGGGGTGAAGCCGAAGAAGACGCAACTTGGGAAACCGAGGAGAAGATGCGTGGGCTTTATCCATTCCTTTTTGAGGGTACACTCTCAATCTCTTTTCTTTGTTAGCATATCTTTCTCTTTGCTATCCATGTTTATCTAGTTTATCGTGTTAATCTCGCCATGAGAACCTTAGGTAGAAACCCTTTGGATGAAACATGTGTTTGAAACATGTTATTCTTGATGTTTGCAAGTGGTTGCAAGTGTTTGCAAGTGGTTGCAAGTGTTTGCAAGTGGTTGCAAGTGTTTGCAAGTGGTTACTCGTGGATGCATTATACACATTAGGCACTAGATCGGCTCACACACTCCTCATATTGCATATGCATGAGTGTTTATGCTTATTCATGGATGAAAATTTTTGTGTTACCACATGGATGTTGCATATGGATGTATGTTATGTGCACACATATAGATGTTATACAATATGTTAGGAATTGCATACATATGGATTCATTTCACTAACATAATTTGCATTGATGATATCTGCATTAGATAAGTACATATACACACACCTTTGCATATGTTCATACAACATTTAGAATCTTGTAAGGACAATGATTGCTCGTGGATGATGTTTTGAGTAGATGGATGTTGGATGGTAGGATATGTTCTTCCTAACTTGAAGATTTCGGGGACGAAATCCTTTAAGGAGGGGAGAATGTAACAACCCGTATTTTCAATAACCTGTTATAACATAAATCGAGGCAGAATTTAATTTATAAATCTGAATCAAGCGAAACGGGCTGTGCCATTGCGTTCGTCTCGGAAAAATACGCGAAATAGAGTCCGAGTTTTCGAAAATCGGAGTCCGTATGACCCGATTAAGGCCCAACGAAGTTTTCAGAAAATTTCAAAGTAAAAACAGATTTCAAATTCAAGTTTGAATTTGGAAATTAGAGCAGTTGGGCGCAGGCGGGAAATTTCCCGCCAGACCACCCATGTCGACAGCCCTGTCGACTGGGCAGTCGACATGGTTAGGCCCAAGTCGACAGCCCTATCGACTTGGGTGTCGACTTGGTTCAGCCGGGCAGTTTTGCCTGGTGCACCATTTTGGGGTTTTGGTTAGGTTTTGGGGCCAGATTCGGTTTTAAGGGCTGAGATTGGAATTAGGGTTTAATCCTAAGGCTAAAACTAATCCTAATCTCTATAAATAAGCCCCTAACCTAACCCTAAATCATCATTATTTATTCAAGTAACTAAACTATGGCAAAATCATTCCTCTCATGGCCTCCACTCTCTTCATAAAATTCCTAAGTTATTTCTATGAGAGATTTTCAATGCATATAAGTGTTTTTAAGCTCGTATGAGCATCATTAGCTTGCATTCAAGTCAAGTTTCCATATTTACATCATAAAGCAAGGGTTTTGATCATTTTGGCTCAAGGGTTTTTATTAATTTGGAGCTTTCATATTGGGTTTATTTGATTTCATAAGGGCTTGTCTCAATCTATTAATATATTTGTGTCTTCATAAGAATTTGTAAGCCCTTTTCTACTTTCATATTTAAACTCTAAAGTTAAATGAATGATGCAAGTTTGGTTGATCATTATGATATGCAAGTTTGCCATGATATGCAAGTTTACTATGTCATGTTATGCAAGTTTGATATGTTATGATATGCAAGTTTGCCATGTTATGTTATGCAAGTTTCCATGTTATGATATGCAAGTTGTCATGTTATGTATGCAAGTTTGGGTGGATCGTTTTACTCATGTTATCATGTTATGCAAGCTTACCTTGAGTATATGAACATAAAGCTTCAAGCTTTATGCTAAAGGTTGCATTTTGGCAACATGTAAGTTATCATATCTCTTATGATAACTTGCATGTGAGGCTAAATGCGAACTTATGGTCATTTCTACATGTCATTTATCACCATGTATCACCAATATGCTAAGTTTGGTTTTATGCATGCTTTTGAGGCCTAAAAATGTAATGTGCAAGTATATGAACATATGTACATTTCATATGCCACCATGTTAAACTTGTGGCTTCAACACCTTTATGTCATGATTATGCCAAGTTCCCTCTTTCTATCCTTTATGCGCTATTGCGATATGTAAGCGATGGGATTGCGTATGGGGTTGGGTAAACTTAAAAGACATAAAAACATAAGATTGGGAATTTACCTATTAAGTTAGGTCTACCCATTGGGAATTTACCTATTAAGTTAGGTCTACCCAAATGCTTGAAAACTTGTAATATGTTTTGGAAACATAATGGACATGACACTTAGAAAATATAAGTGTGACCAACTCGAGGTTGGGTTGAGTTTGTAGCGTAAACCTACCCGGAACCGACAGGCTTAACTAGTTGCTACAAACAATAGGACCCAATGTGAGAAGTTGGTCATGTTGTACCTTGAACCCGAGGTTAGACCAAGTTGTGGTGTAAAGCTACCCGGAACCGACCGGCTTAACTAGTAACCGCAACAAAGTCTAATGTGAGAGGTTAAGGCACATTAATTAATTAATGCCTCATGATTAGGGTTAAGTCATGGTCCACTTAATACTTAACCAATTTGGGCTTGGTAGATTAATCAGGGTTAAGTCGTGAACTCATTGTTACACTTAACCAAGTTAATCCATGATTAGCAAGAGGGTTAAACCGTACTTAACCCACTAGAAAATCCTAGCAATGGGGGTCCACTCCAGCAGTAATCCCAAGTTTGTATCATTAAGACCCTAGGGACTAGGCTAGGGTGGGGGCACGATTACTGGACTTGAGGTAGGTGACCAAAAACGACGGCAGAGTGGTACGCCGATGTAGTTCCGGACGGACTATGGTCGTGCACGTAGTCCGTATTTGGAGAAGTCAAGCATGGGTACCAGTAGATCTAGACTGTGCACTTATGTTTATGGTGTCCAGAGGTTGACACCCTAGGGCTTGATACACCCGACGGGAGACCCAGCACAGTCTGACTACAATTATGTTTGGGCCGTATTGACACCAATACGTGACGAGTTAGGCTTATAGGGAGCCGATCGACTAGACCGTTTGGTTGGACCTCGTATTAGGGTCACTTCATGTTATTGGACCTCGTATTAGGGTCATTTCATGTTATTGGGTCAAAGCTTGGGCCAAGGGATCAATACTTGTTTATTCAAGTCATGTTAGTTTGCTAGTACACCTGAGGTGCAAAACCTTAATCCTGATTATGCGATGACACCTTTATCTACCTTTTTAGTTAATCATCATGCTAATATGTTGTTATCCTTATGTTCATCCCTGCTTCTCATGCCAGTAAACTTTATCAGTTTACATTGATTGTAGTAGGGCTTACTCAGTCTTTTTGACTGACCTGTTTTTCTTTCGCCTCTTTTCTTCCGTTCCCCCCCCCCCCCCCCCAGGTTCTCAGGGTGGGAATATTGGAGCTTAGCTTGGATTTCTGATCACTTGCTTGTGGGATTTTAGCTCATGTATGGTCTTGACATGAAGCTAGCTATGGTCATCACTTATTTTGGGGATAGTACTTATGTATTTCAGTTTTTCAGTGATGTTGTTTTTATCTAGACTTGTGTATTTGGAAAGTTGACATTATGTAGTACCAGACTTGTTTTGAAATAGTTTGAAATCTTCCGCTGTTTTATTTATTTTATTTACTCTGTTTACATATATACATATGTTCTTGTTCTGCCTTGATATATCATTATGCATGTTTACCCGGTACAAACGCCCCTCCAAAGTCAGAGTGCTTGCAAGAGCCACCCTGGCGGAGGTGGGGTGTTACAAAATCAATATTAAAGAGATGAGGATTTTGGAGATACTCATTGTATATTTGTTGTCATATTTTGTGAAAGAAGAAATGGAAACAAAATCGTATTGGGATAGAATTGATTGATGGAGAAAAGGAAATGTTATCAATCTATTATATGACAAGAAAATTAATGTGAAAGATATTTGGATTGATTTATTAACATAAATCAATTATTATTTTCCAAAGTAATACTTCTCTATATAAAGAGAACCATAGAGAATGTTACTTTTACCTCTCTTATGTCATTTCTTCATTTCTTTGCTCGACTGTAATACTCTGAATCTCTTTTTTTGGCAAAGCAACTCTTTTATCTCTTCAATATTAGTAAAATATCTTCCCTGTTAAAGTGGGTATATACTATCTCGCAATAGTTGAACCACTATAAATTTTGTGTGTTCTCTCATGTTTTCAATTTTTTTTGTGATCTGTGATTGACAAATATTTGAACCTGTTTGTTCTATCAAATCATTGCAGGATCCTATTTATGTTTTTCCATTGAGAGAGATGTATCACACCTTACAAGTAGAATTAAAGCTAGGTTCATAAAGAAGGTGTTTCATAGAATGACAGAAGGAGATGAAAATAGTAAAAAATAGTACTTAATAGATCAATCCAGTTCCAGTAGTTGCTCCATAAGTCGGAGGCTCCTATGTGGCTTCAGGATCATAGTTGACGATGGAGAAGTGGAATGGTGAAAGAAATTTTGAAAACGACAGTGGATGATGAAAACAATTTTGGGAAGAAATCGTGTTCATCGAGTAGTATTTGATACAAAGACATTACCAATTGATATTTCATTAGTAGAATTAGAAGAGTCAGGAAACAACAGCCAAAAACATTTAGAAGAAGTTAGAGGAACTCTACATAAAGAAATCCTTAACTAAATGCCTGATCCTATTGAAGACCTTCTTCGCTTGTTAGTAGGGCTATCAACGGTCGGGTTCGGGTCAGGTCAAGTCATGTTCTGGTTGAGTTCGGGTCGGGTCAGCTCAACCTGTTTATTAAACGGGTCAGTTTTGGGTTGACCCATTTATAATCGTGCGGGTTTCGGGTTTGATTCGTGTAACCCGTTAAGAGAAATATTACTGTACCCATTTATAATAGTCCAACATATTATTGTTACATATATGACTGTCATAAGCAATAATAACTATAAATACCTCAAAACAATTTAAAAATAACAGCAAAATACATTCATACAAATAACTATAAGGCTACTTTGTGATCATGCGTGTTCATTAGCTACTTTGGAGGGAAATGCTTTCGGCATGCTAGTTTCTCTCCTCATTCTTTTTTGGCTCAATCATTGAATCCACTAATGTGTATTCATATCACAAATTCTAATGCGTTGTACTATTTTAGGTTGCCAGTTTGGGTGCTTACCTATTGAAGAAGAACGTCATAGCTATGTCATTTGTTCCAAAAGATAACCACGAGGCACAAGTTCAATTTGCATTAGAAAGAGGAGTTCCTGCTGTTATAGGAGTTTTTGGAACCATAAAAATATAAAATTACCGTACGCCTCAAGAGAATTTGATATGGCTCATTGTTCAAGGTATTTAATTCTGTGGGGATCGAATGGTGAGTACTAATAGTTATGATTATACTCTCGAGATGTCATGTGCTTGCATTTATAGTGTTCTCCTAAACTACATGTTTACGGTAAACGTGCCGGGAAAAGTGATTTCATTTTAATGCGTTACCGTCCTCAATTTTTTTCTTTTTTTAATATTATAAACGGGTTTGGCGGGTCAAGATCCGGTTAGTGGGTCAACCCTAAACCTACCCGTTTATAAACGTGTCAATTTAAGGTTGACCTGTTTATGACCTACCAACTAAACAGGTCAGGTTAACCTGCTAATTTCCATGTGGGTTTCAGGTTGGGTAGGAAACTGATTGCCCTACTCATAAGATGTTGGAAGGTTCTTCAATTAAGACACACCTGAGTATGTTTGATGACCTATTGATGAAAATGAAGTTTGTTGAGTTGAAAGTTGTTGCAGAATGAAAGCAATGGTTCTGTTTTGTTCGCTTCCAAAGCGATACAATGGATTCACCAACAAACTTATTTATGGTAGAGATACATTGAAATTAGATGATGTGAAAACAGATTTTCCTAGTGAAGAGTTGGTAGATCATATGAAAGGTTTTAGTGTTGGTGATAGTAGTAGAGGAATTAGTAGTAGTTCAGGTTTATTTGTTGAAATAGGTAGAGCAGAGTAGAAAGAGAAGAATTATAGAGGGCATTCCAATTATAGGAAGCCTCATTGGCAGAGTAAATCTAAAGATGGAAGGTGCCATAATTGTAAGAAACCATGCCATTGGAGAAGATAACCACTGTCGGAGATGGTTTGAGAGTTTCTAGAGAGGACTTTTATTGATGAAGGGTGTTATGGTACGAAATTTTTATTTATTAATGGGTACAACTCTTCATGGATAATTATGTGTTGGAGTCGATAGTTCTAAAAGCTTGGATGCTACCAAGCTTTGGCATATGAGATTAGGTCATACTTTGGAGAAGAACTTAAAGTTACTTCATAAGAAGAAAAAGATTAAGGGAGAAATCTTCAACAAGTTGAATTTTTGCAAGGAGTGTGTATTGGCAATGCAAACAAGAGTTTCTTTTGGTGATATTATGCATACTTCTAAGGGGTACTTGATTATATGCATTCAGATGCTTCGAGGCCATACCCTATAGCTTCAATTGGTAGAGCTTATTATTTTGTTATATTCATTGATGACTACTCGCGCAAGGTTTGGGTGTATGTAATGAAAGCTAAGTCGGGGGTATTTGAGAAGTTTAAGGTGTGGTTATCACTTGTTGAGAACCAATAGGAATGAAATTGAAGATTCTTAGATCTGATAATGGTGGTCAATATGTCTCCAAAGAGCTCCTCGATTACTGTAGACAACGCGGTATTAGAGGACATTTTACTACACCTGGTGATCCGTAATCCAGTGGGATTGTTAAGAAGATGAATAGGACCCTACTTGAGAAGGCACGTTGTTTGATATTGACTGCGGGTATGTCTAAGGGTTTTTGGGCTGAAGCTATTTCAACTGCAGCACATATTATCAATCGGATTCCACGCTTAGCCACTGATGGGAAGATTCCAAAGGAGTTATGGAAAGAAAAATATACTTTATTAATTTATTTTTGTATATTTGGTTTTCCAATCTATGTTCATAATACAAGACACAATAAGTTGGAGCCTAGGGCATCTAAATGTGTTTTGCTTGGTTATACAGATGGAATAAAATAATGTAGGATTTGGAATCCAGATACAAAGAAAGTTAAACATTCCAGACATGTGACTTTTGTTTTAGTGAATCAACAATGTTCAAATCTTTGGAAAATTTATCAAATGGTTTAGATTCAGTTGAGGAGAAGTCTAAAAGGACGAGATTCCCAGTTTGCAAACCCGAAGTAGAGTTGTTACTATAGATAATAGTGACAGAGCAGTTGATGATACATCACATGTGTAACAACCCGGAATTTCAGAACCAATTTAAAATTTTTATTTTAGCAATTTTAATGTATTTTGTATAGTTAAAATAATTTATTTTAACTAATAATGATTTAAAATTTATCTAAATCGAAGTTAGAACGAATATATTTATTTTAATTTTAAAAGGAATTAGAAATAGCACGGTAGTTTGAAAATTTGAATCTGAACTTTGACTGAATGTACATGATTCAAAATAAAACGGATTTTAGGAAAACCAAAAATATTTAAATCTGTTTAATTATATCTTTCTAACGAATGTAAAAAACTAAAATTTCACCTAATAAATTAGAAGTTATGTCCAGTGTAAAATTTAGAAAAGTCGCTATAGAATTTATATATATTTTAATATAATATATAACCCTTGAAAATAACCATTTTACAAACGACCTCCGTTTATGACAAAACCACTTTTGTTGGATTCGGAATGTCAAATTATTGCTAGGTTTCAATTTTCATAATTTTTCAAATCAACATGCGAGCGTGGCAAAAGAGAATGGGTGTTGTCAATTTCAGTCAAATCTAATCAACTTAAAAATGACCATTTTTCAAACAGTCTCCAAATTTGATGAAATTAGTTTTGTTAGGACCGTATCATCAAAACATAACTAGAAATAATTTTTCTGTAATTTTCAGAGTCAATATGCAACCTCAGTAAATTAAATTGTACAGTCAAATTAAATAATTAAATGATTTATACTTTAAAATAAAGAAAAGTGGGCTAAGACGATCAAACAGGCTGATGGGACCTAAACATTATGTCCGGGAGAGGGGTATTTGGCTAGGGGCAACATTGATTGGACTGAATTTGGAGCTAGTATAAATTAATGGGCTTCTCTGAAATTAAAGAATTAAATTATTAAAATATTATAAATATCCATTCATTTACAATACCCTAATCCTAAAAACAATTCAGCCGTCGCCCTTTTATAAATCCAATGGCCGACGTTCACTAATCTTCTTCCTCCTTTCTCTTCCAATCCACTCAGTAAATTTCAGAATTTCAAAAGGGAAAACACAAGAGCATAGTGAGATCTTCATAATGAACGGCTGTGATCAATTTTTATGTTGTATATCTCTCGAATTTTGGGCATAAAGGCCGGTAGTTTGGAGCTGATTTCGAAGTGATTAGGGAAGCCGAACTCGACCGGGCTTAGGGCATTAGTGGCGTGCTTCGAGGTAGTCGGAGGGAGGGTTTCAGATTGGGTCCTAGTCCCTCTTAGTGGTGTGCGATTTGATGAAGGGGTGCCGTAGGTTTTGGGTTCGTAAGAACCTGGACGAAGAACGATGGAATTGCTAAACACACGGCCTAAATTTTTGCTAAGGCTAATTAAAAATTTTAATTAATTAATTATATAGTTCATTAGTGATTATTGTATTTAACATTTAAAAACTCATGTCTTGCTCAAATAAAATCAGAATTCAACAATTTCGAATCCGTTGGAATCACAGAGATGAGATCTACAACATGGGACAGACCAGATCTGAATTAGAGCACATTGGAAATTCAGACAAAATCAATGTGAGATTTCTTGATTTAAATTTAAAACAAAAATTATATATATATAGAAATATATATGTATATTAGTATTGATTATGATTGTATATTTAAATGTATGCGTCGTATAAAATTTAGATTGATTGATTGACTGTGTTGATGATGAGTTGTCGAATTATATTTTTGTTAGATAAAAATCTAATCTTTAATTGGTTAGAATAGAAACATTATTTACGTTAGAATTGTGACATTAGTATACAAACAACATTTATGTTAGAATTATGATATTAGTATACAAGCATTATTTATGTTAGAATTGTGATATTAGTATAAAAACAACATTTACGTTAGAATTGTGATATTAGTATACAAACATCATTTATGTCAGAGTTGTTATATTAGTATAAAAACATCATTTATATTAGAAATGCTACATTAGTATAGAAATATCATTATATTAGAAATGTCATTTTATTGAAAATGTCATTTTATTGAAAAGGTCACTATATTGAAAAGGTCATTCTATTAGAAATGTCATTATATTAAGATTGTCATTTATTTAGGAATGTCGTGTTAGAACAAAATTGTCTTTTTGTTTTGACGTTAAAAATATGCGACATGTTATGTAAACAAAATTGCCTTTTTATTTTGTCATTAGAAGAATAGAAAAAGTACGGGAATAAATTATCATTTTTATTTGACATTATAATATGTAGAAAAGATTATAATAAAAAGATTAAATTTTTATTGTCACTTAGTTTTCAATAGAAAGATTATAATAAAATGATTATAATAAAAAGATTTCATTTTTTTTGTCTCTTGTTCAATACAATAAAAAAAAGTAGAATGAAAAGTTATATTTTTATTGTCATTTTAGTTACAACAAAAAGAGTAAAATAGAAAGATATGTTTTTATTGTCATTTTGGTCGCAATAAAAGATTTCTTATTAAAGAACATATTTTTATTGTAATTTTGTTGAAAAGGAAAGGATAGATAGAAGATCATGTTTTTATTTTCACTTTGTTTAAATAGAAAGAAATAACATGAAAGATCATATTTTTGTTGTTCAGTGTTTTCAATAAAAAGATTGAACATTAAAAATTACATTTTTAATGTAGTTTAGTTTTCAATAAAACCTTTGAACAACAAAAAAATTACATTTTATTAATTAGATAAGAGTAAAAAAAACAACATTTTTGTTAAGGTGATTTGAGTTATAACAAAAATACCATTTTTGGTTGAAACCAAATTGTTATTACATATAGATCATTTTTGTTGTAATGAAATGAGTGAAACAAAAATATATAATTTTTGTCGAAACCAAATGGTTAAAATAAAAAGGACATTTTTGTTGTAATACGCTGGTTGAGACCAATAAATCCTTTTTGTGAAACCAAATATAGTTATTGAAATAAAAAGATACATTTTGCCAAAATAGAGTTATTGAAATAAAAGATACATTTTTGTCAAGGCATAATGGCTGAAACAAAACACACATTTTTGTCAAAATATAATTATTGAATAAAAATTGACATTTTGGTCAATATAGATTAGTTGAAATAGAAATGAATGTTTTGACAAATTAGAATAGTTGAAAACAAAAATATTCATTTTTGTCAAAATAGTTTAGTCGAAACAATAATATTCATTTTTGTCAAAGAAGATTAGTTGAAAACAAAAAACATACATTTTTGTCAAATAGTTTAGTTGAAACAAAAATGTACGTTTTGTCAAATGTGATGGTTGAAAACAAAAATTACATTTTTGGTAAATAAGATTTGAGTTAAACAAAAATTACATTTTTGTTAAGTAGATTTATGTTGGAGCAAAAATATTAATTTTGTTGAACTAGAATTGTCAACAAAAATGAATAATAACTTTTAGTCATTTTGTTGAACTAGAATTGTCAACAAAATGAGTGTATCACTTTCTTTGCATTGGTTGATATAGAATTTATATGCAAATATAAGAATCATTTTCATGGTCAAACTATACATTAGAATTGTATGTGAATTAAAATGACATTGTATTGTTAAATTATACAATAGAATGTGTATGCAAATACAAGTGACATTTGTATTGTCAAATTATACATTATAATTTGTGTACAGAGTAAAGAGGCATTTCATATGTTATGATTTGACACTATACATGCAAATAAAACAATTTCTTTTTATTTGTTAAAATTAAAAATAGAAAATTGCATACAAATAAAGGAAAATGAAAATTATCTTTTTATTTGTCATCAACAACAATGCCATGTAAATAAATTACATAATATTAGACATTAGATATATGTAGGGAAATTGTGCGAGTAAATACATTTTTATTCGGCATTAGGAATATAATAACATGTTTTGTTCATTATCATCAACATGTTAACGGAATTAAAATTGGTTAAATTCATTAACCAATGATTTATTTAGATGAACTGTTGTTGGCTAAAAATGCCAACGGGGATTCAGATGATATTTGACATACACTAGTCCCAATATTTAGTTGTATGTCAATCGATAGATTGAGAGTCTGCTATGAGCGTTATTTATTCATTTTAATGCTCGCACAGTTGTAAATTTCACTCTGGATATGAATTGGTTGTTTAATGATTATTTATCATTATTGTCGCGTTCATATGATGTGTGAAATCCATATAACCAAAATTATATGGTAACTAATTGAGTCGCATTCTGATTCAGAATATTTTAAAATAAGGAATATTGTAATATAAAGAATATTTTTACATAAAGAATCCTTTTATATAAAGAATATTTTTAAATATCGAGTATTTTAAAATAATATTCATTGAAAAATAAAATGATGATTTCCATGTCCGTTTTGGATGGACAAAAGATAAAATATATTTTTATCGAAATGAACTAGTTATTAACTAGAATAAATCTTTTAAATTAAGATTTAATGAAGTCTTCCAATTAATTAATATTTAATTAGAATTAAATAAAAGAATTAGATTTTGGGTTGTCGTGGGTGGTCTCTTAAATAACACTATTCTTAAACCTCATATGAAAAGAATAAATCTTTTAATTAAGATTATTAGAGTTTCCAATTATATTTAGTGATTGGAATAAAATGATATGTGAATTGGGCTTATTGTGAACTGTGTTTTAAACGACATTTGTTTTTTAGTCCAATTAACTGTAAAAATAGGATTTAGAATTTATAAATATTTTTATTAGGATTTAAAAGAAATTTTCCAAGGTCAAGTTTTCCAATTTAATATATTATATTGGAATTGAGTGGAAATTTGATTTGATAATAATCGAGATAGGCTTTTGTAAAAGAAGACTATTACTATATATGGAATTTAAAAGGATTTATCGTTATTCTATTTATATTATTAGTCTGATATGGAAATTTATATCGATTATATATTGATATGGTTTCTGTGAAAATTCCATATTTTATGGAAGATGATTTTGGGTTTATCGTGAACAATATTTTTTTTAAATGTCGTTAGTTCTTTAACCCAGTTAATGATACGATTAATTTCTTAAAGTTGAATAATCATAACGTAATGATTTTTGATATGAAAATCAAATTGGAGTTTTAATGAATCTTTAAAAAGAAGATTAAAGAATAAATTTAAAAGAATTTATCTTTGATAAAATTGATGGGAATCTTTCCCTAATAATATGAATATTTTATTAAAAGAATATTCTAAATTGGAATGAGGCGTATGATGTGTCTTTGTAGCCCTTGATTTTTTATTATAAAATATGCGAGTTATTCTTAAATACAGGGTATAACCCATTCTGAATAATTACTACGACGATTAAAGTCGAAGGTATTGAAGACGGTGATTGAAGACCGGCGATCTTCACATCGAATGGATGACTACTGATGCCCGACATTGGGTAGTTCCCAGTAAAGGGTTAAAGTGGTAGTTGTCCGAACGTACTTGTTGATTGTCCGGATATGCAAGAACTTCTCTTCGTATTGGACATACAGGACGAGGAATAAGGTATCTCCGGTTTCGTTCAGACCCATAACGGACTTGTAAATGGATTGTGTCTGACATTGGATTTCATTCCATGTAAATTGATTTATATTTAATATATATCTGTTTGTTGGCGGAGAATTTATTCTCTTGCTTAACACCCTTCTCTGAGACGCACAAGCTCAGAGGGTATATATTGGTAGTTATCGATCGCATGGCGTGGACTGCCAATGTGGCATGCTAAGATGCAAACGATCAATGCTTTTGTTGAAAAATAAAGTCTTGTGGTTGATGATCAAAGCAGGGCCTGTTTAGGCATAGCTTTTTGTATAGAATTACTTCGCGAGCCTCACACCCCGGTAAGTGTCAGAAACGGGACAAGGGACCCAAGGAGTGCATGCGTTTTCTAGCCAGAAGTGGTATCAGGGTTTTGCAAGCCCTGACATTTTACTTATATGGATGATGGATTACGAGGCCTCGGTTATTTTTGGTCGATAGTGACCAACTGAAAGGTTCAATAGGACCGGAAAACGTGTGTTCGGGCATAACTAACCCACTAAAGTATTTATGGACCGGCCTTGGAGGATCCAAGGGCTCGCTAGTGTCCGAATCCTGAGACATTGCTAGAGTGTCTCGAATCGGTAAGTAGATCGTCCCAAGCCTTGGCTCATGATGGAAACCCAACTTTCAATATGACACCATGTGGTTTTGATTGTAGAACTAGTATGGCAACATAGTATATGGTAGTTATGCCATCTATGATTGATACATTATGATTGAAAAATGTTTTGAAACATATATACACTAATAATAATATCAAATCCATTTTTATCGTATCAAGCATTTATGACCATTATAAGGTAAAACTCTATCCTCCGGTTTGCGTTGCATTGTGTAATGGGACTTGAGTCTTATAATGGCTTCATTTTTCTAAAAAGCATTGCGTTGTTTAACGATTTACTTTATTTATGCACTGGTAATCCAATGGAGTAAACCCGTTCTGCGTTAGCGGCGTGGTCCTGTGACTAGCCATATTGTTAGATAAGTTAGGAAAGATTTCTCATACTAGTCCCACGACTGACTCGTAGTTTGTTTCACTTTGCAAACTCGGGTGCCCTCTTTTCCACACGGGAAGTCGAGTAGCTTATTTTGCAGATATATTGAGCAGGATTCTAGATCGAAGATTAACGCTGTGTCCAGAGCATTGATAGACTTCCACTGTATCAGATTATTTGTTCCGCTGCACTGTATTATATTCATTGTAAATTTATCTTCCGTTGTGGTATTTATTTCGATGTGTTATGACATTTTGTACTCTGATGTAAGATTAATGTAATGTGTATAAAAGTCTGTGGTTATTCGTTCTGGTGTGTTGTATGCCCAAAGTTAGCGTATTTGGGTTTCTGAATGGTCTTAATTGATTTTGCGATTGATTACGTCCGGGCGAAATCCAAATCGTTACAGTTGGTATCAGAGCTTTGGTTAGCTCAAACATTTTGGGTATAACTTGTTAGAACTAAACAAAAGACTCATCAGAGGTAGGATTAGTAATATCCTATAAAAGAATACTCATTAGAGATAGGATCAGTAGTATCCTAGAATGAGAAAATTCGTTAGAGATGGGGTTAGGAATGCCCTAGAATGAGTTGAGAGTAACAAATTTATAATTAACGTATTTGCGATTATATAAATAATCTGATCTTAGAAAATATGATTTTTGAATATATAAAAGTTATATATATTTGAAAACCTAAACAACCAATTGATTGACGATTGTGTTGTGTGATTATTAATCCAATTAATAAAATTATTGAAACCAATAAAAGAATGAAAATTGAGTTGGTTAATTAAACAATTTTCAGCTCCGTTCCTTTTCGAGGATGAAAAGATTTTAAGTGGGGGATATTGTAACAACCCGGAATTTCAAAACCAATTTAAAATTTTTATTTTAGCAATTTTAATGAATTTTGAATAGTTAAAATAATTTATTTTAAATAATAATGATTTAAAATTCATTTAAATCGAAGTTAAAATGAATATATTCATTTTAATTTTAAAAAGAATTAGAAATAGCACGGTAGTTTGAAAATTTGAATCTGAACTTTGACAGAATGCACGTGATTCGAAATAAAACGTATTTAGGAAACAAAAAATATTTAAATCTATTTAATTATATCTTTCTAACGAATGTAAGAAACTGAAATTTCACTTAATAATTTAAAAGTAATGTCAAGTGTAAAATTTAGAAAAGTCACTATAGAATTTATATATATTTTAATATAATATATAGCCCTTGAAAATAACCATTTTACAAACGACCTCCGTTTTCGACGAAACCACTTTTGTTGGATTCGGAATGTCAAATTATTGCTAGGTTTCAATTTTCATAATTTTCTGAATTAATATGTGAGCATGACAAAAGAAAATGTGTTTCGTCAATTTTAGTCAAATCTAATCGACTTAAAATGGCCATTTTTCAAACAGTCTCCAAATTCGACGAAATTAGTTTTGTTAAGACCGTATCGTCAAAACATAATTAGAAATGATTTTTCTGTAATTTTTAGAGTCAGTATGCGACCTCAGTAAATTACAATGTACGATCAAATTAAATAATTAAATGATTTATACTTTAAAATAAAGAAAAGTGGGCAAAGACCATCAAACGGGCTGATGGGACCTAATCCATTGTGTCCGGAAGGGGGGTATTTGGCTAGGGGTAACATTGGTTGGACTGAATTTGAAGCTAGTATAAACTAATGGGCTTTTCTAGAAATTAAAGAATTAAATTATTAAAATATTATAAATATCCATTCTTTTACAATACCCTAACCCTAAAAACAATTCAGCTGCCGCCCTTTTATAAATTCAACGGCCTACGTTCTCTAATCTTCTTCCTCCTTTCTCTTCCAATCCACTCAGTAAATTTCAGAATTTCAAAAGGGAAAATACAAGATCTTGGTGAGATCTTCGTAATGAACGGCTGTGATCAATTTTTATGTTGTATATATCTCGAATTTTGGGCATAAAGACCGGCGGTTTGGAGCTGATTTCGAGGTGATTGGGGAGGCCGAGCTCGACGGGGCTTGGGGCATTGCTGGCATGCTTCGAGGCGGTCGGAGGGAGGGTTTCAGATCAGGTGCTAGTCTCTCTTGGTGGTGTGCGATTTAATGAAGGGGTGCCGTAGGTTTTGGGTTCGTAAGAACCTGGAAGAAGAATGATGGAATTACTAAGCACACAGCCTAAATTTTTGCTACGGTTAATTAAGAAATTTAATTAATTAATTATATAGTTCATTAATGATTATTGTATTCAACATTTAAAAACTCATATCTTGCTCAAATAAAATCAGAATTCAACGATTTCGAATCCATTGGAATCACAGAGATGAGATCTACAACATGGGACAGACCAGAACTGAATCAGAGCACATTGGAAATTCAAAAAAAATCAGTGTGAGATTTCTTGATTTAAATTTAAAATAATATATATATATATATATATATATATATATATAGAAATAAATACGTATACTTGTATTGATTGTGATTGTATATTTAAATGTATGCGTCGTATAAAATTTAGATTGATTGACTGATTGACTATGTTGATGATGAGTTATCGAATTATATTTTTGTTAGATAAAAATCTAATCTTTAATTGGTTAGAATAGAAACATCATTTACGTTAGAATTTGACATTAGTATACAAACATCACTTATGTTAGAATTGTGATATTAGTATGCAAACATCATTTATGTTAGAATTGTGATATTAGTATACAAACATCATTTATGTTAGAATTGTGATATTAGTCCAAAAACATCATTTACGTTAGAACTATGATATTGGTATATAAACATCATTTATGTCAGAATTGTTATATTAGTATAAAAACATCATTTATATTAGAAATGCTACATTAGTATAGAAATATCATTATATTAGAAATGTCATTTTATTGAAAATGTCATTTTATTGAAAATGTCATTATATTGAAAATGTCGTTATATTAAGATTGTCATTTATTTAGGAATGTCGTGTTAGAACAAAATTGTCTTTTTGTTTTGTCGTTAAAAATATGATACATGTTATGTAAACAAAATTGCCTTTTTATTTTGTCATTAGAAGAATAAAACAAGTATGCGAATAAATTATCTTTTTTATTTGACATTAGAATATATGGAAAAGATTATAATAAAAAGATTATGTTTGTATCGTCACTTAGTTTTCAATAGAAATAATATAATAAAAAATTATAATAAAATGATTATAATAAAAAGATTTCATTTTTGTTATCACTTTGTTCAATATAATAAAAAAAGTAAAATGAAAAGATATATTTTTATTGCTATATTAGTTACAATAAAAAGAGTAAAATAGAAAGATAGGTTTTTATTGTCATTTTGGTCGCAATAAACGATTTCTTATTAAAGAACATATTTTTACTATAATTTTTTTGAAAAGGAAAGATTAGATACTAAAGATCATTTTTTTTTTTTTTTCACTTTGTTTAAATAGAAAGAAATAACATGAAAGATTATATTTTTATTGTTCAATGTTTTCAATAAAAAGATTGAACATCAAAAATTACATTTTTAATGTAGTTTAGTTTTCAGTTAAACCTTTGAACAACAAAAAAATTACATTTTATTAATTAGATAAGAGTGAAAACAAAAACAACATTTTTGTTAAGGAGATTTGAGTTATAACAAAAATACCATTTTTGGCTGAAACCAAATTGTTGAACATATATAGATCATTTTTATTGTAATGAAATGAGTGAAATAAAAATTTATAATTTTTGTAGAAGTCAAATGGTTAAAATAAAAAGGACATTTTTGTTGTAATAAAATGGTTGAGACCAATACATCCTTTTTGTTGAAACCAAATATAGTTATTGAAATAAAAAGATACATTTTGTCAAAATAGAGTTATTGAAATAAAAGATACTTTTTTGTCAAGGCATAATGGCTGAAACAAAATACACATTTTTGTCAAAATATAATTATTGAATAAAAATTGACATTTTGGTCAAAATAGATTAGTTGAAATAGAAATGAACGTTTTGACAAAATAGAATAGTTGAAAACAAAAAAATTCATTTTTGTCAAAATAGTTTAGTTGAAACAAAAATATTCATTTTGTCAAAGAAGATTAGTTGAAAACAAAAATATATATTTTTGTCAAATAGTTTAGTTGAAACAAAAATGTACATTTTGTCAATTGTGATGGTTGAAAACAAAAATTACATTTTTGGTATATAAGATTTGAGTTAAACAAAAATTACATTTTTGTTAAGTAGAATTATGTTGGAGCAAAAATATTAATTTTGTTGAACTAGAATTGTCAACAAAAATAAATAATAACTTTTAGTCATTTTGTTGAACTAGAATTGTCAACAAAATGACTGTATCACTTTTTATGCGTTGGTTGAAATAGAATTTATATGCAAATGTAATAATCATTTTCATGGTCAAAACATACATTAGAATTATATGTGAATTAAAATGACATTGTATTGTTAAATTATACAATAGAATGTGTATGCAAATACAAGTGACATTTGTATTGTCAAATTATACATTATAATTTATGTACAGAGTAAAGAGGCATTTCATATGTTATGATTTGAATCTATACATGCAAGTAAAACAATTTCTTTTTATTTTTTAAAATTAAAAATAGAAAATTGCATACAAATAAAGGAAAATGAAAATTATCTTTTTATTTGTCATCAACAACAATGCCATGTAAATAAAATACATTTTATTAGACACTAGATACATGTAGGGAAATTATGCGAGTAAAATACATTTTTATTCAGCATTAGGAATATAATAACATGTTTTGTTCATTATCACCAACATGTTAACGGAATTAAAATTGGTTAAATTCATTAACCAATGATTTATTTAGATGAAATGTTGTTGGTTGAAAACCCAACACGGGTATTGGGATGATATTTGACATACACTAGTCCCAATATTTTGTTGTATGTCAATCGATGGATTGACAGGGTGCGATGAGCGTTATTTATTCATTTTAATGCTTGCACAGTTGTAAATTTCACTCAGGATGTGAAATGGTTGTTTAATGATTATTTATCATTATTGTCGTGTTCATGTGATGTATGAAATCCATATAACCAAAATTATATGGTAACTGATTGAGTCGCATTCCGATTAGGAATATTTTAAAATAAAGAATATTGTAATATAAAAAATATTTTTACATAAAGAATCCTTTTATATAAAGAATATTTTAAATAACGAATGTATTAAAATAATATTCAACGAAAAATAAAATTCTGATTTCTATGTCCGTTTTGGATGGACAAAAGATAAAAATATATTTTAATCGAAATGAACTAGTTATTAACTAGAATAAATCTTTTAAATTAAGATTTAATGAAGTCTTCTAAATAATTAATATTTAATTAGAATTAAATCAAAGAATTAGATTTTGGGTTGTCGTGGATGGTGTCTTAAATAACACTGTTCTTAAACCCCGTATGAAAAGAATAAATCTTTTAATTAAGAATATTAGAATTTCCAATTATATTTAGTGATTGGAATAAAATGATATATGAATTGGGCTTATTGTGAACCGTTTTTTGATGACATTTGTTCTTTAGCCCAATTAACAGTAAAAATATGATTTAGAATTTATAAATCTTTTTATTAGGATTTAATAGTAATTTTCCAAGGTTATGTTTTCCAATTTAATATATTAAACTGGAATTGAGTGAAAATTCGATTTGATAATAATCGCGATAGGCTTCTGTAAAAGAAAACTGTTATTATATATGGAATTTAAAAAGCTTTCCGTTATTCCATTTATATTGTTAGTCTGATATGGAAACTTTATATCGATTATATGTTGATCTGATTTCTGTGAAAATTCCTTATTTAATGGAAGATGATTTTGGGTTTATCATGAACAATGTTTTTTTTAAATTACATTAGTCTTTTATCCCAGTTAACGATACGACTAATTTCTTAAAGTTGACTAATCATAAAGTAACGATTTTTTGATATAAAAATCAAATTGGTGTTTTAATGAATCTTTAAAAAGAAGATTAAAGAATAAATTTAAAAGAATTTATCTTTGATAAAATTTATGGGAATCTTCCCCTAATAATATGACTATTTTAATAAAAGAATATTCTGAATTGGAAAGAGGCGTATGATGCGTCTTTATAGCCCTTGATTTTTGATCATAAAATATGTGAGTTATTCGGAAAGACCGGGTATAACTCATTTTGAATAATTACTACGACGATTAAAGTCGAAGGTATTGAAGACGGTGATTGAAGACTGGTGACCTTCACATCGAATGGATGAGTACTGATGCCCGACATTGGGTATCTCCTAGTAAAGGGTTAAAGTGGTAGTTGTTCAGACGTACTTGTTGATTGTCCGGATATGCGAGAACCTCTCTTCCGTATTGGACATACGGGACGAGGAATAAGGTGTCTCCGGTTTCGTTCAGACCCAGAACGGACTTGTAAACGGATATGTGTTTGACATTGGATTTCATTCCATGTAAATTGATTTCTATTTAATATATATATCTGTTTCGTGGCGGAGAATTTATTCTCTTGCTTAACACCCCATCTCTGAGACGCACAAGCTTAGAGGGTATATATTGGTAGTTATCAATCGCATCGAATGGATTGCCATTATGGCATGCCAAGATGCTAATTGTGACGGTAAGGAATTTCGCTCGATCTGAATCAATCGTTAAACCGATCTAGACCATTCGAAACCCCTGATTTTGAGAACAGGACAAGTTGGAATGCAGACAGAAGAACATTTCATTGTATATTACAACAATTCCATCAGATACAAGAATATACATAGTATAAATGAATATCATATATTCGATAAATATAAGAGGTTACAATAAATTACATAACAGCGGAAAAATAATACAATACACAACTAAAAGTAATACACGGATACAGAGCTTTCCGAGCATTGTTCCAGCTGTAAATCAGGATCCTGTGAATATAAATATGCAAAACCAAAACTACTAGCTGCTCGTGTCGAAAATAGGGGCACCCAGAGTTTAGGTTAAAACAATAAACTCCAGGTCAGTCATGTGACTGGCGTGAGAACTAAAACAGTTATTTAAAGCTTTACTTTAAAAGAGAGTAATTCAAAGGACCACGCCGTATAACACGGAACGGGTTTCCTCCCAAGAATACCAGTGCATAGAATAAACAGCGCAATGCTTTTTCGAAAAATGAAGCTATTATAAGACCCAGGTCCCATCACACAATGCAACGCAAGCCGGAGGATAGGGTTTTCCCTTATAATAGCCAAACATGCTTGGTACATTTTAAAAACAAATCATCTTATATTATAATAAGTGTATAGTGTCAAAACAATTTCAATCATAAATATCAATCCTAGGAGGCATGGGTACCATCCATCATGTCGCCATACTAGGCTCTACAAATAAAACCGAAATACACGTATTGGAAATTGGATTTCCGTCATGAGTCGAGGCAAGGGGCAAGCTCCTCTCCGCTTTCGAGACACTCTAGCAAATGTCTCAGGACTACACACTCTGGGCAATCCTTGGATCTTCAGGGCCGGTCCACACTTACGTTAGTGGATTAGAATTCCTGAACACACGTTTCCCGGTCCTTACAGACCTAAAATCGAGGCGCCTCATCCAACAACCACATAAGTGAAAAGAATATAAATGTCAGGGCTGGTAAGTCACTGACACCACCAAAGCTAGAAAGAAACGTCGTGCTCTCCCTGCAGTCCTTATCCCGTTTTTAACTCATACCGAGGTGTGAGGCTCGCGAATTCACGTTATACACAAAGCTACGCCACAAAAAACGTGCTTTGATCACCAACCACAAGACTTTGCTTTTCAACAGAAGCCTTGATCAATTGCCACTTAGGCATGCCACACAGGCAATTCATGCCATGCGACTGATGTCCTTCGATATACAACCTCTGAGCTCGTACGTCTCAGAGAAGGGCGTTAAGCCAAAGAATAAATTCTCCGCCGCCAAACAGATGTATATTTAATAGAGATCAATCAACATAGAATAAAATCCAATGTCAAACACACAGTCCATTTACAAGTTCGTTCTAGGTCTAAACGAAACCGGAGGCACTTTCCTCGCATATCCATCGATCTCCAAGTACGTCTGGACGACCACCAACTGATTCCCTCATCTTGGGTGTACAGCCCAATCAAGATCATCAGTAATCATCCAAACAATGTGAAGACTTTCGGTCTTCGACCACCGTCTTCGTCTTCGACATATCGTCGAATCGATTATTCAGAATGGGTATAAACCCGGCCTTTCTGAATGACCCGCGTATATAATAAACAAATGTTACACAAACACAACATACGCCTCATTCCAATTCATTAGTCACTAACCGTAAATCAGTAAGAGAGCAACTCCCCAAATATTAACCCCGAAGGCCGAAACCAACATCAGATCAATACGCAGGAAACCATTCTTCTTAACTAACCTACAGCTAGTTTCTAAATTTTAATTTTTAGGAAAAGGTTCCCATTAATTTTATCAAAGATAAATTCTTTAAAATTTGTTCTTTAATCTTCCATTGGATGTCATATCAAACCAAATTATGGTTTTTCAAACTAGTCGAGATTAGTGAACCACACCAAAGTAATTATTTATTCTATTTCCCAATCCCAACCTATTCATCCATGAAGCAAAACTGGTAATACTCCATATCTAATACCAGGTGTTATCGGTAAAATTAATTACCATTTCACGTTCAAATCTAATTAAAGATTTGACTATCGCTTTGGAGCAAAACTGGTGATACTCCATTCTCGCTCACTTCCTAAATTTGATAATTTAAATTATCAGTTCACATTTCAATCTAATTACAGATTCATTAAAGCTCCTTTTACTGGGTTAAAGAACTAATGTCATTTTAAACACAGTTCACGATAAACCCAAATCACATTCTATTTAGTATCGGGTTAAAGAACAAGTGTTATTTAAAACACCCTTCACGATAAACCTACCAATCAATTCTATTTAAAACCCATTTCAAATCCAATTTATTTATTTAAAAATAAATGGGTTTTAATTTTAGTTCAGAACTAGTTCATTTCGATAAAAATCTATTTTTAACCTTTCAAATATGGAGTTTTTCATCCCAATTTTTCCGAAATCGTTTCTTATGATTTTACACAAATTATTACTATTTTTAATAATTTTATCAAGGCCCGTGCAGTTGATTTCCATCAACGGCCATCGAACTGCACTTACAGCGACCTTTTCCAAATTTGATTTGGACGTATCTCCAAATCCAACTGTTAGATTTCAAATTTCTAATATTCGTTAGAAAGCTCTTTTCGATACAAACCCAACCGGTTTTAGGAGAATCCGACGGTTGGATCTCCCGTAATGTCTGTTCGAAGTCAATGGTCGAAATTTACGAACTACCGCGGCGCGACGCGTTCTATTCAGGCCATTATATATAATATATATATATATATATATATATATATATATATTATATATATTTCGTCGATTTCCTTTTTTAAACGAATTTTATAAATCGTTTCAAATTTGTTTTAAAAACAATTTCAACATTCATTTCAAATGCAAATCAAAATTGAATTTTCCCTTATAAATTCTTTTTATATTCATTTCTATTTGATTTCAATTCAAATCGATTTCAATTCTATTTCAAATTCGTTTTCTATTCAATTCAATTCAAATTCGTTTTCTATTCAGTTCAATTCAAATTCGTTTTCTATTCAATTCAATTCAAATTCATTTTCTATTCGATTCAATTCGAATTCGTTATATATTCGATTCAACTCAAATTCGTTTTCTATTCGATTCAATTCAAATTCGTTTTCTATTCGGTTCAATTCAAATTCGTTTTCTATTCGGTTCAATTCAAATTCGTTATATATTCGATTCAATTCAAATTCGTTTTCTATTCGATTCAATTCAAATTCGTTTTCTATTCGATTCTATTCGAATTCGTTATATATTCGATTCAATTCAAATTCGTTTTCTATTCGATTCAATTCAAACTATAAAAACGAATATAATCGATATAAATATCGTTCGCGTCAAAATAGCGCATCTCTAATCAACACGGCTTTATATATTTCAATAATTCTGTTATTCTATTCAATAAATGAATATTTATCCTATTCAATACATGAATCTATATTTTTGTCAACACATGACTAATCTCAACGAATGAGTACTGTCCACGTGCGACTATTTTTGTTATTTAATATATTTTATAAAAATTATGGAATCTATCGTTTGATTTCAAATCAGACTCCAACCATAAATTAGTAAGAGTACGATTCCCTGAATATTAACCCCGAAGGCCGAAACCAACATCAGATCAATATCCAGGAGACCACTCATCTCATCTATTTTCCAATTAGTTTCTAATTTTATATATGATAAAGATGTAAATTTTATTATTAAAATATTTCGTTCAATACATGACTAATCTCAATGGATGAGTACGGTCAACACATGAGCCTTTATTTTATAATGATAAAGATCTAAATTTTATTGTTAAAATACTTCGTTCAACACATGACTAATCTCAATGGATGAGTACGGTCAACACATGAACCTTTATTTTATAATGATAAAGATGTAAATTTTATTGTTAAAATACTTCGTTCAACACATGACTAATCTCAACGGATGAGTACGGTCAACACATAAACCTTTATTTTATAATGATAAAGATGTAAATTTTATTGTTAAAATACTTCGTTCAACACATGACTAATCTCAACGGATGAGTACGGTCAACACATGAACCTTTATTTTATAATGATAAAGACGTAAATTTTATTGTTAAAATACTTCGTTCAACACATGACTAATCTCAACGGATGAGTATGGTCAACACATGAACCTTTATTTTATAATGGTAAAGATGTAAATTTTATTGTTAAAATACTTCATTCAACACATGACTAATCTCAACGGATGAGTACGGTCAACACATGAACCTTTATTTTATAATGATAAAGATGTAAATTTTATTGCTAAAATACTTCGTTCAACACATGACTAATCTCAACGGATGAGTACGGTCAACACATGAACCTTTACTTTATAATATTCTTTATTTTCTAAATTGGAATGAGGCCCAATCAATTACCATACAAAGTTAATTATATGGATTCCATACAACACATGTATATAATAGCAACGATATATAATCAACCATCATCCAAAGTGCACTACACTGTATAAGCATCAAATATAGATATCTAACGCTTATAACAGCCTGTCAATCAATCGATCGACATACAACTAATTACTGGGATTGGTGTATGCCGTAATTTATCCCAATATCCGTGTGGGGTTTCAAATCAACAAACACGGATTTTTATTTGTGCAGTTGGGCGATGTGTAAAATTTATCGTCCCAATCAATGTCCTTCAAATAGGTGTACATAAACAAACCGTCCGGTTTGTAAATGAATATTTATTTATTCACATTCACGTTAAAAATTATATTTTTAACGATCAAATTATTTTATTCAACCTATGAATATTCTATTCGGTTCATTTCTTAAATAAAATGATATCTTTATTTTTCTAACTTATTTTAGAAAATTTTGACGGCATAACGGCACGATACTAGAAACGGGACAAGGCCTAGCCTTATTCCCGGTCTAGTAATGGCCCACGCCATACACATATCAATCAAATCCATTCCATTTCACCAAACAATTCAATTCAAACCAAATAATCTAACCAACTACACAACCAAACAAACAAGTCCATGGTCTGTGGACGATGGTGTCGGGTGCTACTAAACACCGTCTGCATCCTAGTATATATATTTTAACTAGAAATTTAAAATTAAAGGTGAGAAGTTCTCACCGAGGGTTCCACTCAGCCGTGCTTTGTTGTTGAACTGCTGAATCATCTGAATTTGTTTGAAATTCCAATGCAGTCCTTTTTACACTGTTCACAATAAAAATTATATTTTTATCACTCCATTCTATAAATAAAAATCGTATTTTTATTTCTTCTTCTTTATATATTTACAACATTTCTTTTCTATATAAAAATTAAATTTTTATATTTTACTTCATATATAGAGATCGAAATTTTATATCAACGCTAAAAAAATCACATTTTTGTTTCAACATATATATAGTAAAAATCAGATTTGTATTTCGCTACATATATAAAGATAATATATTTTTATATTCTCTATTGTATAGAAATCTATTGTCAATACACTACTTATATAAAAATAGTATTTTTATACCTTCTATTATATAAAGACCATATTTTTAATATCCCTACATATAAAAGATTATATTTTTAATATCTCTACATATAAAAGATTATATTTTTTAAACTTTCTACTATATAAAAATTATATTTTTAATCGTTTAAAAAAAATCATATCTTTCTTCCTCACATACATATAATAACCTCAATGTTAATTACTAAATTGATTACACTCATTACATCTTTAAAAAGAGAAATAATATAAAATAAAGGGAATAGAAGACTCATTGGAATGAAGAGGGAGGAGTTGGTCGATGGGGGGCGTGCGCAGTGGTCGGAGGAGGGTGCTGGAGGGGTACAGCCGGCGGTTGGTGGTGGTCTTCGAAGCGGTGGTTATAGAGGGGCTCCGGCGTCGCGGAGGTTGAAGGAGGGGGGCGTCGGATTTTTTTTTTTTTTTTTTTTGAGGATTAGGGGTAGGAGGTGGAGCGGCTGACGGGGTTCAGGCGGTAGGAGGGAAGGAGAAGAGGAAGAGGGGGGGTGCGATGGGAGGCGTCGCGTTCTGTCGCGAGGCGGAGGGGGAGAAGGAGAAGGAGGGAATCGAGAAGAAGGGAGCAGGGGGGCGTCGACATCACCTGAGGGAGGAGGCGCACCAGGTGTGGCGGCGGCGCTGACCCCCCTGGAGGTGCGGTGCGTCGTCGATTAGGCTAGGGTATTTTTTTTCTTCTAAAAATTGATCTACGGTGGAATGGAGAGAGAGAGTCCAGAGGGGTGAGGTTTTATATAAAATTTAATTAATTTATTTATTTCCAAATAGGTTCACTTTTCGTTCGAACCCGAAATCGAACCCACAGACTGTCGTCCCTAGCTAATTACCCCCATTCCGAACACAATGAGATATGTATCGTACGCTGATTCGATCGTTTCGATCTGTTTTCGTCAAAATCAACATATAACTATATATATTGAATTTGAACACGCATTTCAATTTACTGGGGCCACATACTAACTCGAAAAATTCCAGAAAAATATTTTCTAGCTTCGTACTGACGATACGGTCCTAACAAAACTTGTTTCGTCGAATTCTGAGACCGTTTGAAGAATGACCATTTTCCAGTTGATTAAAATCAACTTAAACTGGTCAAACGCGTTTTACTTTGCCACGCTCACATATTGAATCGAAAAATTATGAAAATTGAAATCTAGCAATAACTTGACATCACGGATCCAACAAAAGTGGTTTCGTCGAAATCCGAGATCGTTTGCAAAATGGCTATTTTTAAGGGCCTGAATTCCATAGCGACTATTCAGAATTTTCAACAGGACATATCTTTTGATTACCGCTATGAAGTTTCAATTTTTCGGATTCGTTGGAAAGATATTATCAAGTAGATTCCATTATTTTTGGTTTCACTAAAATCCGGTTTGTTTTGCACCCGGTACATTCAATTGAAGTTTGAAATCGAATTATCGAACTATCGCGCCATTTTCAATTCCTTTTATAATTATAAATAGTATTTTATATTCTAACGATGACGTATATAAATATATACGTTCGATTTCTATTCAAAATAAATTTCCCGTCGATATTATTTAAAATAATTCATTTTAAATATGCAAAATTCATTAAAATTGCCATAATAAAATTTTTAAACTGGCTTGCATTTCCGAGTTATTACACTAATGATCAAGGATTTTGTTGAAAAGCATAGCCTTATGGTTGATGATCAAAGCACGGTCTGTTTAGGCACAGCTCTGTGTATAGCATCACTTCGCCAGCCTCACCCCTGTAAGAGTCAGAAATGGGACAAGGGACCTAAGGAGTGCATGCGTTTCTTTCTAGCTAGAAGTGGTATCAGGGTTTTGCAAGCACTGACATTTTACTATGTAGATGATGGATTACAAGGTCTCGGTTATTTTTGGTAGATAGTGACCAATTGATAGGTTCAATAGGACCGGGAAACGTGTGTTCATGTATAAATAATCCACTAAAGCATTTATGGACCGACTTGGAGGATCCAAGGGCTCGCCAACGTCCGAGTCATGAGATATTGCTAGAGTGTCTCGAATCGGTAAGGAGATCGTCCCTAGCCTTGGCTCATGGTGGAAACCCAACTCCCAATACGACATCGTGCGTTTTTGATTGTAGAACTAGTATGGCGACATAGTATATGGTAGCTATGCCATCTATGATTGATACAATATGATTAAAAATGTTTTGAAACATATATACACTAATAATAATATCAAATCCATTTTTATCCTATCAAGCATTTTTGAATGTTATAAGGTAAAACTCTATCCTTCGGTTTGCGTTGCATTGTGTGATGGGACTTGAGTCTTATAATGGTTTCATTTTTCCAAAAAGCATTGCGTTGTTTAATAATTTACTTTATTTATGCACTGGTAATCCAATGGAGTAAACTTGTTCCGCGTTAGTGGCATGGTCCTATGACCAGCCATATTATTAGATAAGTTGGGAAAGATTTCTCATACCAGTCCCACGACTGACTCGTAGTTTGTTTCACTTTGCAAACTCGGGTGCCCTCTTTTCCACACGGGCAGTCGAGTAGCTTATTTTGCAGATATATTGAGCAGGATTCTGGATCGAAGATTAACGCTGTGTCCAGAGCATTGATAGACTTCCACTGTATCAGATTATTTGTTTCGCTGCACTGTATTATATTCATTGTAAATTTATCTTCCGTTGTGGTATTTATTTCGATGTGTTCTGACATTCTGTACTCTGATGTAACATTAGTGTAATGTGTATAAAAGTTTGTTGTTATTCGTTCTAATGTGTTATGTGCCCAAAGTTACCGTATTCGGGGTTTTAAACGGTCTTAGTTGATTTAGTGATCGATTACGTCCAAGTAAAATCCAAATCGTTACATTTAGTATCAGAGCTTTGGTTTGCTCAAACCTTTGGGGTACAACTTGTTAGAACTGAACAAAAGACTCATCAGAGGTAGGATTAGTAATATCCTATAAAAGAATACTCATTAGAGATAGGATCAGTAGTATCCTAGAATGAGAAAACTCGTTAGATATGAGGTTAGGAATTCCCTAGAATGAGTTGAGAGTAACAAAATTATAATTAACGTATTTGCGATTATATAAATAATCCGATCTTAGAAAATATGATTTTTGAATCTATAAAAGTAATATATATTTGAAAAGCTAAACAACTAATTGATTAATGATTGTATTGTGTGATTATTAATCCAATTAATAAAAGTATTGAAACCAATAAAAGAATGAAAATTGAGTTGGTTAATTAAACAATTTTTAGCCTCGTTCCTTTTCGCGGACGAAAAGATTTTAAGCGGGGGAGATTGTAACAACCCGGGATTTCAGAACTAATTTAAAATTTTTATTTTAGCAATTTTGATGAATTTTGAATAGTTAAAATAACTTATTTTAAATAATAATGATTTTTTTAAAATCAAAGTTAGAACGAATATATTTATTTTAATTTTAAAAGGAATTAGAAATAGCATGGTAGTTTGAAATTTTGAATCTGAACTTTGACTGAATGTACAGGATACAAAATAAAACGGACTTTAGGGAAACCAGAAATATTTAAATTTGTTTAATTATATCTTTCTAACGAATGTAAGAAGCTGAAATTTCACTTAATAAATTAAAAGTTATGTCGAGTGTAAAATTTAGAAAATCCGCTATAGAATTTATATATATTTCAATATAATATATAGCCTTTGAAAATAACCATTTTACAAATGACCTCCGTTTTCAATGAAACTACTTCTGTTGGATTCCGAATGTCAAATTATTGCTAGATTTCAATTTTCATAGTTTTAATATGTGAGCGTGGAAAAATAAAATGTGTATTGTCAATTTCAGTCAAATATAATCGACTTAAAAATGGCCATTTTTCAAACAGTCTCCAAATTCAACGAAATTAGTTTTGTTAGGATCGTATCCTCAAAACATAACTAGAAATAATTTTTCTGTAATTTTCAGAGTCAGTATGTGACTTTGGTAAATTAAAATATATGGTCAAATTAAATAATTAAATGATTTATTCTTTAAAATAAAGAAAAGTGGGCTGATCAGACGATCAAACGGGCTGACGGAACCTAGTCCATTATGTTCGGAAAGGGGGTATTTGGCTAAGGGCAACATTAGTTGGACTGAATTTGGAGCTAGTATAAATTAATGGGCTTTTCTGAAAATTAAAGAATTAAATTATTAAAATATTATAAATATCTATTCTTTTTCAATACCTCAACCCTAAAAACAATTCAGTCGCCGCCCTTTTATATATTCAATGGCCGATGTTCTCTAATCTTCTTCCTCCTTTCTCTTCCAATCCACTCAGTAAATTTCAGAATTTCAAAAGGGAAAACACAAGAGCTTGGTGAGATCTTCATAATGAACGGTTGTGATCAATTTTTATGTTGTATATCTCTCGAATTTTGGGCTTAAAGACCGGCGGTTTAGAGCTCATTTCGAGGTGATTGGGGAGGCCGAACTCGACGGGGCTTGGGGCTATGGTGGCGTGCTTCGAGGCGGTTGGAGGGAGGGTTTCAGATCCGTAGGTTTTGGGTTCGTAAGAACCTGGAAGAAGAACGATGGAATTACTAAACACACGGCCTAAATTTTTGCTAAGGTTAATTAAGAAAGTTAATTAATTAATTATACAGTTCAATAGTGATTATTGTATTGGACATCTAAAAACTCATATCTTGCTCAAATAAAATCAGAATTCAATGATTTCAAATCCATTGGAATCACAGAGATGAGATCTACAACATGGGACAGACCAAATCTGAATCAGAGCACGTTGGAAATTCATACAAAATCAATGTGAGAATTCTCGATTTAAATTTAAAATAAAAATTATATATATATATATATAAAAATATATATGTATATTCGTATTGATTTTGATTGTATATTTAAATGTATGTGTCGTATAAAATTTAGATTGATTGATTGACTGTGTTGATGATGAGTTGTTGAATTATATTTTTGTTAGATAAAAATCTAATCTTTAATTGGTTAGAATAGAAACATCATTTATGTTAGAATTGTGATATTAGTATACAAACATCATTTATGTTAGAATTGTGATATTAGTATACAAACATCATTTACGTTAGAATTGTGATATTAATATACAAACATCATTTTTGTCAGAATTGTTATATAAGTATAAAACATCATTTATATTAGAAATGCTACATTAGTATAGAAATATCATTATATTAGAAATGTCATTTTATTGAAAATGTCATTATATTGAAAATGTCATTATATCAAGATTGTCATTTATTTAGGAATGTCGTGTTAGAACAAAATTCTCTTTTTGTTTTGTCGTTAAAAATATGAGACATGTTATGTAAACAAAATTGCCTTTTTATTTTGTCATTTGAAGAATAGAACAAGTATGCGAATAAATTATCTTTTTTATTTGACATTAGAATATGTAGAAAAGATTATAATAAAAAGATTACATTTTTATTATCACTTAGTTTTCAATATTAAGATTATAATAAAAAGATTATAATAAAATGAATATAATAAAAAGATTTCATTTTTGTTGTCTCTTTGTTCAATACATTTAAAAAAAGTAGGATTAAAAGATATATTTTTATTGTCATTTTAGTTACAATAAAAAGAGTAAAATAGAAAGATATGTTTTTACTGTCATTTTGGTCGCAATAAAAGATTTTGTATTAAATAACATATTTTTACTGTAATTTTGTTAAAAAGGAAAGATTATACACTAAAGATCATGTTTTTATTTTCACTTTGTTTAAATAGAAAGAAATAACATGAAAGATCATATTTTTATTGTTCAATGTTTTCAATAAAAAGATTGAATATTAATTTTTTTAATGTAGTTTAGTTTTCAATAAAACCTTTGAACAACAAAAAATTACATTTTGTTAATTAGATAAGAGTAAAAACAAAAACAACATTTTTGTTAAGGAGATTTGAGTTATAACAAAAATATCATTTTTGGTTGAAACCAAATGGTTGATACGTATAGATCATTTTTGTTGTAATGAAATGAGTGAAACAAAAATATATAATTTTTGTTGAAACCAAATGGTTAAAATAAAAAGGACATTTTTGTTGTAATAAAATGGTTGAGACCAATACATCCTTTTTGTTGAGACCAAATATAGTTATTGAGATAAAAAGATACATTTTTTCAAAATAGAGTTATTGAATAAAAGATACATTTTTGTCAAGGCATAATGGTTGAAACAAAATACACATTTTTGTCAAAATATAATTATTGAATAAAAATAGACATTTTGGTAAGATTAGCTGAAATAGAAATGAACGTTTTGACAAATTAGAATAGACAAAAACAAAAATATACATTTTTGTGAAAATAGTTTAGTTGAAACAAAAATATTTATTTTTGTCAAAGAAGTTTAGTTGAAAACAAAAATATTCATTTTTGTCAAATAGTTTAGTTGAAACAAAAATGTACCTTTTGTCAAATGTGATGGTTAAAAACAAAAATTACATTTTTGGTAAATAAGATTTGAGTTAAACAAAAATTACATTTTTGTTAAGTAGATTTATGTTGGAGCAAAATTATTAATTTTGTTGAACTAGAATTGTCAACAAAAATGAATAATAACTTTCAGTCATTTTGTTAAACTAGAATTGTCAACAAAATGAGTGTATCACTTTTTATGCATTGGTTGAAATAGAATTTATATGCGAATATAAGAATCATTTTCATGGTCAAAAAAAATATTAGAATTGTATGTGAATTAAAATGACATTGTATTGTTAAATTATACAATAGAATATGTATGCAAATACAAGTGACATTTGTATTGTCAAATTATACATTATAATTTGTGTACAGAGTAAAGAGACATTTGATATATTATGATTTGAAACTATACATGCAAATAAAACAATTTCTTTTTATTTGTTAAAATTAAAAATAGAAAATTGCATACAAATAAAGGAAAATGAAAATTATCTTTTTATTTGTCATCAACAACAATGTCATGTAAATAAATTACATTTTATTAGACATTAGATACATGTAGGGAAATTATGCGAGTAAAATACATTTTTATTCGGCATTAGGAATATAATAACATGTTTTGTTCATTATCATCAATATGTTAACAGAATTAAAATTGGTTAAATTCATTAACCAATGATTTATTTAGATGAACTGTTGTTGGCTGAAAACCTCACACGGGTAATGGGATGATATTTGGCATACACTAGTCCCAATATTTAGTTGTATGTCAATCGATGGATTGACAGGTTGCGATGAGTATTATTTATTCATTTTAATGCTTGCACAGTTGTAGATGTGAATTAGTTGTTTAATGATTATTTATCATTATTGTCGTGTTCATGTGATGTGTGAAATCCATATAACCAAAATTATATGGTAACCGATTGAGTCGCATTCCGATTCAGAATATTTTAAAATAAAGAATATTGTAATATAAAGAATATTTTTACATAAAGAATCCTTTTATATAAATAATATTTTTAAATAACGAATATATTAAAATAATATTCAACGAAAAATAAAATGATGATTTCTATGTCCATTTTGGATGGAAAATAGATAAAAATATATTTTTATTGAAATGAACTAGTTATTAACTAGAATAAATCTTTCAAATTAAAATTTAATGAAGTATTCCAATTAATTAATATTTAATTAGAATTAAATAAAAGAATTAGATTTTGGGTTGTCGTGGATGGTGTCTTAAATAACACTATTCTTAAACCCCGCATGAAAAGAATAAATCTTTCAATTAAGATTATTACAGTTTCCAATTATATTTAGTGATTGGAATAAAATGATATGTGAATTGGGATTATTGTGAACTGTATTTTAAACGACATTTGTTCTTTAGCCCAATTAACTGTAAAAATATGATTTAGAATTTATAAATCTTTTTATTAAGATTTAAAAGAAATTTTTCGAGGTCAAGTTTTCCAATTTAATATATTAAATTGGAATTGAGTGGAAATTCGATTTGATAATAATCGAGATAGGCTTCTGTAAAAGAAGACTGTTACTATATATGGAATTTAAAAGGCTTTGTCGTTATTCCATTTATATTATTAGTCTGATACGGAAATTTATATCGATTATATATTGTTCTGATTTCTGTGAAAATTCCATATTTAATGGAAGATGATTTTATGTTTATCGTGAACAATGTTTTTTTGAGTGACATTTGTTCTTTAACCCAGTTAATGTGACGGCCCGCCCCGCACCAGCCTGCATTTCCTCCGAAAGTGCGCTGTACACATGCCCGACTAGCACAGAACGGTCGTCAGAAGAAAGAAAAGAAGAGAAATGAACTAATCAAAGGACCTGTAGAATGTCTCACAGCGCATGGAATAAAATATAATAATAACATACTTGACATAAAACAGGTGAGACAGTGCATAAGCTGATAACTAAAATCAACATCAGAGCAGCGGAAATTCAAATACAGCTTATTACAACTCTCCAAATTTACTGTCTCCAAACAAAAGAAAACTAAAGTAGAAGATACACCACCAATGCCCAAGCAGTGATCTTCAACAATACAGGGAGAATATTATGTATATATTTTACGTGGAAGCCTCCTGCTCGTCTCCGGATCATCTACCCGTGCATCACCAGCTAATCTACCTCTAGTCTGCTCGTGTGAGCACCCAGAGTAATAAGAGGAGACATAAAACTCTGGGTCAGACATAAAGCCTGGTATGAGCGATAAGCATCTAAACAGAACAATAACAGGTATACTAAACCATACCTGAACCTGGACCTACATCCAAAGAGTTAGTACCACATACCGTACAATGCTCTAAGGTGCCATAATAAATAGTGTAAGAATACGGGGGTGGGGTGTGTATGTCATAATGATAACAAACAAACCGTCCATAGCAACCATCCTCACATCTCTCACTCAGTGCGTAAAGCATACGACATCTACCACTTTGGAACACTAGACAAACTGAGGTAACAACGAATCCCGACTTGTAGAAACCCTGCTGTGACCAAGCCAAACACTTGGAGTCATGACCAAACATTTCAATGACCCACTTCATTGGTCGTAGCCCTTGGTTCTACCGGTGCCATAATGGCCCTGAATCCGCCTTCGTACCTCCTACCATAGTGGTCCAAAGCTATAGACGTCGATAACCCCTTGGCACACGTCCCGCAGCAAAACCCAACCATGAAGCGAACTCGTTGATTCCCATCTGAATCTTGAGCTCTAACTTCTCATTTGGGCTTCCTTTGCATCTCGGGTTTGGTCGAATTGGAGTGGGTCTTCAGAAGAGTTGTCGTGCAGCAGCAGCTCTAGGATTCTGTTCGGTTCGGTAGTCATCACCTTCATCGGTTCGGGTCGGTAGTCCACTTCGGGTCGGGTCGGTGTCTTCCTCCGGGTCGGGTCGGTTCAGTGATTCTCCCTCTTCAGATATCGGTTCGGTTCGGGTGTCTCTGCTTGAGTTCGGTTCGGGTGTCTCTGCTTGAGTTCGGTTCGGAGTTAGTTCATCCGATCTGATTCCTTCTGTTTGACTTGTTTGCCTGCTCCGATCCGCCTGTTCCCTTTCTCCGATCCGATCTGCTCTATTGCTCCGATCCGATCTTCTGTCCAACTCCAACTCTAAGCAATGGCCTTCCTTCCTGCCAAACTCCTTCCAGTGACAAATCCCAATCCAGTTCGGATTCCCTTGGCCAGTTCACTAGTCCGATCCGACCCCTGCTCCGATCCGAACCGGTTCGGGACCTACACATTTCTGCAACTTTCCAGCGAGCTTTCTACGCCATTCGACGACGTTTTCGACCAATTTAACTATTCTAATCAATCATAAAACATACCATAGAGTCATAGCAACATGTAATAGCAACCACAAACAGCAAACAACAATTCAAATGAATCAAAAGGGATCAAAAGTGACTAAAACTTCATATTTTCTCATAATCCCTCTTAATCATGTTTAAGTACATACTTAGTAAAACTTAACCAAATCGTCTAAATTTTATAACAGAGGCATGAAATATTATTTAAGAATTTCTAAACATTTTTCCAGAATTTATTAGTGTATAAATTCGCTAATCTTCACTAATTACCCTTAATTAACTGTAATTAGTGTCAAAACGATGCTATCACTCACCTTGGCCACAAATGAAACACCAAATCTGAAATACTCTCTGTTTGGGTCGAATTCCTATGTATAGCAGCAGCTCCAACCTTGCTTTGTTGCTATTTGGCCTTGCTTTGATATAGTTTAGGCTTAATCTTCACTAAAAATGTGTTTGGAGAGGTTTTAGAGGATGGAAGCCATTACTAAGGTCTCAAGAAGGTTTGTGGCGGCTCAAAACTGAAATGAAAGTGATAACCTAACCCTAATCAGTCCTCCTATACCTCTAAACCCGAAATTCCCCACTGGACCTAGCTGCTAATCACCCGGTTAAGCCCAATTAAGCTGTTTTTCACCATCTGAAACTTGTTTCAGCCATATCTCCCAAACGGTGAGTCCGTTTGACTAATGTGACCACTCTACGGAAAGAGAAACCATCATTCGGAGCCAATGGAAGTGGTTTCAGGTCAAAATTCCTTTCCAGTCAAAAGTTATGGCCAAAACAGTGCCAACTAGGGGTAAAATGGTCATTTAAAAATCGGGAAAAATCATGAACATGGGAAATTACCCCAATAGTCGTCTCCCAAAGTTACATGACCATACGACTTCGTATGTGACAGAAATAAATATTCTATGATCCTATGATGCGTAGAATGCGGGTCGTTACACTCTCCCCCCCTTAAGAAATTTCGTCCCCGAAATTCCTTAACCCAAAACATACAAAAGATTCCGCATGCCTAACAGCCATATACAACGATCAAACATGCAAAACAAACAAACAAGCCTACCCTAGCATGCAGAAAACTGAATCTAAGTCAAAATCTTACCAGGCAAAGAGTTCCGGATAAGTCTTCCTAATGTTCTCCTCTGTCTCCCAAGTACAATCATTCTCGTCCTCGCCCCACTGAACCTTGACTAGCTTCACCGCCTTCCTTCGAAGTTGCTTCATGTCGTGCTCGACAATACGGGCCGGCTTGCGGTTCCCAACCGCCTCGGGTTCTACTTCGAAGTCCTCTAACTGATCAGGTGAAATAGTCATGTCTGAGTCGTGAACGAACTTCCTTAGTTGGGAAACATGAAATACGTTGTGAACTCCCGTCATCTTCTCTGGTAAGTCAATTCTGTAAGCCAAATTCCCGACTAGCTCGAGAACAGGGAATGGGCCAATGAATCTTGGTGCCAACTTGCCTCTCCTGCCAAATCGTATCACGCTCTTCCACGGAGAAATCTTGACAAACACCAAGTCGCCAACGGAGAATTTTAAGTCTCTTCTCCTCTTATCAGCATAACTCTTCTGCCTATCTTGGGCAGCCTTCATCCGTTGTTGAATGGTCTTGATTTTATCTGAAGTTTCCCTCACCACATCTGGTCCAAGCATAAACTTCTCGCCAGTCTCTATCCAACATGATGGTGAGTTACACGGTCTTCCGTACAAAGCTTCAAACGGAGCCATACCGATACTGGATTGGTAGCTATTATTATATGCAAACTCTACTAGATGCAAATGGTCATCCCATGATCCACCAAAATCCAATATACATGCTCTCAAGAGATCTTCCAAAATACGGTTCACCCTCTCCGTCTGACCGTCGGTCTGAGGATGATATGCAGTACTGAGATGTAACTCTGACCCTAGAGCCTCTTGTAAGCTCTTCCAAAACCCACTAGTGAACAACGGGTCTCGGTCGCTCACAATGCTTTTAGGTACTCCATGAAATCTCACTACCCACTTCATATACAATTCTGCTAACTTAGCTGCCGTTCTGGTCGATCTGACTGGTATAAATCTTGCACTTTTGGTTAATCGGTCCACAATCACCCAAATGCTATCATGTCCCGATCTAGTCCTTGGTAAACCATCAATGAAATCCATCGAGACTTGCTCCCATTTCCATTCGGGAATTTCTAATGGCTGTAACAACCCACTAGGCTTCCTTTGCTCGGCTTTAACTAGCTGGCAATTCATGCATTTGGATATAAACTCCCCAACGTCTCTTTTCATCCCTTCCCAGTAGTAAGTCTGTCTCATGTCTCGATACATCTTATTACCACCGGGGTGTATAGTCAGTTTTGAGTGATGACATTCTCTAAGCACTTCATCTCTCAATCCATTGACATTGGGTACAACGAGCTTTCCATTCTTTCTAAGCCATCCATCTTGATCAAGCCCATACTTGCTCATCTCCTCATCGATACCCATCTCTAACTTGGAGATGATTTCCAATAGGTTAGGATCGTCCCTCTGACTAGAGCCGATCCGCTCAATTAAAGTGGGTCTGATCGTCAAACTTGCTAACATTTCTGGGTCCAATTCGCACTTTGGTCTGAAATCAAACCCCGCGATATACTCCAGTTGCTTCCATTCAAGGAACATAGCCCCTAAACTGGCATGTCTTCTACTCAATGCATCAGCCACCGCATTGCCCTTTCCTGGTGTGTATGCGATGTCAAAATCATAGGAAGCTAAGAACTCTAACCATCTCTGCTGACGGAGATTCAGATCTTTCTGAGAGAAGAGATACTTTAACGATTTATGATCTGTAAACAGCTCAAATCTTTCTCCCAAGAGATAGTGTCTCCACATCTTTAACGCGAACACGATTGCTGCCAATTCTAAATCATGGGTAGGGTATCTTCTCTCGTGCGGTTTCAATTGCCGACTTGCGTAAGCTACAACCCTACCGCCTTGCATCAATACAGCACCCAGTCCTGTACCACAGGCATCTGTATATACCGTCATCTCTTCACTCCCCTTGGGAATGACTAACACTGGTGCACTTGTCAACTTTTCTTTTAGACTCTTGAATGCATCCTCGCACCTTTCGTTCCAAACAAAAGCTTGATTCTTCTTTGTCAACTGAGTCAACGGTGCTGCTATCTTGGAGAAGCCTTGGATAAACTTACGATAATATCCCGCTAACCCCAAGAAACTTCTTACATCTGTTGCATTCTTGGGCGTAGGCCAATCCTGTACCGTAGCCACCTTTGCTGGGTCCACGGCAATACCATTCTCTGATACAACATGGCCCAAGAACCTCACTTCCCTCTTCCAGATGTGACACTTAGAAAACTTTGCTTTCAATTGGTGTTTTCTCAACACCTCCATCACTACTCTTAAATGTTCCTTGTGTTCTTCTTCCGTCCTCGAATAGACCAAAATATCATCAACGAACACAAGGACAAACTTATTCAACTGATCTCTGAATACCCTATTCATAAGATCCACAAAATATGCTGGGGCATTGGTCAGCCCAAACGGCATGACCAACCACTCATAAAACCCAGACGGCGTCCGAAATGCCGTTTTAGCTATACTCTCAGCTTCCACTCTAAGCTGATGAAAACCTGTCGCGAGATCCAACTGAGAAAATACTCTCGCGCCACTCAACTGATCAAACAAATCATCTATCCGCGGTAGAGGATACTTGTTCTTCCTCGTCACTTTATTCAACTCGCGGTAGTCTACACACAAACGAAGGGAACCATCCGCCTTGGTAGCAAACACAACTGGCGCTCCCCATTCAGAAACACTCCTTCTGATAAATCCCTTCTTCAAAAGATCGCTGACTTGCACCTTGAGCTCTCGCTGCTCTCTTGGTGCCATACGACGAAGTGGCATCACTATAGGTCTGGCATCCCTTACCAAATCAATACGAAACTCAATCTCTCGGTGTGGTGGAAGTCCGGTCACTTCTTCGAAAACATCCGGATACTGGCCAACCACGGGCAAACCTGACAACTCACTATGCGGAATGTCGAGGGAGTTTAGAAAACTAGCCAATACCCCCTCACTGGGTAGACCACCAAACATTATCCTCCGCCCATCATCTGCTCTAGCTGTCACCAAAAAGCCCTCACAGTCTACCACCACCCCGTATCTTCGGAGCCAATCTACTCCCAAAATAATGCCAAACCCAGTAAAGCCCAAAACAAAGCAATCACAAACAAACATGCATCCATGACTCGATAAGACCACATTACGACAAATCATGCTAAGGCTAGTCGAACCACCAACCGGGTTCGTCACTACTAAAGGTCTATCGACTATCTCGGGCTCCAATCCCAACCTATCTACCAGGTCACTAGATATGAAAGAACTGGAAGCTCCGGTATCAAACAAAACTCTAACAGGAACATCATAAACAGAAAGCATACCTTGAATGACGACATTCTTTCCCTTCTCCGCCGCAGTTGGGGCATTCGACGAAGAAGGAATAGCATTAAGGGCATATGCTTTCACCATTTGCTTTTCCTTAGGAGGCTGTGGACACTTGTCCTTGTGATGTCCCATTTGGCCACAGTTGAAGCACTTCCTATCCGCTGGCTTGGCCCGACAATTACTAGCATAATGGCCCTTCTTACCACAGCTGAAGCACTCCACATCTTGCTTATTCTTTTTCTTCTGGCCATCCTTAGCTTGGTTCTGCTTTCTCTTATTCTGGGAACCACCCTTGCCTCCACCACTTGCTTGTGGCTTTGGCTCATCTGCGGATGCAACCTCAGTCTTCGGCTTAGGGTAGAGACTTTCTGACCTCAATGCTTTCCCTACAATCGACTCAAACGACTCATCGATGTGGTTAATAAGTCTTTCCCCCAAGTACTGGTCCAAACCGGTTATGAATTTCTCATTCTTTTTCTCGGCAGTATCAATAAGAGATAACCCATATTTTGACAAAGTGTCAAATTCGGCAATATACTCCGAGACAGCTCTGCCATTCTGCTTGAGCTCCAAGAATTTCTTAAACAGCATTGACTTCTGAGCAGCCGGAATGAACTTCTCACTAAAACGAGCCTTAAACTGTTCCCAAGTAATCTGATCTTCGGGAGTAGCTGCCTTTATAGCATTCCACCAATTCATTGTCCGCCCTTGCAGCTGACGGGACGCTAGCTTCCTCTTCATCGCATCCTCGATACCCAAATCCTCGAAGATACGTTCGCAACTATCCAACCAATCTTGAACATCCGTAGCCGACTCCGTTCCGTGGAATGACTTCCCACCAAGGCTAGTATAATCCTTATTCAGCTTGGCGAAGTCGACTCTTGGCGCCTGCACTATTGGACCACCACCATTTCCACCATTGGGAGCTGCCCTCTGCACATCTCTAAGCATCTCTCTCATGAGGTCAGTAATCATCGTCCTCATGTCAGCAGCATTCCCATTATTGGCTCCCCTACCGGTACCTCTAACATATCGGCTCATCGTCAATCTGAAAAAGGAAACGATTAACGACTCCATGGTGGTGCTAGTGCAGTACGACTTCATTCTTATACTACTAACAGTATATATATAGCTTTTGAAAACCAAAATAACCACAAATACGCTCTCTCGTATACGTATATTATCTCTCCCTGATAACTTCCCTAGGTTAACTACGCAACCTAGAGCTCTGATACCAAGTGTGACGGCCCGCCCCGCACCAGCCTGCATTTCCTCCGAAAGTGCGCTGTACACATGCCCGACTAGCACGGAACGGTCGTCGGAAGAAAGAAAAGAAGAGAAATGAACTAATCAAAGGACCTGTAGAATGTCTCACAGCGCATGGAATAAAATATAATAATAACATACTTGACATAAAACAGGTGAGACAGTGCATAAGCTGATAACTAAAATCAACATCAGAGCAGCGGAAATTCAAATACAGCTTATTACAATTCTCCAAATTTACTATCTCCAAACAAAAGAAAACTAAAGTAGAAGATACACCAGCAATGCCCAAGCAGTGATCTTCAACAATACAGGGAGAATATTATGTATATATTTTACGTGGAAGCCTCCTGCTCGTCTCCGGATCATCTACCCGTGCATCACCAGCTAACCTGCCTCTAGTCTGCTCGTGTGAGCACCCAGAGTAATAAGAGGAGACATAAAACTCTGGGTCAGACATAAAGCCTGGTATGAGCGATAAGCATCTAAACAGAACAATAATAGGTATACTAAACCATACCTGAACCTGGACCTGCATCCAAAGAGTTAGTACCACATACCGTACAATGCTCTAAGGTGCCATAATAAATAGTGTAAGAATACGGGGGTGGGGTGTGTATGTCATAATGATAACAAACAAACCATCCATAGCAACCATCCTCACATCTCTCACTCAGTGCGTAAAGCATACGACATCTACCACTTTGGAAAACTAGACAAACTGAGGTAACGACGAATCCCAACTTGTAGAAACCCTGTTGTGACCAAGCCAAACACTTGGAGTCATGACCAAACATTTCAATGACCCACTTCATTGGTCGTAGCCCTCGGTTCTACCGGTGCCATAATGGCCCTGAATCCGCCTTCGTACCTCCTACCATAGTGGTCCAAAGCTATAGACGTCGATAACCCCTTGGCACACGTCCCGCAGCAAAACCCAACCATGAAGCAAACTCGTTGATTCCCATCTGAATCTTGAGCTCTAACTTCTCATTTGGGCTTCCTTTGCATCTTGGGTTTGGTCGAATTGGAGTGGGTCTTCAGAAGAGTTGTCGTGCAGCAGCAGCTCTAGGATTCTGTTCGGTTCGGTAGTCATCACCTTCATCGGTTCGGGTCGGTAGTCCACTTCGGGTCGGGTCGGTGTCTTCCTCCGGGTCGGGTCGGTTCAGTGATTCTCCCCTTTCAGATATCGGTTCGGTTCGGGTGTCTCTGCTTGAGTTCGGTTCGAAGGTAGTTCATCCGATCTGATTCCTTCTGTTTGACTTGTTTGCCTGCTCCGATCCGTCCTGTTCCCTTTCTCCGATCCGATCTGCTCTATTGCTCCGATCCGATCTTCTGTCCAACTCCAACTCTAAGCAATGGCCTTCCTTCCTGCCAAACTCCTTCCAGTGACAAGTCCCAATCTAGTTCGGATTCCCTTGGCCAGTTCACTAGTCCGATCCGACCCCTGCTCCGATCCGAACCGGTTCGGGACCTGCACATTTCTGCAACTTTCCAGCGAGCTTTCTACGCCATTCGACGACGTTTTCGACCAATTTAACTATTCTAATCAATCATAAAACATACCATAGAGTCATAGCAACATGTAATAGCAACCACAAACAGCAAACAACAATTCAAATGAATCAAAAGGGATCAAAAGTGACTAAAACTTCATATTTTCCCATAATCCCTCTTAATCATGTTTAAGTACATACTTAGTAAAACTTAACCAAATCGTCTAAATTTTATAACAGAGGCATGAAATATTATTTAAGAATTTCTAAACATTTTTCTAGAATTTATTAGTGTATAAATTCGCTAATCTTCACTAATTACCCTTAATTAACTGTAATTAGTGTCAAAACGATGCTATCACTCACCTTGGCCACAAATGAAACACCAAATCTGAAATACTCTCTGTTTGGGTCGAATTCCTATGTATAGCAGCAGCTCCAACCTTGCTTTGTTGCTATTTGGCCTTGCTTTGATATAGTTTAGGCTTAATCTTCACTAAAAATGTGTTTGGAGAGGTTTTAGAGGATGGAAGCCATTACTAAGGTCTCAAGAAGGTTTGTGGCGGCTCAAAACTGAAATGAAAGTGATAACCTAACCCTAATCAGTCCTCCTATACCTCTAAACCCGAAATTCCCCTCTGGGCCTAGCTGCTAATCACCCGGTTAAGCCCAATTAAGTTGTTTTTCACCATCTGAAACTTGTTTCAGCCATATCTCCCAAACGGTGAGTCCATTTGACTAATTTGACCACTCTACGGAAAGAGAAACCATCATTCGGAGCCAATGGAAGTGGTATCAGGTCAAAATTCCTTTCCAGTCAAAAGTTATGGCCAAAACAGTGCCAACTAGGGGTAAAATGGTCATTTAAAAATCGGGAAAAATCATGAACATGGGAAATGACCCCAATAGTCGTCTCCCAAAGTTACATGACCATATGACTTCGTATGTGACAGAAATAAATATTCTACGATCCTATGATGCGTAGAATGCGGGTCGTTACAGTTAACGATACGATTAATTTCTTAAAGTTGAATAATCATAAAGTAATGATTTTTGAAATGAAAATCAAATTGGAGTTTTAACGAATCTTTAAAAAGAAAATTAAAGAATAAATTTAAAAGAATTTATATTTGATAAAATTGATGGGAATCTTTCCCTAATAATATGAATATTTTATTAAAAGAATATTCTGAATTGGAATGAGGCGTATGATGAGTCTTTATAGCCCTTGATTTTTTATATAAAATACGCGAGTTGTTCTGAAAGACTGGGTATAATCCATTCTGAATAATTACTATGACGATTTAAGTCGAATGTATTGAAGACGGTGATTGAAAGCCAACGATCTTCACATCGAATGGATGACTACTGATGCCGAGCATTGGGTAGCTCCCAGTAAAGGGTTAAAGTGGTAGTTGTCAGGATGTACATGTTGATTGTCCGAATATGCGAGAACCTCTCTTCCGTATTGGACATACGGGACGAGGAATAAGGTGTCTCCGGTTCGTTCAGACCCAGAACGAACTTGTAAATGAATGTGTGGCCGACATTGGATTTCATTCCATATAAATTGATTTCTATTTAATATATATCTGTTCAGTGGCGGAGAATTTATTCTTTTGCTTAACATCCTTCTCGGAGATGTAGAAGCTCAGAGGGTATATATTGGTAGTTATCGATTGCATGGCGTGGATTGCCAATGTGGCATGCCAAGATGCAAATGATCAAGGCTTTTGTTGAAAAGTAGAGCCTTGTGGTTGATGATCAAAGCACGACCTGTTTAGGCATAGCTTTGTGTATAGCGTCACTTCGCGAGCCTCACACCCTGGTAAGAGTCATAAACGGGACAAGGGACCCAAGGAGTGCATGCGTTTCTTTCTAACTAGAAGTGGTATCAGGGTTCTGCAAGCCCTGACATTTTACTTATGTGGATGATGGATTACGAGGCCTCGGCTATTTTTAATCGATAGTGACCAATTGATAGGTTTAATAGGACCGGGAAACGTGTGTTCAGGCATAACTAATCCACTAAAGTATTGTGGACCGGCCTTGGAGGATCCAAGGGCTCGCCAGCGTTCGAGTCCTAAGACATTGCTAGAGTGTTTCGAATCGGTAAAGTGATCGTCCCTAGCCTTGGCTTATGATGGAAACCCAACTTCCAAGTCGACACCGTGTATTTTTGACTGTAGAACTAGTATGGCGACATAGTATATGGTAGCTATGCCGTCTATGATTGATACATTATGATTAAAAAATGTTTTGAAACATATATACACTATTAATAATATCAAATCCATTTTTATCGTATCAAGCATTTTTGACAATTATAAGGTAAACTCTATCCTCCGGTTTGCGTTGCATTGTGTGATGGTGCTTGAGTCTTATAATGGTTTCATTTTTCTAAAAGGCATTGCGTTGTGTAACACCCCGAATTTTCTGAGAATATTAAAATTAACAAATTCAAGAGCACTTAATTTTTAGAAGAAGAATTAAGTGAAATGGGTTGCACTACTACGATCGTCTCAAAATTTTGGTCAAGATAGACATTTGGTTTGCGTAAAACGGATACCTTACGAAGAAGTTATTAAGCCATGAAGTTTGTATGCATATGATAAAAATATATATATATAGATATATATATATATATAAAAATTAAATAAATATGCAAAAAAGTTCAAAACAGCGAATCTGGGGGGGATAACCGAACCGGCCCATTTTTGAGGTCGACCCAAGCTCCGCTGGGTCAACTAGGGGTTGATTCAGGGTGTTTGGCTGTCAACCCGTGGGCCGATTCGCTCTAAGGCAGATGTGGCATCTTATTGGTTCTGATGGACTCCTTGTTGAGTCATTAGGGCTGATATGGCTATTCTATCTTGTTTGAATGGCTTTGATTTGCTCTAGGTTAATCTGACGGTTCCTATTAAATCAAACTTCTATATAAGCAACCTAAATCTAAACCCTAAGCCGCACAAAAATATTCCTAGAGCCGTCATGCCGTCAATGATGAACCTAGAACTGCCGTCATCTCTTTCAACCCAAAGGCAAGATAGAAGCTACATCAAAATCAAATCAAAACTAATCTAATTCAACTAAGAGAATTCAACGATCTACATCAAAGGTGAGCAATTCAGTTTTAGAATACAGATCCCTGAAATCAAGTTTTTCCTTTTGATTGTAAGTGTAGTTATCTTTCAGATGTGAATAAATTAAAGACATGATTTGTAATGAACTGTAAAATAGAATTGTATCAAGTTGTATGTGATGCTGATTCATGTTTATTCATGTTTATTCTATCATATATGCCTATGAACTATTGTGGTCTATCGAACCTATCATGTTATGTGGAGATTGCTGAGTAAACCTATGATGTTGTATGGGAATATGGGAATGAAATTATCATATGTAAGTTTGGTGATATTATGATACATACAAGTTTTAGGCTAAGTCATGTCGTTTATGCCTAGTTGTTTAGAGCCATTATGCATACATGTTTAGATCTACAACCTTATATGTTTAGATCCACAACTTTATATGTTAGATCCATATGCCTTTATGATAGATCTAATTTGAAAGTTCACCACTACATGCCAAGTTTAACTTGTATAGTTTTATGTAAATTCATACGCTTGTGGTTCATGTTGCATAGATCAAGTTTGCAAGTTCATAGTTAAAAGTATATTGCTCTATGCCAAATCCATGTGACACATGTGTAGTTAGATCCATACTTTTGTATGATGTTGGAATGTTGTAAAGTTCCTCTTTTCCTCTTTTTGTTTTATATGTTAGGCTAAAATATCGAGCCTAACATTCTATGTAATTTTGCGAACGTATAACGGGGGTAACGTTGGGGAAAACATGAAATTACATGTAATTGACATGTTTGACACATAAGCATGATAAGTGGCATGAAATGGTATAATCTATATACTTAAAAATTTTGAACGTGATTTAGAAGGAAAGTGGGCCATGACAATAATTGATTTATAATTTACATATAAATATGTAGGATAAACATGAAAAATTACATGGCATAGATTGGTTCATGAAATGGTATATTTAGCATACCATTAATTGTGAGCATAATTAAAAGGATAATTATGGCATAATTAAATTGGAAATAATTTACGTATGGATTTTGTCATAAATAAGAAATATGTAAATTTAGAAAAGACGAATATGTCTAACCCGAGGTTAGACTGAGTTGTGGTGTAAAATTGACCGGAACCGACTGGCACATCCAGTGATTACAACAATACCTGTCTAATGAGGTGGTTAGAGCATTGAGCCCAAAAAGGACCCGAGGTTAGACTGAGTTGTGGTGTAAAACTGCCCAGAACCGACCGACACATCCAGTGACCACAATAATACCTATCTAATGTGAGTGGTTGGTATTTAATAAAACTAAGTCAAGATTGGTAGGGTTAAGTCAATTAAGGAAACACTTAACCAATTTAACATGTTAACTAAACTGATGGGTGAGGTTAAGTAAATTTAAAACACTTAACCGTTATAACATGTTAATTAGACAAGTGGGTGAGGTTAAGTAAATTTAGAACACTTAACCGTTATAACATGTTAATTAGACAAGTGGGTGAGGTTAAGTAAATTTAGAACACTTAACCGTTATAACATGTTAATTAGACAAGTGGGTGAGGTTAAGTAAATTTAGAACACTTAACCGTTATAACATGTTAATTAGACAAGTGGGTGAGGTTAAGTAAATTTAGAAACACTTAACCAATATAACTTGATTTATGGAAATGTTAAGTTAAAATAAGAGGGCAACACTTAACCAATATAACATGATTTGTAGTAGGGTTAAGTTAACACACGAAGGCAACACTTAACCAATGTAACATGACATGTAGGTAGGTTAAGTTAACTTGAATTGATTGATGACACTTAACCAATACAACAAGATGAATACGTGGGGTTAAGTTAACAAGAAACACTTGACCAATATAACTTGATGAACGAACGGGGTTAAGTTAATAGGAAACACTTAACCGATCCAACATGATAAGTAAGGAGGGTCAAGTTAATAAGAAATGCTTAACCAACATGACATGATGAACGAGTGGGTTGAGTTAACATGAGCGGACAACACTTAACTAATATGGCGTAATGTGCGGGAGGGTTAAGTAAATATCGGGTTGGTGGGTAATATTAGTAAATATAGGCCCACAAAACTTAACCATTAAATAAACATGCTTGAATCAGTGGAAGGGTTAAGTACATATTGGGTTGGTGGGTAATATTAGTAAATATAGGCCCATAAAACTTAACCATTAAATAAACATGCTTGAATCAGTGGAAGAGTTAAGTACATATCGGGTTGGTGGGTAATATTAGTAAATATAGGCCCACAAAACTTAACTATTAAATAAACATGCTTGAATCGATGGGAGGGTTAAGTACATCTCTTGTAGGTGGGTAATATTAGTACATATAGGCCCACAGAACTTAACCACTTATTTAAAATTCATTAATCGATGGGAGGGTTAAGTACATATCGGGTTTGGTGGGTAATATGAGTAAATATAGGCCTACAAACTTAACTAATAGGAAACCCTAGTAACGGGGACTCATTTCAGCAGTAACCCACATGGATGTATCATGGTACCCTGAACTAGGCAGGGTGGGGCACGATTACTGGGCTGATTATAAGCAGTCAAAGCAGTGGAAGGGGGTACGTCAGTGTAGGTTCCGACGGTTTACGGGCATGCATGTACTCCAGAGTGCGAAAAAACAGGCACTGGGTACTAGTAGTTATACACTGTGCATCTTGAATCCTATCATAAGGATTGATACACCTTATGGTGGTACCAACACAGGGTATCTGCACGCAAGAGAGGGCCGACTGACACAGACACATGGAACATGAATACAAGTAGGGAGCCGATCGATAGGGTAGTAAGGGTACATCTAAGATGTTCATGGCAATTAGGCTGATTGAGGTGGAATCCTCACGATAGATGTACACCTAAAGGCTACCACAATTACGGGGGTTGGGATCACGATTATCATTTTATACAGATCACTAGTTGGGACACTAGTTAGGTGGTGCAGAGATAAATATAGAAATCCGATTAACAGAGTAGTAGTAAAGCAGAGAAAATGTAGAAGCGCATACAGTTCACCTTGCACTTATCTTGTCTTTAGTTACCTTGTTTTATGGTATTGTCCTATTTTCGGTTTATTCATGTCATGATCCTTTATCTTGTTTGCATGCTGAAAGATCACTGGACTTACCAGAATTATGTTTGACCTAGTTTGTTTTTTTGCCTTTTTTCTACCGTCCCCTCCCCTCGGGTAGTCAGGGAGGGAATAGCTCAGCCTAACTTGGACCTCTTCTCTTTCCAAGCTTGAAGATTAGTTGGTGTATCGCTTTGGACTCTCTCTCTCTCTCTCTCTTCCACTGCTATGGCTGGTTCATGCTTTATCGGAGAATATCATTGTTCTTTATGCTTCTTTTATTCTTGGAAGTTTTTAAGTCAAGACAGATGTTCTATGTATTACATTTAAGTATGATTGAGGAAATTGTTGTAAAAGCTTGACTGAATTAAGTTGTTTATAAAATGAATTTATTTTTCGCTGCTTTATTTGTTTGTCTTGTAATTTATCTGCATCTTTTACCTATAATGCTCCACCGAAGTTAAGGCATTCACTCTGTGAGTGACCTTAACGGAGGTGGGGTGTTTCACGTTGTTTAACGATTTACTTTATTTATGCACTGACAATCCAATGGAGTAAACCCGTTCCGCATTAGCGGCGTGGTCCTGTGATTAGCCATATTGTTAGATAAGTTAGGAAATATTTCTCATACCAGTCCCACGACTGACTCGTAGTTTGTTTCACTTTGCAAACTCGGGTGCCCTCTTTTCCACACAGGCAATCGAGTAGCTTATTTTGCAAATATATTGAGCAGGATTCTAGATCGAAGCCTAAAGTTGTGTCCAGAGCATTGATAGACTTCCGTTGTATCAGATTATTAGTTCCGCTGCATTGTATTATATTCATTGTAAATTTATCTTCCGTTGTGGCATTTATTTCGATGTACTTTGGTATTCTGTACTCTGATGTAACATTAATGTAATGTGTATAAAAGTATGCCGTTATTCATTCTAATGTGTTGTATGCCCAAAGTTAGCGTATTCGGTTTTTTGAATGGTCTTAGTTGATTTAGCGATCGATTAGGTCTGGGAAAAATCCAAATCATTACAACATGATAGTCCACGGATTTCCTCTGGTAGTGATGGAGATGGTCATGAAGCTAAAGAGAATTAGCCTCATGGTGGAGTTCAAAATGGAACTCAAGGTGGAGTTGAAACAGAGTTGGACGATATAGCCATTTGGGCTAGTCAAAGACCAAAGAGAGCTCCAATTTGATATGGAGATTGGAAGTATGCAAATTTGAGCCTTGATGATCAGTTTGAGTATGCTTTATACGTAATTCTTGATGAACCTTTGAGCCTTGAAGAATCCATGAAGTCGAGTGATAACTCGAAGTGGAATTATGCTATGGATGAAGAGATATAGTCTTTGAAGAAGAATGAGACTTCGGATTTGGTACCACTACCTCAAAGAATCTGAGCCATAGGTTGCAAGTGGGTGTTCAAGGTGTAAGATGATGGTAGGTACAAGGCAAGATTAGCAGTCAAAGGGTTTCCTAAAGAAAATGGTTGGAATATGATGAAATATTTGCTCCAGTTGCTAGACAAACTTCAATTTGAATCTACTTGCATTAGTAGTTGCTTACGATTTGGAGTTAAAACAACTTGATGTGAAGACTTTTTTCTTGCATGGTGATTTAGAGGAAATCATTCATATGAAGCAACCAGAAGGATTTATTGCAGATGGAAAGTCGGATTGGGTATGCAGGTTGAAGAAATATCTTTATGGTCTAGAACAGTCGCCTAGACAGTGGCACAAAAGGTTTGATTCTTTTATGCTTTCACATGGTTTTGATTATTGTACTAAAGATACATGTGTTTATTTCAAGCATTTAAAGAATAATAATTGGCTGCACTTGCTTTTGTATGTGGATGGTATGTTGATCACTTCTAAGGATAGAGCTAAAATTGATGAGTTGAAGTTAAAATTAAAAGAGGAATTCGAAATGAAAGACCTTGGAGAAGCAAAGAAAATTTTAGGGATGGAAATCCAAAGAGATAGAGAGCTTGACCTTTTGAGACTTACTCAAAAGGAATATATTCAAAAGGTGCTTGCTCGATTTAGCATGGATGAAGCAAAGGCTATTAGTACACCCATGCCTTTGCATGTACAACTTTCCAACAAGGGTTCTCCAATCTCAAAAAAGGAAAAGACCTACATGAAAAAGGTGCCTTATGCGAGTGCAATAAATAGCTTGATGTATGCTATGGCGTGCACTAGACCTGACATTGCTTAAACTGTTGGATTAGTTAGTTGATATGTGACAAATTCGGGGAAACTGCGTTGGGAGGTAGCGGAGTATATTTTTAGATATCTTAGAGGAACATCAGATTATGGACTTGTTTTTAATGGCAGAAATAAAGATTTCAGCTTGTCAGATTTTATGATTCAAATATGTCGGAGATAGAGATAGAAAGAAGTCAACCTCAGGCTATTTGTCCACTCTTGGAGGGACAACTATTAGTTGCATAGCGAGGTTGCAGACTATAGTTGCTTTGTCTACTACAGAGGTAGAGTTAATAGCTGCAATTTAGGCAGCTAAGGAGACACTTTATTTGAAGAGTTTATTGTGTGATTTGGGCTTTATACAAGATAAGTGTTTGGTGAATGTGATAGTCAGTATGCAATTCATTTAGCTAAAAATCCGACTATCAGCTCTAGAACGCATATAGAGGTAAGAGAGTCTTTCCTTATCTCTATGAATGAGGAGAAAGTCGGCTCGTCTTCAAAAGGTTTACATAAATGACAACGCAATGGATATGTTTAAGAAGGCATTGTTTGTTACTAAGTTCGAGCATTGGTCGAACTTGGTTCACTTGATGAAGTGTTAGGTGCCACATGGTGGCACTATGGGGAAGAGAGTGGCTTGATTGAAGTTATGAGAAGATGTGTTATTCTTCTTGTATGAAGAGATATGAGTTATATTATACTTGATAGCTGTGAGGGAGTTTGGTTGCATGGAGTCTACCTTATTTTGGGTGTTTCCAACACTTTGTTGGTGGGTGATGCCTTTGCCGGAGTTCATTAACAAAGTGCAATGAGGGGTGGCTTTTGCAAAAATTCATTAGGAAGCATTCATATTGGAGTATCTTGGTTGTAAGAGATATTGTCTCAAGATGTAGATTATTAGAATTTTGGTGATACAATATTTCCAAAATTAAACATATTTTGGAGATATTCTTGGCATATTGGTTACTCTTTTGTGCTTGAAAGAAATGGAAATGGATATTAAAGAGATGGGGAACTTGGAGATATTCGTCGTACATTTATTGTCATATTTTGTGAAAGAAGAAACAGAAAGAAAATCATATTGGGATCAATGCAGTTAAAGCCCCGCTAAAGCTCCGCAAAATCCCCGTTATAGCCCGTAGCACTCTCCGCCCGCTACGCTATTTCAATTTAGCGCTAATGAACAGTAGCTCCGCTTAAAGCCCCGCTATTTTCCGCTGCCCCCGCTAAATCAATGCTATTTAGCACCCGCTTTAGCGATACTAACATACAAAGGATGTTTTGACCAGTTCTCTTTCCAAATAATTAAAAAAAGTTAATTAAAGAGCTAATTTTAAGCCATAAGTGCCTTAAAGAAGATACAAATATGCAGTAATCCTCGAATCTACTATGCATAACCATGATATTCTTTGATTTTGTTATATAATATTAATTAGTATTCGTGTCTTCTGCACAAATGATGTGAGAACAATAATTAATCAATTTTAATTATATAGTTTTACATTTAATTAACATTTTTCCACCTCCGTTATAGCCCGCTATTTCCCCTTTTATCCTCATTACATCTTTTTACACCTCTACCGCTACAGAACCGCTAAGCGCTTTAACTGCACAGATTGTGACAGACTTGATTAACACGGAAAAGGGAATATTATCAATCAATTATATGACAAGGAAATTAACGTGAATGATATTTGGATTGCTTTATTAACATAAATCAATTACTTTATCCCTAATTAATTCTTCTCTGTATAAAGAGAGCCATAGAGAATGTTAATCTTATCTCTCATCATTTCTTATGTCGTTTCTTTATTTCTTTGCTCGATTGTAATACTTTGTAATCTCTTCAATATTAATAAAATTTCTTCTCCACTAAAATGGATGTACACTATCTCGCGATAGTGGAACCACTATAAATTTTGTGTGTTCTCTCTTGTTTTCAATATTTTTATGATCTATGATTGATAATTATTTGAACCTGTTTGTTCTATCACATCATTATAATATCATATTTAGATTTTTCTATTGAAAGAGACTGATCATCCCTTACAATGTTGACTCTATAAATAGAGAGATTGTTTACATTGTATTGTATATCTGAATTAATAAAAATAAAGTGTCTCTTCCAAATATCGTCTGTTCTCTATAATGACTCCAAAAGAGATTGATGAAATAATATATTACTTGAAATAAAAATTTAAAATGAAAAATCGTAAAAAACTAAATATTGTCTTGGTCTACAGATCAAGCATAACATAAATGGCATATTAACCCATCAATCAAATTGCATTGAGGAAATCCTAAAGCATTTCGAAATGGACAAAGCATATCCACTTATTACGTCTATGGCTGTCAGATCACTACATATTAAAAAAAGTTAGAACCACAACCTAAAGTTTTGTAATGAAAATTTTAAACTAAAAGTTGTATAACTCAAATTCTGAGACATGAAGTTTTGAATTATGTAAAACAAATTTTTTGACATAGTTTACAAGTTTGAAATCTTGACAATTAGCAAGAATGTAAAAACGTCTAAAATTAGAAGTATGCAAAAAGACTGAGAACCAGAAGCTCATCATAAATTAATAAACTTGATATACATATGTATATATATGCATAGGAACCTAAAATTCATCAATCAATGAACCTGAAATAATTCATAACCTAAAAGATTGAAACTTTATTAAACTGTGTGAAATAATAACATTGTATTTCTTAAAGAAATTACAACATATAGGGCAATGATGATGCATCCAAAGATTTCACAATTTTCAAAATGAGTTATATCTTGCTTATATATTTACATTTACGTATTATACTGAAAAATAGATTTTAACAACTTGAAGTTGTTTATATATTTTATTTGTACCAGAAGTTCAATATAGTTCCAAACCAAATGTTTTGAACATTACAATATGGTCTTTAAGGTTCGCGTTGACATTGCTTGATAAACAAAAATTTAAAGATTTGGAACCATATAAAAAACTTGTTCTAAAATCGATAATTCGAATGATAGAATATGCAAATCTATTATATATGTAATACACGGACGCACATATATACACATATATGTGACTATTTAACTAACAACTTGGAGATTGTTTGATTAAAATGATATGAGCTCATCATATAGGCAGTAATATCATTTGACGATATGTAAATTGATTAACATAAATATAAAAAGACTTGAAGTCATGTGTATTCAAATGATCAATAAATAGAAAATTCCTCCAAATTACTAGATAAATGAAAGAGAATAAGCGATAACGAATGCATCTTATCAACTAATAAGAGCATTAACCTCCTATAATTAAAATACATATAATGTATTTGTTAGTAATAATACGATAATGGATCGAAAATGAAAATCCAAAAAGGGTTTATTTTTTAATGTGAAAATGTTTGTCAACATTGAGGGGGAGGATAAAGGGATATAAGTTCATGTTGATCATTGATGTTAAATATCTACTAACATATAAAATTATGTAAAATATTAAGTAACTTGCGTTAGGGTTGTATATCGGACAGGACAGTCCATTGCCCGGTTCAGTTCGAGGCTACATGGTGTCTTGTCTGTGTCCATACGATTCTCTTATAGGTCAAAAATAGGACACACCGGTGTTCAGTCCGATTCAAAGTGTTCGATGTTTTCTATTATCCAAGGCTATATCGGACAAGACAGTCCGTTGTCTAGCTCGGTCTGAGGCTATACGGTGTACAATACATGTATGTCTGAATCCCTCATAGGACAGGACTAGGACACACCTCCGTTCGGTCTGGTCTGACCTGTTTACACCCTAACCTGCGTAAATTATCTATTATATCCCTAATAGACTGCCTCTAATATAGATTTGAATCCCTGAAGGTTCAAAAGGTGTAAATCATAGTTGAAATGTAGTCTAAAAGTACGTTCAAAATATTTTTTGAGTAAGTCATAAAGATGCCAAATAAAGAAGGCGGGTGTTGTAGAAGAAACAACTAAGGGTGCTTTGAAAGAATCTCATGACATGATTGTCAAATAACCCTAGAAGTGATGTTAACTCCATTATAGAACGTGGTCTCAAAATCAAGTTTTATTGCACACAAGAGTAATAGATCATTATATTTACAAAGCGATGGACCGGGGGACATTTTAATATGGGTTGGGTGTAAATTATATGATGGGTCGAACATGAATTTTGTGTATGGATCGGACACAAAATGGTAGCATGGATCGGTTGGTTGTCCGCTGATGGATCAGGTGCCTTCACTGGTGATGGGCGGGCCATCCATATTGTTGATGGATCGGTCGGCCACGTTGTAAACAATGGATCAGTATCAAATATTAATAATCGGTCGGTCTGAACTCATACATAGATCGGCAATTAATTAAAACATATGGTTCGATCACAAAACATTGACATGGATTGGAGCTTTTATTAACAGCACTATGTGGCAGTACGTGAAACCATGAGATATCTATATACATACGGATCAGAACCTTAGTTGCCACTATATGAAGCCCTGTCAGCATATTCAGGTTGTTCCGGCTCATTGCATAAACAATACCACCTCCATAATTGATTGACATGACACACATATGAAAGTTTTGTTCAATAAGAGTTGGACAGTTTTCATGTTAATGGGTCGACCATTCATACTATAGACCGACAGCATATAACGTAAGGCATTCAGCATGAGTAAGATGGATTTACAATCCAAATATGGGCTCAATGAAGTGTGAATATAAGTGTATGCAAATCGATAGTTCTTATACTATAGTTCGGTCCTAAACATACAAGTATGAGTCAGCATATTTGCCATGCATGAGTCGGTCTACACTCTCAAGTGCATAAGTCGGCTCTATAGATCAGTTGAAGCTGGTAATGGGTCGGTTCAATTTTATTTGATGGATATAAAGACAACATGTAGCTCACAAGGACCGTATGTGTTGAATGAATCAGAAAATGTGTGATGCGTGAATCATTTGAATATAGCATGAGTCATGGATTGAAAATGTATTTTATTTGTATGGTCGTATGTATCTGACGTGAATATGTGCCCATAATGTAATTTACAGCAAGCCTATAACTAGAGTGCCACGTGGCCGAAAATGTGTGATGGGTTGTTTTTGATTAATACAAATATGGACGCAGAAGCTCAAGAAGGCTTCGTGTTGGCACCAGGACCATCATTATTGTTAGAGGTGGCAGCTGTACACGGTTGAAATAATGGATTGATAGTGTAGCTGAAAGATGGATTAGTTCTATTTCTAAATGATGGGTCAACGTAAATAATAAGACGGTAGCATTTCTTTAGTTCAATGGTTCGGCATTATATTTGGATTGGTAGTAAACGTGTATATGGGTCGGAAGTGTATATGGGTCGGTATGTTATATGGATCAGTCATAAATTCAAGCATTGGCATTTTTGTAAATATCTTTACCACCGACCCATAGCCTGCACACCATATGTTCAGCTTTGCTACTACCACCAAACTACACCTATGAATAACCCACTTCACAATTCAAGGGACCGATTTTTGGACCCCGAAGGGCTGCCATTTTCACTTCTCCACCACTCAAAATCACTCTAACCTCCATTAATTCTCTCTAAAGCTTAAATCCAACATAAAATCATCATGGAACCAAAGAAGATCATCTAATTGTCCATGTGGTTGAAATCTACACAACAACTATCACAAATCAAGAGATCGCGATGATTCCTTCCTGAATTTAAGTGAAATTAAGAGTAAAAAAGAGAGAAAATAAAAGAGATCATTATAAAAGGTTGAAATGAGTGAAATGAATAAAATCATGTACTTTGTAATTCAAAAGTGATAATGAAAATTGCTTCCATAATGGACGTAGGCCGATTTTGAGCCGAACCACTCTAAAATCTCCTTGTCTTTACTTGCATTTTATGTTCGTGGCTCCGTGTTTTTAGTTTTTACTCTTTTGTGAAGTGTTGCAGAAATACCTTGGGTATCGATGTCATTTTCTAATATCAATATTTTGGCATCCGTCGTGGGGCCTCATTCACATTCTCAAGGTTAAGTGTTTGTGGAGATAGTGAAAGTTGAAGCCTGCTTCTACGATAGATTCTCCAAATCTAATATCCAGGCCAATTGATGAATTCTCTTCAAAGCTCAAAACCTTATCCGAGATAATGGTAAAGTCAAAAAGGACTGCAAGCAAAACCGTTGGAGAAACTGACAGTGTTGCCAATGAGGAAACACCGCTAACCAACCACTTTGAAGTTGGAGAAAACTCGATAGGTGGAGCAGTAGTAACCAGAGTTGAGCTAGATGTTGTTGTCGCCAAGTTAAACCAACGAATGGAAACTTCAAATAAAGCTTTGATGAATTCTAATCAAGCTCTGATGGACAAAATGAATGCTCTTTTAAATGCTCAAGCAAATCCCGCTCCTACTCAAAAAGTTCAGGTTAACCATGAAGAGAACACGAATTCGGCAGCTTCCGATCATCATAGTAATGATAACATGGAAGGGCTTGATGGTTGGGAAAATGACAAAGGCGACGCTGATGTCCAAGACTCAAAGTCGAAGACCAAAATCCATTTCGATCGAAATACCTGAAGAGTTGCTAGTCCCACCAAAATGGCACCTCCTCATGGTAGAGGTAAATGACCCAGATCCTCTAATCGCGATCGCTCGCCAAGACGGGCATCTGACGAAGAGATCAAAGTCCGCCTTGTAGAACGCCACAACTTAGAGGAGATATGGTAAAGCAAATCATGAAAGACTGCATGGTTCGCAAATAGTGAAAGAGAATGAGACTATTCTCCTAGTAAAAACCCATTCACCAAGAGGATCTGCAAAGCAGAATTCCCTAAAAAGTTCACTTATCCAACTCTACCTCCATACAATGGAAAATCTAATCTGAATCACTTCCTTTACAAATATGAATGGCACATGAATGCAACCAAAGTGTAACAACCCGCAGATCCGCACCATTTGAGCTAACTAAATACAACTCACGCCCAACCCAAATTGCACGAAAATATGAATCATTAATAGAAAGAAGGTAGAGGGTGAGAAATAAAAAGATAAAAAATTTGAATAGGAGAAATAGAAGATGGAACTGAACAATAATACAGAATCTCACAATCGCAGCGGAACAAAATATAATATATATATAATCAACTTTTGAAATACAAAACTGTATTTGAACTTATATACATCATCAAAGTACATTATACATGCAACACACCAGAATAAACTCTAAATATCTAACATTAAAACCTCCTGCTCCAAGCTCCTCCAGATAAATCTGTAAAATCCTAAACTACTTGACTGCCCGTACAAATTTGGGCACCCAAGAGTTTAGGGGAAACATAGAGAAAAAACTCTGGGTTAGTCATGGGATTGGTATGAGTAAACGATTGAGAACAACTTGATTTGATAAAAGATAGCTCAAAAGACCACACCGTAAAAACGGAACGGGTTTTCCCCTTATGGGAATCCAAAATACTAGTTTAACTTTCAAAAACGTTTTGAAAGAAAAGATAATCGTAAGACTAGTCCACACATAAACATGGATGAAGCATAACATAAATGGCATATTAACCCATCAATCAAATTGCATTGAGGAAATCCTAAAGCATTTCGAAATGGATAAAGCATATCCACTTATTACGTCTATGGCTGTCAGATCACTACATATTAAAAAAAGTTAGAACCACAACCTAAAGTTTTGCAATGAAAATTTTAAACTAAAAGTTGTATAACTCAAATTCTGAGACATGAAGTTTTGAATTATGTAAAACAAAATTTTTGACATAGTTTACAAGTTTGAAATCTTGACAATTAGCAAGAATGTAAAAACGTCTAAAATTAGAAGTATGCAAAAAGACTCAGAACCAGAAGCTCATCATAAATTAATAAACTTGATATACATATGTATATATATGCATAGGAACCTAAAATTCATCAATCAATGAACCTGAAATAATTCATAACCTAAAAGATTGAAACTTTATTAAACTGTGTGAAATAATAACATTGTATTTCTTAAAGAAATTACAACATATATGGCAATGATGATGCATCCAAAGATTTCACAATTTTCAAAATGAGTTATATCTTGCTTATATATTTACATTTACGTATTATACTGAAAAATAGATTTTAACAACTTGAAGTTGTTTATATATTTTATTTGTACCAGAAGTTCAATATAGTTCCAAACCAAATGTTTTGAACATTACAATATGGTCTTTAAGGTTCGCGTTGACATTGCTTGATAAACAAAAATTTAAAGATTTGGAACCATATAAAAAACTTGTTCTAAAATCGATAATTCGAATGATAGAATATGCAAATCTATTATATATGTAATACACGGACGCACATATATACACATATATGTGACTATTTAACTAACAACTTGGAGATTGTTTGATTAAATTGATATGAGCTCATCATATAGGCAGTAATATCATTTGACGATATGTAAATTGATTAACATAAATATAAAAAGACTTGAAGTCATGTGTATTCAAATGATCAATAAATAGAAAATTCCTCCAAATTACTAGATAAATGAAAGAGAATAAGCGATAACGAATGCATCTTATCAACTAATAAGAGCATTAACCTCCTATAATTAAAATACATATAATGTATTTGTTAGTAATAATACGATAATGGATCGAAAATGAAAATCCAAAAAGGGTTTATTTTTTAATGTGAAAATGTTTGTCAACATTGAGGGGGAGGATAAAGGGATATAAGTTCATGTTGATCATCGATGTTAAATATCTACTAACATATAAAATGATGTAAAATATTAAGTAACTTGCGTTAGGGTTGTATATCGGACAGGACAGTCCATTGCCCGGTTCAGTTCGAGGCTACATGGTGTCTTGTCTGTGTCCATACGATTCTCTTATAGGACAAAAATAGGACACACCGGTGTTCAGTTCGATTCAAAGTGTTCGATGTTTTCTATTATCCAAGGCTATATCGGACAAGACAGTCCGTTGTCTAGCTCGGTCTGAGGCTATACGGTGTACAATACATGTATGTCCGAATCCCTCATAGGACAGGACTAGGACACACCTCCGTTCGGTCTGGTCTGACCTGTTTACACCCTAACCTGCGTAAATTATCTATTATATCCCTAATAGACTGCCTCTAATATAGATTTGAATCCCTGAAGGATCAAAAGGTGTAAATCATAGTTGAAATGTAGTCTAAAAGTACGTTCAAAATATTTTTTGAGTAAGTCATAAAGATGCCAAATAAAGAAGGCGGGTGTTGTAGAAGAAACAACTAAGGGTGCTTTGAAAGAATCTCATGACATGATTGTCAAATAACCCTAGAAGTGATGTTAACTCCATTATAGAACGTGGTCTCAAAATCAAGTTTTATTGCACACAAGAGTAATAGATCATTATATTTACAAAGCGATGGACCGGGGGACATTTTAATATGGGTTGGGTGTAAATTATATGATGGGTCGAACATGAATTTTGTGTATGGATCGGACACAAAATGGTAGCATGGATCGGTTGGTTGTCCGCTGATGGATCAGGTGCCTTCACTGGTGATGGGCGGGCCATCCATATTGTTGATGGATCGGTCGGCCACGTTATAAACAATGGATCAGTATCAAATATTAATAATCGGTCGGTCTGAACTCATACATAGATCGGCAATTAATTAAAACATATGGTTCGATCACAAAACATTGACATGGATTGGAGCTTTTATTAACAGCACTATGTGGCAGTACGTGAAACCATGAGATATCTATATACATACAGATCAGAACCTTAGTTGCCACTATATGAAGCCCTGTCAGCATATTCAGGTTGTTCCGGCTCATTGCATAAACAATACCACCTCCATAATTGATTGACATGACACACATATGAAAGTTTTGTTCAATAAGAGTTGGACAGTTTTCATGTTAATGGGTCGACCATTCATACTATAGACCGACAGCATATAACGTAAGGCATTCAGCATGAGCAAGATGGATTTACAATCCAAATATGGGCTCAATGAAGTGTGAATATAAGTGTATGCAAATCGATAGTTCTTATACTATAGTTCGGTCCTAAACATACAAGTATGAGTCGGCATATTTGCCATGCATGAGTCGGTCTACACTCTCAAGTGCATAGGTCAGCTCTATAGATCAGTTGAAGCTGGTAATGGGTCGGTTCAATTTTATTTGATGGATATAAAGACAATATGTAGCTCACAAGGACCGTATGTGTTGAATGAATCAGAAAATGTGTGATGCGTGAATCATTTGAATATAGCATGAGTCATGGATTGAAAATGTATTTTATTTGTATGGTCGTATGTATCTGACGTGAATATGTGCCCATAATGTAATTTACAGCAAGCCTATAACAAGAGTGCCACGTGGCCGAAAATGTGTGATGGGTTGTTTTGATTAATACAAATATGGACGCAACAGCTCAAGAAGGCTTCGTGTTGGCACCAGGACCATCATTATTGTTAGAGGTGGCAGCTTTACACGGTTGAAATAATGGATTGACAGTGTAGCTGAAAGATGGATTAGTTCTATTTCTAAATGATGGGTCAACGTAAATAATAAGACGGTAGCATTTCTTTAGTTCAATGGTTCGGCATTATATTTGGATTGGTAGTAAACGTGTATATGGGTCGGAAGTGTATATGGGTCGGTATGTTATATGGATCAGTCATAAATTCAAGCATTGGCATTTTTGTAAATATCTTTACCACCGACCCATAGCCTGCACACCATATGTTCAGCTTTGCTACTACCACCAAACTACACCTATGAATAACCCACTTCACGATTCAAGGGACCGATTTTTGGACCCCGAAGGGCTGCCATTTTCACTTCTCCACCACTCAAAATCACTCTAACCTCCATTAATTCTCTCTAAAGCTTAAATCCAACATAAAATCATCATGGAACCAAAGAAGATCATCTAATTGTCCATGTGGTTGAAATCTACACAACAACTATCACAAATCAAGAGATCGCGATGATTCCTTCCTGAATTTAAGTGAAATTAAGAGTAAAAAAGAGAGAAAATAAAAGAGATCATTATAAAAGGTTGAAATGAGTGAAATGAATAAAATCATGTACTTTGTAATTCAAAAGTGATAATGAAAATTGCTTCCATAATGGACGTAGGCCGATTTTGAGCCGAACCACTCTAAAATCTCCTTGTCTTTACTTGCATTTTATGTTCGTGGCTCCGTGTTTTTAGTTTTTACTCTTTTGTGAAGTGTTGCAGAAATACCTTGGGTATCGATGTCATTTTCTAATATCAATATTTTGGCATCCGTCGTGGGGCCTCATTCACATTCTCAAGGTTAAGTGTTTGTGGAGATAGTGAAAGTTGAAGCCTGCTTCTACGATAGATTCTCCAAATCTAATATCCAGGCCAATTGATGAATTCTCTTCAAAGCTCAAAACCTTATCCGAGATAATGGTAAAGTCAAAAAGGACTGCAAGCAAAACCGTTGGAGAAACTGACAGTGTTGCCAATGAGGAAACACCGCTAACCAACCGCTTTGAAGTTGGAGAAAACTCGATAGGTGGAGCAGTAGTAACCAGAGTTGAGCTAGATGTTGTTGTCGCCAAGTTAAACCAACGAATGGAAACTTCAAATAAAGCTTTGATGAATTCTAATCAAGCTCTGATGGATAAAATGAATGCTCTTTTAAATGCTCAAGCAAATCCCGCTCCTACTCAAAAAGTTCAGGTTAACCATGAAGAGAACACGAATTCGGCAGCTTCCGATCATCATAGTAATGATAACATGGAAGGGCTTGATGGTTGGGAAAATGACAAAGGCGACGCTGATGTCCAAGACTCAAAGTCGAAGACCAAAATCCATTTCGATCGAAATACCTGAAGAGTTGCTAGTCCCACCAAAATGGCACCTCCTCATGGTAGAGGTAAATGACCCAGATCCTCTAATCGCGATCGCTCGCCAAGACGGGCATCTGACGAAGAGATCAAAGTCCGCCTTGTAGAACGCCACAACTTAGAGGAGATATGGTAAAGCAAATCATGAAAGACTGCATGGTTCGCAAATAGTGAAAGAGAATGAGACTATTCTCCTAGTAAAAACCCATTCACCAAGAGGATCTGCAAAGCAGAATTCCCTAAAAAGTTCACTTATCCAACTCTACCTCCATACAATGGAAAATCTAATCTGAATCACTTCCTTTACAAATATGAATGGCACATGAATGCAACCAAAGTGTAACAACCCGCAGATCCGCACCATTTGAGCTAACTAAATACAACTCACGCCCAACCCAAATTGCACGAAAATATGAATCATTAATAGAAAGAAGGTAGAGGGTGAGAAATAAAAAGATAAAAAATTTGAATAGGAGAAATAGAAGATGGAACTGAACAATAATACAGAATCTCACAATCGCAGCGGAACAAAATATAATATATATAATCAACTTTTGAAATACAAAACTGTATTTGAACTTATATACATCATCAAAGTACATTATACATGCAACACACCAGAATAAACTCTAAATATCTAACATTAAAACCTCCTTCTCCAAGCTCCTCCAGATAAATCTGTAAAATCCTAAACTACTTGACTGCCCGTACAAATTTGGGCACCCAAGAGTTTAGGGGAAACATAGAGAAATAAACTCTGGGTTAGTCATGGGATTGGTATGAGTAAACGATTGAGAACAACTTGATCTGATAAAAGATAGCTCAAAAGACCACACCGTAAAAACGGAACGGGTTTTCCCCTTATGAGAATCCAAAATACTAGTTTAACTTTCAAAAACGTTTTGAAAGAAAAGATAATCGTAAGACTAGTCCACACATAAACATGGATGATTTTTACCTTACGATAGCCCAAAACATTTTGAAATCATATATGTCTTCCGTTATTATAAAGTGTCTAAATACAAATAAATAGTAATCTAGCAGAACGCTTGCATCTCACGCTCTACATATATAGTATACAATCAAAACCGCGAGCGCTTATTGGATAATCGATTTCCAACTATGACAAGGTATGGAACCACCTTCCAATAGTGTATCTCTAGAGGGGAATACACTGGGTTTAACAAGAACATCTTGCAACCCGACCACACATGACCGATCAATCATTTTTCTTGAGTGCATCGAATATATTATCACCTTACGGTTGGTACCAACATAACCGTTCCCGGGAGAAACAGAAACAAAAGAAGTAACAAAATGAATATTCTCTAGATGGTAACAATACACCATAATGGGAGTGACCCACGTAGTCATGCTGCTTGCCCGAATTTTGTTATTTCCCGGTTGTGAGGCATGAGGCTGAACTTACCTTTGATGAATCATTTTTTTTTACTTTGAACGCCACATCGTCAAAACCGCCAACCAGTAATTGACTTCCCCAAAAATATATTATAGGTATAAAGCAAGAGAAACGGATTCCTCTGCCACCAACATAAATATGTTTGAAGGGATCAACGTACGTGTTCAGTTAGGCATACTCTGTCAGACATTCATCCATACAAGTTGTCCTGGGACTGGACAAACCGAAGGCACTATCCCGTAAATCCATCTTAGGCAGTTTCTACCTAGGGTTGACACAATAGCCCTTGCATTACTCCGTCTTCAGTGGTCTTCAATATAATCTCTGACTCGTAACATGTAAATCGTATCGAAGTGGAATTTAGATTCCGGTCTCTTCGAAAACGACAACGAAAAGGTCAGATTTGATAGTTGATGATTTAACTATCAAATATAAAATAAAATAAACAGATTTATCTCCGTTGCATCTGCAAAGCCTTATTTAAACAGTCTTTAAATATTTCGATACAATATTAACTTGGTTTATATATTTATTTGAGAACATAATTATTCATTAATCGATAAAACTTTTATTAACAACCTTATGTGATAATCTCACTTTTGAATATTCATTCCATAGTTGAAGCGATATTCAAATCTAACACTTATTTTGAACAGAAACTAATATTATCCATCGAATAATCGTGAAATCGTTCAAGTTAGGGTATCTTAGTTACCTTTCAGACCTTGAGTCGAAATCATTCTTATCGTCAAGATCTGTAAAAGTTCGATATCCAAAATATCTTCTAAACTAGAATTGGTAAATCCAATTAAATTCCCAAATCTTGAAACATTTGTAAAATAACGTTGTCGTTATGAACCCTTCATTTAGTTAACTCAACTGAATTATCCAATCAAGGAATTTATTCTTGTACATCAATTGGATTTCCCTATCATCTTAAAAACATAATTAAGTTATAAATATTATCTTGGATCTTTTATCCCACTCTCTATTTAACTATACCATTAACTTATCGAAAATTTGTTAATTTAAAAACATTAATTAGGATTTAAATTTTTTTCTATGTTTAATAATTATTTGTTAAAAGTATTAGTTGGATACATATTCATTTAATAATCAATTTCCATTTTAATTGTTGGTTTGCATTTAACAAAAGTGATTAACAAATTAAAATTTATCTTACCTTTTTAAATTAATTAATTAATAATATAATTAATTTAAAATAATTCATTTAATTGTTTTCTCAAAACAATTTATGTCCAATTAAAACTTATGTTCATTCATGAACTTCTTTACAGAAAACGGCTTAGCAATTCCAACGTTATATAACAGTTTATATAACATACGATATTCAAGTCGTTAACCCAATTTGCACAAATAATACAACTCAATATTAACAACTGATAGCATAATATCTCGACATCATATATTAACTGATAAAATATGTCAAATTGATATAATAGTATAACGGTGTTTATTTATGCTAACAGGGTGTTCGAACAATTCGGTCAACCAAATATATAGTGGAATGGTATTTATTTCCACTAACAGATGTCCATACAATATCTAATTATGATTAACGTAATTAAACACAACTTAATTAATAAATCAATTAATTATTAATCGAATTCAGAGTTTACTGAATTATCGATTGCTACTAATCAATATTTCATATGTTAATAGTACACCATCTAAATTTATGTTCGATAAATTAAAATCACTTTTAATAAATCAATTTATTTTGAATTAAATTGATTAGACTCGATACTTATGTTGAGTTACTAACATAAACCATCGTTACTGGACTATACTCACACGAACCAAATCTTATGTGAATATCAGTTTTTGATCTGCTATATAATTATATGATTTTACATATATAAACATGTTTACATCATAATTTAATCTTAAAGTAGTTTCAATATTCTTTTTCCTTTTTTTATATTAAATTTGTAATGGGCCGAGCCCAATTCAATCATTCTATATACATTATGTATATATATACACACACACACACTAATATACATATGCATATATAATGTTTAACTTAAAAACTTTATTTTATTATTATTATAAATATGTAGGCTTAGCCCAACCCAGTAATTAACAATCCTCCCACGTCCTTAACGCCAAACAAAAACAAACAATCCTAACCCATATCCTACTCTTCCCTCCTTCTTCTTCTTGTTTGGGCTTTCCCTTGCCAGTCCTTATCTTTCCCTCTTTTTTTAAATAATATGGCCTAAGCTCCAAGCCCAGACCCCAAACGTCCCATGCAAGAAGTCACGTTCTTCTTCAGGCAAACCAAGATGTCTCTCTTCACCCTTTTTGTTTCGTTTCCTGTCTAGTGTTCTTTTTTATTTTTATTTTTTTATTCTAGGGAATGGGTCAAAGCCCAAACTAATGACTCGTGCATTTACATAACTCAAGTCATTTTCCAAAGCTCTAGGCAAAGATAATTTTTGCCAAGCCAACCCTCTCTTCTACTTCTTTCTTTCTATCTTACCTTATGTTTCGTTCTTTCCTTCCGTCTGTACTCTACCCTTTCTCTATCAGCAGTCTCGACCCAACTGGCTACCATCTCTTTCTTCCCAGTATGTTTTCCTCAAGCCACACTTCACGTCAGTATCTACTTCCTATTTCTTATATATATGGAGACGGCCGAGCCCAAATAGAGCATGCTGCTCACGTTTCCACTTTTGTAAAAACTTTCGGCAAACAAGTGCCAACCCAACTTACTTCTGCTCCTTCGCTTCCTGTGCTTTCTTCCTACACCTTTTTTTCTTGCCAGATTCTTCACAACACCTTGTTGTACACACCAGGCGATACACGCAACTATCACTCTCCCTTTTTCCTTCGAACTGCACTGGGTAGCGCCGCTTTCCTATTCTTCTGTGGGGTCATAAACCAGAGCACACCCGTGCAAGCCATGCACCTGCACTGTCGAACCGTTAACCCGAGAGCCATCGCTATCCGATCCACCTATCACACCTTCGATCAGGGTTGCCACCAACCATCCGTCTAATTACAGTGCCACATACCATAAAATAGGAAGACCACCATTAAACTTTAGTAGACTGTAGTGGTTAAACTATACTTCGTTCATCATTCATAACTGGTTGAAAATGACATAGACGTATTCATCAGTTTACATTTCACACGGGCTTGCCAAGCCTAAATGTCTTTACGGCAATATAATTCATATCACTACCATATGCTATTATAGTATCAACATGACTTCTCAGTATTTCGGAAATCTGACATTAGAAAGTGAATGGATCTCTGGTTCTCATTATCAAAAAGTGGTATGCACTTATAAATTCTGGTGCATTATATTGTTCGTTCTTCCTTTTTTGTATCCACTGATTCATTGATTCTCGAAGATAGAGGCTGGTTTAAATAAACAGAGTTTATGTTTCTATTGTTATAGGCTTTTGCTCATTCCAGATTTTAATCATGGATATTCGAATTAATTCAATAGATCACATGTAAGTGTATTCGTGCAACTATTCAAGCTTGTACTATCCCCCCTCCCCCCCATATATATATATATATATATATATGTTGGAAATATTGCGAATTATTTAAAACATGAAATAAGTGTATGATGGTTCCTATTTGTGAATAGTCCCACATCATGGGATTATATGGAAGAGGCAAGCTTATATACTTGTTTCTAACAAGCTTTGATGGGGCCTTGGGCTCCCAATGCATGCTTTGTTGTGAGGAGGGAGCCCATGCATCATGACCACCACACACGCGCGCGCCCGACCGACTCAACTCGACCCGACTCGGGCTTTGGGCCTTGGCTATGTGGTGTAGACACTTATATTTTTGGTCCAGAAAACACTGCTATTTTCGAACCAGTTTTTAAATCAGGAATCTGAACCGATTTTTATATGACGCGGTAAAACTTTGACCAAGTATTTTCGCAGATCCGATTTTCCTCCACTGACCAGATTTTTCGAATACCCTGATCCCCGTCTATATATTATCATTAGATTAGACGAGATCTATACACAGAAAAATTCTGCATACTCTTTCTCCGCCATTAAAATACTCTTAAGAAATTTTCGAGCAGTAAAAACAGAAAGTGCAAATCTGCACTGATTTGTTTGTGCAAAGCAGATCAGTTATTAATCAGAGAGAGGCTGTTTTATCCTAGAGGCGGCGGCGGAAGTACGAACTGGTTTTGCACCACCGACCAGATCGCCGAATCGTCTTCAAGAAAGCGACGAAGTACGTGACTCAGCCATTATTTTCCAACAATTTGAAGACGATCAGAAACAATGGCTTCGACAACAACTGTAGATGATGCTGCTCCTGCTTCTGCATTCCAGATCCCATTGGTGACTGCTGCTCCATTTCGTTTCGAAGGTCTGCACTTCAAACGCTGGCGTCAAAAGATGGAGTTCTACCTGACGGTGAGAAAGGTGGCTGCTGCTCTTACCACCGAGAAACCGCAGTTGCCAGACAAGCTTGACGGAACTGACGCAGCGCAGATGACATCCTGGAACGAACAATCGAAGCAGTTGCAAACCTGGACAGAACAAGATTATTTGTGCAAAAATTTTATTCTGAACGGATTGAGCGATGATCTGTATGATTACTACAATTCAGAAGACAAGACAGCGAAGCAGATCTGGGAAGCACTGCAGAAGAAATACGATACAGAGGAGGCAGGGGCGAAGAAGTATGCTGTGAGCCGCTATCTGAAGTATCAGATGACAGACGATAGATCAGTAGAGATGCAGTCTCATGAGCTGCAGAAAATAGCTCATGAGATCATCTCCGAAGGTATGTTTTTAGATGAACAGTTTCAAGTTGCTGTTATTATTGACAAACTTCCCCCAGGTTGGAAAGACTTTAAGAATTTCTTGCGCCATAAGACTAAGGAATTCTCCTTAGAGAGTCTGATTACTCGCCTTCGCATTGAGGAGGCAGCACGCAAACAGGACCAGAAAGAGGAAGTGTTGTTTGTTTCAAACAACAACACTAAAAAGACCAAGCCCGCAGTTCTGAAACCAAATCAGAAATCTTTTAAGAATCAGAATAGACGCAACAATGGGAATCCGCAGGGAAACCTAAAAGGACAGCAAAAACCAGCCCAAAAGAATGACTCTGGACAGTTGTTTCTATGTTACAACTGTGGCAAACCAGGTCATATGGCACGAAAGTGTCGGAACAAGCCTAGCTCTGTACCATAGGCTAACTTGACTGAGGATGAGCCACTTATGGCTATGATTTCTGAGATTCACCTTGTTGGTGGATCAGATGGCTGGTGGATAGACACTGGTGCTTCTCGCCATGTCTGTTATGATCGTGCTATGTTCTCCACATACACGGCTGCTGATGATCAGAAAGTGCTGCTGGGAGATTCTCACACCACTAAAGTTGCTGGGGTTGGAAACGTGGAGATCAAGTTTACCTCTGGAAAGACTGTAATCCTCAAAGATGTTATGCATACTCCAGAGATGAGGAAGAATCTGGTTTCTGGCTATCTTCTCAATAAGGCAGGGTTCACTCAATTTATTGGTGCTGACTTGTATACTATAGTATATAAGGGAAACTTTGTGGGAAAGGGTTATGCTTGTGAGGGAATGTTCAAATTAAATGTTGAATTGAATAAAGTGAACAATTCTGCTTATATGTTGTGTGATTTTAATATTTGGCATTCTAGATTATGTTATGTTAATAAACGAATAATTAATAACATGAGCACTCTAGATATGATACCTAAGATAGCAGAATCTGAATCTGATAAATGTGAATTCTGTACACAAGCAAAAATCACTAAGAAACCTCACAAGTCTGTTGATAGAGAATCTGAACCCTTAGACTTGATCCATTCTGACATATGTGAACTTGATGGTACTTTGACTAGACATGGACATCGTTATTTTATCACTTTTATCGATGATTGTTCTGATTTCACATATGTATATCTTATGAAACATAAAAGTGATGCCTTTGAAATGTTCAAAACATTCAAAACTGAAATTGAGAATCAAGTAAATAGAAAGATTAAGAGACTTCGTAGTTATAGAGGAACAGAATATGAATCTAATTCAATTCTGGACTTCTATAAATTACATGGTATTGTACATGAGAGAACTACACCCTATTCACCTGAAATGAACGGTAAAGCTGAAAGAAAAAATAGGACTTTTACCGAATTAGTAGTGGCCATCCTACTAAATTCTGGTGCAGCAAAACATTGGTGGGGGGATATTTTATTGACTGTATGCTATGTTCTGAACAGAATCCCTAAATCTAAGAATAAAATTTCACCTTATGAAATTTTAAAGAATCATAAGCCCAATGTCTCATACTTTAGAACTTGGGGTTGTTTAGCATATGTTCGCATTCCAGACCCTAAGAGAATAAAATTGGCAAGTAGAGCATATGAATGTGCATTTATAGGCTATGCTATTAATAGCAAAGCATACAGATTTTATGACTTAAATGCACATAATATAATTGAATCAAATGATGCCGATTTTTATGAAACTAAATTTCCTTTTAAATTAAGGAATAGTGGGGGCACATCAAGTACGCCTATAAGAACAGAACTTGATAAAAGTTCTGAAGCTGAACCTAGAAGAAGTAAAAGAGCAAGAACCGAGAAAAACTTTGGCTCGGATTTTTGTGCTTTTACTATAGAGGAGGATCCATTAAACCTCCAAGAGGCCTTATCTTCTTTAGATGCCGATTTTTGGCGAGAGGCTATAAATGATGAGATGGATTCTCTGGAATCCAATAAGACTTGGCATTTGGCAGATTTACCCCCTGGTTGTAAATCTATAGGCTGTAAATGGGTGCTTAAAAAGAAACTAAAACCTGATGGTACTATAGATAAATACAAAGCACGACTAGTAGCTAAAGGTTTTAGACAAAAAGAAAATATAGATTTCTTTGACACTTTTTCACCTGTAACTAGAATAACATCCATTCGGGTATTGATCTCACTTGCTTCCATTCATAACTTACTAATACACCAAATGGATGTTAAAACTGCCTTTTTGAACGGTGAATTAGACGAAGAAATTTATATGGACCAGCCTGAAGGATTTGTAGTACATGGTCAAGAACATAAAGTATGCAAGTTAGATAAATCATTATATGGTTTAAAACAAGCACCTAAACAATGGCATGAAAATTTTGATAACTTAATCATTTCAAATGATTTTAAAGTTAATGAAAGTGACAAATGCATTTATTACAAATATGAGAATGACATTTGCACTATTATATGCCTTTATGTAGATGACCTACTCATCTTTGGGTCAAACATTCATGCCATAAATTCAGTCAAATCCTTATTATGTGCCAATTTTGATATGAAAGATCTAGGTGAAGCGAGTGTAATCCTCGGTATTAAAATTACTAGGTCAGAAAAGGGAATTTCTTTGGATCAGTCTCATTACATTGAGAAGATACTAAAGAAATATAATTACTTTGACTGTAAACCCGCATGTACACCATACGATCCAAGTGTAAAGTTATTTAAGAACACTGGTGAAGGTGTAAGACAGTCTGATTATGCGAGCATCATTGGCAGCCTTCGGTTTGCCACTGATTGTACTAGACCCGACATTGCCTATGTCGTGGGATTATTGTGCAGGTTTACCAGTAGACCTAGTATAGAGCACTGGCATGCTATTGAAAGGGTCATGAGATACCTTAAACGAACAATGAACCTTGGATTACATTATGAAAAGTTTCCAGCTGTACTTGAAGGATATTCAGATGCAGACTGGAATACTTTATCTGATGATTCTAAAGCGACCAGTGGCTATATATTTAGCATCGCTGGAGGAGCTGTTTCTTGGAAATCCAAGAAACAGACTATTTTGGCTCAGTCCACTATGGAGTCTGAGATGATAGCACTAGCCGCAGCTAGTGAAGAAGCAGAATATTTGAGAAATCTGTTAGCTGAGATTCCCTTATGGGAAAAACCGATACCGGCTGTGTTGATACATTGTGATAGTACCGCGGCTATTGCAAAAGTTCAGAACCGTTATTATAACGGTAAGAGACGACAAATACGTCGTAAGCACAGCACGGTTAGAGAGCTACTTTCTACAGGTACCGTTAGAGTAGATTACGTACGTAGTGAAGAAAATTTGGCAGATCCTTTGACGAAAGGACTGTCAAGAGAGAAAGTCCATAATTCTTCTAAAAGAATGGGACTATTGCCCTTAGATTGTTGACTCACGCACAATGGTAACCCGACCTAAATGACTGGAGATCCCAAGAAATAGGTTCAATGGGTAATAACAAGTTGTGTAGTGATAGAAGTTGAACATGCTATATAATAAACTAAGAAGCATGTATTCCTGAAGTGATAGAGGATGAGTTAATAGAAACTCTTAATGAGATCTATACTCTATTTGGAGTGGAGTACCTACCTTCAGGAGTACTCTTGATAGACTCACCTATGTGAATGTGGAAATGAGGCCGTTTCCTATGGAGTTTTGGGCAGAACTTCTAGAGCGTTCACTAAACTGGGATAGACGTGTATGGCCATAAATGCACGGGCTTATTTGATTGCACTATGGAAAAGATTGTGTGTGGTTTGATGTCAGGAATAGAGTTCAAGACTACGTGTCACTCTAGTAAAAACTGAATCTTATTCACTACGCAAAGGTTCAAGTCGGATGACACCTTTGTTTATGCACAGTCTTATGTGTTTAGAAACTGCTCGATAATATTTTAAAAATTCAAGTGGGGGATTGTTGGAAATATTGTGAATTATTTAAAACATGAAATAAGTGTATGATGGCTCCTATTTGTGAATAGTCCCACATCATGGGATTATATGGAAGAGGCAAGCTTATATACTTGTTTCTAAGAAGCTTTGATGGGGCCTTGGGCTCCCAATGCATGCTTTGTTGTGAGGAGGGAGCCCATGCATCATGACCACCACACACGCGCGCGCCCGACCGACCGACTCGACTCGACCCGACCCGGCCCGGCCCGGCTCGGCTCGGTTCGGTTCGGGCTCGGGCTTTGGGCTTTGGGCCTTGGCTATGTGGTGTAGACACTTATATTTTTGGTCCAGAAAACACTGCTATTTTCGAACCAGTTTTTAAATCAGGAATCTGAACCGATTTTTATATGACGCGGTAAAACTTTGACCAAGTAATTTCGCAGATCCGATTTTCCTCCACTGACCAGATTTTTCGAATACCCTGATCCCCGTCTATATATTATCATTAGATTAGACGAGATCTATACACAGAAAAATTCTGCATACTCTTTCTCCGCCATTAAAATACTCTTAAGAAATTTTCGAGCAGTAAAAACAGAAAGTTCAAATCTGCACTGATTTGTTTGTGCAAAGCAGATCAGTTATTAATCAGAGAGAGGCTGTTTTATCCTAGAGGCGGCGGCGGAAGTACGAACTGGTTTTGCACCACCGACCAGATCGCCGAATCGTCTTCAAGAAAGCGACGAAGTACGTGACTCAGCCATTGTTTTCCAACAATTTGAAGACGATCAGAAACAATGGCTTCGACAACAACTGTAGATGATGCTGCTCCTGCTTCTGCATTCCAGATCCCATTGGTGACTGCTGCTCCATTTCGTTTCGAAGGTCTGCACTTCAAACGCTGGCGTCAAAAGATGGAGTTCTACCTGACGGTGAGAAAGGTGGCTGCTGCTCTTACCACCGAGAAACCGCAGTTGCCAGACAAGCCTGACGGAACTGACGCAGCGCAGATGACATCCTGGAATGAACAATCGAAGCAGTTGCAAAGCTGGACAGAACAGGATTATTTGTGCAAAAATTTTATTCTGAACGGATTGAGCGATGATCTGTATGATTACTACAATTCAGAAGACAAGACAGCGAAGCAGATCTGGGAAGCACTGCAGAAGAAATACGATACAGAGGAGGCAGGGGCGAAGAAGTATGCTGTGAGCCGCTATCTGAAGTATCAGATGACAGACGATAGATCAATAGAGATGCAGTCTCATGAGCTGCAGAAAATAGCTCATGAGATCATCTCCGAAGGTATGTTTTTAGATGAACAGTTTCAAGTTGCTGTTATTATTGACAAACTTCCCCCAGGTTGGAAAGACTTTAAGAATTTCTTGCGCCATAAGACTAAGGAATTCTCCTTAGAGAGTCTGATTACTTGCCTTCGCATTGAGGAGGCAGCACGCAAACAGGGCCAGAAAGAGGAAGTGTTGTTTGTTTCAAACAACAACACTAAAAAGACCAAGCCCGCAGTTCTGAAACCAAATCAGAAATCTTTTAAGAATCAGAACAGACGCAACAATGGGAATCCGCAGGGAAACCCAAAAGGACAGCAAAAACCAGCCCAAAAGAATGACTCTGGACAGTTGTTTCTATGTTACAACTGTGGCAAACCAGGTCATATGGCACGAAAGTGTCGGAACAAGCCTAGCTCTGTACCACAGGCTAACTTGACTGAGGATGAGCCACTTATGGCTATGATTTCTGAGATTCACCTTGTTGGTGGATCAGATGGCTGGTGGATAGACACTGGTGCTTCTCGCCATGTCTGTTATGATCGTGCTATGTTCTCCACATACACGGCTGCTGATGATCAGAAAGTGCTGCTGGGAGATTCTCACACCACTAAAGTTGCTGGGGTTGGAAACGTGGAGATCAAGTTTACCTCTGGAAAGACTGTAATCCTCAAAGATGTTATGCATACTCCAGAGATGAGGAAGAATCTGGTTTCTGGCTATCTTCTCAATAAGGCAGGGTTCACTCAATTTATTGGTGCTGACTTGTATACTATAGTATATAAGGGAAACTTTGTGGGAAAGGGTTATGCTTGTGAGGGAATGTTCAAATTAAATGTTGAATTGAATAAAGTGAACAATTCTGCTTATATGTTGTGTGATTTTAATATTTGGCATTCTAGATTATGTCATGTTAATAAACGAATAATTAATAACATGAGCACTCTAGATATGATACCTAAGATAGCAGAATCTGAATCTGATAAATGTGAATTCTGTACATAAGCAAAAATCACTAAGAAACCTCACAAGTCTGTTGATAGAGAATCTGAACCCTTAGACTTGATCCATTCTGACATATGTGAACTTGATGGTACTTTGACTAGACATGGACATCGTTATTTTATCACTTTTATCGATGATTGTTCTGATTTCACATATGTATATCTTATGAAACATAAAAGTGATGCCTTTGAAATGTTCAAAACATTCAAAACTGAAATTGAGAATCAAGTAAATAGAAAGATTAAGAGACTTCGTAGTGATAGAGGAACAGAATATGAATCTAATTCAATTCTGGACTTCTATAAATTACATGGTATTGTACATGAGAGAACTACACCCTATTCACCTGAAATGAACGGTAAAGCTGAAAGAAAAAATAGGACTTTTACCGAATTAGTAGTGGCCATCCTACTAAATTCTGGTGCAGCAAAACATTGGTGGGGGGATATTTTATTGACTGTATGCTATGTTCTGAACAGAATCCCTAAATCTAAGAATAAAATTTCACCTTATGAAATTTTAAAGAATCATAAGCCCAATGTCTCATACTTTAGAACTTGGGGTTGTTTAGCATATGTTCGCATTCCAGACCCTAAGAGAATAAAATTGGCAAGTAGAGCATATGAATGTGCATTTATAGGCTATGCTATTAATAGCAAAGCATACAGATTTTATGACTTAAATGCACATAATATAATTGAATCAAATGATGCCGATTTTTATGAAACTAAATTTCCTTTTAAATTAAGGAATAGTGGGGGCACATCAAGTACGCCTATAAGAACAGAACTTGATAAAAGTTCTGAAGCTGAACCTAGAAGAAGTAAAAGAGCAAGAACCGAGAAAAACTTTGGCTCGGATTTTTGTGCTTTTACTATAGAGGAGGATCCATTAAACCTCCAAGAGGCCTTATCTTCTTTAGATGCCGATTTTTGGCGAGAGGCTATAAATGATGAGATGGATTCTCTGGAATCCAATAAGACTTGGCATTTGGCAGATTTACCCCCTGGTTGTAAATCTATAGGCTGTAAATGGGTGCTTAAAAAGAAACTAAAACCTGATGGTACTATAGATAAATACAAAGCACGACTAGTAGCTAAAGGTTTTAGACAAAAAGAAAATATAGATTTCTTTGACACTTTTTCACCTATAACTAGAATAACATCCATTCGGGTATTGATCTCACTTGCTTCCATTCATAACTTACTAATACACCAAATGGATGTTAAAACTGCCTTTTTGAACGGTGAATTAGACGAAGAAATTTATATGGACCAGCCTGAAGGATTTGTAGTACATGGTCAAGAACATAAAGTATGCAAGTTAGATAAATCATTATATGGTTTAAAACAAGCACCTAAACAATGGCATGAAAAATTTGATAACTTAATCATTTCAAATGATTTTAAAGTTAATGAAAGTGACAAATGCATTTATTACAAATATGAGAATGACATTTGCACCATTATATGCCTTTATGTAGATGACCTACTCATCTTTGGGTCAAACATTCATGCCATAAATTCAGTCAAATCCTTATTATGTGCCAATTTTGATATGAAAGATCTAGGTGAAGCGAGTGTAATCCTCGGTATTAAAATTACTAGGTCAGAAAAGGGAATTTCTTTGGATCAGTCTCATTACATTGAGAAGATACTAAAGAAATATAATTACTTTGACTGTAAACCCGCATGTACACCATACGATCCAAGTGTAAAGTTATTTAAGAACACTGGTGAAGGTGTAAGACAGTCTGATTATGCGAGCATCTTTGGCAGCCTTCGGTTTGCCACTGATTGTACTAGACCCGACATTGCCTATGTCGTGGGATTATTGTGCAGGTTTACCAGTAGACCTAGTATAGAGCACTGGCATGCTATTGAAAGGGTCATGAGATACCTTAAACGAACAATGAACCTTGGATTACATTATGAAAAGTTTCCAGCTGTACTTGAAGGATATTCAGATGCAGACTGGAATACTTTATCTGATGATTCTAAAGCGACCAGTGGCTATATATTTAGCATCGCTGGAGGAGCTGTTTCTTGGAAATCCAAGAAACAGACTATTTTGGCTCAGTCCACTATGGAGTCTGAGATGATAGCACTAGCCACAGCTAGTGAAGAAGCAGAATATTTGAGAAATCTGTTAGCTGAGATTCCCTTATGGGAAAAACCGATACCGGCTGTGTTGATACATTGTGATAGTACCGCGGCTATTGCAAAAGTTCAGAACCGTTATTATAACGGTAAGAGACGACAAATACGTCGTAAGCACAGCACGGTTAGAGAGCTACTTTCTACAGGTACCGTTAGAGTAGATTACGTACGTAGTGAAGAAAATTTGGCAGATCCTTTGACGAAAGGACTGTCAAGAGAGAAAGTCCATAATTCTTCTAAAAGAATGGGACTATTGCCCTTAGATTGTTGACTCACGCACAATGGTAACCCGACCTAAATGACTGGAGATCCCAAGAAATAGGTTCAATGGGTAATAACAAGTTGTGTAGTGATAGAAGTTGAACATGCTATATAATAAACTAAGAAGCATGTATTCCTGAAGTGATAGAGGATGAGTTAATAGAAACTCTTAATGAGATCTATACTCTATTTGGAGTGGAGTACCTACCTTCAGGAGTACTCTTGATAGACTCACCTATGTGAATGTGGAAATGAGGCCGTTTCCTATGGAGTTTTGGGCAGAACTTCTAGAGCGTTCACTAAACTGGGATAGACGTGTATGGCCATAAATGCACGGGCTTATTTGATTGCACTATGGAAAAGATTGTGTGTGGTTTGATGTCAGGAATAGAGTTCAAGACTACGTGTCACTCTAGTAAAAACTGAATCTTATTCACTACGCAAAGGTTCAAGTCGGATGACACCTTTGTTTATGCACAGTCTTATGTGTTTAGAAACTGCTCGATAATATTTTAAAAATTCAAGTGGGGGATTGTTGGAAATATTGTGAATTATTTAAAACATGAAATAAGTGTATGATGGCTCCTATTTGTGAATAGTCCCACATCATGGGATTATATGGAAGAGGCAAGCTTATATACTTGTTTCTAAGAAGCTTTGATGGGGCCTTGGGCTCCCAATGCATGCTTTGTTGTGAGGAGGGAGCCCATGCATCATGACCACCACACACGCGCGCGCCCGACCGACCGACTCGACTCGACCCGACCCGGCCCGGCTCGGTTCGGTTCGGGCTCGGGCTCGGGCTTTGGGCCTTGGCTATGTGGTGTAGACACTTATATTTTTGGTCCAGAAAACACTGCTATTTTCGAACCAGTTTTTAAATCAGGAATCTGAACCGATTTTTATATGACGCGGTAAAACTTTGACCAAGTATTTTCGCAGATCCGATTTTCCTCCACTGACCAGATTTTTCGAATACCCTGATCCCCGTCTATATATTATCATTAGATTAGACGAGATCTGTACACAGAAAAATTCTGCATACTCTTTCTCCGCCATTAAAATACTCTTAAGAAATTTTCGAGCAGTAAAAACAGAAAGTGCAAATCTGCACTGATTTGTTTGTGCAAAGCAGATCAGTTATTAATCAGAGAGAGGCTGTTTTATCCTAGAGGCGGCGGCGGAAGTACGAACTGGTTTTGCACCACCGACCAGATCGCCGAATCGTCTTCAAGAAAGCGACGAAGTACGTGACTCAGCCATTGTTTTCCAACAATATATATATATATATATTGATCAGAAATGTGGATACTCACCATCAAATTTACATGTTTCATTGTTTCTAGGTTCCACATAAATAAGTTGTTTAACTTAATAACATGCAGGCAGGAATAGTCTAAATCATAATATGAAAAATCAATAACTAAACAAGGGGGAGTTTACTCAAAGTTTTTATATTTGCTGTTTTTCCATGTTGTTGGTTCCAGACATGTACAAAGCTGCTTCACTACATAATGCAATTGGTTTTCACTTCTAATTCCAGTTTCAAGGCTTTAGTTTGCATCTTCTTCCATTTTTATTCTTCCTGTTTTGTTTTCAGGTCTCATGAATGAAATATGGGTGAGTTCATGATAAAAACTAGCGTAATTATATGTAAATAAAAATATATAAAATACAACTAGCTTGGTAGGCTTTATGCTGCCTAAAACTGCTGTATTGATTGAAACGGATGGATGTCTGAGCTGTTTTAACTTGATGGAAGAGATATTGTGTATGGTTACTTCATACAATCTTTTCCAGGTTTTTCATAGCTCGGCCAAAACTTTGCACATATATTTGTACCCAACCAGGTACTTTGATGTTTTTAAAACCAAATCTTAGCTCCTAAGCAACTCGTTCCATCACAGAATTAAGTACTAGCTACAATTTGATTTGAAAAAATAGTGCAGAAATGTGTATGAGCTATGCATTAGTTTGATTTGAAAGAATGAGTTATTTTCATACAGCTGTGCTTGAGTTTATTGATTTGAAAGAACAAAAAATAGTTGTGCTAGTGTGTAATGGAGAGAATATAGCTATGCAAGATTGAAAAGAAAATTTCCTATAGTTTAGTTGTGCCTAGCCTAGAGTTTTGTTTGTGATTTTCTTTCATCTACTATACGGCTAGACTTTGAAGTACATCCTGTTGTACACAGCACATGTTGGTTTGAAAATCTATGCTTTGTTCCTAAGCAACACAAGCTACAAAACTATGGTTTGATTACATAGGCTATCACAAATTTTCTAGCTTATGGAAAGAGGTGTTGTTGCTAATTGTTTTGATTGAAGTGAAGTGTTAGGTTAGATTGGGTAGATGTATACATGTACATCCATGTCCTTGTATGGTTTGACTATTGCTAACTTAGCTTCCGACTAGTTTTAAAGAATAAATGAGTACATATTACAATATTTTGAAAAAGCAATATATAGCTTCTAAGGCACATGTAAACTATTTAGCTATGCAAACTAGCAAGTCAATACATACATCAAATATTCTTATTTGTTATGCAATCTACAACTAATATTATATTTACATGTATTTTTAAACAAATTTTAGATACCAAAAAGTCAAATTAGCATTATTTGCATATATTAAATACGTAAGTAAAAATCTACACATAAGAGTCTTAACTAATTGCTATACTAATTATAATATTCAAATCTAATATATTCTATATTTTAGTTTAAAACACATTAAAAATATAAAACAAAATCATACGACATTATTTACCGCTTAACCAAGTTAGCTAAAAATCAGGACATTACACAAAGCAATAGATGAGATCAAATGCCTATACTTCCCTCTCTATCTAGAAGGCGTAGCATCATTAGGGTTCACGAAGCTGCCGCCCAAGTTTGTTGATCGGTTTGCTGATTTGACTCTGAAATTCAAAGAGCATTTTAGGCTACAAGCTACGTACGAAAACCAAGGATGTGATTTCTCTAAAATCAATGGAATAGAATCCAGGAGAGCTTGTTAAAGCTTTCCTCAAGAGATTCAACACTGCTTTGTCCGAGGTGGGGAATCTCGAGTCTCGCATGATCTTAATGTCTATAATCGGCGCCATAGACAAAAAGAGCGAATTTGGTAGATGGATTAAAATGAAAGAACCAAATACGTTTGAGAAATTCTATAAAAAAAGTAGAGTAGTATATGAGAGTGGATGATGATCCTGTGCCTCTTCAGATTATTAATGGTAAAAAACTTCGTGAAGCTTCTAAAAATGCTACTACTCAACACAATCAGAAGAACCCCGGTGGTCAAAAGAGAGGAAACGATGGGAAAGATAGTCGAGATGGCAAGAAGACTTTGTTTCTTTACACCCGCTAAATTCACCCCCCGAATGATACTCCGGAAAACATTCATTTTGCTACCAATGATACAGAATACTATCCAAAAGCACCACTGCTGGGTACTTCTAAGAAAGCATTGAATTCTTGAAAATTCTGTTGCTTTCATAATCAACCCGGGAACGATACTAATGAATGCTGACACTTAAAGAACCTCATCGAGGAATTGATCAGGAAAAACATGTTGCAGCAGTATGTAAAGAATCTGCAAGCAATAAATCCTTTTGCAGCTGCCCAGGGGCAAGGGACATCAAATGGTCAATCCGGTCCAAGCAACGGAGCTCCCGCTCAAACCAAAGGCCGGTGATCAACTGATAACCGATGGTGGTGCTTCAATTTCAATGGCTGGGAATAAGCGATCATCATCACCACAACTTTATTTCATGCTATATTCCAAAATTCTTGTAAAATAGTCTGTAATATTTTATAAACATTGTACTGGACATTAGCTCTATGACTAAAAGCATATTTTCCTAAATAAATCTCTCACTTGCAAGTCAAATCAAAATGTGCTTAAAGATGATTTTATATCGTGGGTCATCTGTCGAGCGCTTTTTCTCCTAAAATCTGACAAAATGTAGCAACCCCAGCAACACTAGTTCAAGCGCCAAATGGAAAAAATAAAAAGGGACTACCTTGAAAAGTGAATAGGAAGAGTCACAAATATTCAAACAACAAATAGGCGCCATGACAAACAAACGAGAGGGTTGTAACTTTTGTTAAATGGGTACTTTCCCAAATGAAAGGTCCAATGCCCCAGCTCCTCAATTGAGATAGCCTGCCAAGTCAAGCGTCTGATGGCGCCAACCTGGCAAAACGATGCAACAAGAAAAATCCTCCCAAGCGAGACAAACGTCTCCCAAGTGAAGCAATTTTCCCTAGTGAAAATATAAGGCCTCCCCTAGCGGGGGCACAAAATATAAGACCTCCCATAGAGGGGGCCACAAAATAAAAGTCCGCCCTAGCGGGGGCACAAAATATAAGGCCCCCCTAGTGGGGGCACAAAATAAGTCCTCCCCTATCGAGGGCACAAAATATAAGACCTCCCTAATGGGGGAACTAAATATAAGTCCTCCCCGGCCGGGTACAAAATATAAGTCCTCCCCTCGTGGGGGCACAAAATAAAAGTCCTTCCCTAGCGGGGGCACTAAATATAAGTCCTCCCGGGGGCACACTAAATATAAGTTTTCCCCTAGCGAGGGCACAAAATATAAGTCCTCCCCTAGCGAGGGCACAAAATATAAGTCATCCCCTAGCGGGGGCACAGAATTCAAAGTCCCCCCCTAGTAGGGGCACTAAAAGCAAAGACCTCACCGAGTGAGGGCATAAAGGTACAAAAACTTCTCCAAGTAGAAGCCCAAAACCAGCTACTAAAGTTGGATTCCTATTGTATTGACAAAACTCAAATCGAAGCTCCAATCTGAGTACAGGTGCACGTTTCATAAAACATAAACCGTCGTACAAAATTACACAAGTCAATAAAAGAGCAAAGCTTGAAATTCATGATCGATATATATATATATATATATATATATATATATATATATATCGATTAGCAGAATTCGAGTGTCGTTGCGAATCTAAATGAGAATATCGTGTACATGCAGATGAAGTTCAACGAATTATAAAACAGTTGAATAAATCATTTCTGTAAAAATGCCTCATTCAATTCAGAACAAGAAATTCACTGTAGTAATTTTTTTAATGATTAACTAATCTATTATCGACGTAGGCAGTCGATGACAAAACATTCGCCTAAGTACATGCAATGTTGTTGTTGTTGTTCTGGAACAGGTTGTAGTAGTTAAAAGGCATGCGTGACTTATTAGTTATGGGTTCAAGCTGTTGTTATTTGCTTTAGAAAGTGTGCTTCGCTTCAAAATAAGTTCAACGAACGAACAAATCTTCGGAACAAACAATCCATTATGGATCGGGCATAACCGATCCGTAATAGACATCTTATTATAACATCTGAGCCTTGACCAAAATTGAAGCGTTCACATACTTAGGCAACATCAACAAACAACAAATTTAAAGTCCAAAATTGAAGAGCCTACTAGTGCAAAAATCATTGCGATAACATTGAGTTGCGAGCATTTCAAAGATAAATTTAAATCTCAAAAAGCTAAGATGGGATTCCAGCATAGCAAGCAGAGAACAAACTACAAAGTTTTCGAATTCTAAACACATCAGTAAAGTCTTCATTATTGACAAGCAGCCAATACTATGTCATGAACCAGTGTCAAAGATAAATTCGAGACCCATGCTTTCAATATCTAAACAGCCAGAGTCGAGATCTGGTTTCGACTGTAAAGCAATGAGATCGACCATTCAGCTTGATCCCAAAAATCCAACTCAGACTCTAGAATTCTGACCTCTAATTCAATAATAGAGACACCAATGACCAGGAGACTAACCCTCCAGAATTAACCTGTATCCAATCTGCTATCAAGAAATCCGCTATTAAGACTTTTTTCCAAATTTGATACACAAGAAAGTATCTAATACATACATGTACGTTCAAAAATGCATGTCACGACCCAAAATACAATAGGCACTCGACACACACACACACGCGCGCGCACACACACACATAAAGGCTATTTCTTATCCATCAAAAAATAAGTATAGACGATCTATCAATTTATGGCAGTCATTTCGAAGTTTATATTTGTCACAAGCAAAAAAATAAATTTCAAGGGAAAAATGTTAACTCCGTTATAAAACATGGTCTCAAAATCATGTTTTATTGCACAGAAGAGTGATAAATCATTTATATTTACAAAGCGATGGACCGGGTAACATTTTAATATAAGTCGGGCGTAAATTATATGATGGTTCAGACATGAATTTTGTGTATGGATCAGACACAAAATGGTAGCATGGATCAGTCGGTTGTCCGCTGATGGATCGGAGGCCTTCACTGGTGATGGATCGACCACCTATATTGCTGATGGATTAGTAGGCCACGTTATAAACTATGGATCGATATCACGTATTAATAATGGGTCGGTCGGAACTCATTCACGGACCGACACTTAATAAAAACATATGGATCGGTCACAAAACCTTGACATGGATCGGAGCTTTAATTAACAGCGCCACGTGGCAATATGTGAAAGCCATGAGATATCCACATACATATGGAACAGAACCTTAGTTTCCACTATATGAAGCGATGTCACATCATATTCAAGCTGTTTCGGCATAATGCAGAAACAATACCACCTCCATAACCGAACGACATGGCACGCATATGAAAGTTTGGTTCAACATGAGTCGGATAGTTTTCATGTTAATGAGTTGGTCATTCATACTGTGGACCGGCAACATGTAACGTAAGGCATTCAGCATGAGCAGGATGGATTTACAGTCCAAATATGGGCTCAATGAAGTGCGAGTATAAGTGTATGCAAGTCGACGGTTCTTATGTTATAGTTCGGTCCTAAACAAACAAGTATGAGTCGACATATTTTCCATGCATGGGTCGATCTATACTCTCAAGTACATGGGTCCGCTCTATAGATCATGTTGAAGCTAGCAATGGGTTGGTTCAATTTTATTTGATGAATATAAAGACAACATGTATCTCACGAGTACCGTATGTGTTGATTGAATTAGAAAATGTATGTTGCGTGAATCAATTGAATATAGCGTAAGTCATGGATTGAAATTGTATTTCATATGTATGGCCGGATGTATATGACGTGAATATGTGCCCATAATGTAATTTACAGCAAGCCTATAACAAGAGTGCCACGTGACCGCAAATGTGTGATGGGTTGTTTTGAGTAATACAAATATGGACGCAGCAGCTCAAGAAGGCTTCGTGGTTGCACCAGGACCATCGCTATTGTTAGAAGTGACAGCTATACACAATTGAATTAATGGATCAGAAGTGTCGTTGAAAGATGGATCGGTTCTATTTCTAAACGATGGGTCGGTTGTAAATAATAAGGCGGTGTCATTTCTGTTAGTTCAATGGGTCAGCAGTAAAAGTGTATATGGGTCGGTATGTTAAATGGATCGGTCACAAATTCAGGCAGTGGGATTTTCGTAAATATCTTTATGACCGACCCACAGCCTGCAAACCACATTTTCATCTTTGTCACTACCTCCAAACTACACCTATAAATGTCCCCACTTCTCCACAATTCAAGGGACCGATTTTTGAAACCCGAAGGGCTTCCATTTTCACTTCTCCACCACTCCAAATCACTCTAACCTCCATTAATTCTCTCTAAAGCTTAGATCCATAACAAAATCATCATGGAACCAATGAAGATCATCTAATTGTCCAAGTGGTTGAAGATATATACAACAACCATCACAAATCAAGAGATCTCGCCGATTCCTTCGTGAATTCAAGTGAAATTAAGAGCAAAAAAGAGAGAAAATAAAAGAGATTATTATAAAAGGGTGAAATGAGTGAAATGAATGAAATCATGTACTTTGTAAATTCAAAAATGATAATGAAAATTGCTTCCATAGTGGACATAGGTCGATTTTGAGCCGAACCACTCTAAAATCTCCTTGTCTTTACTTGCATTGTACGTTTGTGGCTCTATATTTTTAGTTTTTACTCTTTTGTGAAGTGTTGCAAAAACACCTTGGGTGTTGGTGTCATTTTTTGATATCAACAAGTGGTTTAGGTACCTAAAATATGATACGTTTTGAAATCTCAATAAATCATGTATAGAACTGACAATAAATAATCATCGATGATAAATTAATAAATAATAATGCGCATATATTTACAAATAAATTAAAAATCACATGTGAGAGAGAAACATGATTGATCGTCATGAAGTTCTCCTAAATAAGAAATAGGGACCTGTAGTCCATAAGATAAAAAAAATGATAAAAGCACACTAAAGTTATTGAAACATCATACAGTGTCAACATGTTATGTGCCATCAGCATTGCACTTTCAGAGATAATTGAATTGATTAAAGTAGTGAAAGTATTTAAAACATTTACAATACCCTGAAGGTATAAATGATGAAAGCATACAAATTCTGAAAGAATTTAAATAACACTAGTATTTAATAAAGAATGCAAAGAACAAGAAATATATATTACAACATTCTTTTAAATATTGTTGTGATGAAAATATTGATATAATTCATGATGAGTATATTACTTCCTGCTTTCAAGAATTGTTGTAATGAAACTCTTAATATCCATTGAAGTGGTAGTTGTTATATGCAAAACTTATTAAAATATATGTTCCCGAAGAATACTAATAAAATTTGTCATTATAAAGATTAATGATAAGGACATAGATGTTTGCGAACAAATTGAACAATTGTAAATAATTATTTAATTCGTTCGGCTTTCCTAAACAATAAGGGTTGTTGTAAAGGTTGTCGAACTCTAGGACCAAAATTATTTTAGCTAATAAATCCAATTAGATTATTCTGAAAGTTTGATTTTTGAAAACAACAGAAAATAAATAAAAAGAGAAAGTTTTCTAAAATAGATGAAAATAATTAGGGAGTAATGACATAAACTGGATTAATAATCATCAATAGCCAAACAGATTAATATAGATCTAACTCAAGTTTTTGTCATAAATATGAATCAACAGCAATTAGGATTTTAGATAAAAACATGTGAATAACAACAAGCATTATCTGGACGGGTTTACTTGCCTTGTTGTAATTTCCTGTTATCATATAGATGCCGAGTTTGATGACATGCCAAAATATCATTCGATATATGATTAAATCCTTCGCATTTGAACTGAAATGATTTTGATCTTGCTCGATTTTCTGGTAATAATATTCTGGGAACAAAAATAGATTCAACTATAGATAAATATAAATTTATTATAAATTTTATTTGCCTCAGAATTTTGATGTGTTTCACATCATTGTTCTAGACTTGGTTCGATATATATTTATTCAATTGAGTCTAGACTACTTGTGTAATGACCTGAACTTCCCCGTAAAAAGCCCGGACTGTCTGAGAACACGACAAATCAGAACACAAACAGAAGAACATTTCATTGCTTATTACAACACTTTCATCAGAGTACAAATACAGAGTATGAACAAATAATATACGTTTGAAAAATATCAAAGATTTATAAATTTACAATGCAGTGGAAAATAATACAAAACACAACTGAAAGAGATACACGGATACAGAGCTTTCCGAATATCATTCCAGCTGTAAACTAGGATCCTGTGAATATAAATCTACAAAACCAAAACTACTAGCTGCCTGTGTGGAAAATAGGAGCACCCAGAGTTTAAGTTAAAACAATAAACTCTAGGTCAGTCATGTGACTGGTGTGAGAACTAAAACAGTTATTTAAAACTTTATTTTAAAATCAGATATATTAAGGGACAACGCCGTATAACACGGAATGAGTTTCCTCCTAAGAATACCAGTGCATATAACAAAAAGCGCAATGCTTTTTGGAAAAAATGAAGCTATTATAAAATTTAGGTCCCATCACACAATGCAACGCAAGCTGGAGGATAGAGTTTTTACTTTATAATAGCCAAACATGCTTGGTACGTTTAAAACAAATCATTTTGACACTATTATAGTGTAAAGTGTATGAAGATAACTTCAAATATAAATGTATCAATCATAGACGGCATAGTGCCCTCATCCCACTATGTCGCCATACTAGACTCTACAAATAAAACTGAATATCACGTATTGGGAATTGGATTTCCGTCATGAGTCGATGCCAGAGATGACTCCTCACCGCTTCGAGACACTCTAGCCAATGTCTCAGGACTCCCCGCAGAGAACCCTTGGATCGGTTGGGCCGGTCCTCCCTTACATTTGAGGATTAGTTACTCCTGAACACACGTTTCCCGGTCCTATCGGACCTATATCCATCGGCTCTGTAGAGACCGATATATCTGAGTCGCCTCACAGTCCAACAACCACACAGGTAAAAATATAAAAATGTCAGGGCTTGCAAAACCCTGACACTGCCCATAGCTAGAAAGAAACGTCATGTTCTCCCAACGGTCCGATCCCCTTTTTTAACTCATACCGAGGTGTGAGGCTCGCGAATTAACGCTATACACAAAGCTATGATATATTAAATTCATGCTTTGATCATCAACCACAAGACTTTGCTTTTCAATAGAAGCCTTGATCATCTGTATCTCAGCATGCCACACAGGCACTACACTATATTGTCAATTTTGCCACAACTAAATGCGGAAGAATTGCCACGGTCTAATGCCGTGGCAATTTTGGAGCGGGCTTCAGCCATGAAAAAATGGGTAAGCACGGCTTTGGCTCGTGGTAGTTCTGAAATGGGTATGGACCGTTCCAACAGGAAGGAAAAAGTTTCATTGTTCCCGTGCTCTTTTGTCCTAATTATTTCATGCCCCTACAAAAAAAAAAAAACATGACTGCTAAATGCAATAAAAAATTTCTCCATACAGTAAACGTCAATTACAGATTAGCCCTTGCTAATATTAAATGACCTGATGGCTCATTATTGGAGTAGACAGCTGCGCGACACCATTTCCCAGAAAAGACACTAATAGTGATTACTGCATGGAGGAATTTTTTTACTGCATTTAGCAAAGACAGAAAATAAGTGAATGATATAAGTGCATGGAGGAAATTTTGCTACATTTGGCACCACCCAGGAAAAAAAAAAGCGCTCAGATCTATCTTAGGCTCATCCAAAACCACTCACTGCTGCTTCGATTTCACGAATCTGTTCCAGCTACTATTTCGCATTTTCCTCTCATTCGATTCTCAGTGAAGTAATTTTTCAGGTATTTTTCTATTGTTGTAATTACAATCGAAACCCTAATATGATTTCATTCAAATCGATTATGTTTGATAATTATTCTCTTGTTGTAATATTATTGAAATCGAAACTCTAACTTATATGATTATGTTTACCGATCACTTTTGTATGTTAAGTCAGCGTTCTAAGATTTCTTTTAAACCCTTTTCGACCTTATTTTGTTTACATCATTATGTGATTTATTCCAGAAATGAAACCGAGTTAGTCTGATGTCTAATTGTGTATCAGAGGATTATTTTGTATTCGGTTTTTGTTTGGCTTGCACTCTTCTTTAATCTACAGATCAGCCATGTTGCCCACGGATGCTCCTCGCTAGTGGTCCGCTTTGTTCATGCATGATGTCTATTAGGTAACAAAACCAAATCTACAACTCTGTATTTCTATTTCCAGATTATGCAAATGAATTTGTTAACTTTTATATTTCCTTTTTAAATTTGACTGTTTTTCTTAGTACTATTAATGCTTATTTGTTCTGTACTTTGAATTGCAATAAAAATTGTGTTATGAAATTGTATGCAAAATACTTGTTACTCGGTTCATACCCGGCCTTAGCGTGTATTATCAAGTTTTCGAGCTCCTGGTGGGTAAGTTCGACCAATTATTCGGTTTTAAATGTTCCTAGTGGTGGTGAAGGTTTCATGGAAATTTTCTCCCAATTGTATGTTTGAGTGTCTATAGCCATATTTTGTTTGGAACTGTTATTTTTGCTGCTGCATAAAAAATGAATAGAGGATTTATTCGTTTTTATGGATTTAGGTTCCTCTCTTTCCTTTCTTAAAAAATCAGCAGGAAATACACATGTAGATAAGATTTTGGACTCCATCACAATCTGAATTTGATTGTCTACAACAATGAATTCATAACTATCTAATTTATAGACTGATAATATATGAAATTATGAATGTAAAACAAATAAACAAATGCCAACTAGCGAATCAGTGGATGTGATACGGCTTGTAAGCTTCGTTTAGTATTATGCTTTTCATGATTATTGTCCTGGTTCTAAACCTCACAATGGTGATCTGAGAAATGTGATACAGCGTGAGCATCCTATGGTTGTAATTTAAGAATTTAGTGCAAGTATAACTATCTAATAAAGTTAGGACAGTGATAAGTAAACACATTACCATCAAAGAATATAAACACAAACTCTAACCATTGAACGAACGGATCAGATGCTGCACATGCAGGGTCAGCCTTAGCAAACTGATTGACGTATTGGATGTTATTTTTGTATAAAATGAAGATATATGAAATAAACCATTAGGCATGTACCAGAAAAGCAGGAGCATTAATGTAAACAAGGAAGAAAACTTTCCATTACAGGATGGCCGATTATTGTCCATGAACAATGAAAATTTAAAAAACAAATGTCAGTTAATAATGAGGAGAAAGATAAAAGGTTGTAAATTCAAAACAATGATTAACTCAATGAAGAAACAAAATTGTTTCCGGTAACCAAAAAAAAAAAAAATCAGTTTCAAAATTTGGATGCATGCATTTATCCTACGCTCATATATTTTCTCCTACGTGCCCATTGGCAATCAACCAAGTAACCAACTTCTTTGGATTTAACAGATGGATCTTGTTAGGTCTAACTTACCCCATCAGTACATGTGCACTGAAACCAGTATTCATAAGTTGTAGCAGCCCAGTCATTTTTTTTCTTTCCTCCACTGCTGCTGCTGCTGGGGAGCAGCCTTCTCTTTATAGCAGCGGCTATGCTGCTGCTGCTTCTTTTTTCTTTTCCTTCTTTTTTTGTTTTTTATGGTCTTTAAAACTTGAACTGTTACTTTAGTATATTATATTTTGGATATTACTGAAGGTACTACTAAAATTTATACACATACATTGAATATGATCTTCTGTAATGTTAATAAAGTGTGTAATCTCTTATATGGTCATATCATAGATTTTTAATCGATTCAAGTGTGATGAAAGAACATTTGAGAAGTTGTTGTATATACGTGTTACATTTGGACAGTCATGTAAATTTCATATAATTTGTTTATGAAGATGTGTACAGGCAGATTATAATTTCACCGAGGCATGGTGACATAAGCTACAAACTTTAGTTGGTTAATTAGTTGTTTCCTTCTCATTTTCTTCCTTTAGCTGACCCATTGATTAATTATGTCTTATTATATTCGAGGATAGAAAATGTCTTCCAAGACAATTAAATTATTTTGAGTTTATTGTTTATAATTTAAACTAGTTGCAGGGTCAAGTTTCACCCATAATAATGCGTTTAAGTATATTTATGTCTATTAAGCTGCGCTATACATCTATTTTTGGACGTTTCCCTAATTGATTTTAAAAAATAGAAGAGTAAAAAATAATTGTGGTTTTATGTCAACTATTTGAAGCGCCACAAGATAGAGTTTTTTTTTTTTTTCATTTAACGAAAACATTTGCAATTTCTTCACAACCCTTATATGTCTATTGTTTTGAAAATTAAAATAAAGCAGCCAATAACTAAAGTGTTCGGATCACATCCATAAATTTATGACTGTCATATTAAAAGGACTGTAGATGAAATTACTACTATGGTGATTTTTGGAAAATTTGTCAAATTCGCGATGAACTACCACTCTAGTTTGAGAAGATAATTCTCATCTAAATGCTAAACATGGAGCAGGAAAGGTGTCACCAATTAAGAAATGAGAACAGTTCATTGCCTTAACATGTAGCAGGACATAAGAAAGAGGATAATCAAGGCTTAACAATAAACAAAACAAGCAACAAAACGAGTACAAGTACCCTTAAGCAAAGACAATAGTAGATCTTAAGTAGCCTACTTAATTAATTAAACTGATCATGCGCACATATACACAAAAATTATTGGTCATAACAACAATATCTTGCATAAAACTTTGTTGCCGCATCACATTAATATCTTGTGAATCAATAACATACACGAACAAAAACAGAAACAACATGAGCATTACAACTAATTATAATGATAACGATAACAGACACTCCGCAGTTTTGAGAGTCCATTAATGGGGAAGGGTTTTCCGCCGCCGACTCTTTCCTCCTTCTGATTTTCTCTTCGTCTTCTCAAATCTTACCCTCCATCTCCACGTATCGTCCTCTATTAGCTTATCTCCTCATCCGCCGCTTTTCTTTTGCCTTTTCTCTGGTTGTGATTTCCTGATTTTCCGTTTGTAGATTGCTTTTCCGGTCTTCTATCACCATTCTTGTTACCGCTGCTCCCTCAACTCAGTCTCGCTTTCTCCGTCAGATCTGTATCTATCGACTGCTATCTTCAATCGCTGATGCTCTTGAGCCCCTCTTAGCTAGGGTTTGCTGGTTCAGCAAAGTGAGTTGGTTGGTTGGCAGTCTCTTCTCAGATCTGATTTTTTTTTGCTTTGTTTGTGGGACTAGTCCATCGAGCTGCAGGTTCTCCTTCTGTTCAACCTTTTATTCCATCTTCCTGCTTACATTGAGCCCAAATCGAAGGTCTTTTTCTCCTTGTCTTGCTTCAGTTTACGCTTCCTATCTCTGCTTTTATTTTGGAGTGCAGTTCCGCCTTCGACCATGATCTACACTGTGTCACGTCATTCTTGGTCTGGTAAGCTAGCTATCTTTCACTGAGTAGTGTGTTCATCATCTTTCGGTGAACTATTGCTTGTGTCTTGGCTTATCAGCCTATGGGATGATTGTGCTGGTATGTTGTGGTTTGGAGGTATTCTTTGTACTCTATGATGTCGTCTTGTTCGCTTCCTTTCGCGGTCTGTACTGAGACATTGGAGGAACTGGATTTTCGATGCTCTTTGTGTTATCTCTTTTGAAGATTGGATTTGGCTTTGTCTTTGGTTGAATGGGAGTCTATCCATGCTTTATCTGTGTTACTATGTTTTGCTATGGGATCTAGTCTCTGTTGTCTTTGGCTGCTGGTTTGTTCTTGGAGTACTATGATGTTTATTGCGGCTTCTTGGGTTGTGGTGGTGCTCAAGCTTGGTGATAGGATGACTGTTTTGTAATGTCTGTTTGGTTATGTTTTGCTTTTCTGTTTCTAAAAAACAAAAAAAAAAAAAAAAAAACATGCTTTACTGATATTTGCCTACATATCATAAATAACAACAACAAAGGTCAACTAGAAAAATAAAAAATTGCAGCTATAGCAAAGGTGAACTAGAAAAAATTCATGAGCCTGTCCTCACCCTGATTCTCTTCCCATGAGACATGTCTAATCATGTGGTGTTTCGTTTCACTAAGCGAAACACTCTCTCTTACCAGGTAGGACACACTTCCCCTTGGCTTGAAATTCTCCCAACAACTGATTCACTACCAATTGAATCACTATTAATGCAAAAAACCGATCTCGAGCTTCTCTGGTAGTTCCGGTCTAGCAATTAGTTGGTCGTGTTCTGCCTCGTTATTCGTTGCTTCAAATCTTTGACTAGTTGCATCAGTTAACTTCCTCTCTTGTCAAATCAGAATCATGATTTTTGCAGTGGGTTAGTGATCATTTAATGCCTCCTTATCATATACTTGCACTTTGAGTGCTTCTTCCTCTATCGGTTCTGTTTCATCATCTAGAATAATAAATTTTGCTATAAAATATGTTAGTGCTTACTGAAAGTAATGGCTTAATTTCCTGGATGCAATCAATAAATAGTACATTAATTTCTTTTGGTTTATGGTATCTAGTTTATGGTCGTTATTTTCTACTGCAATTTTTATTTTTATAGTATTCTTGTTTACATGAACTTCTTCAAGCATTGCAAGGTCATTCAGTAGTTGATTTAGTTTGAATGTGAATTTCTATCCAGTCCAAAACTAAATGATAGCTTGGTTGTATAATTTTTTTTTTAAAAAAAAAAAATCCTATCTTGTTCATTAGTTATTTAATACAGGTGCCTAAATCATTTAGAAAAAAAAAAAAAAAACTACTCAAAGAATTCATAATTAAATAGTCATACAAAGTGAGAACCATAAATTTTACCGTCACAGCAATCCATATTTTCTGTTGCATTGAAAGATATAATAAACCTTAAATTACATAAATGTTGATACCAAGGGTATGAGTTGATTCATGCAAGATGGGCAACGCTTTGTGCTGCTGGTTTCATCATCCGTGAAGCCTTCAACAAATATGGTGCTAATTGCGGGCCAGAAGCTGGTTGGGTCTAGGTATATTTATATGACATAACATGAATCCATGAAATGTGTACGTAAAAATATGAAATATCTTATTGGTTTATGCATACACAGACTGGTGCTCTTCTTCTTGATGGAAACACATTGAACTACTTTGGAAAAAACATCCCAATCAACCTGGTTGTTGTTGTTGCTGAAATTGTACTCTTAGGTCGTGCCGAGCACTACAGAATCACCAATGGCCTGGTATGCATGCATGGTTAAATAAAATGAATATCAGTAGTATGTGCATGAAATCTGATATGGAATTGTTCCTTTAGGTGTAACAAAATCATGAACAAAAAGCAAAGACTCCAAACAAAATCATGAATATCCAATTCCTCCATGTCTGCGGATATGAGGATTTAATAGCTAGTGATAAAAAGGAGATAACTGTGAGTGGAACATGCTGTCATTTTTCTTTGTTTTATGTACTTTTGAAAGTTACGCTTGAGGTGTTATATTTTTTTTCCATTTGCTTTTGCTAATTAGTATTGATACCCATATTGATAACCTAAAGGAATTCTTTCTCCCTAGCTCTAGGTAAGATAACCATAAAATAGCAGCTATTTGATGAAAAATGATATTCCTAATTGGCCATTGATCTAGGGTTGGTTCCTACGTCATGTAAATTTGTTAGCATAGTTCATTAGTAAGCCATCTCCAGTCATCTACAATTGCTAAAGTGGTTGCAGAGTTCAGGCATACTCATCTGATACATGGCTTCTATAGCAGGTTCATTTTATCTCGACTTTGTAGGTATTGGCTGATACATCATCCTTTTGGTCTTACTTTCCTAAGAAACACCATGGATAATTGTACCAACTGCCTAATCAACGCAGAAAGCAGAAAAAAAATGGTGCCAGTATATAGTATAGTGTGCTAGTGTCTTGATACATTATTTCTTCATGCATAGCGAAACCTGCTACTTCTAGTTTTTACTATTTTATATAAGTGGTGCAAAGCTGCTTGCATATATTTACAATTATTTTTCACCACAATTTTTAACTTTTAGAATAGGAAGAACAAGTACGAAAACTGTAGTATGCTGAATTGCACATGGATGGAAGTGAGGGTGCACTGTTTGTCTATGAATGAACCTTGATTGATAAGGCAAATAATATATGCAACATTATATGCTTATGTTTTGCTAAATTACAGTGGAAATAATTTAATATTTCTTTGATATATGCTGTGAATACAAATACGAATACAAATTACAGTGAATGCAATATGAATGTTTAATATTTACAGTAACGCGTATCAGGTTGTGGTTGTAGAATGATTATCCTGTAAACTGATATTTTAAGTAATATCTCTAAGTCGATCAAAACCTGAAAATTATTACTAGAAATGATTTACAACTTTTCACTTATTTTACTTGTAAGTTTGATGTCAAGTTTTAATGAAGATGAATTCTTAATAACAGTGTTTGAAGTTTGAGTTTCTTGCATAAACTAAGTAGATAATAACACTTGGTTAAATTTTAAGGCTAAGGCCCTGTTTATCGAGAATTTTAAGGCTCAAACACTCAAATAACGCTTTGTTGCTTCAAACTGATTTCTTATGACTATTTAAACAGGAAAACCGAAGAGCATAGGCTAAAGGAGCAGAAGCCAAAAGCAAATGAAAATTAGCTTGCGATGAATGAATGAGAGGAGTTCCAACTTAGCTTTCAGGGTTTTGCACTATGGAGCTGTGTATTGTTTGTCGGTATCAACAATTGTATCTGTGATTGTGTTTTAGCTTTGTTTAACAGTTGCTTGTGTATCGGTTTTTGGATCTTAACTAAGAGCCTTGTTTGTCAGCATTAACATTTGTATATGTGATTGTGTTATAACTTTGTTTGATAGTTGCTTGTGTTTCGATTATTGGATCTTAATTAAGAACCTTGCATGATGGTTGCTTGTGTTTCGACTTTGGAAACATCACTAAATGTTGTGCTAATTAAGTATGATTGGTTCATTTGAACTTTGTAAATTTGTAGCTATGAGGATTACAATTTATATCGGTTGGTACGACCCGTTCATAAATTTGTATTGGTGGGTATAACCTGTTCATATTTTGTCCAAATCGGATCTTTATGCATTAGGTATAGGAATCTGATTAGCATGCAGTTTTTCCAATTGAATTTAGCCATGGTCCAAAGTCATGGCTAAATCATTTTAGAAAAATAGGATTTAAATTTTCCGTGGTTGTAAGTCGTGGAAAATTGATATTTTGCAACGGACCAAGCCGTGACAAAACATAAATCTACCACGGCTTTGGGTCGTGCCAAAGCCGTGGCAAAATTTTTGCCACGCCCAGTTTTGCCATGGCCTGAAGCCGTGGCAAAACTAATTAGCCACGGTCCAAAGTCGTGACAAAACTGCCTTCATGGTGTAGTGAGGCAATTCACATCATGCGACTGATGTTTATCGACACATAACCTCTGAGCTCGTACGTCTCAGAGAAGGGTGTTAAGTAAGAGAATAAATTCTCCGCCGCCAAACAGATATATTTAATAGAGATCAATCAACAAAGAACAAAATCCAATGTCAGACATGCATCCATTTACAAGTTCGTTCTGCGTCTGAACGAAACCGGGGGCACCTTATTCCTCGTCCCGTATGTCCAATACAGGAGAGAGGTCCTCGCATATCTGGTCGATCTCCAAGTACGTCTGGACGATCACCACTTATTACCTTGTCTTGGGTGTATAGCCCAATCAAGACATCAATAATCATCCAAACGATGTGAAGACCTTCGGTCTTCAACCACCGTCTTTATCTTCGACTTATTGTCGAATCAGTTATTCAGAATGGGTATAAACCGGGCCTTTTCGAATAACTCGCGTATATAATAAATAAGTGCTAAATAAACACAACATACGCCTCGTTCCAATTCTGAATATTCTTTTATTTAAATACTCATATCCTTTGGGAAAGGTTCCCATTAATTTTATCAAAGATAAATTCTTTAAATTTATTCTTTAATATTCCTTTGGATATCAATTCAAACCATTTTAAGTTTTTCCAAACTAGTCGGGATTAGCACACCTTACCGAAGTAATCATTTGTTTAATTTCCCAATCCCAACTTATTCATCCCATAGAGCAAAACTGGTCATACTCCATATCTAACACCACGGTGTTATCGGTAAATTTAATTACCATTTTCCGTTCAAATCTGTTTAAAGATTTAACTATCGCTTGGAGCAAAACTAGTGCTACTCCATTCTCGATCATTTCCCGAATTTGATAATTTAAATTATCACATTCTCGTTTCAATCTAATCAAAGATTCATTAAAACTCCCGTTAGTTTTAATCTTCCCAAAATTCAATGCTAATGATTATTTAACTTTGGAAACACTAACATGTTGCATCGACAATCTACACCGTACTATTGATTTCTGTCGATGTATAACCTCTAAGCTCGTACATCTAAGAGAAGGGTGTTAAGCAAGAGAATAAATTCTCCGTCACCAAACAAATGTATATTTAGAAGAGATCAATCATACAGTTCGAAATACAATGTTAGACATGCAATCCTGTCTTTAGCTGGGTTAAAGAACCAATGTCATTTAAAATTCAGTTCACGATAAACCAAATCCTCTTCCATAAAAATGGAATCTTCACGGAAAAACAAATCAATATATAATCGATGTCAATTTCCGTATCCGACCAATAATATAAATGGAATAACGACAAAGCCTTTTAAATTCCATATGTATTAACAGTCTTCCTCCACAGAAGTTCACATCGATTATTATCAAATCGAATTCCATTCAATTCCAGTTTAATATATTAAATGGAAAACTTTAATTTGGAAAATTCCCGTTAAATCTTAATAAAAAGATTTATAAATTCCAAATCACATTTCACTGTAAATCAGGTTAAAGAACGAATGTCGTTAAAAACACGGTTCACAATAAACCCGATTCACATTCCATTTTATTCCAGTTAAATGTTAATTAACTGGAAACTCTAATAATCTTAATTAAAAGATTTATTCATTTCACCCGGGGTTTAAGAATAGTGTTACTGAAAACAACATTCACGACAAACCCAAAATCTAATTCTTTTATTTTATTCCAATTAAATATTAATTAACTGGAAAAACTCCACTAAATCTTAATTAAAGATTTTCTCAACCGGGTTTAATAGCAGTGTTAATGAAGACACCATTCATGACAAACTCAAAATCCAATTCAATATTAAATACAAGGCTCTGAATAGAAATTATGTCGGCTTATATTCAATGTCAAATCCTGAAATCAACAAATATCTTAGTGGGAATAACGATATATATCTTCCAAATTCCTCCACAATATTCGTATAATCACGGAATCCAATATCGAAATATTCCAAAGATAATTTCGATTCAAATTTATTCCAATTCATATATTGGAAATTCTGGTTATTTTTAGAACAATTTCAAATCCAATTTATTTATTTAAAAATATTGGATTATAATTCTAGTTCATAACTAGTTCATTTTGATAAAAAAATATTTTTATCTTTACAAACGTGGATTTTTTCATCTCAATTCTTTTCAAATTATTTATTATGATTTTACACAAATTATTAATATTTTTAATAATTTTATCAATGCCCGTATAGTCAATTTTCATAAACGTTCATCAAACTGCACTTACAGCGACCTTTTCCAATTTTTATTTGGACATAATTCCAAATCCAACCGTTGGATTTCTAATCTCTTGTATTCATTGGAAAGCTCTTTTCGATACGAATCTAATGGTTCTGGTTTTAGGAGAATCCGACGGTCGGATCTCCCGTAATGTCCATTCGAAGTCAATGGTCAAAATTCGCGAACTACCGCGGCGTGACGCGTTCTATTCAGATTCGTCGATTTCCTTTTAAATGTATTTTATGAATCGTTTTAAATTCATTTTTAAAACGATTTCAACTTCATATTCAATTTTAAATGAAAATTGAATATTTCATATCATTAATATATAAATGATAATATTTTCAAAACATTAGATTTTGAAATCACTTCCATTTCGATATTCATTATAAAAATGAATAAAATCGATATAAATATCGTTTACGTCAAAATGGCATTAATCTAATCAACACGGCTTTATATATTTAAATATTTTCGTATCCATCCCAAATCGGACATCAAAATCATATTTTGATTCACTACTGAATATTATTTTAAAATATTAGTTATTTTAAAATATTTATTACTCATCATTTTAATAATTTAAAATATTCGTTCTTTCCGAATTGGAATCAGACACAGTCAATTACCATATGATTTTATTTATATGCAACAATAATCAAGCACAGTCAACCATCATCCAAAGTGCATTACACAACTGCATAAGCGTTAAATATAAATAATTAACGCTTACCACAGTCTGTCAACCCGTCGATTGACATACAACTAAATATTGGGATTAGTGTATGTCAAATATCATCCCAATACCTGTGAGGGGTTTTCAAACAACAAACACTGATTATTATTTGTGCAGTTGGGCGATGTATAAAATATATCGCCACAATCAATATCAGTCAAATATGTATATATGAACAAATCGTCTGATTTGTAAATGAATATTTAGTTTATTCATATACATGTTAAAAATTACATTTTTAACAGTAAAATATTTATTTCATCTCATTAATATTTTATACAGTTCATTTATACAATAAAAATGATATTTTTGTTAATCTAATATTTTTAGAAAATTTCGACAGCATAACGGCGCGATACTAGAACCAGAATAAGGCCTAGCCTTATCCCTCGCCTACTAATGGCTCGCACCATGTACATACCAATTCTACTCAATTCAATTCATTTCCCAAGCCAAATTCAACCAAACAAACATGGTTTCAAACAAAGGTGTCGGGTGCTACTAAGCACCGTCTGCATCTTAGTATACATTTCTAACTAGAAAATAAATTAAAGTGAGAAGTTCTCACCTTTGGGATCCACTCCGTCATTCTTTAATTGGCGGATTTTGTCGTCGCGCTCTGTTATGTCGCTCTCGCACTTGAATTCTTCTCTTTGGATCTAGAATTTGCATACGGCCTCCAATCTTCACCAAACTTTGTCATTAGTCTAAACACGTCATTCCGAACAACTTTTGCTTAGTGGACTTTCTTCCAAAATCGTACCAATTCGCCGGAAATCGCGAAAAACAGCAGCAGGTCCGTTGACTTCGGACGCGATTTCCGGACAGGTCCGCAATCCAAAATAGGACTTCCTTATACCAAATCGAAGAGAAAATCGTGCTCTTCGATTTTGGTATTTTGGAGATTTGGCTAGAAGCGTACCGTTTGAAAGTTAATGACGAAATAGTGTCAGGGGGTTTTATGCAAAACAGGATTTTGAGAGAAAAATCGGTTTTTGGACTTGCCAAGGCCAAGGCCGAAGCTGGGTGGCCAAAGGGCGGCGGCGGGCCTGACTGGACGTAGGGAGGTGGCTGAGGGGTGGTGGCCGCAGTGGTGGTGGCCGTGGTGGCTAGGGTGGTGGTGATTTGGAGTAGGGTTTGTAGATCTAAAGAGTGAAAGAGGAGGAGAGAGAGGAGAGGAGGAAGAGGAGGAGGAGAGGAAGAAGGGGGGTGCGATGTAGGCGGTGGCGCTGTTGGCGGAGGGGAGCGATCGTGCATTTTTTTTTGAAATGAACGGAAGTGGGGAGTAAAGGGGGTGTTGACCAAGCTATATATTTAATTATTTAATTATTCTAATTTTTCAAAAGGTTAGTTTTTCATTCGAACTCTAAATCGAACCTAACGACTGTCGCCCCTAGCTAATTACCCCCATTCCAAACGCAATGGGATATGTATCGTAAGCCAATTCGACTATTTTGTTTAGTTTTTATCAAATTTAAAATATAAATTAATATAATGTTCAAAATTGATTTCAACGTACATTTTAATTTACTGGGGCCACATACTGAATCCAAAAATTCCAGAAAAATAAATCTGGCTATGCTTTGACGATACAATCCTAGCAAAACTAATTTCGTCGAATTTGGAGACCGTCTGAAAAATGGTCATTTCCAGTCGATTAAATTCAAACTGAATTGACCAAACACGTTTAAATTCACCACGCTCACATATTGATTCCAAAAATTATGAAAATTGGAATCAAGCAATAATTTGACATTTCGGATCCAACAAAAGTGATCTCGTCGAAAAACGGAGGTCGTTTGTAAAATCGTTGTTTTTAAGGGTTGTATATTATATAAATTCCATAGCGACTATTTTGAATTTTCAACTGGATATAACTTTTTATTCCCGTTATGAAATCTGGATTTTTCACATTCGTTGGAAAGATATTTTCAAATAGATTCAAATATTTCTGGTTTCACTAAAATTCGGTTTATTTTGAATCATGTACATTCATTTGAAATTTGAAGCCGAAATTTTAAACTACCGCGCCATTTCCAATTCCTTTTATAATTAAAATAAATATTTATATTCTAATTTCGATTTAAATAAATTTATATGTTCTAATTGTATTCAAAATAAATCTTGTAACACCCCACCTCCGCCAATGCCACTCTTGCAAGCAAACTAGCTTTGGAGGGGCGTTAAACGAGGTAAACATGCATGCAGATATCACAAGACAGAACATATAAGTAAAACAGAGTAAGTAAAGCAGCGGATAAAACTAGTATTTCAAAACCATAGTCAAGTTACATCAAAGTACTGAGTCATTATTTTCCACAAAACAGAGTCTAGAAAAACATAAACTGAAAACTGGAAATAACATAAAGTAAACTATCCCCAAAGTAGAATAAGGCCATAGCATGCTCAAGTCCAAACCGTACATGAGCTATCCAGAAAAGCAGCTAAAGATCCAAGCTAGGTACCAGTTATTCCACCCTGTAAACCTGGGGGGGGGGGGACGGAAGAAAAGAGGCGAAAGAAAACGGGTCAGTCAAAAAGACTGGTAAGCCCTATCTACTATTAGTATAAAAACTAATAAAGTTAACTGGACATGTAAAACAGAGATGAGACATAGGGTGATAACTAGCATGGTGAAAAGTTAACAAGATAGATCAAGTGTGGCGTCGCATATACAAGGTTAAGTTGCACCAGGTGTGTACTAGTGTTCCAATCCATGACAAGTATAAACAAGAAATGATCCCTTTGCCCAAAGCTGGCCCACATCATGAGATGACCTAAATCGAGGTCCAACTACTCGGTCTAGTCGATTGGCTCCCTATAAGCCTAACTCGTTGTGTATCGGTGTCATACGGCTTAATCGTGGAATGTAGTTAACTGTGCTAGGTCCACCCCAGGGTGTATCCAGCCCTAAGGTGTAAACCACAGACACAATTCAAGCACGCACAGTCTAAACCTACTGGTGCCCATGTTCAACTCCGGACTTAGTGTGTACGACCATGGTCCGCTTGAACAACCGGTGCACCCTTCAGCCGTCTCTTTTGGTCTCTTACAATCAGTCCAGTAATCGTGCCCCACCCTAGCCTAGTCCAGGGTACCCATGATACTTCCAAGTTGGTTACTGCTGAAAAGGACCACGTAACTAGGATTTCAAGTGGGTTAAGTGTGGTTAACCCTATCCTAACCATTTTATTGAGTTGGTTAAGTGTATTCAAGCAGTTCATGACTTAACCCTATCAATACATAGGGTTTAATTGGTTAAGTGTATTCAAATAGTCCATGACTTAACCCTACCAATCCATCGTATTTAATTGGTTAAGTATATTCAAGTAGTCCATGACTTAACCCTACCAATCCATCGTGTTTAATTGGTTAAGTATTCAAGTAGTCCATGACTTAACCCTACCATGTGGCATTAATTAACTTAATGCACCCCAACCTCTTACATTAGACTTTGTTCTGGTTACTAGTTAAGCCGGGCGGGTCCGGGTAGCTTTACACCACAACCTAGTCTAACCTCAGGTTTTAAGTGCGACATGACCAACTACTCACATTGGGTCCTATTGCTTGTAGCCACTAGTTAAGCCGGTCGGTTCCGGGTAGATTTATGCTACAAACTCAACCCAACCTCGAGTTGGCCATTCTCATGTTTTCTAGAAGTCATGTCCAAGTCCATGTTTCAAGCATAAACACATGTCAAACTTTCATGTCATATTTTCAAGTCATGTTCTCATGTTATTTAAGTTTGCCCAACTACCCATAACGTATCCCCATCGCACGTAAATTCGTATCAACGCAAATAGATCAAAGAGGGAACATAACTATATGACAAGGTGGGCATAAGATGGGAAAACGTACCACAAATTAAAGATGGTGATATTTGAGGCCAAAAGGGGTTCAATATACTAGCATATGGCCTCAACATGTATGATAGCATAAAAGGTGACTTGGCCTCAAACATATCAAATAGCATAAGGGTGATGTGGCCACAAGCATGCATAATAGCATAAGAGTGATTTGGCCGCAAGCATATTAAGGAACATGAGGGGTTAAGGTTTTGCCAAAAGTTAAACATGGTGGCATATGAGGCAAATGTGTTCATAAACTTGCATATTACATTATAAGCCTCAAACATGCATGATATCAACTTTAGCAAAATAGGTGAAACATGGCCATAAATAACATGGGATGATAGCAAGTGATTCGCATATAACATCATATGCAAGTTAACATAAGGTTCATGAGAGTTTCTATGTTGCTTTATGCAACATTTCAAATCAAAGTTCATAGCTTTCTATGCACAAAGTCAAGGTGATAGCTTTACAAACACGCATAGAATAAATTTATGCATAACATGATAGAATCAAAACTCATAGCTTTCTATGCAAAAAGTCAAGGGGATAGCTTTACAAACATGCATAGAATAAATTTATGCATAACATGATAGAATCAAAGCTCATATCATACTTAGGCCCAAACTCAACTTGCAACATGTCATATTTAACTTCATAGTTGGAATCTAAGAGTAGTATAGGGCTTACCATGCTATGAAGACCTATGAAATAAAATAAGATTGAGACGAAGCCACTAGCAACTCTAAAAAACCCCAATCGCATATAAGCTCCAAGTTGTTTTGAGAAACAATAAGCTCCTTTGATTTGTATGAAGAAAGATCCTTGTTTTGATGAAGAAAGGTGGCTCTTTTACTAGCTTAGGACACTCAAACTTTCATGAAGAGGATGGAAGCCATGATATGAAGATGGAGGCCATGATCAAGAAACATTTGGGCAGCATTTAATTGTAGGAATGATTAATGAAGGTTTAGGCTAGGTCTAGGGGTTTTTTATAGAGATTTGGGGTAGTTTAGACCATAGGATTAACCCTAAAACGAATATGAGCCATCAACTCCCGTCAGAAACTTCCAGAACAAGACCCAACATGTCAAAATGGTGCACCAGAAAAATTGGTCCGACCGGGGGGGTCGACCCCTGTGTCGACATGGGTGTCGACCCCTGGGTCGACATGGGTGTCGACCCATTGGGGGGGGTCGACACTGGTGTCGACACCTATGTCGACCCTGCCTGGGCGGGAAAATTCCCGCCCAGTCTGTTTTGGCTGAAATTCGATTCTGAATTCGAATTTTAACTGTTTTCGGGCTTAGAATTTTCTGAAAACTTCATTGGGCCATAACTTGGTCATACGGACTCCGTTTTTCGAAAATTCGGACTTTATTTCACGTATTTTTCCGAGACGAACGCAATGGCACATCCTGTTTCCCTTGATTCAGATTTTATCATTTAATTCTGCCTTGATTTATGTTATAACATGTTATTTAAAAATCCGGGTTGTTACATTCCTTAAAGGATTTCGTCCCCGAAATCTTCAAATTAGGAAGAACATATCCTACCATCCATCATCCATCTACTCAAAACATCATCCACGTGCAGTCATTGTCCTTAAAGGATTCTAAATGCTGTATGATCATATGCAAAGGTGTGTGTATATGTACTTATCTAATGCGAAAATCAGGTGGTTACTGATTCAGTAAACCTCCTTAATGCAAAACATGTTAGTGAAATGATTCCATATGTATGCACATTCCTAATATAATTCATAATCTCTATATGGGTGCACATAACATTCATCCATATGCAACATCCACGTGATAGCATAACAAGTTTCATCCATGAATAAGTATAAGCACTCATGCATATGCAATATGAAAGTGTGTGAGCCTATCTTAGTGCCTAATAAGTATCATGCATCCACGAGTATCCACTTGCAAACACTTGCAACCACTTGCAAACATCAAGCATAACATGTTTCAAATACATGTTTCATCCAAAGGGTTTCTACCTAAGGTTCTCATGACAAGGTTAACGAGATAACCAGATAAACATGGATAGTGAAAGAAAGATATGCTGGCTAGGAAAAGAGATTGAGAATGTACCCTAAAAAAGAAATGGGTGAAGCGCGCGCATCTTCTCCTCGGTTTCCCAAGTTGCATCCTCTTCGGCTTCACTTTACTAACTTGACTTCTCGATTCCTCGGCTTCTTGATCTCCGTTCCCAAGATATGAATCAGAGCTCGCCTCAAGGTCACCTCTTTCTATACCTCCGTGTCGTCAAGAATGCTAGGCTCAACTACCTCGGCTGACTCATGTGGGCACTTTCGGAGATGCGAGTCGTGAAAAACATTATGCACTCCGGCCAGCTTCTCGGGCAATTCCACCTTATAGGCCGTCTTCCCAATTCTCTCTATGATAGGGAAGGGTCCTACGAACCTTGGTGCTATCTTTCCAACTGCTCCAAAACGAACCACGTTTCGCAAAGGAGAAACCTTCACAAAAACCATATCTCCAACTTCGAATTCCAAATCTGTCCTTCGCTTGTCAGCATAGGATTTCTGTCTGTCTTGGGCCGTCTTCATCCGCCTTCGAATCAACTCAACCTTCTCGGATGTGTCCCTTATCATGTCGGGCCCAAGTATAAGCTTATCCATCGTCTCCCACCAACATGTTGGTGACTTGCTCGGCCTCCCATACGAAGCTTCGAATGGTGTCATTCCTATGCTTGCTTGGTAGCTGTTATTATAAGCAAACTCTACAAGAGGAAGGTGGTCTTCCCAAGTACCACCAAAGTCAAAAATGCATAGCCTCAACAGATCTTCTAGTACTCTATTCACCCTCTCGGTTTGGCCATCCGTCTGGGGGTGATAGGCTGTACTTAGATTCAATTGCGTACCCATCGCTTCTTGCAAACTATTCTAGAGCTGGATGGTGAAGATTGGGTCACGACCGCTAACTATGCTGGAAGGAACTCCATGCAATCGCACTATTTCTCGAAGATAAACAGATGCTAAACCTGATACAGTCCTCTTGTTCTTTACTGGAATGAAATGGGTGCTCTTCGTAAGTCCATTAACTATGACCCATATCCCATAAAGCCCAAATAGTTTGGTCATCTTAATGGGCATCTTCACCCCAACTATAAATCACAAACAGGCGAGTCATACTCCTTATGGGGTTTGCAACAGAACTAAGATTGAGAATAGGACCGAGAGGATATACTTAAAAGATAGCATGCGAGTAAGCTCTACAGAATAATAGGGATCAAGGATATACTCTTAGAAAGAGATATAATGCGCGTATCTAGTCTTCCATCTTCTAAGCCGCATTTTCTTGTGCTTAATCCCATCGTGCCTTGACCGTCTTTTAACTTCACAATTTCGTAGCTCTTAATTCTTATTCCCAAAATATGAGTTAGAACTCATTTCACCATTGCCTCTCGTTCCACTTCTTTTCCTAAAATACTTGGCTTCCACATAACTGCGTGCTCATGGTTTCATGCAAGCTTTACAAAATTCGTTAGTGAATCCTGGATCTCGTTTACATACCATACGGTATTCCACGCAGAAGAACTATCTCTTGAAAACAAATGCCACTCTATGTTGCCCAATGTTCTTACTAGGGTGATTTCTATAACCCATGCTTAAGCGGAATGGACTATCCGCCTTAGTGGCGAACACTACTCGATTGGATTACAAATTTCCAAAAAAGTGCCAAGGGATTCTAGATAACTAATCATGACGGAGCCCTAAAGGTCACACGAGATTTCGAGGGTATTACCGAGGCGAGTCATGAGCCTCGCAACCCTATGTTCAAAGTCGAGAATGGCTCCATAACTGAACAACCAACCCATGCCCAACATCTACCCGTGTCCCATAAACCCGAGAACATAAGCATTACACATGAATTCTACGCTCAAGATAGAGATTTTCAAGTCCATACAAATCGCAGATAGATGGGCGGAACCCTCAATTGGATTTGAAACTTCTAACGGGATCCTCAACTAGACTAGTACTTAGGTGCAAACTTTCAACAAGATCAGAAATAAAACTATGCGATGTGCTAGAATCAAACAAGGTATGAACAGGGAAATCAGAAATGTAAACATGACTTTCTATAGAAACACTACCTCGATCAAAAGCTGGAAGAGCGAGGGGAGCCTGCAACTGCCCTCCAGAGGGTCCTGCTCGCTGAATTTGCCTTTTCCCTTGTCCCCGCTTTTTCGGGCAATCCTTGCTATAGTGTCCAGACTCTCCACAATGAAAGCATTCTCCCAACTTCCTTTTCTTCTTCCTACCGTCTTTGGCTATGTGCCCAGTAATCCCACAGAAGTTACACTTCCTCCTTTCTCTTGACTTGTTGTCCTTGCTATTGTTGTTCTTGCCTCCTTTTCCGGAATCTACCTTCTCGCCTTGAGACTCATTTGCCTTGACCTCCTTCTTGCCACTCTTATCTTCTTCTTGAAGCATGGCCATATTCACCAAACTCTCGAAGGTCGCCCCCATGGGTATATGAGACATGGCCAAACCGCGCAATGGCTCATTCAATCCTAGAGCAAAGCGTAGGGCCTTTTTCTGAGCTGTGTTAATCAAGTCTAGACCGAACCGAGCAAGTTGATTAAACGTATCCATGTATTCCCTAACTGTCATGTCCCTTTGCTTTAGAGATAGGAGCCTCTCCATCCGAAGGTTCTCTTCTGCTGATGATAAAAACCTTAGTCCAAACCTTCTCCTAAACTCATCCCAAGTCTCAATTGGTATAGTAGTGGTGGTGACTACCCACCAATAAGCAGCTTCCCCTTTCAATAGCCATACCGTCAACATAACTTTCCTACGATCTTCCACATCAAAGATAGCAAAGAGGTCTTCAGTTTCCTTTAACCAGTTTCTTGCCTCCACAGAAGTTTCCGTTCCAACAAAATTCTTGCAACCCATCGCCTTAAAGTCTTTGCAAATCTTCGCGAAATCCACTTGTGGATACTGAGGAGGAGGAGGAACCTCAGCTACGGGAGGGGGAGGAATGTTAGCCACAGGGGAAGGAGGAGGAATGTCCGCGGGGCCGGCTTCATTCGCCCTTGCCTCCATGTACCTTCTAAACCAAATAGGTACTGGTACGCCCTCCAGGATGACAAAATTGTCGACCATAATGAAACGAAGAAAAAGATAGATTGAGAACGAGGGAACAAAGGATAGTGCTAATGGCTCTTGGAGAATAGCCTTTTAAAATAAACTAGACTTTTCTTGGAAAATACTTAATTGGTTTTGAAAATAGTTTTCCAAAAAGGTAAGTTTTAAAAACACTTTTGCTCAAATCTTGTAAACCTTATGCTCTGATACCAAATGTAACACCCCACCTCCGCCAATGCCACTCTTGCAAGAACACTAGCTTTGGAGGGGCGTTAAACGAGGTAAACATGCATGCAGATATCACAAGACAGAACATATAAGTAAAACAGAGTAAGTAAAGCAGCGAATAAAACTAGTATTTCAAAACCATAGTCAAGTTACATCAAAGTACTGAGTCATTATTTTCCACAAAACAAAGTCTAGAAAAACATAAACTGAAAACTGGAAATAACATAAAGTAAACTATCCCCAAAGTAGAATAAGGCCATAGCATGCTCAAGTCCAAACCGTACATGAGCTATCCAGAAAAGCAGCTAAAGATCCAAGCTAGGTACCAGTGTTTCCACCCTGTAAACCTGGGGGGGGGGGGGGGAACGAAAGAAAAGAGGCGAAAGAAAACGGGTCAGTCAAAAAGACTGGTAAGCCCTATCTACTATTAGTATAAAAACTAATAAAGTTAACTGGACATGTAAAACAGAGATGAGACATAGGGTGATAACTAGCATGGTGAAAAGTTAACAAGATAGATCAAGTGTGGCGTCGCATATACAAGGTTAAGTTGCACCAGGTGTGTACTAGTATTCCAATCCATGACAAGTATAAACAAGAAATGATTCCTTGGCCCAAAGCTGGCCAACATCATGAGATGACCTAAATCGAAGTCCAACTACTCGGTCTAGTCGATTGGCTCCCTATAAGCCTAACTCGTCGTGTATCGGTGTCATACGGCTTAATCGTGGAATGTAGTTAACTGTGCTAGGTCCACCCCAGGGTGTATCCATCCCTAAGGTGTAAACCACAGACACAATTCAAGCACGCACAGTCTAAACCTACTGGTGCCCATGTTCAACTCCGGACTTAATGTGCACGACCATGGTCCGCCTGAACAACCGGTGCACCCTTCAGCCGTCTCTTTTGGTCTCTTACAATCAGTCCAGTAATCGTGCCCCACCCCAGCCTAGTCCAGGGTACCCATGATACTTCCAAGTTGGTTACTGCTGAAAAGGATCACGTAACTAGGATTTCAAGTGGGTTAAGTGTGGTTAACCCTATCCTAACCATGTATTGAGTTGGTTAAGTGTATTCAAGCAGTTCATGACTTAACCCTATTAATACATCGGGTTTAATTGGTTAAGTGTATTCAAGTAGTCCATGACTTAACCCTACCAATCCACCGTGTTTAATTGGTGAAGTATATTCAAGTAGTCCATGATTTAACCCTACCAATCCATCGTGTTTAATTGGTTAAGTATTCAAGTAGTCCATGACTTAACCCTACCATGTGGCATTAATTAACTTAATGCACCCCAACCTCTCACATTAGACTTTGTTGTGGTTACTAGTTAAGCCGGGCGGGTCCGGGTAGCTTTACACCACAACCTAGTCTAACCTCGGGTTTTAAGTGCGACATGACCAACTACTCACATTGGGTCCTATTGCTTGTAGCCACTAGTTAAGCCAGTCGGTTCCGGGTAGATTTATGCTACAAACTCAACCCAACCTCGAGTTGGCCATTCTCATGTTTTCTAGAAGTCATGTCCAAGTCCATGTTTCAAGCATAAACACATGTCAAACTTTCATGTCATATTTTCAAGTCATGTTCTCATGTTATTTAAGTTTGCCCAACTACCCATAACGTATCCCCATCGCACGTAAATTCGTATCAACGCAAATAGATCAAAGAGGGAACATAACTATATGACAAGGTGGGCATAAGATGGGAAAACCTACCACAAATTAAACATGGTGATATTTGAGGCCAAAAGGGGTTCAACATACTAGCATATGGCCTCAACATGTATGATAGCATAAAAGGTGACTTGGCCTCAAATATATCAAATAACATAAGGGTGATGTGGCCACAAGCATGCATAATAGCATAAGAGTGATTTGACCGCAAGCATATTAAGGAACATGAGGGGTTAAGGTTTTGCCACAAGTTAAACATGGTGGCATATGAGGCAAATGTGTTCATAAACTTGCATATTACATTATAAGCCTCAAACATGCATGATATCAACTTTAGCAAAATAGGTGAAACATGTCCATAAATAACATGGGATGATAGCAAGTGATTCGCATATAACATCATATGCAAGTTAACATAAGGTTCATGAGAGTTTCTATGTTGCTTTATGCAACATTTCAAATCAAAGTTCATAGCTTTCTATGCACAAAGTCAAGGTGATAGCTTTACAAACACGCATAGAATAAATTTATGCATAACATGATAGAATCAAAACTCATAGCTTTCTATGCACAAAGTCAAGGGGATAGCTTTACAAACATGCATAGAATAAATTTATGCATAACATGATAGAATCAAAGCTCATATCATACTTAGGCCCAAACTCAACTTGCAACATGTCATATTTAACTTCATAGTTAGAATCTAAGAGTAGTATAGGGCTTACCATGATATGAAGACGTATGAAATAAAATAAGATTGAGACGAAGCCACTAGCAACTCTAAAAAACCCCAATCGCATATAAGCTCCAAGTTGTTTTGAGAAACAATAAGCTCCTTTGATTTGTATGAAGAAAGATCCTTGTTTTAATGAAGAAAGGTGGCTCTTTTACTAGCTTAGGACACTCAAACTTTCATGAAGAGGATGGAGGCCATGATATGAAGATGGAGGCCATGATCAAGAAACATTTGGGCAGCATTTAGTTGTAGGAATGATTAATGAAGGTTTAGGCTAGGTCTAGGGGTCTTTTTATAGAGATTAGGGGTAGTTTAGACCATAGGATTAACCCTAAAACGAATCTGAGCCATCAACTCCCGTCAGAAACTTCCAGAACAAGACCCAACATGTCAAAATGGTGCACCAGAAAAATTGGTCCAACCGGGGGGGGGGGGGGGTCGACACCTATGTCGACCCTGCCTGGGCGGGAAAATTCCCGCCCAGTCTGTTTTGGCTGAAATTCGATTCTGAATTCGAATTTGAACTGTTTTCGGGCTTAGAATTTTCTGAAAACTTCATTGGGCCATAACTTGGTCATACGGACTCCGTTTTTTGAAAACTCGGACTCTGTTTCACGTATTTTTCCGAGACGAACGCAATGGCACAGCCCGTTTCCCTTGATTCAGATTTTATCATTTAATTCTGCCTTGATTTATGTTATAACATGTTATTTAAAAATCCGGGTTGTTACAAATCTAGTCGTTATTATTTAAAATAAATCATTTTAAATATTCAAAATTCATTAAAATTGCCAAAATAAAAATTTTAAATTGGTTCTGATTTTTCGGGTTGTTACAACTTGTGATATGGAGGAGCTAAGCTCTTTAACAATCATAGACTACCAGGACAGATTCACTACTTTATTTCTAAATCCCTAAAAATTAGATCTGAATCTGAAAAGTGTTAGATCGAACTCGAATATACTCTGTAAAGGAGCACGGCTCTTATACGACACAAAGTATGAAGGTTCAGATCTAACTCTGGGTTCAAATCTAAATCTATATGCATAAAATTCTAGTCTTTTTTGCTATGTGATTCATACTGAATCTAATCTATAAGCGTCATCACCCCCTAATTAAAGGGGATTAACTAGACATAGCTAAATGAGAAGAAGAGAAAAAGAAACGAGAAAACATAAATAACATAAAACAAAAACTAAAAAGAAGATGAGAAGAATAGTTTTATTCCAAGAGAAGAGTTACAGAATAAAGCCCAACGTAATTAGAATCTTCAAATGAAAGAGATACAGGTGCATTTATAGCTGCCATGGTCAAGACTAACTGGGCAATTACAGAATGTGGGACTGAATTCTTTGCCCAAATAACAAATAAGCCAATGTACATATGCAGTGGTCATGCTGTAGAGTGAGATCTCGCCACTGAGTTATGTGAATAAACATGAATCTTCAGTGAGCCAAATCTATCTAACTGAACTCTATTTGCAACTGTTCTTTAAACTTTAAACTCTTCAAGCTTTAACAATTCCTCACATCAAGCTAACTTTTCAAACTTCACTCTTTTTCAGCAATTTCTTCATGCTATATCCATCAAATACTTTAAACCATGCTTTTTATCAATAATCTGATAACACAGCTATAAATATACAGTATTAATTATTTTAAAGAGAAAACAAGATAAATAAGTGGATAAAATTTACACATTTACGTGTATATCAATAGACGATAGGAAACAACATTCTTCTAAGTATTGTTGTAATGAAAATCTTAATATACATCAAGATGAGTAGATTACTTCATGTTTAGTTTTGTTGTAATGAAACATGTCTTATTCATCAAATGTGTATTCCAACATGCAAACCTGATTGTAACACAAAATTGGCGTGCGTTGACTACATCAACAGACTAATTGAATAATGCATTTTAAATTAGAGGAAGCATAGAAAATTATGCTATAATGTACTTTATTCCTTCACAAATGTTTTTTCCATTAGGTTTTTGTTAAGAGGTTTTTAATGAGACATTATCTTGATTCTACAGTATCAACCCTCATTGTAACATTGTAAAAAATGTTACCTAGAGATAAAATAAAATTGCACTATTTTCCTTATTTATGATTCTTCCCATAGGGTTTTTCATAAAAAGATTTTTAATAAAGCAATTAATTTTATCATCTTTGCATACGCATATTCAAAGGGAAGTGTTTTAATATGTAAAAGTAATAAGGGTGAATATGCTAATATGCCAAAGGACTTGACTGTAATTTACATGGCATGTATACTCTATAAATAGAAATATTGTTTACATTGTATTGTATACCTGAACCAATAGAAATAAATTATCTCTCTTAATATCTTCAATTCTCTCTTATGACTTCTCCTGTTTTTATCTGTTTTGTTTTGTTTTATAACAAGATGTCAAATATTATCTATGCAAAAATTCATTATTTGGTGATAATTTAAATTTGCTTCATTTATTTCCTTGCACATGTCAAACTTGCGAATGTAAGCACTTACATATGATTTATTTAGTTAATTTTAATTGCCTTGGTCATGATTATGATTTTGTAGACAAAAAGGAGACTTTGCATAAATACAAATATTTAAACAAGTGAAAAAAAAATAGTTTGACTATGAGCAAGAATAGTCCAGGTTATATTAAAAAAAATCAATATTATCTATAACAGCATGTTAGGCACGTTCATTTAATAGACGATGATTTAAGTTACTGAAGTATGACAACAAATATATAAGGATGTCTTTATTTATGCATTTGACCGTTAGTTTACAATAAATAAATTTTCTTAGATAGTTTTCTTTGCACATTGTTGTGGTAATATGCGCCTTTTGCGGATCCGTTTATGCCAGAATCTTCGTTACTCAAATCACAAAGAAATAACTTTAATAGAAAACAATACAAATACACAATCAAAAAACAAACACAAGATATTCTACCCAACCACCCTCTTTATTGGTTCACGAAAATAAATTTTGTTTACACTTACGGAATAAACAAAAAAAAATTACAATTGAATTAATAACCTAATTGAGAAAGGAAAAATATATTTAAATGACTAATATTGTTGAAGAAAAAACAATGAAAAACAACGGTAAACTCTTGGATTGACTAATTTCGATCACAATCCCCTCATATTAAATCAATTCTAAAAGCTGCTTACATAGAAGAATAGAAGGCCTACACAATTATCTAATTTGCCTTTCAGAAATATCAAAAAAAATATTCATGAAAACTTGTCAAAAACAGAAAAACGCGGGCTCAAATGTCTGACAGGGATGGCCAGACGTGTGATCAGACACTCGAGAAGCAACTTCTTGGTCAGACATTTGACCTAGCACCTCATACTTTCTATCCTTAACATGTCCATTTCAGTTGTTGTTCTTCCTCCTTTATCACAAAGCACTTCCTCTTTCAATATAAACGTGATTTTATATCATAAATCACCACATGACGTGCCTAACAAGCTGGCGTTTGTGATAAGGGTGACAAGTAGACTAATCCGATGGACTTAGACCCGACCCGACGGGTCTCGGCTCTAATCAGGTCGGGTTTTCTCGGGTCTAAACTATACAATTCGAAAATCTGGACTCGACCCGAGCCAAGCTTTGGTTCGAGTCAGGTTGGATCAGCTCGGGTTCAGTTGGATATTAACAGTAAAACCACATATATTTTAATGTTTTTAGGCCGGGTCTTTCGAGTCGGGTCAGTTTGAGTCCGATTTGATCGGGTCCTTGATGTATTTTTCATCATGTAGACCCGACCTGAGATCCATCGGATTCGGGTCTGTTCGGTATGGTTTTTCAGTTCTAATTGTCAGCTCGTGTTTGTAAAGAGAAAGGGTTTGCAAAGAGAGAGTGAAGTTTTATATCTGAAATGGAAAAAAGTAAGCCTTATATAATTCACTCGGCACCTATGTTCTAATGGCATGCCATTAATCTGAAACCAGCTTGTGAAGTAAAACCACATGCAACGAACTTTTTTCACAATAAGCCTACGCAGGCATAATTTTTAGCCTTTTGTTTGTGATTCATTAGAAGATGCTATCATAGCAACTAAATAACCGTTGCACTTAAGCTACTAACAGTTTAAATAACCATGGTTAAGCCCGTTTACTTATGACATGATGACTGAACAATTTGAAGTCACGATATTAAGTCAACAAAGTCTTCATTGTAACTAATTAACTATACAGTTAATGAAGTTTAACATATAAAACTGTCGGATAGAATGAAGTTGGAAGTCATTCAACTATCCTCTTTAGTAGCAATAGTAACCCAGCCAGCAACTTCACAAAATACAAGATGCAGAGAATAATATTTTTCCCAATAAGGTGCATGTGATGTGGTGCACCTCTTCGTTTATTAAACCAAAAACGTGCCATCTAGTGTTCAAACAAATTAAAATAAAATACTACCTAAAATGAAGTATAGTATGATTCTTCTCAATCAGTGCCATCCATAATTCCTTTTCATAGATCCCTCGCAGCAGATAGCCTCAACCATTATTAGGAGGTTTGTCTACTACTTTGTCATCTGGCCTGCACATCGGTCAGATAGAATCAATAAGGTTCACTTATATACTTTTCGGATTCCTTAAAGAGCTGAAAGCATCGTGAGTTGCTGGTCTGTATTTACCAGCAATCACATCACGGATTATCGAGCCTACTTTCTTTGCAATTACAAACCCATCAGGAATATGATCATGTGCTGAACTTTGTTGATCAAGAAGTCTCCGACTCTGACCGGATAGAGTTGATTCACTTATATGTCTTGGAATCCTGAAAGAGCAGGAAGCATCGTGAGTTACTAGTCTATAATCACCAGCAATCACTTCATAGATTATTGAGTCCATTTTTTTTGCAGTTACAGACCCATCAGCAATGTCCATGTGCTGTCGATAATTACCAGCTAACACAGACTGGATTGTCGACTTCAGGTCTGAAGCAGCTAGTATGAAAAGCAGAATAAAACACTGGGAAAAAGCCAATCGTAGTTCATCGGTGTTCCGAATAGAAAAGAACGTTACCCCAGTACTTCCTTTTGAAATGTCATTCAGCACCTGTTTGTTGAATGAGAAGATGATTAGCGAAAGTAAATTTATTTGTGCATCATATGCAGTATATTTCATGAATGCAGAACATACCCTAGGATCATACTGTTTGCCTAAAGCAAATGTGTAGACAGGAATATTACCAAGCTGAAGTTCTGCAGTGCTATAATCGTCTTTGTTTGGGGTAGCATCAGAGATAAGCATGACTGCAGCCAAACGGCCTGTGGTAAAACGGCGGCTATTGATTACTTTTAAGCCCATTTGAATACCAGCAGTTATGTTCCTGTCAGGGCCAAATGCTAAACTATTGACCAATGTTTCGAAATCATCTAGAGAACTTTCAGTGATCTGCCGCAGTGACCATAGTTTTGTAGGCTTGATAGATAATATGACTATGGACAAACGATCAATGGGGCTAAGTATTCCGATCAAGAGTTTCATAGCTGATTTCAAAAGTTCCAAATTTTTCGAATTGACATCGAATATTGTAACAAAATCCACCCCAGGTCTATCGCCACCAGGGCCTGCTCCCATGGCCTCCAGCCTCGCCATGTAATTGTTTCCTCCCAAGGGTGCCATCATGTCCACAATGAGTTTTAACACTGTTCTTCCTTTAACCACCGACCTATGCTTTCCCTCTGAAATTGATATATATATATATATATATATATATATATATATATATATATATATATATATATATATATATTAATAAGCAACCGTGCAGTGAGATATTACATTATGCAAAGAACCACACATTTTCCAGTAGATAGGGTGAAGAGCAAACTAGGGCTATGCAACTACCTTAAATGTATACATGAGAAGAAACAAAAAGATGATTCTAAAGCTTGCAACATTACATGAACAAACCCTCGAAATCAAATTGGGTAAATGTAATAAACGTAAACCTGACAAGTCTTCGGTGGAAAGAATTGGCTCATCATCGTCGAAACTCATCATGTCATCAGAAGATATTGTACTAGATGACCTGAACATGAATGGGTTAACAGTTAATTAATCGCTGCTAGCTAGTTAAGATGGAAAAAAAAAAAATATCATCATCACCTAAGGAGCGTTGCGGGGCACCCCTGTTTTGCAGCACCCCTTTAGCATCCCTACACTACCGTGAGCTCACAGTAGTGTAGGGATGCTAAAGGGTGCTGTAAAACAAGGATGCCCCGAAACGCTACTCATATATATATGTATATGTGTGTGTGTGTGTGTGTGTATATATATATATATATATATATATATATATATATATATATATATATATATATATATGTGTGTGTGTGTGTGTGTGTGTGTGTGTGTGTATGCGAGAGAGAGAGAGAGAGAGAGAGAGAGAGAGAGAGAGAGAGAGAGAGATAACTAACTCACCTTTTATACTGATCCAGCTGAATGCCATTAAGAGAGACATAAGTAATCTGTGGAACCTTGTGTCGGTCCTCCTGTGTCTCAACCAGCCTGTTTAAAATATTTCCTCTTGGAAACGAAAGCTCCAACTTCTTGAGAGATCTCAGTCCCATTAAGCCATCTGGAAGTTTCAAAAGCCAATCCGATGCTCTAATCATCAAAAAATATATTTTAGGCAATGCTCCATTTTCAATTCTCCAATCTAGCAAGGAACGCATCTCATCAATGTGCAGGTTCTCCAAATGATGGAAACCGCTGGCTGAGAAGACAAATTCGTCCTCTGAATGGATACCACAGTCTTTCAAATTAAGATTTGTAAGGCCTGCCAACTTTTCGAGTGAAGCTATCACTCCTTTTTCAAAGGTGCATCCACTCATTTTGATGCTGATAAGATTTTGCGGAAACTTGGAACTGACCTTACACCAATTTATTAGGACTAACTTAGAAAGGGGGTTGTGGCTTCCAAATGATGTGAAGAGGGATGTGGCAGGTTGATCGTATGATTCAAGGCACAAAGACTTTAGATGATTCAGCTTGCAAAGTGAATCATGAAGCATTCTTACTCCATCTCTTGTAATTCCAAATATAGAAAGCTTACGAAGGTTCAAAAGTTTTGTCAAATCTTTAAGCATCCAAATTCCTGCTTTGATTGAATCTAAGGTCTGTAAGTTTCTTAGGTTCCAATTAACAGATGATTTGATAATAACCCCTTTAGTGTATAGATGCCTCAAACTATGAATTTGATATAAGGTTGCTGGTAGCTTCAAAATGCTAGTATTTTTTATGTTTAAGGTTTGCAAATTATGTAGTTTTCCAATTGAAGAGGGAAGATATGCAAGAGCTGTGCTTATCAAAGTTATATTTCTTAAATGGATCAATCTAGAGATCTTCTTTAGTGACTTTGATCTGTGAATTTTCACCTCTAATGGAAAATTCAAATAGATAACTCTTAGTAGCTTGAAGTTTTGTGCAATATTGCTTAAAAAAAAGTTGCATGCAGATAGATAATCAAAGCCCAGTATTGCGCGTGCCTTATATGATAAATCATAAAACTTGTCATCTAATGTGCTCTTATAAACTGTCAAACGACGTGCATCAACAAATTCAAGGTCTGAGGTGTCACTATTAGAAGTGCAAATGCGAAAAAAACCATCCTCTTCAGCTTCTGAGATGCACCATTTACGATAGAGATCATGAATTTGGAAATGTTTCACTCTTTTAGAAATTTTGGTCCTGTCAACGACTTGAACCATACACCTCAGAACAAATTCATCCAAGTAATCATTTGCTGTCTCCTCAAATGTTTGATTCTTTTCTTTCAAAATAAAACCTTCAGCAATCCAAAATTTAGTCAATTCAGATGCTTTGATTATGCAATCCTCAGGGTAACTTCCTATGTAGAGGAAGCAAGACTTCATATTGATATTAGGTAAATTATTATAGCTTAACGCTAATATCTGTAAATATTCTAAGCTTTTATTTTGACACTCCCATCTAGCAGCCACTTTATTCCATGCATTTATTGTGGGCTCTTTCACTAATAGAAGTCCTCCTAACATGTTCACGCCGAGAGGCAAGCCACCACATTTCCTAACAAGATCTTTACCCAAAGATTCCAATTCTTCTGGACATTTTGGTTCCGAGCCATCTGTGGATGGAAAAACCACATTTAAAAACAGTTCCCAACTCTCTGAATCATCAAGAAATGGAAGCATATTGGGCTCATTAGTTGGATCAACAGATTTCGCTACACCAATGAAGCGGGTAGTGATTAGAACCCTACTTCCATTTTCCACATCCGGAAATACATCTTTCAATTGGTTCCATACGTCAGGATTCTGTTCCCAAATATCATCTAAAACTATTAGATATCTTTGCTTTTTCAAACAATCATGCACTTGGACTTTTAGCTCTATCGTGTTCATATTGGTGTAATTTTCCAAATCCCCTCCAACTTGTTTAATGAGACTACGAAAAAATTCAAGTGGGTTGAACTCTTCTGATACAGTAACCCATGCAAGATAAGGGAACCAATCTTTGACAGCATCACTGTTATATATCATTGTAGCAAGAGTTGTCTTTCCCAATCCACCCATACCAACAACAGGTATCACAGCATATTTTTTGACTTGGGGATCTATTAGGCGTTCTAATATCAACTTTTTATGACCCCCAAATCCAACATAATATTTGTTGTTGGCCAGATGAGGATTTATGTCTCTTTGTGCCCGAAGATTCCCTTCACTAGCATCACTCAATTTACTGAGATCACTTAAGCCATATCTGTCTTTTCTCTCACTGATGGTATGGATCTTAGACTTAATCACTAGAATCTCATTGCCAATGTAGTGAAGATTTACAAGTTTAGCGGGAAAGCAAGCGTACCTTTGAAAAAAACCATTTCTTTTTCTATTTTCAGTGTCGATTTGTAACATGAAGGTATCCACAACATCCTCAGCTTCATTTGCAACTTTTGTTAATTCTCTAATCCAAGTCCTTGTTCTTTTATCTCCATTTTCCCCCTTTGTGTCAGCATCTTCTAGGAAGCAACTCATCCAACGCAACTCCGATTGCATCCAGTAAACATCAACACGTACTCCAGTTAAGAAATTGATTTCATTAATTGCTAACTGACCTAGTTTCTGTGCTGCATATTCTATTGCCCGTTCAGCGCTAGCCATTCCAACCTCAGTTATTCAAGTTTACCTGAAAATTAACTTCTATAATTTCAATTGGCTTATTGACTTGTGCAAAAAGAAAGATTAAAATAAATTAGTTTTAACGAATCTTAGGATATCATGTGATAACTTTTAACTATGGATGAGGTCATAAACTGTGACAAAAGGGACGATTAAAGCTGTTTCTGTCGCATGTAATAAGAATAACAGTAATGGTGAGAATGATGTTTCGCTAGCATGTTCTTTTATTTAAGAACATGCAGATGTTTCACATTTTTTAAGCAATTAATCCCAGTGGAATGCGACCACAGTATCCTTTGTTTTACTTGAAACAACCAACACTATCCGCTTATTATCATTGGCAAACTGAATCCGTTCATGATTAATTAGATCAACGATCATTATTTGCTATTGATATTAAAAAAAAAAAATCACTATTCACTAACATGTTTTGAAAATGTGCAACACGATATGTTGAATCAAAAAGGATACTTTGTTATTTTGCAACAGTGGAGATAGCTTGTAAAATGAAGATCATATGAGATAGGAAACGGTCAACGTAGTGCGAGGAAATGTACTAAACTAGGATTTTAGAGAAGATCGAACTAAAAAAATATAGCAATCAGGTACTGCTCCAGAAAACTAGAGGAATGAACCACCGGTCTCCTATATTTATTTCATTCTTCTTCATTCCTCCTCTTTGCTCTTTAATGGATCCCTCTTCTCTTTCTCTTCTCAAATTTCTCTAAAAACTTGTTAATGCCGTATCAAAGAGCTTTTAGCGTATTCCAACTAGTTACAGAAGAACACTGTTCTCAGAAAAATCAGCGGTAAGACAAACACCAAGGATATTTGAGGTATATATGAATAATCAACCATAAATCATTTGGTCGGGTTGCGGATATTTTCACATTTGAATATGCTGATTAATTGTTAACGAAGATGGAAAATTAAAAAAGATCACTGAAAAGATTCCAATCATGGATAGTGGGATATAATTTTAGTGTGATTTTATTCTAAAGCCAGCAAGAAAAATAATACCAAATTAAACAATTTACTATTACACTCCCGCTCAAAACAGTCGACAATTTTAAAATAAAATTAAATTATAACTGATTCACTAAAACAAAATTCGGAGAGGTTGACCAAAAAAATTGCATATAAACGGCACATGCCTGTCATTTTAGTGAATAGAATGAGATCTGAATGGAATTATATTCAGTTTTGTTAGGGCTAAAATTTCTGGTAATCCTCACAGTAATTTTGTGTCCGTTGATGAAACAACATACAGGGTTTTCCGATAGTTTGACCGATGGCTAGGATAGCTTATCATGTACATAGATGGGTCTTCTTAGCAGGAGTTGCACAATCAGATAAAGGAGTTGATTGGTGTTATTGGAGCACGTAATAGTCAGAGACCAGAACTATGCTATAATACCCGAAATGGGTTTGGGTATTATAGCCGAACCAGAGAGGAGAAAATGGGATCTAGCTCGATTTTAAGGCCACATAGACTCGTTACTCGCCTCAAGATAAGGAGAAATAAAATGCCTTGGGTTTTCTCAAAATACTCGTTACCTCTGAGGCTTACCACAACAACTTGAAAGCATGAAGCAAAGGGAAAATACGCCACGTACACCTCATACCAAGAAGTCATCAAACTCGAATTTCTTTTTACCACAAAGTGTAAATGTTGGCACTAATACAAGTCTTAAAACTTTAATTGTCTAATAGCAAGCAAAAAAGGACAAAATTTACGTAAATGTAAGTTAATATTTTTTTAGTCTTCAATTTTGGATTTTCTTGATTTTCATATAAAAGAATTTCTGAACTATCATCACTGAACCTTTGAATAAACTTGAGGGTCATTTAAATTGCCGAAAGGAAAAAAGAAAATTCCTACTGCTTATAATAGAGATCGGTTTCACTAGAATTGATCAAATATCATTTTCATTAAGACTCAAAAGAAAACTGAAGATAAATATGAACAATTTACATATATTATCAAGTGCTTAAATTTCACTTACCTGTGGTTTAATTATTTTACATATACAAACGAATAATAATGAATGGTTAAGACTGAACTCTTTAAAGCTAAATGTTTATATTGTTATTTATTTGTAGTCTCATATGATTAATCGTCAACTTGTACCTGCTAACCAACTAATAATGACAACAATAACAACTTACACTTCAGTGATTTAAGGTTTGTGTCTCGCCTCGCCAGAAAAAGAATGCTTTTGCATTTTAGAACTATGCTAACTAATATATAAATATAACCAATTTGAAAAAAAATATGCCAACAAAATTTCATAAATAAAATGTCGTTTCACTATGTTATATGTTTATAGCGTAATCATAGGTTTAACTGAGTTAAATCTCATCAGTATAGTTTAGTGATTAATTTTCAGGTATATGTTCATAGTTTATTTCGTGGGTCATGCATGAGAAAAGTGTTGCGATATTATATTTAGTACATTTTGGTTTGGGTTGTTATTTTGATACAATTATTTTAAATTGCAATTTTATATCATTGTTATTTTTCTAGTAACTCACTACATGGTGGATCTTTATCAAACTGTACAAATAAATGCACATGGTATACTCAACATTAGTCGTGCATACATGATCAATGTTATATTACAACCTATTTGAGAGTATTTAGTCAAAGAATTAGTTACTTGTATCAATAACCACATGTGTTTAACTTCAAACTAAGAGACGTTTGGAAAACAAAACAATCATTTAGACATTAAACAAGAGCAAATTACCATGTAGACACAATTATATGATGAATGCTAATTATATACATTTTCGGATTTTTATAAGTACAGAAAAAAATGTGCTTTTACACTGTGCATCATGTATGCACATGTGTTCAACTTCAAACTAAAAGACGTTTGGAAAGCAAAACAATCATTTAGAACTTAAATAAAAGCAAATTACCCTGTAAACACAATTATATGATGAGTGCTAATTATATATATGTTAGGGTTTCTATAAGTATAGAAAAAAATAGAAAGGTGCTTTTGCACTGTGGTCATGTATGCCTTATGCACTATGTTTTCAATTTGGTGCGTGTAGCCATGGGACAAAAGAATGAAATCATCATGCCTCGTACTGCTTTGCGGCATGGTGTGCCTATCAAATCTATTGCTGATAGAGGTGGAAGTGAAAAATGAAAGAACAATAAGGGGTGTTCTAAGTCTATGAAGTTTGTTGGTAGATGGTCAAATAAATCAAGAGATACATCATACTACTATAACAAGAATCCACATCAAAAATGAGTGTGTGGAGAAGAAGTATGAAGTGACCATGATTTTATCTACTGTGATGAAGTATGACATCAGTAGTGACATATTAACTACAGTATTGAAACTTTTGGACATATGGTGTCTCATAGGAATTCTTGTATCTACCTATGTTAATAACAAGCTAAGTGCAGTCCTTATGGAAAATGATGTTATACGCAAGTCATCGAATATAGGCTTAGTGTAACTTCTTATGTTTAATGGAGTAATTCATGCACATAGCGCATTATGTTATAGAACCAGATGCAAGATCACTATTAAAAATGATAACTTGAGAGTCCCTCAGGGAGCATGGATGTTGCCAGATCTAACCTTTTATTTTGATTTATGATTTTATAAAAATAATCTCAAATTCATAAGTAACTAACCAACATAGTAATTCAAGTCAAATAAACTAAAAATAAAAGAAAAATATAAACTAACTAAAAGTAAATTATAAAATATAGTATTTTGATGTTTAATCAGAAACAAACTAAAATAAAAAAGGGGTGCATGTATTAACAAAAAATCATACACAATCAGAAAGTTAAAATAAATTTCCATATCTCGCCATTTGATTATGTAACACAGAACCAAAAATATAACTAGTTGTAATAAAGACAATTGCATAGTAATTTAACGCTAATATTGCAAACACCATTGACTAAATTTATCCTCAATTAACTGTACCAAAACAACCTATAATTTTTCACACCTTAAGAGTTTTGCATATTTCAATATTAATCTCTAAACAAAGTTCAATTTAAATTTTTTCTTATTCAAGATGAATAAAAAAATCATAATCAAATTCTAAAAAAATAATTAATATTAAATTAAAAAACCACTAATTTTATTAGAACTAATTTAAGATCACAAGAAAGATAAATAATATAACAAAATTTCAAGTATTCTGATTTTTAAACAAAAATTATGAAGTAATAAATGATTTAGTTTGCAAGTTGTTGTTGTTATTATTATTATATAACACACACACACACACACATATACATATACATATAAATATATATATATATAAATATATATATATATATATATATATATATATATGAGGAGAGTTCCGCGGCACCCCTGTTTTGAAGTATCCCAATCTCACCGTGAGCTACATTAATCCAAATCTAACAAGATTTTGTAGATGTTCAATCCACATATATATTATCATCTATTCAAAATTTGAGCTCTATATATTTAATCTCTACTATCACTAAGGAGAATTCAATGAACAAGATACCCACGGTATCTTTTTAAAATTCCGAAAACATTCCTATCCATGAATGGAATTTCACCACTTTTACAACATTAATTATCATATCATTTTTGATCACCCATCAACGGAATTTTCTACCAATTTGTCATCGATACCGCTAACGAAACGTCTTCAGATAAAAGTGTTGTACTACCAAAACATTTACACTTAAAGTTATAACATGCATCTATTCATTCATTTTTATAATAAAAAGTAAATAACTTTGAATTTAAAACGCACATACGTGCGTTTTATACTAGTAATAACAGTCAAAGACCTCTAGCTCAACTGATTGGAGGTATAAAGTTTTTAGATGATGACTCTAAAGATAAAAGGTCAATGGTTTGATCCCCTAAGACGTTATAAAAATAATGAATGCTCTTCTTGATCACTTTTGCCTTTAAATAATCTTTTAATAACAGTTGTAATATGCACGGTCACTCTTTTTTTATATCAACGTTAACTACAAAAACTGCATTTCTATCTAAATATCATTAAGCATTTAAATCTAACTTCTTTTACAAAATTTTCCTCGCTAATATGACCAAACCTTAACATCCCTCTAACATAGATTATAATAAATAAATCTCTATAAATATTAACAAATCTTAATGTCACTTAAATGTATGATCTAGATTTTTTTTTTCTAATTGAGTATTTATATACAAATTTGATAGTATGAACTAGTATCATGGAAGGGGGTTTCATAATCTTTTGCATCTTGCTCCTATGCTCTAACCAGTTGAGACAAGAATGCTTGTCCAGCAATTTTTTATTTTTTTTTAATTCGAAGTTTCCTTTATAAGTATTACCAAATCTAGTACCATTTTAAAAAAACTTCTTTTACACATCAATTAATAAAATCAAACTACCAAAAAATTAGTTGCAACCAAGAAATATAGCTACACATGATTTTAATTTAAAAAAAAAATTATGATCTAACTTTTTTGCAGATCACTTCTCTTGAATATGTTAAACATATTCAATTCATAGAAAAACAGTAAACGCCTAAAACGTTCATCTAGAATTCAAACTGTCTGTCTACAAATATATTCAAATCTTAATATTTTTCAAAAGTAATATCTAAAAAATAAAATTCTTTACAAACTAAAAGCAGTCATCTACAAATACTATCAAATTATCAAATCTTAATTTTATTTAAAAATGGACCTACCAAACTAATTATTAATGATTGTTATCGCACATGCTTCATGTGTGATAATTGCACATTCTTCACTGGTAAATTGTTTTTTAAAGTTACATATGCTTAACATATTAAAAAAAAGTCATAAATATTTAGCAATGTTTTTGCATTGGAATACTGTGTAATTAGTTTAATTTTATTTCTAAGTCGCATTTTTTTTTTGATTTGTTTGAATTTTTGTTCTCGTTATTATTTAATAAATAATGAAAATGTATATGAAGTTTATTTATTAGATTTTATATTTAAGTGATATTAAGTTAGCTCATTTATGTGAAATAATGTTTTGAATTTGTAAAAAAATTGCTATCTCCTAAGCTATTTTTCATAAGCTATTTTTTGTAATGACAATTTATGAAAGAATTGTATATGAAGAGCAATTTTAGAAGTCCACAATTGAATCAATAGTTTGTGCTCTTAAGGCAACTAATAAAAATTCAAACTAGAAAAATTCGTTGCGACTTAAAAATAAAAGTTAAACAAATAATAAATGACTTCAATGTAAAAATATGATTAAATATTTGTACAAGCCATTTTCTTTTGAATGTGCAAAACATACATAATACATAGAAAAACAATTCATGACGAGAAGTGTGGCATCATCACGCACGAAGAGCGTGCGTTACGCTCATAAGAATAGTAGCAGCAGTAGTATTTGCTCAGTTACAAATGTCTGACAGTTAATTTTCTTAAATAAATTTGTCTTCATCAGCCAAAAACCACACTTTTGTTCCTATCAAACGCATACACTATGCTAACGTGGGCATATCAAGCTAAATTATTTTCTTATACTTTCATGTCTGTTTATCTATTATCAACATACCACATATACTGATCCTCTAAAATATTTTTAGATTAAGAATTTTATTCACAATAGATAGAAAAGGATTGTGCATTGGAAATTTGACAAATAGATAACTATAAATAAAATAAAAAACTTCTTACAAAATAGTTTGCTTCATGAGAACCATAAAAACGTCGAAACTAGAAATTATCATACCCTTCGAAGTGGATATACAATTTTAACAAAAACAACATTAATTTGAAATCAACAAAGCAACACTGTGATTCAGCATTAATAAACTAAAAAACCAAATTAATTAACCGAATTTGATATTTTAGTGTTTTTTTAAATAGTAATTTTCAATTAGAAAAGTAATGAAAACAAAAGGATGCGTGTATATCAACACACATATCATGTCCATACCTCATCATAAAGCTACAGATAAAGGTGAATATCTATTACATAAAATCAAAAAGGAAAAAAAAAATCACGGATAATACGAAATATCATTTGTAGAACATAATTAAAATTGAAAAGACAAAAGTAGATCTGCAAATTTACATATTAAATATATCATTGTTCATCGTTATACAACTATAGCTCTAATATTAGGGTACTTCCAACATCATCTAGGTGCAACACACGTGTTACACATTAATTATTTTTACAAGACCATTTGGCACTTACATATAAAAGCCTCTTACAAAATTATTAAATTTGAAATTTCTAAAGAAAGTAATGTTTTTTTGGGTTGGATAAGAATTTGGATATGTAACCTTGTTTATGTTCCAAGATTTCTATTTGAAGATGAATGTTAATTTTTGTTTACAGTGGAATTCAAATTTCTGATTTTTTAAGGGTATTTTCGGAAATTTATGTTCGGTTCGAAAGATTATTTTTATATTTCAACTATTAACAAAGACATTTGATCACCTTAAAATTTGGATCCTTTATGCTTCATCAAAAGCATAGCTTATACTCTATGTAAGTTGACAACTAGCGTTAACTTCAACGATTTTAGGAAAAAATTGTTTCTTCATTTGACTAAACTATTATAACTGATATGGATAAAGACTATACTAGGTAACCCATTTAGCTGGAATAAAATATTTAATGGAATATATAGACTTTATTAATACTATAACTAATGTGATTAAGCTTAGTTAATAACTTATAGCTCAAATATTACTGTACTGCAAGCGATGAGATGTCAACAAAACTATTAAAAATTGAATAAAATAAAGAACTTAATATTTTGGATGATCATGCTTGTTTAGTTGAGGTAAAGTTCAGTATATAACCATCACATCGATATACTATAAATGAATTTTCTATTTATGACACCAATTCATTGGTGATAAACTTTATACCTATCACATGGATTCAACAGAAATAAATATTATTTTCATACATCTTTCGAACTCAAAAAAGATTTTAGTTTGGAAAATAGGTTATTTTCAAACTTACTATATCATTGGCAAGTATTAGTATTTTGTTTTTTCCCTGGATATAATACTTAAATCATTTGAAAGGTTTTTTTTAAAATAATCAGCTCTTATTATTTCAAATTAATTTAGGTCTGGATCTATCCAGTGATGATGCATTGGGTAAGTGAGCAAGTAACAAACCATTGGAAACTGACGGGTCCTTATACCCAGCCTAATTATACTATCAACATTTGGTTGTGTTACTTCATTCCACAATATATTTTTTGTGGTCATATTTTATTTCATTGAAATTATACTCCAAACTATAACATATGATATTATGGCTGTCAAAATTTCCATAAAGAAAGACATTACCAAGGGATAAAATGAGCTACTGGTAAACACGACAAAAAGGAGGTCACCATGTAAGCAGACCAATTATAAACAACCACATTCACCTAACTGCTAACACACCGTTTTGATTTAATGAGAATACGAAAGAAAAAAAAAGAAAAAAAACATAGGCAAATGATAGAAACTGAAAATATAATAACTATCAAACAGATACCTTACCCTACATTCGCAAAAAGAGAAGAAGAAAATGTGGTGAATACCAAGCTCTATGCAACAGGAAGAAGTGTTTGCTCAGTCTGTCTGCATTTTAACCCAACTTTAATTATTCATCTCCCTTGACACACGGCAACAAATATAAGAGAAAGTGGATGATTAAAGTACACAGGAGAAATGAGCATATATAGAGATGCTAGCAACCCCAAAAAGACAGAAAAGCTAATTAAATAAAGCACAAGTTGGCAACTTGGCATTCTCTAATGTGAACTACCAAAGAGAAGACTTCATATCATTATTCTTTGCATAAAAATAGACTTCATATACAATGCCACATTAATTATTCATGAATTCAGATGATAGAATGAACAAAGCAATAAAGTAAAGGAGCTATCAAAATTATGACTGTTACATGGCAACATGTTGCATAAAACAAAGAATGTCATTGAATTATTCATATGTAGCTTTACACGATATTTGGTGTGAGGATAGCCTACAAAATATAGATAGCTTTATAAACCTATCTACAAAATATAGATAGTTTTATAAACTCAAAACATAATACTAAGTTACTTATGGGCCAAAATACTTGGACAGGATATCGATAGTTTTTGTATAGGTAAGAAGAATAAAAATATTCACAAGCCATCAAGAAATTTTGTCTTGATGAAGTAAATGTTGAACGCTGGAGAAATAACGAGCAGTCGCATTTTTTTTTTTCATGTGCAAGTATAAATTCCTCTTTTTAATCCCATGTACTCATTACAATGAACGTTTTTACTACCAAACATGGATTTGTTTCTTGAAAACTACTATAGATGAGGGGTCCTTGCCTCTGATTCATTAACACATTGCTTTCACATATATTTTTAAACTATATAACATTTAAACTTGACAGATACATATTTCTTACCCTACATATACCACTTCTAGCATTATAGTATGTTTCTTACAATTCTTCAACACAACTTAAATAGTATCCTAACCCACCATCAGCCATCTATTTTTAATTGTGCAGACTTCAGAATTTTGACTTCGTAAGCAACTAGTATGGTTTTGTTCAAACGAAGAAACTAACTGAAATGATTTACTGATTGTATTAGTTAATGCTGCTAATCAACTGGCGGAACTATATAATACAGAAATCAAGCTTGTTTTTAATTTGATACTACGTCAGTTATCACTTTCTTTATGATGGTAATGAGAGAGACTGCATTATATGTATCCACTGCCATCTTGTATTAGTGCCTAATTCAAAAAAAAAGGGCAATCAAAATGAAATAGAAAGGATGCACAATTTGAAAAGGATGGTTGTCCTAATTATGATATTCCATATTGTAGAACAAGAGTACATTTCAAATTAAAATCACATTGATTTTAAGATAAGGAGCTATGTTAAGAAAAATGTCTCAAAAGTTGCTTATCATATCTCAACATTATCAATCAACAAAATATAAATAACACAAATTTTGTGTGCGACAGTATGGCGAAAACTAAAAGTTCTCTGTACATAACAGAAACTAGAAGCAAGTTAACACATCAATGATATATTCAGTCTGAACAAGCATTTTAAAAGTCAGCTTCTGTGACCCATTTTAAAAGAGTACGATCTAAAGGTAATAAATTAATTACTTAACCATGGTACATGTAAAGTAAAACCACATTTTATTTTACCACGTCATCTTCTTTTAATCAAAGGCCCCATTCCAATTCTCGAACCACGCTATCTTCTTTTAACCAAAGGCCCTATTCCAATTCCAAACCATCTAATCCACAGTGAACACATATAAATATATTATATGTGAAACGGCTGAGAGTTCTTAACTCAGCAGAGCATTCAACATATCATTAATAAACAAACTCGCAAAATACTAGGAAGATAATAACATGATACAGCAAATAGAATTCTGAAACCATGCTCTATCATATAGAAATTAATATGAATAGATTGAATCCTTCATTTAGTTCTGGAATCGCTGCTTTTCCTACTGGCATGCACCAGAATACTATAACATCCACGACAAATATAGTAGTCCCACACAGTCAGATGAACATGATATTAGTACGGTTGTTTTGCATGTATTAAAAAGGAAAGTTAGTTCGAATTTAGAAAGTCGCATACGTCTAAATAACTTGGAGAAATGATGTATCAATATGAGTTGGTATGCACGTTATATCAGAGATTCATTTTGTTACAACAAAGTGTGTCCTAACTTATATGTCTATGCCACGTGTTGTAGATGGGGAGCTTGGTCCAACTGTTATTACATAACAGTAGTATCAGAGCCAAAGGTTACAGGTTGAGTCATGTAGGCAAGACAATGTTCTCAAAAGTTACTCAAAATGGATGCGAGTCAAAAGAGATACTGCTTTATCCGACCGTCATTACATAGCAATGACATTAAAGCCGAAAGTTATGGTCTGAGTCACGTAGATAAGGCGGTGCTCTCAAAATTTGTTTGAAGGGATGCGAATCAAGGGAGGGATTGTTGGCGATGTCCGAATTTGAAAAGTCCCGCATCGCTAAATAATTTGGAGAACTGGTGTATAATTATGAATTGGTATGTACGTAACATCGGAGATTCCTTTGGTTATAACAAAATATGTGCCAACTTATATATGCACGCCACGTGCTACAGATGGGGAGCAAGACATTTTATTTATGTACACCAATTTAACTGACATTGATTGGAATGATAAATTTTACATATCGTCCAATTGCACAAATAATATCCAGTATTTATTGGTTGAAATCCCACACAGGTATTGGGATGATATTTGACGTACACTATTCCCAATTGTTTAGTTGTATGTCAATCGATTGGTTGACAAACTGTCATAAGCGTTAATTACTTATATTTAATGCTTATGCAGTTGTGTGATGCACTCTGGATGATGGTTGATTGTTTATCATTATTGTTGTATACATGTGATGTGTGGAATCCATATAACTGAAATTATATGGTAATTGATTGGGCCTGATTTCAATTCAGAAATAACGAATATTTTAAAATAATATCCAGTAAAGGATTAAAAAGTGATTTTGATGTCCGATTTTAGATGGACACGAAAATATTGAAATATGTGAAGCCATGTTGATTAGGTATGCACTATTTTAACACAAACGATTTTTATATCGATTTTATTCATTTTTATTATGAATATCGAAAAGGAAATGATTGCAAAATCTGATATTTTGAAAATATTATCATTAATATTATAATGATAAAGAGTATTCAATTTTGAGTTAAAACTGAAATAAAGTGGGAATCGTTTTTAAAACGAATTTATAAAATACGTTTTGAACGAAAATATATTATATTATATTATATATATGGTTTGAGTAGAAGGTTTCGCGCCGCGGCCGTTCGCGAATTTCGACAATTGACTTCGAATTGACATTACGGGAGATCCGACCGTCGGATTCTCCTAAAACCAGAACCATTGGGTTCGTATCGAAAGAGTTTTCCAATGAATATAAGAGATTTGAAATCTAACGGTGGGATTTGGAATTATGTCAAATCGGATTTGGAAAAGGTCACTATGGATGCAGTTCGGTGGCCGTTATTGGAAACCGACTGTACGGGTCTTGTTAAAATTATTAAAAATATTAATAATTTGTGTAAAATCATAATAAATAATTTGGAAAGAATTCGGATGAAAAATTCCATGTTTATAAAGATAAAAATATATTTTTATCAAAATGAGCTAGTTATTAACTAGAAAGATAATCCAACGTTTTAAATAAACAAATTGGATTAGTAAATGGTTTCAATCTAACCAGAATTTTCCAATGTATGAATTGGAATGGATTTGAATAGAAATCATCTTCGGGATATTTCGATATTGGATTCCGTGACTATACGGATATTGTGGAGGAATTTGGAAGATAGATATATATCGTTATTCCCCATACGATATGTGTTGGTTTCAAAATTTGATATTGAATATAAGCCGATATAATTTCTGTTTAGAGCCTTATATTTAATGTCAAATTGGATTTTGGATTTGTCGTGAATTGTGTCTTCAGTAACACTGTTCTTAAACCCCGTGTTAAAAGAATAAATCTTTTAATTAAGATAATTAGCGTTTCCAATTATATTTAGTAATTGGAATAAAATGGAATGTGAATTGGGTTTATTGTGAACTGTGTTTTTAACGACATTCGTTCTTTAATCCGACTAACAGTGAAATGTGATTTGGAATTTATAAATCTTTTAATTAAGATTAATGAAATTTTTCAAAGTAAAGTTTTCCAGTTTAATCTATTAAATTGGTATTGAATGGAATTCAATTTGGTAATAATCGAGATGAGCTTCTGTAAAGGAAGACCGTTACTATATATGGAATTTAAAAGACATTGTCGTTATTCCATTTATAGCATTGATTTGATATGGAAATTTTATATCGATTATGTACTGTTATGATTTCCGTGAAGATTCCATTTTGATGGAAGATGATTTTGGGTTTAACGTGGACTTTGTTTTAAATAACATTTGTACTAAAACCCAATTAAAGGCATGATTAATTTCCAGAAAGTTGAATAATAATTAAGTAATGATTTTAAAGATTAAAACGAAGAAGAGTTTTAATAAATTTTTAATTAGATTGGAATGAATGAATGGTAATTAAATTTTCCAAAACATGAGACGTGGTATAAACCAAATATTCTTGGTTGTTGATATTCGTGATTGCTCGACCAGCTTATGAGCAAAATATGCTTTTACATTTAGCATTGGGTTGGGTAGAAATATTTGTATGCTAACATCTTGTGAAACACTTCACGATTTGACTATGAGATGTTTAGTGATGTTGTGTTCATTTCAAATTTAATGAATGATTTTGAAATGGTATTTTTCTTAAGTGAAAAGAAATGTATTCCCGATTCTAGACAAGAAATATTTTATAAAAATGTTTTATAGAACAGAAAGGATTTTGAGGGCTAAACTCGATGATTTGGAAATGTATTATGGTTTTACATTGTGATTCTTCGCGTATCCGATAAGTTGCTATTGATGATGTATCTGTTTTGTGGCGGAGAATTTATTCTCTTACTTAACACCCTTCTTTGAGACGTACGAGTTCAAAAGGTTGTGATTAATAGTGACTAATCATATGTGTGAATTGCTGATGTGAAGTACTATAGTTTGAAAGTACTTGTGATTATTATGTTGTGAAATGATTTTCCCCACTTCGGGATATAAAATGATTTAGCAAGTATGTGGCTAAAAATTCGGGTAACCCGAGAGTGACTAAAAGTATGAGGGCGGTGTAGTTCCCCAGAGTGTGGAATGGAACATCGTCAGTGCAGCCTGCTCCATAGTGGGACGTGCACGCGCGCGCGCGCGCTCACACACACACACACACACACACACACACACATATATATATATATATATATATATCGAGTAGGAGGGGTGCGTACAACATGGTCTGAGGGCCATGCACGATATTTGGTTGCATACTTGTTTGTATGCATTGTTATGTTTTGGAATTCATATTTCCAAAGATTTTGGTTTGAGATCCCGAAGTGAAATCTACTTTGATATGAAAGTAAGATATGTATTTCAAATGATTTAAAATAAAAATCGGGAAATAAAGTCCAAAGTAATAATTTCTGTAAAGTGAATTGGATTTCGGAGATCTATGTTTGGGGTTAAGCCTAAATAGGTAGATTGGAAAGTTACATGTTGTTTGATACATTGTAGATCCATAAATCTATTATTGCTTACTGTTTAGACACTGATATTCATGTGGGTAAACCCGTTCCGTGACATACGGCGTGGTCCCATGAATTATCATATTGTAAAGTAAAGTTTTAATAACTGTTTTGAATTCTCACACGAGTCCCATGACTGACTAGGAGTTTATTGTTTCTACCTAAACTCTGAGTGCCCATATTTTCCACACGGGCAGCTAGTAGTTGGGTTTTGCAGATATTTATTTTAACAGGATCCTGATTTACAGCTAGAGCTATATTCGAAAAGCTTTGTATCGATGTATTTCTTTCAGTTGTGTTATGTATTATTTTTCAACTGCTATGTATTTAAATGTAATTTAAAACTCTGATATTTTTTGCTGTATATTATTTATTCATACTCTGTTATATTCTTGTACTCTGATGTAAATTGTGGTAATAGCAATGAAATGTTCTTCTGTTTGTGTTCTGATTGTCGTGTTATCAACTCAATTCGCCTTCTTCCGTCTCCTCGGAGATAGAGGGAGTTTGGGTCGTTAAACATATATTTTAATTTTCTTGCATACATCTATGCAAGTATTTCGGTGATGCATCTGTGTTGGTTTTATTGCATACATCTGTGCAAGTATTGCAGAATTCTTGCATAAAAGTGTGCAATAATCCGTAGCCGTGCAAATCAGTTCACATTTATTTGCATTGAAGTTTGCAATAAAACAGAAAAGTTACACACATGCGTGCAACAATCTGCAGGCAAAATTTCAGTTAAGTTTTCTTCATGAAATACTTGCATACACTTGTGCAAGTATTTCAAATAGTTGCGCACATGTATGCAAGTTTCGGTTCAGATTTTCAATGGAAACAGCTTCTGCAATAGTTGCATACATGTATGCAACTATTGGTAATAGTTGTATACATGTATGCAACTTCTTTTTTGCGTGGTCTTCTGGGAATGGGCTGCTTTCTCCGAATATTTTATATGAAACTTGGAGCATTTGAAAGCTCAATACATGCCTCCAGTCCAGAATGTGTTATGGTTCCTAACTTTGGGAATGCTTGGTTTTGATCGTCGTTTCAGACTTCTCTTTTTGTGATCGAGTATTTTTCTCTGATCTTTCAGTTCACCTTTGCTATACTCTCGTTTGGGAGGGACTTTCACATTCATGAAAGGTTTGAGGATCAGGTTACAACTGATCTACCGGTTTACTTTGCAGATTTTAGATTATTTTTTTACACTTGACAGCACCTTTTTTTTTTTTGTTGCAAAAACACGTAACTCATAAAATAGAGATCGGGTTTGCATCGAAACTTTGGGGGGGAGGCCGTTCTAATTAAGTTCGGTTTTAAGGATGTGTGCCTAATATTCACTTTTTAATTACTATTTTGGGTCAGACATAGGTTTAAATTTTAGCCCCAAAAAAGTCAAAATATTGGTCGATTACAATATCTCATCTCGTTCGATATATCGTCTAATATTGTCATATCTCGGACGATATATTCGAAATGATATTTACAACGAGATTTGTTATTTCGTCTCGGAAGGAGACTAGAACGAGATATCGGGTGATATTTCCGAAATTTGAAATAGTGCTAGTACCCTGGAATGAGTTGAGTGTATTATATGTATGAGAGCGTACTTGTTTATATAATAGTCTTAAGTGTCAAATTATTTTAAGTGATTCTATATATAAGTTTTGTAAATATTTTTGAATTCTTAAGAAATGTTGCTTATATATAAATGATTAAAAGAAATATGATTAGTTTAGGAGAATATATGGAAGTATAGATTTTAAAAAAAAAATGCACAAGTTAAGAAAAATGGAATTAATGTAAAAGAAGAAATTTGAAACACTTAAAAAAATTCCAAAGATGATAAAATGTTTAAAATTTTATTGAGTATTTTGTTAAGTTAATGAACATGAACCTAAAATTCAAATATTTTGAAATTGTGTTTATAACTAAAACTAAGTGGTTATGAAATAGTTAAGACTAAGGTAATATTTGATGAATAATTTAAGTAATACTATTTCGATAAATAGATATGAATTTTAAAATGATGAATTACTTAAAATTATGGCTCTTGAGATAAATATAAATTGAGCAATGATAAATATGTACATGACGAACATAAGTAACGTTTGAAGAAACAATTCGATAATGACTTTTAAATGGAAAATGTTATGTAAGTAAATGAACATATACTAATATAAATGATCTTCATAAATGAAAATTGGAAATATCGAAAATAAATTGGTATGTTTTGAAAAACCAATATAGCAAAATACGTAAATTGTGTGTATCTCATTTATTGCATGACAATTTTGATCCAAAGGTTCGAGTACATAGTTTTGAGTTGATTCACACCGATCCGAATACGGATTTTTCACTCGATTCTTGACGGCGAACACTTGATACAGTTTTTTGATGTGATTTTGAAGTTTTCCAACGTAGCATATGACTACATGAGGAAAACCTAGAATTTTAATCAAGAAACTGGATTAGAGTTCGCACTAAAGTAATCGAGTTATCAATACTAGTTCGGATGAGAAATTATGTGATCGAACGAATGATCAGATTTCATATTGCATACGAAGAAGATATGATCATACGGACTTTGATAAATATTTGAATAATATGTTGTCGGATTGTTGAAGCCTGGGGAAATAAGACTTCAAATTAGTTCGGGGTTGTATGAATAATCAATTAAGCAATTAGCTGAGGTTGTTGCGCATAAGGTACACTTAGTAGTTTATTTAACATCGGTGTGCGGTGTAAAGATCATTGAACCTGGACTAACGGATTTGTTTTGGTTGTTAATAACGATGAATGCTATTAAACTTGAAAGTGTGATGCTTTCATAAATTACTTGTAAAAGATGTAAATCAAACAACCGAATAGTTACCACTTCCACCATTTCATCTTCATTTGATTTAAATTCTAGTTTGTAGAAATTGCATTGTTGTCCAAGACCCAAAAAAAGAATCGATGAAATGCATTTCAGTGAAACAATAGAAATACGACAATATCTGCAAAAGAAATACAAATTAACGAGCCTTTATATTGATTTTATTTGTTAACTCTTTATATTGATCATATATCATGAATCACACCATTCTAATGAATGACTTCCACTTGATAACTCTTTATGTGCTTTCATCGATGTTACATTAAATGCTTGGTGAGTTTTCAAAACAGTCTCATCGTTGTAAGCTGGTATTCCTTTTCATGGAAATTCTCCATTTTTTCATTACCATTAGTGCTCCTCTTATAGGAGGGTGCTTCTATGGTCCAAAGAAAACAGTTCCTTCATAATTCGAGAACCCATCTTTGAGCATTTGGTAATGGTACATTCACAGGTCAACTGGAGTAAACAAGCATAATGCATTCGCTTGTAAATTTCAGTTGTTTCACTCTTTCGTTGTCAGGTGAAAATATTTAGACTGAAAAGGTCATGCCCATGAATGTCCCTATATACTCTCATGCAGTGTTTTAAAAATCGGCCATCTCGGCCGAGACCTGGTTTTGAGGTCAAAACGATACGAAACATAATATATCGTTTTGTATCTCGTTTCGAATATATCGGTCGATATTTACAAATATCTGTCGATATCTTGACCGAAACGAAATCACGATATATCACTCGATTTTATTTTATTTTTAAAAGCAAGGCCTATATACAGGTGGGGTTTGCATGTGTTTGTTGACTTTTTTTATTTTTCATGCAAGGTTGGGTCTGCATTTATTCATTCAATTCAAACTATGAAATTCGTCAAGTAACCCCTTTTAGTTATCAGATCAATGCTATGTCCAATCACATATTTAGCCACTAAAATTTAGTTGTAGTACTTTTGTTACATTACTTGTACTTGTGCCACTCTAATTAGCTCATATTGTTCTATTATTCTAAAATTTATGTTGTGGAATCCTTGCCCGCTATGCCATTTTATGAAGGCTTTAATGCTGGATTATTTACTAACCAATATATACATTTCTGGTTTGTATCTTTTTTGGCTGTCATTTTGTCGGTTCAATTACATACATGACTGTGTAGTGCTTTAATATTGTCATTTGTAGTGCTTTTAATGTTGTCATTTTATGAATGCATGATGTCATTTGTAGTCAGTTCAATTTTTGGTTTGACTATCTTCTTTGGCTGCCATTTGTAGTGCTTTAATGCTGTCATTTTATGAATGCATGGTATGTCCTAAATAAGGTCATTTTGTAAAGTGTTTGTTCTTCATTTGTAGTGCTTTAATGCTGTCATTTTATGAATGCATGGTATGTATGCATGCTAAGCCATTTTATGAATGAATGCATGGCTGTCATTTGTAGTGCTTTAATGTTGTCTTAAATTATGTTCAGTGCTTTAATACTATCATTTAGTATATATAATTATTAACATAAAATGTACGCCGATATGATTCTGATATGAATTTTAAGCTCCGAGATGTAAATCCGATATTGAAGCCCGAGATGTACTCGTCTCCTCCGAGATCTCCCCCGAAATGATACCGAGTCACTAAAATCACTAAGACAAAACATGATTGATATCTGATATTTAAAACCTTGCTCTAATAACATAATTTAACTTATTATAGAAGTTTACAAATTTCAAAAATCTTGCTACCGAAGGTTTCCACGTGAAACAAAATATATAACTTTTTAATGTAAAGCCAGATCAATGATGTAGAGTACTCATTTTAAGGTTAAAGGAAATATGTTATTATTTATTTATGGTTTTAGTGTGTTGTTCATTTATACAGAGCATCTCATGATCAAAAATGAATGTCCTGTAGAAACAAATCATATTTGTGGTGAACATATGTAAAGTATGGTTATCTTCTAAATTAACAAATATGTTCTAAACATGATACGCTTATCATTTGGCTTTTAAGATAGCTATAATTAATCACTGGTTATGTTTATATTAAACAAGATGGGAAATTAATATTCCTGATGGACCCAAAACTATCATGATCCCTATTAATCACATGTACATCTTCAGCATATCTAATGCTCCGTATGTCTGTAATGAAACTTACAGTTCAAAACAAATAAATAAACATGTGATTTTAACATGGTATCATTGTTTAAAAAACCCGCCTCGATACTCGTCTTAAGGCCCGCCTTGAGGAAATAAGATATAAAACGCCTTGAGGCTTATTCCAAAATGTTTTTACATTTAAATCTTACGCCCCAACAATTTAAGGCATACAAAACACATAAAGCGTATGTCTCGTACGCCTCAAACGGCTAAGGCATACGACTTAAAAACCTTTTTTATCTTTAGTTGTAGATATTGACACTGATAAAAATCATAAAACTTTAATTATTTAATGGAAATAAAAAAGACAAAATTTAAGAAAATAAAAATTAGCATTTTTTTTTACTTTTCAATTTCAATATCGACATGATCAAATAAGATTGTTTATGATATAATGATCATAAGCAAAGCAATGTAATGAATTTTCTCATCGTTATTTAAAAAATGTTTTTCAATAAACTTTGTTAAATTTCGGAATAAATTTTGTACATCGATTTGAATTGATAGAACGTATCGAAATTGGTGTTGAATGAAATCTTCAAATAATTTTAAAAAATCAAATTTTGATTCATATGAGTTTCGATTAATTATTTTTAATTTATAATAAAAATATATACTTGGTAATAGTCAGGTTTTATATTATTTGTTTTTCATTTTTTGCATCAGTAAGTTTAAAATGTCAGAATTTCTTTATTTGTTTGCGTTTTATTTTTATTTGAAAAGCTTACGCCTCAACGTTTCGAGGTTTACTCCTCACCTCGTAAACCTGAAAACGTCTTATGTACAACTTTCGCGTTTTAAAACTTTGCATGGTATAGTCTTTAAAATATGAAACAACCAAATGATGCAATACACGGTGGCGGAGCCAACAACTAGAGTCACATAGGGCCACATTTTCCTTAAAAAAAAAAATCAAGTATTAGAAAATATTATTAAAATAGTTAAATTGGGTAATATGTCCAACTGAACCAAAAGAAATGGGCAAAGTTTCTTTCAAATGGGGCACATTCAAATTTTGAGATGGGGCAAAACTACATACAGCCATTTTATACAAGAAATGACAAAACTGAGGTAGCACCTTGGCCCCACCTGATTGATGAGTAGCTCCGCCCCTGGCAACACGTAAAGTAGTATGTTGCTAAAGCACCTAAGTTTATATTTCCTAACACCAGGATGTGGTACTAGAAAGTGTAAAACGAGATGTTTTTAATCTTAAACGGTGGTGATGTAGTGCTAAAGGCCCCAGTTTTGTGCTTTTGGCTAGCGTCCATGGTATTAGTGAGAGAAAAATTGGTGCTTCTAGCAATACACAAAATATATTTTATCCAGCAATGCTTTTTAACCCAAAGCAGGAAGATATTGTTAAAGCAGGCAGAATCTGAGCCATTTAAGTTAATTTCCACCTTTGATTTCCTCACCAGCTCGTTTGTACACCTCAGTATAGCATCGTTCTATTTTAACAGCAGCCCAGTTATATACTTGTATCAATAGTCTTCCAACTTGCTGTTGTACTTAACAAAACAAAATGACGTACCAGTATATGTGTGGATGGTATGATTCTCAACCATAGCACGCAACCATCATATTGACATCCTCCAAACCCTACTCGAAATATGCATCACAAACACTGATCATTCAATTTCTCAAGCATTGGAGCAAAGGCAACCACTTTAGTTGCAATTGCTGTTGCCGCAAATGTCGCCACTCCAACATTCTCCACCGCACCCAGAGCAGTGTCATTTGCGGCGTTCTTCGTTCTCGAGTCTCATCTGCATAGCTCCGGTCCTTGAATGTTCGGTTTTCCTAAACAGCTTCCCATTCAGCATTCTCTGGATATATTTACCAGTTATTCGGTGATGACACAGTATTGGAGAACAAGAACGCAGAAGAGTACCAATCGCCCTCTGTATTGGCGATATTTAGAGCATCTTTAGTAGCCATGCTGATTTTACGGTGGGAAACTGAAAAAAAAAAAACGTTGATTCTTCCCCCTCCGCCAGCAGCCAGGGGGGAGAAAAGCTAATTTATTTAAAATAAGGGAAAAGGAGTAACGGTTAATTGAACACCGTTCAGAAACTCAAATCTGCCCTGAAAGCCAAAATGATAACCAATTTTGCCATAAACGGTGTTCATTTTACCGTTTACCTCCCCACGCTCAAAAAAAAGAGTAAGTTGCTAAGGGCACCCCGCTGGTTGCTAGGAGCTATCAGCAGGGTGTTCGGTCGGCGGTTAACCGCCGGCCATACAGTGGTTTGGTCGGCGGTTGTCCACCGACCGAGGCTCGGTCGGTGGACAACCGCCGACCGAAGGGCAGTGCCCTTAGCAACACACAAAAAAAAAAGGGGTAAATCACCGTTTTTTTTCTTTCCCACGCTTTAAAAAAAAAAAAAAATGCGATCCCTCCCATTCTTCCTCAAATTGCTGTTGTTGGAGATGCTCTTAGTGCTGCTTGGGTTCTTGAGTTTGAGGACCTTCATGGTTATTGAAGCTCGGAAAAGAAAAAGTGTAGAACGAATAGCATTTGGCGTTCAGGGCAGATTTGAGTTTCTTGGATGCAGCATGTAAATGATTTAATTTAGGAAATTTGGCACACTTAATCTTTTTCTTTTTTAAAATATAACAAAAATAGACCATATAGGAAAATATTTACCAATATCCTGATCACTTATGCAACCGAGTGAAAATTTGTAGTTGACGACTTTTCAAAAGTCGCCAACTTACGATTTCTGTAAAATATCAACAAAAAAAAAGACTAGCGAAAAATCGCCGATTCAAAATTAGAACTAGTTAAGGATCTTTTAAAAAAAATCGCCAACGAGTTTTAATTTCTTCCGTGTTGACAATTTTAAAAATTGTAAGTTAGAGATTTTTGAAAAATCGTGAAATATAAATGTAGCAAAATGCTAATGTGGTCAAATGAATCTATGTGTAAATTTTTTAAAAATGATCTACTTTTGTTATATAAACAAAGAAAGGCCTAAGTGCACAAAATTCACTTTAATCTATGAGTTTGTGTTGAAATTTATGATACACAAATCACAACAATTTTGGACAACAAATAATCTATGAAGATTTTGTGGAAGATTTGTTGCTATATTTGTGGGATATTTGGAATTGAAGGCTATAATTAATTGGTGCTTATCTAAATAGTTTTTTAACATATATGAAGATAATTTGGGTGTCAAATTTACTTGGGTATGAAGCAATTAACTCTGTAAAAGGCCTAGTGAACATCTTCATTAGGTGTGGGTGAGAGCCACCAAGAGTGATCATTCTAGTTATTCCAAATTGAGTGTTCTTCTTCAAATTACTTAGCCATTAGATATTCTCTATCTATTTCTCAATAAGGTTATTGGTTCAAGTTGTAATTGTTTGTAACGATAGTTGAGATCAATTGTAAACAATTTTTTATTAGTGAATCAATAAAGAGGGTGGTTGGGTGTAATATCCTGTACTCATATTTCCAATATTATTTGTGTTTTTTTTTTGTTTTTCAATCAAATTCATCTTCAAGTGATTGGGTGATAAAGATCATATTTTCCTTGGCGTTTTTTCAAACTTCCACTGCGCACAAAACCTTAACAATTTGGTATCAGAGCAATTTTTGCATAACAGTTTAGTATCATAGCAACTTTTGTATAACAGTTTGGTATCGGAGCTCAGTTCATCGCATAGCTTAGAGTGATTTTGGATTGAAGATTGAAGATGTCGGAGATGATGTTGCTTTCATGGATGGCTATTGTGGAGTAAGAGATTTTGAGAATTTGGAATGAAGAACCTAGTCCACAGCAAGGTGGAAAGGTTGGTTTTGATCACTGCTGAGGATCCGTTGAGGATCATGTTATTGATTGTTGCCTTCACGTTGACAATCCTCGAGGAATCCATGTAGATGAAGAGGGATCAAGTGGTAGGCATATATCGAGAAAGTGAAGGTGTGATTGAGCCTAGAAATCAACTGAGTCTGGACTTGAAGAGAAGACATGATGGTTTTATCTCGTAGCCGTTAAAATTGAGATGGTGTTAACTGAGAAAAGAAGGTTGAAAGTGAGAGTTAAGTTGGCTGGTTTTGAGTGGAGGAAATATTGTGATTTGGTATCAAGGTGGAGTGTTGAAATTTGTGATACACAAATCACAACAATTTTGGGCAACAAATAATCTATGAAGATTTTATGGAAAATTTGTTGCTATATTTGTGGGATACTTAGAATTGAAGGCAATAATTAATTGGTGCTTATCTAAATAGTTTTTTAACATATATGAAGATAAGTTGGGTGCCAAATTTACTTGAATATGAAGTAATTAACTCTATAAAAGGCCTAGTGAACATCTTCATTAGGTGTGGGTGAGAGCCACCAAGAGTGATCTTTCTAGCTATTCCAAATTGAGTGTTCTCCTTCAAATTATTTAGCCATTAGATATTCTCTACCTATTTCTCAATAAGGTTATTGGTTCAAGTTGTAATTGTTTGTAACGATAGATGAGATAGCTTGTAAACATTTTTTTATTAGTGAATCAATAAAGAGGGTAATTGGGTGGAATATCATGTGCTTATATTTCCGATATTATTTATGTTGTTTTTTTGTTTTTCAATTAAATTCATCTTCAAGTGATTTCTTGGCGTTTTGTCAAACTTCCGCTGCGCACAAAACCCCAACAGTTTGATATCAGAGCAATTTTTTGCATAACAGTTTGGTATCAGAGCAATTTTTGCATAATAGTTTGGGTAATATAAGAAGCATTTTTTTTTGTAAAAATGCAAAATTAGTGGATTTGGATGAATTTAAAAGGGCAATATTATAATTTAAGATATAATCCTTTAAAGTTATGTTTTTGACATAGAATTTGATAAAAGTTTATTCTCATGGTAGTATTTTGTTATTATATAACTCCTTTTAAATGCAATTTTGAATAGTTATTTAAGTAGTTTTATGTATTAAATTGTAAGTAAAGAAGTTTAGATCTATTTTGACTTCTAATTTTGATTAACTTAGTTTTGGTGTTTGATTTCTCTGACACATAAGTAATGAACGTCCAAATTACATCATTGGGAACCTGCTATATATTAAACATGCATACTACACATGCACAATATACTACTTCAATGTCAATGGATTGTAATAACAAAAACATAATTCTTACCATAAACACGCCTCTTAACCATTTGCAAAATAAATAAACATGTAACCCAAGTAATTAGACATGAGAAAGAAATTGTAAACCATGTACATATTGTATATATGAACGTTTTTTAAACATAGGAAAAAGGCATATATTTGGAAGTTGGCATATGTTTGCAATTTTATACGAGAAGATTCCATTTGAGCTTTTTGTCTATTGACACAAAATAAAATCAAATTCTTGGAAGACACATGGGTTCTTGCATCTAGAACTTTGATTGTCATGTTTCTTTATAGTTCTCTATGAAGTTATGCTTGCTTTTAATTTGAATATTACGTAGTACTTCAAATATGTCTTAAGAGGGTTGGTGGTTAGAAGAATGAAACTTGTTTTACTGAACTATATAAAAAGCTACCACTTCAAATTAAAAATAATAGTTTTTCTATAATTGTTTAAAATCATTAGGATCATTTTCTAAGTTGTTTGGTCAAATTTAGTTATGAAATTCTAACATATAGTTGTTTCTCATATTCTAACTATGTGACTTTTGTATGTTCCTCATTATGAGTTACAAAATATTTAAAAATAAAATAAGTTACTTCTAAGTATTTTTGACTAATTTCCAGTAGTTGTTAAACGAGCTCAAAATGTGTTGTATTATTAACTTAATTTTTTGGCAAGGCTGACCTTTTTTATAGTGCTCTGTAGCACTTATTATTATAACAAATAATATTACAATAATTACGGGAGATGACAGATTGGAAATCTACTACAACAGTTTTTAATAAGGACCGTCCACTACAATGTTTTTAAGATGGATCGTCCACTACAACGATTTTTATAGTGGACCGACCATTGGAACTAAGCTAGCTTACAAAGTTGGAGCTAGACAAGTATATCTAGACTACAATACATATCACACTCAACACAGAGAGTAAATCATTTCATTCTCCATGTTAGGAGACTATCACATTGCCAAAGCAAACTAATAACATAAAGTTTAAGCTACATCAAACAAAGGTAAGCCTATACAATACTCACAAGTTGTAACAAGTACAACAAAGTAGCATGGCATCACATGCCATCCACAAAACAGCAGGACAGAACAACAACACAGGGTATGGAGGCTCTGCGTGCACAAGGCACATCACATCCAATAAAGGTACCTCTTAGCAAATAATAACTTTACAAATCACCTACTAGAGAATAAACAGTAACACTACATGGTAGGGACACTATACCTAGTAAGGTACATTACATCCAAGGAGTTCAACTAAAGACCACCCACCAAGGAACTCCTTCCGCGAACTAACTAGGTAAAAAGAAACAAGCATCATCTCATCAATAGTAGTTACAGCAAGACTATGACCTTCACAGTTCAAACATAGCTTGACTAAATAATGTGAGGGAGATAAAAAGAAAAAAAGGGAGTCGCCACCAACAACTCAGCAAAAACAGAGCAAGGCTTCATAAAATTGTTAAGCAAGATAGTGGCGATCAAAAGTGAAGCAGTAAGCCAACCATCTCTAAGTCTCTGCTTAATCCAGACGAAAAGACAGATCCATCGATTACTATTAAAATAAGAACAGTGTGGCTAAGGTTGTTGTTAAGTTTCTCTAACACCCCACATTTTTAAGTAAATAATAAAATAAAAATCATATAATTTTTTGAGTTTGGTCACGGAAATAGCATCATTGCATCCATGGCGATTTTCTGATTAATTAAGACCTATGGTTTGTAAAAAGTGAACTTAAAATGGTGAAGATATTATTAAATGAAGTTTAGAACAAGCATGAAAAAGAAGAAATAAAAGAAGCACACCTAAAACTAAAAGTTTCCAATATTCTTATTTTGTGAACAAAAAGCATTGTGGTTCAGTGGTTGGAACTTACCTTCCAAGTTGCAGCGTGCGATTTCGAATCCCACTAATGTCATGTTTTTAAATTTTAAAAGGAAAGCTAAAAAGATGCATGTTCTAAAAGAAAAGCATATGTGTACGTACATATAAGAAAAAAATTACATATATATATATGTGTGTGTGTGTGCGCGCGCGCGTGTGGGTAGGTGTATTTATATATTTATATGTATATGTGTGTGTGTGTGTATAAGTGTGTGTGTGTGTATATATATATATATATATATATATATATATATTGACATGAAATTCAAAAGTAACATGCAATTTATCAAAACAAGTAAGAAATAAATGTCGAGATATACGCATATATTCAAAATTTAAATCGTAAACTTATAATGATAGGTAATAAATGTGGAATAATTGAAAACATGCAAGAGAATAGTTGCGTTTGAAATTTGAACATATGCTAAAAAGGAAAGAATCAATGGATTGACAACATTAACAAAAACGTTTAAGAAACAAAAATTATGCAGCAATTAATGAATAATTTTTTATTAAGTTGTATGCATAGATACATACGCATGCATTTAAGTTTGAAATCTAAAAGATGTGATATAAAAGGTAGATATTAATATAAGAGGTAGAATAATAGGCAAGAATGTAACGTTGAGTGTAACGTTAAACTAAAAATTAAATCAGTGCGGAAAACATGTGCATGACCCCAGTAAATAGGTCGACCCATGAAAATAGTAGATCGGCCCAAGGGTCGGCCAGCCTTAGGACTGGGTCAACCCGGAGGCCGACCCACCTGGAGCTTGGGTCATCCCAATAATGGGTAAGGCAACATGGATTGAACGTTTTGAAAGGTCATGATTTTATTTATTTCAATCTAACGAACGTGATTCTTCTGGGCACCAATAAATAGACTAGCAGGGTCTGCTATTCAACTCATATTTTCTGAGATCACGCTATACCTCTACCATTTTCTTTCTCCTTCAATTTCTTTAGAGATAAAAACATATTGGTTTTAGGGTCTTTATTCAAGATTTGGAGATAAAGATTGTAGCTCTAAGTTATAAGTGGTCAACTTTCTCGTCTGCGTGAGGTAGATTCTGTGAATCTAAAATTATTATGATTCTTCTTGTTCTTTTAGCGTCAGATTTTTAAATCCGTGGTTATTTCAATTATAGATCCTATTAGGAAGACCACGGGTGGCAGATCTGAATCAAATTCAAGACTTGTGCGCAGTCAGGTAAGTAGATTTAAATTATATTTTCCAGTAATAGTATTTTGTATTGATTGAGTCCTGTTGGAATTTACAATATGTTCTTCTTCTTTCCCCATCTTATGTGCCAGAATATACAATTTATGTTAAATTTTAATTATATGCAAAAATGAATAAAATTATGGTTACGCGCAAAATAATTGAATTATGGTTATATGCATAATAATTGAATTATGATTAGCACAAGTTTATAATTATTGATTATTCGCAAATTAATTGGAATTATAAAAAAAAGGGAAATTTGATGATTTGGGGCCAAAAGAATACATTGTGCTATTATTGTAATAAAAGTGAAATTTTGAGAATTTACATACTAATTGTGGGAAAGCACCTTTCAGATTTAAAATGGAATAATCACAGAGATGGGACATTAATATAAGTCTAAATCTTACTTAAATACAGAAAATATATTAGATATGAAAATAATAAAAATAAGAAGACAGGAATCCATATATACCTGTAAACTTGAAAGGTTGAGAATAGCCTAGATTGATTGGTTAGGAAAAAAAGGTAATGTATTGGCATAGTTTGGTAAATAAACAAAAAATAGGAAACATGATTACAAACTGAAATTATGAATAAATGGAGATTTGTGTGAAATAGGGAGTTAATTGTATTGCGCACTAATTTGATGACCTCAGAAATTAGAAAAGAAATGTTTTGCAGTCATGGGTTCCTATTATAGTAATTACTTGAAACTATAGAAATTGATTTTATTACTGTTTTGGTAACTAGTCAATTCAGAATAAGCCTAATTTCCTAAAAAGAATAAAATGTAAAGATGAGAAAGAAGGGTAACATAACTGAAAGAGGTTATGAAAAGAAAAGGAGATATAAAAGAGTTATTGTGTAAATTTACAAAGACGGTAAGTAGATTAATGTCATAACTTTAAGGGTTATGCTAAATAAAACGAAACATGTGAAGTATGTGATGAATGGGAATGTAACATATTATAATAATCGTTAGACTTGTCATATACAAGTAGGATAATAACACAAAGGTTATAACAAAAAGATGAAATGGGAAGTAAGAGGCTAATTATAAATAAACTTAGACAACGGGGAATAAGTTTAATAAGCAAACTCACAATTATAGCTATGGTAATATTATAACACGAAGTTATAATTAAATGGAACAGAATAGAGTAGGATTATTATTAGTAAACTTATAACCGAAGAATTAAGTTTAATGAATATAGCAATAAGTTGTGGTCCGTTCCGACAGTGATAGCTGATTAGGGAAAATAAACGGCCAATTAAGGCTAATAAACAAATAACTTGAATGCAGAATAAACAATTTAATGTTTAAGTTTATTAGCAATGTGATAAGTAAAACAAGCACGTAGTTGAAGATTAAACATAGGGTCTAATAACGTAATGATAAGATGCGTTTGGACCAGTTCATACGTATTTGGGACGAAGAGCTCAACGAAGTAGATCATTGAGGGTGTTTGAAGACACGAGAGGAGCACGTCCATCTTATTATTCGACGAGATTGAAAGGAAGTGTGGGACTTTTACGAGACATGAAGATGCTCCATTATGGCCCTCCGTAGTAGGCCTAATGAAGCTGTACCAACAGAGGCATGGTCTGTACAGTTCCATCCGGTGAGTATGTCTTGGCTACATCTTAGATGATGACCAGCCTAAAGACTAATAAAAGGATGAACTTAGGATGATTCGGCGGCTGCCTCAAGAGGGAGGCTTCGTAGTCGGGACCCAACAAAAGATAGTAGGTCATTGGATACATGTCATCGACAGCCAGAGCATGTGCAGGAAAGACTGAAGCTAAGCCAAGGGGTTAATGATCTTTTACTATCAGATGACTGGATGAAAGATGTGTCAGGAAGCTATGGACTATCATCGGGGTAGAATAATTACGTAGAACCGATCTCATAACTCACAGTGCAAGGATAAAATATGATAGACCATATACAATAGGTAGTAATAGTGAAGCAGAGTTGAGCATAATCTTAAACTTTTCATATCATCATGGAATATCTATACAACTTTGGATTACACTAAGAGTTTGTACAAGATGCCACACTACAGTATCACTCAGAGCAGCATACATCGAACATAAGTGGAAAACAACAAGTATGTATAATAGAGAAACTAATATGTAAGCCTCCAACTCATCACCGGTCTGCAACATCGTCCCACTAAGATCTGCTACCTGCTACTCAGTTTGTCCATCGAAAATAGGATGAACAACCCAAGGTAATAAGAGGAAACATAAAACCTTGAGTCAAACAACAGTCTTAATGAGTGATTAAACAACTATCTAACATCATCAATAAAGTATATGAGAATAGGTATATAAATCATCCAATCTTCCAATATCAACAGAGAATAAACCCAAACTCGTCTTCCCCACATCCGACAATGATAACCTTTGCAAACAATCATAATAGGAAAACGTAACAGACTTAGCAATCAGTTATCAAGCGCATATCATCTTAATCGATATCGGCATCCCCTGAGCACAAGCCCTAAAGGCCTAAACCAATATCAGACAAACACCTAAGAGATGTCTCACTCGACATCGAATAATCTACATAAGACGATACAAGCAGAACAACCATCATCCATGACTCTGGCTATCACTACCAATCCTGCCTTGAAACCATCGTTAATCGTATGACTGGCTCAACATCATGTTGTCCGTCAAGGGCTAATGGTAACCCTGGTTCTAGTATGACTCTAGCTATCACTACCAATCCTGCCTTGAAACCATCGTTAATCGTATGACCGGCTCAACATCATGTTGTCCATCAAGGGCTAATGGTAACGCTGGTTCTAGCAAAAACTCCATACGCCTTTCATCGATATGTATCTAGTCCTTACATCGATACCCAGGGTACTCGACCAATCATTTAGTCTTTAAGCGTCCCTATTGTACCCCTGCTTTAAGACCGCTAGAACCTACGACAACGGTAACTTCGTGGCCTTCGATAACTCTAGTTGTCATCACCGACGACTATCTATAGCTCAATCACCTTCTCAAGCAACCATTATCCCCGAACTCTACATCTTTGAGTTCTCTTCATATTCATTGCATTACGTCGATCAACGAACACTTCAACAGTCCATCTTGAATTCACTTCGAAGCCGCAATCATTGCTGATTCAAAAATAAACATCATTTGGTCGCTTATGTAATGGATCACTCATGATCCATCCATGGGTTGCTCGAGACCTATTCTGGATCACTTATGATCCATCTCCATCCTAGATCACTTTTGAACCATCCATGGGTCGCTTGAGACCTATCATGGATCGCTCGAGACCCATCCTGCATCACTTGTGACCCATCTCCATCCTAGATCACTTGTGATCCATCCATTGGTCGCTCGAGACCCATCCTGGATCACTAGTGATCCATCTCCATCCCATATCACTTGTGATTCATCCGTGGGTCACTTGAGATCCATCATGGATCACTCGAGACCCATCTTGGATCCCTTGAGATTCATCATGGATCCTTGTAGATCCATCTTCCTAGGTCCTTGTAGATCCATCCATGGATCCCATAAGATTCATCCTAATACTCGATCAACATACATCTAATTTCAAACAACCTTTTAACAACACAATCAAGCGATCATCAAGCAAACACTAGCACATCAAATAATCATCGACAACCATATGAAATCCACCAAATTATGATAAAACAATGAACGAATCGATAAGTAGATCTAAACTTGCATAAACACATGATTTAGCATATGAATTTACCGTTACAATCTTGCTAGTTTAGATCCTATGGTGATTCGAGTTCAAAATATACTTGCATTGATTAGATCCAGGTGAAAATAATTTGAAATGATGAAAATAAGATCAAATAACCCATACACTTGGTTGAATCTGTGCGAGAGATGTTTATCACTCACCAATTCTTCAAACAAGCTTGAAACCACTAAATTCTGAATTTGGAAAGTGAAGAACACTCTTAAAACCTTTCAACTTGATACGATCTTCCTTCACTTGATGTAGATCTAGCTTCCCTTGATGTAGATCTAGAATTTTAATGGAGGACTGATGTATTTGATTGAGCAACGAGGATCACGAGCTCAACCAAATGAGAGAATGAAGAAAGTAAACCCCTCTACATGCCTATAACCCCCCTATTTATATCCTCTAAACAACCCACTTATGGGCCACACCAATTCAGCCCATTAATGACTAGCCAAACCTGTACAGGAATTGTGAAACACTAAAATAACGATTCCTCCTAACCCGATGAACCAAATCGTTAATGTGACCATTCTACAGAATTGGAAACATCATTTCCTTTCTAATGAAATCAATCTTAGCACCTGATTCGGTACCAGTTAAAAGTTATGCCCTGTACAAAACTAACAGGGGAAAATGATCATAAATAAAATTGGAAAAATTATGGACATGTGTCACATTTCCATAACCAACATATCAAAATATGAGAATGGTCCGACCCTCAGGGAATTAAGTAAAAATATTTTACGATCCTTCAATACATTAAATGCAGGTCGTTACAAGATTTCTAGGAAAGTTTTCAAATTTAAAAAATTTAAAAGTTTACAATTTTAGAAATTTATTATTTTTCAATATTAAGAGTTGCATTAAAAGGATTTTTGAGAAAATTATGAAAACTTGTTTTCAAAAGTATTGAATGCATAAGCAAGTTGTGGGATTAAGCGATATAAGTGGTTAAGAGAAAGCGCGAATAAATGAATTGGCCTTATGGGGGTGCATAGGCGACCTTGGATGAAAATATAAAAAAAAATCAAGGACGGATTGTGACACACTTTAACTTATTGGAATAATAAGAATTATATGACAAATTTTTACCAGTCGATTGTTAAAGTGGTAAGGAAATGTGCAACGAAAGAGGTGTATAAAATATTGGTGAAGTACCATATTTTGTGCTACCTATTTCAATAAAGATATGAAAAAAAAAGTTTTGAAGCTTCCTTGTTACTTTACACGAAACATAAAAAATCTCTTTAGAAAAGGTTCATAGAAACTTAATTTTATTTAATTAAAAATAACTTAGCGAGAAATGGTTCCATTTGTGTCCATGGAAAGTTAGTAAGGTTTAAGGAAATTTTGAAAATATGTTTCAAGCAATAATTGTTTAATAGAAAGAAGAAGAAAATGTAAATTTAAAACTTGCATGGTTCAAGAGAAGAGGATAATGAAGGAATAAATAGGGGAAAAAACAAGTGGAGATTTTTATAAGTAAATTTATACGTGGTAAGTAATTAATAGAAATCCTTTTTAGCACCCTTTGAGAAATAGGAAAGTTTTTTTCAGTATAGATTTTCATTCCTATGTAGTGTTCCATTTTTAGAAAAATAAAATAGTTTAGTTGGATATTTTCTTGTAGGTGTTTGTGGTGATCACTAGGTAAGAACAAAAACATAGGATATTGTGAAAAAAATGAAAATGAAGGTAAAAGATGAACAACTAAAAGAAAAACAAGCAAAGATAGCAAGTGCAAAAATTAAGAACAATAAAACAAAATGAATTCTTCCAAGTAAACTTGGAAAACAGAAAAGAATTTTTTCGTATGTAAATTGCGCTTAGAACAGAAATATAGACATTTTTCTAAGATTAACAATTAATGTTTCCAAGTATAGAGAAAAAGGTGCGTAAAAGTGGATGGAAAATATGTAATTTTCCATTTTCTACCTCTTTCTAACATAAGAAATCGAATTCAAAAAAATTAAACTTCTCTAAAGTTTGCAAATTTAAAGTTGGTTGATAGGGTTTGAATCATGAACTACACTCTTATCCTTTAAGAGTATGGGAAAAATTGGATGAAAAAGTATTTTCGATTTTTAAAATATTACGTTCATATAGAAATTGCTAGTGTACTTAGGATGTGTGCATCATGTTTTCAAGAAAATTTGCAATCATATAGGAGATACTGCTTAGGCTTTCATTTCATTCATGTATTTTTTTTATTTTGTAACACTTTGCACAACTGTACAAATGGTTGCAAAAAATTGGATGCACACACAATTGTCATAAGTTATACAAGGAAGTACATAATTCTACCCTTATCTAATTTCAGGGATGAAGTTTCCTAAGAAGAGGGGAATGTAACAACTCTCATTTTTAATTAAATAATAAAATAAATTTCATATCATTTTCTGGATTTTGTAATGGAACTAGCGTCATTGCGTCCATGGCAATTTTCTTATCAATTTAGACCTGTGGTTTGTAGAAAATAGACCTAAAACGAAGAAGATATTATTAAATGAAGTTTTAGAGCAAACATGAAAAAGAAGAAATAAGAGGAACATACTTAAAACTAAGGGTTACCAATGTTCTAATTTTATGCACAAAACGCGTTGTGGTTCAGTGGTTCAGCACTCGCCTTGCAAATTGTAACGCACAAGTCCGAATGCCACTAGCGCCATGTTTTCAAATTGTGGAGGGACAACTAAAAAGATGTATGTTCTAAAAGAAAAGTATATATGTACGTACATGTAAGGATAAATTATATATATATATAAATGAGTGTAGGTGTATATATATATATATATATATATATATGTGTGTGTGTGTGTGTGTGTATATATTTATGTTTGTGTGTGTATGTAAGTGTGTGTATATAAATGTATCTATATATGTAAGTGTATATATACGTTGACATGAAATTCAAAAGTAACATAAAATTAATCAAAACAAGAAAGAAATAAATGTCGGAATAGCGTTGTTTGAATTTTGAAAATAAATAGAGTTGTGCTTAAATATATATGCATAGATTCAAAATTTAAATTTAAAGTGTAACCTTAAAACGGAAGGTAAGAAATGTGGAATTAATGAAAATATATAGGTGAATAACTGCATTTTGAACATATACTAAAAAGGAAAGAATTAATGGATTGATAACATTAATAATAACGTTTAAGAAACAAAAATTACACAGCTGTTAATAAATGAAAATTTTATGACGTTGTACGCAATATATATGCGAATAAATTTAAGTTAGAAATATGAAACGTGTGGTATAAATGGAAGATATTTATATAAGGGATAGAACAATAGACAAGAATGTAATGTTGAGTGTAACATTGAACTAAAAATTAAATCGAAGTGAAAATACGTGCACAACCCAGTAAATGGGTCAATCCTTGAAACTAGTGGGTCGACCCAGAGGTTAAACCGCCTTAGGAGTTAGGATTAGGTCGACCCAGGAGCTAACCCACCTGAAGCTTGGGTCGACCCAATACTGGGTGAGACAACGAGGATTGAATGTTTTGAATAGTCCTGATTTTATTTATTTTAATCCAACGAACGTGATTCTTCTGGGCACCTATAAATAGACCAGCAGGGCCTGGTCTTTAACTCATATTTTCTGTGACAACGCCAGAACTCTGCCATTTTCTTTCTCCTCCAAATTCTTCAGACATAAGAATAATTTATTTTTAGGGTCCCGATTCAAGATTTGGAGAGAAAAAAGTAGATTTAAGCTATAAGTGCTTAGGTTTCTCGCTTGGGGGTAAATTCTGTGAATCTAAAATTACTATGATTCTTCTCATTCTTTTAGCGTCAGATTTGTAAATCCGTGGTTTTTTCAATAATAGATCTTATTAGGAAGACTACAAGTGGCAGATCTGAATCAGATTCAAGAATTCTGCACTTTCAGGCGAGTGGATTTAAATTATATTTTCCGATAATAGTATTTTGTATCGTATAATTCTTGTGGGAATTTATATTATGCTCTTCATCTTCTTTACCTCTCTTCTACGTCAGAATATACAGTTTATATATGTTAAATTTTAGTTATGCGCAAAAATGAATAATATGGTTATGCTCAAAATAATTGAACTGTGGTTATATACAGAATAATTGAATTATGATTAGGTATAAGTTTATTGAATTATGGTTATGCATAAATTAATTGGATTACGAACAAAAATGGAAAATTGAATGATTTGTGGCTAAAAGAATATATTGTGCCAATATTGTAATAAAAAGGGAAATTTTGACAATTTACATTCCGATTGTGGGAAATCACCATTCAGATTTAAAATGAAATAATAACAGAAATGGGAAATTGGTATAAGTCTAATCTTACTTAAATACAGAAGATATGTTAAATTTGGAACAATACAAAGAAGAAGGTAGGAATGGAAGCCACCTACTCTGTGAATTTTTCTTCTGAAACTACCTTCTTCGTTTCCATTTCCTACTCTTAACCTCGCTATAGCTTCCCCTCCCCTTCCCCAACTCTTCGCTCACTCTACAAACAATAAAGCTCCGATGGGCAAGAAGAAACCAAAGCCCCAATTGTCGAACCTTAATCTAGATTAAACTAAGAGATCTGGCAAAAAATATTCCCCAATACCTCGACCTTGTGGAAAATAAACTGCAGCCTAGACGTTCCTGGAAGAGGATCCAAAAGACAAAGTTGAGTCATTGGTTTTAGATACTGTTGCTGGAATGTTGGCCTCTGAGCCCCTTCTGGCACTAATAATGGAAATGGCTGCTATGCCAACTGAGAAGCCCAGCACAGATGAATTCACCAATGGTCCTCACAACAACTATGCAGATACAGGTAATCATATTAATCGCCTATAAGTAGCCTCAGAAGTTGAGACGCATTGGATAGATTTGGAAGTATCACTTGGTGATAAAGTCAATATGGTAGAAAATTAGGTTGATGAGAATTCTATTCAAACTTAGATAAATAACGGATCTGTCTCTCGATTCCCTAGTAATGAATTGGTACGAAATGTAGTGGGTGTGGATAATGTGAATGTCAGAATTATTACTGTAGAAACTGGTGTTGGAACCTTACCAATCTCTAGCAGTCCTAAATCTGCTCGACGAAATGCGTCAGCCAAGCGCCAAGCTTCACCTGCTCGAAATTCCCCTAGGTCTTAATCAGGAAAACTGAAAGAAAACTCATGTGACTACCAAAATGTCGCTATGGGGCAAAACATGGATAACATTGTACTAACCTCTTCGAATGCTACAGATAACAACATTTCCATTTTCCCATAATAATGCCTTGGCAGTTAAAGATGTTAGGCATTGTGGTGCATATGAAATCAAGGAAAATAAATCTCGTAAGTGGACTTTGTTATTTGACAAGGCTCTGCGCAATATGGGAACTTATGAGCCAGTATATTTTGAGCATAAGATGCTTGAAGTACAAGTCGTCTTCCTTCAGAGATGATTCATGCATGAGCTGATTTCTGATTAGATTGTCTAGTTGTTTTTTTCCTTGATAGCCCTCCTCCGTATATGGTAGTCAAGGAACACTGTGAAAAAGCGTGGCAGTTGCGTGGTGGTCTAAAAACACGTATGGATCGATCGATGTTTTTTATGGAATTTTATCTTTCTGAAGAGTGCCTTCCTGTCCTCACCTCTGAGCCTACAATCATTAGGGGGGAAGCCCTTCATTATTACTTCGTGGAGTCCAACTATTGATCGATCTAGAGAACACGTTGTGACGGCCCGCCTCGCACCAACCGTCATTTACTCCAAAAGCGCGCTGTACACATGTCCAGTTAGCACGGAACGGGTCGTCAGAAGGAAAGGAAAGAAGGAAATGAACATGCAAAGGACCTGTAGAATGTCTCACAGCGCATCGAACAAAGTATAATAATAACATACTTGACATAAAACAAGAGAGACAGTGCATAAGCTGAAAATCAGAACTAAACATCATAGCAGCAGAAATCCAAAATAGAGCTTATTACAACTTTCAAACTGTCTCAAAGCAAAAGTAAGATAAATGAGGTACACTACTAATGCCCAAGTAGCGACCACCAACGACACAGGGAGAATGTGTATGTATATAATACGTGGAAGCCTCATGCCCGCCTCCGAATCAGCTACTCGCGCATCACCAGCTAAACTGTCTCTAGTCTGCTCGTGTAAGCACCCAGAGTGATAAGAGGAGACATAAAACTCTGGGTCAGACATAAAGCCTGGTATGAGCGATAAGCATCTAAAGTGAAACAATAACAGGTAGACTAAAACATACCTGGACCTGCAACCAAAGAGTTAGCACTACATACTGTACAACACTCTAAGGTATCATATCAAACAGTGTAAAGATACGGAGGTGGGGAAGGTGTGCATGTCATAATGATGGCAAACAATCAAACATAGCATCCATCCTCACATCTCTCACTCAGTGCGTAAAGCATACGATATTCACCACTTCGATCACCCAACATACCTTGCTACGATCACTTTGCCCCATGAAATCATAAATGGCTTCACTGCACTGATAACGTAGCCACAAATTCTTCGCTATGTCCACTTTGCCCCATGGAGTCAGGGGAACCCCACGGCACTGGCTCATAGCCTTACTAATCCTTACTATGTCCACTCTGCCCCATGGAGTCACAAAAACCCCACTGCACTGGCTCATAGTCCTACTACGCATCACTTTGCCCCTTAGGTCGTAATGACCCTACGCACTGATAACGTAGTCTTGCTACCATCACTTTGCCCCTCAGGTCATAATGACCCTACTGCACTGATAAGTAGCCCATCATTCCTTTTTAGTGGTGAATCGAAGTTATGAATGTCGACAACTCCTTAGCACACGTCCCGCAGCAAAGTCCAACCATGAAGTGAACTCATTGGTTCCCAACTGGTTCCGGGATCCTGAGCTCTAACTTCCATTTGGACTACCTTTGCATCTCGGGTCATTGGTCATCACAATCGAATCGGATCGAATCAGCCTTCACGTTCTTCATCGGATCGGATCGGCCTTAGTCACTCGGGTCGGGTCGCGCCTCCTGCATCGGATCGGGTCGCACTCCTCCATCGTCTCGTGAATCCAGTCCCCATCAAATCGGTTCTCCACTTCTGGTCGGATCGTGAATACCCCATACGGATCGGATCGTGGTCCTTCAAGCGGTTCGGGTCGGAAAGCACTTTTCCAGGTCGACGGATCGTGCTCACCCTTCATGGACGGATCGGGTCGCAATGCTCATTCTCGATCCAGATCGGAGTACTTCAGTTTGGGCACGGCGCTGCATCGATTCGTCTCGTGGCCTTGCGCAGGTGGTTCGGTTCGGAGGAGATGACTCGACTCATGGTGATGTCCCACGGTCCCATAGGGCGATCCGATCCGATCGTCCCTCAATCCCCTATCCGATCCAAAGCTCTGCACCTTGTCCAGCGAGCTGTTTACGCCCCTCGACGGCGTTTTCGACCATTCTAACTATCCTAATCAATCACGAAGCATACCATACAGTCATAGCAACATACATAATCAACCACAAGCACCAAAACATCAATATGATAGGTAGAAATGGATCAAACGTACCCAAAATCCCACATTTTCCCTTAAGCATGTTTAGGTAAAACTAATGATAGGATTAGCAAATCTTAACCAAATTAACCCAAATTCATCTCAGAGGTCTAAAACATCATTCTGAATTTTATAAACATTTTTATAGAATTTTATCATGTTTAAATTCGCTAATTAACACTAATCAACCCTAATTAGCCATAATTAGTGCAAAACTATGCAAATCACTCACCTTAGCCACAAAATAAACTAAGATCTGAAATAATTATCTGATTTGATGTGAATCTCAATGCCAAACAGCAGCTCCTTTGTTGATTTGGTGAAGATCCTCCTTGATTAGGGGTTGCTAAGCCAAATCCTTGACCAAAAGATGATTTGGAGGTGATTTAGAGGTTGGAGGCCATTTTTAGGGATCCTTGGTGATAAGTGGAGGCTAGAAAACTGAAATGGAATGATTCTCCATCTCATTTCAGCCCTCCCATAACCCTAATCCCGAAATGGATTATGGGCCTACTCACTAATCACCCGATTTGGCCCGGTTAAGCAGTTTTTCACCCTGCAAACCTTGTTTCAGCCATATCTCCCAAACGGTAAGTCCGTTTGACTATTATGACCACTCTACGGAAAGAGAAACCATCAAACGAATCAAATGGAAGGGGTTTCAGGTCAAAATTCCTTTCCAATCAAAAGTTATGGCCAAAACAGTACCAACTAGGGGCAAAATAGTCATTTAAAAATCGACAAAAATCATGAACATGGGAAATGACTCAAATGGATGTTTCCCAAAGTTACATGACCATACAACTTCATATGAGAAAGAAATAAATATTCTACGATTCCCTGATGCGTAGAATACGGGTCATTACACTCTCCCCCCCCCCCCCCCTTAAGAAATTTCGCCCCCGAAATTCCCTAATAAAAACACACACAAAGATTCTGCATGCCTATCAACCATAAAACAACCATCAAACATACAAAACAAGTAAAATAAATTTATCCTAGCATGCGGAATAACTAAATCGCAAAGTAAATCTTACCAGGCAAAGAGTTCTGGATATGCCTTTCTAATTCTCTCCTCTGTCTCCCAAGTACAATCATTCTCGTCCTCGCCCCACTGAACCTTGACTAGCATCACCGCCTTCCTTCGAAGTTGCTTCGTATCATGCCCCACAATACGAATCGGCTTGCGGTTCCCAACTGCCTCAGGTTCTACTTCGAAGTCCTCTAACTGATCAGGTGAAATAGTCATATCTAAATCGTGAACGAACTTCCTTAGTTGGGAAACATGAAATACATTGTGAACTCCCGCCATCTTCTCTGGTAAGCCAACTCTATATGCCAAATTCCCGACTAATTCAAGAACAGGGAATGGGCCAACAAATCTTGGTGCCAACTTGCCTCTCCTGCCAAATCGTATTACGCTCTTCAACGGAGAGATCTTGACAAACACCAAGTCACCAACGGAGAATTTCAAGTCTCTTCTCCTCTTATCAGCATAACTCTTCTGCCTATCTTGAGCAGCTTTCATTCGTTGTTGAATGATCTTAATCTTACCCGAGGTTTCTCTCACCACATCTGGTCCAAGCACAAACTTCTCGCCAGTCTCTATCCAACATGATGGTGAGTTGCACGGTCTTCCGTACAAAGCTTCATATGGAGCCATACCGATACTGGATTGGTAGCTATTATTATATGCAAACTCTACTAGATGCAAATGGTCATCCCATGATCCACCAAAATCCAATATACACGCTCTCAAGAGATCTTCCAATATACGATTCACCCTCTCCGTCTGGCCGTCGGTCTGAGGATGATATGCGGTACTGAGATGTAATCTTGACCCTAGAGCCTCTTGTAAGCTCTTCCAAAACCCACTAATGAACAACGGGTCTCGGTCACTCAAAATGCTTTTGGGTACTCCATGAAATCTCACTACCCACTTCATATACAATTCTGCTAACTTGGCTGCTGTCCTGGTCGATTTGACTGGTATAAATCTTGCACTCTTAGTCAACCGATCCACAATTACCCAAATGCTGTCATATCCCGATCTAGTCCTTGGTAGGCCATCGATGAAATCCATCGAAACTTGCTCCCATTTCCATTCGGGAATTTCTAATGGTTGCAACAACCCACTAGGCTTCTTTTGCTCGGCTTTAACTAGCTGGCAATTCATGCATTTGGATATAAACTTTCCAACGTCTCTTTTCATCCCTTCCCAGTAGTAGGTTCGCTTCATGTCTCGATACATCTTATTACCACCGGGATGCATAGCCAGTTTTGAGTGATGACATTCTCTAAGCACTTCATCTCTCAAACCATTTATGTTGGGCACAACTAGTCTTCCATTCTTTCGAAGCCATCCATCTTGATCAAGCCCATACACACTCATCTCCTCATCGATACCCATCTCTAACTTGGAGATGATTTCTAATAGATTAGGATCGTCCCTCTGGCTAGAACCAATCCGCTCTATCAAAGTAGGTCTGATCGTCAAACTAGCTAGCATAACTGGATCCAATTCGCACTTTGGTCTGAAATCAAACCCCGCTATATACTCCAGTTGCTTCCATTCAAGAAACATCGCCCCTAGGCTGGCATGTCTCCTACTCAAGGCATCGGCTACCGCATTACCTTTCCCAGGTGTATATGCGATATCAAAATCATACGAAGCCAAGAACTCTAACCATCTTTGCTGACGGAGATTCAGATCTTTCTGGGAGAAGAGATACTTCAACGATTTATGATCGGTAAACAGCTCAAATCGTTCTCCCAAGAGATAGTGTCTCCACATCTTCAGCGCAAATACAATCGCTGCCAATTCCAAATCATGGGTAGGATACTTCTTCTCATGCGGCTTTAGCTGTCGACTAGCATAAGCTACAACCCTACCTCCTTGCATCAATACTGCACCCAGTCCGGTACCACAAGCATCCGTGTATACCGTCATCTCTTCATTCCCTTTAGGAATGACTAACACTGGCGCACGCGTCAATCTCTCCTTTAGACTCTTGAAGGCATCCTCACACACTCCGTCCCAGACGAAGGACTGATTCTTCTTAGTCAACTGAGTCAACGGTGCTGCTATCTTGGAGAAGTCCTGGATAAACTTACGATAATATCCAGCTAATCCCAAGAAACTTCTCACATCTGTTGCATTCTTGGGTGTAGGCCAATCCTGTACCGTAGCCACCTTCGCAGGATCCACGGCAATACCATTCTCTGAAACAACATGACCCAAGAATCTTACTTCCCTTCTCCAAAAATGACACTTAGAGAATTTCGCTTTCAATTGGTGTTTCCTCAACACCTCCATCACTATCCTCAAGTGTCCCTTGTGTTCCTCCTCTGTCCTTGAGTAAACAAGGATATCATCCATGAACACAAGAACAAACTTATTCAACTGATCCCTGAATACTCGATTCATAAGATCCACAAAATAGGCTGGTACATTGGTTAACCCAAACGGCATGACCAACCACTCATAAAATCTAGACGGCGTCCTAAATGCCGTTTTCGGAACACTCTCATCTGCTACTCGAAGCTGATGAAATCCTGTCGCGAGGTCCAACTGGGAGAACACTCTAGCTCCTTCCAGCTGATCAAACAAATCATCTATACGCGGTAGAGGATACTTATTCTTCCTCGTCACCTTATTCAACTCGCGATAGTCCACACACAAACGAAGGGAACCATCTGCCTTAGTGGCAAACACAACTGGTGCTCCCCACTCGGAGACACTTCTTCTAATAAATCCCTTCTTCAAAAGATTGTTGACTTGCACCCCGAGCTCTCGCTGCTCCCTTGGTGCCATACGACGAAGTGGCATCACTATAGGTCTGGCATCTTTCACTAAATCAATACGGAACTCAATCTCTCGGTGTGGTGGAAGCCCGGTCACCTCCTCGAAGACGTCCGGATACTGGCCAACCACGGGCACATCTGACAACTCATCCTGCGGGATGTCGAGGGAATTTACAAAACTAGCCATAACCCCATCACTAGGTAGGCTACCAAACACTACCCTCCGCCCATCATCCGCCCTCACTGTCACCAAAAAGCCCTCACAGTCTACCACCACCCCGTATCTTTGGAGCCAATCGACTCCCAATATAATGCCATACCCAGTAAAGCCCAAAACAAAGCAATCACATACAAAAATACATCCATGACTCGATAAGACCAAATTCCTGCAAATCATACTAAGGCTAGTCGAACCACCAATCGGGTTCGTCACAATCAATGGTCTATCGACTATCTCGGGTTCCAGTCCCAACCTATCTACCAGGTCACTAGATATGAAGGAACGGGAAGCCCCAGTATCAAACAAAACTCGAACTGGTATATCATAAACAGAAAGCATACCTTGAATAACAACATTCTTTCCTTTCTCCGCCGCAGTTGGGGCATTCGACGAAGAAGGAACAACATCAATAGCATATGCTTTCACAATTTGCTTCTCCTTAAGAGGTTGCGGACACTTATCCTTATGATGTCCCACTTGACCACAGTTGTAGCACTTCCTTTCCGCTGGCTTGGCCCGACATTCTTTAGCATAATGGCCCTTCTTTCCACAGCTGAAGCACTCAACATCCTTCTTGCTCTTTTTTTGGCCACCCTTTGATTGGTCCTGCTTCCTCTTATTCTGAGAGTTATTCTTGCCTCCACCGACTGCTTGCGGCTTTGGCCCTTCTGCAGATGCAGCCTCAGTCTTTGACTTGGGGTAAAGACTCTCTGATCTCAAAGCCTTCCCCATGATCGATTCAAAAGTCTCATCGATATGGTTAATAAGCCTTTCCCCCAAGTACCCATCCAAACCGGTAATGAACTTCTCATTCTTTTTCTCAGGAGTATCAATGAGAGTCAGTCCATACTTCGACAAAGTGTCGAACTCAGCAATATAATCAGAAACCGCCCTGCCGTTCTGCTTGAGTTCCAAGAACCTCTTAAACAACACTGACTTCTGGGCAGCTGGAATAAACTTCTCGCTAAAGCGAGCCTTGAAATGAACCCAAGTAACCTGGTCCTCTGGAGTAGCTGTTCTAATGGCATTCCACCAATTCATCGCTCGCCCTTGCAGCTGACGAGACGCTAGTCTTCTCTTCATCGCATCCTCAAGACCCAAGTCATCGAAGATACGGTCACAGCTATCCATCCAATCTTGAACATCCGTGGCCGACTCCGTTCCGTGGAACGGCTTCCCACCAAGATTAGTGTAATCTTTGCACAACTTGGCGAAATCGACCCTAGGCGCCTGCACTACTGGGCCAACACCAACTCCGGGATTGGGAATTGCCCCTTGCACTTATCTAAGCATGTCTCTCATGAGGTTAGTAAACATAGCCCTCATGTCAGCGGCATTCCCTTGGTTGGTCCCTCTACCAGCACCTCTCGTGTCTCGGCTCATCGTTAATCTGAAAAAGGGAAACGATTAACGACCCCATAGTGGTGCTAGTGCAGTGCGACTTTATCTTTATACTACTAATAGTATATACATACATAGCTTTTGAAAACCAAAATAATCACAAATACGCGCTCTCATATACGTACTATCTCTCCCTAGTGTCTTTCCCTAGGTTAACTACGCAACCTAGAGCTCTGATACCAAGTGTGACGGCCCGCCTCGCACCAACCGTCATTTACTCCAAAAGTGCGCTGTACACATGTCCAGTTAGCACGGAACGGGTCGTCAGAAGGAATGGGAAGAAGTAAATGAACATGCAAAGGACCTGTAGAATGTCTCACGGCGCATCGAACAAAGTATAATAATAACATACTTGACATAAAACAGGAGAGACAATGCATAAGCTGAAAATCAGAACTAAACATCATAGCAGCGGAAATCCAAAATAGAGCTTATTACAACTTTCAAACTGTCTCAAAGCAAAAGTAAGATAAATGAGGTACACTACTAATGCCCAAGTAGCGACCACCAACGACACAGGGAGAATGTGTATGTATATAATACGTGGAAGCCTCCTGCCCGCCTCCGAATCAGCTACTCGCGCATCACCAGCTAACCTGTTTCTAGTCTGCTCGTGTGAGCACCCAGAGTTATAAGAGGAGACATAAAACTCTGGGTCAGACATAAAGCCTGGTATGAGAGATAAGCATCTAAAGTGAAACAATAACAGGTAGACTAAAACATACCTGAACTTGGACCTGCAACCAAAGAGTTAGCACTACATACTGTACAACACTCTAAGGTATCATATCAAACAGTGTAAAGATACGGAGGTGGGGAAGGTGTGCATGTCATAATGATGGCAAACAATCAAACATAGCATCCATCCTCACATCTCTCACTCAGTGCGTAAAGCATACGATATTCACCACTTCGATCACCCAACATACCTTGCTACGATCACTTTGCCCCATGAAATCATAAATGGCTTCACTGCACTGATAACGTAGCCACAAATTCTTCGCTATGTCCACTTTGCCCCATGGAGTCAGGGGAACCCCACTGCACTGGCTCATAGCCTTACTAATCCTTACTATGTCCACTCTGCCCCATGGAGTCACAAAAACCCCACTGCACTGGCTCATAGTCCTACTACGCATCACTTTGCCCCTTAGGTCGTAATGACCCTACGCACTGATAACGTAGTCTTGCTACCATCACTTTGCCCCTCAGGTCATAGTGACCCTACTGCACTGATAAGTAGCCCATCATTCCTTTTTAGTGGTGAATCGAAGTTATGAATGTCGACAACTCCTTAGCACACGTCCCGCAGCAAAGTCCAACCATGAAGTGAACTCATTGGTTCCCAACTGGTTCCGGGATCCTGAGCTCTAACTTCCATTTGGACTACCTTTGCATCTCGGGTCATTGGTCATCACAATCGAATCGGATCGAATCAGCCTTCACGTTCTTCATCGGATCGGATCGGCCTTAGTCACTCGGGTCGGGTCGCGCCTCCTGCATCGGATCGGGTCGCACTCCTCCATCGTCTCGTGAATCCAGTCCCCATCAAATCGGTTCTCCACTTCTGGTCGGATCGTGAATACCCCATACGGATCGGATCGTGGTCCTTCAAGCGGTTCGGGTCGGAAAGCACTTTTCCAGGTCGACGGATCGTGCTCACCCTTCATGGACGGATCGGGTCGCAATGCTCATTCTCGATCCAGATCGGAGTACTTCAGTTTGGTCACGGCGCTGCATCGATTCGTCTCGTGGCCTTGCGCAGGTGGTTCGGTTCGGAGGAGATGACTCGACTCATGATGATGTCCCACGGTCCCATAGGGCGATCCGATCCGATCGTCCCTCAATCCCCTATCCGATCCAAAGCTCTGCACCTTGTCCAGCGAGCTGTTTACGCCCCTCGACGGCGTTTTCGACCATTCTAACTATCCTAATCAATCACGAAGCATACCATACAGTCATAGCAACATACATAATCAACCACAAGCACCAAAACATCAATATGATAGGTAGAAATGGATCAAACATACCCAAAATCCCACATTTTCCCTTAAGCATGTTTAGGTAAAACTAATGATAGGATTAGCAAATCTTAACCAAATTAACCCAAATTCATCTCAGAGGTCTAAAACATCATTCCGAATTTTATAAATATTTTTATAGAATTTTATCATGTTTAAATTCGCTAATTAACACTAATCAACCCTAATTAGCCATAATTAGTGCAAAACTATGCAAATCACTCACCTTAGCCACAAAATAAACTAAGATCTGAAATAATTATCTGATTTGATGTGAATCTCAATGCCAAACAGCAGCTCCTTTGTTGATTTGGTGAAGATCCTCCTTGATTAGGGGTTGCTAAGCCAAATCCTTGACCAAAAGATGATTTGGAGGTGATTTAGAGGTTGGAGGCCATTTTTAGGGATCCTTGGTGATAAGTGGAGGCTAGAAAACTGAAATGGAATGATTCTCCATCTCATTTCAGCCCTCCCATAACCCTAATCCCGAAATGGGTTATGGGCCTACTCACTAATCACCCGATTTGGCCCGGTTAAGCAGTTTTTCACCCTACAAACCTTGTTTCAGCCATATCTCCCAAACGGTAAGTCCGTTTGACTATTATGACCACTCTACGGAAAGAGAAACCATCAAACGAATCAAATGGAAGTGGTTTCAGGTCAAAATTCCTTTCCAATCAAAAGTTATGGCCAAAACAGTACCAACTAGGGGCAAAATAGTCATTTAAAAATCGACAAAAATCATGAACATGGGAAATGACTCAAATGGATGTTTCCCAAAGTTACATAACCATACAACTTCATATGAGAAAGAAATAAATATTCTACGATCCCCCGATGCGTAGAATACGGGTCATTACACACGTCCTTTCCATCTCGGTGTGGACCCATTTCTCTCATATCACTTCTGTCTTGCAATTGTTGATATGTCTGAATTGGTTATCAAATTATATTGGTAAGCTAAGGTATTTTGATGCAAACATAGCAGCTATAGATAAATTGCTCTATGCCAAAGCTCTAATTGAAATAACCCCTGATAAACCAATTCAAAAAATAATTAAAGCTATAATAGCGGACGATTATGTAGCTGAGGTAAGAGTGCGCCATGGTTGGACGCCTGACACATGCACTAAGTGTCACTCTTTTGGTCATTTACATGAGTTATGTACTTGGATACCCACTCCCTCTAACCCAGCTCCAACCCTCATTCTGAGTGTGTCCCACTACCACGACCTCCTGTCGTGAAGTTGGTCCAGAAAGTTGTCACCCCTAAGATAGTTATACAGGACCCTGTTCAAGAAATGACCATCCCTTGTGATAACGAAAGATTAGAAGATGATGTTATGGTAGATACGCAAAACCCAATTCAGGTAGTGACTACTCCATGTGAGAAAGATAATTTTTAAGATGATGATAGTTCTTCTGAAGACGATGATAGTATATATTGGCAATCTGGTGACAGCTCCTAGCTTCATTACAATTCGGGAATGAGATACAATGCTACAGGAAACATGTATTATATCTACGTTAATGATATAGAAGATGATTATAGAAGACTGATATATTAAGTTGAAGGAGAAGGATTTGAGCTCACTGCGGATGGTAAGCTAGGTGAGATAAACATGTCTCTATTCTATGATTCTACGTGGGATCGGGAACGTAAATTTCGTAGTCTTAACCCTTATTACGTTGCTAACCTTGTCGTACTCTTTTTAGAGTATGTCAACATTATAGGATCTAGTGATAGCTCTAGTTGTTCCTTTGATGAAGGATAAATGTGAGTCATGTTCAGCAATAGTAGCGCCATGATACTCTCCCATATTGTAATGCTTAGTGTTCTGGCACTTCAAACCAGGAATGGAATTTATGTGCCTGTGCAGAACTTTTTTTTCTCTTCCTATTCTAATAAAAGTGGTACAACCACTATAAAACCGGCATTGCCTTGCCAAAAGAAGAAGAAGATTGGAATCCATATATGCCTATAAATATAAAAAGTTGGGAATAGCCTACATTGGTTGGTTAGGAAAAAGGTAGAATGTATTTACATAATTTGGTAAATTAAGAAAAATAGTTAACATGATTGCAAACTAAAATTATGAATAAATGAATACTTTTGTGATATAAGGAGTTAACTATATTGTGCACTAATTTGATGACCTCAAAAATAAGAAAAGGACTGTTTTACAATCATGGGTTCCTATCATAGTACTTAACTGAAACTATGGAAATGGATGCTATTACTATTTTGGTAACCAATCAATTTGGAATTGACCTAACTTAAAAAGAATAAATAGTAAAGATGAGAAAGAAAGGTAACATAATTGAAATAGGTTATGAAAAGAAAAGGAGATATAAAAGGTTTATTGCGTAAACTTACAAAGACGATAAGTAGATTAATGTCATAACTTTAAGGGTTATGTTAAATAATAAGAAACCTGTGAATTATGTAATGCATGGGGAATGTAACATGTTATAATAAATTATATCAGATGGAAATGTAATATAATAAGTAGACTTGTCATAGCGGCAAGTAGGATAATAACACACATGTTATAATTGGAAGATGAAATGGGAAGTAAGAGGCTTATTATAAATAAACATAGATAATGGGGAATAAGTTTAATAAGCAAACTCACAATTATAGCTGTGGTAATATTATAACGTGAGGTTATAATTAAATTGAAAAGAATAGAGTAGGATTATTATTAGTAAACTTATAATTGAAGAACTAAGTTTAATGAATATAATGAAAAGCGATGGTCCATTCCAGTAGTGAGAGCTAACAAGAGAAAATAAGGGGTCAACTAAGGCTAATAAGCAAACAACTTGAATGCAAAATAAACAATTTAATGTCTAAATTGCAACGCGTTAAGTAAAACAAGCGTATAGTTGAAGATTAGACATAGGGTCTAATAACGTAATGTTGGGATGTGCTTGGACCGACCAGTATGTTTTTGGGATGAAGTGCTCAACGAGGTAGATCTTTGGGGGTGTCTAGAGACCCTAGAGGAGCACATCCAGCTTATTATTTGATTGGTCTGGAAGGAAGTGCGGGACTTCTAAGGACGTGAGGATACTCTATGATGTCTCTTTGTGGTAGGCCTAATGAAGCTGTACCCATAGAGGCATGGTATGTACGGTTCCATCTGTGAGTATGCCTTAGATGCATCTTGGATGATGGGCAGCCAAAAGATTGATAAAGGGGATGATATTAGGATAATTCGACGGCTGCCTCGAGAGGGATGCTTAGTGGTCGAGACTTAACAAAGAATAGTAGGTCATCAGATGCCTGTCATCGTCGGTCGGAGCATGTGCGGGAAAGACTGGAGCTAAGCTAGGAGACCGGTGGTTTTTTTACTATTGGATCACTAGATGAGGGACCACATATTTGTTTAGATTGGATGTTAGGCAGTCATTTAGCTCTTTGAATAATTTTTCATTAGTAGAGGTAGGTCGGACGGGGCCTTGGAGAGCCACCGAAAGAGACAGACCTATCTTAGGATATATGTATTTGAGGCCTAATGAGGCTATCCTTTACAGATATGTGTAAAGTCCCCAACTGAGTTTTGTAGAAGAACTCAGGGATTAGGGTGTCCTCGTGACGCAACGGTAGAGGCTTATTAACTTTTGCAGTGTAGCCTAATATGCTTTCGTAGCATGGAGATGGACGCCCAACACGTTTTCGTAGTACGACGATGGAGACCAATCAAGTAGGGTACTGTGGGAAGTGCCTCGATATATATTCAATATATAGCCACATATATATTGTTAGGTCAATCTACTAGAGTGTATAAGGGTACGATTTATGTGGGAAAATCAGAAGTGTATTGTGAAATAAACTCGAATAACTTAAATATGAGCCAGTGATAGAATGGTATATGTAGTGTTATCTGTAGAAAGTATAATTCATCCATTCATTAGAACTTTTGTTCTGACCCCCTCTTTATAACAAACTCGCAGGTTAGAGTACAGATGGTTGAAATTCTGCAGCTTAGAGACACTTGTTAGATAGTGTTATTATATTGATAAGTGTTTAGCATTATTATATTGTATTCCCTTCCGCTGTGAGATTTCTTTTATAAGCTCCGATATATTTTTCTTTGACTTTCTGCCGGATATCAGAGAAACTGACTTGAGCATCGATGGATTTGGATTTTTGAAAAAAAAAATCAATATGTCCAAATTTGGGTTGTTGCAGTTTAAAAATACATAAAACATCCATATCTAAAAGCTTCATAAATTAGATATCTTTTTTTCAAAATTCATTAGAAAAACATCAAAATCAATGTAAAAACTGTTATACTTTAGAGCTTAATTCAATTTATAATCATCTTCGTATTCATATAAGAAAAATAAGAAAGATTATGCTTCACAAAACATAGAGGAATCGCGCAGTTTTACAGAAAAATGCAACAATGTAATTATAACAAAAAAACTGCATACTTTTTTGCAATTTTTTGTTGATTGCTTCAAAATTTCAAAATAAATGTCTACACTTAATCAACATTACATTATTGCAGAAAAATCATTAAAAAAAACTGATGTAAATTGTATACAAAATAGAATTATCTCACTTAAAAAAGACAGAAAAAGAAACAATTATATAGAAAATTTTCAAATGTATCTTTATTTTTTTGATACACCGAGACACTCAGCAATACACTGAGAATAATTGCAGATATGTCTGCACATTTTGATAATAAATGCAAACATTTTTGCAGTTGGTTTTTCGTTTTCCAATATCTGCAATATAATGTGAGAACAGTTTCAAATACGTCTATATTTTTTCATAATAAATATAGAAGTTTCGACAATTTATTTCTATTTTTCAGTAATCTTCTATTAATATTACATTGTTTTAAAGTAGTAACGCAAAAAGTCATGGAAAATAAGCCACCGAGAAGGTCAAGGACTTTCTCGAGTGGTCAATCTTACGGTCGTGGATGAAGGAGTGGCTTGCATACTCTCACAGGTACTACGGTACTGCTATGCAACTAGATGTCCAAATAAGTAGCTTCTTTGACACGGTTGTGCTTATGCAATCCTGGAGGGACGGAAGGATGGAAATCTAACTCACTTCTGTCTTCTATGGAGAGTTTATGGCTTTGTCGCAGTCAAAGGAGTTCCTTTCCAAATTCCAATTCTTGAAGGGCACTTGGTCTTAAGTAATGGACCATAACTACTTGGAGGAATCTCTGGTCGGTCTTTTATGGTATAGTCCCGAGGTACTACCCAACCTTGGAATGGAAAAGGTGTCGTGGCTCCGGGGGTAACTTTGTGGCCTCCCTTACCTGACCCTGTAACAAAGTTATCAAATATATAAAACTTCCCTCTCTTCTCGAGACCTAGGAATCTGAGCTAAGCTTGGATCACGGACCCTCTTTACATCAAAAGCTACAAGAGATGCACGTTACATAAACTTTGATTATAAGGGCATGTTCCTAATATTCACATTAAACTATATAACATTAGAGTGCGGAAGGGATGAATAAGCATTAATAACTACCACTTATTTCCCTCTTCTGTCACACATTAGGATTACACATTTAAAAAGATTTTATTATTTTTCTTCAAATTAAAATCATATGAATATCAAAATATGTAGTGGCACTTGACTACAACTAAAACTTTAAAACTTACTAATACAAATTGCAATCAAAAAGTAGAAAACCAATTAAACAAACATATTACAATGTCACATCACGTCGACATACATGTCTTTGACATTGAGCCCTTAAAGAATTGTATTTTCTTGGTTAAATTGTATTCTAAATACCTCTCATATAGAAGAGAAATGTATTCTGGTACGTACTCTTATTCTTCTATATTTCATATATGAATTTTGTGGTTCTTCTTAAGTACATCCTATTCCCATAGGTTCTTATTCGGTCTGTAGTTTGCATCAATTTCGAGACCTTTACCTTTTGTTCTTCAAGCCTAAAGAATTCCTCATTTTTTCAAGGATGAAACAATCAAAATATAATTGAGGGATGAAATCACCTTGTCACCGGCCAGTCTAAGTGGTCGACTCTTTTGTTCCTTAATAAACTCATTTTATTTGATTTATTACCTCATGACTAACAACGAACCAACTATATAACATTTCTGATATAGGAGTTGTTGAGGGGATGAAAGATGCATATTGCACATGCACAAGATACTACTTCAATGCTAATGGATTGTAATAATGAAAACATGTTTCTTATCATAAACATGCCTCTTAACCACTTGCAAAATAAATAAACATGTAATCCAAGTAATTAGACATAAGAAAGAAACTACAAACCATGCACTTATTGTATATAGGGACCTTTTATACATAGGAAAAGGGCATATGTTTGGAGGTTGGAATATGTTTGTAATTTTATTCTGAGAAGATTCCATCTGAGCTTTCTTATATATATATATATATATATATATATATATCAAATTCTTGGAAGCACACGTGGGTTCTTAAGTCTAGAACTTTGATAGTAATGTTTCTTTATAGTTCTCTATGAAGTTGTGTTTGCTTTTAATTTAAATATTACGTAGTACTTCAAATATGTCTTGAGAGGTTTGGTGGTTAGAAGAACTAAATTTCTTTTACCGGACTATATTAGAAGCTACCACTATAAATTAAAAATAATAGTATTTCTTTCATTGCTTAAAATCATTAGGATCATTTTGCAAATTATTTGATCAAACTTAGTTATGAAATTATAAATAAGTCATAAGCAACATATAGTTGCTTCTCATATTTTAACTCTGTGAATTTTATTAGTTCCTTATTTTGAGTTAGCAAACACTAAAGATAAAATAAGTTACTTCTTAATATTTTTGAATAATTTCCAATAATTGTTAAACGGGCTCAAAATGTGTTGTATTATTAAATGTTTATTCTTTGGGCAAGGCCGACCGGTTTTTATAGTGCTCCGTAACACTTATTATTGTAACAAATAACAATTACGATAAGTACAGGAGATTGGCAAATTGTCAGTTTACTACAATCGCTTTTTAAGCAGGACTGTGCACCAAAACAATTTTTATAGTGGGTTGATGACTGGAGCTAAACTAGCTTACATAGCCGGAGCTAGATAAGGATATCTGAACTACAATACATATCACACTCCACATAGAAAGTAAAAAAAAATTCATTCACCACATTGGGAGACTACTACATAGCCAAAATAAACAAATAACATATAGTATAAACTACATCAAACATAGGTAATCCTATACGATACTCACAAGCTGTAACAAGTACAGAAAAATAACACAACATCACATGTCAGCCCAATAGAACATAACAACAACACAGGGTATGAAGGCTCTGCATGCACAAGGTACATCACATCCAATGAAGGAACCTCTTAGTAGACAACGACTTTACAAATCACCTACTAGAGGATAAACAGTAACATTACATGGTAGGAATAGTTTACCTAATAAGGTACATCACATGATTTAGTCGAGCTATGTTTGAACTGTGAAGGTCACAATCCTATTGTTGCTACTATTGATGAGATGGTGCTTGTTTTTTACCTAGTGAGTTCGTCGGTGGAGTTTCGGTTGACTCAGCAAAAATAGAGTAAGGCTTCACAAAATTGTTGAGCAAGACAGCAGTGATCAAAAGTGACGCAGTAAGCCAACCATCTCCAAGACTCCACTCAATCTAGACAAAAAGGCAGATCCTTCGATTAATACTAAACTAGGAACAATTTGGCTAAGGTTTCTGTTAAGTCCTAAATACATAAAACATCCATATCTAAAAGCATCATAAATTAGATATTGATTTTTTGAAATTCTTTAAAAAGAATCAAAAATCAACATAAATACTGTTAGATTTAAAATTTAATTCAATGTATAATCATCTTCGTACGCATATAAGAAAAACATAAAAAAAAAATATGCTTCACCAAAACATAGAGGAATAATTGCAGCTTTTCAAAAAATGCAGCAATGCAGTTATAATAAAAAAATTGCAAACTTTTATGTAGTTTTTGCTAATTGCTTCAAAATTTCAAATTCGATGTCTATACTTATTCAGCATCATATTATTGAAGAATAGTCATCAAAAAATTAAAGTAAATTGCGTATAAATGAAAAATATCTCATTTACAAAAAAAAAAAAAAAAAAAAAAACAGAAAAAGAAGCAACTATACAGAGAAGTCACAAACGTGTCTTTATTTTTTGATACATGGAGACATGTCTGTAATACACTATGAGAATAGTTGCAAATGTGTCTACATCTTTTCACAATAAATGTAGACATTTCAGCAATTTTATTTATCAGTAATCTTCTGTTAATATAACATATTTTTTTAAAGCAGCAGTGCAAAAAGTTACGGAAAACAAGGTGCTCTAGTAACAGAGACCCGCTTTACATTAAAAACTATAAGAGAAGCACGTAACTTAAACTTTGATTTTAGGGGCAATTTCCTAATATTCACCTTTAACTATACGATACTAGGGTGCGGAAGGGATGAATAAGCATGAATAATTACCACTTATTTCCCTTTTCCATCACATATTAGGATTATGAATTTAAAAGATTTTATTATTTTCTACAAAGTAAAATCATACGAATATCAAAATATGTAGTGTCATTTGACAACAACTAAAACTTACTAATACAAATTAAAATCAAAGAAATTGAAAACAAATCAAACAACAATACAACCTTATATCACATCGACATACCTGTCTTTAACGTCAAGCCCTTATATAATTTTATTTTTTTAAATTAAATTGTATTCTAAGTATCTATCATATAGAAGAGAAATGTCTTTTACTACATGCTCTTATTTTTCCTTATTTCATATATGTCTTTTCTGGTCCTTCTTAAGTTCATCCTTTTTCCATGGGCCCTTGTTTGGTTTATAATTTGCATCACTTACGGACCTTTACCTTCTGTTCTTCAAGCCTAAAGCGTTCCTCCTTTTTTGAGGATGAAACAATCAAAATATCGTTTAGGGATGAGATAAACTTGTCATTGACCATTCCAAGTGGTTGACACCTTTGTTCCTTAACAAACTTCTCTTATTTGATTTACTCCCTTACGACTAACAACGAACCAACTATAAAACATTTATGATATATGAGTTGTTGATGTACTATTATTCCACTTAATCTGTAATAATACGAAAAATAATTCATATGGCATGATGATGAATCGATTGAGATTCTTGATTTCCGAGATTTAATTTTTCCATGTCTATGATTGAGACCATAGTCTTCTAGGGCAGGATCTGCATGGTGTTATGCTTAGAACTTCAAGGACTCCTTAAGCATTGAATTACATTATAAGTATTCCTCATAAATTATCATGAACTTCTTTTAAGTTTTAAACTATTGTTGACTTGTTACACTATTAAAAAACACTTGTTTCACAACTAGCAATGCCAACTACAATATAAAACTATTACAAATAACAGCCATCATTCTTCATATGCATAGTTATAGTATGATGATGGCATTTTACAACTGTTTCTGATAGTTCCAAGTGACACTGCAGTAAGGACTTTTAACGATCTACTATTTCCAACCATTTAAGTCGATAATAGTGCTAACTCAAACTGTTTGTAGCAACAGATTGTTATTACTATGGAGTTAAGTATATAACCATCACAGAATCATAAGCACATAATAATAGAATATCTCATAGAAAAATAAACCAAATACAATAGCAGTTCATGAGGCTACTAAATACAAAATCTCAAAAATTTATACGTATAATTTACGGCACCCCACCTCGAGGCCCAACCTAATAAAGAGCATTAACAAGTATTGTTGTCTATTAGAGCAGAGAATAGGGATGGTTCCGAGCGACTATCCATAATTTCATATTAGATGAGTATAGAGTACATCGATATGGCATATGAAATTTTCTTTTCTTTTCTCAGGTAGATCGACATACTTAATACCTTTAATAGGAAACAACGATGGTTAAGGATTGTTCTAGAACAATATACGAAATATTATAGATCACAGAACAATTACGTATTGATACACTCACTGAATACATGTACATGTGCTACATCTCAAGTAATTATACAACATATACAATAAGGTCACATGGCACGACACTACAACATCTCGAGAATACAAATAAATAACTGAACTAAGTCTTCAAACATAGTCCAAGCTATACCTAGAAACCGATGAATCAACAACAATCTCGATCTGACCCAAGCATTAATATATATAGGTCAGTCTAGTTTACATGTCAGTATAATAATGAATAAGCATGCGATGTACGACTCTTTTGCACAAGAGTTGTGCATAAGACAATCATAAAGAGGTGATAAGATTAAATTCACGCATAACTCGATATAAAGCGCGCATATTAGTCCCTTGTACTGCCCTAAATTAAGTGCAACATCATACTTAATTAACAAGGTGGTCGCAACATTGAAATCATAAAAATCATCATATATAATCTCAAATGGGTAAAGCATCAAATAAAGGAGTACTTCAATCCAAAACATCATAAACCTCATAAAAATGGCTTTGAAATCCCAAATGCACTTCGCAAATGTATGATCACTTTGATCAGGTTAAAATCAGCAACATCAATTCATAAAAATGAAATCATCATAAATAATGTGCACATGCCATCATAATATAGTCAACTTCGAGTTATTGCCCACTTCAGGATTTAATATGGTCTGTTTCGAGCCTGGACAAGTACTTGTACAAAGTCCAATTAGGCATCTGTTACTACTGCCACTTCAGTCGAGTATATGTTGACCATTTTGATCAAGTGAATACGTATACATTACTCCCTTGAGTATCGGCTTCCCCTGAAGTTAGTCTTGGCTCATCCTCCCTCAATATATGTTATTGACTCACGGTCAGTAACCCAAACAGGGGTAACAATGTGTCTTATACCACATGTTCTCACTGTCTGGTTTAGTAGCTACTTATCAACTTCGCACCAGAAAACCCATAAATCATCAAACCCCAGAAATCATCAAATCAACAATCAATAAATCAACAACTTCAATCCGGGAAAACTAGAAACTAAGCAATTTTGTATACCACCATGTCCCATACCACAGGATTTACGATATCACTTAATATCCCATTGTGTCATCCTGAAGGTGCAGAAAAGTGTGATTTTTATATATGAAAATACTTGGTTTTACGCAAACAAGTTTATAAACCAATTTCATAAAACCAGTTGTATCCTTTAATAAAATCCTTATGTTACAAAATAGATTTCATAATATTTTCTTGAGGCTGTTTATAGTTTGAAACCAAAACCATAAATCCATTTTGGCCTAAAACTATAAAGAAATCAATATTTATATATATATACCGAAAGCTAGTTCAAATCACGTAACTTGTGCTCAAGATCATCAGGAACCTCAATAACAAATCATCATAATTTCACCAAAATCTAGAGTTCAGATTGGTTAAGATATAAAATTTCTTTCTCAAGTTAATAGGATGGTAAACCAAGTCATAAAACCTCAGAATAACACTAGGAAATCAAATATTTAGGCACCAAAAGGTCACTGGAAAGCTAGAAATACACAAGAGCAAGAGTTTACTTCTTGCACATTTTTCTTAAGGTAGGTCGACCCAATACCCAAGAAGTTTGACCCTTGGGTCGACCCAGGTAGAAAGTGGGTCGACCCACTTTACGAACTTTACTCTAGATTGAAATCATATGAAATTAAACTTTCAGGCCATATTCAGGTACCCTAACGACGTCGAATTGAGCTGAAATTTTACATGCACATTCACAAAACATTATACTACATCACTTAAAGATCTACCCCCAGATAATCAAAGACCATAAAGTTATTATAGCCTAGAAATGAACTTTGGCTATGATTTCAGCTCAGAAACAAACTGAACACAAAAGCTTTCAAAGTTACGTATTTTAACATAGAAAGGCTACAGATCATTACCAGAAATTTGCAAACTAGGAAAATGTGAGTGCACACTCCTTTCTTTTGATATTAGTAGGATTTCTCATGGTTTAAGCTTGTAAGGAGGTAGCTTGAGGTACCCAAGATCCAAGGAAGAAGAGGCCGTAACATGCAAAACCTCTTAGCAACCAATAGTAACCTCCATCTTATAACTTCAGAAATAACACTTACATTGATGAATAAAACTTATGAGAAAGGAGAATTGTAAGCATCTTACTTAATTTCATGAGGACTGGCTTGGGTTTTTGATGGATTAGAAGCAGACATTACACCATAACAGCCAATCTGACACGCAAGGATGCAGACGTAAAATACAGTCTAAAGCTGATAGTGCTCAGATCCGTATCAAACTACATTTTGCGATCCGGACCACCCTAAACACCCTAAATCTGACCGTCCATCAACGAAGCTTCGGATGATCTAATTTGATATGACTTTTGGCCAAATCGAATGTATATCATATTGTGCACCCCATTAGGCACTCGGAATTAAAATTTTGGCTGCTCCCTTTTCCCTTTATTTTACTTTAATGGTGATCGAAAACCCAAATTAGGGTTTTTGGTCACCAAATCATGCCTCCACCTTTCTCTGGAATCTCCCATACCAACAGAGATGAACAACCCTCTCCTTCGACGCAGCAGCCCTTAGTCCTTAGCCCTCCGTTGACCGCAGGTATGTATTTCAATTGAATCGTGTTTTGCATGCCTGATAGTGGGGATTAGGGAACAAGTTTAAGTCTTTGTGTGTTAGCTGACCCTTACTTTGTATTAGTTTGTTAGCCGTTTCAATTGAATCATGTTGTGCATGCCTAGTAGTAGGGATTAGGGAACAAGTAGAAGTCTTTGCGTGTTAGCTGATTGCTGTTTTGTTTTAGTGTGTTAGCCGTTTCAATTGAATTGTGTTGTGCATGCCTGATAGTAGGGATTAGGGAACAAGTTGAAGTCTTTGTATGTAAGCTGATTACTACTTTATGTAAGTATGTTAGCTATTTCAATTGAATTGGTATGTACTAGTGTGTTAGCCGGTTGTTATACATTAGAATCAAAGAAATCAAATTTGAATCATCTTTTTATGATAATGTAAAAACTTCTGAATTGCTATTGGAAATATGTATGGTATAATTTTAGATTGCGGTATATATATCCATGAAATAATGAACTAAAAATGAGTTAGTTATAAGGATGCAGTAACCTTTACTAATGTTAAGATGTTTAATGTCAATTGTCCATAACCTGATTCTATTTGCAATAGCCATTTGATGATATGTTCTTTAGATCGCTTACCCCGTTGAATCCGAAATGTTGTAACCACATCCATGTACAAGTTGTCACTGATTTATAGTTTAACTATTTAGCAACTAAAAGTTGTCCATTTCTTAAATTGAGCAAATGGATAATTCTATAGTTCAACATTTAACCATGATTTCATCGTCATTTTGACTATTTGTTTGTCTTATGCTTGAAATTTAAATTGGGTTATCTTATAACAAGTTTACACTGTTTTGAGAGATAACAAGTTTACTGAAAATATAATAACAGGTTTGCTGAAACCTGGGAAGATGGATGATTACTCGACATTCTAGTTAATAATTAAAAGGGCGATCCACCAGGTGGATGCATTTTAGCTCACGCGTAGGGTCGTGTACCCATGCTTATTAGCTTCATCCAAATGACGGATGCTACTGCACTTAACCTTAGTAAAAAGCTTCTTTCACTAGAAACTTTCCCCTACTTTGTAGCAGAGACTGTAGTGTAAGTTACCTAGCACTACACAACCTGTTTCAAAGAAACTGAAAGTTGCAAGTGAAAACAACTTTTTCCAAAGGTCAAGTGAAGCGGCATTCGACATTTGAATGAAGCTAATAAGCATGGATTACTGACCCTGCACGTGAGCTAAAATGCAACCACTTGGTGGATCGCCCAGTAAATTCTTAATCAGAAAGTCGAATAAGTGTGTCATCCGAAGATGATGATTCGAAATCTTTAGACGTTGGAGTAGGTATAAATTATTTTACACTTATCTCTACGTAGTATCTTACATGGACGATGCCTTGCATTTTTAACGACTGACATTTCATTCATCTTTGAGACGTATACTTACTGACTACACCAACGCATATCATTTCTATATATATATATGTCATTAAACAAGTTCCATTTTAATTAGCTCATTTTTGCATGCTATAGTGAGTTACAATGTCGATCTCTTGTCCAGTGAAGTATTTGTAACTTATTTAATGAATTTATATGCAGTCCTGTTGGAGAAAACAAAAAAAGTGGGGAGGTGTATCAGCTATATAAGATGCTGGAGCTCACGTTAAACCACAAAGCATGTGAGATGCTGCTATGTTTCTGGGTTACAAGTTCATGAAATTATGCACACATGAACAGAAAGACACGATATGCCCTTCATTGTTATCAGTACCAAGTTTACCTACCTCATTGATTTACCAAATTAAATCAATTAACTATAATACATATTTAAAAACTATAAATATAGATTTATAATCAATATTTATATTTTTAAATTAAAAAAAACCCAATTAAATATTAATGTTGTCGCTGTATTATTAAGAAATATAATTATATTTTAACAACAAGGTTTACTCTCTTCGTTGATTTAATAAATCAGTCAACTCTAACAAATATTTTACAGTTACAAATATTGAGTCTCAATCAATATTTATAATTTTATAATGAACACAATCCAATTAAATCACTGATTATTGTTAATATTATTACCACAATGAAAGACATACATTTACTTATTAACAACAATCAACAAACCCAATGCTACATAATTACTGTTATTGTTATTATAAATATTCAATCCTTGTTTTAAAAACACAATTTGCAATTTAGTTGGAAATATTTTTTCACTTAAGTATTGATTCCCAATCAATATTATACATTTTGTGCACTCACTTTAATCAACTAGCTAAGATTTTTAAACTTATGTTAAAGTAAATTACTTATTACATTAAGGAACATTAATTTATTCTAAACTCACAAATTACAAATTACTTATTTCTTGTTTTAAATAATATACGAGTTGGGCTTCTGAACTTGTATTTTATTCTCTTTAAATTTAAAATCTAGGAAACACACAATGGTTTGTTCAACTATGATACCCAAAATCCCGGTTATTACAGGCTCTCCCTTAAATAAATTACGTACGCAATTTACTTAACACAAAACCTAAAATAAATTTATATTTCAAACAATCGATCCATCATTTATCGACTTAGGGAAACTTTTAGTTTACACAAAAGCCACACAACTTTCAAACTTTTAAATTTATTTAATCATTATTCAACTCACCGAAGCTTGAATTTTTTTAAAATACTTAGTTCTTATAAATATCAAATTTTACCACAAAAGTCATGTCACAAAAATTCAAAACAGACAACATCCCTTGCACAAAGCTAATTATTTAGAATACACACTCTTCTCCTTCGAATACCAGTCAAATAGAAATGATGCCACCCCATCTCTTTAAATTAATTCCAATAAACGATGGCTACAAACTTAATGTAATCAAGTAGCCTTGTCGTTCACTATTTTATGCTACTAATTTGATGGCTACACTGCAACCCTTCCTTGACCCAATTTTGGAGTGAATATTCTAAAATATTGCTTTTTCTCAACAGCGTTTTATATTTCAAAACACTTTTAAGTTAACTAAACTATAACAACCTGAATTTCTCTGCCTTTCGAATCGACCGCAAGGCCTAATTCGGAGGTTGGAAATACTCGGATCATTAACTTTGGGCGCACAATATAGTAGAACAAACAACAAAAGACTTTTATAAACATCATAATAATGTTACATCAGAGTACATAATATCAGAGCACATTGAAGTATTATACAGCGGAAGATAAATTTACAATAATTGTAATACAATGCAGCGGAAACATAAACTAATACAACGGAGGACTATCAATGCTCTGAACATAGCTTTAAGCTTCAATCCAGAATCCAGCTCAATGAAATAATCTGCAAAACAAACTACTCGACTGCCCGTGTAGAAAATATAGGCACCCGAGTTTGCAAGGGAATAACAAACTATGAGTCAGTCATGGGACAGGTATGAGAAACTCTAACAGTTATAATTAACTTATATAAAATAAGGCAAATCACGGGACCATGCCGTATGTCATGGAATGGGTACACCCCCATGAATACCTGTGCATAAACAATAACTAATAATAGTCATATGGATCTACAATGCATCATACAGCATGTAATTCCTTAATATACCCATTTATGCTTAATCCCAAATTTAGATCTTCCAAATCCAATTCACTTTACAGAAATTATTTCTTTGGACTTTATTCCCGCTTTCTTATTTCAAATCTGTAATAACCAGGAAATCCGAGCCAATTTAAAAATTTTATTTTGGCAATTTTAGTGAATTTTGAATATTTAAAATGAATTATTTTGAATAATAGCGACGAGAAATTTATTTTGAATAGAATTAGGACGTAAATATTTATAAACAAATCGTAAATTTGTTTATATACACTGATTTGACTGATATTGATTGGGACGATAAATTTTACGTTTGGTATTAGAGCTTTGGTTTACAAAGCTCGAGAACAAGACACATTAGAATCATACGAAAGAATTCATCAGAGATTGGATTAGTAATATCCAATGAGAATGACTCGTTAGAGATGGGATCAGTAGTATCCTAGAACGAGTGTGAAGAGTATATTTAAAAAAAATGAAATAAAATATTTTATAGCGGAAAATATATTATAGTTAAAAATATAATTTTCAACCTGTATATAAAATAAATATTTATAAACAAATCGACGATTTGTTTATATACACTGATTTGACTGATATTGATTGGGACGATAAATTTTACACATCGCCCAACTGCACAAATAAAATTTTGTGTTTGTCAATTTGAAACCCTACACGGGTATTGGGATGATATTTGACGTACACTGATCCCGATTGTTTAGTTGTATGTCAATTGATGGGTTGACAGACTGTGTAAACGTTAATTATTGATATTTAATGCTTATGCAGTTGTGTGGTGCACTCTGGATGATGGTTGATTATTTATCGTTGTTATTATATACATGTGTTGTAGAAAATCCATATAATTAACATTATATGGTAATTGATTGGTCCCCTCATTCCAATATAGAAAATAAATTCATGCGTTGAATTGAAAATAAATTCATGTGTTGAATTGAAAATAAATTCATGTGTTGAATAGAATAAACATTCATGTGTTGAATAGAATAAATATTCATGTGTTGAATAAAAGCCGTGTTGATTAGATTTGCGCCATTTTGACGTGAACGATATTTATATCGATTTTATTCATTTTTATAATGAATATAGAAAAGGAAGTGATTTCAAAATATAACGTTTTGAAAATATTATCATTAATCGATTAATGATATGGAATATTCAATTTTGATTTGAAATTGAATATGAAGTTGAAATCGTTTTAAAAACGAATTTAAAACGATTTATATAATACGTTTTAAAAGGAAATCGAAGAAGTATATACTATATATATCACAGATATAATATAATGGCCTGAATAGAACGCACTGCGTCGCGGCAGCTCGCGAATTTCGACCATTAACTTCAAATGGATATTACGGGAGGTCCGACCATCAGATTCTCCTAAAACCGGAACCATTGGGTTTGTATCGAAAAGAGCTTTCTAACGAATATTAGAGATTTGAAATATAACAGTTGGATTTGGTATTATGTCCAAATCAAATTTGGAAAAGGTCGTTGTAAGTGCAGTTCGATGGCCGTTGATGGAAATCGACTGTACGGGCCTTGATAAAAAATTTAAAAATAGTAATAATTTGTGTAAAATCATAAGAAATGATTTTTGAAGAATTAGGATGAAAAATTCCAAATTTGAAAAGATAAAAATAGTTTTTTATCGAAATGAACTAATTTTGAACTAGAATTATAATTCATTTATTTTTGAAATAAATAAAGTGAATTTGAAATGGTTTTGAAATATAACCAGAATTTCCAATATATAAAGTGGAAATGGATTTGAATCGAAATTGTCTTTGGAATATTTCGATGTTGGATTTCGTGATTATACAGATATTGTTATGGAAATTTGAAAGATATATTTATATCGTTATTTCCAATACGATATTTGTTAGTCGTAGAATTTGATATTGAATATAAGCCGATATATTTTCTATTCAGAGCCTTGTATTTAATATCAAATGTGATTTTGGTTTGTCGTGAATGGTGTCTTCATTAACACTGTTCTTAAACCCAGTTGAGAAAAAAGATTGAATCTTTTTGTTTAGATTTAATGAAGTGTTCCAATTAAATGGGATTTAATTGGAATTGAATTTGAATTGGTTTTGGGTTTATCGTGAACCGCATTTTAAATGACATTGGTTCTTTAACCCAGTTAAAGACAGGATATTGATTTCTTTAAAGATTAAAACTAAGTGGGGTTTTAATGAATCTTTAATTAGATTGAAATAATCGAAAATGGGGTATCACCAGTTTTGCTCCAGGTGATAGTTAACTAGATTTGAACGTGAAATGGTAATTGAATTTACCGATAACACCGTGGTGTTAGATATGAAGTATTACCAGTTTTACTTCATGGGATGAATAGGTTGGGATTGGGAAATAAAATAAATGATTGCTTCGGTGTGGTTCTCTAATCCCGACTAGTTTGAATTGATATTCAAAGGAAGATTAAAGAATAAATTTAAAGAATTTATCTTTGATAAAATTAATGGCAACCTTTCCCAAAGTATAAGAATATTTGAATAAAAGAATATTCTGAATTGGAATGAGGCGTATGTTGTGTTTGTGTAACACCTATTTATTATATACGTGAGTTATTCAGAAAGACCGGGTTTATCCCATTCTGAATAACTGATTCGACGTGGTGTCGAGGATGAAGACGGTGGTCGAAGACCGGAGGTCTTCAACATCGTTTGGATAATTACTGATGATCTTGATTGGGCCGTACACCCAAGAGGAGGGAATCAGTTGGTGATCTTCCAGACGTACTTGGAGATCGATGGATATGCGAGGTACAAGGTGCCTCCGTTTCGTTCAGACCCAGAACGAACTTGTAAATGGACTGTGTGTCTGACACTGGATTTTATTCTGTGTGATTGATTTCTATTAAATATATATCTGTTTGGCGGTAGAGAATTTATTCTCTTGCTTAATGCCCTTCTCTGAGACGTACAAGCTTAGAGGATATATAATGGTGGATATCAATCGCATGGAGAGAATTGACTGTGTGGCATGCCTAAGTGGCAAATGATCAAGGCTTTTGTTGAAAAGCAAAGTCTTGTGGTTGATGATCAAAGCATGGCCTGTATGGCATAGCTTTGTGTAGCGTTGATTCGCGAGCCTCACACCTTGGTTGTGAACCAGAAATGGGAGAAGGACCTCAGGGAGGACATGCGTTTCTTTCTAGTTAGAAGTGGCGTCAGTGGTTTTACACGCCCTGACGAGTTTGACTTATGTGGTTGTTGCTGTTGCGAGGCGTCTCGGATATATCGGTGACTGTGTGGAGCCGATGGAGTCATTTGGCTCATTTACGCCCCAAAGGGTGGGGAAACGTAGTGTTCAGGCATAATAATCCACATTGGTGGACCGGCCCTGATGATCCAAGGCTTGTCTGCATGCTTGCCTGAGGGGCGGACTAGAGGCTCTCGAATTCGGTGAGGACTATCTTTTGCCCCGGTTCACAGATGGAAATCCAGCTTCCAATATGTGATTTTGCAGTTTTATTTGTAGAGCCTAGTATGGCGACATAGTGGGATGGGGCACTCATGCCGTCTATGATTGATACTTATGATTGAAATTGTTTTATACACTATGCACTTATAATAGTATCAAATGATTTGTTTTTAGCGTATCAAGCATTCTTTGGCAATTAGAAGTAAAAACCCTATCCTCCGGCTTGCGTTGCATTGTGTGATGGGACCTGGGTCTTATAATAGCTTCATTTTTCTTTATTTAGCATTGCGCTGTTGTTTTATGCACTAGTATTCTTGGGAGGAAACCCGTTCCGTGTTATACGGCATGGTCCCTTGATTTACCTAACTTTCAAATAAAGATTAATAACTGTTTTAGTTCTCACACCAGTCACATGATTGACCTGGAATTTATTGTTTTAACCTAAACTCTGGGTGCCCCTATTTTCCGCACGGGCAGCTAGTAGTTTTGGTTTTGCAGATTTATATTCACAGGATCTTGATTTACAGCTGGAACGATACTCGGAAAGCTCTATATCCGTGTATTACTTCTAGTTGTGTATTGTATTATTTTCCGCTGCTATGTACTTTATTGTAATCTCTGATATTTTCTGTGTAATATTTATTCATACTCTGTATATTCTTGTATTCTGATGAAATTGTTGTAATTAAAAATGAAATGTTCTTCTGTTTGCGTTATGATTCGTCGTGTCCTCAACTCAATCCAGGCTTTCCTTATCGGGGAAGTTCGGGTCGTTTTAAAATCATTTGAAATACATATTTAGCTTTTATATCAAAGTAGATTTTCACTTCGGGATCTCAACCAAAATCTTTGGAAATATGAATTCCAAAACATTACAATGCATACAAACAAGTATGCAATCAAATATCGAGAGGTATTCAGCCCTCAGACAACGCTGTTCGCGCCTCACCAACTTGATATACATATACATATACATACATACATACATATATACATACATATATATATATATATATATATATATATATATATATATATATATATATATATATGCACCTCCCACTATGGAGCAGGCTACACTGACAGTGTAACATCCCACGCCCTCGGGGAAAATACACCGCCCTCACACTTTTAGTCATCCAAGGTTACCCGAATCTCTAGCAACATATTAAACCATTTATATCCCGAAGTAGGGAAAATCATTTCACAACATAATAATCACATGTAGTTTCCAAAATATAGTACTTTACATTAGCAATTCACACATATGATTAGTCACCATTAATCACATAACCTTTGAGCTCGTACGTCTCAAAGAAGGGTGTTAAGCAAGAGAATGAATTCTCCGCCACCAAACAAATATCATGAATAGCAACTAATCGGTTATGTGATGAACTACAATGTCAAACACATAATACATTTCTAAACCATTTCAACAACATCGGGTTTAGCCCTCGAAATCCTTTTTGTTTTATAAAACATTTTTATAAAACATTCCTTGTCCAAAATCAGGAATATATTTCTTTTCACTGAAGAAAAATATCATTTCAAATCATTCATTAAATTTGAAATGAACTCAACAACATCGCTAAACATCTCATTGTTAAATCGTGAAGTGTTTCATAAGATGTTAGCATAAAAATATTTCTACCCAATCCAATGCTAAATGTAAAAGCATATTTTGCTCATAAACTGGTCAAGCACAATCCAAAAAATCAATCAATCCCAATCAATATCCAAAACCAAGTGTATTTGGTTTATATCGCATCTCATGTTTTGGGTAAGTTTAATTACCATCTATTCATTCACATCTAATTAAAGATTTATTAAAACTCTACTTTGTTTTATTTTCACAAATCATTACTTAATGATTATTCAACTTTTTGGAAACTAATCCTGCTTTTAATTGGGTCAAAGAACAAATGACATATAAAAACACCATTCACAGCAAATCCAAAATCCCGTTTGATATTAAATACAAGGCTCTAAATAGAAATCATATCGGCTTATATTCAATATCAAATTCTGAAACCAACAAATTTCGAATTGGGAATAACGATAAATATATCTTCCAAATTCCTAAACAATATCCGTATAATCATGGAATCCAATATCGAAATATTTTGAAGATTATTTCTATTCAAATCCATTCTAATTCATATGTTGGAAAATTCTGGTTATTTCAAAAACCATTTATATTTTACAAACCAAGCAATTATTTTTTTGCACACATTTTAAATCGATTAAATCATTTGGAACGATTTATTAAACGATTATGAATAAAATCGATTGCTGAAACATGCAAATTAGTGAAACGGACAAGTCATAAACGAAGTCGAAATGGGTCAAAATTCGGCCAGGAAAGACCCCGAATGGAGCTAAACCGTTGATAGCGGTCTACACCGATCAACAGCCGTTTTAGGTGATGTACACGTAAATGTGCACATTTATATTCAAACATTTATTCTTATTTTTATTAAATAAATATCATAACTGGCTATTTTTACATGTTTTAAACCAAAATCCTAAAATTCTCAAATTTTCATGCATTCATCCTCATTTAAGGTGTAAAACGGTCACATGTGCATGTTTTAATTTGTGGCTGCATTTACTTGTTCATTGTATTTGTCTCTTATAGGAATTTTGGAGCACAAATAAGGCATACACATGAAGATTTGGAGCACAAAAGCATGCATACAAAGTGTAACAACCCGAAAATCTGGGCCAGTTTAAAATTTTATTTTGGCAATTTTAGCGAATTTTTATTATTTAAAATGAATTATTTTAAATAATATCGACGAAAAATTTATTTTGAATATAAATCGAACGTATATATTATATACGCCGTCGTTAGAATATATATAATTATATATAATTATATAAGGAATTGAAAATGGCGCGGTAGTTCGATAATTCGATTTCAAACTTCAAATGAATGTACCGGGTGCAAAACAATCCGGATTTTAGTGAAACCAAAAATGATAGGATCTATTTGATAATATATTTCCAACGAATTCGAATAATCGAAATTTCATAGCGGGAATCAAAGGATATGTCCAGTTGAAAATTCTGAATAGTCGCTATGGAATTCAGGCCCTTAAAAATAGCCATTTTGCAAACGACCTCGGATTTCGATGAAACCACTTTTGTTGGTCCGTGATGTAAATTTATTGCTAGGTTTCAAATTTCATAATTTTTCGATTCAATATGTGAGCGTGGCATAGGAGAACGCGTTTGACCAGTTTCAGTTGATTTTAATCGACTGGAAAATGACCATTTTTCCAACGGTCTCAGAATTCAACGAAACTAGTTTTGTTAGGACCTTGTCGTCAATACAAAGCTAGAAAATATTTTTCTGGAATTTTTAAAGTTCGTATGTGACCCCGGTAATTTGAAATGTACGTTTAAAATTCAATATAATGATTTAAATGTAAATTTAACGGAAATTGATTGTAACAGCCGAATCAGCTTACGATACATGTCCCATTGTGTTCGGAATGGGGGTGAAACGCTATGGACGACAGGCGGTGGGCCTCGTTTCGAGTTTGTATGTAAAAGCCAACTTTTTTTCGAATTAAATAATTAAAATAAAATAAAAAAAATAAATATATATAATTCTTCCCCTTTATTGGTTCTGCCCCCCCCCCCCCAATTCATCATTTCTACAGATCGAAATAAAAAGAAAAAAAAACCGCCTTCAACGATCTACCACCACTGCGCCTTCCCCTCCGACAGCCGCACCTCCTCCATCGCCCTCTCTCCCCAGTCCATCCATCTCTCCCCGATTCAATGACACCGCGAAGGCCCCAAGCCCTGATTCCGCCGCCGCCGCCTTCTTGTACCCACCGCCTCTATCCTCCGCTCCTCCTTCGACTTCTCCTCCTCCACCAAGTAGACCAGCACCGCCCCTGAGCGATGCCGCCGGCCTGACAGCCCCCCCTCCACCAATTCCGTCAGTAAATCCCCTCCCCTCCCTGAATTCGATGCTCCCAAGACCCCCCTCCCTTCGCTGAACTAAAGTAAGTATTTATTTTAATTTAGCTTATTTATTTTCCATATAAATAATGTAAGAGAAGATTATATTTTTCATGTTAGGAAAATACGATTTTTAATATCATAAAAATATGATTTTTATGTTTTAAAGTATTAAAAATATGATTTTTATATTTTTAAAGTATTAAAAATATAATCTTTATTATATTGAAGAAAGATAAAAATATGATCTTTGCATTGTAGGAATATTAGAAATAACATCTTTGTATAAGTAGCAAAATAAAAAATGATATTTTTTAATATGAAAAGACGATATTTTGATATGAGTAGTGAAGTAAAAATATGATTTTTATAGTTGTAAAGGCGAGATTTTTATATATTGAACATCGAAGTAAAAATGTGATTTTTATATATTGAATAGCATAGTAAAAATGTGATTTTTATATATTGAACATCGTAGTAAAAATGTGATTTTTATATATTGAACATCGAAGTAAAAATGTGATTTTTATATATTGAACATCATAGTAAAAATGTGATTTCTATATATTGAACATCGAAGTAAAAATGTGATTTTTATATATTGAATAGCATAGTAAAAATGTGATTTTTATATATTGAACATCGTAGTAAAAATGTGATTTTTATATATTGAACATCGAAGTAAAAATGTGATTTTTATATATTGAACATCGGAGTAAAAATGTGATTTTTATATATTGAACATCGGAGTAAAAATGTGATTTTTATATATTGAACATCGAAGTAAAAATGTGATTTTTATATATTGAACATCGTAGTAAAAATGTGATTTTTATATATTGAACATCGAAGTAAAAATGTGATTTTTATATATTGAACATCGGAGTAAAAATGTGATTTTTATATATTGAACATCGGAGTAAAAATATGATTTGTATATATTGAATAGCGAAGTAAAAATTCGATTTGTACATATGTAGTGAAAGCGGACAACGAAGGTGACAAAAAGGCGAGAACGAAGAAGATTTATATCAAAGAAGAGTCAAGATGTTTGGATAGCTTTCGGTGAGAATTTCTCACCTTTCAATTTCTTTTTCTAGTTATATATATATATATATATATATATATATATACTAGGATGCAGACGGTGCTTAGTAGCACCCGACACAACGTCCACAGACCATGGACTTGTTTGTTTGATTGCAAAGATTAGTTAGATCATTTGATTGAAATTGAACTGTGTGGTGAAATGAATGGATTTGATTGATGTGTGAATGGCGTGGGCCTTCACTGGGCCGGGGATAAGGCTAGGCCTCGTCCCGTTTCTAGTATCGTGCCGTTATGCCACCGAAATTTTCTAAAATAAGTTAGAAAAATAAAAATATCATTTTATTTAAAGAATGAACTGAATAGAAATTCATATGTTGGAATAAAATGTTTTATCGTTAAAAATATAATTTTTAACGTGAATGTGAATAAAAAAATATTCATTTACAAACCAGATGGTTTGTTTATGTACACCTATTTGAAGGACATTGATTGGGTCGATAAATTTTACACATCGCCCAACTGCACAAATAAAATATACGTTTGATTGTTTGAAACCCCACACGGGTGTTGGGATGAAATTTGAAGTTCACTCATCCTGATTGATTAAATATGTCGATCGATTGATTGACAGGCTGTTATAAGCGTTAGATATCTATATTTGATGCTTATACAGTGTAGTGCACTTTGGTTGATGGTTGATTATTTTTCAATGCTATTATATACATGTGTTGTATGAAAATCCATATAATTAATTTTATATGGTGATTGATTGGGCCTCATTCCAATTTAGAAAATAAAGAATATTATAACATAAAGGTCCATGTGTTGACTGTACTCATTCGTTGAGATTAGTCATGTGTTGAACGAAATATTTTAATAATAAAATTTGCATCTTTATCAATATAAAATAAAGGTTCATGTGTTGACTGTACTCATCCGTTGAGATTAGTCATGTGTTGAACGAAATAATTTAACAAAAATTGTCACACGTGGACAGTACTCATTCGTTGAGATTAGTCGTGTGTTGACAAAAATAAATATTCATTTGTTGAATAGAATATTTGAAAATAGAAATATATGAAGCCGTGTTGGTTAGATTGGCGCCATTTTGACGTGAACGATATTTATATCAATTTTATTTATTTTAAAATGCATATTGAAAAGTGATTTCGAAAACGCATATTTTGAAATGAAATCGAAATGAATTGAATGTAAAACGATTTCGAAATGAATTGAATATAAAACGATTTCGAAATGAATTGAATATATAATGAATTCGAATTGAATTGAAATTTGAATTGAATAGAAATGAATTTTAAAACGAATTTATAAAGAAGAATTCAATTTTGATTTGAATTGAAATGGAAGTTGAAATTGCTTTTGAAACGAATTTAAAACTATTTATATAATTCGTTTTAAATAGAAATCGACGAAATATATTATATATATATTATATATATAATATAATGGCCTGAATAGAACGCGCCGTGCCGCGGCAGTTCGCGAATTTTGACCATTGATTTCAAACGGACATTACGGGAGATCCGACCGTCGGATTCTCCTAAAACCGGAACCGTTGGGTTCGTATCGAAAAGAGCTTTCTAACAAATATGAGAAATTAGAAATCTAACGGTTGGATTTGGAATTATGTCCAAATCAAATTTGGAAAAGGTCGCTGTAAGTGCAGTTCAATAGCCATTGATGGAAATCGACTGTACATGCCTTGATAAAATTATTAAAAATAGTAATAATTTGTGTAAAATCATAAGAAATTATTTAGAAAGAATTGGGATGAAAAACTCCATATTTGAGAAGATAAAAAAAGATTTTTATTGAAATGAACTAGTTTTGAACTAGAATTATAATTCTATTTATTTTTAAATAAATAAATTGAATTTGAAATGGTTTTGAAAATAACCAGAATTTCCAATGATTGCATTGGAATGGATTTGAATCGAAATTGTCTTCGGAATATTTCGATGTTGGATTTCGTGATTATACAGATGTTGTTATGGAAATTTGAAAGTTATAGATATATATATCGTTATTTCCAATACGATATTTGTTAGTCGTAGAATTTGATATTGAATATAAGCCGGTATATTTTCCATTTAGAGCCTTGTATTTAATATCAAATGTGATTTGGGTTTGTCGTGAATGGTGTCTTCATTAACACTGTTCTTGAACCCAGTTGAGAAAAGATTAAATCTTTTTATTTAGATTTAATGAAGAGTACCAATTAAATAATATTTAATTGGAATAGAATTGATATTGATTTTTGGGTTTATCGTGAACAGCGTTTGTAACACCCACGCCCGCTATAGTCACTCACTAAGGGAATGCCATAGCATCGGTGGAGTATTTTAGTGAATATAGAACAGAGAAATTACAACAAGACAGATATAATTAGTACTTGGAATTTAAAAATATCATCTCACAACAGCGGAAATAAACATGTCTGGTTACATCATAAAACCATGATAAAAGTCAAGTACAATATCCATCAAAATAAAGAAGTACATAATCCCACTCTCTCATACAATAGCCATAACAAAAGAAAAGATAACTGGAGCTTTACATCTACCCAAGCTCCTAAAGACTGGAACAACAATCCGCTCAAGCTCTACTACCGCTAGGATCCACCGTAGGACCTGAGGGTTGGGAAAAAGATAAAAACAACGGGGTCAGACATAAGTCTGAGTGAGTCCTATAACTTTAACAATACAATCATTAAAGTAACCAGGGAAGACATAACTTGACCTACGGTAATATCTGGGGATGAATGGCTACACTAAGCAGCTTGGTAGACTTAGGATAAACTAAGATAACCGTCAGGACGCATCTACCCACCCAAGGATAATTACTAACTGCACCACACCAGTCATTCCTACTTAAAGGTTGATCCCTTCCAAGGACTTAGAAAATTTCCCCAGTAGTTTCATGTACCCCTAGCCCACTACATAGGTGCCGTCTGCCCCTATCTCCACTAGGTGTACCCAGTAATTCTTACCCAGTAGTTTCGTGTACCCCTACATAGGTGCCGTCTGCCCCTATCTTCATTAGGTGTACCCACTACTCCCCAAGCGATCGGCTCCCTACCGTAGATACCCGTGCTGGTCCCACAGTGGGGTGTATCACTCCCCTAAAGTGGCTACCCAATTCTAACGGTGCACGGCTTTATATCTACACGATGCAACAACGGCTTATCTACCAGCCCGGGCCCACACACGCATATGAAACCCGTTGGACTTGCGTTGCCACCGCTAACCCGTTTTGGCCTCTTATAATCAAGCCCAATATGCGTGTCCCGTCACTCGACATGGGTCGAGCCCACAAAGATACGTTTGGGATATTGGTTGAAATGGGCCCCCACAAGCTACCCACTTAAGCTTGTCAAATATCTAGTGTATCCCACTTAACCCTTTAATCATGTTTAATTACATGTTTCCACTTGGTTAAGTATTCTAATCGTATTTTCTATTGCCACCCAAGGCAACCCACTAGATTTCACATGCCACCCAAGGCAACCACAAAATTTCCTCATGCCACCCAAGGCACCCACTTAACCCCTCATGTCCCACTACATGCTACTATGGTTAAGTGTTTCTTAATTAATTAAGACCGTGATCTCCCATAAAGACCTCCCACATTAGACTGGCTGTTATGACCGCCTGGTTAAGCCGGTAGAATCCGGGCAGTCTTACGTCATAACAGAGTCTAACCTCGTGTCTTTACCTTAATCACGTATTTAATTTATGGCTAAGACCTCTCACATTGGGCTGACATTTGTAGCAACTGGTTAAGCCGGTCGGGTCCGGGCAGTTTTACACTACAAATGAGTCCAACCTCGTGTCTTAGTCGATTAATTACACCTAATTAATCACCCCCATATTAATTATCCCTAATTAATATCAAGTTTTCCATAACATGGGTAGACCTAACTCAATAGGTAAATTCCCATGGGGTAGACCTAACTCAATAGGTAAATTCCCACTTATGGTAATTTATTTTTATGGTATGCTTAATCATACCCAATCATTCACTTATTAACATATTTACCAACCCCATCGTTCCCCACGTAAATCGTTCTCATTTCATGACATAAATAAGGGGAAGATCATCACAAATATCATGGGTTTAGCATACAACTTTGTCATGGGTTAAGAGGATGTCAACTTGCATATATGAGCATATATTAACCCAACTACATATAACCCAAACTTGCATATTATCATACACATGATTTGCATAACATGTTGCATATGAGCTTGCATATCATCATACACATATCTTGCATAACATGTTGAACTTGCATATAGTCACTCTCATAACTTGCATAACATGTTAAACATGCATTTAAGCATACACATAACTTGCATAAGCATTCACATACTTGCATAAGCATTCACATACTTGCATAAGCATACATAACTTGCATAAACATGCATAACTTGCATATCATGTCATTTAAGCATATACATATCTTGCATAAGCATTCATATACTCGCATAAGCATGCATAACTTGCATATCACATAAATCTTGCATTTAAACATATACATGACTTGCATAAGCATCCATACACTTGCATAAGCATGCATAACTTGCATATCACATAAATCTTGCATTTAAACATATACTTATCTTGCATAACTTACTTTATTAAACATGCATAATTCCACTCATCAAATATGCATAAATCCACTTGTTAAACATGCATATATCAACTTGTTAAACATGCATAATCAACTTATTAAGCATGCATAAGCCAACTTATCAAATATGCATAAACATAGAACAACTTAGAGTAACATATCATTATAAATGATTCAAACTCACTAATCCGCATTTAAGACCATAAGTCTCATTACACCCAATCTACTTACTTTAACAATTGATGCTAAAGTGATAGAAACTCACCAAACCCAATATTAACCAACTTATGAAGAGGGATTAGTTGCTAATTATGAAGATAATGATGATTAGAGAATGATATGAGAGGGATTAGCTTGAAACTTCCTTCTTAGATTAATGGAGACCCCTCCTAGGATTTAATTTGGCGGCATGAGGCCTTCATTTCTATTTTTAGTATGGATTAAGGTAGGTTTAGGGTGTATTTATAGATTAAGAGAGTGTTTTAGGCCCTTAGATTAACCCTAGATTAATTTAGGTCCATTAGATTTAGGAAACCTCTAGAACCAAGCCCAGCCCTAGCCAGAAAACCAGATCTGGTGCACCCAAGCACCCTGGTTCGACACGCCATGTCGACAGGCATGTCGACACCCCTGTCGACAGGCCTGTCGACAGCCCTGTCGACATGCTTAGGCGGGAATCTTCCCGCCTGGCCCCGCTGGTTCTAAATTTAAATTTAAATTTAAATTCCTAAATCTGTTTTTAGCTCTAATTTTTCTGCAAACTTCCTTGGGCCATAACCGGGCCATACGGACTCCGATTTTCGAAAACTCGGACTCTATTTCGCGTATTTTTCCGAGACGAACGCAATAACGCAGCCTGTTACCCCCAATTCCCACATCTGAGATTATTTATCCTATAATTAGTGAATTTTAGTATTAACTAAAATTCGGGGTGTTACATTCTCCCCTCCTTAAAGGATTTCGTCCCCGAAATCTCTAAGCTAAGGAGAATGCATATCCTACCAACCAAACAACCATCTACTCAAATCATCAACCACGGGCATCCATTGTCCTTAAACAGTTTCTAATGATGTATGAGCATATGCAAAAAGTGTGTGTATATGTTCCCTATCTAATGTATAAACATATGCAAACCATGATAGTGCCATGCATCCATTATGTATGCGAGAGAACCCTATCGACACATACAATATCTACATGAGTGCACAATCATTCACCAAAATGCATCATCCATGTGATAACACAACCATTATACATCCATAAATATATTTTCCTACACACAATTTTATGCAATATGCAATATGAAGTGACTGAGCCGATCTAGTGCCTAGAGTGTGTGTATATGCATCCACGAGCAACCACTAGCAAACACTTGCATCCACTTGCATCCATCAACCATAACATGTCTCAAACACATGTTTCAACCATAGGTTTACCCTATCTAAAGGTCAAAGGTACTAACGAGAGGACATACCAAAGATAAGATAAGTACTAGACAAGCGATAAAGGAGAAAGTAAAGACATACCCTCAAAAAGAAATGGGTACAATGAACGCATCTTCGCTTCCGTCTCCCAAGTCGCGTTGCCCTCATCTTCTCCCCATTGCACCTTGACTAGTTGAACCTCTCTGTTTCTCAACTTCCTAGTCTCTGACCCAAGGATGCGAGTAGGAGCTCGTCGAATAGTCGCATCACGCTCTACCTCTACATCTCTAAGGAAGCTCGGCTCTACCACCTCTGCCGTCTCATGTAAGCACTTCCTCAGATGTGATACATGGAATACATCATGAACACCACTAAGTCTGTCGGGCAACTCCACCCTATATGCCATCTGTCCAATCCTTTCCTTGATAGGAAATGGCCAAACAAACCTCGGTGCTAACTTCCCAACGGATCCGAAGCGAACAACATTTCTCAACGGAGATACCTTAACAAAAACCATATCCCCAACCTCAAACTCAAGATCCGTCCTTCTCTTGTCCGCATAAGATTTTTGCCTATCCTGCGCTGCTTTCATCCTTCTTCGAATCAAGTCAATCTTCTCAGAAGTCTCCCTAATCATATCAGGCCCAAGCAAGATCTTATCCGTAGATTCCCACCAACATGTAGGTGATCGACAAGGCCTTCCATAGAGAGCTTCGAAAGGAGCCATACCAATACTGGACTGAAAGCTGTTATTATATGCGAACTCCACCAGTGGAAGATGCTCTTCCCATGTACCTCCAAAATCTAAGATACAAAGCCTCAAAAGGTCTTCTAGAACACGATTCACCCTCTCAGTCTGGCCGTCTGTCTGAGGATGATATGCGGTGCTCAGGCACAATTGAGTCCCCACTGCTTCTTGCAAACTTCTCCAGAACTCGCTAGTGAAGATAGGATCTCGATCACTTACTATGCTAGAGGGTACCCCATGTAATCGAACTATCTCTCGAAGATATACTGAAGCTAGCCATGGAGCAGTCCTCTTGCTCTTCACAGGTATGAAATGGGCGCTCTTAGTAAGTCTGTCTACCACCACCCAAATTCCTGTATTACCCTTTCTCGACCTGGGTAACCCGTCAATAAAATCCATCGAGACGCTATCCCACTTCCATTGCGGAACCTCCAATGGGTGAAGCAACCCACCTGGTTTCCTTTGCTCCGCCTTCACTTGCTGGCACACCAAACATCGAGCGACATATTCGGCCACGTCTTTCTTCATACCGGCCCAGAAGAAAACCCTCTTCATGTCTTGGTACATCTTGTCCCCACCGGGATGAATGGTCATCCTAGAACGGTGTGCGTCATCAAGAATAGCCTTCCTCAAACCCTCGTCTTGCGCTACGCAAAGTCTACCGTCTCTACGCAAGCACCCCCTATCGTCTAGGGTGTACCTACTCAAATGGCTGGACGACTCCCCCCTTATGAGCTTCTCTACTAACTCAACCAACTGTGGGTCGCCCCTCTGTGCTTCTCCAATCCGCCCCAAGAGAGTAGGTCTAACTTCCAAAGAAGCTAGCAAACCGGGTACATAGTCAACAGAAGGTCTGAAATCAAACATTGAGATAAACTCCAAGTTTCGTCGTTCCACGAACAATGGACTCAAGGACAACCTCTTCCTACTCAAGGCGTCCGCCACCACGTTACCCTTGCCAGGGGTATACGATATCTCGAAGTCATAGGATGCTAAGAACTCGATCCACCTTTGCTGTCTTAAGTTTAAATCTTTCTGAGAGAATAAGTACTTCAATGATTTATGGTCAGTGAACAACTCGAATCTCTCACCAAGAAGATAATGGCGCCAAATCTTAAGCGCAAATACAATAGCGGCCAGCTCTAGATCATGGGTAGGGTAATTTTTCTCATGTGCCCTCAACTGCCTTCCACCATAGGCTATTACCCTTCCCTCTTGCATTAAGACTGCGCCAAGTCCTATCCCACAGGCATCGGTATAGACAACAAATGGCTTGCTCCCATCTGGCAACACTAAAACTGGAGCGGTGGTTAAAGCTCTCTTTAACCGTCGGAACGCATCATCACAATCTACGTCCCATGTGAGAACAAGATTCTTCTTTGTTAAGCGGGTTAATGGGGCTGATATCTTCGCGAAGTCTTTAATGAACTTCCTATAATAACCCGCCAACCCCAAGAAACTTCTTACTTCGGTAGCATTCTTCGGAACCTTCCAATCCTGAATTGATACTACCTTCGCGGGATCCACAGCTATCCCTTCCTTGGAGACCACGTGCCCCAAGAATCGTACTTCCTTCCTCCAGAAGTGACATTTAGAGAATTTAGCCTTAAGGCTATGTGCTCGAAGAGTCCTCAACACTTCCCCAAGATGTAGGGCATGCTCTTCTTCACTCTTAGAAAATACTAAGATATCATCCACAAAGACCACCACGAATTTATTAAGGAACTCCCTGAACACCCTACTCATCAAATCAACAAAGTATGCAGGGGCGTTTGTCAACCCAAATGGCATCACCAGCCACTCATAGAAACCATCCGGAGTTCTAAAGGCAGTCTTGTCTATGCTATCCTCAGCCACCCTCAACTGATGAAACCCCGTGGCCAAGTCCAACTGAGAAAATACTGAAGCGCCAACCAACTGATCGAAAAGATCATCTATCCTCGGCAATGGGTGTCTATTCTTCTTTGTGAGCTTGTTGAGTTCTCTATAGTCTACACAAAGTCTGAGGGACCCATCCGCCTTCGTAGCAAATACTACCGGAGCACCCCACTCCGATATGCTCCGTCTTATGAACCCCTTCTCAAGCAACTCCCCTACTTGCTTATGGAGTTCCCTCCTCTCACGAGGAGCCATGTGGCGCACTGGTAAAGATACCGGTTTAGCATTATCCACCAAATATATTCGGAAGTCAATCTCCCGCTTCGGAGGTAAGCCCTTCACCTCCTCAAACACATCCGGATATTCCCGGACCACTCTCATAGATTGCAAACTCTCGACCGAAGCGTCAAGCGATTCAAGATAACTTAGCATAACAGAGTCCATGGGATTACAAGAAATCTCGAGAGTGTTACCCAAACGGGTCATGAGCCTAACAACTCTCCTTTCGCAATCAAGAACGGCACCATTACTGGATAACCAGTCCATGCCCAAAATCAACCCATAGCCCGTGAAGCCCAATACAAAAGCATCACATCTAAACTCAATGCTAAGTATAGAGATCTTCAAACCCAAACATATCATGGACAAATAAGTGGAGCCCCCAATTGGGTTTGAAACAACCAAGGGATCATCTACCAGACTGGTGTCTAAGTGTAGTGACTCAACTAATGATGATGAAATAAACGAATGCGATGCGCCTGAATCAAACAATGTACGGACAGGATGGTCAAATAGAAAAACCAGACTTTCAACGGAAATAGTTCTACCTCTCTCCTGAATCGGTGGAACCGCGAGAGCCTGTACTTGCCCCCTAGCCTGACTCGGTGCCATAAGAGCTTGCACCTGTCCTCCTGAGGTAGATCCCGTCCTTTGCCCCTTCTTAGGGCAATCCTTCACTAAGTGCCCTGCTTCGCCACAGTGGAAGCAGCCGGTCTTCTTCTTCTTGCGAAAATCCTTGCTTAGGTGGCCAGGTGTCCCACAATTGAAACACTTCTTCTTCTTGCCCTTGCCACCATTGCCTTTCCCACCTTTGCTTTGCTGTTGTTGAGGTCTCTTTTGATCTCCCTTCTTCTCGGGTGCCTTATTAGCATTAGGACCCTTCTCTTCCTCATACATGAGTGTCATGTCAACCAGCTTCTCAAAGGTGGCCCCCATAGGGATGTGAGTCATAGCCAATCCATGCATCGGTTCATTCAAGCCTTTCACGAACCTCAAAGCCTTCTTCTCCGGTGTATTCACCATGTCTAGGCCAAACCTTGCCAATTGATTAAACTTGTTGACATATTCCTTCACCGAAAGATTTCCTTGCTTTAGAGTCAAGAATCTTTCCATATACAAGTTTTCCTCCGCCCTTGAGAGAAACTTTGCCACAAATCTTTGCTTAAAATCCGCCCAAGAGTCAACGGGGCGTTCTCCATTAGTAACCTCCCACCAAAATGAGGCCTCTCCCTTCATTAACCAAGCAGCCAACTTGACTTTCTTCCCTTCTTCCATCTCAAAGATATCTATCAACTCTTCCACCTCCTTAAGCCAATCTCTAGCCTCCACAAAAGTTTCAGATCCTTGAAAAGGTTTCCCTCCCATAGCTTTAAATTCCTTGCAAGTCTTAGCAAAAGTATCCGTGCGAGGAGGAGGGGGAGGAGGAAGATCGGGTGCTACGGTTGGTGGAGGAACATTTGCTGGACCCGTAGTGGTGGCCCTAGCCTCCATCAATCTCCTATACCATACTGGTACCGTCACACCCTCCGGAAGATTAAGATTCTCGGCCATGCTGAAACGAAAAAGGAAAGATTCAAAACGAAGAATTCGAAGGATATAGATATGGCTATTGGGGATTATGCTTTTCTTTCAAAAACTTTTCTCTTAAAAGACATGTTTTTGAAAATATCTTTTCCAAAAATGTTTTAGAAAAATAGTTTTCTAAAAATTTTATCTGTTCCGGTAACCTTTGCTCTGATACCACGTGTAACACCCACGCCCGCTATAGTCACTCACTAAGGGAATGCCATAACATCGGTGGAGTATTTTAGTGAATATAGAACAGAGAAATTACAACAAGACAGATATAATTAGTACTTGGAATTTAAAAATATCATCTCACAACAGCGGAAATAAACATGTCTGGTTACATCATAAAACCATGATAAAAGTCAAGTACAATATCCATCAAAATAAAGAAGTACATAATCCCACTCTCTCATACAATAGCCATAACAAAAGAAAAGATAACTGGATAACTGGAGCTTTACATCTACCCAAGCTCCTAAAGACTGGAACAGCAATCCGCTCAAGCTCTACTACCGCTAGGATCCACCGTAGGACCTGAGGGTTGGGAAAAAGATAAAAACAACGGGGTCAGACATAAGTCTGAGTGAGTCCTATAACTTTAACAATACAATCATTAAAGTAACCAGGGAAGACATAACTTGACCTACGGTAATATCTGGGGATGAATGGCTACACTAAGCAGCTTGGTAGACTTAGGATAAACTAAGATAACCGTCAGGACGCATCTACCCACCCAAGGATAATTACTAACTGCACCACACCAGTCATTCCTACTTAAAGGTTGATCCCTTCCAAGGACTTAGAAAATTTCCCCAGTAGTTTCATGTACCCCTAGCCCACTACATAGGTGCCGTCTGCCCCTATCTCCACTAGGTGTACCCAGTAATTCTTACCCAGTAGTTTCGTGTACCCCTACATAGGTGCCGTCTGCCCCTATCTTCATTAGGTGTACCCACTACTCCCCAAGCGATCGGCTCCCTACCGTAGATACCCGTGCTGGTCCCACAGTGGGGTGTATCACTCCCCTAAAGTGGCTACCCAATTCTAACGGTGCACGGCTTTATATCTACACGATGCAACAACGGCTTATCTACCAGCCCGGGCCCACACACGCATATGAAACCCGTTGGACTTGCGTTGCCACCGCTAACCCGTTTTGGCCTCTTATAATCAAGCCCAATATGCGTGTCCCGTCACTCGACATGGGTCGAGCCCACAAAGATACGTTTGGGATATTGGTTGAAATGGGCCCCCACAAGCTACCCACTTAAGCTTGTCAAATATCTAGTGTATCCCACTTAACCCTTTAATCATGTTTAATTACATGTTTCCACTTGGTTAAGTATTCTAATCGTATTTTCTATTGCCACCCAAGGCAACCCACTAGATTTCACATGCCACCCAAGGCAACCACAAAATTTCCTCATGCCACCCAAGGCACCCACTTAACCCCTCATGTCCCACTACATGCTACTATGGTTAAGTGTTTCTTAATTAATTAAGACCGTGATCTCCCATAAAGACCTCCCACATTAGACTGGCTGTTATGACCGCCTGGTTAAGCCGGTAGAATCCGGGCAGTCTTACGTCATAACAGAGTCTAACCTCGTGTCTTTACCTTAATCACGTATTTAATTTATGGCTAAGACCTCTCACATTGGGCTGACATTTGTAGCAACTGGTTAAGCCGGTCGGGTCCGGGCAGTTTTACACTACAAATGAGTCCAACCTCGTGTCTTAGTCGATTAATTACACCTAATTAATCACCCCCATATTAATTATCCCTAATTAATATCAAGTTTTCCATAACATGGGTAGACCTAACTCAATAGGTAAATTCCCATGGGGTAGACCTAACTCAATAGGTAAATTCCCACTTATGGTAATTTATTTTTATGGTATGCTTAATCATACCCAATCATTCACTTATTAACATATTTACCAACCCCATCGTTCCCCACGTAAATCGTTCTCATTTCATGACATAAATAAGGGGAAGATCATCACAAATATCATGGGTTTAGCATACAACTTTGTCATGGGTTAAGAGGATGTCAACTTGCATATATGAGCATATATTAACCCAACTACATATAACCCAAACTTGCATATTATCATACACATGATTTGCATAACATGTTGCATATGAGCTTGCATATCATCATACACATATCTTGCATAACATGTTGAACTTGCATATAGTCACTCTCATAACTTGCATAACATGTTAAACATGCATTTAAGCATACACATAACTTGCATAAGCATTCACATACTTGCATAAGCATTCACATACTTGCATAAGCATACATAACTTGCATAAACATGCATAACTTGCATATCATGTCATTTAAGCATATACATATCTTGCATAAGCATTCATATACTCGCATAAGCATGCATAACTTGCATATCACATAAATCTTGCATTTAAACATATACATGACTTGCATAAGCATCCATACACTTGCATAAGCATGCATAACTTGCATATCACATAAATCTTGCATTTAAACATATACTTATCTTGCATAACTTACTTTATTAAACATGCATAATTCCACTCATCAAATATGCATAAATCCACTTGTTAAACATGCATATATCAACTTGTTAAACATGCATAATCAACTTATTAAGCATGCATAAGCCAACTTATCAAATATGCATAAACATAGAACAACTTAGAGTAACATATCATTATAAATGATTCAAACTCACTAATCCGCATTTAAGACCATAAGTCTCATTACACCCAATCTACTTACTTTAACAATTGATGCTAAAGTGATAGAAACTCACCAAACCCAATATTAACCAACTTATGAAGAGGGATTAGTTGCTAATTATGAAGATAATGATGATTAGAGAATGATATGAGAGGGATTAGCTTGAAACTTCCTTCTTAGATTAATGGAGACCCCTCCTAGGATTTAATTTGGCGGCATGAGGCCTTCATTTCTATTTTTAGTATGGATTAAGGTAGGTTTAGGGTGTATTTATAGATTAAGAGAGTGTTTTAGGCCCTTAGATTAACCCTAGATTAATTTAGGTCCATTAGATTTAGGAAACCTCTAGAACCAAGCCCAGCCCTAGCCAGAAAACCAGATCTGGTGCACCCAAGCACCCTGGTTCGACACGCCATGTCGACAGGCATGTCGACACCCCTGTCGACAGGCCTGTCGACAGCCCTGTCGACATGCTTAGGCGGGAATCTTCCCGCCTGGCCCCGCTGGTTCTAAATTTAAATTCCTAAATCTGTTTTTAGCTCTAATTTTTCTGCAAACTTCCTTGGGCCATAACCGGGCCATACGGACTCCGATTTTCGAAAACTCGGACTCTATTTCGCGTATTTTTCCGAGACGAACGCAATAACGCAGCCTGTTACCCCCAATTCCCACATCTGAGATTATTTATCCTATAATTAGTGAATTTTAGTATTAACTAAAATTCGGGGTGTTACAGCGTTTTAAATAACACTCGTTCTTTAACCCGATAATTAATGGAATGTGATTTTGGGTTTATCGTGAACCGTGTTTTTAAATGTCTCTGATTCTTTAACCCAGTTAACGATTAAAACTAAGTGGAGTTTTGATGAATCTTTAATTAGATTGAAAAGATCGAAAATGGAGTATCACTAGTTTTACTCCAGGCGATAGTTAAATCTTTAATTAGATTTGAACGTGAAATGGTAATTGAATTTACCGATAACACCGTGGTGTTAGATATGAAGTAAGACCCGTTTTACTTCATGGGATGAATAGGTTGGGATTGGGAAATTAAAACAAATGGTTACTTCGGTAAGTTTCGTTAATCCCGACTAGTTTGAATTGAGATTCAAAAATAGAATAAAGAATAAATTCAAGGAATTTATCTTTGATAAAATTAATGAGAACCTCTCCCTATGAATGTGAAATTTAGAAACTAACTGTCGGTTAGCCAAGCAGAATGGTTTTCTAGATATTGATCTGATGTTGGTTTCGGCCTTCGGGGTTAATATTTGGGGAATTATTCTCTTGATTAATTTATGGTTAGTGACTGATAAATTGGAATGAGGCATATGTTGTGTTTGTGTAACACTTATATAAAATATACGCGAGTTATTCGGCAAGACCGGGTTTATCCCATTCTGAATAACTGATACGACGATAAGTCGAAGATGAAGACGATGGTCGAAGACCGGAAGTCTTCACATCGTTTGGGTGATTACTGATGATCTTGATTGGGCTGTACACCCAAGAAGATGGAAACAGTTGGTGATCGTCCAGACGTACTTGGAGATCGATGGATATGCGGGGTACTATGTGCCTCCGGTTTCGTTCAGACCCAGAACGAACTTGTAAATGGACTCTGTGTCTGACATTGGATTTTAGTCTGTGTGATTGATCTCTATTGAATATATATATGTTTGGCGGCGGAGAATTTATTCTCTTGCTTAACGCCCTTCTCTGAGACGTACGAGCTCAAGGGTTATATATTGATGGATATCAAACGCATGGAGTGAATTGCCTGTGTGGCATGCCTGAGTGGCAATTGATCGAGGCTTCTGTTGAAAAGCAAAGTCTTGTGGTGATGATCAAAGCACGGCTTTTGTGGCGTAGCTTTGTGTAACGTTTACTTCGCGAGTTTCACACCCGGTATGAACCAAAAACGGGAGACGGACCTCAGGGAGGGCATGCGTTTCTTTCTAGTTAGAAGTGGCGTCAGTGGTTTTACACGCCCTGACGAGTTTGACTTATGTGGTTGTTGCTGTTGCAAGGCGCCTCGGTTATATCGGTTTCGGCCGATGCATTCTGGTCGGCAGATGGACCAGACTTACACCCCATAGGGTGGGGAAACGTAGTGTTCAGGCATTTTAATCCACATCGGTGGACCGGCCCTGTCGCTCCAAGGGTCACTCGAGCTCTGATCCTGTGGCTCGGGCTAGAGAGTCACGAATCGGTTGAGGACTATCTTTTGCCTCGGTTCATAGATGGAAACCCAATTTCCAAATACGACATTGCGGTTTTGATTGTAAACTTATGTATGGCGACATAGTGGTATGGGTCATTCATGCCGTCTATGATTGATACTTATGATTTGAAGTTGTTTTATACACTATGCACTTATAATAATATCAAATAATCTGTTTTAAACGTATCAAGCATTCTTTGGCCGTTATAAGGGAAAACCCTATCCCCTGGCTTGCGTTGCATTGTGTGATAGGACCTGGGTCTTATAATAGCTTCATTATTCTTTATTTAGCATTGCGCTGTTGTTGTATGCACTGGTGTTCTTGGGAGGAAACCCGTTCCGTGTTATACGGCGTGGTCCCTTGATTTACCTAACTTTAAAAACAAAGATTAATAACTGTTTTAGTTCTCACACCAGTCCCATGACTGACCTGGAGTTTATTGTTTTAACCTAAACTCTGGGTGCCCCTATTTTGACACGGGCAGCTAGCAGTTTTGGTTTTGAAGATTTATATTCACAGGATCCTGGTTTACAGCTGGAATGATATCCGGAAAGCTTTGTATCCGTATATCTCTTCTAGTTGTGTATTGTCTTATTTTCCGCTGCTATGTATTTAAATGTAATTTAAATCTCTGATATTTCTGTGTAATATTAATTTATACTCTGTATATTCTTGTAATCTGATGCATTGTTGTAATAGCAATGAAATGTTCTTCCGTATGCGTTTTTCTGTGGCTTGTTCTCGAACTATCCGCCGCTTTCCTTTACGGGGAAGTTACGGGTTTTTACAGTTGGTATCAGAGCTTTGGTTTACAAAGCTAGAGAACAAGACACATTAGAACCGTACGAAAGAATTCATCAGAAACTGGGTTAGCAATATCCAATGGAATGACTCGTTAGAGATGGGATCAGTAGTATCATAGAACGAGTGTGAAGAGTATATTTTTAAAGTGAAAACAAATTTTGTATTGAAAATCTAAATCAATTATTCGTATTTGATTATTTATTTGTATTGATTTGGACAATCCAGTATATAAAGATTTTGCATATACGCCTTGCAAACGTGTATTTGAAGTTTTAATATACTGGGTAGATATAGAATTACACTCTAATCGCCCGGAGATGATTTTGATGATGGAGCTCCATCATTAGAATTCATGTTCGAGTGACGAAAGTGGACTTTCTATATATTTCCTATTGACTGGTGTGAGAACGAAAATTAGATAAGGCCTATTGTTGTGATTTGGCATCAAAAACATGATTTTTGACTATGTATCAAAATTATGGATTTGAAACTCTAATTCACTAATTGATTGATGTTTGTGTTGTTTGTTTATTTGGTTAATAATTTTGAACCATTTAGCCTAATTGAACCAAATATTGAATTGTATTGAAAATTGGTCGCATTTGCTTGTATATAAATATACTTACATTGAACAGGTCATAGCAAGGAGGCTAGAGCAGAGAATAAAATTTGTTTGCCCAACAAATAGGTACATGTTTACTACATAATTTACTGTTTTGTTGGGTGATGATGATTTTATGAGCCTATTGGCTAGCTGCTTGGCTTTTTCTTTTTCTTTTTTGAGATTAGAAGGACCGGGGAAGCTATTTGAAATTCCCCGATGCTCCCGGTGCAGGGGAGGTTATGGCGAAATTTTTCGAAAATTTAGGGTGTTAGCCAAATTTTTGAAGAATTTAAAAATTCTTAGAAACTGAAAAGTTGGAGAATGAAAGCCAGATCGAACGTAGAGTTGAATAATCAAACCACTTTCGACTTTGTTCCTTTTCGGGGACGAAAAGTTTTAAGTGGGGGAGATTGTAACAACCCGAAAATCTGGGCCAGTTTAAAATTTTTATTTTGGCAATTTTAGCGAATTTTTATTATTTAAAATGAATTATTTTAAATAATATCGACGAAAAATTTATTTTGAATATAAATCGAACGTATATATTATATACGCCGTCGTTAGAATATGTATAATTATATATAATTATATAAGGAATTGAAAATGGCGCGGTAGTTCGATAATTCGATTTCAAACTTCAAATGAATGTACCGGGTGCAAAACAATCCGGATTTTAGTGAAACCAAAAATGATAGGATCTATTTGATAATATCTTTCCAACGAATTCGAATAATCGAAATTTCATAGCGGGAATCAAAGGATATGTCCAGTTGAAAATTCTGAATAGTCGCTATGGAATTCAGGCCCTTAAAAATAGCCATTTTGCAAACGACCTTGGATTTCGATGAAACCACTTTTGTTGGGTCCGTGATGTAAAGTTATTGCTAGGTTTCAAATTTCATAATTTTTCGATTCAATATGTGAGCGTGGCATAGGAGAACGCGTTTGACCAGTTTCAGTTGATTTTAATCGACTGGAAAATGACCATTTTTCCAACGGTCTCAGAATTCAACGAAACTAGTTTTGTTAGGACCGTGTCGTCAATACGAAGCTAGAAAATATTTTTCTGGAATTTATAAAGTTCGTATGTGACCCCGGTAATTTGAAATGTACGTTTAAAATTCAATATAATGATTTAAATGTAAATTTAACGGAAATTGATTGTAACAGCCGAATCAGCTTACGATACATGTCCCATTGTGTTCGGAATGGGGGTGAAACGCTATGGACGACAGGCGGTGGGCCTCGTTTCGAGTTCGTATGTAAAAGCCAACTTTTTTTCGAATTAAATAATTAAAATAAAATAAAAAATAAATATATATAATTCTTCCCCTTTATTGGTTCTGGCCCCCCCAATTCATCATTTCTACAGATCGAAAAAAAAAAAACCGCCTTCAATGATCTGCCACCGCTGCGCCTTCCCCTCCGACAGCCGCACCTCCTCCATCGCCCTCTCTCCCCAGTCCATCCATCTCTCCCCGATTCAATGACCCCGCGAAGGCCCCAAGCCCTGATTCCGCCGCCGCCACCTTCTTGTACCCACCGCCTCTATCCTCCGCTCCTCCTTCGACTTCTCCTCCTCCACCAAGTAGACCAGCACCGCCCCTGAGCGATGTCGCCGGCCTGACAGCCCCCCCCCTCCACCAATTCCGTCAGTAAATCACCTCCCCTCCCTGAATTCGATGCTCCCAAGACCCCCCTCCCTTCGCTGAACTAAAGTAAGTATTTATTTTAATTTAGCTTATTTATTTTCCATATAAATAATGTAAGAGAAGATTATATTTTTCATGTTAGGAAAATACGATTTTTAATATCATAAAAATATGATTTTTATGTTTTAAAGTATTAAAAATATGATTTTTATATTTTTAAAGTATTAAAAATATAATCTTTATTATATTGAAGAAAGATAAAAATATGATCTTTGCATTGTAGGAATATTAGAAATAACATCTTTGTATAGGTAGCAAAATAAAAAATGATATTTTTTAATATGAAAAGACGATATTTTGATATGAGTAGTGAAGTAAAAATATGATTTTTACTTCGAGAAAAATATAATCTTTATAGTTGAAAAGGCGAGATTTTTATATATTGAACATCGAAGTAAAAATGTGATTTTTATATATTGAATAGCATAGTAAAAATGTGATTTTTATATATTGAACATCGTAGTAAAAATGTGATTTTTATATATTGAACATCGAAGTAAAAATGTGATTTTTATATATTGAACATCGTAGTAAAAATGTGATTTCTATATGTTGAACATCGAAGTAAAAATGTGATTTTTATATATTGAATAGCATAGTAAAAATGTGATTTTTATATATTGAACATCGTAGTAAAAATGTGATTTTTATATATTGAACATCGAAGTAAAAATGTGATTTTTATATATTGAACATCGGAGTAAAAATGTGATTTTTATATATTGAACATCGGAGTAAAAATGTGATTTTTATATATTGAACATCGAAGTAAAAATGTGATTTTTATATATTGAACATCGTAGTAAAAATGTGATTTTTATATATTGAACATCGAAGTAAAAATGTGATTTTTATATATTGAACATCGGAGTAAAAATGTGATTTTTATATATTGAACATCGGAGTAAAAATATGATTTGTATATATTGAATAGCGAAGTAAAAATTCGATTTGTACATATGTAGTGAAAGCGGACAACGAAGGTGACAAAAAGGCGAGAACGAAGAAGATTTATATCAAAGAAGAGTCAAGATGTTTGGATAGCTTTCGGTGAGAATTTCTCACCTTTCAATTTCTTTTTCTAGTTATATATATATATACTAGGATGCAGACGGTGCTTAGTAGCACGCGACACAATCGTCCACAGACCATGGACTTGTTTGTTTGATTGCAAAGATTAGTTAGATCATTTGATTGAAATTGAATTGTGTGGTGAAATGAATGGATTTGATTGATGTGTGAATGGCGTGGGCCTTCACTGGACCGGGGATAAGGCTAGGCCTCGTCCCGTTTCTAGTATCGTGCCGTTATGCCGCCGAAATTTTCTAAAATAAGTTAGAAAAATAAAAATATCATTTTATTTAAAGAATGAACTGAATAGAAATTCATATGTTGGAATAAAATTTTTTATCGTTAAAAATATAATTTTTAACGTGAATGTGAATAAATAAATATTCATTTACAAACCAGACGGTTTGTTTATGTACACCTATTTGAAGGACATTGATTGGGTCGATAAATTTTACACATCGCCCAACTGCACAAATAAAATATATGTTTGATTGTTTGAAACCCCACACGGGTGTTGGGATGAAATTTGAAGTTCACTCATCCTGATTGATTAAATATGTCGATCGATTGATTGACAGGCTGTTATAAGCGTTAGATATCTATATTTGATGCTTATACAGTGTAGTGCACTTTGGTTGATGGTTGATTATTTTTCAATGCTATTATATACATGTGTTGTATGAAAATCCATATAATTAATTTTGTATGGTGATTGATTGGGCCTCATTCCAATTTAGAAAATAAAGAATATTATAACATAAAGGTTCATGTGTTGACTGTACTCATTCGTTGAGATTAGTCATGTGTTGAACGAAATATTTTAATAATAAAATATGCATCTTTATCAATATAAAATAAAGGTTCATGTGTTGACTGTACTCATCCGTTGAGATTATTCATGTGTTGAACGAAATAATTTAACAAAAATTGTCACACGTGGACAGTACTCATTCGTTGAGATTAGTTGTGTGTTGACAAAAATAAATATTCATTTGTTGAATAGAATATTTGAAAATAGAAATATATGAAGCCGTTTTGGTTAGATTGGCGCCATTTTGACGTGAACGATATTTATATCGATTTTATTCATTTTAAAATGCATATTGAAAAGTGATTTCGAAAACGCATATTTTGAAATGAAATCGAAATGAATTGAATGTAAAACGATTTCGAAATGAATTGAATATAAAACGATTTCGAAATGAATTGAATATATAATGAATTCGAATTGAATTGAAATTTGAATTGAATAGAAATGAATTTTAAAACGAATTTATAAAGAAGAATTCAATTTTGATTTGAATTGAAATGGAAGTTGAAATTGCTTTTGAAACGAATTTAAAACTATTTATATAATTCGTTTTAAATAGAAATCGACGAAATATATATTATATATATATTATATATATAATATAATGGCCTGAATAGAACGCGCCGCGCCGCGGCAGTTCGCGAATTTTGACCATTGATTTCAAACGGACATTACGGGAGATCCGACCGTCGGATTCTCCTAAAACCGGAACCGTTGGGTTCGTATCGAAAAGAGCTTTCTAACGAATATGAGAAATTAGAAATCTAACGGTTGGATTTGGAATTATGTCCAAATCAAATTTGGAAAAGGTCGCTGTAAGTGCAGTTCGATAGCCGTTGATGGAAATCGACTGTACAGGCCTGGATAAAATTATTAAAAATAGTAATAATTTGTGTAAAATCATAAGAAATGATTTAGAAAGAATTGGGATGAAAAACTCCATATTTGAGAAGATAAAAAAAAGAGTTTTATCGAAATGAACTAGTTTTGAACTAGAATTACAATTCTAATTATTTTTAAATAAATAAATTGAATTTGAAATGGTTTTGAAAATAACCAGAATTTCCAATGATTGCATTGGAATGGATTTGAATCGAAATTGTCTTCGGAATAATTCGATGTTGGATTTCGTGATTATACAGATGTTGTTATGGAAATTTGAAAGATATAGATATATATATCGTTATTTCCAATACGATATTTGTTAGTCGTAGAATTTGATATTGAATATAAGCCGGTATATTTTCTATTCAGAGCCTTGTATTTAATATCAAATGTGATTTGGGTTTGTCGTGAATGGTGTCTTCATTAACACTGTTCTTGAACCCAGTTGAGAAAAGATTAAATCTTTTTATTTAGATTTAATGAAGAGTACCAATTAAATAATATTTAATTGGAATAGAATTGATATTGATTTTTGGGTTTATCGTGAACAGCGTTTTAAATAACACTCGTTCTTTAACCCGATAATTAATGGAATGTGATTTTGGGTTTATCGTGAACCGTGTTTTTAAATGACACTGATTCTTTAACCCAGTTAACGATTAAAACTAAGTGGAGTTTTGATGAATCTTTAATTAGATTGAAAAGATCGAAAATGGAGTATCACCACTTTTACTCCAGGCGATAGTTAAATCTTTAATTAGATTTGAACGTGAAATGGTAATTAAATTTACCGATAACACCGTGGTGTTAGATATGAAGTAAGACCCGTTTTACTTCATGGGATGAATAGGTTGGGATTGGGAAATTAAAACAAATGGTTACTTCGGTAAGTTTCGTTAATCCCGACTAGTTTGAATTGAGATTCAAAAATAGAATAAAGAATAAATTCAAGGAATTTATCTTTGATAAAATTAATGAGAACCTCTCCCTATGAATGTGAAATTTAGAAACTAACTGTCGGTTAGCCAAGCAGAATGGTTTTCTTGATATTGATCTGATGTTGGTTTCGGACTTCGGGGTTAATATTTGGGGAATTATTCTCTTGATTAATTTATGGTTAGTGACTGATAAATTGGAATGAGGCATATGTTGTGTTTGTGTAACACTTATATAAAATATACGCGAATTATTCGGAAAGACCGGGTTTATCCCATTCTGAATAACTGATACGACGATAAGTCGAAGATGAAGACGATGGTCGAAGACCGGAAGTCTTCACGTCGTTTGGGTGATTACTGATGATCTTGATTGGGCTGTACACCCAAGAAGATGGAAACAGTTGGTGATCGTCCAAACGTACTTGGAGATCGATGGATATGCGGGGTACTATGTGCCTCCGGTTTCGTTCAGACCCAGAATGAACTTGTAAATGGACTGTGTGTCTGACATTGGATTTTAGTCCGTGTGATTGATCTCTATTGAATATATATCTTTTTGGCAGCGGAGAATTTATTCTCTTGCTTAACGCCCTTCTCTGAGACGTACGAGCTCAGGGGTTATATATTGATGGATATCAAACGCATGGAGTGAATTGCCTGTGTGGCATGCCTGAGTGGCAATTGATCGAGGCTTCTGTTGAAAAGCAAAGTCTTGTGGTGATGATCAAAGCACGGCCTTTGTGGTGTAGCTTTGTGTAACGTTTACTTCGCGAGTTTCACACCCGGTATGAACCAAAAACGGGATACGGACCTCAGGGAGGGCATGCGTTTCTTTCTAGTTAGAAGTGGCGTCAGTGGTTTTACACGCTCTGACGAGTTTGACTTATGTGGTTGTTGCTGTTGCGAGGCGCCTCGGTTATATCGGTTTCGGCCGATGCATTCTGGTCGGCAGACGGACCAGACTTACACCCCATAGGGTGGGGAAACGTAGTGTTCAGGCATTTTAATCCACATCGGTGGATCGGCCCTGTCGCTCCAAGGGTCACTCGAGCTCTGATCCTGTGGCTCGGGCTAGAGAGTCACAAATCGGTTGAGGACTATCTTTTGCCTCGGTTCATAGATGGAAACCCAATTTCCAAATACGACATTGCGGTTTTGATTGTAAACTTATATATGGCGACATAGTGGTATGGATCATTCATGCCGTCTATGATTGATACTTATGATTTGAAGTTGTTTTATACACTATGCACTTATAATAGTATCAAATAATCTGTTTTAAACGTATCAAGCATTCTTTGGCTGTTATAAGGGAAAACCCTATCCCCCGGCTTGCGTTGCATTGTGTGATAGGACCTGGGTCTTATAATAGCTTCATTATTCTTTATTTAGCATTGCGCTGTTGTTTTATGCACTGGTGTTCTTGGGAGGAAACCCGTTCCGTGTTATACGGCGTGGTCCCTTGATTTACCTAACTTTAAAAACAAATATTAATAACTTTTTTAGTTCTCACACCAGTCCCATGACTGACCTGGAGTTTATTGTTTTAAACTAAACTCTGGGTGCCCCTATTTTGACACGGGCAGCTAGTAGTTTTGGTTTTGCAGATTTATATTCACAGGATCCTGGTTTACAGCTGGAACGATATCCGGAAAGCTTTGTATCCGTATATCTCTTCTAGTTGTGTATTGTATTATTTTCCGCTGCTATGTATTTAAATGTAACTTAAATCTCTGATATTTCTGCGTAATATTAATTTATACTCTGTATATTCTTGTAATCTGATGCATTGTTGTAATAGCAATGAAATGTTCTTCCGTATGCGTTTTTCTGTGGCTTGTTCTCGAACTATCCGCCGCTTTCCTTTACGGGGAAGTTACGGGTTTTTACACAAAGGAATGAGGAGGAAATAATTCTCATACATGATCATGGAGGATCCCACCTCTCAAATTATCCTCTTTCTCTTAAGCTTCTTATTAAAGACTAATTGAATAAGACAAAAGGTCTCATGCATCCGACATGACTCATTAGTGGCTAAGAGAGGAATAGAAGCTTCATGAAGGGGGCACTTTGGGGAGTTCCCAACAAAAATGACTAGAGTTTTAGGGTTTCAAACATGTATATATACCCCATTATGTAATAAATAGCCTCTCCTCTTCTCTTTTGATCCCCTTCTTTAGTTTAGTTGAGAGAAGCACAAACTCTCTTGTATTTCCATGGCTACTTAGCCATTTTCTTTATGTAGCTTCTTTGTTTTAATGCAATTTAATTTCTATGCTCTTTACTTTAATGTTCATAGCTTAGATTTACATTCAAGTTCATAGCTTAGATTTACTTTCATGTCCATTTACTTTATGTTCTTAGTTTAGTTCTCTTTTGGTTCTACTTAGTTTTTCTTTCATTTTGCTTTATTTTCTAATGTTGAAACTTATATGTGTTGATATGATAACACATATGAGTGTTTAAACCCTTGATTTAGGGGTAATGATGCTCTCTAACTTTATGTAAGTTCAACATTTGTATGATTTGTGATCCCTAATTTGTGCTTCATGTTATTGAATGTTGATGTAAGTTTATATATATGGTTTTGATAGTCTACGTTTGTTGACAACAAAATAGGTTATGCTTAGTCAATGTAAACACAAATTACATTAATATTTGCTAAGTGGTTATTGATTTTGAAATGAAAGTAAGAACAAAATTTTATGATCTATAGTTTTAATTAATAATTCTTAGGCCATACTTAGAATAGTTTTGCTTTAGTTCCATTTCCGTGAGAATCATAAGTGGTTTAAATATTGCATTTATATCACTTAATGGAGATCATAAATTGTATTTTTGATAACTTACATAAATGTGAGATTTGATTTGCCTCTAAATTGTTTTCATTTCATATTTAGCTCTCAACTTATTTCATAGTTTTCATTAGCTTTTATTATTTAAAACTTCACTTGAATTTGGTTTAATTTGATTGAGTAAAATCTAGAATAATTCTTTCCCTGTGAATCGACTCGTATTCGCCACGTACTAATAATTGTACTCCGTGCGCTTGCGGTATTATCCCGATATTTTGTGTTAATAGTTTTCTAATTTAATAGAATATCCATTTAGCGAACAAGTTTTTGGCACCGTTGCCGGGGATGAAACAAGTTTTTGGTTTAATTTGATTTTTTTATTTGGATGAAAAAAGAAAAGAAGAGCGAAATCTATGCAAAACCAAAATAAATATGAAACTCTCCCCACACTTGATTTTGACTTTGTCCCCATAGTCAACCCAAATGGAAGGAGAAAAGAAAAGATTTTTTTTTAAATATTTGTTATATTTACAAGAGAAAAGAAAAAAAATTCTTTTCTTTTCTCCTTCCACTTTGGAAGACTATGGGGACATAGTCAAAATCAAGTGTGGGGGGAGTTTCATATTTATTTTGGTTTTTGCATATATTTCGCTTTTCTTTTCTTTTTTATCCAAAAAAATTCAAGAAAAAATTAAAAAAAATGAATTTTAATTTACTTTTTAATGGGCACGATGAAGTAGATATACGGTTTTGGTCATACGATTAAAATATTTGGAATTTTACTTCTCTTAACGGATAACGAAAGAAAAGTTTGAATTATGAGCAAATTTAGTGTAACCGGTATATAGGGAAATTCATAGGTATGAGTATGAAGTGTTTTTTAAATTTTAATCCGATTAAATGAACGGTTGATTTAGATTACTTATGTTAACATTTTAGATTGTTTAAGTGATGTTGTGCTAAGATATTCTCCCTAAACTCTCTCTCTTAAAAAAAGTATAAAAAAGAATATATATATATATATATATGTGTATGTATAATAATCCAACGGTATCCAAAATTGCTGGTACATCAGGCGTTGATGTGCAAACCCGTCATGCTCTTTCCGACACCTTGTTGACAAAGTCAGCGTCGGTATACCTTGGTCTCATTTTATGAGTTGGACACCTTAGGATTACTGAACCTCACGTAAGTCGTAGTGCAGTGTAGGGGTGGTATACCTAGGTATTTATAAATAATAATAATAATGTAAATATTTTGTAATAAAGAGAAAGTTAGCACTTGAAATCCAAACACACTCTTCACTTATTTGACCTAACTTGCTAACCAAAAGTAAATAAAGATACCAACGTATGATTGCTGATATCAATTACAGAATTCATTTCACTATGTTTCTATCAAAACAACTGGCCAACCTGGAGGAGTTTGTAGCGATAACTGACTTTTGTTTGAAGTTTTGATTAGTAACGGACTTAAATTTCACAGTGACGACCCAAACTTGTGTTAACTCCTTCGTGTAAAATTTAAAAGTAAATTATCCAGTTGTAAATAATCTTGCATTCATCTTGTACATATTTTCTAATCTTGCATTTTGTAAATATTTTTTGCATTTAACATTTGGATTTTGTGGGTAGTATCTGTTGAAAACCCTCACGAGACAACATTCGTCCTGCTGGGGACACCCAGAGGTTTAACGGCTTGTTGCATGCGCTCAATGCAATCGTGCTCCCTACGAAAATGGATTTATCTTAGTTTTTTTGTTGTTTTATTCGAGGACGAATAAAAAGATAAGTGTAGGGGTATTTGATGTGCACGTAAATGTGCACATTTATATTCAAACATTTATTCTTATTTTAATAAAATAAATAACATAATTGGCTATTTTTACATGTTTTAAACCAAAATCCTAAAATTCTCAAATTGTCATGCATTCATCCTCATTTAAGGTGTAAAATAGTCACTTGTGCATGTCTTAATTTGTGATTGCAGTTACTTATTCTTTGTATTTGTCTCTTATAGGAATTTTGGAGCACAAATAATGCATATACATGAAGATTTGGAGCACAAATGCATGCATACAAAGGAATGAGGAGGAAATAATTCTCATACATGATCATGGAGGATCCCACCTCTCAAATTACCCTCTTTCTCTTAAGCTTCTTATTAAAGACTAATTGAATAAGACAAAAGGTCTCATGCATCCGACTTGACTCATTAGTGGCTAAGAGAGGAATAGAAGCTTCATGAAGGGGGCACTTTGGGGAGTTCCCAACAAAAATGACTAGAGTTTTAGGGTTTCAAACATGTATATATACCCCTTTATTTAATAAATAGCCTCTCCTCTTCTCTTTTGATCCCCTTCTTTAGTTTAGTTGAGAGAAGCACAAACTCTCTTGTATTTCCATGGCTACTTAGCCATTTTCTTTATGTAGCTTCTTTGTTTTAATGCAATTTAATTTCTATGCTCTTTACTTTAATGTTCATAGCTTAGATTTACATTCATGTTCATAGCTTAGATTTACTTTCATCTTCATTTACTTTATGTTCTTAGTTTAGTTCTTTTCTTGTTCTACTTAGTTTTTCTTTCATCTTGCTTTATTTTCTAATGTTGAAACTTACATATGTTGATATGATAACACATGTGAGTGGCTAATCCCTTGATTTAGGGGTAATGATGCTCTCTAACTTTATGTAAGTTCAACATTTGTATGATTTGTGATCTCTAATTTGTGCTTCATGTTAGTGAATGTTGATGTAAGTTTATACAAATGGTTTTTATAGTCTATGTTTGTTGACAACAAAATAGGCTATGCTTTGTCAATGTAAACACAAATTACATCAATATTTGCTATGTGGTTATTGATTTTGAAATGAAAGTAAGAACAAAATTTGATGGTTATAGTTTTAATTAATAATTCATAGGCCATACTTTATATAGTTTTGCTTTAGTTCCATTTTCATGAGAATCATAAGTGGTTTAAATATTGTGTTTATATCACTTAATGAAGATCATAAATTGTATTTTTGATAACTTACATAAATGTGAGAGTTGATTTGCCTCTAAATTGTTTTCATTTCATATTTATCTCTCAACTTATTTTAAATTTTTCATTAGCTTTTATTAGTTAAAACTTCACTTGAATTTGGATTAATTTGATTGAGTAAAATCTAGAATTAATTCTTTCCCTGCGGATCGACTCGTATTCGCTACGTACTAATAATTGTACGCCGTGCGCTTGCGGTATTATCACGATATTTCATGTTAACGGTTTTCTAATTTAATAGAATATCCGTTTATCGAACATTAGGAAACATACTTCTGTCACCCCCATGAAAGATGTTTGTTGTCAGGAAAACTATTTTCCCGAGAGTTTGGACAGACGTCTGACCATTTTTCGTTAGACATCTGACCTAATGCAAATTTTTTTCCTCAAACATTGATAGATGTCTGTCCCCCTCCCGGACAGACGTCTGAGCTGAAGTATGGCCATTTTTGCTAAGGAAATGAGGTACAAACGGTTTTCGGACGAGCCCAGATCAATGGTGATGGCTTGTAACGTTTTCTAAACGAAAATGATGCCCCCTTAGCTCACCGAAAACACTCAAAAACACATACACATGCACAAATATACATGCATGAGATTTCTATGATTTTGGTTATAAATTCCAAATGGCTAATTCTCTGACCAAAGCAATCAGATACGATTCAAGCGGCTTGTGAAGACTAAGAACTTTGCCGGGTAGCAATGGAGCTTTACAATATCGCCAAATCAACTAGTAGCTTATGAATTAGACTGTATGGACAATTCTAATCATAATTTTCAATTCAATGAAAACATGAACACATGAAACCAACCAAGTTACACTAGCGTACCTATCTCACTAGCATATCATCAACCAATAATCATTCATCAACCCAAACAATTGACTAGCAAACAGCCCTCTTTAATGAGTAGTGTCTCACCATTAATGGATAAAAATCGTATTTTTTAACGTGCTAATCATGATTTAACATCATATTATACTTGTATGATCAATCAATAATATCAATCCAAACTATTAGCTAACTATAATTAACTAGCTATCCCTTTCATAGTTCCGGTTTCTCACCTTAGCTTGTTAGAAGCAATGAATCGATCTAGTGACAAGCTAGAATAACCACTCTTCGATCAAAACACATGAATCTTCAATCAAAACACACATGCAATCAAAACCCTTAATGTTCACATTAGGAATTCTCAAAAATATAAGAGGAGATAAGCTAGAGAAGATGTAGAAGGGGATGGAAAAGCTTATACATGTTGTCTCTTTGATTTTCCCCTTGATTTGAGCTTCAAATTGCAAAAACTAGCTTAGAAATTTATATTTCCAATTCCCTTCCCCATTTCCATTTTCTTTTAAGTGTTTGGGATGAATGAGAGGAAGAGGGCTAAGTTGGCTAACCAAGCCCTAACCAAGGTGGCAAAATTCCAACGCTTGGAATATATCGAAGTTTATACTTTTCAAACTCCTAAACGACATTTTGGACTCAATGGAAGTGGTTTCGAGTCCACATTCATCCGTATGCAAAATGTGACTTTTTGGACACATATAATGATTTAAAAGTAGAATTTTTAAATTATGACGTATTTTCCTATAAAATTATATTAAAAATAAATTTTAAATTTGTTCCAAAATCTCAAGGATGTGACACTCCACTACTTAAAAACTTTTCGTCCCAGAAAAGGAACGAAGTCACAAACAAGTTTATTATTTAAAATATAACCTTTCAAAACTGATTTTCATAATCTATTTCTCATTACGAATACCCTCTCTCATATACGTAATCATTCTAGGGCATTACTAACCCGATCTCTAATGAGTTTCTTATTCTAGGATACTACTGATCCTATCTCCAATGAGTATTCTTATAGGATGTTACTAATCCTATCTCTGATGAGTATTCTATTCTATTCTATCGAGTTGTACCCTAAAGATATGAGTTAACCAAAGCTCTGATACCACTTTGTAACAACCTGAATTTCTCCACCCTTCGAATCAACTGCAAGGCCTAATCCAGAGGTCGGAAATACTCGGCTCATTAACTTTAGGTGCACAATACATTAGAACAAACAATAGATAACTTACATAAACATCGTAATAATGTTACATCAGAGTACAAAATATCAGAGCACATCGAAGTATTATACAACGGAAGATAAATTTACAATAAATGTAATACAATGTAGCAGAAACATAAGCTAATACAATGGAAGACTATCAATGCTCTGGACATAGCTTTAAACTTCAATCCAGAATCCAGCTCAATGAAATAATCTACAAAACAAACTACTCGATTGCCCGTGCAGAAAATATGGGCACTCGAGTTTGCAAGGGAAAAACAAACTACGAGTCAGTAATGGGAACTCTAACAGTTATAATTGACTTATATAAAATAAGGCAAATCACAGGACCACGCCGTATGTCATGGAGCGGGTTCACCCCATGAATACCAGTACATAAAAAATAACTAATAATATTCATATGGATCTACAATGCATCATAAAACATGCAATTCCTCAATCTATCCAATTAGGCTTAATCCCAAATTTAGATTTCCCAAATCAATCCACTTTACAGAAATTATTTCTTTGGACTTAGTTCCCGATTTCTTATTTCAAATCATTTGAAATACATATCTAGCTTTTATATCAAAGTAGATTTTCACTTCGGGATCTCAAACCAAAATCTTTGGAAATATGAATTCCGAAACATTACAATGCATACAAACAAGTATGCAACCAAATATCGGGACGTATTCAGCCATCAAACAAGGCTGTACGCGCCTCACCAACTCGATATATATATATATATATATATATATATATATATATATATATATGTTCACCTCCCGCTATGGAGCAGGCTACACTGATGGTGAAACATTCCACGCCCTCGGGGAAAATACACCGCCCTTACGCTTTTAGTCATCCAGGGTTACCCGGATCTTTAGCCACATACTAAACCATTTATATCTCGAAGTAGGGAAAATCATTTCACAACATAATAATCACAAGTAGTTTCCTAAATATAGTATGTTACATTAGCAATTCACACATATGATCAGTCACTATTAATCACATAACTTTGAGCTCGTATGTCTCAAAGAAGGGTGTTAAGCAAGAGAATGAATTCTCCACCACCAAACAAATATATCATCAATAGCAACTAATCAGTTATATGATGAACTATAATGTGACACGTAATACATTTCTAAATCATTTCGACAACATTGGGTTTAGCCCTCGAAATCCTTTCTGTTTTATAAACCATTTTTATAAAACATTCCCTATCCAAGATCAGGAATACATTTCTTTTCACTTAAGAAAAATATCATTTCAAAATCATTCATTAAATCCGAAATGAACTCAACAACATCGCTAAACATCTCATAGTCAAATCGTGAAGTGTTTCACAAGATGTTAGCATAAAAATATTTCTACCCAATCCAATGCTAAATGTAAAAGCATGTTTTACTCATAAACTAGTTGAGCACAATTCAAACAATCAATCGATCCCAATCAATATCAAAAACCAAGTGTATTTGGTTAATATTGCATCTCATGTTTTGGGTAAGTTTAATTACCATCTATTCATTCACATCTAATTAAAGATTTATTAAAACTCTACTTAGTTTTAATTTCACAAATCATTACTTAATGATTATTCAACTTTCTGGAAATTAATTCTACTTTTAATTGGGTCAAAGAACAAATGCCATATAAAAACACCATTCACAGAAAAACTAAAATCCCGTTTGATATTAAATACAAGGCTCTAAATAGAAATCATATCGGCTTATACTCAATATCAAATTCTGAAACCAACAAATATCGTATTGGAAATAACGATATATATCTTCCAAATTCCTCAATAATATTCGTATAATCACGGAATCCAATATCGGAATATTCCGAAGATTATTTATATTCAAATCCATTCCAATTCATATGTTGGAACATTCTGGTTATTTCAAAAACCATTTATATTTTACAAACCAAGCTATTATTTTTTTTTGCATACATTTTAAATCACTTAAATCATTTGGAATGATTTATAATATGATTACGAATAAAATCAATTGCTAAAATCTACGAATTAGTGAAACCGACAAGTCACAAACGAAGTCGAAATGGGCCGAAACTCGGCCGGGAAAGACCCTGAATGGACCTAAACTGTTGACCGTGGTTTCCACCGGTCAATAGAAGTTTTTTGGCGATAAACGTTTGTCACCCCCTGGACAGACATTGTTGTTAGGAAAACTGTTTTCCCGAGAGTATGGAGAGAAGTCTAACCATTTTTGGTCAGACGTCTGAACTGATGCAATTATTTTTTCCTCAAACATTAGCAGATGTCTGTCCCCCTCCCGTACAGACATCTAAGCTGAAGTATAGTCATTTTTTTAGGAAATGAGGTACAAACGGCTCTCGGACGAGCCCAGATCAATGGTGATGGCTTATAACGTTTTTTAAATGAAAATGAAGCCCCCTTAGCTCACCGAAAACACTCAAAAACACATACACACACATGCACAAACATACATGCATGAGATTGCTATGATTTTGGTTATAAATTCCAAACGGCTAATTCTCTAACCAAAGCAATCAAATATGATTCAAGCGGCTTGTGAAGACTTAAAACTTTGTCGGGGCGGCAATGGAGCTTCACAATATGGCAAATCAATTAGTAGCTTATGAATTAATTTGTATGGACAATTCTAATCATAATTTTTAATTCAATGAAAACATGAACACATGAAACCAACCAAGTTGCACTAGCATAACTAAGTCACTAGCATATCATCAACCAAGAATCATTAATCAACCGAAACAATTGACTAGAAAACAATTAATCTTAATCTAGCCCTCTTTAGTGAGTAGTGTCTCACCTATAATGGATAAAAATCATATCTTTAACATGCTAATCATGATTTAACATCATATTATACTTGTATGATCAATCAGTAACATCAATCCAAACTATTAGCTAACTATAATTAACTAGCTAGCCCTTTCATAGTTCTGGTTTCTCACCTGTAATGACCCGCATTTTCCAAAGGTATTATAATTAATTTATTTAATTATATAAATAGTGATTTAGGGAATTAAATCGTCGTTAATTAAATTATAGTGAATATTTAATTAAATTAAATAATTAAATAATATATTTAATCCAGAAATAATCAAAAATATTGGGAATCACAATATAAGGTGAACAGGGTCATCCCCAAGATTTAATTCAGCTTAGAGTTGAATCATATTGACGAATATATTCAATCGACGTCAGTTTGAACGTAGAATCATAATATAATTAAAATAGAGCTTGAAATGGCGCGGCAGTTCGCTATTAGGCGATTTGAACTTCAACTGAATTTACAGGGTCCGTTTCAAGTCGGATTTCTGTGAAACAAGAAACGTTCGGAGCAGATGAAGTATATTTTTCTAATGAAAGAGAAAAATCGGGATTTTGTCGTGTATATTTTCATTTATGGGCAAACCAAATTTTAGAAAAGTCGCTATGGAATTATTAATAATTAAATTCGTTTTAAAAGGGGTTTTGACCATAACTGGAGCAGACGATCAAACTAAGCTACGAAACCAGTTCCGTTGAGTTCGTATCGTCGTTTAGAGTCAAAAAAACATATATGGTTTGTTATTTTTGAAATTGGAAAATTTGGTGTCTAAAGGAGCACTTAGGGTGCGTAGAAAATAGCGTACCGGGAAACAGTCTCGGAATGCGACGAAGTGTGTGCCATTGGGTTCGTATTGATTTATCGTTATAAGAAAGTCAAGTTTTACGAAAACCGATGATGTATGTGACCTCGGTGGCCAAAAACACCATGTTTTGAGTTAACCATTTATACGTTTTAAACAGGGGTAACTTTTATTGAATGGTTAACTGGTCAAACAAACTCGAAATTGAGCGAAACAAGTTTCATACGAAACCTTAGGAAGAGGTCTAGTGAAACGTCAAGGCCTCATATTTTTAGGATTTTTTCTGTAATTCTAAGGAATTAATGCTCGATGTTTTTCATCGATATTTTCTAAGGGATTTTTACAAACGGTGTCGGAATTCGACGAAACCTGTCCCATTGGATTCGGAATATTTTTCTATGCTAGGATTAGCCTAGTGTGTCAAAAACAGATGTCGTATGGTTGTGTTTCAAGACGATACCTCACGTATAAGGGATTAGACAACAAAATATCTAGATATTTTGAATGTATATAAATACCCCCACCAACTATCCTTAAGACCTAATCCTACTCTTTTCCTCCTTCGGGTAAATGATTCATCCCGAGCCACCATTTTCAGAAATACTCAGTTCTTCGAAAAATCATATTAGATCAAAAAAGAATTTTAGAAAGTCCAAAACTTGTATAGATGGATTCCTATACACCAACTCTTCAATACTGTGTACATATAGTTGAGCTCGATAGTTTGTTTGGACTCGCGGTGTTCTTCAAAGGACGGAGGGCGTGTGAAGCAACTGAGAACGTAAGGCTGGAGGGGATGAGTTCGAGATAAAGGGGAGTTGGTGATTGTTCTCTGTTCGGACTGTAATGTGAGGTTTGTGAAGGATCGGAAATGTCTGGAGCGGTTGTTTCCACGAGTGAAGTAGAAGAGATAGGCGGGTTTTGTTGGTGGTGATTTTGGGTATTTTCATGAGTTAAGGTGTCGCACCTTTATCTGGTAGCGTGAGAGGTTCCTGTAGCCGATGCCAGAAGTGCGAAGTCGCAACTCAGAAATGGTGTTCGAATTAAGCAAAGAATCGGCTGTGGTATTCACTGTGTGGAGCAGCGTGTTCAGAGATCTGGGGAAGATGATTACCGAATTAAAAGGGTAAAGCGGACTGTGTTTCCACCCTTGGTTTGTTGGGCCCGATATGAAGGTGAAGGCCCATATAGAAATAATATATATATATAGTTTAATTCTAAGTTCAAGCAATGTATATTAACTTGTGAACGTGATAACTTGTTCGTACGAGGTCGGATTCGCGAACCGTTTGTTGCGTTGGGACCGTATGGAAGGACACTACGCACTGGAGCTGACTGGAAGTGGATTGGAGCTCGTTTGAATTTACGGCGAATTAAACTGTTTGATTCAAATCAAATAACAGTTTATCGTTCTATAACGATGAACTGCAAATGTGAGTAAAACTCACCAACTCTGAACAGTTATATTTTTATAATGTATTTTTAGAACTGTTAATCATCTGTTGATTGCTGTGTGTTGGTTGATTGATTGAACTGCTAGTCAGTTAGTGAAAATTATATATATATGTAATTATATATATATATATATATATATAAACCGTTAAATATTTATATATTGATTCTGCTATCAGAATAATTTATATTGAACTGAAAGTGATGATAATCATATTGTGTAACATCTGTGGATGCAGGGAGACAGGTTGGAGGAATCCGACTGGATTCCTCAATAGTTATTTTATTGTTTTTCATATATTTTTATATGATGTGATATAAAATCTGTGGGCGATTATATGTGCTTGGACGATATTGAACATCATAATTTGATATGATTGAATACCATAACATACCGAAATGTTGATTAGGAGATTTTCAAAGTGATATTGAAAACAGAGATATTTATAAATTGAAATATTTATAAGTAAGAAATATTTATAAATTGGAATATTTATAAATAGGAGATATTTAGAAAAGAAAATAATTTCAAACCATTTTCTTTTTGAATGGAAAGGCCTGTGTGGCGGGTTTGGGGATTTTCCCGATGCTCCCGTTACAAAGGAGGTTATGGCGAATTTTTCAGAGAATTTAAGGAGTTAGAATATTTCAAGAATAAATTTGAAAAGGGAATATTTGTAAACCATTTACAAATAGAATTGAAAAGGAAACGTTATAAAAAGGAAATCATTTTTAAAGTGTAGAACCGTTATTTAAAAGTAAATCTTTTCAAATGAATAAAACGTTGTTAAAAAGGGAATCTTTATAAAGTGAATAAAGTAAATCGAATATGGTATTCGAAAGTTAGTAAAACGAATATGCTATTCGAAAGGGGTTAGTCGAGTCGAGTTAGTTGAATAGAGTTAACTAGTTCAGTAGAGTTAACTTGTTCAGTAAAGTTAACCAGTTCAATAGAGTTAACCAGTTCAGTAGAGTTAACCAGTGAGTTAAGTAAGTCAAGTTAACCAGTGAGTTAAGTAAGTCAAATTAACCAGTGAGTTAAGTAAGTCAAGTTAACCAGTGAGTTAAGTAAGTCAAGTTAACCAGTTGAGTTAAGTAAGTCGAGTTGATCGAGTTAGAGTTACTCAGTTAGAGTAAATCGATTAGAGTTAAAACGAACTAGAGTTAATCAAATATAGTTATTTGAGACAGAGTTAGTCAAACCAAGTAAAACCAGTTAGAGTTAATTAATTAAGGTTGACCAGTTAGAGTTAATCAATCAGAGTAAATCAAATAGAGTTAAGTAAAATTAGAACTGACTAGAGATTAGTAAATTGAATGGTTTTCTAATTGTCTATCTGATGTTGATTTCGGCCTTCGGGATTTATACTTAGGGAATTATTCTCATACTAGTTCACAGTCAGGGACTGATAGTTGGGGAAGAGTAGTGATTTGTAAATAAGCAAATGGAAAACGTTTTCCAGTGTTAATAACATATATTTTCTAAACATAGAAAATAAGGCAATGTGAATATATATATATAGATATATGTTGATTATTTACCGATATAATTTCCATTTGGAAATAATATCGTTGTTCGCACACTTGTTTTTCTTTGATGGTTAAATCACAGACTATCGAAGTTTTGACCATCTTAACGTTGTTAACATGGAGAGACCGGTTGGATTATTATCCGAAGAACCACTCTGTATTGGCATAAGCGTTGCGAATCATATATGCCAAAGATAATTGAAGACGGAGTAAAATGCAAGGGCTATTGTATAAGTCTTAGATAACAGTGACTAAGATGGATATACTGAATAGTGCCTTCGGTTTGTCCAGTCCCAGGACAACTTGTATGGACGAAGGTCTGACAGAGTATATCCAATGGATCGCGTAAGTTGATCTGTTCAAACATATTCACGTTTGGTGGCGGAGGAATTCGTTTCTCTTAGCTGTATACCAGTGTTATTTTTGGATAAGTCAATTTGTGTTTTGGCGGGTACGACGATGTGGCATTCTAAGTGAATGAAGATATGATATGTAAAAAAATAAGCGTAGCTTCTAGCCTCACATCCGGTAAATGACAGAAATCAGGCAGGCAGCATGGCTAAGTCGGTCGCACCGAAGTAGGGTGTATAATCACCTATCTAGAGAATATTCATTTGTTTCTTAAATCTATCAATGTTGTCCCATATATATATATACGGGAACGGTTGCTGATCCCAACCGTTGGTGATGTACATTCGATACACTCAAGCGAAATGAGTGGTCGGTCATGTGTGGCTGAGTTACAAGATGTTCTTGTTGAACTCCAGTGTATCGTTCCTAGAGTACACTGATCGGAAGGTGGTTCCATACCTTGTCATAGTTGAAAATCCATTATCCAATATGTGCTTGCGATTTTGATTGTATACTATATATGTAGAACGTGAGATGAAAGCGTTTCTGCTAGTTGATATCTATTTGTACATAGACATTATTATAATATCAAAAGGTTTTTGATATAAAGATATTTTGGATTCTCATAAGGGAAAAACCCGTTCCATTCTGCGGCGTGGTCTTATGAGATATCGTTTACTTGTTCATATACCTGTTTAAACTGTTTTACTCACACCAGTCCCATGACTGACCCGGGGTTTACTTTCTTGTTTTCCCTAAACTCTTGGGTGTCCAATTTTGTACGGGCAGTCAAGTAGTCGGGATTTACGGATATACTTGGAGAGCTTGGAGCAGGAGGCTTCAAGATCATATAGCTATAGTTATTTCCGCTGTGTTGTAAGTGCTGTACTCTGATAAGTGCTATTGTATACATAACTGTTATATTTCAAAGTTATGTTATCTATTATATGTTATTCATTCCGCTGTGAGTTTCGTGTTAATCTGATGTTGTGTTCTTCTTCTTCTTCTATTCTAAGTTTCTATCTTATCTACTCTCACCCTCTATCTTCTTTCTATTAGTTTCTTGAATTTTCAGTGCAATTTGGGGTTGGACTTGTGTTATTTGGTCAGCTCAAATTGGACCGGATTTTCGGGTCACTACAGTTGGTATCAGAGCGTGGTTAAGATTTACCTTGGCTATGTGGCGTAATTCAGTAGAGGTGGGATTAGTAATATCCTAGACTGAATTTGAGTGTATATATATGAGTGCGTATTTGTATTTGATATAAAAATGGTTTTTATTGTGGAGATTCATTGGCTGAGTTGTTTATGAGTTCTGGTAGATCAGTTTGATCCACTGTATCGGTAGGAGTAAATAAATACTTGAATACGATGGACCGACACAGTATGGATATGTAATATATTATCATATATTAGATATATTGGTTGTAATTATAATCGAATAAGATTATAAAATGTGAAATGGTTATATATAACCAATCAGAATCATATAAGTAAAGTATATGAAATAAGATGAATTAAATATGAATTTAAATCAGATTTGGAATTAAAATAAGGAAATTTTAAGTTCCTGGGAGATTTTGAGATGTTTTCAAAATGGATGTATTTATTAAGGGTTTTGAAATGATATAGTATTGAAATCACTTGGGTCACTGGAAAATAATTCCGATGATGACTGCGCAGTATCATCGGTGTGATTTTCGAGTTTCTAAGTGGTGGATTACTACCAAAGATTTTGATTTGAATTGTCTTGAGAAAACAAGTGTTTAGAAATTCAAAGGTTTTGAATAGGTATTATGATTTCAAATTGATTTGAAATAAACCTAGGAATTTGAAATTTGAAATTTAAATTTAACGTATGAAGTTAAATGGATTAAAATAGTGAAAGTGAATAATAAATTAGAATTTAACTTTGACTAAGTTAAATGAAATTGGATTTGATTAGAGGATAATCTGAAAGTGAATTCGACTTGGATATATGCGAATGGTTGTGTTGGAGATGAAATTGATTGGAGTTTGATTGAAAAGGCATTTGTATATGCTGAATTAGCAGCAGATGTAAGGGATATAATGATATGCCCAACAAAAAGGTAAAAGTTTATATTTTATATGAGTTTGGAATTTATGAGCCGAATTGGCTAGCCGTTTGGCGTTTTGATTTTCTTTTGGGTTGAAGAAGGCCCAGAGAGGCGAGTTGGAGTTTGAGCTATTGACCTGTACGAAGGAGGTGCTGGCGAAATTTTTCGAAAGTTTAAAGTGTTAGAAAATTTTAGTTAGTCGGAATGAATAAATATTTTGGTCGATATTAATTGGTTCAGTTAAAATCAGAAATAAGGGGTAAATAAATCTTAGAAATTCCAATAGGTAGGGTCGTTCTCTAACTTAGCAATTTCGAGGACGAAATTATTTTAAGTGGGGAAGAATGTAATGACCCGCATTTTCCAGAGGTATTATAATTAATTTATTTAATTATATAAATAGTGATTTAGGGAATTAAATCGTCGTTAATTAAATTATAGTGAATATTTAATTAAATTAAATAATTAAATAATATATTTAATCCAGAAATAATGGGAATCACAATATAAGGTGAACAGGGTCATCCACAAGATTTAATTCAGCTTAGAGTTGAATCATATTGACGAATATGTTCAATCGACGTCAGTTTGAACGTAGAATTATAATATAATTAAAATAGAGCTTGAAATGGCGCGGCAGTTCACTATTAGGTGATTTGAACTTCAACTGAATATACAGGGTCCGTTTCAAGTCGGATTTCTGTGAAACAACAAACGTTCGGAGCAGATGAAGTATATTTTTCTAATGGAAGAGAAAAATCGGGATTTCGTCGTGTAGATTTTCATTTATGGCCAAACCAAATTTTAGAAAAGTCGCTATGGAATTACTAATAATTAAATTCATTTTAAAAGGGGTTTTGACCATAACTGGAGCAGACGATCAAACTAAGCTACGAAAACAGTTCCGTTGAGTTCATATCGTCGTTCAGAGTCAGAAAACATATATGGTTTGTTATTTTTGAAATTAGAAAATTTGGTGTCTAAAGGAGCACTTAGGGTGCGTAGAAAATAGCGTACCGGGAAACAGTCTCGGAATGCGACGAAGTGTGTGCCATTGGGTTCGTATTGATTTATCGTTATAAGAAAGTCAAGTTTTACAGAAAACCGATGATGTATGTGACCTCGGTGGCCAAAAACGCCTTGTTTTGAGTTAACCATTTATAAGTTTTAAACAGGGGTAACTTTTATTGAATGGTTAACTAGTCAAACGAACTCGAAATTCAACGAAACAAGTTTCATACGAAACCTTAGGAAGAGGTCTAGTGAAACGTCAAGGCCTCATATTTTTAGGATTTGTTCTGTAATTTTAAGGAATTAATGCTCGGTGTTTTTCATCGATATTTTCTAAGGGATTTTTACAAATGGTGTCGGAATTCGACGAAACCTATCCCATTGGATCCGGAATATTTTTCTATGCTATGATTAGCCTAGTGTGTCAAAAACAGATGTCGTATGGTTGTGTTTCAAGACGATACCTCACGTATAAGGGATTAGACAACAAAATATCTAGATATTTTGAATGTATATAAATACCCCCACCAACTATCCTTAAGACCTAATCCTATTCTTTTCCTCCTTCGGGTAAATGATTCATTCCGAGCCGCCACTTTCAGAAATACTCAGTTCTTCAAAAAATCATATTAAATCAAAGAAGAATTTTAGAAAGTCCAAAACTTGTATAGATGGATTCCTATACACCGACTCTTCAATACTGTATACATATAGTTGAGCTCGATAGTTTGTTTGGACTCGCGGTGTTCTTCAAAGGACGGGGGGCGTGTGAAGCAACTGAGAACGCGAGGCTGGAGGGGATGAGTTCGAGATAAAGGGGAGTTAGTGATTGTTCTCTGTTCGGACTGTGATGTGAGGTTTGTGAAGGATCGGAAATGTCTGGAGCGGTTGTTTCCGCGAGTGAAGTAGAAGAGATAGGCGGGTTTCGTTGGTGGTGATTTTGGGTATTTTCATGAGTTAAGGTGTCGCACCTTTATCTGGTAGCGTGAGAGGTTCCTGTAGCCGATGCCAGAAGTGCGAAGTCGCAACTCAGAAATGGTGTTCGAATTAAGCAAAGAATCGGCTATGGTATTCACTGTGTGGAGCAGCGTGTTCAGAGATCTGGGGAAGATGATTACCGAATTAAAAGGGTAAAGCGGACTGTGTTTCCACCCTTGGTTTGTTGGGCCCGATATGAAGGCGAAGGCCCATATAGAAATAATATATATATAGTTAATTCTAAGTTCAAGCAATGTATATTAATTTGTGAACGTGATAACTTGTTCGTACGAGGTCGAATTCGCGAACCGTAAGTTGCTTTGGGACCATATGGACGGACACTACGCACTGGAACTGACTGGAAGTGGATTGGAGCTCGTTTGAATTTACGGCGAATTAAACTGTTTGGTTCAAATCAAACAACAGTTTATCGTTCTTTAACGATGAACTGCAAATGTGAGTAAAACTCACCAACTCTGAACAGTTATATTTTTATAATGTATTTTTAGAACTGTTAATTAAATGTTGATTGCTGTGTGTTGGTTGATTGATTGAACTGCTAGTCAGTTAGTGAAAATTATATGTATATATGTAATTATATATATATATATATAAACCGTTAAATATTTATATATTGATTCTGCTATCAGAATAATTTATATTGAACTGAAAGTGATGATAATCATATTGTGTAACATCTGTGGATGCAGGGAGACAGGTTGGAGGAATCCGACTGGATTCCTCAACAGTTATTTTATTGTTTTTCATATATTGTTATATGATGTGATATAAAATGTGTGGGCGATTATATGTGCTTGGACGATATTGAACATCGTGATTTGATATGATTGAATACCATAACATACCGAAATGTTGATAAGGAGATTTTCAAAGTGATATTGAAAACAAAGATATTTATAAATTGGAATATTTATGAATAAGAAATATTTATAAATTGGAATATTTATAAATAGGAGATACTTAGAAAAGAAAATAATTTCAAACCATTTTCTTTTTGAATGGAAAGGCCTGTGTGGCGGATTTGGGGATTTTCCCGATGCTCCCGTTACAAAGGAGGTTATGGCGAATTTTTCAGAGAATTTAAGGAGTTAGAATATTTCAAGAATAAATTTGAAAAGGGAATATTTGTAAACCATTTACAAATAGAATTGAAAAGGAAACGTTATAAAAAGGAAATCATTTTTAAAGTGTAGAACCGTTATTTAAAAGTAAATCTTTTCAAATGAATAAAACGTTGTTAAAAAGGGAATCTTTATAAAGTGCATAAAGTAAATCGAATATGGTATTCGAAAGTTAGTGAAACGAATATGCTATTCGAAAGGGGTTAGTCGAGTCGAGTTAGTTGAATAGAGTTAACTAGTTCAGTAGAGTTAACTAGTTCTGTAGAGTTAACCAGTTCAGTAGAGTTAACCAGTTCAGTAGAGTTAACCTGTGAGTTAAGTAAGTCAAGTTAACCAGTGAGTTAAGTAAGTCAAGTTAACCAGTGAGTTAAGTAAGTCAAGTTGACCAGTGAGTTGAGTAAGTCAAGTTAACCAGTTGAGTTAAGTAAGTCGAGTTAATCAAGTCGAGTTGATCGAGTTAGAGTTACTCAGTTAGAGTTAATCGATTAGAGTTAAAACGAACTAGAGTGTCTCAAATATAGTTATTTGAGACAGAGTTAGTCAAACCAAGCAAAACCAGTTAGAGTTAATTAATTAAGGTTGACCAGTTAGAGTTAATCTATCAGAGTAAATCAAATAGAGTTAAGTAAAATTAGAACTGACTAGAGATTAGTAAATTGAATGGTTTTCTAAGTGTCTATCTGATGTTGGTTTCGGCTTTCGGGATTTATACTTAGGGAATTGTTCTCATACTAGTTCACAGTCAGGGACTGATAGTTGGGGAAGAGTAGTGATTTGTAAATAAGCAAATGGAAAACGTTTTCCAGTGTTAATAACATATATTTTCTAAACATAGAAAATAAGGCAATGTGAATATATATATATAGATATATGTTGATGATTTACCAATATAAATTCCATCTGGAAATAATATCGTTGTTTGCACACTTGTTTTTCTTTGATGGTTAAATCACAGACTATCGAAGTTTTGACCATCTTAACGTTGTTAATATGGAGAGACCGGTTGGATTATTATCCGAAGAACCACTCCGTATTGGCATAAGCGTTGCGAATCATATATGCCAAAGATAATTGAAGACGGAGTAAAATGCAAGGGCTGTTGTATAAGTCTTAGATAACAGTGACTAAGATGGATATACTGAATAGTGCCTTCGGTTTGTCCAGTCCCAGGACAACTTGTATTGATGAAGGCCTGACAGAGTATATCCAATGGATCGCGTAAGTTGATCTATTCAAACGTATTCACGTTTGGTGGCGGAGGAATTCGTTTCTTTTAGCTGTATACCCGTGTTATTTTTGGATAAGTCAATTTGTGATTTGGCGGGTATGATGACATGGCATTCTTAGTGAATGAAGATATGATATGTAAAAAGATAAGCGTAGCTTCTAGCCTCACATCCGGTAAATGACAGAAATCGGGCAGGCAGAATGGCTAAGTCAGTCGCACCGAAGTAGGGTGTATAATCACCTATCTAGAGAATATTCATTTGTTTCTTAAATCTATCAATGCTGTCCCATATATATATATATATATATATACGATAACGATTGCTGATCCCAACCGTTGGTGATGTACATTCGATACACTCAAGCGAAATGAGTGGTCGGTCATGTGTGGCTGAGTTACAAGATGTTCTTGTTGAACTCCAGTGTATCGTTCCTAGAGTACACTGATCAAAAGGTGGTTCCATACCTTGTCATAGTTGGAAATCCATTATCCAATACGTGCTTGCGATTTTGATTGTATACTATATATGTAGAACGTGAGATGAAAGCGTTTCTGCTAGTTGATATCTATTTGTACATAGACATTATTATAATATCAAATGGTTTTTGATATAAAGATATTTTGGATTCTCATAAGGGAAAAACCCGTTCCGTTTTGCGGCGTGGTCTTATGAGATATCGTTTACTTGTTCATATACCTGTTTAAACTGTTTTATTCACACCAGTCCCATGACTGACCCGGAGTTTACTTTGTTGTTTTCCCTAAACTCTTGGGTGTCCAATTTTGTACGGGCAGTCAAGTAGTCGAGATTTACAGATATACTTGGAGAGCTTGGAGCAGGAGGCTTTAAGATCATATAGCTATAGTTATTTCCGCTGTGTTGTAAGTGTTGTACTCTGATAAGTGCTATTGTATACATAACTGTTATATTTCAAAGTTATGTTATCTATTATATGTTATTCGTTCCGCTGTGAGGTTCGTGTTACTCTGATGTTGTGTTCTTCTTCTTTTTCTATTCTAAGTTTCTATCTTATCTATTCTCACCCTCTATCTTATTTCTATTAGTTTCTTGAATTTTCAGTGCAATTTGGGGGTGGACTTGTGTTATTTGGTCAGCTCAAATTGGACCGGATTTTCGGGTCACTACATCACCTTAGCTTGTTAGAAGCAATGAATCGATCCAATGACAAGCTAGAATAACCTCTCTTCGATCAAAACACATGAATCTTCAATCAAAACAAATATGCAACCTAAACCCTTAAATGTTAGGTTTAGGAATTCTCAAAAATAAAAGAGCAGATAAGCTAAAGAAGATGGAGAAGCTTACATAAGTTGTCTCTTTGATTTTTCCCTTGATTTGAGCTTCAAATTGCAAAACTTAGCTTAGGAATTTCTATTTCCCATTCCCTTCCCCATTTTCATTTTCTTTTAAGTGTTTGGGATGAATGAGAGGAAGAGGACCTGATTTGGCACTTAAAGGAAGTGAGCTAAGTTGGCTAACCAAGCCCTAACCAAGGTGCCGAAATTCCAAAGCTCGGAAAATATCGAACTTTATACTTTTCGAAATCCTAAACGACATTTTGGACTCAATAGAAGTGGTTTCGAGTCCAAATTCATCTGTATGCAAAATGTGACTTTTTGGACACATACGATGATTTAAAAATAGAATTTTTAAATTCTGACGTATTTTACTATAAAATTATATTAAAAATAAATTTTAAATTTGTTCCAAAATCTCAGGGATGTGACATAAACACTAATATTCAATCATTCTATAATTTAAAACCCCAAAATTTCCATTAAACAAATTCTTTGATTCGATTTGAATAGCATTAAACCACCCATTTATCACCTTTTATACTATTATGTGGTGACGATGTCGGTACAAGAATCGCTATCACCTCACCATTTAGCTTTAATATCACCGACCAGTGTAGTGGTTTAACACCATTCACACTAATTATTCATTTAGTCTTTCCCAAAAACTTTTTATTTAGCTCATAAGTTATTACGCTCGATCATCTCGTCTAGGTGTTCAAGAAATCCTTATCGATATTGTTGATCAGACGTATCAATGAGAATCCCTTAAATTACCCAACGGGCTATTCAACATAAAGGAAATCATTAGATTCTCAAATTGCATAATGGTTTTCTACTAGTCATTAAGACAATTATTTTTAAGACAAGAACAACCCAACACTACTCTTCATAACCGTTCATTTAATTTATATTTACAAAGTCATTAGTTCTTAACAACAGTTAATCACTAATATCTCGTATCTCTTAATCCTAATTATTGATTGATTAAACCCTGCATAGCCCTAACAATTCACTTGATTCCGCTGCACAACTCTGATTCACTTCAATTCAACACTATATTACCCCAACAAGAATCCTTTTTTAAAGGATTTTCTATGTTTTGATTCATTAACTAATCCCAAATTATTTTATTTCTATATGAAAAACATAAATGCCAAAAGATAGGTTTAAATTTTCTCAAAAAATTTAAGTCGAAGATGAAAGCAACGAAGGGGCAAGGGATGAAATTTCATTAAGACAAGATACAATAGACAAGATATTACACATAGAATACTACGGAATAAATTATATTCCAAAACGTATTCCCTAGGCTTGGACTACAGACGACTTGATGGATAAGAGTCACAGAATAAAGATAACGATAACCATTGGAAAGAAATAGTAAACGAATGTTTTAACCTTCTGCATTGTAACACATGTGTACTCTTCTGGTTCTATTCTATGTTTTAGTGTATTCTTTCTTGAACTTCACTCTGATACCAATTGTGACAGCCCACCCTAAGATCCAACCTTAATAAAGAGCATTAACAAGTATTGTTGTTTATTACAGCAGAGAATAGGGGTACTTAGGGGAGACCATTTGTGATTTCGTATTGCACAGGTATTGTGTACGTCAATTGGGTGTATAAAATTTTCTTTTCTTCTCTCAGGTAGATTGACATACTTAATACTTGTAATAGGAAACCATGATGGTTAAGGATCCTTCATAATAATATACAATACATCATAGATCATAAAACAATTATATTGATACAATCACTAGATACATGTACACGTGCCACATCTCATATGATTCTACAGCATAAATACAATAAAGTCAAATGGGATGCACAACACCAAGAAAGAAATTCTGCCATAGCTTTGGACCGTGGCTAATTAGTTTTGCCATGGCTCCAAACTATGGCAAAACTGGGCATGGAAAAAAAATTACATGGCTCTGTCCTGGCTCAAAGCCTTGCAAATTGAAATTTTGCCATGGGGCAGATTTATGTTTTACTACGGTTCAGAGCTATGGCAATTTTAAATCACATTTTTTTATATGATTCAGCCATGGCTTTGGATCATACCTACATTCAATTATAAAAACTGCATATTTACCAGATTCTTCAACTGAAGCATAAAGCTTTGATTTGATCAAAATATGAGCAGGTTATACCCACCCTGTGTAGTTAAAGCGCTTAGCGGTTCTTTAGCGGTGGAGGTGCAAAACGAAGTTACGAGGATAAAGCAGGGGAATGGTGAGGATATATCGGAGATGCAAAAAGGTTCACTAGATGTAAAACCAAATATTTAAAAATTAATTCATCATCTTTATCATAATATATGTGTACAAGAAACCAATATTAATTAATCTTACACAATAAAATCAAGGAATATCATAATTATACATACTCCAGAAAAAACTATGATTTAGATTTGATGTAAAATTTAGGCTCTTGTTAATGGCGTCCACTAAGTAACCTTTCTTCTTCATCTTCCTTTTCACTTGATTTGTCTTTCTTCCCTCCTCTTCCATCTACTAATTAATCACCGCCACCTGACCGTCCCCCTGTTAATCTAGATCTTGTTAAACCATCTGCCATTACTTCTAATTTGAATCTTGATATGCATGAAACCACAAATCTGAATCCTGATGGTGTGAATTATCTGATTTTAGTTTTTTCTAATTCAATTGCTCCTTCTTTCAACGTTAATCAATCTTTTTTTAATCATATAATTGTTGGTTTGAATCTTGGTAACTTTTCAAACATTTTGAATAATTCTTCTAGCATTGCTAATAGTAATGTTAGTAATCTTGTTTCTAATAATTCTGGTTGTTCTAATCCTTGTGCTTCAATTGATCCGCTTTCAAAAGAAATTTCGTCCAAATCAGTTATTTTTAATTTGCCAAACACCTCATCTTCATTACCCTCTTCCTCTAAATCTGATTATCTCTCTCTTTTCAAAGCATTACCTCATAATGCAGGAAGTTACAAGCCCATTCAATTTGAGATTAAGAGGGATGGTAATCCGAAAGTTTTTCCAGAACTTGTCAAAGATGCAGGGCTCAAATATTGAGGAAATCACCTTATTGGCTTTTTCTTAGATGAAACTCTTTCTTACTTATATGTGGTAAACTTCTTGCGGAATTATTGGAAACTTTTTGGTGAAGTTGATATAAAATCAAATGGGATGCATTTCTATTTCAACTTCTCATATGATCCGGATAGAAACATGATTTTAAAAGCCGATCCCATTTTTATCAAAGGGAGAATGTTTATTATTAAAAAATGGGATCCTTCAATAGGTAACTCTCAATCCAAAATTAAGAAGGTACCTGTGTGGATTCACTTGCATCGTATTCCTATTCTTTTGTGGACACTTGTGAGGATAAACTGGTTTGCATGCCATGTAGGGAGACTTATTTGTTTTGATTCAAATACGAAAAAAGTCATCGGATCAGATATGCTAAAGCCCTTATAGAGGGTTCACCTGAATTTGAATTGCTTACAAGTATTGATTTGGATGGTCTAGGAGAAAAATGTCCACCAATTTTAGTATCTTATGATTGAAGTCCAAAAGTTTGTACTCATTGTAAAATTTTGGCCATGAAACATCGAGATGCAAATTGTTAGTTAGAGCAGGTGATTATCAAGAGGATCAGGTTATTGAAAATGGTATAAAGCAACAACTTGATAGGTATGGGATTTTGGAGGGGAGGCAATACAAGGAAAATTATGATAGAAGCGAAGTTAATGACTCTTTTCAGCCAAGAGAAGACTATAACGAATGGATAAAAGTTGTGCACAAAAAAAAAATGGCAAAAGAAATATATGGGAAGGAAGCAGTCAGTAGTAAATGATGCAAACAAAGTTTTGGATAAAGTTGTGGAAATTGTTGGAGAAGGCAATTTAATGGTTGATGAAACAAATAATTATGAGGAAATGACTATTAATAAAGACGAAATTGAGAAGAATAGACAAAAGGTTTATCAAGTTGATGATAATGGATGTTGTCATCATCAAGGGAATTCTGAAATTGGTGAAACCTCTCAAGACAATTTGCAAAAGCCAGATAATGATTTTGAAACTTTGTTTAAAGTGGCAGTGGACAAACCTCATGCCAAAAATCCTTTTTCTATTCTTCGTGATGAAACTGGTTTGGTTTCTTCAATTTCTAAAGCTTCAACAGCTTCTTCTTCTTCACTTGGCATTTCTTTCCCTTCAAATTCCACTAGCTCCTCATCTAATTCAATGTCATGTTCTTCTTCCTTCAGTACCCTGAAACCACCTACCAAAATTGCTTTGCCAGGATCATCTACTTCTCCTTATTGAATCTCAAACCTCCCTCACACATTAAACTTCCTCAATCTCAACTTGATTCTAGTATGTCTTTATCCTCATCGTCATTGAGTGGACACAAGAAAATAGGTAAGAAAAAAGGGAAATCTCTTGATTTGGATGATTTAAATGAAGGAAAGGAGTATATGCCAGAGGATGTTATGCCATCTAATAATGTTCAACAAATCACAACAAGACATACCAGGAGCAATCCATCCGCCCTTATCAATCCCCTTCCTTTTAAATGATTAATAGGATTGCCTTTTGGAATATAAGAGGAGCAAATTTGCCCTCTAAACAAAGTGAGATTAAGTCTTTTATTTGGAATAATAATGTACAATTGTTGTGTTTATTGGAAACAAAGTTAGATGCATCAACTTCCAAAAAACTGGTTACTTTAATTTCCTCCAACTGGAAATATGTTCATAATTTGGGACATGCACCTTTTGAAAGAATTTTAATTCTTTGGAATCTATCATTTTTTGATCTTTCTAATATAAGCAAAATTGATCAATATACTGATTTCTGATGTATTCACCTTCCATCAAATTTCCAATTTCTTTTGATAGCTATTTATGCTCATAATGCTCCGGCAATAAGAATTTCTCTCTTGGATAACCTTCATTTGCTTAATAATTCCAATTCTCCTTGGTTGATAGGTGGTGACTTCAACTGCATGTATTCATGTCAGCAAAAGTTAGGTGGCACCCCTCTTTCCACAAATGACATAGCTCCCCTTAATCAATTTATCATTAATGCTTGCCTTTTTCCTATCAATTTCTATGGTTTGGAATTTACTTGGTCTACTAGTTTAAGTCAACCTTGTTTAAGCTTGAACATATTTTTGCAAATTCTCATTTCCTTCAGCTTTGGCCTAAATATTTCTACTCTTCTACTTTATCAGACCATTGTCCTTTATTTCTTGAGTGGGGTGTCGTAGAGGCTAGTAACAAGGGTAATATCTCTTTTTAATTTTTTAATTTTTGGTTACATCAAGTAGATTTTTCTAACATATTATTGCAGGTTTGGACTAACCATTTTCCATTTGATCCTCTGTGTTCTCTTCTTTGCAAAATGAAGCAACTCAAATTTCACTTGCGAACTTGGTCTTCAAAGTTTGGCAAGGGTAATGAGTTATAGACTAATGTTAGAGAAGAACTATGTGTGGCACACGAAGCTTTGCAAAGGAATCCCTTTGACCTGAACCTTCGAAAATCTGAATTGGATCTTAAACTGAAATTGAAATAGTCATTGGATATTGAATTTTAAGCTTTAAGTCAAGCATCATATTTGAGGAAGGAAAAGGAAGCTGATAGAAATACATAGTTCTACCATAATTATCTAAAGGTAAAGAAAAACAATATGATTTTTCTTTATTAAGGATAAACATGGAACATTTTGTTGAAACAGGATAATGACAAAAATGGAGTTTGTAGATTAATTCTGTGATATTTTAGCACGTTCTAACCCATTTCAAATTGACGTTGAGCCTTACTTTAATATCAAATTGCCTTATCTATCCCTAGACCAGTCTCGGGATATTATTGCAGAAGTAACATCTATAGAAATTAGTGAAGCGGTTTTTGGTATGGATGTTTCAAGTTGTGGAGGGCCAGATGGTTTCAACGTCTTTTTTCTCCAGCAATGTTGGAAAGTCATCAGTGAAGACATTGTTAATGGGGTAAAGTTCTTCATTCTGAATATTTCTTTGCCTAATAGTCTTGCAGCAACATCGATAGCATTAATTCCTAAGGTTGATAATCCAATATCAGTATCAAATTTCAAACCAATATCTTGTTGTGATTCGGTTTATAAAATCGTATCTAAGGTGCTTGCTAACCATTTGAAATCAGTTCTTCCTTCAATTATCTCCACAAATCAGTCTGCTTTTGTCAGTGGAAGGTCCATAAGTGATAACCTGTTGCTTACAATTGAATTACTAAGTGGTTATAATAGAAAATCAGTATCGCCAAGATGTATGATAAAGGTAGACATCAAAAAGTTTTTGATTCAGTATCTTGGCATGCAATTCTTGTTGTTTTGTCTCATATGAATTTTCATCTTCCATTCTTGTTTTGGATTTATACTTGTATTTCTTCGCCATACTACTCAATTTCAAGAAATGGGAGCCTTTATGGTTTTCCAACGGGACCAAAGGAGTTAGGCAAGGAGAATCAATTTCAGTCTACACTTTTATATAGTGATGGGACTTTTGAATTCATTATTGAAATAGCAACATGAGGCGGGCTTTTTGGAGCTTCATCCTCGTTATAAAAATCAACAAATCATTCATCTCCTATTTGCAGATGATTTAGTTATTTTCACTAAGCCTACTCTGTCCAACATTTAATGTATTCTTGCACTTTGGGCAAATTGCATACTCTATCTGGTCTGCAGATTAACTTGAGAAAATCCCATATTTTGATAGCTAGTTTATGTTGTGCGAGAAGATCGTGCGAATGCGGAAGCACAATAAACAAGATCTAGATTTGCCAATTGAACATCAATCTAATCTGACAGCAATTATTCTACTACATCAAATAAATAGTAAATAACTATAACAGAGAAACAAAGAGACACACAATATTTATACTGGTTCCACTATCATCAATTTAGTGTATGTCTAGTCCAAAAGAGAGATTTTATTCCAGAGAATTACAAGAGATTCGAAATAAGAGTTTACATATCCAAGCCTCAAATTAGGCTTAACAAGAAGTGACACCATTGGGAATCACTAGCTCCATGCCAGGATGGGTTTACAAAGAAGTCTACCTCTCAATATATAGCCAGTGCTAATCTATGCGAGTCATCAATTAAATTACCAACATATGGTAATAATATAATGGAGGCAAATTACCATAGCAAAAAATGTGCAAACATAGGAAGTAAATCAATCCATTTCTTTAGCATAGATGGAAGAAATTAATGTCTGCATTTATTTTTTTCCATCTCATGCAAATGCAATCAATTAATTCATGCATTACCAGGCTAAATAAATATTTACTTTCCACCTATTTGTGATTTTGTATCACCTAAATTTAACACTGCTCCTTAATGCAAAATCACATATTTGCAACACCCCATTTCGAATCAATTTCTCTTCACAACATAAAACTCTTCAAAAGGAACTCCACCTAAAACCAAAATCTCAAAGTGAGATAGAAACCAAAAATGAATATTTACCTAATGGGTTCTAGCAAAGCTACCCCCATCACACCTTGTTAACGAGCTCAGACTACGTCCCCGTCCGCCAACAAAATGTTGCAAATATCCAAATAAAAAAAGGTAGATTCCAAAATAATCTCAACACCATCAAGGCCAAAAAATAATTCTCTCAATCACTAATTCAAAAAAAAAAAAAAAAAAAAAAAACAGAGCAAAAATCCAAATCTCTGTATGCAACATAATTCTCTCTCCTTTTACATATCTGCATGTAGCACCTCCTTTAAGACGGCATCACAAAATCGACAGTGTGTCATAGTGGCACAAAATCAGCTCTATGAACTGAATTCTCTAAGATAGCATCACAAGTCGATAATTCTGAGTGGCGTCACCAAAATCAGCTACACCAGATATAGTTTCTAAACAAAGTGGTCCCTTCAACACATTAAACTCTTTATCTCTCATACAATGCGAGCATTTCTCAACTGAAATTGAAGTTATACAGTTCTCAAACACTTTGAAAGGTCGTTAACACCTCCAGCGGTTCGTCTTTGGTCGCTACCACCTCTAAGCAATTTCTCCAAGCTGTTATCTATGAAGTTGCTTTTCTACAGTTGGTCAGGCCTCATTCTAACATATAACTCCACCTTAATGAGAATCCAAAGCTCAAGCTACATCAAAGTTCCAAGCCTGGAACCCTCTTCTCTCTTAACATAATCTTCTCCGCCAAAGTCTCCTTTTCTCCAAAAATAGCAATAGCATAATCACCACTGTATCTACCAACTTTGTAGAAATAATTGATGCACAATTTAAAACAAATCACCTTGCTATGATACCAATCTGTTGTGCGAGAAGATTGTGGGAATGCGGAAGCATAATAAACAAGATCTAGATTTGCTAATTGAATATCAATCTAATCTGACAACAATTATTCTATTGCGTCAAACAAATAGTAAATAACTATAACAGAGAAACAAAGAGACACACAATATTTATACTGGTTCCACTATCATTGAGTTAGTGTACATCCAGTCCAAAAGAGATATTTTGTTCCACATGAGAGAATTACAAGAGACTACAAGATAAGAGTTTACATATCTAAACATCAAATTAGGCTTAACAAAAAGAGACACCATTTGGGATCACTGGCTCCATGTTAGGATGGGTTTACAAAGAAGTCTACCTCTCAATATATAGCCAGTGCAAATTTGAGTCATCAATTAAATTATCAACATATGGTAATAATATTATGGAGGCAAATTACCATAGCAACAAATGTGCCAACATAGGAAGTAAATCAATCCGTTTCTTTAGCATAGATGGAAGAAATTAATGCCTGCATTTATTTCTTTCCATCTCATGCAAATGCAATCAATTAATTCGTGCATTTCCATATTAAATAAATATGTACTTTCCATCTGTTTGTGACTTTGTATCACCTAAATTTAACAATTTATCACAAACTAGAAAGAATGAGATTATCAAGTTCTCCTGTTTGCAAGAACTGCCAATCGGTTCATATTATTTAGGTCTTCCATTGATATGTTGCCGTATGACAAAAGTGAATTGCATGCCTCTTTATGAGAAGATTATTCATAAGCTTCAGCAATGGCCGAGTTGCAAACTCTCGCAAGCTGGAAGACTTACGATTGTACAATCAGTAACCATTGCTATTACCACTTGTTGGAGTAAACATTACATATTAGCAGTAAAGGCGCTTTCTATGATAACTAGTGCGCTAAATAAATTTTTACGGCGTGGAGACCCCTTCGCTAAGAAGATGGTTCCTATTTCTTTTAGAAAACTGTATGAAGATAAAGAGAATGGAGGACTTGGTATAACTGATCTTTTTATTTGGAACAAAGCAGCAATCTCATGTTATTTTCAGACGCTGATTTCAGATGACAAATGCTTACGGACTTGTTGGATTAAACAGAATAGGATAGGTCATAAAGATTTTTGGTCTATGCCTATTCCAAATAATTGTAGTTGGATCTTGATAAATATCCTTAAATTAAGAGAAACTTTTTTGCCTTTCATTTGGTATCATAGAAGATGTTTAAATCATATTTCTTTCTGGAATGATCCATGGGCGAGGCCTGGTTTGATTTTAAATCAGGTAGTGAGCTATAGTCTGAAAAGTAATTATGGTATACCTGCGAATGTTGTTATTAATAGTTTTATTCATGATGGTCAGCTGGAAATGTCATGTTCAAGTTCAACAGAGTTAAGGAAGCTTTGGAGTGATATTGTTATGAATTGGAAAAGGGTAGATGATGATTTAATCACGTGGAATGGAAAGCAACACTCAGTAGCTTGTATATAAACTGCTTAAGGATGAAAGACATGTTTTCCCATGATCAACACGTATTTGGAATACAGGAAGCTCGACTAATGAGAAATTGTCGATTTGGAGAGTTATGGCTAATGCTTTAAGTACCGAAGATAAGCTTTGTTCTTTGGGTATTATTCAAGATAATCAATGTTTGCTATGTAGAAGTGAGGCTGAAATAAATGTACATCTTTTATTTGAATGTACTTATGTGTTTCAAATTTGGAGTAAGCTTATGGTTATTGGTGGTTATCATAGAGCATAAAATTCAAGTGTGACTGAGTGGTTTAACGTATTCAAGGCAACAAGGTGGAAAATCAATAGATCAAGAGTTTTGCTGATCATATTAAAGAAATTTATTTAGTCAATCTGGTTAGAGAGGAACAATAGGGCATTTGGACATGGCTTCCTTATGGTTAGTCAACTGTTTACAGTGATTTTTAACAAGATTTAGAAGAAATTTTGCTCTTGTGTTGTTTGAATGGAGCTGTTTGACTTGTATGGAGTTTAACTTGCATAGAAATTTAGTTTTTCTTGTTATACTACGCTGATTTTTTTCTGTACTTCATTGTATATATAAGTTAGAGATTTTTCTCAACATAGTTTTATTTTTGTATAATAGCTGTGTCATTTGTTGGTTCTGATATTACGTGAACTCTTGTATTTGTTTTGTGTGCATAAATATGCTTACTTTTTGAATAGTTATGCATACTAAATTTGATGAGTGTAATTGAATGTTACTATATATTAGGCACTTATGCCTTTAAATTAGCCCTCTACGCTAAATTTGTTGGATTTTTTTGAAAGAGAACTTGTTAAATCAATCTCTATATATTAATATCACTATAGCAGACGCTAAAAAGCATGGGTTTAGCGGATGCAATGGAAAATTGTGGGACTAAAAGAAGATTTACTATTCATCGGCGCTAAATTGAAATAGCGTAGCGGTTGAAGAGCGCTATGGGCTATAATGTGGATATAACAGGGCTTTAGCAGGGCTTTAACTACATAGTACCCACCAATACAAATTTATGACCAGGACAGACCCACAATATAAATTGTAATCTTCATAGCTACAAAGTTACAAAGTCCAAATGAATAACCCATACTTAATTAGTACAACATTTAGTGATGTTTCAAAAGTAGAAACACAAACAACTATCAAACAAGGTTCTTAATTAATATCCAAAAGTTAAAACACAAGCAACTATCAAATAAAACCAAAACACAATTGCAAATACAAATGTTGATACTAATAAACAAGGTTCTTAATTAAGATCCAAACGTCGAAACACAAGAAACTATCAAATAAAGCTAAAAACACAATCACAGATACAAATGTTGATACTAACAAACAATTCACGGTTCCATAGTGCAAGAACCTAAAAGCTAAGTTGGAATTCCTTTCATTAATTCATCATAGGCTTATTTTCGTTTTCTTTTGGCTTCTACTCCTTTGTCCTATGCTCTTCGGTTTTCCTATTTAAGCAGTCATGAAAAATCAGTTTGAACAACCACGATGCTAAAAGAAGACAGAATGTGAACTATTAGTTGTGATTGGTACACTAAACAAAGGAAAAGATATGCCAAACAAATGTAGAACATTCAGCTAAGGATGCACATATGTGAAATAAATAATAGTCAAAACTATTGCTTAGTTAATCAAAGCTCCGCCAAAATCCAAGTATGTATTATCGCAATTTTCAGCGCATTATATAAAGGTCCAAACAAAATGATGAATGAAGTTTCTACGAGATGTAGATTAATTATGTGAAATCATTGTCTAGTGTAACTGTGGCATTTGGTATGGCTATGGTGTCATCACTGTTTGGCAACGATGGTGCAGTCTTGAATGGTTTGATCGGTTATGTTAGCATTTTTTTTCATTCATTTATTTGTGGACTCAACACATTAAGGGAAAAGTGGGTGTAACACACTAATAAATAAGCATCCTTCCAACATGACTTTTAGTTACAACATAATTTTCCTGGAATAAAGAAAGTCTTCTATTATCATGTCCATTCTATACCAATTAATGAATTGTAAGTATAGTAAGATAACAATATTGGGGATACTGAACAACTAATTATTTGAAGTATTTAAATGTTGGGGATAATGAACAACTAAATATTTGAATTATCAATCGTCTTTGCATACATACAAAATAAATGTAGTTTTTCATTCAAAGAGAACATTAATGAAAGTTATTATATTTTAAATTTCCCCTGCTTTTGTAATTATTTTGAGAAAGAAAAAGCTAAAGTTTCCAATGCATCGGTTTTCTAAAACGAATTTCATATTTGATAGATTTATTATTACTATTATTTTATTACATTCAGCGTGTGTATATGTAGTGTATCTAGATCCTTAAAAAAGTCATCTCAAAACGTGAAGAACAAGCTAATTTGGAAAACAAATTTTGCTATCATTAATTTTTTTGACTTAGACCTAGCCAAAGCAAGAACCTTATGCTCATTTCCCTTACTGCTATATATGCACTTCATCTCCAAACTGTAATAACCATAAATAATAAAGACACAACCTTAACCATGGGTTCTTCCATTTCGACAACCGCATCAAACTCAGACGTTCCCACCTCAAAGGTGATAACCCATAGTGGTTCCTTGATGGAATACCGTGTATTTTTACCCGTATCATCTGTACTCGACTAAAAGTGTGCCTCCTTCTTCTTATGGAACTTGCAAAGCCTCTATTTCGATGCATGCATTCCTGCATTTCCTTTGTACGATATGGTTTAGACATGGAGGGTTTCGTTAGCACTGCAAGGCTTGTCTTTAACATGCGATGAAGAATAAGAAGATAAAGAAGAGAATTGTGTCGCACATTGACGAGATTGCTTCGGTTAAGGTTGAGATTAATGGTGAAAAGAGAGAAATTGCATAGGGATTAATTCGAGGAATAGGGGTGGTAGAAGGCGTAATAAGCTGGGTACAATTAAGGAAATCGTCTGATGTAAATATATTTAATATGAAGACATTCAAATTAAATAGAATTTTAGTGTTGTTGTCAGAGTAACTATGTTGAATTAATTGAATTTGAAGTCAAATAATTTGCAACTTTAAATACTTTCAAAGCTAACGTAGTATTTCGACCCTTATTGGTATGAATTTAGGAAACTTAATTCAACGTATAAAATTAAGTTACAACTAATTATCTGTTGCTTAAATAGTAAAAACATAATGCCTTGCTAATTTACCACATATCAAGGTTAAATGCAACAAAATTTCCAAACCCAACAATACTGCGCATGGATTAAGTAGCAGTTTAAAGTTTTTTTTATAAAACTAAGAGGTAAAAGAAAAGTTCACCTCTGTGCAAAACCCAAAGGCTCGACCAGGGGATGATATAGCCCATGTCAGCTCAGACAGTATTTCTTCCAGTATTTCCATGGGAATTTAACTTCTAACTTCCTTCCACTTCTTCCTTTTGACAATACTCTATAAATAATGATCATTGTTTAAATTATAAAAACCAACTTCAACTTTATTTATATCACACCATCCCAGCTGTTCAGAGATTAAATAAGAAATTATCTATCAATTATTAAATAACCAAATAAATCAGCATGTATTGTCGAGAGTAACTCGACATTTCTTCATATGTAAACTAATCCGTATTGTTCAGTCAATGTATAATCCATATTTAATACGAATGTTACCAACTGTAAATCAAAATTCATAATACATCCTTCTTGTTACATTTATAACTATTACTGTGTACCCTTCTTCTTATACTCTTGTTTTTCAAACAACAATTCAAGATAAGAAATCATAATAAGTATCCTCAACAATTTTTTTTCTCTAAAATATAAAAATAACAATAAAAAATTCAAATTAAAGCAAGGGAAATCATTCACCATTTGTTACTATCGGGTCATCCAATGGATAATTCGATTGTAATAAATTTAATAGTTTTAATACAAAAAAAGCCAGTTTTGTCACACTTCAAATATGCAAATGAGTCTGCTTCATCAATTAAAGAGCTTATAGAACTTGAACAAAATAAAATGGAGATGGTATGATAACAATTATTAAAACCATAAATAAATTTCAACAATTGAGCATGTAAATAGAGTTTCGACTGAATACCTGAAAAAGCACTTGAATCGAAATCTTCAAATGAAATGAAGACGTTGGTTTCGGTTTAAAATTGAAGCAACGATAAAAATTTTAGACTGATTTGCAAAAGATAGACCTAAGTATTTATTTTAGGGATAGGAATAAATTTTCTAGACAGATTCTCAAAAGATAGATCTGAGTATTTGTTTTAGGGATAGGTGTTTTGAATGAGAGGAGGACGCTGCTCTTGTTTTGGTAGCGTGAAATATTTGGGACAAGCAGGGTACATATGCAAAAAATTTCTTCCCTATGCATTAGAATGGACCAAACCCGTTTCAAAACTACCACGATCGAAGCTAGTGCTAATTCAATTTTCCACGATCCAAAGCCATTCCAAAATTTCCATAACCCAAAACCATGGCAATTGTTCCACATTTGAGTGTGGTAAAACTGGCAAAATGGTATAGTGACGACTCTACAACAACTCAAGAATACAAATAAATAACTGAACAAATTCTTCAAAGATAGCCCTAGATATACCAAATAACCCACGAATCGACTTCAACTAAACCTGGAATAACTCAGTCTGACCCGAGCATTAACACACACTGGTCAATATAGTGTACAAGTCATTATAATAATGAATAAGCATGTGATGTACAACTCTTTTACACAAAAAATGAGCATAAGACAATCATAAAGAGGTGATAAGATTAAATTCGCACACAACTCGATATAAGAGGTGAACGCTAGTCCGTCATACTAGCCTGTAACACCCCATAAAATATACCTAATGTAGAAATATATTATTTTAATTTAAATATAAACTATAATAATTAATAATATATTAAAAGGCTTAAAGTGGAATTTTGAACAATTAAGAGTTGAGCCAAGAAAGTATTATAGTTGCGCTTGTGGCAAGATTCTGATCCATTTTCATATTTTATTTGTTGAAAATGGAGTTAGTACATAAAAGTTATTTATTTATGAAATTGTACGTATATATTAGTACACAAAGGTTTGAATATATATATATATATATATATAAGATGGGAATATATTAAATAGGGTAAGCAAGAAAAATTATTCCCTTTCATTTCAAACTTATATGTATATATTCATACGGTAGGAAAAAAAATGAATTAACTAAGGAAAGAAATAAAAAGAATTAATTAAGGAACGATAAAAAAGTAATGTTCTGGAGGAATTTCGTACTGGTCTCACCCTATAAGGGGGTCGACAACTAGGAGGGGTGTCGACTGCCAGTCGACTGCCATTCTAAGGAGGGTGTCAATCGCCCTTCTACCGGGTATCCCAGTGTTCGCTAAATGGATACTCTATTAAATAAGAAAATCGTTAACATGAAATATCGTGATAATACCACAAGCGCACGACGTACAATTATTAGTACGCGGAAATTACGAGTCGATCCACAGGGAAAGAATTAATTCTAGATTTTACTCAATCAAATTAAACCAAACTCAATTGAAGTTTTAACTAATAGAAGCTAATGAAAACTATAAACTAAGTTGAGAGCTAAATATGAAATGAAAACAATTTAGAGGCAAATCAACTCTCATATTTATGTAAGTGATCAAAAATACAATTTATGATCTCCATTAAGTGATATAAATGCAATATTTAAACTACTTATTATTCTCATGAAAATGGAACTAAAGCAAAACTATTCTAAGCATGGCCTATGAATTATTAACTAAAACTATAGACCATCAAATTTTGTTCTTACTTTCATTTCAAAATCAATAACCACTTAGCAAATATTGATGTAATTTGTGTTTACATTGACTAAGCACAACCTATTTTGTTATCAACAAATATAGACTATCAAAACCATTTGTATAAACTTACATCAACATTCACTAACATGAAGCACAAATTAGAGAACACAAATCATACAAATGTTAAACCTACATAAAGTTAGAGAGCATCATTACTCCTAAATCAAGGGATTAGCCACTCATATGTGTTATCATATCAACACATGTAAGTTTCAACATTAGAAATAAAGCAAAATGAAAGAAAAACTAAGTAGAACAAGAAGAGAACTAAACTAAGAACATAAAGCAAATGAACATGAAAGTATATCTAAGCTATGAACATGAATGTAAATCTAAGCTATGAACATTAAAGTAAAGAGCATAGAAATTAAATTGCATTAAAACAAAGAAGCTACATAAAGAAAATGGCTAAGTAGCCATGGCAATACAAGAGAGCTTGTGCTCCTCTCAACTAAACTAAAGAAGGGGATAAAAGAGAAGAGGATATTTACATTACATAGAGGGGCATATATACATGTTTGAAACCCTAAAATGCTAATCACTTTTGTTAGGAACTCTCCAAAGTACCCCCTTCATGAAGCTTCTAATCCTCTCTTAGCCACTAATGAGTCATGTAGGATGCATGAGACATTTTTTCTTATTCAATTGGTCTTTAATAAGAAGCTTAAGAGAAAGAGGGTAATTTGAGAGGTGGGATCCTCCATGATCATGTATGAGAATTATTTCCTCCTCATTCCTTTGTATGCATGCATTTGTGCTCCAAATCTTCATGTGTATGCATTACTTGTGCTCCAAAATTCCTATAGGAGACAAATACAAAGAACAAGTAAATGCAATCACAAATTAAAACATGCACAAGTGACCATTTTACACCTTAAATGAGGATGAATGCATGACAATTTGAGAATTTTGGTTTAAAACAAGTAAAAATAGCCAATTATATTATTTATTTAATTAAAATAAAAATAAATGTTTGAATATAAATGTGCACATTTACGTGCACATTAAATACCCCCACACTTATCTTTTTATTCGTCCTTAAATAAAACAACAACAAAAACTAAGATAAATCCATTTTCGTAGGGAGCACGATTGCATTGAGTGTATGCAACTAGTCGTTAAACCTCTTGGTGTCCGCAATAGGATGAGTGTTGTCTCGTGAGGGTTTTCAGCAGATACCACCCACAAAATCCAAACATAAAATGCAAAAAATATTTATAAAATGCAATATTAGAAAATATTTACAAGATGAATGCAAGTTTTTTACTAATGGGTAGTTTACTTTTAAATTTTACACGAAGGATTTAACATAAGTTTGGGTCATTACTATGAAATTTAAGTCCGTTACTGATCAAAAACTTTAAACAATAGTCAGTTATCGCTACAAACTCCTCCAGCTTGGCTAGTTGTTTTGGTAGAAACATAGTGTAAATATGAAATGAATTATGTAATCGATATCAACAATCAAACATTGGCATCTTTATTTACTTTTGGTTAGCAAGTTAGGTCAAATAAGTGAAGAGTGTGCTTGGATTTCAAGTGCTAACTTTCTCTTTATTACAAAATATTTACATTATTATTATTTACAAATACTAGGTATACTACCCCTACACTGCATTGCGACTTACGTGAGGGTCGGTTATCCTAAAGTGTCTAGCTCATAAAATGAGATCAAGGTATACCGACACTGACTTTGTCAACAATGTGTAGGCAAGAGCTTGGTGGGTTTGCACACCAATACCAGATGCACCAGCAATGTTGGATACCCTTGGATTATTATTATATATATTCTTTTTTTCACATAAGAGAGAGAGTTTAGCGAGAATATCTTAGCACAACTTCACTAAAACGATCTAAAATGTTATCACAAGTAATCTAAATCAACCCTTCATTTAATCGGATTACAATTTAGAAAACATTTCATATTCATCACCTACAAATCTCCCTATATACCAGTTACACTAAATTTGCTCATAATTCAAACTTTCCTTTCGTTATCCGTTAAGAGAAGTAAAATTCCAAACATTTTTTTATCATACGACCGAAACTATATGTTTACTTGATTTTGCCCATTTAAAAGTAAATTAAAATGCCATTTTTTTTGAAATTTTCTTTCTTTCTTTTTTGAATTTTTTTATTGGATGAAAAAAGAAAAGAAGAGCAAAATCTATGCAAAACCAAAATAAATATGAAACTCTTCCCACACTTGATTTTGACTGTGTCCCCACAGTCAACCCAAATGGAAGGAGAAAAGAAAAGAAAAATTTGAAAATGTGCGCTATATTTACAAGAGAAAAGAAGGAAAAAAAAATTATTTACAGTATATCTGAAAATATATTGACAAGAAGTAATTGAAAAGGTCTTCAAAAAACCGATTCATTTGTCTCTTCGAGTGTAATAGACACAACTTAAGCTCAAAAACCAAATCGTAAAAGCTTTTGAAGTTAGACGTAGGTTTGGAAAAACAAATGTTGTTTTATTAAAAATCGAATTAATTGGCTTATTTTCGATGATTCTTGGGGTAGATTGAGTAAATGGTTGAAATTCATTTTTAATTTCACTAATTTGAATTTCAAATTTGTCATTGAAAATTTGATCAAAAATAACGATTTCAAAATCCAATTGGTGATTCAAATCTACTCTTTCACAATTCTACTCTTCTTCGGAAAGTCCAAAGAATTTGTGTTCATTAAATTCATCTTCTTTTGAATTATTAACAACTTCATTACTTATATCATTTTCAAAGTCTAAAGTTGTTATTTTCAAATTTTCAGAAAAAGGAAGATAGAATTTTAAATTTTGTTCCACCTTCTCATAAGAATTGAAATCCAACTCAATTACCGTGTTATTAACAACTTCGTTAAGATTGTCATTTTCCATTTCGAAAGTTTTTATTTGAAAATCATCAATTGTAGGCAAAGGTGGATTATCGTTCAAATCGCCACACGTTGAAACTTGATTTTGTTGGTCACATCGTTTCATGTATGTTTCAAATACCAAGTCCATGTGATTATCAAAATTTTCGTTCATTTGCTCGACAAAATCAAATTTATGATTATTAACTTAAGTAGTTTCAATTTGAAATTGTTGAGAACAAAAATCGTTAATCGCACCATCATTGAAATTATTCCCATTGCCAAAATCATTTGTAAAGTGATTCACATTTCCTTTTTGAATTGAAATTCATTTTGAAGTTCGAAATTGAATTGGAAAGGATTATAATCAAAATTATTTGAATTTGGAAGTGAATTCAAATTTTGATTTTTTTGGAAACTTTAACTTGAATTGTTGCACAAGTATGAATTACACCATTCATTTATTCTTTGATTTTGTTGTGTGATCATTTCAAGTAAAGATTCAATTTGTGTTTCAAGAAATGAAGGTTGATCGATAGTTTGAAAATTATGTGGTGGAAAATCAGAGTTATTTGTATGATAGTTGTTATTCAAATATCCATATGAATTTTGTGAAAAATTATATGGATTATATTGATTTTCGCAACTATCATAAAATTCCGATGAGTATGGAAGTTGAGACATTTTCAAAAGAGATGGTTCTTTTTTTTTTTGAATTTTTTTTGTTTTTAGAAGAGAAAAGGAAATAAATATTCACAAAAGTAAAGGAATTTTTTTTTTTTGGATTTTACAAGGTTTTTTAAAAAAAATGCTTAAAAAAAATGGAAGGATATTATTTACAAATGATTTTTTTAGATTTTGATTTTTTTTTGATTTGTTTTTGTTTTTGTTTTGTATATGCATGAGCCTAATGCAACGATATGAATGCAAATTACTTATTTACAAATTTTCCAGAATTATATAATGACGATTAGATTAATTTCAGCAAAAGATTTCTCAACCAGTTAATAGACAAGAGTTATCAGTGCACCAGGAATCAACCTAGCAATGCAGCCGAAGGAAGTACCTTCAGAGGAGAAATAATTCGTTTGAAACAAATCAATTTGTCAAAATATAACGATGTCCTAAAATAAAAACAAAAAAACTAAATGAATGCAAAACAGAAATTAAACGTGAATAACAATGCAACTACAAATGAATATTATTTTATTTTTGGAATTTTTTTATGCAAATGCAAGCAAACAACAATGCAATAAAAATAAGGGAGAAGAGAAGAATACTAGAGCGTCTGAATTTATTAGCATTTTTTTATTTTTTAAGCGGCAATTTTTTAGGAAGCAAGCAAAGCGATTTATCAAGCAAAGTAAAGCAAATCCTCCCTTGATTTCCTGCAACCTGAAGCGAAATTTGTACAAGGATATGATAGTATTTTTTTTACTAAACGAAATAAAAGAAGCAAGAAAAAATATTGATAGAACTAAGCTAAACCAAACAAAATGGCAAGAAAAAATAATAATAACAAAGGAAAGACAAAATTCACAATACAAAGCCCACAACACAGTTGAACCCGCAAAGGCCCACTTGAAAAGGGAAACCGACCTTGCTCTAAAAAAACACACCGACCTATCTATTACTTAAACCTAAAAGCAGGAACTAAGCATTGCTGATGTGGATCTGCCGTATGTGTTCATTTCAAAATACCGCCTCCTGCTTTATTCCGAAATCAAATTTTTTAACAAAATTTCTAGTCAGACCGAAAACAAGAATTCGGTCTGAATTGCGGCCAACATGCGAAGGAAAGATTGGGTAGAATTTGGTGAGGGGACACAATCTGACAGTAGGCAGATGTAAAAGGACAATAATACCCCCCTGAATTCAATGTCGGGGGCATTTTCGGTCTGTTTGGGTCCATTTTTCACCCGGTTTGTCTAGCAAAATTACACCCCACGTCCTGACACCACCCATTATCCTCTGTTCCTCCCTGAATTGTTCCCACTATCAAAATAACCGCTTTTCATGTCTCCCACCTGTTGTCCCTATCGTCTCCCAAAATTTACACCTAACCTCATTTTATTACTGCCAGTCTCCACCGCTTTCTACCTTAATGAAACTACTCTTCCCCATCACCATTTTAGTTTGCCCATGTAGACCGAGATCAACTTCGATTTTGGCAACCAATGCCTGATGGATGTTGGAAGTTAGGGTTGAAGATACCAAAGTTCAGTTCCCTTTTCCTTCGCTTAACATTAAATTTGAGTTTGTACATCTGGATCGTAATCTGCACAAATTTTACCGACCGAGAATCCACGGGTGTTGGACGTCAGAATTGAAGGTACCAAACTTCGATTTCCTTTCCCATCCCATTACAACTATTTTTTTTCTTCATACATCACTAATGGCATACTGAATTGGGCGTTTCCTCTCTATATTGCACCATTCCTGGCTATAAAGCAGTTTTACTGTATTTTCAAGTAGCATTCCTCCTGTAAAATTATAGTATTCACAATTGTTGTTACAAAACATGCCAATTTTTTATCCATATAATTATAATTGCAGATTTTATTAGATCATTGAATCTGCTATGGAGTCCTACAAGTTGCCATTCTACCAGCCTAACATTGGAAGATGATCTCAACTTTAAATATACAGTTGCAAGGTACAAATTTCATGTTCATACATCTTGGACAAATTCATACTAGCATAGCACATTTAAAAAGGTATGGCCAAGTAAATATTGTTAACAAATGTTATGTAACTTTGTTTTTCAATCAATCGTAATTGTTGTTGGAAGTAAATGACCAATTTGTCACTATTATATTTGGAGTATTTTTATTTTTTATAACATTTGAAACACACACAGTGATAATTGAATAACATTTATGATTTTGTTTCAACTCTGATCGTGCTGTAAACTGAAATATCATGCACTTATTTTCCATTAACTTTTTTGACTGTGCAACAATTTTGTTGTTGCATGCCTTGGGGAATGAATTGAAGTATTTATGGTTGTCATAACTAATATTTACTGCTAATTTCCATAAATTAAAAGCCTATACCTGGTTCTTATGTGTCCGACGACCGCAGAATGCCTAGATGGTGTAGTTTTGGTAAATAAATAATTAAGCGAAAAATAGTGGCATTATGCAATCATAGTTGCATGACTTTACTAACAACTTTTTTTTACGTTATGCAAAAATGTTAGTTCTTCAGTTTTCATCTTTTAATGCTAGAATGTTAGTCTAATATGTAGCCGAACCCATTTAATGCAAAGAATTATGACTCTAACAAGCTTATATGACCAGGGCTGCTTAGGGAAGATGATTCTTGATCCTCCAAAATACGCTGAATTTTAAAGACAACTCTATTGGATGAGACTAAGCTCATCAAGGTTGGTTAACAGTTTACAAATGTTCAGTATATTTTCTTAATTTCTGGTTAGCTGGTTTTGATTTAATTTAAGCAGTCCTTTCAATAGCTCATCTCTAACTGGTAATGGCATATGTATTTCAGAAGATGTAAATGGGCTATACAGGAAAAATCCTATCTTCACCTGAATTAACTTCTTCCTTAACTGTAACGGGTGAAGCATTAGATGTTAATCTTGTACCCAGATATAATCAGTATCTATATTTATAATTACTGCAATCTTTTCGGCAAAGAGATCATTTGCAGAAACATATGCATTGAAAAGACTCTCCAAGATATCACCAGCCTTTGAAGTTAAGAGTAGTAAATAATAGAAAATTGGCCACTACTGTCCTTTACAAAGGCAAGATAGAACTTGTAACTAAGATCAGGATTAAGAAATTTAGGTATGCAGTTGCAGTCTTGCCATAGCCTTGTGTAACCTTTTCATGTTCACTTGCATCAATATCAACCGTTAGCATACCAATGTATATAACCATGGATTCAGAACATATGTCATCTTTCATTTCCAAAAGCAGCGAGTTTTGATTCCATGAAAATGACCATTTACCGGCTTATCATCTTTATTACATTCAAGTGGAAGATGATTTGCAACCAGTTATTATATTTTAGTTTGTATATTTTAATTTGTAAAGGTTGAGACTAAAAATGAGTTTTATTAGTATTTCCTCGTAATAAAAAGCCTTCAATCAATTTTAATTTCTTAGTTAGTTTTCCAGAAGTTGGGCTTATGTTCGCCTGTAATTTAGTTGAGCATATTCATTGGTTCCACCTGACATCACTTACATGTGAACACATATGTTTCAAGGTATGTAGTTCGAACTTCAAACAATGAATTAAATCGAAGAAATTACTTTAGGTTCTTCATAATGTTTTCCGAAAATTACATTCATGCAGCCATTGCTAATCACGTTCTCAACTTGAAGCGAGAGTCGCTCCCATTGTTTTGAACTAGCTTAATTTAAGCATGTCATGTTGTTTTTTGTACATTCTTTAATGTTGTGAACTTAAGAGAAAAGGATTAGTGGTGGTTTATGCTCATGTTATTTATTATATTCTATGATCGGATTCAAATATTTTTCAAACAGCAGCAGCATCTTCTTATTGATAAAACTTCATTTTTTCCCCTAATGTGCATGTTTGATTCTAGCTAGAAAACCAATGCTAATTTTATAATGACATTCTATAACTGAGTTTACATAAATATCTAATAAGATATAATTCATTAAATGTTTTATGTATTCTTACGTGTGAACATTGTTAGTCTTTTATCAAACTGATTAACTGAATAAGAAATTATCTGCATATAAACTGTAAATATCAAGCGATTGTTTACTTCTATGGCCCATTTTGAGCCTTTCATTTGTATCTTAATTGTTTAACTACTTGTGATTTTGAATTTATTCCTATTTATAATAGGTGATTTCATGGCAGTGAGTAGTTTGACTTTATACCTCAACAAGTAAGGGAAGTTATTTCTTATTTAGTGTCATGCCTTTTTTACATTTTTGATACTCTACCATATAAGCAAAGATGTTTACTACCAAATGTAATTTATTTTACAAAGTTTTTATTTTTCACTGATTTGTATTTATGAACTACACATTTTTTGGAATTTTTTTTCCAAAATTGCTGATCCTTTTATATATCTACATCCTATATTGCGAACTAATATACTTATATTTTTTAATGTTTTCTACCCTCATTTGTTATTCAATTTTTGCATTACGAATTATTTATGTTCAGGACATAATTTTTAGCATTGTTACTTCTGAATACATTACATTTAAGATATCGATGGTTTTTAAACAAGTAGCCAATAAGGTAGGCAAATCAATTACAGATAAATTTTTCTATTAAGAAGTTAAGACCAATGACACCAACAAATCCTTTTCTTTTCCTTCCATTTGCAGTAAGATGCTGGGCAAACTTTTCAAATCACGTATGTTCCATTGCAATAATATGAGGAAATGGAATATAGCACAATTGGTCTGTCTCAAATATAGACTTTCAACTCCTCGACCCAACAGAGTAGACTCATAGATACTTGACATACGGAATATAAACTTTACAAATTAAGCTCTTAGCGACCTGCCTATGATTTTATAACCCAAATTGATCTCAAATATATGAAAATGAATGTTTGTTCCACTTTTAGAGTTTACTTATTGCAATGTTTTATTGTTTAATTCAGCAGTACTTCAATCAATTTAAATTTCACTGTTTTAAGATAAAGTTGAGGGTAGTATAACTTATGAAAGATTGTCAATGGTAGAAGCGACGGTATATCTTAAACTCAAACTTTACAACTGTAGGTAAATAGATAAATTTAACTACATCATCTATTTGTCATTGTTAATTCTTTTCTATAATTGATTACAGGAATAGTTTGATTGTTGTACCTCATGCTATGAGATAAGGGGAATATCTTTGGAGTATTTATTACCATCCCACGATTAAAATTTTGCTTGAAATATCACAAGGAGGATTTGGACACTTCCTATTATTTTATTTGGTCTTTAGGAAACTAAAGCTAAGTACCACATTTGATTTTACAACCTACTTTAGTTGATGGAATCATCTTTGCTGCAATAAGGAATACATTTGTGTATATGCAGATTGTGTCCATACTAATTGTATTGCATATGTTATTTTTTTGGTCTCTTTCTGAGTGCATTTGGTCAACAAATTTTTTTCTTTGCATAATTTTTAAGCTTCATAGCATATTGTATAATAACAAATGTATTTTTATGATGTCTAATATAGTATTTCGAAGGCTCCTAACAAAATATTGATGAAAAAGGATACTGCAAGGGAAAATGACAATTCACTCTAAAGACAAGCTAAATGTAATTTAGTAAATACTACCAAATAAATATAAATAACTTACGTCTACTATTTTTTCATACTTGACGTCAAACTCAATGTCTGCAAAGGTTTAGTGGTCATATCAAGTGCCCATGTGCAAATCACAGATCAATTCGTAATTAGGCTGTATCATTACGTCGTACGCTGCAGCATTGATAACTTACTACTTCCCCATACAACACAACATCTACATACTCAGGGTTGCACACATAATTACAAATTATTTTCCAAACACTTCCCGTATGCGAAGCACGGGCCAAACACTAGTTCACAAAAGAAAAGAGCAGTAACCCATCAGTCTCTTTTTCTTTTCTTATTTTATTTCTTTCTTCAAAATTGGGAAACACACATGAAAAATTTCAAAATAATTCGAACGCAACAATCTTGAAATCTGAGGCAGGATCGATCGATTTGGGTTTGATTTCAGTGTTTGATAGAAGAGTTCGAATATGAGGTGATTTGCTTCTGGGGTTCTGGGGTTCGAATATGAAGGGGTATTATTTGGTCGTGTGACATTTCCGTTGGTTTCTTGTGGAGTTTGGGTGAATTTTGGTTGAACTGATTTAGTGAGCTGCGATTTTGGGAAATGCTGTGATTTGCCAATTGGGGGTTTTGATGCAATTGTGAAAGTGTAACACCCCACCTCCGTTAAGGTCACTCACAAAGGGAATGCCTTAACTTTGGTGGAGCATTTTAGTAAACAGAACAGAAACTTACAAGACAGATAAAACAGTACTTGAAAATTTTTAACTTTATTACAGTGGAAACAGAAAATTAATATGGTTACATCCTTTCAATTTCAGAATTCAAGTACAAAATATCAGTCTTGTACAAAAGCCTTCAAAATGCATAGTTTAAAATCATAATCCCCATGGAACGGAAGCTATACAGAGCCGAGCCATACTTTAAGCACTTCAAGCAAAGAGAAATCCGGATCAAGCTAAAGTATTTCCCTCCTTGGATAACCGGGGGGGGGGGGGGGCGAACGGAAGAAAGGAGGCGAAAAAAACAAGGGTCAGACAAAAAATCTGGCAAGTCCAGTGACTTTCAGCATATGAACAGATAATAATAATATGATATGAACATAAAACTGGATGTGAGATAACTATAACAGGTGTAGCAGATATAACAGAAAAACAGAATGATATAAACTATTGTTTTACACTTCTCTGCACTAATACTAGTATAGCAAAATTAGGTGTCACCCTAATGTCTAAATTGAAGCAGGAACGGGTACAGAATACTTTAACAGAAACAGAATGCTAATAATGGGCCTTTACTACCCGATCAGAAACAGACAGAAGAAGAAACATATTTATCCCTATGGAAACAGAATGTGGAATTAGGTGTACACTAGTAATGGGCCTTTACCACCCGAACAGACAGTACCACACAGAAACAGACAGGTGTTACCACCCAACAGAAACAGACGGTACCAACAGAAACAGACAGAACTAAGCGTACCCTAAAACCCTATCCCAAGCGATCGGCTCCCTAATACATAAATATCCTGTGTCGGCCCCACAGTAGGGTGTATCACTCCCTAAAGTGACAACCAATTGGCACAGACCTATTTACAGATGCCACGGCGTCTTACATCCTCAGAGGCAGACCGGGATCCATGCACGCACATGACCCGGTTGGAACGCACCATCAACACCCCTCGCCATTATCAGAATGAACCACTTATAATTAGTTCAGTAAGCATGCCCGGACCCTACCTACTGTTGGGTCAAAGTTTTGATACCAGAAAGGGTTACTGACTAATATGGGTCCCAAACAACAGATGACACAAGTAATTCCCCTCCTAACCTTGTGTCCCCAGACTAACAGATTTCAGATTAACTTGTGTACAAGTTCAGACATACAGAATTCAGATTTACTAATTCACAAATTAAGTTAACAAGTTTTCAGACTAACAGGTCAGATGTACAGATTTTTCAGATTTGTCTAACTTTGTATTGAGCCTACAGATTCATGGACGGGTTTTACTACATCTATTAATCCCTTTGGTTTAACCCTATTTTTCCCAATACGTTTTAGACGTCATTCTTATCTTAGATTTTGCATTAATTAATTATTAATGCACAGACCTCTCACATTAGGTCGGTAGCTTGTGGCCGCTGGATATGCCGGGCGGTTCCGGGCAGACTTCTGCCACAAGCCAGACCTAACCTCGTGTCTTACGCATGTTATGACTAACTTCTCACATTAGAACCTATTGTTTGCGGCCACTGGATGTGCCGGGCGGTTCCGGGCAGATTTACGCCGCAAACTCATTCTAACCTCGAGTTAGCCATGTTTATCTTTGCGGCCAATTAATTAACAATTTACCATTTATGCGCACGTCCAATATATATGCCAATTCAGATTATATCAATCACAGGATGATTATATCAACATAGCAGATAACAGATTTTATATGACATAACGGATTTAACAGATTTAGCAACTTAGCAGATTTTGGCATATAACAGGTTAGGCATTTCAACCGACAAATTTAACAGATTAGGCATCTCAATCTAATTAGCAGTCTAGGCAATATAACAAAACTAGTAGTTTAGGCAACTAGACAAATTAGCAGATTTAGCAAATTTAATATTTCTAAAAGTTCTATTTACATGCCTTGCCCAATCATAAATTGGCCTAAATTCATATGCTTACATAATTGTCATGATTCACAACATATACTCCATGTTTGCATAAAGTTACATAGCACAGAATATGGACATAATTTGCCATATAACATATGTTCCAATTTTTGTTAAACTAGCATCTTATAGCAGATTCACATATAAATTATACCAAATATAACCATTAATTTCAATGCATGCCATATATCCAAAAATCCCTATTTAGGTGTAATCTAAATAATAGATATCCTAATTAATGTAAATCTTTACACCTAACTTTCCATATCCTTCTTCTTTTCATGTCATGAATCATTATGCAAACTATACCCAACAATATAAATCTTTAAATCATATCTTCTAAAAAATCAGATCTTGACTTTTATATGCATTTTGTCCAAAGTCTCAAATCATATGTAATCTTACAATAGTTCCTCTTTTCTTCTAGCATAGAATATGCATAGATCCAAATCTATGTTTACAACATATGCTCATTTAATACAGTTCTAAATTACAACATAGCTATGCATACAACATGCATAAATTATATGTTCATAGTCAAATTTATGCATATGTCCAATATTTTTTTTTTGCCTCAGACCTAAAGTCATACATTCAATTTAGTCTTGTCAAGTTTCGCATCATTCATCCCAAAATTTGCGTTCATACGTTCATCTCTTATGAGATTAGGCACAGGCTCGTGGTAGCCTGGCTATAAAAACAGAAAAGAAGAAAAGGGATACAGAAAAATAGATCTGACAGAAGAAAATATATATACAATCTCAGATTCAGAATCAAAAACATATCAAAATTATTATTAACGTTTATAGCGGAAAATAACTGTACTTGCCTTGATTGGATTAAAGAAAGAACTTTAACTTCTTGTAGAATCTTTGCAGAAACTTTAATCTCTAGTTTGAATTGAGTTGCTTAGACTGATGTTGATTATCTTCTAGTTTTAATTCCAGCAGAGCAGAGACGCCATTTTTATTTTTAATTAGAAGAAGAGAGCAATGGAGGCTAGATAATTGTGTAAGAAACCTAGGTAGAGTCTAGGGTCATTTTATAGAGTTTATGAACTGATTAGGACCATTGATGTCGCTTGGATTGATTGTAGCCATTCATTCGCAAGAGGGACCAATTAGAGCCTGCCACCTAGCCCTAATGACAAAGCAGACCACAGAAAATCGACCAACATAGAATAGGCCAGCCAGGGTGGACTGGGTTCGACCTGGGTCTGGACCAGGTCGACAGCCCTGTCGACAGCCCTGTCGACCTGGTTAGACCAGGTCGACAGCCCAGTCGACCTGGGTGTCTTAGGCGGGAGTTTTCCCGCCTTGGCCAATTGGGCCCGGTTTTAATTTTTAAACTGTTTTATTCTGTTCGAATTTTAAACTTAATTCAGAAACTTCCGAAGGCCATATCTTCTTCATACGGACTCCGTTTTTCGAAAACTCGGACTCTATTTCGCGTATTTTTCCGAGACGAACGCAATGACGTATCCCGTTTCCCTTAGTTCTTTGATTTCAAATTAATTATACTTTAATTTGTTAATTCCATAGTTATAGAATACACGGGGTGTTACATTCTCCCCCACTTAAAAGGATTTCGTCCCCGAAATCTTCAAGTTAAGAAGAATGTGTCCTACCATCCAATCACCCATCTACTCAACCATCATCCACAAGCATCCATTGTCCTTAGAAAACTTCTAATGTTGTATGAACATATGCAAAAGTGTGTGTATATGTTCCTTACCTAATGCAAAGATCAGGCGGTCTACTGATTCAGTTGACCTCCTTAATGCGAATTATGTCAGTGCCATGAGTCCAACATGTATGCAATAGAATTCTGATGATATAGTATTTCTATATGAGTGCACAACCATTCACTCAAATGCAACATCCATGTGCTGAATCAACCATTTTGCATCCACAAGAATTGAAAAATGCTCACTCATCCATATGCAGTATGAGAGTGTTTTCGAGCCGATCTAGTGCCTAGTGTGTGTATATGCATCCACGGGCAACCACTAGCAACCACTTGCATCCACTTGCAACCATCAAACATAACATGTCTCAAACACATGTTTACACCCATTAGTTTCTACCTAAAGTTCAAATATTCGATCGATAGGATACAGTCGAATGATGGAAGCGAGTACAGATAGAACGAGAATTTGGTTCCCATTAGACATGGGTCCTAGGTATCGGCCCCAAAGACCGAAACCAACATCAAATTGATACCCCACGAAAACTCAGAATGTATGCGTCATACTTGACGCCTAACACAGATATCCCTCAAACCTCAGTCCCAAACAGATGATCCATAACCCTTATGGGTCTGAGTCTACAGCGGAATTCAGAAATAATACTAGTATTAAAGTGCAGAGTATCGATTACAAAATCAAAATATCAGAATCAGAAAAAGTCTTGACTTCATAATCAGATAAATAAATTAAACCTACTATAGAAAATTTCCTATTTCTATCCTAGCCACTAGCCTCAAGAGTGTTCGCCTGCCCTCCTTGTCCTCGTCTCTTTGGGCAGTCCCTAGTGAAGTGTCCCATCTCCCCACAGTTGAAGCAAGCGCCCTTCCTTTTTCTGCAATCCTTGTTCAAATGAGTTGAGCTCCCACAAGTAAAGCACTTTTTCCCCTTCTTATCTTCAGACTTCTCATCCTTCTTTTGTGTTTCCTTTTTGGGCCCCGCTTTCTTATTTTGTGGTTCTTCCTTCTTTGTCTCTTTCGGGCCCTTGTCTTCCTCGTGCAGTAGTGCCATATCCACCAATTTCTCGTAAGTTGCTCCCATGGGTACATGGGTCATGGCTAGGCTGTGCAGTGGCTCATTCAATCCTTTAACAAAGCGGAGAGCCTTTTTATGCTGAGTGTTGACTAAATCCAATCCGAATCTTGCTAGTTGGTTGAATTGGTTGACGTATTCCTTGACCGTCATACTTCCTTGCTTAAGAGACAAGAACTTTTCCAATTGTAAACTTCGTTCAGCTTGCGAGAGAAATTTTGTCTCAAACCTTGTTCTGAAATCCATCCATGTCTCAACCGGCCTCTCGGCGTTAGTGACTTCCCACCAGTAGGAAGCTTCGTCTTTGAGCAGCCATACTGCCAACTGTACCTTCTGCCTATCGTCCACCTCGAAGATAACGAATAGATCCTCAGTTTCTTTGAGCCAATTCCTTGCTTCTACGAATGATTCAGTTCCTTTGAAATCCTTCCCACCCATGGCCCTAAAATCTCTACAGATCTTTGAGAAAGCAATTGTACGAGGAGGGGGTGGAGGAGGGGGATCATTTGCTGGACCTGCAGCGGCGGTCCTAGCCTCAAGATATTGACGAAACCAACCGGGTACATGAACACCCTCTGGTATCTCAGATGCTTCAGACATGCTGGAACGAAAAAGGAAAGGTTCAATACAAAAAGGACTGAAAGAAAGATATATGGCTCTTGGGGATCATGTTTTTTTTTTCAAAATAAACTTTATTTTTGAAAATACTTCCTTTCCAAAACCTTTTTGAAAATAGTTTTCAAAAACTTTACCCAATCTTGTAACCTTCAGCTCTGATACCAAGTGTAACACCCCACCTCCGTTAAGGTCACTCACAAAGGGAATGCCTTAACTTTGGTGGAGCATTTTAGTAAACAGAACAGAAACTTACAAGACAGATAAAACAGTACTTGAAAATTTTTAACTTTATTACAGTGGAAACAGAAAATTAATATGGTTACATCCTTTCAATTTCAGAATTCAAGTACAAAATATCAGTCTTGTACAAAAGCCTTCAAAATGCATAGTTTAAAATCATAATCCCCATGGAACGGAAGCTATACAGAGCCGAGCCATACTTTAAGCACTTCAAGCAAAGAGAAATCCGGATCAAGCTAAAGTATTTCCCTCCTTGGATAACCTGGGGGGGGGGGGGGGGAAACGGAAGAAAGGAGGCGAAAACAACAAGGGTCAGACAAAAAGTCTGGCAAGTCCAGTGACTTTCAGCATATGAACAGATAATAATAATATGATATGAACATAAAACTGGATGTGAGATAACTATAACAGGTGTAGCAGATATAACAGAAAAACAGAATGATATAAACTATTGTTTTACACTTCTCTGCACTAATACTAGTATAGCAAAATTAGGTGTCACCCTAATGTCTAAATTGAAGCAGGAACGGGTACAGAATACTTTAACAGAAACAGAATGCTAATAATAGGCCTTTACTACCCGATCAGAAACAGACAGAAGAAGAAACATATTTATCCCTATGGAAACAGAATGTGGAATTAGGTGTACACTAGTAATGGGCCTTTACCACCCGAACAGACGGTACCACACAGAAACAGACAGGTGTTACCACCCAACAGAAACAGACGGTACCAACAGAAACAGACAGAACTAAGCGTACCCTAAAACCCTATCCCAAGCGATCGGCTCCCTAATACATAAATATCCTGTGTCGGCCCCACAGTAGGGTGTATCACTCCCTAAAGTGACAACCAATTGGCACAGACCTATTTACAGATGCCACGGCGTCTTACATCCTCAGAGGCAGACCGGGATCCATGCACGCACATGACCCGGTTGGAACGCACCATCAACACCCCTCGCCATTATCAGAATGAACCACTTATAATTAGTTCAGTAAGCGTGCCCGGACCCTACCTACTGTTGGGTCAAAGTTTTGATACCAGAAAGGGTTACTGACTAATATGGGTCCCAAACAACAGATGACACAAGTAATTCCCCTCCTAACCTTGTGTCCCCAGACTAACAGATTTCAGATTAACTTGTGTACAAGTTCAGACATACAGAATTCAGATTTACTAATTCACAAATTAAGTTAACAAGTTTTCAGACTAACAGGTCAGATGTACAGATTTTTCAGATTTGTCTAACTTTGTATTGGGCCTACAGATTCATGGACGGGTTTTACTACATCTATTAATCCCTTTGGTTTAACCCTATTTTTCCCAATACGTTTTAGAGGTCATTCTTATCTTAGATTTTGCATTAATTAATTATTAATGCACAGACCTCTCACATTAGGTCGGTAGCTTGTGGCCGCTGGATATGCCGGGCGGTTCCGGGCAGACTTCTGCCACAAGCCAGACCTAACCTCGTGTCTTACGCATGTTATGACTAACTTCTCACATTAGAACCTATTGTTTGCGGCCACTGGATGTGCCGGGCGGTTCCGGGCAGATTTACGCCGCAAACTCATTCTAACCTCGAGTTAGCCATGTTTATCTTTGCGGCCAATTAATTAACAATTTACCGTTTATGCGCACATCCAATATATATGCCAATTCAGATTATATCAATCACAGGATGATTATATCAACATAGCAGATAACAGATTTTATATGACATAACGGATTTAACAGATTTAGCAACTTAGCAGATTTTGGCATATAACAGGTTAGGCATTTCAACCGACAAATTTAACAGATTAGGCATCTCAATCTAATTAGCAGTCTAGGCAATATAACAAAACTAGTAGTTTAGGCAACTAGACAAATTAGCAGATTTAGCAAATTTAATATTTCTAAAAGTTCTATTTACATGCCTTGCCCAATCATAAATTGGCCTAAATTCATATGCTTACATAATTGTCATGATTCACAACATATACTCCATGTTTGCATAAAGTTACATAGCACAGAATATGGACATAATTTGCCATATAACATATGTTCCAATTTTTGTTAAACTAGCATCTTATAGCAGATTCACATATAAATTATACCAAATATAACCATTAATTTCAATGCATGCCATATATCCAAAAATCCCTATTTAGGTGTAATCTAAATAATAGATATCCTAATTAATGTAAATCTTTACACCTAACTTTCCATATCCTTCTTCTTTTCATGTCATGAATCATTATGCAAACTATACCCAACAATATAAATCTTTAAATCATATCTTCTAAAAAATCAGATCTTGACTTTTATATGCATTTTGTCCAAAGTCTCAAATCATATGTAATCTTACAATAGTTCCTCTTTTCTTCTAGCATAGAATATGCATAGATCCAAATCTATGTTTACAACATATGCTCATTAATTACAGTTCTAAATTACAACATAGCTATGCATACAACATGCATAAATTATATGTTCATAGTCAAATTTATGCATATGTCCAATATTTTTTTTTTGCCTCAGACCTAAAGTCATACATTCAATTTAGTCTTGTCAAGTTTCGCATCATTCATCCCAAAATTTGCGTTCATACGTTCATCTCTTATGAGATTAGGCACAGGCTCGTGGTAGCCTGGCTATAAAAACAGAAAAGAAGAAAAGGGATACAGAAAAACAGATCTGACAGAAGAAAATATATATACAATCTCAGATTCAGAATCAAAAACATATCAAAATTATTATTAACGTTTATAGCGGAAAATAACTGTACTTGCCTTGATTGGATTAAAGAAAGAACTTTAACTTCTTGTAGAATCTTTGCAGAAACTTTAATCTCTAGTTTGAATTGAGTTGCTTAGGCTGATGTTGATTATCTTCTAGTTTTAATTCCAGCAGAGCAGAGACGCCATTTTTATTTTTAGTTAGAAGAAGAGAGCAATGGAGGCTAGAGAATCGTGTAAGAAACCTAGGTAGAGTCTAGGGTCATTTTATAGAGTTTATGAACTGATTAGGACCATTGATGTCGCTTGGATTGATCGTAGCCATTCATTCGCAAGAGGGACCAATTAGAGCCTGCCACCTAGCCCTAATGACAAAGCAGACCACAGAAAATCGACCAACATAGAATAGGCCAGCCAGGGTGGACTGGGTTCGACCTGGGTCTGGACCAGGTCGACAGCCCTGTCGACAGCCCTGTCGACAGCCCTGTCGACTTGGTTAGACCAGGTCGACAGCCCAGTCGACCTGGGTGTCTTAGGCAGGAGTTTTCCCGCCTTGGCCAATTGGGCCCGGTTTTAATTTTTAAACTGTTTTATTCTGTTCGAATTTTAAACTTAATTCAGAAACTTCCGAAGGCCATATCTTCTTCATAAGGACTCCGTTTTTCGAAAAATCGGACTCTATTTCGCGTATTTTTCCGAGACGAACGTAATGGCATATCCCGTTTCCCTTAGTTCTTTGATTTCAAATTAATTATACTTTAATTTGTTAATTCCATAGTTATAGAATACACGGGGTGTTACAGAAAATGAGTTCATGAATTTGGGTTTGAAGAGAAGTTTCCGGTTTCCTGTGGTTTATGGTTCCTTGGAAGGCTTGTAAAGAAGGGAGAATTGAAGAGGTAAAGTGAAGTATGGCAGCCATAGTTTGACAGTGGAGGGTATGATTGTCGATGGGTCTTTCTGGCGAGTTCTGGGATTCACTGCTGGGAGAAGAAGACAGTGGTAGGAATGGCTCTTTGATGTTGAAGTGGGAGAGGTGAGAGGAATGGCAGAGTTACACTGTGGTGAAGCACAGAATGCAGGTGAGGTCTGGTAAGACAGTGAGTAATGATGGTGGAAGTGAAGTCTTGAGGTTGGTGATGAGTTGCAATGTGCAGGTGTAACGACTGCTCTTTCGACCGTTTCAAGTCGATAGTTAAACCAACTCAAACCGTTCGAAACAACAAATTGTTAATTGTTATAGGGTTAAAAATAAATCATCACAGAATCAAAAACACAGAATATCTCACAGCAGAAGTGAAATTTATACAATAATACAAAATTTTCATTTATACATATCAGAGTACAAAAATAATACCAATATAACTGAAGACTGAATACAGAAGCTTGCATGAAAAACAAAATAAATTGAAACCATAGATAGATGACTAGACTCCAGAAATACTCGAGTTCCAACATGCAAACTCCAAAGGTGAAGATACTCGGTCTGACCCGAGCATTTGCAAGGATAAAAACCCAAATACTCGAGTCAGGACTAACATTCTCATATAAGTGAATTAATTCAAATGAATTGTTTAATGAAATGCAAATAACTTGAAAGGATGTTTTGGTACTCCATCCTTTAGGGATATGTGAAACCAATACATATAATAATACGCTATTATTATAGTGTCTATTCAGTAAAGTATAGTATTGTAAAAAAACAGCACAAGTGGTATTACATTTTTACCCTTATGCCGTTTACAGACATTATCGTACACATTGCATATAAAACACCAGTAGGTCGGTAGATAGGATGCATCGTGATACGATAATGTTAAATAAAAATCGTAAGGGCTTGATCAGGATAATATGATAAGGCACGCGAGGCAATACGCAGGATATGATTCTACTAGTTGCACTCCCTGACCGGCGGTAATGCATAGCCGCAACTATCGCCCACCTCGGAACACACTGCCAAATCAAAGGGGCCCTAAACCGATCATAGTGTAATAGAGATGGTATCGGAGAAGCATGTCCGATCGGAGGTGCGACCTCACTTAGTCACAGTATAGCTCCTATATTAGTCATTTTAATTATGAACCGAAGGTCAAGGTCATTCCGTCATCGTTCGCCTTTTTCTATCCAATAATCACCTTCAAGCCATCATGCTTCGTTCTGGATATTCCACCACGTACATAGTTGTTAAAGTGGTATCGGTACTGGCAGAGAGTATGCCACTTACCGACTCCGGTCTCTTTAACAACCAAACGCTTACATTTTTTTTACACCGTGGTCGTTAGATTTGAAATTCATAATTCAAGTATCGCAAATCGATTTATATCAAGAATTGTCCAAAATTGATTACTCAAATAATTTACCATGGGCTCGATTTAGATTAAAAATCAAATATCACAATTATCCTTTGTCAACCATTGGTTTTAAAGTTTCAACTTCCACATAATATCATTGTTGCTTGAATCCTTTATTTCACCCTTCGGTTCACTAGACTGGATTGGACACAAATCTTATTCAAGTTGATAAAATACATTTGAAATAGTTAAGTTTGAAAATAGTATATATATAGTTTGGAAACAGTTATAAATTTTATAAGGAAAGTTTTCAAAGTTGAGTAGTGCTGAAATACTGCCTTTATGAAAATATGGTTTATGCAACAACATTTATCCAATTCAATCTAAATTCGTGTTTCAATATATTTTCCACTTTTATCCATTCAGATTTCTCTTTCGAATAACATTCCACTTTCTTGTTCAATTCAAATCCTTTCGAGGTTAAGAACGATTTCAAACTATTATTTACCTTGGATTTCACCTATCCATTTCATATAATAAATTCCCTACTACTTTTACCGTTAGTTGTTAACCAAATGATAATTGTTAAACTCCAACTTCTTAATAAAACTCGTATTGAAGCATGCGTCTCTTATGCTTGAAATTCAATAGATTACATTTCGCCAAAATCCTTCTTACATTAAAATGGTGAAAAAATCGTTTGCCAAATCGTATATCAAAATAAGATCGTAAACATTTAACAAGTCCTTGAAACTTTTTAAATTGAATTGCCAATTTTTAGGTTTTCGTGTTATTAAATTTATTATATGAAGCACAAAGCTTATGTAGAGATTTTTGAAAACAAATTTAAATTTAAAGGTTAACTTGCATGATCACTTTAAATCTCATTTATATAAAATCATATCTCTTACAAATTCAAGTTAAGTTTTGAATAAAATTTCCTTTTTAACATTTTCTCTACGCTATATGAAGATTTCACGAATATTTTTGTTTACAAAAATCGATATAATATTTTCAAATATTTTTATTTTATTGACCACGGTGTCCGTATAAAAAAAATTATCCTATGGTCAAGTGGTACGGATGTTTATCATTTCAATCCGTTCTTTTAAAATATAATCGAATCCCAGGTAAATACCAACAGGTATGAGTTTCTATAGAAATCCTAGCATTTTATACGACATTTCAAGTAATTAATTCATTTAAATCAGAAGTTAGTCGTGAGTGAGGGAAACTCACCTTTCTTGGCAAGATGAACTTGAGAACAGCAAAAGTGATATGATTGGAAGCGAGATTTCGACGAACACGCATTTAACCAGTTTATGCACATATACACATATATTTTTGTATACATGTACATTTACACAAGCGAAAAAAAAACCAAGCACAATTCCAATCTCATCGTCAAATAAACATGACAAACTACGTAAAACAACAGTGATTAGTTGAATCAATATGACAAAACTAAAATCTATCCATACAAAATCGATTTCACAACGCAAGCTAAAACATATTGCTCTCTCTCTCTCTCTCTTTTTCTTTGTATAGATATAAATATCTATATTTATTAATCGCTCTCACAAATCAGTTATGAGATCTAATTCATATAGTAGTGATTCATGCTTCCATCTATTATACAAAAATCTAATTAATATCTTGGTATTTTGCATATCAACAATAATGAACTCGAATTACTTCATTTATAATTATCATAAACTGTTAATGGATTTGCATTTGTGTCCCATGTTGCAGAAAAATATATTGATATATTTGTTAGAGTTTCTGAATACAAATGTTGAATGGGTGAACCTTCTCCAGCTACGAACAAAATCTAAAGACATAATCGTACAGTCAGCAACCTTAGGCCAAAGAAGAGTACACACTCAACAAAACAAACTCAGAAACCCAATTTCAGAAATATGGATAAGATTTCTTGTACATACTTAGACGACCAAATCAAATGGAATAAATTAACTAAACAGGCAGAAAACTTACGACTTAAGAGGCAGAACGAACTCAACAGATCCAACAACATCACTACTGCTTTGACTTTGATTTCTTCAAGTGGGTATTGGCCTGAAGTCGCGCGAGTTAGCAGCGCTGGAAGGTGTTTCAAGTGGAAAAGAAGAGTCACGGCAAGGGAGAAAATGGAGGTGCTCATTTGGTTCGCAAGCTCAAGGGAGGAGCGCATCTAGGTCGGAGGCCATGGGCGACGCTGGTGGCTTGATGGCATGACTCCATTGGTTGTTGTTGTTTTTTTAAATATATAAGGGTTCGGGTTTATCTTGCTTGAGGAGGAGAGAAGGAACGGACGAGGGAAGATCGAGGAGGAAGGGCAGTCGTAGGTCAGCAGGGAGGTGGCTATAACACCCCGTAATTTTATAACATTAAAATTCACAAATTAAAGTATACATAATTTTTAGAAGAAGAATTAAGTGAAATGGGTTACTCTATTATGTTCATCTCAAAATTTTGGGTCAAGAAAGACATTTGGTTTGCATAAAACGGATAACTTATGAAGAATTTATTAAGCCTTGAAGTTTGTATGCATATGAGAGAAATATATATATATAAAGAAAAAAAATATTCAAAAAAAAGTTTAAAAGAGTGAATCGGGAGGGGGAATAGCCGAACCGCACCATTTTTGGAGTCGACCCGAGCCCTGGTGGGTCGACTTGGGGTCGATCTAGGGTGTTTGGCTGTCAACCCGTGGCCTGATTCGCCCTAAGGGCTGATGTGGCATCTGAGTGGTCCTGATGGTTCTGGTTATCCCTAGGTTAATCCGACGGCTCTTAATAAATTAAACTTCTATAAAAACACTCATAAACCCTAAACCCTAATCACATTAATTCATAACAAGAGCCGCCATGCCGTCAGTGGAGAACCTAGAGTAGCCGGCATACACTTTCAACCCTAAAGCAAGATAGAAGCTTGAATCGAAATCAAATCAAATATAAATAACGATTAGTCTACATCAAAGGCGAGCAATTCAGTTTCAGAGTACAGATCCAAGAAAGACAAGACTATTCTTTTTAATTGTGAGTATGACAGCTTTCACAAATTAATTAATTAATTTAATTATGATAAGATATAATTGGGATTATGAGAATATGATTTTGAATCATGTGATGTAATTTTTATGTATGTTTGTGGTGTTGAATCATATGTTAGTTTATGCAAGTTGGGTCATATGTTAGTTCTATGTGAATCTTTTGCAAGTTGAATCATATATCTTATGCAAGTTTGTGATGATTGGATCATATATTCATGTATAAATCTTATGCAAGTTTGAGTTGTTAAAATATATGTGAGACATGTATATTCATATGATAGTTTATGTGACATTAACCTTTATGTCTAGATCCATATGTAAATTTACATCTTTAGGTTTAGACCCATATGCAAGTTTATATCTTTATGTTTAGATCTATATGTAAGTTTACATCTTTATGTTTAGATCCATATGCAAGTGCACAACTTTATTTTTAGATCTATAGCAGTACATAAGTTATGCAAGTTTATGCCCATTACCTATGCTAGTTTGGTATCATATGCTAGTTTGAATGAAATTCATATGCAATATATTGGCTATGTAATCTTATGTCATGATCCATAGATCTATTTTATGTGTTATGTGATGTTGTTTTTCTTTTTTTAAGTTAGAGTACTATTTGCGAGTCTAACATATGTCATATGAAAACGTACGAATAGCATGGGGATGATGGGATAATATTGAATATACATAAATTGTGAATTGGCATAAAATGGCCTTATAACGCATATAATTAATTTGAGACATTAATTGGCATAATTGGTATTTATGGACATAATTTTAAGAGACAATTATGGACATAAATAAATTTGGAATTTATTGACAAATTTGAATAGGGATATTAATACAATTTGGGGTTAAATAATGATGTGTAATAATTAACTACCCAAGACACGAGGTTAGACTCTTTTGTGATGTAAGACTGCCCGGACCCGCCTGGCAAATCCAGCAGCCACAAATGCCAGTCTAATGTGAGAGGTCAAAGGGCACGAATTAAATGCGTAACAATTGTAAAGACACGAGGTTAGGCTCGTTTGCGGTATAAGACTGCCCGGACCCACCCGGCAAATCCAACAATGCAAATATTAGCCTAATGTGGGAGGTCATTACAAGGTTACGGTTCTAATGAATTAAGTAACACTTAACCAGATAATCATGTGGTGGGACATGGGGGGTTAAGTGGGTGCCTTGGGTGGCATGTGAAATTAAGTGGGTGCCTTGAGTGGCATGTGAAGTACGATTAGAAGCACTTAACCAAGATTAAAACATGTAAGAAGACATGAATAAGAATGAGGTTAAGTAGGGAAACCTTAGTGGGGACCAAGCATAGGTGGAAGGCTTGTGTCAAACATGGGGGCCCTTTTCAAACTAGTAACCCATTAAGTATCTTTGTGAGCTCGACCCAAGTCGAGGACGGGACACGCTTACTGGATTTGATTGTAAGAGGTCAAAATGGGTTAGCGATGGCAACGCAAGTCCAATGGGGTCATGTGCGTGCGTGGGCCCAGGCTGGTACGTAAGACGTTGTTGCATCATGTAGATATAAGCCGTGCATCTTTGGTGGTATCGGGTTGCCACTTTGGGGAGTGATACACCCCAATGTGGGACCAGCACGGGTATCTACGAGTTAGGGAGCCGATCGAGCGACTGTAGTGGGTACAACTAGTGGAGATAGGGGCAGATGACACCTATGAAGGAAGCTAGGGGTAGACGAAACTACCATTATCATTATTAAGTTCTGTAGACGGGATCAACTTTTAGGGTGACTAGTGGTGGTGCAGTATAGTGATTATCCTATAGTGATTAGGAACGAGATTAATGCAAGAACATTCCTCTTATTTGCTTTGTCATGCCCACTTGTTTCATGGTCATATCTTATCTTACCAGTTTATGCCTTAATCTAGTTACTTTAATAATTATATTGTTAAAGTTATTATACTCGCCAGACTTTATGTCCGACCCCCTTGTTTTCGCCTCTTTTCTTCCTTCCCCCCAAGTTCTTAGGGTGGGACTAGTACTAGTGGAGCTTGATCTCGGATCTCTTTCTCTCTCTTTTGGAAGTGCTTGGATTGCTGAAAGTAAAGTTCAGCTCATCTCTTTTATGGCTACTTGTGTTAGGGTTTATGCTTTTTATTTTATGTACTCTGAAACAATTTATCAAGATGGATATTAAGTGTACTTGGTTTATGAAGTTGTTGTAATCAAACTATTTCTCCACTGCAATAAAAGTTGTTTTAAAATTTTCAAGTACCATTATTTATATCTGTCTTGTTATATTCCGTTCTAATTAAATACGCTCCATGGAAGTTAATGCATTCACTTTGTGAGTGACATTAATAGACGTGGGGTGTTTCACGTGGTATCAGAGCTGAAGGTTACCAGACCAGATATGAATTTTGAAAAACTATTTTTCAAAAAGCATTTTATAAAGAAACACTTTCAAATGTATGTTTTAAGGAAAGTATTTTCAAGAGAAAAGTTTGTTTTAAAACATAACCCCCAAGAGCCATATATCTTTCTTTTGAATTCTCCGTTTTGAATCTCTTCATTTTCTTTTCAGCATGTCTGGAATTCCCGAGATAACCGAGGGGATACCGATACCAGGATGGTTTAGAAGGTATCTAGAAGCCAGGGACAATGTCGCAGGCCCAGCAAGTGCTCCTCCTCCTCCTCCTCCTCCCCGTTTTGATACTTTTGCAAAGATATGCAAAGATTTTAGGGCAATGGTCGGGAAACCTTTTCATGGATCAGAGACATTTGTTGAAGCTCGAAATTGGCTTAAGGAGATGGAAGATCTATTTGGTATTTTCGAAGTAGAAGATGGAAGGAAGGTCCAATTGACAGCTTGGTTAATGAAAGACGAGGCCTTATTTTGGTGGGAGGTCACGAACGGAGAGCGTCCGGTGGAGACATGGATGGATTTCAAGCATAAGTTCGAAATGAAGTTTCTCTCACGAGCAGAAGAGAATTTATATATGGAAAGATTCTTGGCGTTGAAGCAAAGGGATTTATCAGTAAAGGAGTACATTAACAAGTTCAATCAGTTGGCGAGATTTGGCTTGGAATTGGTAAACACAACTGAGAAGAAGGCCCTGAGGTTCGTTAAAGGTTTGAATGAGCCACTACATGGGTTGGCAATGATCCACATTCCGATGGGGGCTACCTTTGAGAAACTGGTTGACATGACGCTTATGTATGAGGAAGAGAAAGGTGCGAATGCTAATAAGGCACCGGAGAAGAAAGGAGATCAAAAGAAGCCACAACAACAAAACAAGAAAGGCGGGAAGAACAATAATGGCGAAGGAAAGAAGAAGTGCTTTAATTGTGGGACACCAGGCCTTCTGAGCAAAGACTATAGGAAAAAGAAGAAGACTGACTGTTTCCATAGTGGAGAGATAGGTCATCTAGTTAAGGACTGCCCAAGGAAACAGCGGCAAGGGCAAAGAACTTCTGGAGGGCAGCTTCAGGCTCTCATGGCACCAGGGCAGGCGAGAGTGTAGATTCAGGCTCTCATGGCACCAGGACAGGAGAGAGATAGAAACATTTCCGTTGAAACTTTAGTTTTTCTGTTTGATCATCCTGTTCATACTTTGTTTGACTCTGGCGCTTCACACTCGTTTGTATCTACTTCATTAGTTGAAACACTGCACCTAAATACTAGTCTAGTTACGGATCCCATAGTAGTCTCAAATCCTATTGGTGGTTCGACTCATCTTTCTATGATTTGTCGGGATTTGAGAGTGTCTATCTTAGGCGTTGGGTTTGAATGCAACTCCTTTGTTCTTGGCTTCATGGGCTACGACTTGATTCTAGGTATGGATTGGCTAACTAGATACGGTGCCATCCTAGATTGTGAAAGAAGGGTAGTTAGATTGTTGACTCGTTGTGGAAAGACCCTTGATATTTCTTATAACCCTAGAGGTCCGGTAATGCTTAGCTACCTAGAATCCCTAGACACATCTAATGATGATTTGAAATCTGTTCGTGTGGTCCGTGAATATAGTGACGTCTTCGATGAAGTTCGAGGTTTACCCCCGAAGCGCGAGATAGACTTTCAAATATATCTAGTAGATAATGCAAAGCCAGTTCCATTACCAGTGCGCCACATGGCTCCGAGAGAGAGAAGAGAACTCAGTAAGCAAGTGAAAGAATTGCTTGAGAAGGGATTCATAAGAAGAAGTATTTCGGAGTGGGGTGCCCCAGTCGTTTTTGCTACAAAAGCTGATGGTTCACCTAGATTGTGCGTGGACTGTAGAGAGCTGAATAAGCTAACAAAGAAGAACAGGCACCCATTGCCGAGGATAGATGATTTATTCGATCAGTTGGTGGGTGCTTCGGTTTTCTCGTAACTGGATTTAGCTACAGGGTTTCATCAGCTAAGGGTGGCTGAAGATAGCATCGATAAGACTGCCTTTAAAATTCCTGACGGTTTCTTTGAGTGGCTCGTCATGCCTTTTGGTTTGGCGAATGCACCTGCATACTTTGTTGACTTAATGAGTAGGGTGTTTAGGGAGTTTCTAAACAAGTTTGTGGTAGTTTTTGTAGGCGATATTCTGGTTTTTTCTAAAAATGAAGAAGGGCATGCCTTACATCTTAGGGAAGTCTTAAAGACCCTACGAGCGCATCAGCTAAAAGCTAAGTTCTCCAAGTGCCATTTTGGGAGAAACGACGTGAGGTTCTTAGGACACGTGGTCTCCAAGAAGGGATAACTGTGGATCCCGCCAAGGTGGTGGCAATCCAAGATTGGAAAACTCCTAAGAACGCAACAGAAGTAAGAAGCCTTTTAGGGCTGGCTGGCTATTATAGGAAGTTCATTAAGGACTTCATGAAGATATCAGTCCCTCTCATTCGATTAACAAAGAAGAATTTGACTTTTACTTGGGACGTTGACTGTGACAATGCTTTCCAACGTCTGAAGAGGGCTTTGACGACAGCTCTAGTTTTAGTTTTGCCAGACAGGAGTAAGACATTCACTGTATATATCGATGCTTGCGGGACAGGGCTTGGCGCAGTTTTAATGCAAGAGGGAAGGGTGATATGCTATGGTGGAAGATAGTTAAAAGCCCACGAGAAAAATTACCCTTCCCACGACTTAGAGTTGGCGGCCATAGTTTTTGCACTTAATTCATGGTGTCATTATTTTCTTGGAAAGTGGTTTGAGTTGTATATAGACCATAAGTCGCTAAAGTACTTATTCTCTCAAAAGGACCTAAACTGGAGGCAACAGAGATGGATGGAGTTTTTGGCATCCTACGATTTTGAGATCGCATATACCCCTGGCAAGGGTAACATTGTAGCCGACGCCTTAAGTAGAAAGAAGTTAACTTTAAGTCCTTTGTTCGTAAGCGGCAGAGTTTGGAGTATATGTATTCCTTTGACTTCAGATCCTCTGTCGATTATGTACCCGGATCATTGGCATCGTTAGAGGTGCAACCTACACTTTTGGGTCGAGTTGGAGAGGCACAGCGAAATGACCACAATTGGTTGAGATAGTAGGAGAGCTTATAGGAGGGGAGTCCTCGAGTCATCTTGATAGATACGCTATATATAAGAGAGGTTGGCTACACAGAGACGGAATACTTTGCGTACCACAAGACGAGAGTTTGAAAAAGGCAATTCTTGAAGACTCACATCGCTCTAAGATGACCATACTGTTGGATCTTGATTAACCCTAGAGGGGGGGGTGGGGGGTGAATAGGGTTTATCACAGTTTTTAACAGAATTAAAATTCTAACGAGATATATAATAATTAACACATCACAAAATATAGCGGAAACAGAACTGCAGAAAATAAATCACACACAGATATACCCAGCTTCGGCAAAACCCTGCCTAATACTGCATTTCTAAGGTTTCTACTAGGTGATAGAACAGCTCCCGCATACAAGACCATGTACACTCGCAAACCCTGCTTCTATTCTAACCCTACGCTCAAAACCCTAGACTGATCGATATCCCCTCGATCAGATTTCCCCTGATTACAACCCTGTAACCAGTAACCCAGATTTTACAGACTCTGCCAACTGCCAGTTAAACACCTAACTGGTTTTCCCTAGATTTTTACAGAATTCTAGAAATTGTTTTGACAGTTTACAAAAGAATTGAAAATACAAAATAAATAAAAAGAAAGCAAAGAAACCCCCTCTTTAATACAAACTAATCCCTTTTGACTTATGTTGGCTGCACATTTTCTTTATTTGTTCAGCCTGATCCTTTGCTTCTAAGGAAATGAACATGGAGGCTATGGGGAAAAAAGGAATTTTCGGGTTTCTTTGAAATCCTCCAACTCGAATCGATTGATTGATGTTCTAAAAGAAATAATCTACAAAGCTTCTTCAAATTTATGCTCCTGCTCGATTCACAGTCTTGGATTGCGATCAAAAACGTTTTGTGAGTTCTCTGAATTTGATTAGATTTTTGCTCTTGAAATTTTGGATTTTTTTTGATGCAAATTGCTGATGAGGATAGGTGTTAATATAGGATAATAGAATCCTTTTATTGCTCTGATTTCACTGAATGACTTGACTGATTTGCGTTGCGTGATTTCTTCCCTTTGGTGCCTTGATTGAATCGCCCTTGAAAATTTTCTGGAAACCTTTTTGAATTGTTGCCTTATAACACCTTTATAAAATAAAGAATAAAATCTTTGGCCCACTTGATATTATGCCATGAAATCATTTCTGGAAAATGAATAAAGCTTGCCAAAAAAGGTTTAAATGATATTTCTTGGAAATTCAACATTCTCTTTGCATGATAGCTGCTCTGCCTTTAAATGATTTATTGATTGAATAAGCATTGATAGCAATTTAGGAAAAATATATTTCATTAGCTGTCCCCTTAGAAAAAATTGCCAAACAAATACATATTGATTTGTTTTAAATCTGGAAACATATTGATGCTTTCCTCTTTTGACATCCTTGGCCTTGAAAACTTGCTGTGAACATGAATTGATGAATTCATTGATAAAATTCTTGAAACACAAAGATTTGATTGCGTAAATGTTTACTCTGAATTTCTGGAAGGCTCATTTATGTTCTTGGAAAGAAATTATTTATTACTTGCCAAACATGGTTTTGCTGAATTGTGTTTTTCCAAAAAAATTGATTCCTTGCCAACATTGACTCTTAAAAACAGTTACAGAAAATCATGAATGAATTTTTGGAGTGTCATAAAAGCTTGACAAATATATGCTTGCTTGCCAAACCTGATTCCTGTAATTTCTGGAAAGACATAATTTGAATTTCTAGAGGTCAGATAACACTTGCCACATTTAGTAGAATTTCAAAAACAAATGTTTGTGATTTCTTTACAAAAGCTCTTGCATGCACTTGCTCATGTATTATTCTTGTACATCTGGCACATTAATTCACACATGCTTGAGTTTTGCCATTTGTTTGTGAGATGAATTGCACTTGAACACTGAATGCTCATGTTGATCTATTGAACTGCTGTAGAACAATTGTTTTGCTGCCAATTTGGTTCTCTTCAATGTTGGCTTATGAACTTCAGTCATTTAACCTGTTGCAAAAACAAATTGAGTTTCTGAAAATAAATTGCCCCAAAAGAATGATTGTCTTGTCAAATATGAATTTAGATTTCTTGAATAAAATCTTAGCTCATTTATTTCCCACTGTATAATTGGAAACCATTGAATTCTGGAATATTTTAGCAAAGATCTCCTTGCTAAAAAACTGAACACCTCCCATATACGAGCAAATGCAATGCTTCAATCATGTTGCTTAAACTGGTTCATGAATGAATGAGAAAATGTATTCCTTCCATGATTGTTGCCGTGCTCTCTTTTGTTTTGACCTGGTCATACTGGTTATATACATTAACTTCATTTGCGTGTACCATTTGAAAATCTGAAACATTTTGCCATGCTCTTGAAACTTGCCATAATCAACACATAATCTGTGAAACATGAATTGATTTCTTGATTGATTCTTGGCACATTAAAAACTTGTTCATTAATATGGACATGTATAGACTGTAGCTCCACTGTGTCGCATACATGCTTGTTCCCATATGTCAATTTTTTATTTTTTTTTATTCAGCTGCCATGATGCTGAATTTGCTAGACCTGAACACTTGACATAAATCAGCACCATTTTCATTTCTATTGTAGTGTACTGTGTGTGTGTTTCATGTAACAGGTAATCAAATAATGTTGGACTGACAATGACTGGACTGACAGAACACAGAGACAGAAGATGACAGTGAAAGTATATTAGTGTGTGGAACAGTGAAACTGTAAATGAGCGTCTGAGTGTATGCTTGTATAATCGAGTGTCTGTAGAAAGGAGCTTTGTGTATACTAAAATTGATTGTACAATAATGAATATCAGTGAAATGTACAAATAGTGGAGTTTATATTTTTGTACTATTTAATTATTGAAATAAAATATTCTATTTAAATAAAATACAGTTGAATATTTGAATTCGTGTATAGTCGTATTCTATTTAAACATAAATATTATATTTCTATCTGAGATGTGATATAATAGTAACAAACACATTTAAAGTAAAATATACTTGTTTGTTATCATCAAACAAAAATCATATAATTGTGTATACAACTACGTTATATACAACAATCTCCCCCTTTTGATGATGACAAACAAATAAAAGATTTTGAATCCAACAAATGTGTTTTACAGAGAAAAATGAACTCCCCCTATTCATTAGCTCCTCCTACAACAGAAAACTACAGAGAATGAACTCCCCCTATTTATTAGCTCCCCAACAACAGAAAACTCCCCCTATAACTGTGCATGAGTGAATTGAACTGAATGATGATGAAAATTCAAAAGTAAAAATATTTATAAAATATTCACTCATAGATCAAAATCTCAATCCATTCTCCCCCTTTTGTTATCATCAAAAAGGATTCAGAATTTAAAACGTAGATAAATAATGACTAAACAATATAATTTCCGCTTAAGAGGAAGAACGGTCACCATTAATCTCAATCAGTCAAACAAAAATCATAATATTCTAAGAACATGTGGCATATTTCACATTGTAGAAAATGACGGATATACGATGAATTTTATATAAAATGGAGAGAGTTTGAAAAACAATTCATTTCCAATTATTTTCAAAGGATTTTTGTAAAAATAAAGCACAAAAAACAGTGATGGATTTGGACTATAATAAATAATTCAATTTAAGTGACAAACTCAAATAATCTCAAATCCCAATATCTATCAACCAACAAATCATAATACGTCATAAAATTTCAACATATTTCACAGAATAGAAGATGGATTGATAGGTTGACTTTTATACTCAGAGGAGAATTTCAAATTTATTTCTATTTTTAGCACTTTAATTCCTTTTTATTTATTTTTTATTTAAGAGCACACTGACCACGCATAACCAGAGCTTGGATTTTTAAATGGGATCAGTCGCAGCTTAAATTATAAGACGTTTCATAACCATGCATAACCAGAGCTTGGATTTTTAAATGAGGTTAGAGACACTCTTATATATTAATTATATTTATTATTTTCAGCTTCTAAATAGAAAAACTCCTCAGTATATATAAACCAGTATGAATGATAGAAATGCGGTAGGTACAGTGATGGACTGTGAAATAAATTTCTAAATTAATTATATTATGAAATATGATCAACTGTACCGAGATCGTTGAAAATTTTCAATCGTCACTGATTCTGAAAAATAACATAGTCCAAATTTTATCACAAATATTTTCACTATTTTTAAACACAAGATGATTTTTCCTCCTCTTTTTTTTTTTTTTTAAAAAACTCTCCACATTAATATAAAATCATGATGGATGGCTGACGGGTGATAGATAAAGGAGTTGGTCGTGAAATAATTGCCAGTTCAAAGATATTATAATAAACGTTCAACCATCATGAAAAAATTTAAATCAAATCCCCTCTTGTGTGAAATATACCGCAGTCACAATTTCATTACAATTTCAAATTCTGATAATATTTTTTGATGAATTATAAATATAGTTCAATTCGGATATTGATTTCAATTTCTGAATGAATAGTCAATAAATAATTTTAAAATTGAAAATCAATTACAAGAGGAAATTAAACAGATTTATACAAAAAAAATGAATCTATACATGGTGATAATTCAAAAAACAGATGAGTGAAAAAGCTGATACCAATTGTAGTCTCCTTTATCGAGGAATTTAATTACAACCTGATGGACTATCATGGACATCTCAGACCAAAGAAATTTAAACACAAACCCAGCCAGACAAATTTAGCACATTTATTTGTATAAGGCAAAAAAAATGTATGGATCTATACAAGGTGAAAATTTGAATCTCAGTACAGATGGGTGAGACAAATATAAGGCGCTTCTGATACCACTTGGTGTCTCTATTTACAAGGAATTTATTCACACCCTAGATATCTTAGATTTAAGAAATTTCAAAGACAAAGCCCAAACAAATTTGGCACAATTATCAGAGCAGCAGTCAGATTAAAGCAGGCAGTTATTTGAAGACAGTATCAGAGCAACACAGCAGAAACAATTTCAAATCAGACTTGTTAAGATGTTGATCACACAAGATGATTCATGATTCAATGATTAAAAAAATACCATTTATTTAAAATCATTTGATAATTATGAAAAGCTCTAGATTCAATGAATCAATCACACCAAATTATTAGTTTCAGATTTAAGATATGTGTGTGATTCAATAAATCAATGATTTCAAATGATTTTAAAACAAACAAATATTTAAATCAAATAATCTTGAAATAATAATGATTTTCAGAACCAAATTTTCAAAGAATTTTTCCAAAATATTTCAGACAAGCCCAAAAAAATATTTACATCAGGTTTGATAGATATTCATGATCCAAAATAATTTATTTGAAATCACTTGAATTAATGTCAGGTTTTGAAATATAATAAATCAGTCACACAAGATTGATAATTTAAAATTTAGGAGGTGTGTGTGATTCAAAATATCAAGGATTTCAAATGATTTCGAACAAGCAAATTTCAACCATAATAATCATGAATAAAGATGAATTTCAGGATGTATTACTGATTCAAGATAGATCAACATATTAAAGCCAATCTGAAATTTAATGAAATTATCACGACTGAGAAGTAGTAGTGTGTTGTAATGAGTATAATATTTTAAGCTTTTCTAAAATAAATTAGAAGAAACTCAAAACAGCAGAGGTGAGTGCAACTTCGTCAAATTTTTCAGATCTTCAAAAAATTTAGAATTCTAATTAACAGTGTTCAAGATATGGCACGAATACATCAACACTGTTATGAATTCAGAAATAAAAATATAATTCAAAACAATTGCAAATATTTACAAGATTAAGTACAAGATCTGGAAATAATTAAAAACATTAGAGTTCTAATTAAAAACATTAAAGTTCTATACACGCAAAAAAAATTTCCAGAATATCATGAATACTGCAATTCAAGGAGCACAAAAAATATGGCAATGATAAATCAAATTAGAATAGACAGAAGAAAGAGATAGAAGGGAGAAGAAGAAGAAATAAACAAAAGAAGAAGAATCAAACCAGAAAAATATTTGTAGAGGTGAGTTTAGAGATCATACCAGAATCCAGTGTAAATCAGAATCTATAACTCAACAGATTTTGGCTGAAGGAACTGTAAATGATACAGAAGTATAAATCAGCTTGATTTCAAATTTCTTTTCAGCACAGTAGTTCCTCAGCCACCCTTCTTCGGTACCCAACAGTTGAGAGGATTGAGTGGTCTAACAAAATTAGAAAAACCACTCGCAGTTTTATTAACATCTTTCGGTACCCAGACTTGCTTGTATAACAATCCATCTGAATTTACCTTTGTTTCCTTTGGAACCCATATCTGTTTGAATTTAACGAGGTTTGTTTTATCTCTTTTTGGGATCCAGGATTGTTTAGATGAATTATTACAAAACAAATTCAAATTTGGCTTTTGATTCAAAAATCCTTTGGAATTAACAAAGTTCAAATTTTCAAGACGATTCTTTTCAAAGAAAGTTGAAGAATTTTTAAAATCGTTTGAGCTTCTCCTTTCAGAAAACTCAGATTTCCCAAAACCAAGTCCACTTCTATTTCCCAATGAAAATTGACTTTTTAACAACATATTTAAAGATTTCTCACCATTTGAAAATTTTGCCAGGGTTGTTTCAAGTTGTTGAATTTTAGTTTTAAGATCACCATTTTCTTTCAATAAATCTGAACAATTATTTTCAGCGATCTTACATCTTTCAAAATTAGATTTCAAAACCAAATTTTCATCTTTAAGCAGATTAATTTTGGTTTGGGACTCAGCAATCTCAGATTCAAAAAGTTTTTGTTTTTCAAAACCAAATTTCTTGGATTTTTCAATCTCGTTTTCCAGTTCTTTCAAAATCAAATCGGATTTCAACAAATTCTCCTTTTCAGCAATTTCAAATTTGGAATATATGTCAATCATAAAACTTTCAAATTCCTTTTGCAAAAAATTATTCAAATTTGATAACTCAGTCTTGTTCTCATTTAAGATTAAAATTTCATTTTCAAACTTTTGAATATTTTTATTGAGATGAACAAAATTGGTTTTCAATTTCAAACAATTTTTGCAAACTGAATTTGAAGAATTTATAAAACATTCAAGCTGTGATTCCAAATCATCAATTTTGCTGGTCAACTCAGAATTTCTAGATTTCAGAGATTTGTTTTTAGATTTGAGTTTATCAACAGATTTAGTTAAATCAACACACATATAAACCAAATCCTCGTATGAGAAATTTTCAACTTCAGCATCTGTTGATTCTCCATCATCTGATCCTTCTGAATTTTCATTTGTAAATCCTGTTAAATAGAATTTTGAATCTTAGTTGACTTTCTCGGGTTTTGAGCTACCGTTGTCAGATCTTCCATACTTCGTACTGAGAGTATCCCAGATTTCCTGTGCAGATAAACAATGGCCGATAAGATTAAACTGTTCAGTACCAAGATAGTCAAATATAATTTTCATAGCACGAGTATTGTAATTAATTTCTATACTATCAAATCCATTAATTACTACATCCCAATATTTAATATTAACAGATTTTAAATAAAATTCCATTTTGGATTTCCAGTTTAAAAAATCTGTTCCATTAAAAATAGTTGGAGATGAACTGGACTGACTCTCTATCGACTGACAACTAGAAATCACCATCACTCTAGAGTTAACAGAATACCTGCTCTGATACCACTTGTTGGATCTTGATTAACCCTAGAGGGGGTGAATAGGGTTTATCACAGTTTTTAACAGAATTAAAATTCTAACGAGATATATAATAATTAACACATCACAGAATATAGCGAAAACAGAACTGCAGAAAATAAATCACACACAGATATACCCAGCTTCGGCAAAACCCTTCCTACTGCTGCATTTCTAAGGTTTCTACTAGGTGATAGAACAACTCCCGCATACAAGACCATGTACACTCGCAAACCCTGCTCCTATTCTAACCCTATGCTCAAAACCCTAGACTGATCGATATCCCCTCGATCAGATTTCCCCTGATTACAACCCTGTAATCAGTAACCCAGATTTTACAGACTCTGCCAACTGCCAGTTAAGCACCTAACTGGTTTTCCCTAGATTTTTACAGAATTCTAGAAACTGTTTTGACAGTTTACAAAAGAATTGAAAATACAAAATAAATAAAAAGAAAGCAAAGAAACCCCCTCTTTAATACAAACTAATCCCTTTTGACTTATGTTGGCTGCACATTTTCTTTATTTGTTCAGCCTGATCCTTTGCTTCTAAGGAAATGAACATGGAGGCTATGGGGAAAAAGGAATTTTCGGGTTTCGTTGAAATCCTCCAACTCGAATCGAGTGATTGATGTTCTGAAAGAAATAATCTCCAAAGCTTCTTCAAATTTATGCTCCTGCTCGATTCACAGTCTTGGATTGTGATCAAAAACGTTTTGTGAGTTCTCTGAATTTGATTAGATTTTTGCTCTTGAAATTTTGGAATTTTTTTGATGCAAATTGCTGATGATGATAGGTGTTAATATAGGATGATAGAATCCTTTTATTGCTCTGATTTCACTGAATGACTTGACTGATTTGCGTTGCTTGATTTCTTCCCTTTGTTGCCTTGATTGAATTGCCCTTGAAAATTTTCTGGAAACCTTTTTGAATTGTTGCCTTATAACACCTTTGTAAAATAAAGAAATAAAATCTTTGGCCCACTTGATATTATGCCATGAAATCATTTCTGGAAAATGAATAAAGCTTGCCAAAAAAAGGTTTAAATGATATTTCTTGGAAATTCAACATTCTCTTTGCATGATAGCTGCTCTGCCTTTAAATGATTTATTGATTGAATCAACATTGATAGCAATTCAGGGAAAATATATTTCATTACCTGTCCCCTTAGAAAAAATTGCCAAACAAATACATATTGATTTGTTTTAAATCTGGAAACATATTGATGCTTTCCTCTTTTGACATCCTTGGCCTTGAAAACTTGTTGTGAACATGAATTGATGAATTCATTGATATAATTCTTGAAACACAAAGATTTGATTGCATAAATGTTTACTCTGAATTTCTGGAAAGCTGATTTATGTTCTTGGAAAGAAATTATTTATTACTTGCCAAACATGGTTTTGCTGAATTGTGTTTTTCCAAAAAAATTGATTCCTTGCCAACATTGACTCTTAAAAACAGTTACAGAAAATCATGAATGAATTTTTGGAGTGTCATAAAAGCTTGACAAATATATGCTTGCTTGCCAAACCTGATTCCTGTAATTTCTGGAAAGACATAATTTGAATTTCTAGAGGACAGATAACACTTGCCACATTTAGTAGAATTTCAAAAAGAAATGTTTGTGATTTCTTTCCAAAAGCTCTTGCATGCACTTGCTCATGTATTATTCTTGTACATCTGGCACATTAATTCACACATGCTTGAGTCTTGCCATTTGTTTGTGAGATGAATTGCACTTGAACACTGAATGCTCATGTTGATCTATTGAACTGCAGTAGAATAATTATTTTGCTGCCAATTTGGTTCTCTTCAATGTTGGCTTATGAACTTCAGTCATTTAACCTGTTGCCAAAAACAAATTGAGTTTCTGAAAATAAATTGCCCCAAAAGAATGATTGCCTTGTCAAATGTGAATTTAGATTTCTTGAATAAAATCTTAGCACATTTATTTCCCACTGTATAATTGGAAACCATTGAATTCTGGAATATTTTAGCTAAGATCTCCTTGCTAAAAAACTGAACACCTCCCATATACGAGCAAATGCAATGCTTCAATCATGTTGCTTATCTATTCCTTCCATGATTGTTGCCGTGCTCTCTTTTGTTTTGACCTGGTCATACTGGTTATATACATTAACTTCATTTGCATGTACCATTTGAAAATCTAAAACATTTTGCCATGCTCTTGAAACTTGCCATAATCAACACATAATCTGTGAAACATGAATTGATTTCTTGATTGATTCTTGGCACATTAAGAACTTGTTCATTAATATGGACATGTATAGACTGTAGCTCCACTGTGTCGCATACATGCTTGTTCCCATATGTCAATTTTTTTTATTTAGCTGCCATGATGCTGAGTTTGCTAGACCTAAACACTTGACATAAATCAGCACCATATTCATTTCTATTGCAGTGTACTGTATGTGTGTTTCATGTGACAGGTAAGCAGATAATGATTGGACTGACAGAACACAGAGACAGAAGATGACAGTGAAAGTATATTAGTGTGTGTAACAGTGAAACTGTAAATGAGCGTCTGAGTGTATGCTTGTATAATCGAGTGTCTGTAGAAAGGAGCTTTGTGTATACTAAAATTGATTGTACAATAATGAATATCAGTGAAATGTACAAATAGTGGAGTTTATATTTTTGTACTGTTTAATTATTGAAATAAAATATTCTATTTAAATAAAATACAGTTGAATATTTGAATTCGTGTATAGTCGTATTCTATTTAAACATAAATATTATATTTCTATATGAGATGTGATATAATAGTAACAAACACATTTAAAGTAAAATATACTTGTTTGTTATCATCAAACAAAAATCATATAATTGTGTATACAACTACGTTATATACAACACATACATCCTGGTGGTGATAAGATGTATAGGGATATGAAGCGAGTTTTCTTTTGGGCCGGAATGAAGAAGGACGTGGCCCAGTTCATTGCTAGATGCTTCGTGTGCCAACAAGTCAAGGCGGAGAAAAAGAAGCCTGGAGGTTTGCTCCATCCCTTAGAGATTCCGCTTTGGAAATGGGAAAGTGTTTCCATGGATTTTGTAGATGGGTTACCAAGATTAAGGAAGGGTAATACGGGGATTTGGGTAATTGTAGATAGACTTACCAAAAGTGCCCATTTTATTCCCGTTAAAAGTAGAAGGACCGCTGCGTGGTTAGCATCTGTTTACCTTCGAGTGATAGTTCATTTGCACGGCATACCCTCTAGCATTGTGAGCGATAGAGATCCCATTTTCACAAGCGAATTTTGGAAAAGCTTAGAAAAGGTGGTTGGAACGCAATTATGCTTAAGTACCACTTATCACCCTCAGACGAACGGCCAGACCGAGAGAGTAAGTTGGGTTCTAGAAGACCTTCTGAGACTATGCATCCTAGACTTTGGAGGAACATGGGAAGAAAACCTTCCACTAGTAGAGTTCACCTATAATAATAGTTTTCAGGCTAGCATTGGCATGACACCTTTTGAGGCTCTTTATGGACGACTGTGCCGATCACCTACATATTGGTGAGAATCCACTGAGAAGGTTTTGCTTGGACCTGACATGATTAGGGAGACTTCGGAGACAATAGACCTGATTCGACGGCGAATGAAGACGGCGCAGGACCGACAGAAGTCATATGCTGATAGGAGACGAACCGATCTTGACTTCAATATTGGGGACATGGTTTTTGTTAAGATGTCATTGTTAAGAAACGTAGTCCGTTTTTGATCAGAAGGGAAGTTGGCACTGAGGTTCGTAGGACCCTTTCCAGTTACAGAGAGGATCAGACGGATGGTGTATAGAGTAAAGTTACCAGAGAAGCTCAATGGAGTTCATGATGTGTTTCACGTTTCGCATTTGCATAAGTGTTTACACAATACGACGGAAGTGGTAGAGCCGAGCATGCCCGAAGAAGTGGAAGTAGAGCGCATTGCCACGATCAGACGAGCTCCTACACGCATTCTTGGATCGGAGGTCAAAAATCTTCGCAACAAAGAGGTCAAGTTGGTCAAAGCGTAATAGGGAGATGATCAAAGAGACGCGACTTGGGAGACAGAAGACAAAATGCATACGCTGTACCCTTTCCTTTTTGAGGGTATGTTTTAATTTCTCCTTTTTCTACCGCTTTGTTGACACTTATCCTATCTTTTAGTATTATCTTTGCGATGACATCTTCGATCTTTAGTTAGGAAGAACCCTATGGTTGCAAACATGTGTTTGAGACATGTTATGTTTGGTGGATGCAAATGGATGCAAGTGGTTGCTAGTGATTGCTCGTGGATGCATGTACACACACATTAGGCACTAGATCGGCTCAATCACCTTCATGTTGCACATAAATGCATGTGCATATCTAAATTAATGGATGTATAATGGTTGTGTTATCATATGGATGCTGCATTTTGATGAATGGTTGTGCACACATGTAGAAATAATATGTATCGATAGGATTCTTTCGGATACATAATGGACGCATGTCACTATCATGATTTGCATTAAGGAGGTCAACTGAATCAGTGGACCGCCTGATTTTGCATTAGATAAGGAACATATACACATATTTTTGCGTAAGTTCATATAGCATTAGACATTCTTTAAGGACAATGGATGCTTGTGGATGATAGTTGAGTAGATGGATGATTGGTTGGTAGGATACATTCTTCTTAACTTAGAGATTTCAGGGACGAAATCCTTTAAGGAGGGGAGAATGTAACACCCCATAATTTTATAACATTAAAATTCACAAATTAAAGTATACATAATTTTTAGAAGAAGAATTAAGTGAAATGGGTTGCGCTATTATGTTCGTCTCAAAATTTTGGGTCAAGATAGACATTTGGTTTGCATAAAACGGATGACTTATGAAAAAATTATTAATCCTTGAAGTTTGTATGCATATGGGAGAAATGTATATATATATATATATAAAATAAATAAAAAAATATTCAAAAAAAATTCAAATCAGCAAATCGAGAGGGGGAATAGCCAAACCGCACCATTTTTGGAGTCGACCCGAGCCTTGCTGGGTCGACTAGGGGTTGATCCAGGGTGTTTGGCTGTCAACCCGTGGCCCGATTCGCCCTAAGGGCTGATGTGGCATCTGAGTGGTCCTGATGGTTCTGGTTATCCCTAGGTTAATCCGACGGCTCTTATTAAATTAAACTTCTATATAAACATTCCTAAACCCCTAACCCTAATCACATTAACTCATAACAAGAGTCGCCATGCCGTCAATGGAGAACCTAGAGTAGCCGCCATACACTTTCAACCCTAAAGCAAGATAAAAGCTTGAATCAAAATCAAATCAAATCAAAATAATGATTAGTCTACATCAAAGGCGAGCAATTCCATTTCAGAATACAGTTCCCAGAAAGACAAGACTATTCTTTTTAATTGTGAGTATGATAGCTTTCACAAATTAATTAATTAATTTAATTATGATAAGATATAATTGGGATTATGAGAATATGATCTTGAATCATGTGATGTAAATATATGTATGTTTGTGGTGTTGAATCATATGTTAGTCTTATGCATGTTGGATCATATGTTAGTTCTTATGTGAATCTTATGCAAGCTGAATCATATATCTTATGCAAGTTTGTGATGATTGGATCATATATTCATGTATGAATCTTATGCAAGTTTGGGTTGTTAAAATATATGTGAGACATGTATATGCATATGCTAGTTTATGTGACATTAACCTTTATGTCTAGATCCATATACAAGTTTACATCTTTATGTTTAGACACATATGCAAGTTTACATCTTTATGTTTAGATCTATATGCAAGTTTACATCTTTTTGTTTAGATCTATATGCAAGTTTACATCTTTATGTTTAGATCCATATGCAAGTTCACACCTTTATGTTTGGATCTATAGCAGTACATAAGTTATGCAAGTTTATGCCCATTAAATATGCTAGTTTTCTATCATATGCTAGTTGAAATGAAATTCATATGCAAGTTATGGGCTATGTAATCTTATGTCATGATCCATAGATCTATTTTATGTGTTATGTGATGTTGATTTTCTTTTTATAAGTTAGACTATTTGCGAGACTAACATATAGCGTGGGGATGATGGGATAATACAGAATATACATAAATTGTGAATTGGCATAAAATGGCCTTAAAAGGCATATAATTAATTTGAGACATTAATTGGCATAATTGGTATTTATGGACATAATTTAAGAGACAATTATTGACATAAATAAATTTGGAATTTATTGACAAATTTGAATAGGGATATTAATCCAATTTGGGGTTAAATAAAGATGTGTGATAATTAACCGCCTAAGACATGAGGTTAGATTCTTTTGTGGTGTAAGACTGCCCAGACCCCGCCTGGCAAATCCAGTAGCCACAAATGCCAATCTAATGTAAGAGGTCAAAGGCACAAATTAAATGCGTAACAATTGTAAAGACACAAGGTTAGGCTCGTTTGCGGTATAAGACTGCCCGGACCCGCCCGGCAAATTCAGCAACGCAAATGTTAGCCTAATGTGGGAGGTCTTTACAAGGTTACGATTCTAATGAATTAAGTAACACTTAACCAGATAATCATGTGGTGGGACATGGGGGGTTAAGTGGGTGCCTTGGGTGGCATGTGAAATTAAGTGGGTGCCTTGGGTGGCATGTGAAATATGATTAGATGCACTTAACCAAGATTGAAACATGTAAGAAGACATGAATAAGAATGGGGTTAAGTGGGGAAACCTTAATAGGGACCAAGCATAGGTGGAAGGCTTGTGTCAAGCATGGGGCCCTTTTCAAACCAGTAACCCATTAAGTATCTTTGTGAGCTTGATCCAAGTCGAGGACGGGACACGCTTACTAGATTTGATTGTAAGAGGTCAAACGGGTTAGCGGTGGCAACGCAAGTCCATTGGGGTCATGTGCGTGCGTGGGCCCGTGCTGGTAGGTAAGACGTTGTTGCATCGTGTAGATATAAGCCGTGCATCTTTGGTGGTATTGGGTTGCCACTTTGGGAAGTGATACATCCCACTGTTGGACCAACACGGGTATCTACGAATTAGGGAGACGGTCGAATGTGGGTAGTGGGTACAACTAGTGGAGATAGGGGCAGACGACACCTATGAAGGCAGCTAGGGGTACACGAAACTACCATTATCATTATTAAGTTCTATAGGCGGGATCAACTTTTAGGGTGACTAGTGGTGGTGCAGTATAGTAATTATCCTGTAGTGATTAGGAATGAGATTAACGCCAGAATATTCCTCTTATATGCTTTGTCATGCCCACTTGTTTTATGGTCATATCTTGTCTTACCAGTTTATGCCTTATCCTAGTTACTTTAATAATTATATTGTTAAAGTTATTATACTCGCCAGACTTTATGTCTGAACCCCTTGTTTTCGTTTCTTTTCTTCCTTTCCCCTCCCCCAGGTTCTTAGGGTGGGACTAGTACTAGTGGAGCTTGATCTCGGATCTCTTTCTCTCTCTTTTGGAAGTGCTTGGATTGCTGAAAGTAAAGTTCAGCTCATCTCTTTTATGGCTACTTTTGTTGGGGTTTATGCTTATTATTTTATGTACTCTGAAACAATTTATCAAGATGGATATTAAGTGTATTTGGTTTATGAAGTTGTTGTAATCAAACTATTTCTCCGCTGCAATAAAAGTTGTTTTAAAATTTTCAAGTACCATTATTTATATCTGTCTTGTTATATTCCGTTCTATATACTAAATACGCTCCATGGAAGTTAATGCATTCCCTTTGTGAGTGACATTAATGGAAGTGGGGTGTTACAGTGGCAGCATCCGTTTGAGTGAGGTAGAGTCAGAGGTTCGGTGCGCAATCACCTAGAGTAGCAGCGGTGAACGATGGCAAAATGGTAAGGGAGAAACGCGATTTGGGATTTTCGATTTGGATTTTTCTTCACCGTGAATTTAAGAGAAAAGGGGAATATATAGGAATTATTTTACTTATCCTTTTTTCCTTTCTATAAAATTGCGTTGTACTGAGGAAATAAAAGAGGAGGAAGCGTACATGATAGATAAAACGCAACAACATGGATGCAAATCAGGAAGAAAATGCCACTTGTTGGTTTCATATTATGCATTTAAAACAAGTGTCCATCAATGTGTATTTAATTACAATTTATATTTACTTAATTTTTACTATCTTTGAAATTAAAATTTTCCTTTCTTTTTTTCACATAAATCCAAAATTTACTTAATTAAGAATTCAATTTTTTTTCATGTCTATTTATAAGCATCAAATGGTAGAATATAAAGGAGATGTGTTATATATTTACAAACTATTATTTGTTCGTTTTTATTTCGCGCGTTGAATTGAATTTTAAGATTTAGAATCACAGATGATTGAATTTTAGAAACAAAAAGTGGCACTCTATTTAGACCGTCGTCTAGTATTTTTAAGTAAAATTCGCTTGAATTCATACGACGTTGCATTTCGTAACTATTTATTAACCGTCTAACTACTTTGACATGCACACAACAAACATGTTTATTTCTCTACGAAATTAGTCTTCTTTCTATGTCCAACTAGAAGCATCCCAATTATTAAATTTCACCATTTAATTTACATCATAAAATTTTGATGTTATTAGCGACATATCGGTTGCTGTTACCGCAACCAATTGTATAAACTGATCTAAATAGAGAGAGCAAACTAGGATGCTTTCAATATAGAATTATTTAGATTACATTTGAATAATATTCCATTTAAGAATTAACCTTTTTTTTATTTAACTAGTCGATTTCGTGTATGTTTCAATATATATAATTCTAAATTAGTTATCGTTTGTAAAATGCTATATTTCAACACAACATACACGTTCAAGTTACATTTCGAATTCAAATTCATACCTTACAACCTAATTCAAGTTTTCTAATTCAAATTTTAATTACCTTCGCAATTGAAGACATCCAAATTATTCAGTCGTTACATTCTCCACCATTCAACGCTTTTCGTCCTTGAAAAGGAAATGTCGTATAAAATCATACCTAAAAATGTAACTATACCAAAATTTCTAAGCCTTTCAATTAGCTTAAAGCTTATTAGAAGGAAAACAAGTTATAGAAATTTTAAAACTCAAATTTTTTCGAACTCCCGGATTTACGGAAAATTTTGGCAGCATCTCCCTTGCACGGTTCGATCGGGAAAAATTTCCCGTACACAAAAACAATAAAAACACAAAATATACATCTCATCTATATGATGAGGCATCCCTAAACAGGGGAAACAAACACAAAACCCCAAGTATGGTATTAAATCTGAGATACATACCTTATGTTGCGTTTTAAAGTGTGTAAGCTTATTATTTATAGCATTTGGAGCAAAAGCGAGCTTTCTAAGCAAAGCATGCCCTTTGCAACCTACTAAAACACTAGAAAATGCATGAAACAAGTATATATAAAGCAATGATAATATATATAACATATATACCGTAAAAATAAATTTATGTAACAATAGAATACATATTTCAACAATATGTAAATGGTTCCAATGCAAGTTCCTTCCATTACATACAATTTATTTGACATTAGAGCTATGCTTAGTTTACTACATTTGTTTCTCATTTCAATTCATATACATGTTCATTTTTTAATTAATATACGTTACCCTTTACATGCAATTCGTTCACTTTCATTTCTTTCTTCTTTTCCACTCATGTCGTCATTATTCAACTCAATTTTTTTCTATTTGTTTGTTCCAGTAACAACTAATATATAATTCAAATGATTCACAAAATCTATGCTTCTTTTGAATGTATGTTTGGTAATTTATTCTCATTTCGACTTATGTACTCATTTATTTATTTTATTCATCTTACGCTTGCATTCAACTTATTTCCTTTCCGTCATTGTACTTCCTTTATTAGTTTTTCTATTGATTCATTGTTTGATAACAACAAATCTTTAATTTAAATGATTCACTGAACCTGTGATAACCCCAAACTCCCGTAGTACGAAAGCAAGAATAATCATTGGAATATAATACATAAACAATAACAGCAGAACATAAATATAGAATTACAGTAGAAAATGTACATCAAATTACACTAGGAATAATATATCATTAGAGTTACACAGCATAATAGGATCGTACTTAGTACATAATACAGTTTTCAACTTAATATAAAATGTCTGTAGCGGAATCAAACAGAATATACTAAATGAAATTTGAATAGCATAATAGAAGTGATAGGATCCATCTTCAGCTCCATAGCTATCCAGAATGAATTTGCTAAAAACCTGTATACAAGACCGCACGTGTGGAAAAGACGACACCCGAGTTCGCAAAGTGAAACAAACTACGAGACAGTTATGGGACTAGTATGGGAAATCAAATTAACCTATTTAATAATAAGGCTAATCACAAGACCATGTCGCTAACGCGGAGCGGGTTTACTCCATTGGATTGCCAGTGCATAAATAAAGTAAATCGTTAAACAACGCAATCCTTTTTAGAAAAATGAAACCATTATAAGACTCAACTCCCATCACACAATGCAACGCAAACCGGAGGATAGAGTTTTACCTTATAATGGTCAAAAATGCTTGATACGATAAAAACAGATTTGATATTATTATTAGTGTGTATATGTTTCAAAAACTTTCAATCATAATATATCAATCATAGACGACATAACTACCATATACTATGTCACCATACTAGTAATACAATCAAAACCGTATGGTGTCGTACTGGAAATTGGATTTCCATTATGAACCAAGGCAAGGTGTAATAACCCGGAAATCAGGGCCAATTTAAAATTTTTATTTTGGCAAGTTTAGTGAATTTAGAATATTTAAAATGATTATTTTGAATAATATCGACGAGAAATTTACTTTGAATAGAATTAGAACGTATATATTTATATACGTCATCATTATAATATAAATATTTATTTATAATTATAAAAAGAATTGAAAATGGCGCGGTAGTTCGATAATTCGATTTCTAAATTCAAATGAATGTACAGGATTCAAAATAAACCGGATTTTAGTAAAACCAAAAATATTTGAATCTAATTGAGAATATCTTTCCAACGAATCCGAAAAATTGAAACTTCATAGCGGGAATCAAAAGATATGTCCAGTTGAAAATTTAGAGTAGTCGCTATGGAATTCTGGCCCTTAAAAACGGAAATTTTGCAGACGACCATGGTTTTCGACGAAAACACTTTTGTTGGAACCGGAATGTCAAGTTATTATTAGGTTTCAAATCTCGTAATTTTTCGAATCAATATGTTAGCGTGGCAAAGGAAAACGGATTTGACCAGTTTTAGTTGATTTTAATCGAGTGGAAATTGGCCATTTTTCAAACGGTCTCAGAATTCGATGAAACTGGCTTTGTTAGGACCGTATCGTCAATAAGAAGCTAGGAAATATTTTTCGGGAATTTTTAGAGTCCGTATGTAGTCCCGATAAATTGAAATTCACGTTCAAATTCAATATATAGAGTTAGATTTGGATTTTGATGAAAACTGATCGAAACGATCGAATCAGCCTATGATACATATCCCATCGTGTTCGGAATGGGGGTAATTAGCTAAGGACGACAGTCGGTGGGCTTGATTTCGAGGTCGAAATAAAAAGGTGCTTTTTGGATATAAATTAATAATTAAATAATTTATATATTTTCATTATAGCCCCTCCATCTCCCTTTCTTCTTTCAATTCGAATCGATTCACAATAAAAAAAGAAAAAAGAAAAGGGCGCTTGTGCCCTAGCCAACCCGCCGCCGCCTCCCTTGGCGTGCGCCTCCCCTCTCTTCCCCCAGCCCCTCCTTCTCCTCCGTTCTCCTGCTCCTCCTCCAATTGATAGAGCCCGCAACCCAAACCCACCGAGAAAGCCGTCGCACCCCCTCAGCCACCAACGGCGCGCCCAGGCCCCACCTCCAGGCCACCGCGCCATACCACCCGCGATCCCCCTCCTCCCTTGAACACGCCGCCGAGACACCCCCTCTCTCCAGTGACACTGTAAGTTTTTTTCTTTTATTTATTTCTTTTATTTTTTGTTGTTTAATGATTTTCATTTTATATGTATATAAATTATAGTATAAACTCAGTTTTATATATAAAAAACATTAATTTTAAAAATAAGTTTGTATATGAATAACATAGGAAAGATTAGATTTTTATCATTAAAAAGATTCGATTTTTAATTGAGAAAAGATGGGATTTTTATTGATGAAAGCTATGATTTTTAGCAAGTGGAAGATTAGATCTTTGTTTAGGAGAAAAGATTTGATTTTTATATTCGATAAAGATATAATTTTTATGAAGTAATAGCGAATATAAAAATATGATTTTTATATAGTAGAGATAATAAAAATTTGATTTTTATATTATAGAAAGGTTAAAAATATAATTTTTATAGCATCAAAAAAAAAATATAATTTTTATATCATAGAAGAATAGAAAAAAAATGATTTTTTTGGTTGTGGAGTAATAAAAATGTAATTTTTGTTATATTACTAGTGAGAAGAAAATAGAATTTTTATCTATATAGTAGAGTTATAAAAATGCGATTTTTATCCATAGGGGGCGATTATAAAAAGGTGATTTTTATATAAATAGCAACAATATAAAAATGTGATTTTTATATATGTAGTGGCTACGGACAATGAAATTGACGAAAGCGAGATCGGTGAAGATTTTCTACATAGGAAGAGTCGCGGCGTTTGGTTTAGCATATCGGTGAGAACTCCTCACCTTTAAATTTATTTTTAGTTAAAATATATACTAGGATGCAGATGGTGTTTAGTAGCATCCGACACCCGTCGTCCACAGACCATGGACGGCTTGTATGTTTGTTTGATTTTGATGTGTAGTTGATTGTGTGATGTGATGTGAAATGAAATAAAATAATTATATAGTTAAAATATTTTATAGTTGAAAATAGAATTTTTAACGTGTATTTAAAAGGAAATAATATAAACAAATCGGACGATTTGTTTATATACACACATTTGACTGATATTGATTGGGACGATAAATTTTACACATCGCCCAACTGCACAAATAAAATCTGTGTTTGATTATTTGAAACCCCACGTGGGTATTAGGATGATATATGACATACACTAATCCCAATAATTAGTTGTATGTCGACTGATTGATTGATAGACTGTTATGGCGTTAAATATTTATGTTTGATGCTTATACAGTATAGAATGCACTTTGGATGATGGTTGATTATTTGTCATTGTTGATATATACATTCGTTGTATGGAAATCCATAGAAATAAAATCTATGGTAATTGATTGGGCCTCATTCCAGTTTTGGAAATAGAATATTTGAAGAGAAATATTTGAATAAAATATTTGAGACGAAATATTTGAATAGAATATTTGAAATAGAAATATATAAAGCCGTGTTGATTAGATATGCACTATTTTGACGCGAATGATATTTATATTGATTATATTCATTTTTATAATGAATATTGAAAAGTGATTTCAAAATCGAATATTTTGAAATGAAATTGAATTGAAACGAATTAGAATTCGAATTGAATTGGAAATAAAATAAATTCGAATAGAACTGAAATTGAATGGAAATCAATTTGAAATGTATTCGAATTGGAAATGAATTCGAATTGAAATTGAATTGAATTGAAAACAAACTGAAATTGGATTAAAAATCGATTTGAATTGAAATCAATCTGAAATGAATTTGAAAAGAATTTATAAGGGAAAATTCAAATTTGATTTGAATTTGATTTGAATTTGAAATGAAGTTGAAATCGTTTCGAAAACAAATTTAAAACGATTTATAAAATACGTTTTAAAAGGTAATCGACAAAATATATAATATATATATTATATAATGGCCTTAATAGAACGCGTCGCGCCGCGGTAGTTTGCGAATTTCGACCCTTGACTTTGAATGGATATTGCGGGAGATCCGACCATCGGATTCTCCTAAAAACAGAACCGTTGGGTTCGTATCGAAAAGAGCTTTCTAACGAATATCAGATATTTGAAATCTAATGGTTGGATTAGGAATTATGTCCAAATCAAATTTGAAAAAGGTTGCTGTAAGTGCAGTTCGATGGCCGTTGATGGAAATCGACTGTACAGGCCTTGATAAAATTATTAAAAATAGTAATAATTTGTGTAAAATCATAAGAAATGATTTGGGAAGAATTGGGATGAAAAATTCCATATTTGAAAAGATAAAAATAGATTTTTATCGAAATGAACTAGTTTTGAACTAGAATTATAATTCTATTTTTTTTTTAAAATAAATAAAGTGGATTTGAAAGGGTTTTGAAAATAACCAAAATTTCCAATGATTGAAGTGGAAATGGATTTGAATCGAAGTTATCTTTGGAATATTTCGATGTTGGATTTCGGGATGATACAGATATCGTTATGGGAATTTGAAAGATATAATTATATCGTTATTTCGAATACGATATTTGTTGGTCGTAGAATTTGATACTGAATATAAGCCGATATATTTTCTATTCAGAGCCTTGTATTTAATATCAAATGTGATTTGGGTTTGCCATGAATGGTGTCTTCATTAACACTGTTCATAAACCCAGTTGAGAAAAAGATTAAATCTTTTTATTTAGATTTAATGAAGTGTACCAATTAAATGGTATTTAATTGAAATTGAATTTGAATTGATTTTTGGGTTTATCGTGAACGATGTTTTAAATAACACTTGTTCTTTATCCTGATAATGAATTGAATGTGATTTTGGGTTTATAGTGAACCGTGTTTTAAATGACATTGGTTCTTTAACCCAGTTAAAGACAGAATATTGATTTCTGTAAAGTTTAAAAATAAGCGAGGTTTTAATGAATCTTTAATTAGATTGAAATGGTCGAGAATGGAGTATCACCAAGTTTGCTCCAAGCGATAGTTGAATCTTTAACTAGATTTGAAAGTGAAATGGCAATTGAATTTACCGATAACACCATGGTGTTTGATATGAAGTATGACCAGTTTACTTCATGGGATGAATGGGTTGTGATTGGGAAATAAAATAAATGATTACTTCGGTGTGGTTCACTAATCCCGACTAGTTTGGATTGATATTCAAAAGAAGATTAAAGAATAAATTTAAAGAATTTATCTTTGATAAAATTAATGGGAACCTTTCTCAAAATGTAAGAATATTTGAATAAAAGAATATTCTGAATTGGAATGAGGCGTACGTTGTATTTGTGTAACACTTATTTATTACGTACGCGAGTTATTCAGAAAGACCGGGTTTATCCCATTCTGAATAACTCATTCGACGTGGTGTCAAAGATGAAGACGGTGGTCGAAGACTGGAGGTCTTCACATCGTTTGGGTGATTACCGATGATCTTGATTGGGCTGTACACCCAAGAGGAGGGAATCAGTTGGTGATCGTCCAGACGTACTTGGAGATCGATGGATATGCAGGATACTAGGTGCCTCCGGTTTCGTTCAGACCCAGAACGAACTTGTAAATGGACTGTGTGTCTGACATTGGATTTTAGTCTATGTGATTGATTTCTATTAAATATACATCTGTTTGGCGGCGGAGAATTTATTCTCTTGCTTAACGCCCTTCTTTGAGACGTACGAGCTCAGAGGTTATATATTGATGGATATCAAACACATGGAGTGAATTGCCTGTGTGGCAGGCCTAAGTGGCAATTGATCACGGCTTCTGTTGCAAAGCAAAGTCTTGTGGTTAATGATCAAAGCACGGCCTGTGTGGCATAGCTTTGTGTAACGTTGATTCGCGAGCCTCACACCTCGGATGTGAACTAAAAACGGGAGAAGGATCCAAGGAGGGCATGCGTTTCTTTCTAGCTAGGGTGGTGTCAGTGACCTACCAGCCCTGACATTTATATTATTTTCACCTGTGTGGTTGTTGCTGTTACGAGGCGCCTCGGATATATCGGTCGATCCGGGACCGATAGAGTCATTGGACTCATTGACTCCCCAAAGGGTGGGGAAACACGTTGTTCAGGCATTTTAATCCACATCGTTGGACCGGCCCTATGGCTCCTAAGGGTCCCTCGAGCTCTGATCCTGAGACACGGGCTAGAGCGCCTCGAATCGGTAGAGGACTATCTTTTGCCTCGGTTCACAGATGGAAATACAACTTCCAATACGTGACATTTGCGGTTTTGATTGTAGAGCCTAGTATGGCGACATGATATATGGTACCCATGCCGTCTATGATTGATATTTATGATTGAAATTGTTTTGACACTATACACTTATAATAGTATCAAATGATTTGTTTTAGCGTATCAAGCATGCTTTGGCTATTATAAGGTAAAACCCTATCCTCTGGCTTGTGTTGCATTGTGTGATGACCTGGGTCTTATAATAGCTTCATTCTTCTTTATTTAGCATTGCGCTGTTTGTTTTATGCACTGATATTCTTGGGAGGAAACCCGTTCCATGTTATACGGCGTGGTCCCTTGATTTACCTAACTTTAAAATAAAGATTAATAACTATTTTAGTTCTCACACCAGTCACATGACTGACCTGGAGTTTATTGTTTTAACCTAAACTTTTGGTGCCCTTATTTTGACACGGGCAGCTAGTAGTTTTGGTTTTGCATATTTATATTCATAGGATCCTGATTTACCGCTGGAACGATAATCGGAAAGCTCTGTATCCATGTATTACTTCTAGTTGTGTATTGTATTATTTTTCCATTGCAGTAATGTATTTAAATCTCTGATATTATCGAATGTATCTTATTTGTTTATACTCTGTATATTCTTGTATTCTGATGAAGTTGTTGTAATTAACAATGAAATGTTCTCCTATCTGCATTCTTTTGTGGCTTGTTCTCAACTCAATCCGTGATTTCCCTCAAAGGGGATTTCAGGTCGTTTCATCTTGGTATCAGAGCTATGGTTTACAGAGCTAGAGGACAAGACACATTAGAACCATACGAAAGAATTCATCAGAGATTGGATTAGTAATATCCAATGAGAATGATTCGTTAGAGATGGGCTCAGTAGTATCCTATAACGGGTGTGAAGAGTATATTTTTAAAATGAAAATAAGTTTTGTTTTGAAATCTAAATCACTTATTCGTATTTGAATATTTATTTATATTTAATTTGGACAATCCAATATATAAAGATTTTGCATATACGCCTTGCAAACGTGTATTCGAAGTTTTAATGTACTGGATAGTTATAGAATCACACTCTAGTTGCCCGGGGATATTTCTGGTGATGGGGCACCATCGCCAGTATTTATTTTCGAGTTTCAAAAGTGAGATTTCTATATATTTCCAATTGACTGGTGTGAGAACCGAAACTAGATAGGGCTTATTGTTGTGATTAGGCATCAAAAATCTGATTTTTAGACTAAGTATCAAAGTTATAAATTTGAAAATCTAATCAACTAATTGATTGGTGGTTGTGTTGTTTGTTTATTTGTTTGATAATTTTTAACCATTTATCCTAATTAAACCAAATGGTGAGTGTATTGAAAATTTGTCGCATTTGCTTGCATATACATGTACTTACATTGAACAGGTCATAGCAAGGAGGCTAGAGCAGAGAATAAAATTGTTTACCTGATAAATAGGTACATGTTTACCATAATTTACTGTTTTCTTTGGGTGATGATGATTTTATGAGCCGATTGGCTAGCCGCTTGGCTTTTTCTTTTTCTTTTGGATTGAAGAAGGCCATGGGAGGCTATATGAAATATCCTGAAGTCCCTGGTGCAGGGGAGGTTATGGCGAAATTTTTCAAAAATTTAGGGTATTAGCCAAATTTTTGAAAAATTGAAAAGTTCTTAGAAACTGAAAAGTTGAAGAACTTAAGCCGTAGAGAAAATAATGGAAGTTGAGTTGATTAGTTAAACAACTTTCGGCTTCGTTCCTTTTTGGGGAATGAAAGTTTTAAGTGGGGGAGATTGTAATAACCCGGAAATCAGGGCCAATTTAAAATTTTTATTTTGGCAAGTTTAGTGAATTTAGAATAATTAAAATTATTATTTTGAATAATATCAACGAGAAATTTAATTTAAATAGAATTAGAACGTATATATTTATATACGTCGTCGTTGGAATATAAATATTTATTTATAATTATAAAAGGAATTGAAAACGACGCGGTAGTTCGATAATTCGATTTCTAAATTCAAATGAATGTACAGGTTCAAACTAAATCGGAGTTTAGTGAAACCAAAAATATTTGAATCTAATTGAGAATATCTTTCCAACGAATCCAAAAAATTGAAACTTCATGGCAGGAATCAAAAGATATGTCCAGTTGAAAATTCAGAATAGTCGCTATGGAATTCTAGCCCTTAAAAATGGAAATTTTGCAAATGACCTCGGTTTTCGACGAAACCACTTTTGTTGGAACCAGAATATAAAGTTATTGCTATGTTTCAAATATCGTAATTTCTCGAATGAATATGTGAGCGTGGCAAAGAAAACGCGTTTGACCAGTTTTAGTTGATTTTAATCGACTGGAAATTGGCCATTTTTTAAATGGTCTCAGAATTCGGTGAAACTGGCTTTGTTAGGACCGTATCGTCAATACGAAGCTAGGAAATATTTTTCGGGAATTTTTAGAGTCCGTATGTGGTCCCGGTAAATTGAAATTCGCGTTCAAATTCAATATATAGAGTTATATTTGGATTTTGATGAAAACTGATCGAAATGATCGAATCAGCCTATGATACATATCCCATTGTGTTCGGAATGGGGGTAATTAGCTAAGGACGACAGTCGTTGGGCTTGATTTCGAGGTCGAAATAAAAAGTTGCTTTTTGGAGATAAATTAATAATTAAATAATTTATATATTTTCATTATTGCTCCTCCCTCTCCTTTTCTTCTTTCAGTTCGAATCGATTTAAAATAAAAAAGAAAAAAAAGAAAAGGGCGCTCGTGCCCTAGCCAACCCACCGCCTCGAGGTGGAGCGCTACCGCGTCCCTTGGCGTGCGCCTCCCCTCTCTTCCCCCAACCCCTCCTTCTCCTCCATTCTCCTGCTCCTCCTCCAATTGATAGAGCCCGCAACCCAAACCCACCGAGAAAGCCGTCACACCCCTCCTCAGCCACCAACGGCGCGCCCAGGCCCCACCTCCAGGCCACCGCGCCAGACCACCCGCGACCCCCCTCCTCCCTTGAACGCGCCGCCGAGACCCCCCCTCCAATGACACTGTAAGTTTTTTTTTTCTTTTATTTTTATTTGTTTAATGATTTTCAGTTTATATGTATATAAATTATAGTATAAAATCAGTTTTATATATAAAAAGCATTAATTTTAAAAATAAGTTTGTATATGAATAACATGGGAAAGATTAGATTTTTATCATTAAAAAGATTCGATTTTTAATCGAGAAAAGATGGGGATTTTATTGATGAAAGCTATGATTTTTAGCAAATGAAAGATTAGATCTTTGTTTAGGAGAAAAGATTTGATTTTTTTATTCGATTAAAGATATAATTTTTATGAAGTAATAGCGAATATAAAAATATGATTTTTATATAGTAGAGGTAATAAAATTTTGATTTTTATATTATAGAAAGGTTAAAAATATAATTTTTATATCATAGAAAGAATAGAAAAAAACTGATTTTTATGGTTGTGGAGTAATAAAAATGTAATTTTTATTATATTACTAGCGAGATGAAAATAGAATTTTTATCTATATAGTAGAGGTATAAAAATGTGATTTTTATCCATAGAGAGCGATTATAAAAAAGTGTTTTTTATATAAATAGCAACAATATAAAAATGTGATTTCTATATATGTAGTGGCTACGGACAATGAAATTGACGAAAGGCGAGATCGGTGAAGATTTTCTACATAGGAAGAGTCGCGACATTTGGTTTAGCATATCGGTGAGAACTCCTCACCTTTAAATTTATTTTTAGTTAAAATATATACTAGGATGCAAACGGTGTTTAGTAGCACCCGACACCCATCGTCCACAGACCATGGACTGCTTGTATGCTTGTTTGTTTGATTTTGATGTGTAGTTGATTGTGTGATGTGATGTGAAATGAAATAAAATATTTATATAGTAAAAATATTTTATAGTTGAAAATAGACTTTTTAACGTGTATTTAAAAGGAAATAAATATAAATAAATCGGACAATTTGTTTATATACACACATTTGACTGATATTTATTGGGACGATAAATTTTACACATCTCCCAACTGCACAAATAAAATCTGTGTTTGATTGTTGAAACCCCACACGGGTATTGGGATGATATATGACATACACTAATCTCAATAATTAGCTGTATGTTGATCGATTGATTGACAGACTGTTATGAGCGTTAAATATTTATATTTGATGCTTATGCAGTGTAGAATGCACTTTGGATGATGGTTGATTATTTGTCATTGTTGATATATACATGTGTTGTATGGAAATCCATAGAAATAAAATCTATGGTAATTGATTGGGCCTCATTCCAGTATTGGAAATAGAATATTTGAAGAGAAATATTTGAATAAAATATTTGAGAAGAAATATTTGAAATGAAATATTTGAATAGAATATTTGATATAGAAATATATAAAGCCGTGTTGATTAGATATGCGCTATTTTGACGCGAACGATATTTATAACGATTATATTCGTTTTTATAATGAATATTGAAAAGTGATTTCAAAATCGAATATTTTGAAATGAAATTCGAATTAAATTGAATTGAAACGAATTAAAATTCGAATTGAATTGAAACGAATTAGAATTCGAATTGAATTGAAAATAAAATGATCGAATAGAACTGAAATTGAATGGAAATCAATTTGAAATGAATTCGAATTGGAAATGAATTCGAATTGAAATTGAATTGAATTGAAAACAAACTGAAATTGGATTAAAAATCGATTTGAATTGAAATCAATTTGAAATGAATTTAAACCGAATTTATAAGGGCAAATTCAATTTTTATTTGAAATGAAGTTGAAATCGTTTTGAAAACTAATTTAAAACGATTTATAAAATACGTTTTAAAATGTAATCGACAAAATATATAACATATATGTATATATTATATATAATGCCTGAATAGAATGCGTCGCGCTGCGGCAGTTTGCGAATTTCGACCATTGACTTCAAATGGATATTGCGGGAGATCCGACCATCAGATTCTCCTAAAACCGGAACCGTCGGGTTCGTATCGAAAAGAGCTTTCTAAGGAATATCAGATATTTGAAATCTAACAGTTGGATTTGGAATTATGTCCAAATCAAATTTGGAAAAGGTCGCTGTAAGTGCAGTTCGATGGCTGTTGATGGAAATCAACTGTACAGGCCTTGATAAAATTATTAAAAATAGTAATAATTTGTGTAAAATCATAAGAAATGATTTGGGAAGAATTGGGATGAAAAATTCCATATTTGTAAAGATAAAAATAGATTTTTATCGAAATGAACTAGTTTTGAACCAGAATTATAATTCTATTTATTTTTAAAATAAATAAATTGGATTTGAAAGGGTTTTGAAAATAACCAAAATTTCCAATGATTGAAGTGGAAATGGATTTGAATCGAAATTATCTTTGGAATATTTCGATGTTGGATTTCGTGATGATATAGATATTGTTGTGGGAATTTGAAAGATATATTTATATCGTTATTTCGAATACGATATTTGTTGGTCGTAGAAATTGATATTGAATATAAGCCGATATATTTTCTATTCAGAGCCTTGTATTTAATATCAAATGTGATTTGGGTTTGCTATGAATGGTGTCTTCATTAACACTGTTCTTAAACCCAGTTGAGAAAAGATTAAATCTTTTTATTTAGATTTAATGAAGTGTACCAATTAAATGGTATTTAAATGGAATTGAATTTGAATTGATTTTTGGGTTTATCGTGAATGGTTTTTTAAATAGCACTTGTTCTTTAACCCGACAATGAATTGAATGTGATTTTGGGTTTATAGTGAACCGTGTTTTAAATGACATTGGTTCTTTGACCCAGTTAAAGACAGGATATTGATTTCTGTAAAGATTAACAATAAGTGGGGTTTTAATGAATCTTTAATTAGATTGAAATGGTCGAGAATGGAGTATCACCAAGTTTTCTCCAGGTGATAGTTGAATCTTTAACTAGATTTGAACGTGAAGTGGTAACTGAATTTACCGATAACACTGTGGTGTTAGATATGAAGTATGATCAGTTTTACTTCATAGGATGAATAGGTTGGGATTGGAAAATAAAATAAATGATTACTTCGGTGTGGTTCGCTAATCCCTTTGAATTGATATTCAAAAGAAGATTAAAGAATAAATATAAAGAATTTATCTTTGATAAAATTAATGGGAATCTTTCCCAAAGTGTAAGAATATTTGAATAAAAGAATATTCTGAATTGGAATGAGGCGTACATTGTGTTTGTGTAACACTTATTTATTACATACGCAAGTTATTCAGAAAGACCGGGTTTATCCCATTCTGAATAACTGATTCGACGTGGTGTCAAAGATGAAGACGGTGGTCGAAGACCAGAGGTCTTCACATCGTTTGGGTGATTACCGATGATCTTGATTGGGCTGTACACCCAAGAGGAGGGAATCAGTTGGTGATCGTCTAGACGTACTTGGAGATCGATGGATATGCGGTGTACTAGGTGCCTCCGGTTTCGTTCAGACCCAGAACGAACTTGTAAATGGACTGTGAGTCTGACATTGGATTTTAGTCTGTGTGATTGATTTCTATTAAATATACATCTGTTTGGCAGTGGAGAATTTGTTCTCTTGCTTAACGCCCTTCTCTGAAACGTACGAGCTCAGAGGTTACATGTTGATGGATATCAAACACATGGAGTGAAATTCCTATGTGGCATGCCTAAGTGGCAATTGATCAAGGCTTCTGTTGAAAAGCAAAGTCTTGTGGTTGATGATCAAAGCATGGCCTGTGTGGCATAGCTTTGTGTAATGTTGATTCGTGAGCCTCACACCCCGGTTGTGAACTAAAAATGGGAGAAGGATCCAGGGAGGACATGCGTTTCTTTCTATCTAGGGTGGTGTCAGTGACCTACCAGCCCTGACATTTATATTATTTTCACCTGTGTGGTTGTTGCTGTTGCGAGGCGCCTCAGATATATCGGTTGATCCTAGACCGATAGAGTCGTTGGACTCATTGACACCCCAAAGGGTGGGGAAACGCAGTGTTCAGGCATTTTAATCCACATCGTCCCTGTGGCTCCAAAGGGTCACTCGAGCTCTGATCCTGAGACACGGGCTAGAGCGTCTCGAATCGGTAGAGGACTATCTTTTGCCTTGGTTCACAGATGGAAATCCAACTTCCAATACGTGACATTTGTGGTTTTGATTGTAGAGCCTAGTATGGTGACATGATATATGGTAGCCATGCCTTCTATGATTGATATTTATGATTGAAATTGTTTGACATTATACACTTATAATAGTATCAAATGATTTGTTTTAGCGTATCAAGCATGCTTTGGCTATTATAAGATAAAACCCTATCCTCCGGCTTGTGTTGCATTGTGTGATGACCTGGGTCTTATAATAGCTTCATTCTTCTTTATTTAGCACTGCGCTGTTTGTTTTATGCACTGGTATTCTTGGAAGGAAACCCGTTCTGTGTTATACAGCGTGGTCCCTTGATTTACCTTAGTTTAAAATAAAGATTAATAACTGTTTTAGTTCTCACAACAATCACATGACTGACCTGGAGTTTATTGTTTTAACTTAAACTTTGGGTGCCCTTTTTTTGACACAGGCAGCTAGTAGTTTTGGTTTTGCAGATTTATATTCACAGGATCCTGATTTGCAGCTGGAACGATACTCGGAAAGCTCTGTATCCGTGTATTACTTCTAGTTGTGTATTGTATTGTTTTTCTGCTGCAGTAATGTATTTAAATCTCTGATATTATCGAATGTATCTTATTTGTTTATACTTTGTATATTCTTGTATTCTGATGAAGTTGTTGTAATTAACAATGAAATGTTCTCCTGTCTGCGTTCTTTTGTGGCTTGTTCTCAACTCAATCCGTGATTTCCCGCAAGGGGGATTTCGGGTCGTTTCAGCTTGGTATCAGAGATTTGGTTTACAGAGCTAGAGGACAAGACACATTAGAACCATACGAAAGAATTCATCAGAGATTGGATTAGTAATATCCAATGAGAATGATTCGTTAGAGATGGGATCAGTAGTATCCTAGAACAGGTGTGAATAGTATATTTTTAAAATGAAAATAAGTTTTGTTTTGAAATCTATATCACTTATTCGTATTTGAATATTTATTTATATTTAATTTGGAAAGTCCAATGTATAAAGATTTTGCATATACGCCTTGCAAACGTGTATTCGAAGTTTTAATGTACTGGATAGTTATAGAATCACACTCTAGTTGCCCGGGGATAATTCTGGTGACGGGGCACCATCACCAGTATTTATTTTCGAGTTTCAAAAGTGAGATTTCTATATATTTCAAATTGACAGGTGTGAGAACCGAAACTAGATAGGGCTTATTGTTGTGATTAGGCATCAAAAATATGATTTTTAGACTAAGTATCAAAGTTATAAATTTGAAAAGCTAATCAACTAATTGATTGGTGGTTGTGTTGTTTGTTTATTTGTTTGATAATTTTTAACCATTTAGCCTAATTAAACCAAATGGCAAGTGTATTGAAAATTTGTCGCATTTGCTTGCATATACATGTACTTACCTTGAACAGGTCATAGCAAGGAGGCTAGAGCAGAGAATAAAATTGTTTGCCCGACAAATAGGTACATGTTTACCATAATTTACTATTTTGTTTGGGTGATGATGATTTTATGAGCCGATTAGTTAACCGCTTGGTTTTTCTTTTTCTTTTGGATTGAAGAAGGCCATGGGAGGCTATATGAAATATCCCGAAGTCCCCGGTGCAGGGGAGGTTATGGCGAAATTTTTCGAAAATTTAGGGTGTTAGCCAAATTTTTGAAAAATTTGAAAAGTTTTAAAAACTGAAAAGTTGAAGAACTTAAGCTGTAAAGAAAATAATGGAATTTGAGTTGATTAGTTAAACAACTTTCGGCTTCGCTCCTTTTCGGGGATGAAAAGTTTTAAGTGAGGGAGATTGTAAAAACCCGGAAATCAGGGCCAATTTAATTTTTTTATTTTGGCAAGTTTAACGAATTTAGAATATTTAAAATGATTATTTTGAATAATATCGACGAGAAATTTACTTTGAATAGAATTAGAGCGTATATATTTATATACGTCGTCGTTAGAATATAAATATTTATTTATAATTATAAAAGGAATTGAAAACGGCGTGGTAGTTCGATAATCCGATTTCTAAATTCAAATGAATGTACAAGATTCAAAATAAATCGGATTTTAGTGAAACCAAAAATATTTGAATCTAATTGAGAATATATTTCCAACGAATCCTAAAAATTGAAACTTCATAGCGGGAATCAAAAGATATGTCCAGTTGAAAATTCAGAATAGTCGCTATTGAATTCTGGCCCTTAAAAATGGAAATTTTGCAAACGACCTCGGTTTTCGACGAAACCACTTTTGTTGGAACCGGAATGTCAAGTTATTGCTTGGTTTCAAATCTCATAATTTTTCGAATCAATATGTGAGTGTGGCAAAGGAAAACGCATTTGACCAGTTTCAGTTGATTTTAATCGACTGGAAATTGGCCATTTTTCAAGTGGTCGCAAAATTCGATGGAACTGGCTTTGTTAGGACCGTATCGTTAATACGAAGCTAGGAAATATTTTTCAGGAATTTTTAGAGTCAGTGTGTGGTCCCGGTAAATTGAAATTCACGTTCAAATTTAATATATAGAGTTATATTTGGATTTTGATGAAAACTAACCGAAACGATCGAATCAGCCTATGATACATATCTCCTTGTGTTCGGAATGAGGGTAATTAGCTAAGGATGACAGTCGGTGGGCTTGATTTCTAGTTCGAAATAAAAATTTGCTTTTTGGAGATAAATTAATAATTAAATAATTTATATATTTTCATTATAGCCCCTCCCTCTCCTTTTCTTCTTTCAGTTCGAATCGATTTAAAAAAAAGAAAAAAAAGAAAAGGGTGCTCGTGCCCTAGCCAACCCGCCGCCTCGAGGTGGAGCGCCGCCGCCTCCCCTGGCGTGCGCCTCCCCTCTCTTCCCCCAGCCCCTCCTTCTCCTCCGTTCTCCTGCTCCTCTTCCAATTGATAGAGCCCGCAACCCAAACCCACAGAGAATGCCGTCGCACCCCTCCTCAGCCACCAACGGCGCGCCCAGGCCCCACCTCCAGGCCACCGCGCCAGACCACCCGCGACCCCCCTCCTCCCTTGAACGCACCGCCGAGACCCCCCCCCTTCATTGACGCTGCAAGTTTTTTTTCTTCTATTTATTTCTTTTATTTATTTCTTTTATTTTTATTTGTTTAATGATTTTCAGTTTATATGTATATAAATTATAGTATAAAATCAGTTTTATATATAAAAAGCATTAATTTTAAAAAGAAGTTTGTATATGAATAACATAGGAAAGATCAGATTTTTATCATTAAAAAGATTCAATTTTTAATCAAGAAAAGATGGGATTTTTATTGATGAAAGCTATGATTTTTAGCAAGTGAAAGATTAGATCTTTGTTTTGGAGAAAAGATTTGATTTTTATATTCGATAAAGATATAATTTTTATGAAGTAATAGCGAATATAAAAATATGATTTTTATATAGTAAAGATAATAAAATTTTGATTTTTATATTATAGAAAGGTTAAAAATATAATTTTTATATCATAGAAAGAATAGAAAAAAATGATTTTTATGGTTGTGGAGTAATAAAGATGTAATTTTTATTATATTACTAGTGAGATGAAAATAGAATTTTTATCTATATAGTAGAGGTATAAAAATGTGATTTTTATCCATAGAAAGCGATTATAAAAAAGTGATTTTTATATAAATAGCAACAATATAGAAATGTGATTTTTATATATGTAGTGGCTACGGACAATGAAATTGACAAAATGCGAGATCGGTGAAGATTTTCTACATAGGAAGAGTCGCGACGTTTGGTTTAGCATATCGGTGAGAACTCCTCATCTTTAAATTTATTTTTAGTTAAAATATATACTAGGATGCAGATGGTATTTAGTAGCACCCGACACCCATCGTCCACAGACCATGGACGACTTGTATGCTTGTTTGTTTGATTTTGATGTGTAGTTGATTGTGTGATGTGAAATGAAATAAAATATTTATATAGTTAAAATATTTTATAGTTTAAAATAGAATTTTTAACGTGTATTTAAAAGGAAATAAATAATATAAACAAATCAGACGATTTGTTTATATACACACATTTGACTGATATTGATTGGGACGATAAATTTTACACATTGCACAACTATACAAATAAAATCTGTGTTTGATTGTTTGAAACCCCACACGGGTATTGGGACGATATATGACATACCCTAATCCCAATAATTAGTTGTATGTCGATCGATTGATTGATAGACTGTTATGAGCGTTAAATATTTATATTTAATGCTTATACAGTGTAGAATGCACTTTGGATGATGGTTGATTATTTGTCACTGTTGATATATACATGCGTTGTATGGAAATCCATAGAAATAAAATCTATGGTAATTGATTGGGCCTCATTCCAGTTTTGGAAATAGAATATTTGAAGAGAAATATTTGAATAAAATATTTGAGAAGAAATATTTGAAACGAAATATTTGAATAGAATATTTGAAATAGAAATATATAAAGCTGTGTTGATTAGATATGCGCTATTTTGACGCGAACGACATTTATATCGATTATATTCGTTTTTATAATGAATATTGAAAAGTGATTTCAAAATCGAATATTTTGAAGTGAAATTCGAATTAAATTGAATTGAAACGAATTAGAATTCAAATTGAAATGAATTAGAATTCGAATTGAAAATAAAATGAATTCGAATAGAACTGAAATTGAATGGAAATCAATTTGAAATGAATTCGAATTTTAAATGAATTCGAATTGAAATTGAATTGAATTGAAAATGAACTGAAATTGGATTAAAAATCGATTTGAATTGAAATCAATTTCAAATGGATTTATAAGGGAAAATTCAATTTTGATTTGAATTTGAAATGAAGTTGAAATCGTTTCGAAAACGAATTTAAAACGATTTATAAAATACGTTTTAAAAGGTAATCGATGAAATATATAAATATATTATATATAATGGCCTGAATAGAACGTGTCGCGCCGCGGCAGTTCGCGAATTTCGACCATTCACTTCGAATGGATATTGCGGGAGATCCGACCGTCGGATTCTCCTAAAACCAGAACTATTGGGTTCGTATCGAAAAGAGCTTTCTAACGAATATCAAATATTTGAAATCTAACGGTTGGATTTGGAATTATGTCCAAATCAAATTTGGAAAAGGTCGCTGTAAGTGCAGTTCGTTGGCCGTTGATGGAAATCGACTGTACAGGCCTTGATAAAATTATTAAAAATAGAAATAATTTGTGTAAAATCATAAGAAATGATTTGGGAAGAATTGGGATGAAAAATTCCATATTTGAAAAGATAAAAATAGATTTTTATCGAAATGAACTAGTTTTGAACTAAAATTATAATTCTATTTATTTTTAAAATAAATAAAGTGGATTTGAAAGGGTTTTGAAATTAACCAAAATTTCCAATGATTGAAGTGGAAATGGATTTGAATCAAAATTATCTTTGGAATATTTCGATGTTGGATTTCGTGATGATATAGATATTGTTGTGGGAATTTGAGACATATATTTATATCGTTATTTCGAATACGATATTTGTTGGTCGTAGAATTTGATATTGAATATAAGCCGATATATTTTCTATTCAGAGCCTTGTATTTAATATCAAATGTGATTTGGGTTTGCCGTGAATCGTGTCTTCATTAACACTGTTCTTAAACCCAGTTGAGAAAAAGATTAAATCTTTTTATTTAGATTTAATGAAGTGTACCAATTAAATGGTATTTAATTGGAATTGAATTTGAATTGATTTTTGGGTTTATCGTGAACGCTGTATTAAATAACACTTGTTCTTTAACCCGATAATGAATTGAATGTGATTTTGGGTTTATAGTGAATCGTGTTTTAAATGACATTGGTTCTTTGATCCAGTTAAAGATAGGATATTGATTTCTGTAAGGATTAAAACTAAGTGGGGTTTTATTGAATCTTTAATTAAATTGAAATGGTCGAGAATGTAGTATCACCAAGTTTGCTCCAGGCGATAGTTGAATCTTTAACTAGATTTGAACGTGAAATGGTAATTGAATTTACCGATAACACTGTGGTGTTAGATATGAAGTATGACCAGTTTTACTTCATGGGATGAATAGGTTGGGATTGGGAAATAAAATAAATGATTACTTCGGTGTGGTTCGCTAATCCCGACTAGATTGAATTGATATTCAAAAGAAGATTAGAGAATAAATATAAAGAATTTATCTTTGATAAAATTAATGGGAACCTTTCCCAAAGTGTAAGAATATTTGAATAAAAGAATATTCTGAATTGGAATAAGGCGTACGTTGTGTTTGTGTAACACTTATTTATTACATTCTGAATTACTGGTTCAACGTGGTGTCAAAGATGAAGACGGTGGTTGAAGACCGGAGGTCTTCACATCGTTTGGGTGATTACCGATGATCTTGATTGGGCTGTACACCCAAGAGGAGGGAATTAGTTGGTGATCGTCCAGACGTACTGGGAGATCGATGGACATGCGGGGTACTAGGTGCCTCCGGTTTCGTTCATACCCAGAACAAACTTGTAAATGGACTGTGTGTGTGACATTGGATTTTAGTCTGTGTGATTGATTTCTATTAAATATACATCTGTTTGGCGGCGGAGAATTTATTCTCTTGCTTAACGCCCTTCTCAGAGACATACGAGCTCAGAGGTTATATATTGATGGATATCAAACACATGGAGTGAATTGCCTGTGTGGCATGCCTAAGTGGCAATTGATCAAGGCTTCTGTTGAAAAGAAAAGTCTTGTGGTTGATGATCAAAGCATAGCCTGTGTGGCATAGCTTTGTGTAACGTTGATTCGCGAGCCTCACACTCCTGTTGTGAACTAAAAACGGGAGAAGGATCTATGGAGGGCATGCGTTTCTTTCTAGCTAGGGTGGTGTCAGTGACCTACCAGCCCTGACATTTATATTATTTTCAACTGTGTGGTTGTTGTTGTTGTGAGGCGCCTCGGATATATCGGTCGATCCGGGACCGATAGAGTCATTGGACTCATTGACACCCAAAAGGGTGGGGAAACGCAGTGTTCAGGCATTTTAATCCACATCGGTGGACCGGCCCTATGGCTCCTAAGGGTCACTCAAGCTCTGATCCTGAGACACGGGCTAGAGTGTCTCGAATCGGTAGAGGACTATCTTTTGCCTCGGTTCACATGTGGGAATCCAACTTCCAATACGATGAAATTTGCGGTTTTGATTGTAGAGCCCAGTATGCCGACATGATATATGGTACCCATGCCGTCTATGATTGATATTTATGATTGAAATTTTTTGACACTATACACATATAATAGTATCAAATGATTTGTTTTAGCATATCAAGCATGCTTTGGCTATTATAAGGTAAAACCCTGTCCTCCAGCTTGTGTTGCATTGTGTGATGGGACCTAGGTCTTATAATAGCTTCATTCTTCTTTATTTAGCATTGCGCTGTTTGTTTTATGCACTGGTATTCTTGGGAGGAAACCTGTTTCGTGTTATACGGCGTGGTCCCTTGATTTACCTAACTTTAAAATAAAGATTAATAACTGTTTTAGTTCTCACACCAGTCACATGACTGACCTGGAGTTTATTGTTTTAACCTAAACTCTGGGTGCCCATATTTTGACACGGGCAGCTAGTAGTTTTGGTTTTGCAGATTTATATTCCCAGGATCCTGATTTATAGCTGGAACGATACTTGGAAAGCTCTGTATTCGTGTATTACTTCTAGTTGTGTATTGTATTATTTTTCCACTGCAGTAATGTATTTAAATCTCTGATATTATCGAATCTATCTTATTTGTTTATACTCTGTATATTCTTGTATTATGATGAAGTTATTGTAATTAACAATGAAATGTTCTCATGTCTGCGTTCTTTTGTGGCTTGTTCTCAACTCAATCCGTAATTTCGCGCAAGGGTGATTTTGGGTCGTTTCACAAGGGAACGTCCTTACCGAATTCGAGACAATCTAGCATACCATGTCTCAGGATACAGCCGCAACTGCACCTAGGAGCCACAAGGCCGGTCCACAACTAATGTTAGTGGATTATATATAATTCCTGAACAATACATCTCCCCGCCCTATGAGGCGTAAATTGAGCCACCATGGACTCAATATCCGGGGTACCTCGCTTTCCATCATCCACATAAGTAAAAATATCTGGGCTTGTAAAACCCAGACACCACTACTAGCTAGAATGAAATGCATATTCTCCCTGGATCCTTCTCCCGTTTTAGGTTCATACCGGGGTGTGAGGCTCGCGAAGTAACTCTATACACAAAGCTATGCTACAATAAAGTTGTTCTTTGATCATCAACCACAAGGCTCTGCTTTTCAACAATAAGCCTTGATCAATTGCATCTTGGCATGCCACACTGACAATCCACGCAATGCGACTGATAACTATCAATATATAACCTCTGAGCTCGTGCGTCTCAGAGAAGGGTGTTAAGCAAGGGAATGAATTCTCCGCCACCAAACAGATACATATTAAATAGAAATCAATCATCATAGAATAAAATCCATTGTCAGACGTACATCCATTTACAAGTCCGTTCTGGGTCTGAATGAAACCAGAGACACCTTATTCCTCGTCCCATATGTCCAATACAGAATAAAGGCACTAGCTAATCCGGACAATCAAAAAGTACGTCCGGACAACTACCACTGTAACCCTTTCCTAGGAGCAAATCAGTCCAGAGCATCAGTAGTCATCCATTAGATGTGAAGATTGCCGGTCTTCAAATGCCCTCTTCAAATCTTCGACTTCCAATCGTCGTGTAATTATTTGAAATGAGAGTTAACTCGGCCTTTTCAAATAATTCTCAAATATATATAATTTAAATCATTCTTTTCATTCCATATCATTAATAATATTTTATAACGATTTATCACTATTTTTATTTATTTAAAAATAGTCATTTTCAATTAAACGACACTTCGGGTCATTATAGGCCCTGGCGCTGTTTTCATCAAAATTTGATTTACACATTTCTCAAAATCTAACCATTGGATCTTAGCAAATTTTATATCATTGGAAAGATCATTCCAAAATGAACCCAACGGTTCTAGTCTTGGGTAAAGCCGATGGTCAGATCTTTCGGTATAATCCTTTGAAGTTACGATTTCAAAACGCAAACTGTAGCGGCGCGATTCATTTTATTTTAATTTATATATATAAATATAAATCTTTCAACGATTTCAAGTCATTTTCATTTCAACATTGATTTCTTTTTATATATGAAATTATATATTACATTAAAAATGAAAATTTTAATGTTAATATCATTCTCATTCTACATTGAATCTTTTATACGATTCATATATATATTACATAAAAATGTAATTTATTTTATCATTCATCTAAAACATTAAAATTGAAATCTTTATCTCAATATATTATTATATTGGAAAACGTAATTTATCACTTCATTCTTATTTACATATAAAAGGGTAAATTCCTATTTCATTCTTTATTTACAGAGGAAATTGTAAATTTCTATTTCATATTTTATTTACATAGAAAAATGTAAATTTCTAATCAATTTTATTTTCATTGAAAAATATGAATTTCTAATCATATGTTATTTACATTGAAAAATGTAAAATTCTAATCATATTTTATTTACATTGAAAAATGTAAATTTCTAATCATATTTTATTTACATTGAAAAATGTAAATTTCTATTACATGTTTTATTTACATTGAAAAATGTAAATTTCTAATCATATTTTATTTACATTAAAAAGTGTAAATTTCTAATCATATTTTATTTACATTGAAAATTGTAAATTGTAAATTTCTATTTCAGTATATCATTACATTGAACATGCAAACTTTTATTTCAATAAGTTATTACATTGAACATGCAAACTTTTATTTCAATAAATTATTTGCATGTAAAAAATGTGACCTTTGATCTCAATATATGATCACATTGAAAAATGTAATTTTTTTCATTTAAATATATGATTACATTGGAAAATGTAATTTTTATTATTTTTTTCGTTGATCACATATAAAAATGTAATCTTTTTTTTTCTTTGATTACATATGAAAATGTAAAGTTTATTATTTCTTTTCTAACATATGTTTATAATTATGTTAGAAATAGTGTTTTAACATTTTTATTCAAACAGTGGATATTTTCTAATGAATCAACTTTTTACATTAAAAATGTGATTTTAATGTTTCAACCCTTTTATTCTACATGAACAATTTTCCTATGAATCATTCTTTTCATTAAGAATAAGATTTTTAATGTTTCACGTTTTTATATTAAACATGAATATTTTTTTATATATTCTATATTACATTAAAAATGTGATTCCTAATTTAACCATGTTTTTATTTTTAAAACATGTACATTTTCTATTTTCTTACATTACATTAAAAATGTGAATTTTTAATGTTAATTTGTTTTCCTTTTAAAACTTGAACATTTTCATATTGTCTACATTTACATTAAAAATGGGATTTCTAATGTTAACATGTTTTAATTTATACAATGTACATTTTTAATATTTTCTCTTATTACATTTAAAATGAGATTTTTAATGTAAACATGTTTTCAATTTCAAAATATGAACATTTTCGTACTTTATAAGAATACAATAAAAATGTACTTTTTATTGTTCAAATTATTTTTATTTCATAATGAATATTTTCCATAATGTATAAATAAAAATATGATTTTTATTGTTTACACATTTTCCTTTCAAACGTGAACATTTTTCTTACACAATAAAAATATGATTTTTATTGTTAACATATTTCTATTTTCAGACGATGACCATTTTATACATTCACAATAAAAATGTGAATTTTTTAATATTCAAACAATTTTCATTTCATACATGAGTATTTTATAACACATGAATATTTCAGAAAATTTCAGCAGCATAACAGCAGGGTAATTAAAACCGACACTGTCCCAATGTACGGCTCCTCGCACTACCTTAGGCCTCGTGGCTTCATATGGAGTTTCATTTTCTAATACATTTTTCTCGGTAGTCTAATGCCACAATATCAATCATTTTCATTTTTCAACCACAATCAAACACCAAAATCAACCAATTATATACCATAAAACAATCAAGTCGTCCATGGTCTGTAGACGATGGGTGTCGAGAGTTTCTAAACTCCGCCTGCATCCTAATATAATTTTATTTAATTTATTTGGATTCAGAAATCTCACATCGCTATTTTAATTCTTCTAAATTTGTCGAATGCTCCAAAAATTCTGCGACCTCTTCTGAAATGTAGATCTCGTCGTTGCGATTCCAACGGATTCAGTTTTGTCGAATTCTGATCAAATACGAACAAGATACGATTATTTAAAGGTTTAGTTATATTTAAATTAATTAATTAAATAAATAATATCTTTCTTCCCAATTTCATTTCAGGCCAATGTTTTCACGATTTGGTTCAGAACTAGGGTCGGGGTTTGCACGAGACTGGAGGCACGAGGCGAGGATCGGACTTTACCACGACAAAGGGCCTCGAGGGGCGTGCCAGGTGGGATGGACGACATCGAGTGGGATAGGCGGCGGTGACCATAGCGGTGAGTTGAAGTCGCCGAATTTCAGGTGATGATTCTCCTCCTACACGTGACGATAGAACTTCAGACCACTATGGATTGAAAGCTGATGAAGAGCACTTCAAAATACTTAAAAAGATCGATCAATTTCATTGAATGAATTCGAATAGATTGAAGGAGTTAATCGAATATAGTTTATTCGGATAGAGTTAAAGGAGTTAATCGATGTTAGAAAAATCAAAAGGAGTTATTGATTATAGTTTAATCGAAAGGAGATTATCGAATATAGCGTATTCGAAAGAAACAGATCGAATATAAGTTATTCGAAGTGAGTTAATCGAGTATAAGTTATTCGAAGAGAGATAATCGAATATAGGTTATTCGAAGAAGAGTTAATCAAATAGAGATTTCTCGAAAGAGAGTTATACGTCGAATTCGATTATATCGAATTCAGGAAAGTACTTATGCTTTCTGGTTTTTAAATCAATAGAATATATTAATGAATTAGTGTGTTAATTATTCGAATTAAGTAATAAATAAAAGTTATACTCGAAGTTAGATATTTCGAAAGTAGGGATTATAACGTTATCGTTATAACCAATGTTTTTATAAAAGAAGTGGATTTGTAAATTGAATCCGAGAGAGTCGTAAAGAAGTTTGTTAAAGAATTAAAAGATAAACTTTGACTATTTCGAGGTTAAAACGTTATTCAGTTAAGGTCTGAAAGATAATTATACCCCAACTTGATTGACTTACTTCTTAACTAAGGAATGGTAAGGTTTGATCATGAAGGAGTTTCGAAAATGTTTTCCAAATAAGAATCAAAATTATTTTCTGATGATAGAAAATAAGAATTTAGAATATATGGAAACAGGAGATAAGTAAATTAATGAACGAAAGAGATAAATGTTAAACGATGATTGATCGATATAATTTCCACTTGGAAATAATATCATTGTTTGCACACGTGTTTTTCTTTGATAGTTAAATCACAGACTATCAAAGTTTTGACCATTTTTAACGTTGTTAATATGGAGAGACCGGTTGGATTATTATCCGAAGAACCACTCTGTATTTGCATAAGTGTTGCGAATCATATATGCCAGAGATAACTGAAGACGGAGTAAATTGCAAGGGCTATTGTATAAATCTTAGATAACAATTGCTTAAGATGGATGTACTAAATAGTGCCTTCGGTTTGTCCAGTCGCAGGATAACTTGTATGGAATAATGTCTGACAGAGTATATTTAATAGATCGCGTAAGTTGATCTCTTCAAACGTATTTACGTTTGGTGGCAGAGGAATTCATTTCTCTTAGCTGTATACCCACGGTATTTTTGGGGAAATAGATTTGTGATTTGGGGAGTATGACGATGTGACATTCAAAGTGAATAAATGTGTGATCTGTCAGAGATAAGTGTGGCTTCTAGCCTCAAAAACGGGAAATGACAAAAATCGGGCAGGCAGCAATGCTATGTAGGTCGCACCTATTAGGGTGTATAATCACCTGATCTAGAGTTTCATTTACTTCTAAAAATCTATTGTCGATGCTGTCCCATTCGGGAAACGGTTGCTGATCCCAACCGTTGTTGATATACGTTCGATACGCTCAAGAGAACTGAGTGGTCAGTCATGTGTGGCCAGGTTGCAAGATGTTCTTGTTGAACCCAGTGTATCCCTCTCTAGAGGTACACTAGCGAAAGGTGGTTCCACACCTTGTCATAGTTGGAAATCCATTACCCAATACGTGATTGCGGTTTTGATTGTATACTATATATGTAGAACGTGAGATGAAAGTGTTTCTGCTAGATGATTATTATATTGTGGTAGATAGACATTATTATAATATCAATGAATTTTGATATAAAGATTATTTATGATACTCATAAGGGAAAAACCCGTTCTGTTATGCGGCGTGGTCTTATGAGATATCGTTTAATGGCTCAAACTGTTTTAAACTGTTTTACTCATACCAGTCCCATGACTGACCTGGAGTTTATTTTGTTTTGTTTCCTAAACTCTTGGGTGCCAAATTTTGTACGGACAGTCAAGTAGTCAGGAATTTACAGATATGCTTGAAGAGCTGGAGCAGGAGGCTTCAAGATTATATAGCTATAGTTATTTCCGCTGTGTTGTATGTGTTATACTCTGATAATGTTATTGTATACATATACTGATTTTATTTCAAGGATATGTTATCTATTTTATGTTGTTCGTTCCGCTGTGAGTTTCTTGTTACTCTGATGTTGTATCTTCTTCTTATTCTATTCTAAGTTCCTATCTCATCTATTCTCACCCTCTATATTCTTTCATTAACCATCCGGTATTGTCGACTCTTGATGTTCGATATGTGCTGTATATCGGATAATCAAGGTCGCAAATTTTCTGGTCGTTACAGTTGGTATCAGAGCTTAAGGTTAAGTGAATTACCTTGGCTCTGTGGCGTGACTCAGTAGAGATAGGGTTAGTAATACCTTGGACTGAGTTTGAGTGTATATATACGAGTGAACGTATTTGTTATTCAATTTAAAAATTGTTTTATGTTGTGGAGATTTATTGGTTGAGTTGTTTGTGGGTTCTGGTCGATCAGTTTGATCCACTGTATCGGTAGGGATTTATAAACACTCGAATACGATGAACCGACACTGTATGTTTTGAAAAGATGGTAAATGAAATAATTTTACCCAAATTAGATTTTGATATAAAGGATTTATATTGAAATGATTATAATATATTGGATATATTAGTTGTTATTATAATCGAGTAAGATTATAAAAAGTGAAATGGTTATGTAAATAACCAATTAAAATTCATATAGGTGAAATATATGAAATCGAATTGAATAAAATCTGAATTTAAATTCAGAATTGAAGTTAAAACCCTGTAAATTTGAATAAGTGTTGTAATGGATCTGGATTGAATATATGAGAATTTTAAAATCCTGGGAGATTTTAAATTTGTTTTACAAGCATTGTAAACGGTATTTCGAAATGATACTCAAAATGGAAATGTTAGAAATGGTTTTGAAAAGTGATATAGTATTAAACTCACTTCGATCGCTAAAAAATAATTCTGATGGTGACTGCGCAACATCATCAGTGTTCATTTTCGAGTTTGTAAGTGATGGATTACTACCGAGGATATTGATTTCGAATTGTTTTGGGAAAATGAGTTGTTTTGAATCCTGAAAAGGGAAGTTTGATTTTGATATGGTAAACTGTTTAAAACTCCCAAGAAAAGAATGTTTGAATTAAAAAAACAAATTAAACCGAAATTTGTGAAAACAAATTGGAATTAAAACAAAGTCAGTTAAGTGGTAACTGAAATTGAATTAGAATGATATTGAGACAAATTGGATTTGTCAGATTCGAATTTGAAGTGTAATTTGATAATCAAGTTAAGAGTTTGAAATCGAGAATGAAACTCGAGTTTGAAATGTTATTTGGCTTGGATATAAGCGAATGGTTGTGTTGAGGATAAAACTGATTAGAGTTTGATTGGGATGACATTGGTATATGTTGAATTAACAGCAGATGTAAAGGATATAGTGATATGCCCGATAAAAAGGTACAAGTTTATTTTGTATATTCATTAGATTTATAAGCTGAATTGGCAAGCCACTTGGTTGTTTGGTTTTCTTTTGGGTTGGAGAAGGCCTAGAGAGGCGAGTTGGAGTTTGACCTATTGACCAATACAAAGGAGGTGCTAGCGAAATTTTTCAGAAACTTCGGATGTTAGAAAATTTTCAGGATTTTTGAAAATATTCGTTAATAGAATTGAATTAATAATTTAATTAAAATTAAATTAGTCCAGTGGAAACTGAAGTTAAGAAGTGAACAAATAATTTCTAACCACTTAATAGGGTTTATTTTCTACCTTAGCAATTTCGAGGACGTAATTATTTTAAGTGGGAAAGAATGTAACTACCCGTATTTTCTGCGATATATAATTAACTTATTTAATTATATAAATAGTGGTTTAGAATTCAAATGGTCGTTGAATTAAATAATAGTGAATATTTAATTAAAATATTGTTTAAATAATATATTCAGCTCTGAAATAATTAGAAATAGTGAATTGACAATATAATGTGAAATGGACAATTCAAAGTATTTTATTCAGCTTAGAATTGAATTAGAATGACGAATATATTATTTGAACGATAGTTTGAACGTATAATTAAATTATAATTATAATCGAGCTCGAAATGGCGCGGCAGTTCGCGATTTGGCAATTCGAACTTTAAATGAATATACAGAAGCCGTTTTAAGTCGGATTTCTGTGAAACAAGAAGTGTAGGAGCTAGTAAAGTACATTTTTCTAGTGGAAGAGAAAAATCGGGATTTCGTCATGTAGATTTTGATATATGTCCAAATCAAATTTTAGAAAAGTCACTGTGGAGTTCCTTTATAATTTATAATGATTTATTTATATTTATAAAAGGAATTTCATTATAAATTGAATATCGATTTATATTGGGATTTGAAATATCAAGTTAGAAATTCATATAGGAATATTCTAGAGTTGTATGATATTCTGTTATGAATATATACGATAATATTTATTTATAAATATTTAATTTAATTGTTTTAAATATATTTATATATTTAAAAGGGTTATTTAGAGCTTTAAAAATAGCCAGTTTTTCAAACGACTTCAGAATTCGACGAAACTAATTTTGTTGGATCCGCAATGTTAAATTATTGCTTGGTTTCAATTCTCGTGATTTTTGAAGTCAGTATGTGGCCGTATAGATTTTTAGAGTGAAAAACAGTTAGTATTTTGATGGTTAAAAATACGCTGTGTGAGCAAACAGAGTCGGAATTCGACGAAACCAGTCTCGTTGGGACCGTTATGTCGAACTGTAGCTACATGCCAATTTTCATGATTTTTGGGTATTGCATGTGATAACAGGAATTTTAGAGGACGAATAAAATTAGCGATGGCTTAAAATAAAATATTTAAACCGAATAAAAAAAATAATATTTTTCTTTCTATAAATACCCCAACTAAAATTCTAAACCTAATTTCATTTCCTAAGTTGGTCAACAGCAAGAAATTGCGCCGCATTCTTTTTTTCGTTCTTCCAGAAAAAAAATTCATCCAAAGAAAATCAAAAGAAATAGGAAATAAATCCTATAAATTGTAAAACACATATGTATGGATTTCTTGAGTTGTCCTCTTCGATTCAATACCCTCCTAGAGCCGTGCGATGCAAGTCTGGGATATGCGAAAATGACAGGGTTTTCTAGGGTTTGAGTTTACTGATTTTTTGATGATCAGTTCGTAATATGGGTATCGGATTTGTGTTCGAGGGATCGATTAGCATCTCCCGTGATTTTTTGTGTGAAAGTCCAAGGACATTGATGTCGCTCGAAGTATGGAACTCGACAAAAGTTGCAGGCGACGCATTTTGGATGAGGAACTCGAGCAGACAATGAAGGGCGTGGTTGCGGAGAGGAGGAGAAGCAGATGAATGTGGTGATCTCGGTTTTGTGATCCATGAAGAACGGGAGGAAAATGAGGTGATCGAAATCGTGGAAATGGTTTGGGATGTTTTGTGGAAGCTCACGATGAATTGGGGAAGGAAGGAAATGCGGTGGTGGGCTTTTTGTGTTGATGGGCCGATGAGGATTTAAAGGTTAAAGCTCATTAAAGTTTTAACTAGTTCAAATTTATTTTAAATTAGTTCAAACTTTAAAACTATATATCTATTTCATACGTTGTCAGAGTTGAACAAAACAGGATCCGTTGGGATCGTATGAATGAACACTACTCAATGGAACTGACTGGAAGTCGATTGGAGCTAGTATGAATTTATGGCAAAATAAATTGTTTGATTCAAATCAAACAACAGTTTATCGTTCTTTAACGATGAACTGCCAAAGTGAGTAAAACTCACCAACACTAAACAGTTATATTTTTATAATGTATTTTTAGAACGTATTTTTAGAACTGTTAATCATCTGTTGATTGCTGTGTGTTAACTGTTTGGTTGAATTGCTTGTGTATTGGTTGAAATTATAGATAATGATATTTATATATATATCGTTAATCTAATATTGATTCTGTTTAGCAGAATATTTCATATTGAAATGAAATCGATGTTAATGATATTGTCTAACATCTGTGATGCAGGTAAACAGGTTGGAGGGATCCAACTGGACTCCTCAACATTTATTTTACTGTTTTTCATATATTGTAATATATGATGTGGTATATAATCTGTTGATGATTATGTGTGGTTGGACAATATTGATCACTGTGTTTGGTATTTTAAATACCACAAGAAATAGTGGGATGTAAAAAGGGGATTTTCAAAGTACATTTTGAAAATAATTTATTTACATAAAATCAATGGATTTTATATAGAAAAGGAAAAGGATTTTATAAAAGGAAATAAATATTAAAATCAAAAGAGTTAAAAAGAATATATTTGTAAAACAAATATAAGGGAAAAATATTTGTAAAACAAATATAAAGAAAATGTTTGGTAAATAAATATAAAGGAAAAATATTTGTAAAACAAATGTAAAGGAAAATATTTGTCAAACAAATAGAAAGAGAAATATTTGTAAACCATTTACAAATAAAATAGAAAGAGAAGATATTTGTAAAACAATTACAAATAGAAATAAAAAGGAAAACATTTGTAAAACATTCACAAATGGAATTGGGAAGAAAATTTTTGTAAAACGTTTACAAATAGATTAAATGGAAATATTTATTTATAGGAAATAAATAGAAAAGATAAATGAGATATTTATTTGTTAAATAAATAGAAAAGATAAAAGAGATATTTATTTGTTAAATAAATAGATTATAAAAGAGATATTTATTTGTTAAATAAACAGAATTAAATTAAAGTAATATTTATTTAGAAAATAAATAGAATAAAAGAATATTTATTGGGAAAAATAAATAGAGTTAATGAAAAGGTGTAAATCGAATTTAGTATTGAAGGAATTAAATCGAATTTAGTATTCGAAGGAGTTAAATCGAATTTAGTATTCGAAGGAGTTAAACCAAATTTAGTATTCGAAGGAGTTAAACCGAATTCGAAGGAGTTAAATCGAATTTAGTATTTGAAGGAGTTAAATCGAATTTGGTATTCGAAGGAGTTAATCGGATTTAGTATTCGAAGGAGTCAAATAAAATTTAGTATTCGAAGGAGTTAAATCGAATTTAGTATTCGAATGAGTTAATCGAATTTAGATATTCAAAACGAGTAAATCGAATATTAGTTATTCGAACATAAGTTAATTGAATATTAGTTATTCGATAGGAGTTAAATAAGTTGAGTTAAATAAGTCGAGTTAATTAAGTTAAGTTAGTCAAGATGAGTTAATCAAACCGAGTTAATCCAAATGAGTAAATCTAAAGGAGTAAATCGAATATAGTTTATTCGAATAGAGTTAAAGGAGTTAATCGAATATAGTTTATTCGAAAAGAGTTAAAGGAGTTAATCGAATATAGTTTATTCGAATAGAGTTAAAGGAGTTAATCGAATATAGTTTATTCGAATAGAGTTAAAGGAGTTAATCGAATATAGTTTATTCGGATAGAGTTAAAGGAGTTAATCGATGTTAGATAAATCAAAAGGAGTTATCGATTATAGTTTAATCGAAAGGAGATTATCGAATATAGCGTATTCGAAAGAAAGAGATCAAATATAAGTTATTCGAAGTGAGTTAATCGAATATAAGTTATTCGAAGAGAGATAATCAAATATAGGTTATTCGAAGAAGAGTTAATCAAATAGAGATTTCTCAAAAGAAAGTTATACGTCGAATTCGGGAAAATACTTATGCTTTCCGGTTTTTAAATCAAGAAAATATATTAATGAATTAGTGTTTGTTAATTATTCGAATTAAGTAATAAATAAAAGTTATACTCGAAGTTATATATTTCGAAAGTAGGGATTATAACATTATCTTTATAACCAATGTTTTTATAAAAGAAGTGGATTCGTAAATTGAATCCGAGAGAGACGTAAAGAAGTTTGTTAAAGATTTAAAAGATAAACTTTGACAATTTCGAAGTTAAAACGTTGTTCAGTTAAGGTCTGAGAGGTAATTATACCCCAACTTGATTGACTTCCTTCTTAACTAAGGAATGGTAAGGTTTGATCGTGAAGGAGTTTCGGAAATGTTTTCCAAATAAGAATCAAAATTATTTTCTAATGATAGAAAATAAGAATTTAGAATATATGGAAACAGGAGATAAGTAAATTAGTGAACGAAAGAGATAAATGTTAAATGATGATTGATCGATATAATTTCCACTTGGAAATAATATCATTGTTTGCACACGTGTTTTTCTTTGATAGTTAAATCATAGACTATCAAAGTTTTGACCATTTTTAATGTTGTTAATATAGAGAGACCGGTTGGATTATTATCCGAAGAACCACTCTATATTTGCATAAGCGTTGCGAATCATATATGCCAAAGATAATTGAAGACGGAGTAAAGTGCAAGGGCTGTTGTATAAATCTTAGATAACAATTGCCTAAGATGGATGTACTGAATAGTGCCTTCGGTTTGTCTAGTCCCAGGACGACCTGTATGGAAGAATGTCTGACATAGTATATTTAATAGATCGCGTAAGTTGATCTCTTCAAATGTATTTACGTTTGGTGGTGGAGGAATTCGTTTCTCTTAGCTGTATACCCGTGGTATTTTTGGGGAAATCAATTTGTGATTTGGCAGGTATGACGATGTGACATTCAAAGTGAATAAATGTGTGATCTATCAGAGATAAGCGTGGCTTCTAGCCTCACAACCGGGAAATGAAAAAAATTGGGCAGGCAACATGGCTATGTAGGTCGCACCTATTAGGGTGTATAATCACCTGATCTAGAGTTTCATTTACTTCTAAAAATCTATTGTCGATGCTGTCCCATTCGGGAAATGGTTGTTGATCCCAACCGTTGGTGATATACGTTCGATACACTCAAGAGAAATGAGTGGTCGGTCATGTGTGGCCGGTTTGCAAGATGTTCTTGTTGAACCCAATGTATCCCTCTCTGGAGGTGCACTAGCGAAAGGTGGTTCTATACCTTCTCATAGTTGGAAATCCATTACCCAATACGTGCTTGCAGTTTGATTGTATAATATTTATGTAGAACGTGAGATGAAAGCGTTTCTGCTAGATGATTATTATATTGTGGTTGATAGACATTATTATAATATCAATGAGTTTTGATATAAAGATTATTTAGGACTCTCATAAGGGAAAAACCCGTTCCGTTATGCGGTGTGATCTTATGAGATATCGTTTAATGGGTCAAACTGTTTTAAAATGTTTTACTCATACCGGTCCCATGACCAACCCAGAGTTTATTTTGTTTTGTTTCCCTAAACTCTTGGGTGCCCAATTTTGTACAGGCAGTCAAGTAGTCAGGAATTTACAGATATACTTTAAGAGCTAAAGCAGGAGGCTTTATGATTATATAGCTATAGTTATTTCCGCTGTGTTGTAAGTGTTATACTCTGATAATGTTATTGTAACTAATTTTATTTCAAGGATATGTTATCTATTATATGTTGTCCGTTCCGCTGTGAGTTTCGTGTTACTCTGATGTTGTATCTTCTTCTATTCTAAGTTTCTATCTCATCTATTCTCACCCTCTATATATTTACATTAACCATCCGGTATTGTCGACTCTTGAAGTTCGATATGTGCTGTATATCGGATAATCAAGGTCGCAAATTTTCGGGTCGTTACAGTATGCATGCATTTGTGATCCAAATCTTCATGCGTATGCATAATTTGTGCTCCAAAATTCCTATAAGAGACAAATACAAAGAACAAGTAAATGCAATCACAAATTAAAGCATGCACAAGTGACCATTTAACACCTTAAATGAGGATGAATGCATGACAATTTGAGAATTTTAGGATTTTGGTTTAAAACATGTAAAAATAGCCAATTATGCTATTTATTTAATTAAAATAAGAATAAATGTTTGAATATAAATGTGCACATTTGCGTGCACATCACCTAGTGAGGGTTGTTTTGTGTAGGTACTTATTTATAATATGTATCAATTGGACTGTCTAGGTTTAATTAAACTATTCTAATGGTCTAAACACATGATAAAAACTGCAAATAGCCCCTCAAACCCTCATTCTAAACCCTATCTCTATTCGCTTCGCTGCCTACGCCTTACCTTTCAGCCATTGCTAAATCTTCAAAAAAGAAAATAGGATCTTCTTCTACCTTCTTAATCTATTTTCATTTCTTCTATTATATTCTACTTAGATTTGGATTTAGAATTATTCCAAGATTTAGATTTATATATATATATATATATTGTAATATTTGTGATTCTTATATATATATATATATATTTAAAATGTCGGAGCTTGTTCGTTCTCGAAGGAAAAATCCACACTTTTATCTATTCAATTCTCCTGTTGCTTCTTCTTATAACTTAGTGAGTGGAATCTAAATAGGTTACTATTTTCTGTAATATGATAATTATGGATTTGGACTATTGTGCATTCGGGGATTTGGGATATACAAAAAGAAAATATGATTAAGCCCACCAAATCTTCTGTTTATTTTATTGCTCGTCGAAATGTTCAATTAAGTTATTTGGATTTTGGGTTATTATAATAACAAAAAAGGGACATAGTTCTTTTATATGATTTTCTATATTTAATTCATTCCATTTTATTCTATTTTTATTGTAAATTCACAAGTTTGATTTTTGAGCAAAAGTTAAAATTTGGATTATTTTAAATTCAATAGATTTGAATCTCTATTTCTCGTTATAGAGAATTTGAACGTATTAATTTCTACATATCTAAATATTAATGTTTTGCGAATGAACAAACATCAGAAAAAGGAAGCTATTCAAAATACAAGTTACAAAAGTACATAGTTAATGATATGTTTATCTTTTATTCTTGTAGTAACCAAGTCAAAACCTAGATTGCAAGTTTATATGTTATTTTTTTTGTTTTTCCCATATTATTGTCATACACACACTTATGTTATCGATTGAGGAAAATATGGGAAGTTTAACTTGTATACCTTAAGAATTTAATAGGATTTACATTTCAAATACGTAGTAAGGACGTTAGTTCCATTCACTCAAATTACATTTATATTCATATCTATATCTGTAACGTAATCAAAGTATATAAATGCGTATTTAGTGTGTTATAAATACGATTAAAATTGAAATAGAATTTAAATGTCCCTATAGGATTTGTATGATTGTATGTGTGAGAGTTAATTGATTAATTAATATTAATGGCACATAAACAAGAGGTTAACCGTTATTTATAGTTAAAGCCAGCTAAGAACCGACCGACATACCCAGTATCTACAAGTAAATTTAGTTAATATGAGAGGTATAGGTATTATGGGCCATTACAATTAGTACGCTATGATAAGAGATTAGGCCCAACTTGTCATAGAAGTCTAACTAGAACCGCCTGGCAAATCCAACATCTATAAGATGTCCTCCTTATATTCTTTGTGTGTTTATAACAAAGACATAAACTAAAAAGTTTACAACTGCTAATTATAGGGAATAACCTTTTTAACCTACTTATATTTCATTCACCAAAGTTTTATGTTCTGACCTCCATCCTCATAACATTAACAGGATAATAGGTGAGATAAATGATTAAGGATGACCTCTTGGAGGAGGAGTCTCTTGAAGATCTAGTTATTGTGGCTATTGCTTATTTATTACTACTGTTATGTAATTGGGACGAATAATAATGATTTACCTTGAAGATTGAGACATGTTATATTTCTGAATTGTGGATTTTAATTATTGGTACATCTTATATTTACAGTATTATATTTTGTCCCATCCACTGTGTGAGCTCTGATTTCCATTTTAGATTGCTTTGTATATATGTTTAAGTTAATCCTTATAGGAATCAACGATCCATTTAGAGTGGCTCTAAGTTCCGATGCGCCTTTTATGAGTCAGAATTTAGGCCCTTTCCGGTTGGGTTGTTACATTTGGTATCAGAGCATAGGTCACCCGATTATGGGGAAATATACGTATGAGTGATATATTTGTTATTTGAAAAGGGTTTCCAAATATACATACATACGTACATATATATATATATATATATATATGAACTATATCCCAAAACATATGTGACTATACTTGGCAATCTAGTCCTTCTTTTCAGGCCTTGATACTATCGTAGGAAGTCCACTAAAGGTTTTTTCTTTTTCAGATAGTAGACATGGCCGATAATCAGCCATAATAGGGAAACCAGGCAAGGTCTCATTACTTGCCAGAATGGTTTTAGTAGCATCTTAGGACGGTGGAACAAATTCCTGTTGTTAATCCAGCCCCATTAAAACTAGCCGCTTAACCCATTGAAGGGGCACTCAATTTCCTTGCCTTTTTTAAAAATTTTATAAGTTTAGGAGGCAAGGACTTTTCAGGGATTGAGAACTTAGTGGATGTGATGGCTCCGGTCTCAGAATGTGAGAGTATCTTTGAGGCTATTCAATGGAAAGACGAATTAAAGCATAGTGTAGAGGCCTCACACTTGAAAGGGGAGGCCCTAGAGTGGTGGAACCTAATATCTTAGGAGAACATGGGTAGAGTATTTACTTGGGTAGAGTTTAGGACCTGTGTGACACCCCACGTCCATTAATGACACTCATTAAGAGAATGCATTAAGTTTCATGAAGCGTTATAGGTAAACAGAAACAGAAAATTACAAGACAAATATAAAAATAGCAGCAGAATAAAAACTAACTTTATTATCATAAAGCATCGTGGTTCAAAACATCATATGTCTGCATCACATAAAAACCAGTATATTATAAAAACTTATATCTTGCTTTTAAACATCAGAGTACAAAATAAAATAATCAAAATCCCCAAATAAAAGCATAGCCATAGTGGCAAAGATAGGAGCTTGAGCAATAGATCTAGGCAGCTCCAACAAAACAGCTCCAACAAAATGATAACAGAATCCTGGTCAAGCTTGAGTGTTCCCACCCTGAGAACCTGGGGGAGAAACAGAAGAAAGAAGAGGAAACAAAAAGGGTCAGACATAAAGTCTGGTGAGTCCATTTTCTTTTAGCAAGTAAATAAGTAAAAGTATCATAACATGCATATAAAGTGGATAAGAAAGATAACACCATAAAAGGCAGATATGACAAGGTGAACATGATATAGTGTATATGCTTCTCTAACGATTTATTCTTTGCACTAATACTAGTATAACCAGAATGAGTTGATCCCAACAACTATAAGATGGTAGACTTAGGCGTACCTCTGGTGAGAGGTTTTAACCCTACACAACCCACAGGCATCCCAATCCTAACAGGCTCCTAAACTTTTCCAGAGTCTAGATGTACCCTAACCACTACCCTAATCAATCGGCTCCCTACTCCGCAGATACCCTATGTCGGCCCAACAGTAGGAGGTATCACTTCATCTCAGTTCACCTGTTTTCTGTTCAACGTACCACTACAACTTGACGTTGTTTACTTATCAACTTTCTTTTCTTAACCAAGTTTTACTAATAAGCTTTCTTTCCTTTTATTATAAACTATGTTATAATTTCCACTTGTCCCTAGCGTAACGACCCGCATTCTACGCATCGAAGGATCGTAGAATATTTATTTCTCTCACATGTGAAGTCGTGTGGTCATGTAACTTTGGGAGACGACTGTTGGGGTCATTTCTCATGTTCATGATTTTTGCTGATTTTTAAATGACCATTTTTCCCCTAGCTGATCTTGTTTCGGCCATGACTTTTGATTGGGAAGTAGTTTTGACCTTAAACTACTTCCATTAGATCCGAATGATGGTTTACCTTTCCGTAGAGTGGTCATATTAGCCAAAAGGACTCACCATTTGGGTGATATGGCAGAAACAAGTTTCAGGTGGTGAAAAACATCTTAATTGGGCTTAATCGGGTTGTTAACAACTAGGCCCAAAGGGGAATTTCGGGATTAAGAGTATAAGAGGGCTGCTAGGTTTAGAAAATAAATTTTACTTCATTTTCCAGCCGCCTAAGACATTCCTCTCAACCTAGTAATGGCCTTCAACATCTAAAACACCCGAAATCACCTTCTAATCACTAATTAAGCCAAATCTACATTAAATCAAAGAGGATTAGCACAAGAATCGAGGTAGAACTGCTGTATAGCCTTGGGAACAACACCATAATAGAGATTTATTTCAGATCTAAAGTTAATTTGTGGCCAAAGTGAGTGATTTGCATAGTTCCTCACTAATTATGGTTAATTAAGAGTAATTAGTGATAGTTAGCGATTTGTCTAGAAAAATATAAATAAAATTCGAAATGATGTTTTAAGCCTCTGTTAGAAGGTTTGGATAATTTGGTTAAGTATTGCTATTCATATCATTAGTTATGCCTAAACATGATTAAGGGAAAATATGGATTTTTGGCTATGTTTGATCCATTTTAATACATCATATTGTTGTTTTGATGTTTGTGGTTGATTATACATGTTGCTATGACTGTATGGTGTGCTTTGTGATTGATTAGAACTGTTAGATTGGTTGAAAACGTAGTCGTATGGCGTAAAACAGTCGCTGGAATGGTTGCAGGAAATGTGCAGAGATTCAGACCGGATCGGATCAGATTATAGGGTCGGATCGGATCAGTGGAGCAGGCAAGGGGAATACGAACCGGATCGGAACTTGGCACTAGCTGGGCCTTGGCAATAAAAAGGGCCATTTGCAAAGATTTGGAGTTGGGTTGGGAATCAGATCAGAGATGAGTAGGGGATCGGATCGGAAGCAAGGGCGTGGAGATCAGATCGGACTAGAGCTAGGGAGCGGGATCGGATCGGAGGACCAAGCTTGGATCTGGAGTTGGAGTGAAGCACTGAACCGGATCGGGACCCATGAGCACCGAACCGAACCGACTGAAGTGGAATGATGGGAACTACCGAACTGAGCCAACCTGAAGTGGAACACTGAACCGAACGGGGAGCCTAGGAGTGATGTATTCAAATTCAACTGACTGAAGTAAGCCGAACCGAACCGGATTGGAGCTGCGATAATGTGATGACTCTTCTGAAGACCAACTCCAATTCAACCAAAACCCGAGATGCAAAGGAAGCCCAAATGGGAAGCAGAACTCAGGATCCAGTTGGGAACCAACGAGTTAACTTCATGAGTCGGGCCTTGCTGCGGGACGTGTGCTAAGGGGTTGTCGATGTTTATGACTTTGGATCACTATGTGTATGGGGTACTTGAACGGATTCCGGACCACAGTGGTCTAGGTACGACTAATGGGCTATAGACCAATGAAACATAATCATTTGTAAAGATTTAGCCATGACTCCGTGGGGTAAGCTTGGTGGTAGCAGTAGCTGTACCAATCGAACTCCGTCACTACTTCGATGGGTCTAGTGGTTGAGAGTGGTGGACATCGTATGCTTTACGCACTGAGTGAGGGACGTGAGGATGATTGCCATGCTTGATTTGTTTGCCATCACTACCTCGTATTCTTTGTACCATGTGTTAGTGGCACCTTAGGGTATTGTACAATATGTAGTACTAACTCTTTGGTTGCAGGTTCAGGTTCAGGTATGGTTTAGTATACCTGTTATTGTTCTGTTTTGCTACTTATTTCTCATACCAGACTTTTGTATGACCCAGAGTTTTATGTCTCTTCTTATTACTCTGGGTGCTCTCACGAGCAGATTAGAGACAGGTTAACTTGTGAAGCACGAGTAGCTGTACCGGAGACGAGCAGGAGGCTTCCACGTATGATATATAGATAGATATTCCCTGTGTCGCTACTAGTCACTTCTTTGGGAATTAGTAGTGCGCCCTTCCTTTCTTTTGCTTTAGAGACAGTTTTAAAGTTGTAATAATGATGATGAGGAACATAAGCTGTATTTGGATTTTCCGCTGCTATGATGTTTAGTTTTAGCTTATGCACTGTCTCACCTGTTTTATGTCAAGTATCTTATTATTATATTTTATTACTTGCGCTGTGAGACATTCTATAGGTTCTTGATTAGTTCATTCTTTTCATTCCTTTCTTTGGTGACCGTTACGGGCCAGTCGGGCATGTGTACAACGCATTTTCGGAGGGAAATGTCGGTTAATGCGGGGCGGCCCGTCACACTTGGTATCAGAGCTCTAGGTTGCGCAGTTAACCTAGGGAAGTTATCAGGGAGAGATAATACACATATATGAGAGAGCGTATTTGTGATTATTTTGGTTTTTAAAAGTTATGCATATATACTATTAGTTTATCTAAGGATGAAGTCGCACTGCATTGGCACCACTATGGAGATGGTTAATCGTTTTCTCTTTACAGATTGAACGATGAGCCGATACGCAAGGGGTGCCGGTAGAGGAGCCAACAATGGGAATGCTGCTGATATGAGGACGATGTTTGCTGACCTCATGAGGGAGATTCTTAGAGATGTTCAGAGGCCATCTCCTAATGCTGGTAATGGTAGTGGTCCAACGGTGCAGGCGCGTAGGGCCGATTTTGCCAAGCTGAACAAGGATTGTACTAGTCTTGGTGGGAAGCCGTTCCACGGAACGGAGTCGACTACGGATGTTCAGGACTGGTTGGATAGCTGCGAGCGTATCTTCGAAGACTTGGGTATCGAGGATGCGAAAAAGAGAAAGCTAGCATCCCGTCAGTTGCAAGGACGGGCAATGAATTGATGGAATGCTATAAAGGCAGCTACTCCCGTGGATCAGATTACTTGGGATCAGTATAAGGTTCGCTTTAGCGATAAGTTCATTCCAGCTACTCAGAAGTCATTGCTGTTTAAGAAATTCTTGGAACTCAAGCAGAATGGCAAAGCTGTCTCGGAGTATATTGCCGAATTCGACACTTTGTTGAAATATGGGTTATCCCTAATAGATACTACTGAGAAGAAGAATGAGAAGTTTATTACAGGTTTGGATTAGTACTTGGGGGAAAGGCTTAGTAACCACATCGATGAGACATTTGAATCGATTGTGGGGAAAGCATTAAGGTTAGAGAGTCTTTACCCTATGTCGAAGACTGAGGTTGCATCTACAGAGGAGCCAAAGCCGCAAGCAAGCGGTGGAGGCAAGAATGGTTCTCAGAATAAGAGAAAGCAGATTCAGACTAAGGATGGCCAGAAGAAAATGAATAAGAAGGATGTTGAGTGCTTCCACTGTGGTAAGAAGGGCCATTATGCTAGTAATTGTCGGGCCAAGCCAACGGATAGGAAGTGCTTCAACTGTGGCCAAGTTGGACATCATAAGGACAAGTGTCCGCAACCCCCTAAAGAAAAGCAGATGGTGAAAGCGTATGCCCTTAATGCTGTTCCTTCTTCGTAGAATGCGCCAACTGCAGCGGAGAAGGGAAATAATGTCGTTATTCAAGGTATGCTTTCTGTTTATGATGTTCCTGTTAGAGTTTTGTTTGATACCGAAGCTTCCAGTTCCTTCATATCTAGTGACCTGGTAGATAGGTTGGGATTAGAACCCGAGATCGTCGATAGACCTTTAGTAGTGACGAACCCAATTGGTGGTTTGACTAGCCTGAGCATGATTTGCCGTAATGTGCATTATTTTGGGAGTCGATTGGCTCCAAAGATACGGGGTGGTGGTAGACTATGAGGGCTTTTTGGTGATAGCTAGAGCGGATGATGGGCGGAGGGTAGTGTTTAGTGGTCTACCAAGTGGTGGGATAATGGCCAGTTTTCTAAATTCTCTCGACATCCCGCATGATGAGTTGTCAGGTTTGCCCGTGGTTGGCCAGTATCCGGACGTTTTCGAGGAAGTGACTGGGCTTCCACCACATAGAGAGATTGAGTTCCATATTGATTTAGTGAAAGATGCCAGACCTGTAGTGATGCCACTTCGCCGCATGGCATCAAGGAAGAAGCGAGAGCTCGGGTGCAAGTAAGCGATCCTTTGAAGAAGGGATTTATTAAAAGAAGTGTTTCTAAGTGGGGAGCACCAGTTGTTTTGCTACCAAGGCAGATGGTTCCATTCGATTGTTTGTGGACTATCACGAGCTGAATAAGGTGACGAGGAAGAATAAGTATCCTCTACCGCGGATAGATGATTTGTTTGATCAGTTGAGTGGTGCGAGAGTATGCTCCTAGTTGGATCCTGCGACAGGTTTTCATCAGCTTAGAGTGGAAGCTGAGAGTATAGCTAAAACGGCATTTTGGACGCCGTTTGGATATTATAGTGGTTGGTCATGCCATTTGGGTTGACCAATGTGCCAGCATATTTTGTGGATCTTATGAATAGGGTATTCAGAGATCAATTGAATAAGTTTGTTCTTGTGTTCATGGACGATATACTTGTTTATTCGAGGACGGAGGAAGAACACAAGGAACATTTGAGGATAGTGATGGAGGTGTTGAGAAAACACCAATTGAAAGCAAAGTTTTCTAAGTGTCACTTCTGGAGGAGGGAAGTGAGATCCTTGGGCCATGTTGTTTCAGAGAATAGTATTGCTGTGGATCCTGCGAAGGTGGCTACGGTAAAAGATTGGTCTACACCCAAGAATGCAACAGACATAAGAAGTTTCTTGGGACTAGCTGGATATTATCGTAAGTTTATCCAAGACTTCTCCAAGATAGCAGCACCGTTGACTCATTTGACCAAGAAGAATCAAGCCTTCATCTGGTACGAAAGGTACGAGAATGCATTCAAGAGTCTAAAGGACAAGTTGACATGCGCACCAGTGTTAGTCATTCCTAAGGGGAATGAAGAGATGACGGTATACACGGATGCATGTGGTACCAGACTAGGTGCTGTATTGATGCAAGGAGGTAGGGTTGTAGCTTATGCAAGTCGGCAATTGAAACCGCACGAGAGAAAATACCCTACCCATGATTTGGAATTAGCAGCGATCGTATTCGCATTAAAGATGTAGAGACATTTTCTCTTGGGAGAAAGATTCGAGTTATTTACCGATCATAAATCGTTCAAGTATCTCTTCTCTCAGAAGGATCTAAATCTCCGACAGCAAAGATGGTTGGAATTCTTAGCTTCCTATGATTTCGATATCGCATACACACCAGGAAAGGGCAATGCGGTAGCTGATGCATTGTGTAGAAGACGTGCCGGTTTAGGGGCTATGTTTCTAGAATGGTAGCAACTAGAGTACATCGCAGGGTATGATTTCAGACCAATGTGCGAATTGGATCCAGAAATATTAGCAAGTTTGACGATCAAACCCACTTTGATGGAGTGGATTGGTTCCAGTCAAAGGAACGATCCTAACCTATTGGAAATCATCTCAAAGTTAGAGATGAGAATCGACGAAGAGATGAGCAAATATGGGCTTGATTGAGATGGATGGCTTAGAAAGAACAGAAGACTAGTTGCACCCAATGTCAATGGATTGAGAGATGAAGTGCTTAGAGAATGTCATCACTCAAAACTGACTATACACCCCGGTGGTAACAAGATGTATCAAGACATGAAGCAGACCTACTAATGGGAATGGATGAAAAGAGACATTGGGAAGTTTATATCCAAATGCATGAATTGCCAGCTGGTTAAAGCTGAGCAAAAGAAGCCTAGTGGTTTGTTACAACCATAAGAAATTCCCTAATGGAAATGGAAACAAGTCTCGATGGATTTCATTGATGGATTACCAAGGACTAGATCGGGCCATGATAGCATTTGGGTGATTGTGGACCGATTGACAAAGAGTGCAAGGTTTATACCCGTCAAGTCAAACAGGACGACGGCTAAGTTCGCTGAACTATATGTAAAGTGGGTAGTGAGATTTCATGGAATACCCTAAGGCATTGTGAGTGACCGAGATCCGTTGTTTACTAGTGGATTTTGGAAGAGCTTACAAGAGGCGTTAGGATCAGAATTACATCTCGGTACCGCGTATCATCCTCAAACCGACAGAGAGAGAGAGAGAGGGTGAACCGAGTACTAGAAGATCTGTTGAGAGCTTGCATAGTAGACTTTGGTGGATCATGGGATGACCATTTGCATCTAGTATAGTTTGCATATAATAATAGTTACCAATCTAGTATTAGTATGGCTCCATTTGAAGCTTTGTTTGGAATACAGTGCAACTCACTATCGTGTTGGTTAGAAACTGGTGAGTAGTTTGTGCTTCGACTAGATGTGATAAGAGAAACTTCAACTAAGATTAAGGTTATCCAACATCGAATGAAGGCTGCCCAAGATAGGCAGAAAAGTTGTGCTGATAAGAGGAGAAGAGAATTAAAGTTCTCCATTGGCGACTTGGTGTTTGTCAAGATTTCTCCGTTGAAGAGCGTGATACGATTTGGTAGGAGAAACAAGTTAGCACCAAGATTTGTTGGTCCATTCCCAGTTCTTGAGCAAATTGGGAATTGGCATATAAAGTTGAATTACTAGACAAGATGGCAGGAGTTCACAACGTGTTTCATGTTTCCTAGTTAAGGAAGTTCGTACACGACCCAGATGTGACTATTTCACTTGATTAGTTGGATGATATCAAAGTTGAACCCAAGGCGGTTGGGAACCGCAATCCTATGTGTATTGTTGGGAACGATACGAAGCAACTTTGAAGGAAGGCGGTGAAATTAGTCAAATTTCAGTGGGGCGAGAATGAGAATGACTGTACTTGGGAGACACAGGAGAGCATTAGGAAGACGTATCCAGAACTCTTCGCTTAGCAAGATTTCAGTTTCGACTTAGTCTTTCTGCATGCTAGGATAGGCTTGTTTTGTTTGTTTTGCATGTTTGATTATTGTATATGGCTGGTAAGCATGCAGGATCTTTTGTATGTTTTGGGTTAAGGAATTTCGGGGACGAAATTTCTTAAGGAGGAGAGAGTGTAACGATCCGCATTCTACGCATCGAAGGATCGTAGAATAGTTATTTCTTTCACATGCGAAGTCGTGTGGTCATGTAACTTTTGGAGACGACTATTTGGGTCATTTCCCATGTTCATGATTTTTGCCGATTTTTAAATGACCGTTTTGCCCCTAGCTGATATTGTTTCGGCCATAACTTTTGATTGGGAAGGACTTTTGACCTGAAACCACTTCCATTAGATCCGGATGATGGTTTACCTTTCCGTAGAGTGGTCACATTAGCCAAACGGACTCACCGTTTGGGAGACATTGCTGAAACAAGTTTCAAGTGGTGAAAAACAGCTTAATTGGGCTTAATCAGGTGATTAATATCTAGGCCCAAAGGGAGATTTCGGGATTAAGAGTATAAGAGGGCTGCTAGGGTTTAGAAAACGAATTTTTCCCAGCCACCTAAGACATTCCTCTCAACCTAGTAATGGCATCCAACATCTAAAACACCCGAAATCACCTTCTAATCGCTAATTAAGCCAAATCTACATCAAATCAAAGAGGATTAGCACAAGAACTGAGGTAGAACTACTGTATAGCCTTGGGAACAACGCCATAATAGAGATTTATTTCAGATTTAAAGTTAATTTGTGGCCAAGGTGAGTGATTTGCATAGTTCCTCACTAATTATGGTTAATTAAGAGTAATTAGTGATAATTAGCGAATTTATACATGTTGAAAATATGGAAAAATATTTATAAAATTCGAAATGATGTTTTAAGCCTCTGTTAGAAGGTTCGGATAATTTGGTTAAGTTTTGCTATTCATATCATTAGTTATGCCTAAACATGATTAAGGGAAAATATGGATTTTTGGCTATGTTTGATCCATTTTAATACATCATATTGTTGTTTTGATGTTTGTGGTTGATTATACATGTTACTATGACTATATGGTGTGCTTTGTGATTGATTAGAACTGTTAGATTGGTTGAAAACGTAGTCCTATGGCGTAAAACAGTCGCTGGAAAGGTTGCAGGAAATGTGCAGAGATTCAGACCGGATCGGATCGGATTATAGGGTCGGATCGGATCAGTGGATCAGGCAAGGGGAATACGAACCGGGTCGGAACTTGGCACTAGCTGGGCCTTGGCAATAAAGAGGGCCATTTGCAAAGATTTGGAGTTGGGTTGGGAATCAGATCAGAGATGAGTAGGGGATCGGATCGGAAGCAAGGGCGTGGAGATCAGATCGGACTAGAGCTAGGGAGCGGGATCGGATCGGAGGACCAAGCTTGGAGCTGGAGTTAGAGTGAAGCACTGAACCGGATCGGGACCCATGAGCACCGAACCGAACCGACTGAATGAAAAAGGGGAGCACCGAACCGAACCGACTGAAGTGGAATGATGGGAACTGCCGAACCGAACCAACCTGAAGTGGAACAACGAACCGAACGGGAAGCCTAGGAGTGATGTATTCGAATCGAACTGCCTGAAGTAAGCCGAACCGAACCGAATTGGAGATGCGATTACGCGGAAGACCAACTCCAATTCGACCAAAACCCGAGATGCAAAGGAAGCCCAATGGGAAGTAGAACTCAGGATCCAGTTGGGAACCAACGAGTTAACTTCATGAGTTGGGCTTTGTTGCGGGACGTGTGCTAAGGGGTTGTCGATGTCCATGACTTTGGATCACTATGTGTAGGGGGTACGTGAACGGATTCAGGACCACAGTGGTCTAGGTACGACTAATGTGCTATAGACCAATGAAACAGGGTCATTCGTAAAGATTTAGCTATGACTCCGTGGGGTAAGCTCGGTGGTAGCAGTAGTCGTACAAGTCGAACTCCGTCACTACTTTGATGGGTCAAGTGGTTGAGAGTGGTGGACATCGTATACTTTATGCACTGAGAGAAAGACGTCAGGATGGTTGCCATGCTTGATTTGTTCGCCATCACTATGACATGCACACCCCCACCCCTGTATTCTTCGTACCATGTTAGTGGCACCTTAGAGTATTGTACAGTATGTAGTGCTAACTCTTTGGTTGCAGGTTCAGGTATAGTTTAGTATACTTGTTATTGTTCTGTTTTGCTGCTTATCGCTCATACCAGACTTTTGTCTGACCCAGAGTTTTATGTATCTTCTTATTACTCTGGGTGCTCTCACGAGCAGACTAGAGACATGTTAACTGGTGAAGCACGAGTAGCTGTACCGGAGACGAGCAGGAGGCTTCCACATATGATATATAGATAGATATTCTCCCTGTGTCGCTGCTGGTCACTACTTTGGGCATTAGTAGTGCACCCTTCCTTTCTTTTGCTTTAGAGACAGTTTTAAAGTTGTAATAATGATGATGTGGAATATAAGTTGTATTTGGATTTTCTGCTGCTATGATGTTTAGTTTCAGCTTATGCATTGTCTCACCTGTTTTATGTCAAGTATCTTATTATTATATTTTATTCCTTGCGCTGTGAGACATTCTACAGGTTCTTGATTAGTTCATTCTCTTCTTTCCTTTCTTTGGCAACCGTTTCGGGCCAGTCGGGCATGTGTACAACGCACTTTAGGAGGGAAATGTCGGTTAATGCGGGGCGGGCCGTCACACCTAGGACAAGACTTCCCATTATATAACATTCTTATTAGAGCAATTAATTATAATTGGTTACTACCATTCCCTCTTTACCTCAATTCATTACCATATATCCATTTATGTTCATAATGCACTAGACCTTCCACATTAAACTTACAACTTGTGGATGCTGGATATGTCGGGCGGCTCCGGTCAGACATTTTCCACAAGTCGGGTTTAACCTCGTGTCTTAGCTCATCTCATGTTTATGCACTTGGACCACCCACAATAGATTCACCACTTGTGGTCACTGGTTATGTCGGGCGGCTCCAGGTGGACTTCCACCACTAGTGTAATCTAACCTCGCGTCTAAGCGTGATTAAAATTTCAATTATTGTAATTCTAGACATTTTCATTATTAATCAGTTATACCTATGTCATTATAGGTTTTTATGCCCCTTACCCAAGTTATGTTCATAATGAACCATATGCCGCAAATTTTTGGTTTTTAATCAATTTCAAGTTATGCCAAATTCACTGTTTACATGTTATACCCAATTTCAATGTTTTCCCTCGTTCCCCGTTTAATGCGTTCACATATTTCAGTAGGATGCCTAAGCTCGAAAGTAGCCTGGCTATATAAAATAAAAGGGAAAGATAAAGGGAAGGTGACGGAGATGATTATACTAACGAAATTGACATATACATATAGTGGCATAGTGATAAGAGAGGCATATAAGAACAGATCAGGTGAATATAAGATAATAGAACTGTTTATAACATAGCAAGGATGCCATAATAGGCATGATTAGATCTAAATAATAATTTAGATCTCCAACTAATAACTGATCCAATTCAACCACAAACATGACAGGTACTAGGTGATCTAAATAGAAAATTAGATATATAATCAAAGGTAGGTATGACATGATAATGATTAGGATCCAAGTCATAGATATGTCAGAATATCATAGGTTCACAAATTATTACACATCTGACATGATAAAGATTAAGATCCAAGTCATAGTTATGTCAGAATATTATGGATTCACAAGTTATTATAGATCTGACATGATTCAGGAAGTTACAGGCATAGATCTAAATTACAGTCATATCATGTTATACTTTTTAATTATTTAAATCTAAAAGCAATTTGAAACTCACAGCATTTGGATCTAGAAAGATAGAAGAAGAATAACAAAGGTTGGATCACACATCTGCACTTGAATCTCTAAACTTGATTTCAGAAGAAGAAAAAGATTTTGTTCAGTCCAAGTACCGACAACATTTAGCCCTCCATTGATTTTAGTGTGAGAAAACTAGAGAAATAAAGCCGTATATATAGCTGCTAGCCCCCAGAACCGACCTACCATGTCAGCATTTAGGGGGTCGACCCATAGGTCGACACCTCCCTTGAGGGGTCGACCCAGCGGTCGACTTCCCTGGACGGGAGAATTCCAGCTCGCCCGAATTTATGTGATTTGAACAATTTTAAACTGAAATTTGATTTCTATACCTATATATTCTTGCGCTTATACAAACTTCAAACCTTCATAACTTCTTCATACGTTGTCCGTTTTACACAAACCAAATGTCTATCTTGACCAAATTTCGAGATGGACACAATAGCGCAATCCGTTTCCCTTAATTATTAATATTAAATTAATTATTCCTTATTTTATCCTCTTTAGTGTTGTTAAAATTACGGGGTGTTACATTATCCCCTATCAAAGGATTTCATCCTTAAAATCTTCATGTTAAGAAGAATGTATATCCTACCATCCACATCCATCTACTCATCCATCAATCACAGAAATCCATTGTCCTTAAAGGCTTCTAATGCTTGTATAAACAGAAGCAAAGGTGTGTGTATATGTCCCAATACAAATGCGAAGATTAGGAAGTCTACTGATTCAGTCGACCTCCTTAATGTAATGTATATTGATGCCATGAATCCAACATGTATGCAATAATCCAAATATAACATGTAAGTTCTATATGTGTGCACAATTATCCGTCCAAATGCACCATCCATATGATGATACATCCACTTTCATCCATTAAAAAAAATGCACACACATCCATATGCATTATGAGAGTGATTGAGACGATCTAGTGCCTAATGTGTGTGTATATGCATCCACGGGCAACCACTAGCAATTACTTGCATCCACTTGCATCCATCAAACATAATATATCTCAAACATATGTTTACAATCAGGGGAATTTTACCTAAAGGTTGAAGATTTGACTGATAGGATATACCTAAATGATAGAAGAAAGTACGAATAAAAGCTTTTGGAAGAGAGGTTAAGAGCATTTCCTTGAAAAGAAAAAGGTACGAAGCACAAAATATTGTCTTCGGTCTCACAAGTTGCATCCTTTGGGTTATCTCCCCATTGAACCTTCATCAACTTGACCTCTCTATTGTATAGCTTCTTAACTTCTGATCCAAGAATACGGGTAGGAACTCGTCTCACTGTCGCCTCTCGTTCCACTTCTACTTCCCCAAGCATTCTCGGCTCAACTACTTCTGCTGTATCATGCAAACATTTTCGCAAATGAACATCTTCTAATCTCTCTGGTAGCTTTACCTTATAAACCATTTGAATTCTTTCCATTATGGGAAATGGTCCTACGGACTTTGGCGCCAGTTTCCCTATAGTTCCAAAATGGACCACGTCTTTCCGAGGTGATATCTTGAGAAACCATGTCTCCCACCTCTACCCGATATCGATTCTTTCTTTATTTGCGTATGACTTCTGCTTGTCTCGATCCATCATCATGCGCCTGCGGATAAAATCACTCTTTTCTGAAGTTTCTATAATCATCTCAAGTCCAAGTAGAAGCCTAACTCTACTGTCTCAATTTGAGATCCTTCTATGTGAATAGATACTTGTGAGACTTATGGTCCAAGTATAACTCGAACCACTCTCCAAGCAGATACCGCCACCAAGTCTTAAGCGTGAATACTATAGAAGCTAATTTCAAAACATGTGTAGGGTAGTTCTTCTTATGGAATCTCCAATATCTACCCCCATAACATACTACCCTTCCCTCTTACAACAGAACCGTACCTAGTCCTGTACCACATGCATCAGTGTATACTGTAAACATTTTATTTCCCTCAGTGAAGTCGAAACTAGCACTGTTGTTAGAGCCCTCTTTAGTTGCTGAAAAACATCCTTCCAATCAATATTCCAAAGGTCAAATTCTTCTTTGTCAGTCTAGTGAGTGGAGCTGATATCTTAGCAGAGTCCTTAATGAACTTCCTATAGTAGCCTACAAATCCAAGAAAACTTCTCACCTCCGTTACATTGTTTGGGATCTTCCAATCTTGAACTACAATTATATTCGCGGGATCTACTGCTAGAAACCACATGCCCTACAAATATCTCTTCTTTTCTCCAAAAATAATATTTGGAGAACTTCGCCTTAAGCTAATGTGCACGGAGGGTTTTCAAAACCTCCCTTAAATGTAAAGCATGTTCTTCCTCGCTCTTTGAGAAAATCAAGATGTCATCAACACGCTGGTGAAATAGATCATTTATCCTCAGAAGTGGGTGTCTATTCTTCTTACTGAGTTTATTTAACTCCCTATAGTCCACACATAGGCAAAGCAAATCATCTTCCTTAGTTGCGAATACCTTCGGAGCACCCCATTAAGATATGCTTCGCCTAATAAACCCTTTATCAAGTAGCTACCCTACTTGCTTGCTGAGCTCCCTTCTTTCCCTTGAAGCCATATGGTGCACAGGCAATGCAATTGGCTTTGCATTGTCCACCAAATATATACGAAAATTGATCTCGTGACTTGGAGGTAAGCCCCGTACCTCATCAAAAACATCAGGATAATCCCGGACTATTGGAACAGATTGCAGATCATCGATAGATGCATCAAGAGAATCTAGGAAACTAAGCATAACAGATCCTTACGGGTCACAGAAATCTCGAGGGTCCTTCCATAAAAAGTTAGAAGCCTAACCACCCTCTTCTAACAATCCAGAATGGCACCATACATGGCTAGCCAATCCGTCCCTAGAATCAAACCGTATCCCATAAAACCGAACGCATATGCGTCGCACTCAAACTCGACGCCTAAGACAGATATTCTCAAACCCAGACAAACCATAGATAAATGAGCTGAACCACCAATAGGGTTTAAGACAATAACGGGATCCACTTCCATACTAGTATTTAAGTTCAGAGATTCAACCATAAAACTAGATATAATTGAATGTGAAGCGCCAGAATGAAAAAGAGTTCTTATAGTATGATTGGAAAGAGAAAGCAAACCTTCCACGGAATTTTTCCTACCACTATCTAGAGCATTGGTCGCGAGAGCATGTGTCTGCCCTCTAGAAGCTCCTGCCCTTTGACCGTGTCCCTGTTTCTTTGGGAACTCCTTAGCATAGTGTCCGATCTCTCCACAACTGAAGCAAGCATTCTTCCTTCTTTTGTAATCCTTTACCAAATGACTTTGGCATCTGCAATTATGGCATTTCCTATTATCCTTGGCCTTGTCATTCTTTCTACCCATCTTTTGTTGTTTTTATTGTCCTTTCTTGGGCCATACCTTCTTGTTTTGTGTTTCCTCGATCTTAGCCTCTTCCTTTTCACCTTTTAACCATCCTTGCGTAACAAACTAATAAGTTTCTTGAAAGCTGCCTCCATCGCACGGAAATCCTTAACAAGCTCGAGAAAATTAGCCGTAGGTGAAAGTACTACGGCTACAGATGGAGGTTAGGCACTTCATTTGTCTTCGACATGTGCCGTAGTTTTAACATGCCTACGTAACCATGCCTCAATGGGGACCCTTTCAAGAAGAATTAGTTCCACAGACAAAAAGGAATCAAGTGGAGAATTGAGATGGCTTTGGGGAATATCTTTTTCAAAATAGATTTTTCTTTTGAAAATGCTTCCTTTTAAAACCTTTTTGAAAATAGTTTTCAAAAACTTTTATCTAATCTGGTAACCTTCAGCTTTGATACCAAGTGTGACACCCCACGTCCGTTAATGTCACTCATTAAGAGAATGCATTAAGTTTCGTGAAGCGTTATAGGTAAACAGAAATAGAAACATTACAAGACAGATATAAAAATAGCAGCGGAATAAAAACTAACTTTATTAATCATAAAGCATCATGGTTCAAAACATCATATGTCTGCATTACATAAAAACTAGTACATCATAAAAACTTCTGTCTTGCTTTTAAACATCAAAGTACAAAATAAAAGAAGCAAAATCCCCAAATAAGTGCATAGCCATAGTGGTAAAGATAGGAGATTGAGCAATACATCTAGGCAGCTCCAACAAAATGATAGAAGAATCCTGGTCAAGCTTGAGTATTCCCACCTTGAGATCCTGGGGGGAAACGGAAGAAAGAAGAGAAAACAAAAAGGGTCAGACATAAAGTCTGGTGAGTCCAGTTACTTTTAGCAAGTAAATAAGTGAAAGTAGCATCACATGCATATAAAGTGGATAAGAAAGATAACACCATAAAAGGTGGGTATGACAAGGTAAACATGATAGAGTGCATACGCTTCTCTAACAATTACTCTTATTCTTTGCACTAATATTAGTATAACCAGAATGAGATTATCCCAACAACTATAAGATGGTAGACTTAGGCGTACTTCTGGTGAGAGGTTTTAATCCCGTACAATCCATAGGCAGCCCAATCCTAATAGGCTCCTAAACTTTTCTAGAGTCTATATGTACCCTAACCACTACCCTAATCGATCGGCTCCTTAATACATAGATACCCTATGCTGGCCCACAGTAGGAGGTATCACTTCCTAAAGTGGCAACCCTTATGCACAAGCATATCTGCTGGTGTCACGATCTTCTTATCCCTTTCTGCCCGGCCATGCACACACATGTCCCCGGTCGGTCACCGTCCTCCTTGTTTGGATCTCTTATAATCAACCAGTAAGCATGCCTCAACTCCAACCCAAGGGGGAGCCCTCGTTCAATACCGTTATATGGGTTACTGACTGAAACGGGTCCCATACACAAGATGATACAAGCTTTCCCTTATCTTGTATCCCCACTAGGACTTCCTCAGATTATGTATACCTATTGGTGTCTTTAATTACATAACCCCTTAAGGTTAAGTTTGTGGGCCTATATATAAATATTACCCACCCCTCAGTTTTACTTAACCCATCCACTAGTTCAAGCATGTTTATTTAACGGTTAAGTTTGTGGGCCTATATATATATATATATATATATATATATTATATATACATATATATATATAAAGATTACCCTAACCCTAACATTTCCACAGGTTATGCTTACCTAATGGTGTTTTTAATTACGTAACCCCAACTGGTTAAGCTTTGTGGGCCTATATGTAAATATTACCCACCCAACCACGATATACTTAACCGTCCCACTATTTTCAACCAAGTTTACTTAAACCGCTACTCAAGCTAACATGTTCATACGATCCCTATGGATTCAACTAGGTTAAGTATTATAGACTAACAGGTTATCCCCATTCACATTGACTTCTTTTCACTTGCCAAAATTCCACTTGCTTATTAATTTCATATAAATATAACTTAATCCATTTAAGTTTATTAATAAGCCCCATCACATGCTATTCTTTAGATTGTAATTAACGGAAGTAATCTTACAATTCCTTTTTATTATTCATTATCTGATTCCATAGTTACAATAACATGTTTTACTTAATATGTAATTAAGTATACTTCATCTCAGTTCACCTGTTTTCTGTTCAACGTATCACTACAACTTGACGTTGTTTACTTATCAACTTAGTTTTCTTAACTAAGGTTTAATAATAAGCTTTCTTTCCTTTTATTATAACCTATGTTATAATTTCCAATTGTCCCTAGGACAAGACCACCCGTTATATAACATTCTTAATAGAGTAATTAATTATAATAGGTTAATATCATTCCCTGTTTACCCCAATTCATTACCATATATCCATTTATGGTCATAATCCACTAGACCTCCCACATTAAACCTACACCTGTGGATGCTGGATATGCCAGGCGGCTCCGGGCAGACTTCTTCCACAAGTCGGGTTTAAACTCGTGTCTTAGCACGTCTCATGTTTATGCACTTAGACCACCCTCATTAGATTCACCACTTGGGGTCGCTGCTTATGTCGGGTGGCTCCGGGCAGACTTCCACCACAAGTGTAATCTAACCTCGTGTCTAAGCATGATTACAATTCCGGTTATTGTAATTCTAGGCATTTTCATTACTAATCAATTATACCAATGTCATTATCGGTTTTCATGCCCCTTACCCAAGTTATAATCATAGTGAACCGTATGCCCCAAATTTTTGGTTTTTAATCAATTTCAAGTTATGCCAAATTCTCCATTTACAAGTTATGCCCAATTTCAATGTTTTCCCTCGTTCCCCATTTAACGCGTTCACATATTTCAGCAGCATGCCTAGGCTCGAAAGTAGTTCGGCTATATAAAATAAAAGGGAAAGATAAAGGGAAGATGACATAGATGATTATACTAACGAAATTGACATAAACATATATTGGCATAGTGATAAGATAGGCATACGAAAACAGATCTAGTGAACGTAAGATAATAGAACTGTTTATAACATAATAGGGATGTCATAATAGGCATGATAAGATCAAAATAATAATTTAGATGTCCAACTAATAACTAATCCAATTTAACCACAAGCATGATAGGTACAAGGTGATATAAATAACAAATTAGATCTATAATCAAAGGTAGGTCTGACATGATAAAGATTAGGATCTAAGTCATAGATATGTCAAAATATTATAGGTTCACAAATTGTTACAGATCTGACATGATAAAGGTTAAGATCCAAGTAGTAGTTATGTCAGAATATCATGGATTCACAAGTTATTATAGATCTGACATGTTTCAGGCAGTTACAGGCATAGATCCAAATTACAGTCATATCATGTTATACTTGTAACAACCCGTATTTTCAATAACCTGTAATAATGTAAATCGAGGCAGAATTTAACCCTAAAATCTGAATCAAGGGAAACTGGCTATGCCATTGCGTTCGTCTCGGAAAAATACGCGAAATAGAGTCCGAGTTTTCGAAAATCGGAGTCCGTATGACCTGATTAAGGCCCAACGAAGTTTTCAGAAAATTCCTAAGTAAAAACAGATTTCAAATTCAAATCTGAAATTGGGAATTGGGCCAGTTTGGGCCAGGCGGGAGAATTCCTGCCACGGTACCCAAGTCGACAGCCCTGTCGACTTGGGAGTCGACTGGGTCTGACCAGGTCGACAGCCCTGTCGACTTGGCTGTCGACTTGGCTCAGACGCCCAGTCCTGCCTGGTGCATCATTTTGGGTTTGTGTTGAGCTTGGGGGCCAGATTCGATTTGGAGGGTTGAGATGAGAACTAGGGTTTAATCCTATGGTCTAAATCACTAGCCTAATCTATAAATAAGACCCTAACCTACCCTAAATCCTCATTATTCATCCTAGCAACTAAACTATGGCAAAATCAATCCTCTCATGGCCTCCACTCTCTTCATCAAATTCCTAAATCAATTTCTAAGAGATTTCCATGCATACAAGTGTATTTAGACTTGTATGATCCTCTTTAGCTTGCATTAAAGTCTTGTTTCTCTATTGGCATCATAAAGGAGGAGTCTTGATCAAGTTTGCTTGCATTTTTGGGGTTTTAATTTGTTGCATAAGGGGTTTCTTACATTTGCTATACTCATTTGAGTCCGCATAAGCATTGTAAGCCCTATTCCTCTCATACTTGAACTTTGAAGTTAAATGCATGATATGCAAGTTGTCATAAGTTATGCAAGTTATTTATGCAAGTATGATATGCAAGTTGTCATAAGTTATGCAAGTTTATTTATGCAAGTATGATATGCAAGTTGTCATATGTTATGCAAGTTTGTTTATGCAAGTATGATATGCAAGTTGTCATATGTTGTGCAAGTTTGTTTATGCAAGTTTGTTATGCAAGTATGATATGCAAGTTGACATATGTTATGCAAGTTTGTTTATGCAAGTATGATATGCAAATTGACATATGTTATGCAAGTTTTATTATGCAAGTTTGATATGCAAGTTGTCATATGATATGCAAGCATGTTTATGCAAGTTTGGGATGGTCATGTGGTTCATGTTAACATGTTATGCATGCTTTTGGGCCTAAAAATGTAATATGCAAGTGTATGAACACATGAGCCTTTCATATGCCACCATGTTGAACTTGTGGCTCTAACATTTTTATGTCATGATTATGCCAAGTTCCCTCTTTCTATCCTTTATGCGCTATTGCGATATGTAAGCGATGGGATTGCGTTTGGGGTTGGGTAAACTTAAAAGACATAAAAACATGAGCTTGAGAATTTACCTATTAAGTTAGGTCTACCCATTGGGAATTTACCTATTAAGTTAGGTCTACCCAATTGCTTGAAAATTTGTAACATGATGGACATGACACTTAGAGAAGATAAGTGTGGCCAACTCGAGGTTGGGTTGAGTTTGTAGCGTAAACCTACCCGGAACCGACCGGCTTAACTAGTTGCTACAAACAATAGGACCCAATGTGAGAAGTTGGTCATGTTGTACCTTGGACCTGAGGTTAGACCAAGTTGTGGTGTAAAGCTACCCGGACCCGCCCGGCTTAACTAGTAACCACAACAAAGTCTAACGTGAGAGGTTAAGGTGCATTAATTAATTAATGCCTCATGATTAGGGTTAAGTCATGGACCATTTAATACTTAACCAATTTGGGCTCGGTTGATTAATCGGGGTTAAGTCGTGAACTCACCGTTACACTTAACCAAGTTAATCCATGATTAGTGGAGGGGTTAAACCATACTTAACCCGCTAGAGAAATCCTAGCAATGGGGTCCACTCCTTTAGTAATCCCTAGTTTGTATCATCATGGCCCTAGGGACTAGGCTAGGGGGGGCACGATTAATGAACTGGAGATAAGGGGCCAAAAAGCGACGGCCGTGGTACGCCGGTGTAGTTCTGGGCGGACTCTGGTCGTGCACATAGTCCGTAGCCGGAGAAAACAAGCACGGGTACCGGTAGGGCGAGACTGTGCACTCATGTTTATGGTGTCCAGGGGTCGACACCCTAGGGCTTGATACACCCGACGGGTGGACCCGGAACAGTTCGACTACATTCATGGTTGGGCCGTATTGACACCAACACGTGACGAGTTAGGCTTACGGAGCCGATCGATTAGACCGTTAGGTTGGACCTCGTGGTAGGGTCACTTTATGTTATTGGACCTCGTATGAGGGTCACTTCATGTTATTGGGCCAAAGCTTAGGTCGCAGGATCAATACTTGTTTAATCAAGTCATGTTAGTTTGCTAGTACACCTGTGGTGCAAAACCTTAATCCTGATTATGCGATGACACCTTTATCTACCTTGATAGTTAATCATCATGTTGTTATCCTTATGTTCATACCTGCTGCTCATGTCAGTTAACTTTATCAGATTACATTGATTGTAGTAGGGCTTACTCAGTCTTTTTGACTGACCTGTTTTCTTTCGCCTCTTTTCTTTCGTCCCCCCCCCGGTTCTCAGGGAGGGAATACAGGAGCTTAGCTTGGATCTTACCTGCTTTTCTTGGATAGCTCATGTATGCTTTGGACTTGAGCTCGCTATGGTTTTTCTTCTTTGGGGATAGCTACTTATGTTTTTCTTTTCAGTTTTCAGATGATGTTGTTTATGTACTAGACTTATTTTATTTGGAAAATTGACATGATGTTGTACTAAGACTTGTTTTGAAATGGTTTGAAAATCTTCCGCTGTTTTGTCTATGTTATTTACTCTGTTTACACATATACATATGTTCTTGTTCTGCCTTGATATATCATTATGCATGTTTACCTGATTCAAACGCCCCTCCAAAGTCAGAGTGCTTGCAAGAGCCACCCTGGCAGAGGTGGGGTGTTACAATACTTTTTAATTATTTAAATCTAAAAGCAACTTAAAACTCACAACATTTGGATCTAGAAAGATAGAAGAAGAATAGCAAAGGTTGGAACACAGATCTTGTAACGACCCGCATGCTACGTATCAAAGGATCGTAGAATATTTATTTCTTTTTCATATGAGATCGTATAGTCATGTAACTTTGGGGAACTACTATTGGGGTCATTTCCCATGTTCACGTTTTTTGTCGATTTTAAATGACCGTTTTGCCCCTAGCTGATCTGGTTTCGGCTATAACTTTTGATTGGTAAGGAGTTTTGACCTGAAACCACTTCCAATGGATGCAGATGATGGTTTACATTTCCGTAGAGTGGTCACATTAGCCAAACTGACTACCGTTTGGAAGATTTGGCTGAAACAATGTTTAGAAGGTGAATAACTACTTAAGTGGGCTTATTAGGGTAATTAGCAAATGGGCCCATAACCCATTTCGGGATTAGGGTTATAGGGAGACTGAAATGAGTTAGGTTTTCATTCTAATTCAGTTTTCTAGCTGCCATTTACCTCTTAGAAACCCTAACAATGGCCTCCACCTTCTAATTTCATTCCAAATCACTTTCTTATTGAAGATTAAGCTAATTAGCATCAAACCAAGTCTAATCATCATCAAATTAGAGGCAAAGGCTGCTGTGTGCATTGGAATTCGTGCCATTTAAAGATTCACTTCAGATCAAAGTTTATATTTTGCCTAACATGAGTGATTTTCATTTTTTTCACTAATTACGGTTAATTAGGGGTGATTAGTGTTAATTAACAAAATTATGATTAAATTCTGGAAAAATGTTTAGAAATTCTTAAATATTATTTTAAGTCTCTGTTAGAAATTTGGGTTAATTTGGATATGTTTTGCTAATCCTATCATTAGTTATGGTAAAGCATAATTAAGGGGAAAATATTGGTTTTGGGTATGTTTGATCCATCTTGACATAGTTATTTATCATTTTGGTGTTTATGGTTGATGTTATATGTTGCTATGACTGTTTGATATGATTTATGATTGCTTCGAACAGTTAGAATGGTCGAAAACGCCATCCTGTGGCGTAAAACAATCACTGGAAAAGTTGCATAATATTGTGCAGGAACCGGATCAGATCGCCCCCTTCCGAACCAACCCGCTCGTGATCCCAAACCGACACCAAGCCATGAGCTAATGCGTTAGCGAATTACCCGAGCTATGCACCACGAACAGTCCAAGATGAACGCTCACGAACTGAACTGAGGGGCATAGCTCGAACCATGAACTGATGACCAGTATGGGGTATCACAATTGAACCGATCCGACCAGGAGCACCACGAGCCGTCTTGACTCGATTTCCACGAGCCAGAAGCACTGAACCGGTTGCTCCACCACGACCCGACCGGACGTGGCACCACGAACCAACTCGATGGGGAACCACCTTAGAAGGACCGAACCGACTGAATGGAAGCTCATTTATGAACCAATCCGGAGAAGATCAAAACCCGAGATGCAAAGCTATTCCAAATGGAAAGTTGTAACTCAAGATCCAGTTAGGAACCAACGATTTAACTTCATGAGTTGGGCTTTACTGTGGGACATGTGCTAAGGGGTTATCGACATCCATAACTTTGATTCACCACCAAGACGGTTGTTAAGCTACGGATCAGTGTAGTGGGGTAGATATTACTCCATGGTGCAGAGTGATCGTAGTATGGTTATGAGCCAGTGCAGTGGAGTCGTCATGACTTCATAGTGGCAGAGTAGACATAGCAAGGGATTAGTGGCTATGGATCAGTGCAGTGGAGCCATCATGACTCCATGGTGCAGAGTGATCATAGCAAAGGATTTGGGTGGTCAAAGCAGTGGATATCGTATGCTTTACGCACTGAGTGAGAGATGTGAGGATGGTTTCCATGTTTGATATTTGCTATCACCATGACATGCACATCCCCTCCCCCATATCTTTACACAATATGTTAGTGTCACCTTAGTGTACTGTACATCCTGTTGTGCTAACTCTTTGGTTGTAGGTCCAGGTATGGCTACGTATACCTGTTATTGTTCTGTTTTGCTGCTTATCGCCCATACCAGACTTTTTTCTGACCCAGAGTTTTATGTCTCTTCTTATTACTCTGGGTGCTCTTAAATGGGCAGACTAGGGTCAGATTAGGTGCTAAGCATGAGTAGCTGTACCAGAGACAAGAAGGAGGCTTCCACGTACGATATATATAGATATTCTCCCTGTGTTGTTGCTGGTCACTACTTTGGGCATTAATAGTGCACCTTTTTCTTTGCTTTAAAGACAGTATGTTGGAGTTATAATAAGCTGTATTTTGAATTTCCGCTGCTATAATGATTATGGTTTAGTTTTCAGCTTATGCACTGTCTCGCTTGTTTTATTTCAAGTATGTTATTATTATATTTTATTCCATGCGCTGTGAGACATTTTACAGGTTTCTTGTTAGTTCACCATTAAGTTTCCTTTCTTCTGACGACCATCCCGTGCTAGTTGGACATTAGCACTACGCATTTCGAGGGAAATGCCAGCTAGTTCGGGGCGGGCCGTCACACTTGGTATCAGAGCACTAGGTTGCGTAGTTAACCTAGGGAAAGACACCAGGGAGAGATAGTATGTATATGAGAGTGCATATTTGTGGTATTTTGGTTTTGAAAAGATATATATATATATATACACACACACATTATTAGTATATCTAAGGATGGAGTCGCACTGCCTGGCACCACTGGAGAGATGGTTAATCGTTTTCTCCTTACAGATTGAGCAATGAGCCGACATACGAGGGGTACTGGTAAAGGAGCTGATAATGGGAATGCTCCTGATATGAGGACGATGTTCACTGAATTCATGAGAGAGATGCTTAGGGATGTTCAGAGGGCAGCTCCGAATGTTGCAAATGGTGGTGGTGTAGCGGTGCAGGCGCCTAGGGCCAATTTCACCAAGCTTTGCAAGGATTACACTAGTCCTTGTGGGAAGTCGTTCCACGGAACAAAATCGGCTACAGAAGTTCAGGATTGGCTCGATAGTTGTGAGCTCATCTTCGAGGAATTAGGGATCAATGATGCGATGAAGAGGAAGCTAGCATCCCGTCAGCTGCACGGACGGGCTATGAATTGGTGTAATGCTACTAAGGCACCTACCCCTGAGCAACAAGTTACTTGGGATCAATTCAAGGCCAGATTCAGCGATAACTTATCCCAGCTGCTCAGAAATCAGAATTATTTAGGAAGTTCTTGGAGTTTAAACAGAATGGTAGGGCAGTCTCGGAATATACTGCTGAGTTCGATACTTTATCGAATTATGGATTATCCCTTATTAACACTCCCGAGAAGAAGAATTAGAGGTTCATAACAGTCTTAGATCAGTACTTGGGGGAAAGGCTTATAAACCACATTGATGATACTTTTGAATCGATTTTTGGGAAACATTGAGATTAGAGAGCCTTTATCCTAAGCCCAAGACTGAAGTCGTTGTTGCATCTGCAGAGGAGCCAAAGCCGTAGGCAAGCGGTGGAGGCAAGAATAATTCCCAGAATAAGAGGAAACAGAATCAGACTAAGGATGTCCAGAAGAAGAGTAAGAAAGATGTCGAGTGCTTTAGTTGTGGCAAGAAGGGCCATTATGCTAAAGAATGTCGAGCAAAGCCAGCGGACATGAAGTGCTTCAACTGCGGCCAAGTGGGACATCATAAGGATAAATGTCCGCAACCTCCTAAAGAGAAGAAGATTGTGAAAGCATATGATATTAATGCTATTCCTTCTTCTTCGAATGCCCTACCCGCGGCAGACAAAGGAAATAATGTCGTCATTCAAGGTATGCTTTCTATTTATGATGTTCCTGTTCGAGTATTGTTTGATACTGGGGCTTCCTATTCCTTCATATCTAGTGACCTGGTAGATAGGTTGGGATTGGAACCCATGATAGTCGATAGACCTTTAGCGGTGACGAACCCAATTGGTGGTTCGACTAGTCTTAGTATGATTTGTTGAAATTTGGTCTCATCGAGTCATGGATATATGTTTGCTTGTGATTGCTATGTTTTGGGCTTTACTGGGTTTGGAATTATTTTGGGAGTCAATTGGCTCCAAAGATATAGAGTGCTGGTAGACTGTGAGGGATTTTCGGTGACTATTAGGGCGGATGATGGGCGGGGCGTAGTGTTTGGTGGCCTACCTAGTGATGAGGTGATGGCTAGTTTTCTAAATTCCCTAGACATCCCGTAGGACGAGTTAGCAGGAATTCCCATTGTTGGCCAGTATCCGGATATCTTCGAGGAAGTGACCGGACTTCCACCACACAAAGAGATTGAGTTCCGTATTGATTTAGTGAAAGACACCAGGCCTATAGTGATGCCACTTCGTTGTATGGCACCAAGGGAGCAGAGAGAGCTCGGGGTGCAAGTAAGTAATCTTTTGAAGAAGGGATTTATCAGAAGAAGTGTCTCCGAGTAGGGAGCACCAATTGTATTTGCCACCAAGGCAGATGGTTCCCTTCATTTATGTGTAGACTATCGCGAGTTGAATAAAGTGGCTAGGAAAAATAAGTATCCACTTCCGTGGATAGATGATTTGTTCGATCAACTGGAGGGAACAAGGGTGTTCGTAGATGATATCTTGATTTACTCAAGGACAAAAGAAGAACACAAGGAACACTTGAGGATAATGGTGGAGGTGTTGAGGAAATATTAACTGAAAGCAAAGTTCTCTAAGTGTTACTTCTAGAGGAGGGAAGTGAGATTCTTGGGCCATATTGTTTTAGAGAATGACATTGCCGTGGATCATGCGAAGGTGAATATGGTACAAGACTGGTCTACGCCCAAGAATGCAATAAATGTAAGAAGTTTCTTGGGATTAGCTGGATATTATCGTAAGTTTATCCAAGACTTCTCCAAGATAGCGGCACTGTTAACTCAGTTGACCAAGAAGAATCAAGCTTTCGCTTGGGACGAAAGGTGTGAAAATGCATTCAAGAGCCTAAAGGAAAAGTTGATGTGTGCACCAGTGTTAGTCATCCCAAAAGGGAATGAAGAGATGATAGTATACACGGATGCATGTGGTACCGGACTAGGTGCGGTATTGATGCAAGGAGATAGGGTTGTAGCTTATGCAAGTCGGCAACTAAAACCGCATGAGAAAAGATACCCTACCCACGATATGGAATTGGCAGCGATCGTGTTTGCGTTGAAGATGTGGAGACGTTATCCCTTGGGAGAAAGATTCGAGTTGTTTACCGATCATAAATCGTTGAGGTATCTCTTCTCTCAGAAGGATCTAAATCTCTGGCAGCAAAGATGGTTAGAATTCTTGGCTTCCTATGATTTCGATATCGCATATACACCAGGAGAGGGCAATGCGGTATCGATGAGGAGATGAACAAGTATGGGCTTGATTAAGATGGATGGCTTAGAAAGAATGGGAGACTAGTTGTACCCAACGTCAATGGATTGAGATATGAAGTACTGAGAGAATGTCATCACTCGAAACTGACTATACATACCGGTGGTAATAAAATGTATCGAGACAAGAAGCATACCTTTTACTAGGAAGGGATGAAAAGAGACATTGGGAAGTTTATATCCAAATGCATGAATTTCCATCTAGTTAAAGCCGAGCAAAAGAAGCTTAGTGGTTTGTTGCAACCATTAGAAATTCCAGACTGGAAATGGGAACAAGTCTCAATATATTTCATTGATTGGTTACCAAGGACTAGATCGGGCCATGATAGCATTTGAGTGATTATTGGCCGATTGACCAAGAGTGCAAGGTTTATACCCGTCAAGTCGAATAGGACAGCAGTAAAGTGAGCAGAAATTTATATGAAGTGGGCAGTGAGATTTCATGGAGTACCCAAAGGCATTGTGAGTGACCGAGATCCGTTGTTTACTAGTGGATTTTGGAAGAGCTTACAAGAGGCTTTAGGATCAAAATTACATCTGAGTACCGCGTACCATCCTCAAACCGACAGTCAGACAGAGAGGGTGAATTGAGTATTAGAAGATCTCTTGAGATCTTGCATATTAGATTTTTGTGGATCATGGGATGACCATTTGCATTTAGTGGAGTTCTCATATAATAATAATTACCAGTCCAGTATTGGTATGGCTCCATATGAAGCTTTGTACGGAAAACCGTGCAACTCACCATCATGTTGGTTAGAAACCGGTGAGAAATTGTGCTTGGGCTAGATGTGATAAGAGAAACCTTAGACAAGATCAAGGTTATCCGACAACGAACGAAGGCTGCCCAAGATAGGCAGAAGAGTTATGATGATAAGAGGAGAAGAGATTTAAAATTCTCCATTGGCGACTTGGTGTTTGTCAAGATTTCTCCGTTAAAGAGCGTGATACGATTTGGTATGAGAGGCAAGTTAACACCAAGATTTGTTGGTCCATTCCCAGCTTAATTTAGCATATAAAGTTGAGTTGCCGGACAAGATGGCGGGAGTTCATAACGTATTTCTTGTTTACCAGTCAAGGAAATTCGTGCATGACCCTGATGTGGCTATTTCACCTGATCAATTAGATGACATCAAAATAGAACCTGAGGCGGTTGGGAACCACAAGCCAATTCGTATTGTCGAGCATGACACAAAGAAACTTCGAAGGAAAGCGGTGAATCTAGTCAAGGTTCAATAGGACAGGGATGAGAATGATTGTACTTAGAGATAGAGGAAAGCATTAAGGAGACGTATCCAGAACTCTTTGCCTGGTAAGGTTTTCATTTCGATTTAGTCTTTCCGCATGCTAGGATAGGTTTTTTTTGTTTTGTATGTTTTGTTGCGAGAAATGGCTGGTAGGCATGCAGGACCCATTGGTTGTTTCTTAGTTGAGGAATTTCAGGGGCAAAATTTCTTGGGGGGAGGGGAGGAGAGGGTAATGACCCCCATTCTACGTATCGAAGGTTCGTAGAATATTTATTTCTTTTTCATATGAGGTCGTATAGTCGTGTAACTTTGGGGAACGACTATTGGGGTCATTTCCCATATTCACGATTTTTGCCGATTTTTAAATGATTGTTTTGCCCCTAGCTGATCTTGTTTCAGCCATAACCTTTGATTGGTAAGGAGTTTTGACTTAAAACCACTTCCATTGGATTCAGATGATGGTTTACATTTCCGTAGAGTGGTCATATTAGCCAAACTGACTCACCATTTGGGAGATATGCTAAAACAAGGTTTAGAAGGTGGAAAACTGCTTAAGTGGGCTGATTAGGGTAATTAGCAAATGGGCCCATAACCCATTTTGGGATTAGGGTTATGGGGAGGCTGAAATGAGTTAGGTTTTCTTTCTATTTCAGTTTTCTAGCCACCATTTATCTCTTAGAAACCCTAACAATGGCCTCCACCTTCTAATTTCATTCCAAATCACTTTCTAATTGAAGATTAAGCTAATTAGCATCAAACCAAGTCTAATCAACATCAAATTAGAGCCAAAGGTTGCTGTGTGCATTAGAAATCGTGCCATTTAAATAGTCACTTTAGATCTAAGTTTATATTTTGGCTAAGGTGAGTGATTTGCATTGTTTTTCACTAATTACGGCTAATTTTGGGTGATTAGTGTTAATTAACAAAATTATACATGATTAAATTATGGAAAAATGTTTAGAAAATCTTAAATAATATTATTTTAAGTCTCTGTTAGAAATTTGGATTAATTTGGATATGTTTTCTAATCCTATCATTAGTTATGGTAAAGCATGATTAAGGGGAAAATATTGTTTTTGGGTATGTTTGATATATCTTGACATAGTTATTTATCATTTTGGTGTTTATGGTTGATGTTATATGTTGATATGACTGTTTGGTATGATTTATGATTGCTTAGAACGGTTAGAATGGTCGAAAATGCCGTCGTGTGGCATAAAACAATCGCTGGAAAAGTTGCAGAATATTGTGTAGAAATCGGATCGGATCGCCCCTTTCTGAACCGACCCACTCGTGATCCCAAGCCGACCTCGAGCCGCAAACTGATGCGTTGGAGAAGTACCCAAGTCGTGCACCACGAACAGTCCAAGATGAAGGCTCACGAACTGAACTGAGGGGCATAGCCCGAACCGTGAACTGATGACCAGTAGGAGGTATCACGACCGAACCGATCCGACTAGGAGCACCACGAGCCGTCTTGACTTTATTTCCACGAGCCTGCCCTGCCACGACCCGACCCGGACGAGGCACCACGAACTAACTCAATGGGGAACCACCTTAGAAGGACCGAACCAAACTCAATGGAAGCTCATTTCTGAACCAATCCGGAGGAGACCAAAACATGAGATGTAAAGGTAGCCCAAATGGGAAGTTGTAACTCAGGATCCAGTTGGGAACCAACGAGTTGACTTCATGAGTTGGGCTTTGCTGTGGGACGTGTGCTAAGGGCTTATCGACGTCCATGATTTTGATTCACCACCAAGACGGGTGTTAGGCTACGGATCAGTTTAGTGGGGTAGATATTACTTCATAGGGCAGAGTGATCATAGTTTGGCTATGAGCCAGCGCAATGGAGTCATCATGACTTCATGGGGAAGAGTGGACATAGTAAGGGATACGTGGCTATGGATCAGTGCAGTGGAGCTATCATGACTCTATGGGGGCAGATTGATCATAGCAAAGGATTTGGGTGGTCAAAGCAGTGGATATCGTATGCTTTACGCACTGAGTGAGAGATGTAAGGATGGTTGCTATGTTTGATATTTGCTATCACCATGACATGCACACCCCCTCCCCTGTATCTTTACACAATATGTTAGTGTCACCTTAGAGAACTGTACATCCTATTGTGCTAACTCTTTGGTTGCAGGTCCAGGTTCAGGTATGGTTATGTATACCTGTTATTGTTCTATTTTGCTGCTTATCGCTCATACCAGACTTTTGTCTGACCCAGAGTTTTATGTCTCTTGTTATTACTCCGGGTGCTCTTAAACGGGAAGACTAGAGATAGGTTAGGTGATATGCATGAGTAGCTGTACCGGAGATGAGCAGGAGGCTTCCACATACGATATATATAGATATTCTCCTTGTGTTGTTGTTGGCCACTACTTTGGGCATTAGTAGTGCGCCTTTTTCTTTGCTTTAGAGACAATATGTTAGAGTTATAATATGCTCTATTTTGAATTTCTGTTGCTATGATGATTATGGTTTAGTTTTCATCTTATGTACTATCTCGCCTGTTTTATGTCAAGTATGTTATTATTATATTTTATTCCATGTACTGTGAGACATTTTATTGGTTTCTTATTAGTTCACCATTAAGTTTCCTTTATTCGGAAGACCGTCCCATGCTAGTTGAACGTCAGCACAGTGCATTTCGAGGGAAATGTCGGCTGGTCCGGGGTGGGTCGTCACAGATCTACACTTGAATCTCTAAACATGATTTCAGAAGATGAAAAAGATTTAGTTCAGTCCAGGCATCGAAAGCATTTAGGCCTCCATTGATTTTAGTGTGAGAAAACTAGAGAAATGAAGCAGTATATATAACTACCAGCCTCCAGAACCAACCTGCCACATCAGCCTTAGGGAGGCTGACCTACCCCTTAGGGGGTTGACCCATGGGTCGACACCCCATTGAGGGGTTGACCTAGGGGTCGACACCCCCTTAAGTGGTCGACTCCCCTAGGTGGGAGAATTCCTGCTCACCCGAATTTCTGTGATTTGAACGATTTTGAACTGAAATTTGATTTCTGGACCTTATATATATATATATATATATATATATATATATATATATATATATATATATTCTTATGCATAGGTATAAACTAAAAGAAGAGGGCTCGTTAATGGCGACTTGAGAAATCCTCTCCAGTTTTCGTCACGCATGAGCATCGTCTCCATCTTCACCTTCCTCAAATCGCTTTGCGATTTTTACTTCACTAACCTTCAATGATTCTATTGTTGATAATACATCTGTATTATTCACCATCTGGTTAACATCTGGTTTTGTCCGCATCTATTTCAGATCTGAAGACTTTGTTCACCTTTTCAACCTTCATCACATAATCGCTTTGCGATTGATGCTTCTACCATTTTTCATTTGTTTTCCTTTCGTTTTTCACACTTAAATCAGACCCACAAACTTTATTTCCCCTTTTAAACCCTAATTTGGGTTTCAATTTCCTACTAAAAGTCAGATTCATCTATCAGGTCTGATTTCCTGCTAATTTTGAAATCCTCGATAGTTATCCCGATCCACATCTAATTCGAATTTGGAGAAAAGCTGGAGAACAAGCCATTTGGAGAATTGGGATTTGATATTGTCGGCGCAAGTGTTAAATCACTTCCGATTCTTCGTAACCATCTCTACAGTTATTTTCAACATTTTTTAGATCTGGTATGTTTTTGGATCCGATAATTAGAACATTTGCATTCGGATTTTGGGTTTTGGGATTGGCTTGTCTTTGATTTGATGTTACAAGGGGATAATTTGTTTATGAGAAGATCTGGTTTATGGTTTCAATGAAGCAGTTGTTCTTCATTATAATGGTTTTGGATTTTTTTCGATTCATCCAGTTTTAGTGGATCTATTATAGAAAAGTGGATATCGAAGATTTTTCTATGTTAGTTGATTATGTTCGAACCAGTTAGGATTTGAAGGCATGATGATCTGTTCTATCATAAGGATGAGTGATTTCTTCTTCCACATTTAACAGTATAGGGTAAGAGAGGTTGTTTACAGTATTGATGGTATGTTTCTTTCAGTTATGTAATCCATATATTAATTTGTCGATCTAGGCAATAGGATTGATTTATAGGAGTCTATAAATCATCAACCAGATCTATTGTTCGGATTTGTATATTTTTGGGAATTCACATGATTGATGAGCTTTCCTACAGCTATTAATACTGTATTGGTTCAGCTATAAACACATAGGAGGTTTGTTGATGAGGAAATAATTTTAGGGATTACTTGTTAGTTGGTGGTTACAGAAATCACCTGTCATGGGCTTTTAAGCTTGTTCAGGTTCATCATAGAGGTAATAATATTCGAAGATGTGCTTTCTGCTTCAATTTTGAAGAATAATGTGCTAATCTTTGATGATATTCTGATATATATACTGAGGGTTGTTGATCGGTTGATGATTAATAAGCAGAGCCTTTGGCTTGAATTGAGATGCTGAGTTAAAGAGATGCAGAAAGTGCACGGAAGTGGGAAGAATGCTTCTTCATGGGCCGGTTTGCTTGTTAGGATTTATCTTCATGTATTTTCAGCTTTTTCTTTTTCTGTTTTTTTTCTTATGTAAAGGTTAGAATGCTAACCTCTTTTATGTAAGTTTTCTTAGCAGAAATAAAATGAACCAATTTTAAAATAAATAAAAAAATTCTTGTGCATATACAAACTTCAAACCTTCATAACTTCTTTGTACGATGTCCGTTTTACGCAAACCGAATGTCTATCTTGACCAAACTTTCGAGATGGATGCAATGGCGCTGTCCATTTCCCTTAATTCTGAATATTAAATTAATTATTCCTTAAGTTATCCTCTTTAGTTTTGTTAGAACTACGGGGTGTTACAACTCATTTTAAGAACAAATTCCTAACTAATCCAGCGAAAATAGTACAGCTAGAAAAGTTTATCCTTCTAAAGCAAAGAAAAATGGTGTTGAAGGAGTATATGGCAAAGTTTATCGAATTGTTTAATTTTCGCAGAGGGTTGGTGGATACCCCCAACGGATAAAACCTTTAGGTTCGTGAAGGGGTTGAATTCGCTATTGAAGAATATGCTTTTGGCATAAGTTACTTTTAAAGCTACATTTGGGGATTTGGTTAATGCATCTATCTTATATTCTACTGAAAATGTTAAAGCATTTAAGAAAAATAATAAAGGAGAAAGTACTTCTTGTGATGGGAAGAATAAGCAAAAAAATAACTGTCTTAAGAAAAAGATGGGTGGTAAATTCAAGAAGGAAGCCAAGACTTATTCTAGGTGTCATAGGAAAAGGAACGAAGCGGAGGAATGTAGGATAAACTTGGCGAAGACATGGTTTAAAGGGAAATGCTTCAACTACCATAAATATGGACACCTAAGGAAGAACTGCCCAAAGTCAAGGATGGTACAAGGAGGCCAAATCTATGCACTAGAAGTTACGGTAATTCATATTCAGTCGTTTAGGGTTCAGGGACAACCGCACCGGTAGGTGTAATTTCTATTATAGGGAATTATGTGTACCCTATTTAATTCTGGAGCCACCCATTCATTTGTTGCTAGGAACATTGCAGACTCTTTGAAATTTCCCTTATCCTTTGCTTGTCATCCGCTAGAGATGTCGAACCCAATCGGATAGGCTATACACCTTTCTGTTGTTCGTAAGGACCTAGTATTAGATATCGGTGATGTTGACTTCTTTTGCAACACGTATGTCCTTGATTTTGAGGGGTATGGTCTTAATTTGAGTATGGACTGACTATCATTTTATAGGGTCATCCTCAACTGCGATAGGAGAGTAGCTTGTTTGAGAAGTCATGGAGGCCGCAGCATAGAGATTCCTTTTAGGATAAGGAGTAGGAGTTTAATCTTATTTTCTCTATATCCTGATTTCGAAGGACATTCCTCAATACCAGTTGCATGTGAATTCCCTGACGTTTTTGAGGAAGACATAGGACTCCAACCCTACAAAGATATATCTTTTAGAACAGAACTTGAAAAGAATGCGAGGCTCGTAGCACCGCCGTTGAGGCACATGGCTCCTAAGGAAAGAAGAGAATTAAACAAGCATATCTTGAAATTGTTGCAGAAGGGATTCATTCGTCGGAGTACCTTAGAGTGGGGTGCCCGAGTAGTATTTTCCACGAAGTCTGATGAATCTTTAAGGTTGTATGTTGACTATAAGGAACTGAATAAGATGACAAAAAATAATGGGTACCCCTTAACTGGAATTAACGACTTGTTTGATCATTTGGGAGGAGCCTAAATATTTTCCCATTTAAACTTAGTTACGGAATTTCACCAATTAAGAATATCAGAAGATAGTAAGCCCAAGACGACCTTTAAGACGCCAGATGGCCTATTCGAGTGAGGGGTCGTCCTTTTGGAATGACAAATGCCTCCGCTTTCTTTGTAGACCAGATGAGTAGGGTATTTCGGGGTATACTTAATAAGATCATAGTGGTATTTGTAGATGGTATACTTATCTTTTCAAAGGAACATAAGGAGCATGGAGATCACATGAGAAGGTTCCTCGGAATCCTAAGAGATAATTAGCTTAAAGCCAAATTCTCAAAATTCCATTTTTGGAAGAAAGAAATTAAGTTTCTAGGGTATATTGTCTCAAGGAATGGATTAGCAGTAAACTGCGCTAAGGTTGAAGCTGCTCGGGAATGGAAGATATCTTGAAATGTTACTAAGGTTAGAAGCTTCCTTGGGTTAGCAGGTTACTACAGAAAATTTATCAAGGACTTCGCAAAGATTGATGCCTCTCTAACCTAACTAACTAAGAAGGATCGTAATTTGTATAGACTAAGAAGTGTGGGAATGCTTTTGAGAGGTTGAAGGAATCTATCATAAGTGCACCTATTTTGATTATAGTGTATGGAGCTAAGATGTTTAATATTTTCATCGATGCATGTGGGATAGTGTTAGGAGTAGTCCTCATGCAAAAGGATAGAGTAGTTGCCTATACAAGTTGACAGCTCAAGGATCACGGGAAAAGGGACCCCGTCCATTATTTGGAGTTAGAGTAGTAGTTTTCGCTCTCAAGATCTGGAGGCATTATCTTCTGGGAGAGAAGTTTGAGTTATTCACGTATCATAAATCCCTTATATATTTGTTTTCTCAAAAGGTTCTTAACCTTCGGCAGCAGAGACGGATGGAATATCTTGCATCTTTTGATTTCTCCATTCAGTATACCCTAGGAAAGGGTAATGTCGTGGTCGAAGCTTTGAGTCAGAAGCAAGCTGTCCTTAGTGCGATCATCGAGTGGAGACAGTTAGACTTTCTCTCTAGGTTTAATTTACGACCATTATATGAGGCAGCTCAAGGGTTTCTTGGAGAAATAAAGATAAGACCCATTTTATTTGAAAGTATCAAGGGTGAACAAGACCTTGACTATGAGTTGAGGGGTTTAAAGGAAAAAGTTTCTAGAGGAGAATCTTTCCCTCATTCTGGTGGATATTCTATTGACAATAGTGATAATTGCTTAAGAAGAGATGGCCATAGGTCAAGGATGATCATTCACCGAGGAGGTGATAAAATGTATTAAGGACATGAAGAGGAGTTTCTATGAAGAAGGAATGAAGAGAGACGTGGCAGAGTTTGTTTCTAGATGCCTAACTTGCTAAAGAGTAAAGGAAGAACAAGGGAAGCCAGCCTGGAGGACTTTTATTACCATTAGAGGTTCCTACTTGGGAATGAGAGCACATATATATATATATATTTTATTGATGGGCTTCCTAGGAGTAAGAAAGAGAATAAGGCCATTTGGGTGATAGTGGACCAATTAACAAAAAGTGCCTAGTTTATTCTCATTAAGAAGAACAAAACTGTCGCCTTGTAATCCCAATTGTATGTTAAGGAGACAATTAGGCTACATGTAATTCCAACCACAATTGTAAGTGATAGAGATTCGTTATCTACTAGTGAATTCCATTCAAGAAGCATTTGGAATAACCCTAAGTTTAACCGCAACCTATCACCCATATACAAACGACCAGACGAAAAGAGTTAACAGCGTTTTGGAGGATCTGCTCAGAGCTTGCATAGTTGACTTTAGAGGAACATCAGAGCAACACCTACGTTGGTCGAGTTTTCTTACAATAATAGTTACCAAGCAATAATTGGTATGGCCCTTTTCGAAGCTTTGAATGGGTGACCGTGCGAATTGCTAACCTGTTGGTGGGAAACTACCAACAAGGTTTTACTCGGGCCTAGCCTTATTGATGAGTCAACGGAGATTATTGTTTTGATTCGGCAGAGAATGAAGGCTGCCGAAGACCGAAAAAATTCATATGTTGATAAGATGAGGACAGAATTGGAATTTGATATTAGAGATTTGGTATTTGTTAAGGTTTCTCCTTTTAAGAAGACAGTTCGGTTTGGAAAGGCTCAGAAGTTAGCACCTAGATTTGTTAGGCCTTTTAAGGTTATGGATAGGATTGGTATGATGGCCTACCCAGTTGATCTTCCCAAGTGTTTGTCAAGTGTCCAAAATGTTTTTCATGTTTCCAACTTTGCAAATGCCTTCATGATTCGGCCAAGAGACTCAAGCTTGATGATATTGGGACATAGGAAGCCTCGAGTTGCAGCTAGGGTACCCGTGCTACCGCAAGGATCATGGAGCACGGAATCAAATGACTCCACAGCAAATCTGTTAGACTTGTCCGAGTTCGATGTGGAGATAACCTTGCAGAGAGCACATGGGAGACTGAGGAGAAGATGAGACTTACTCATCCAGAATTTTTTTTAGGGTAATTATTTTTCCCAATTTATCTTTTTGGTTGCATCGTGGTTTCTAAATTGGATGGTAGGGTACAAATGATACAAATGCACAATGCATTCATATAGAATTAAATGCATGTTTGGTGTTTTGCATACATATTGCATAACTAATTACATTTACACGCTGGGGCGGAGCTCGTTATAACAAGTTTGCAGTTTATAATCACTATGAGTTATGGTTGTTATATGGATGTTTATAAAATAATATGGGTGTACAACATGGTTGTTTAGAACAAGTTGTGTTCCTCGCTCCTTCAAAAGATTTTAGGATGAAACGTCTAATAAGGAGGAGAATGTTAACCCCGTAAAATATACCTAATATAGAAATAGATTAATTTAATTTAAAAATAAACTGTAATAATTAATAATACATTAAAAGGCTGAAAATGGAATTTTTTTTACGATTAAGAATTGGGCCACGAAAGTATTATAATTGCGTCTGTGACGGGATTTTGATCCATTTTCATATTTTATTTACTGAAAACTGAGTTTGTATGTAAAAGTTAGTTAAGTAACTTATATGTATGTATTTATGCACAATGGTTTGAATTTCAAATATATATACATATACGAGCTGAGAATAAATTAAATAGGATAAGCCTGGAAAGAATATCCCCTTTCATCTGAAACTTATGTGTATCTATTCACACGCAATAAGGGACAAGAATAAATTAACTAAGGAAAGAAATTAATTAAGGAACAAGGCCTTGCCCCAGAAGGGGGAAGGTGGTTGACTGCCCCTCTAGGAGGGGTGTCGACCGCCAGGTTGACCAGCCTCTTAGGTAGGGTGTTGACCGCCCTTCTGCTGGATAACCCGGCGAGGGTTGTCAAAATTCTCTATTACAAACGTTATTTTACAACTGCCACAAAATGACAGTTGTGATAAAGATTTTTTGCAACTCTTTATTTTAGAAATTTGTAATGTACTAAATTTGATCAACTGTTTTTACCTTAGTAGTCGTAATAAACGTTTATTACCACTTTTCATAAACCTAAATTTTCATCTGCCTCCCGCTCTTCCATATACTAAACTGTTGTTTTCCCTCCTCTCTCTCATCGGTGATTTTGTTTTCGGCTCATCTTTGATTTTGTCCCGCTTGCAGTATTTTTCTCCGAGCGAAATTGCTTAACTCAAAAAATTATCACTTGCTCACGCTATTTTTCTCCCAGTTAAATTTCTAATTCTTCAATGTTAACCTTCTCAATCCGAAAAAGTGGCATCTCTTTCCTTACCTATGTCTGAAAAAATTATTTTTGCCTCCAAAGTGAAACCACCCTTCTTCGTTTTTGTTTACAGGCGATAAATCAACTTTATGCAAATTCAGATTTGTAACATTGACGCATTTATCTTTATCCAAGCTCCTATTCTATGTCATGTCACAAATTAGGTACTTCATTATCTATTCTCAAATCTGTAGAATTCAATTTGAATTTTGTTTTCTAATATCAACTATAATAATTAAACAATCTTTATATCCGATAATCTCAAAGATTGCAATTGCGTATGAGGGTGTGTTCTTGTTCCAATCTAAGCTGCATGAAATTGTTTATTGCAAAATCTGTCTCAGGATTAGAAACATATATTTGAAATATTTTTTTAGATGATTCTTTGTCAAGAGAACTAATAACAAGTAGAACAAGGGTTGAGTTTTATGAAAATTTTCCAATTTTTTTTGTTTGATTCACGTTTGGTTATAATTGCAGGTAATGAGGCAAAAAGAAGCACTTTGAAAAGAGAAGGAGGAAACAAGACTTCAAGCTGCAAACGAAAGAGCTACAGCTTGAAAGCTTGATAAAGAGTATACTGAGCTTACTGAAGAAGAAAATATTGAACGTATGGAACTGGCTGCAGCGAGCATAGTGTTGAACTAAATAATTTCTTCAGACACAACATTGGAGAAGCTTGATAGGTTTACAGGCCAACATGTGTACCCTACCAGGCAAGAATTAACAAGCCTATGATTTTATTAACTTTATTGAGTTATATTGTTTTTGTTGTCCAATCAATTCTATGATAAGGTGAGAAGTTTACATGCGTTTTAGGCACTAAGTTCAGCAAAGTTAAATTGCCATTTTGTAATTCCACCGTGGACCAAAGCTGAAAAGAATGTTGCAACCCTTTATACTTATTTTACTTCTTATTATTATTATTATTATTATTATTATTATTATTATTATTATTATTAACAAACAGACTTCCAATCTTCAGTTGAGATTGTAGTTACTGCCTAATTTGCATCCTAGCGTTTGATATATATTTGTTTGCTTTTGTTTGAACTTCAGGTTTAGGATTTCTTTATTAGTCCCATTGATCTCAATCTTGCTGCATTTTCCAATGATGAAATTGTCCAGACTCTTCATTATTATGTGAGTTAACTAGGCTTTGTATTTTAAGGTAAAAATAGTAAATCCTTTGCATTATATGGTAAATGCCATGAAATTATTTGTACGGTATGGAAAATGTAATGCACATCCATTCTATTAAGATACACATGACTATTAGTTGATGAACCATGTTTTTCTACTGTATGGTAAAAGTAACACACATCCTCTCTACCAAAGTATACCCATTATCTCTAGTTTCAATGGTTTGAACATTGATTATGTTGATTATAGGCTTCAATTAACTTTCAACTAATAGATATGTACAGTTTCTTAGATTGTTTTATCAATGAGCAAAAGCCATACACTCATCTTGTGGTATAAACCTTTTATAGATTAGAAAACTACAGAAACTTTATAATATTATTCTCCTTGCTGAATAGTAATATTGTTCTCTATCTGTATAAGTGGAGAATTATATACTAGGCAGTTACGTTGTACTATTAAGATCACCATGTACATTGTAACAACCCGGAAAATCCAAACCAATTAAAATTTTTTATTTTGGCAATTCTAGTGAAATTTAACATTTAAAATGAATTATGTTAAATAATTACGATGAGAAATTTATTTTTAATAGAATTAGAATGTATATATTTATTTGAATCGACGTTATAATATAAATATTTATTTTTGTTTATAAAAGGAATTGAAAATGGCATGGTAGTTCGAAAATTCGATTTCAAATTTCAAATGAATGTACAGGATTCAAAATAAACCGGATTTTGGAGAAACCAAAAATATTAGAATCTATTTGAAAATATCTTTCCAAGAATCCGAAAATTTGAAATTTCATAGCGGGAATAAAAATTTATGCCCAGTTGAAAATTCAAAATAGTCGCTATGGAATTTTAGCCCTTAAAAATGGAAATTTTGCAAACGACCTCCGTTTTCGACGAAACCACTTTTGTTGGATCCGGGATGTCAAGTTATTTCTAGATTCCAAAATTTGTAATATTTTGAATCAATATGTAAGCGGGGCACAAGAAAACGAGATTTAACAGTTTCAGTCAATTTGGATCGACCAGAAAATGACTATTTTTCAATCGGTCTTCAAATTTGACGAAATTAGTTTTGTTAGGACCGTATCATCAATATGAAGCTAGAAATAATTTTTCTGGAATTTTTAGAGTCCATATGTGACCCCAGTAAATTGAAATGTGCGTTCAAATTCAATATATAGATTTATATTATGATTTTGATGGAAACTGATCGAAATAGACGAATTGGCTTATGAAACATATCCCGTTATGTTCGAAATGGGGGTAATTAGCTATGGACGACAAATAGTGGGTTTCATTTAGAGGTCGAAAATAAAAGCTACTTTTTGGGAATAAATTAATAATAAAATAATTATTATAAAGATTATTCAAACACCCCCACCCTTCTTCTATCTCTCTGAATCGATTTCAGAAATAAAAAACGAGGGCACTGAAGCCCGTTGCCCTCCCCCGGACCTCTACCGCCGCTCCCTCTAGGTGTATCGCCGCCTCCATAGTCGCCACCTCCCCTATGGCCGCCTCCCCTCCCTCTTCCTCTCTCCTTCTACCTAAAACTGCACCCAATCCATACCCCCGGCCAAACCCTGGCCGACGGAGCACCCCCTCCAGCCGCGTGCACCCCCTTCCCCTTCCAATTGGCAGCGACATCCCCCCCTTCGCTGAATACTGTAAGTGTTTTTTTTATATATAGCTTTGTTTTTATTTTTACTTATTTAAGCATAAAAAAAATCTGATTTTATATGTAATAGCCTTGAATTCATGTTCGCTTTTTATACGAATGAAATTGTTTGAAAGGCGTGATTTTTAATTTATAAAAGGCAAGATTTTTAATTTAGGAAAGATTTGATTTTTAAATATTAAAAGATATGATTTTTAAATATTAAAAGATATGAATTTTAAATATTGAAAGATATGATTTTTCATAGAAAGAAAATACGATTTTTATATAGTAGAGATTATAAAAATATGATTTTTATATAGTAGAGATTATAAAAATATGATTTTCATATAATAGAGATTATAAAAATATGATTTTTATATATGTTATAGCGAAATAAAATTCGATTTTTATATGAGTAGCAGATTAAAAATAAAATTTATATATAATAGGAAATATAAAAATATGATTTTTGTATATGTAGCGAAATAAAAATCTGATTTTTATTATCTACGTATGTTAAAATAAAATTTTGATTTTTATAGCATTGAAATAAAAATGTGATTTTTAATATGAACAGCGTAGAGAAGACTGCGTTGGCATGGCAGGCAAATCCAAACGGCTTTGAAATTCAGAATAGAACGGAGGAGTGGAACCCAAAGGTGAGAACTTCTCACTTTTATTTTATTTCTAGTTAAAATATATATTAGGATGCAGATGGTGCTTAGCAGCACCCGACACCCGTCGTCCACAGACCATGGACGACTTGTTTGTTTGATTGATTGTATTGTGAAAATTGATTATGTGTTGTGGAATGGAATAAAATATTTTGTAGTTAAAAAAATATATATAATTTTTAGCGTGTATATGAATAAATAAATATTTATAAACAAATCGGACGATTTGTTTATGTACACACATTTGACTGATATGGATTGGGATGATAAATTTTACACATCGCCCAACAGCACAAATAAAACCTATGTTTGATTGTTTGAAACCCTACAAGGATATTGGGATGATATTGGACACACACTAGTCCTAATAATTAGTTGTATGTCAATCGATGGGTTGACAAACTGTTATAAGCGTTAAATATTTATATTTAATGCTTTTGCAGTGTATAATGCACTTTGGATGATGGTTGACTGTGTTTGATTGTTTTTTTGTACATGTGGTGTATGAAATCCATATAGTCACATTATATGGTAATCGCCTGTGTCTGATTCCAATTCAGAAAGAATGAATATTTTAAAATAATGATCATTTTAAAATAACAAATATTTGAAAATAATATTCAGTAAAAGATCAAAATTTGATTTTGATGTCCGAATTGGGATAGACACAAATATATTTAAATATATTAGGCCATGTTGATTAGATTAACGCCATTTTGACATGAACGATATTATATCGATTTTATTCATTCTTATAATGAATATCGAAAAGGAATTGATTTCAAAATCTAATGTTTTGAAAATACTATCATTTATATATCGATGATATGGAATATTCAATTTTGATTTGAAATTGAATATGAAGTTGAAATTGTTTTGGAAACGAATTTAAAATGATTTATAAAATACGTTTTAAATGGAAATCAACGAAATATATAACATATATATAATATAATGGCCTGAATAAAATACGCCGCGCAGGACATTACGGGAGATCGGACGGTCGGATTCTTCTAAAACCAAAACCGTTGGGTTCGTATCGAAAAGAGATTTATAACAAATATTAGAGATTTGAAATCTAACAGTTGGATTTGGAATTATGTCCAAATCAAATTTGGAAAAGGTCACCGTAAGTGCAGTTCGATGGCCGTTTATGGAAATCGACCGTACTGGCCTTGATAAAATTATTAAAAATATCAATAATTAGTGTAAAATTATAAGAAATGATTTGGAAAGAATTAGGATGAAAAATTCCATATTTGAAAAGATAAAAATAGATTTTTATCAAAATGAACTAGTTTTGAATTAGAATAATAAATCCAAAATTTTTAAAATAAATAAATTGGATTTGAAATGGTTTTAAAAATAACCAGGATTTCCAATATATGAATTGGAATGGATTTGAATTGAAATTATGCTCGGAATATTTCGATATTGGATTTCGTGATTATACGGAGATTGTGGAAGAATTTGGAAGATATATATATCGTTATTCCAATACGATATTTGTTGGTTTCAGAATTTGATATTGAATATAAGCCGATATATTTTCTAGTCAGAGCCTTGTATTTAATATCAAATTGGATTTTGGTTTCGCCTTGAATGGTATCTTTAATAATACTGTTCTTGAACCGAATGGAGTTAAGAAAATTAGAAACTAACTGGAGATTAGTTAAGTTGAATGGTTTCCTGGGTATTGATCTGATATTGGTTTCAACCTTCGGGGTTAATACTTAGGGGATTATTCTCTTACTAATTTACGGTTGGAGGCTAATGTAAATTGGGTTTATTGTGAACTGTGTTTTTAACGACATTCGTTCTTTAACCCGATTTACAGTGAAATGTGATATATAAATATTTTTATTTAGATTTAGTGGGAATTTTCCAAGGTAACGTTTTTCAATTTAATATATTAAATGGGAATTGAATGAAATTCGATTTGATAGTAATCGAAGTGAACTTCTGTGGAGGAAGACTGTTAATACATATGGAATTTAAGAGGTGTTGCCGCTATTCCATTTATATTATTGGTCGGATATGGAAATTGATATCGATTATATATTGAATTGTTTTTCCATGAAGATTCCATAATTAATGGAATGTGATTTGGGTTGTCGTGAATGGTATCTTTAATAATACTATTCTTAGACCCAATGGAGTCTAGAAAATTAGAAACTAACTAGAGATTAGTTAAGTTGTATGGTTTCCTGGGTATCGATCTGATGTTGGTTTCGGCCTTCGGGGTTAATACTTAGGGATTGTTCACTTGCTAATTTACAGTTAAAGGCTGATGGAACGGAATGTGATTAGGTTTATCGTGAACCGTGTTCTAAATGACATTGGTTCTTCAACCCAGTTAAAGATAGGATATGGTTTCCTAGGTTAAACAATAGTTAATATTGATTTTTGGGAAGATTAAAACCAAGTGGAGTTTTAATGCATCTTTAATTAGACTGAAATGATATCCAAAGGAAGATTAAAGAACAAATTTAAAGAATTCATCTTTGATAAAATTAATGGGAACCTTTCCCAAAGTACAAGAATATTTGAATAAAGGAATATTCTAGATTGGAATAAGGTGTATGTTGTGTTTTGTAGCACTTGTTTATTATATACGCGAGCTATTTGGAAAGACCGTTATGTCGAGGATGAAGACGGTGGTCGAAGACCGAAGGTCTTCACATCGTTTGGATGATTACTGATGTCTTAATTGGGCTGTACACCCAAGGCAAGGTAATAAGTGGTGATCATCCAGACGTACTTGGAGATCAACGAATATACGCGGGCCTCTCCCCTATATTGGACATATGGGGGAGGAATAAGGTGCCTCCGGTTTCATTCAGACCCTGAGCGAACTTGTAAATGGATGTGTGTCTGACATCGGATTTCATTATGTGTGATTGATATACATCGGTTGCATAGCGTGAATTGCGAGTGTGACATGCTGAGATGCAAATGATCAAGGCTTCTTTTGAAAAGCAGAGTCTTGTGGTTGATGATCAAAGCACGACTTTAATATAGCATAGCTTTATGTAGCGTTAATTCGCGAGCCTCACACACCGGTGTGAACCAGAAACGAGAAAGGACCTCAAGGAGGGCATGCGTTTCTTTCTAGCTAGCAGTGGTGTCAGCATTTTGCACGCCCTGGCATTTTACTTATGTGGATGATGGATAGAGAGGCGCCTCGGTTATATCGGTCGATCCGGGACCGATGGAGTCATTTGGCTCATTGACGCCCCATAGGGTGGGGAAACGCAGTATTCAGACATTTTAATCCACTCCGTGTGGACCAACCCTGACGATCCAAGGGCTGGGTCTTGAGACATTGGCTAGAGCATCTTGAAGTGGTAAGGATGATCCCTTTCCTTGGTTCACAGATGGAAATCGAACTTCCAATACGTGACATTTGCGGTTTTGATCGTAAAGCCTAGTATTGGCGACATGATATGTGGTACCCATGCCGTCTGGGATTGATACATTTATATTTGAAGCTGTTTTATACACTATGCACTTATAATAGTATCAAATGATTTGTTTTAACGTACCAAGCATGTTTGGCTATTATAAGGGAAAACCCTATCCCCCGGGTTGCGTTGCATTGCGTGATAGGACTTAGGTCTTATAATAGCTTCATTTTTCCAAAAAGCATTGCGCTGTTTTGTTATATGCACTAGTATTCTTGGGAGAAAACCCATTCCATGTTATACGGCGTGGTCCCTTGATATGTCTGATTTAAGGTAAAAGTCTTAAAATAACCGTTTTAGTTCTCACACCAGTCACATGACTGATCTGGAGTTTATTGTTTTAACCTAAACTCTAGGTGCCCCTATTTTCCACACGGACAGCTAGTAATTTTGGTTTTGCAGATTTATATTCACAGGATCCTGGTTTACAGCTGGATTGACATTCAGAAAGCTCTGTATCCGTGTATCTCTTTCAGTTGTGTTATGTATTATTTTCCACTGCAGTAATGTATTTAAATCTCTGATATTTGTAAAATGTATAATATTGATTCATACTCTGGTATAATCTTGTATTCTGGTTGAATTGTTGTAATAAGCAATGACATGTTCTTCTGTTTGTGTTCTGATTCGTCTTGTCCTCAATTCAATCCGTTCTTTCCTTCACGGGGAAGTTTGGGTGGTGTCATACATATTTTCCGTAAATTTGTACGTTAGAGAGGTCATCAGAAGGTTACAACTACTTAAATATATATATATATTGTTTCTTTATTACATGCAATTGTTAATTTACAGCATCTGAATGTATACTAAACATTTTTGTTTCCTAGACAGTGCTTCCAGCATTGTATTTTTAGTTTCAAAAAAGAAACCATTTTGAATTTTGTTATTGAGTGATCAGTAGTTAGATGGACCTGGTAGGATAAATATATTCTCTATTGAGTTGAAATTGGATGTGGATATGGATAGCTGCAAGCTAAGCTTACTAAAATTGTTGATTTCTTACTGTTACCTTAACGACTAATCGATTCTTAGTCAATTTTTCTTTAATATGTTTGTGTCAATATTTTATGTCATCTATTTTACCTTTCTTTTATCGTACCTGAAATTGATAATTAATATTACCTCAATAAACCTTTACATTTGTCGTGTATATAGAATTAAATTAAGAATCATAATTTACAAAACTATTTTGAATGTTGGATATAGATTTTGAGAAAATACTGAAAGAAAAAGTCCCTTTACATGCTCACTTTTACCGATGGTGTGTATTAGCAAATGAAAGAAACAATGAGAAATGGCCTAAGGAATTGATGGAAATGATATGGAGCAAATAATTTATTGGTCGATTTACTCGACTTGAGAAATCTGATACAGTTAGAGAAAATAACCTCTAGTCATGACGATATTCCTATTTTGGGTAATCAATGCAAGCGTTTGTTTAGGCACTACTTGTTTGGGCATTATGGTTATGTTATACCTATTTCGTTGTATTGAAAAATGTTGACCTATCTTGGTAATGTAAGCTAATCATGGGTGTTCAAAACATCATTATGTATAAGAGATTGAAAAGTTAATGTATTGCTTTGGCTTGCATTTGATTCTTATTAGAAATATTTGTTTAGCATATGAGTTACTTACAGTATAATATTATTTACGTTTATTTGTTCTTTTGTTTTAATAGCAAAACATGTAAAAAGTAATTTTTTTATTTGTATTCTTCTTATTGCAACTATCTATAGCAATTGTAAAAACGTCTTTTACAACCAGCCAAAGCAGTTGTATTTTTTTATGACTGGTAAAATAGTTGTGAAAATTATTTTACAGCTGACTAAAATTATTGTAAAAGTGTTTTTTACGACTCCTAAAAGCAGTTATAATTTTTTTATATCTATTACAACTATGGATAATACTATTGGCGGATGTAGTAACCCGCATTTTTAGCTGCCGAATAATTAAATTATTTAATTATTTAAATATCGTTTTGGCGATATCGATGACCTGAATTAAATAAAAATGATTATTTAATTAATTTAGATAATAGGATAAAATATATTTATTTCTGAATTAGTCAGAAATAGTGGAATTGACAATATTGTGTAAACTGGACAATTGAAAATATATAATTCAGTTATATTGAATTATATTGACGAATATATTTATATAAGCCAATTGAATTTATAATTTATAATATAATTAAAATAGAGCTCGAAATGGCGCTGCAGTTCGCTATTTGGCGATTTGAACTTCAACTGAATGTACATGATTCGTTTTAAGCCGGATTTCTGTGAAACAAGAAACGTGTGGAGCTGGTGGAGTATATCTTTCTAGTGGAAGAGAAAAATCGGGATTTTGTCGTGTAGAATTTGATTCACGTCCAAATCAAATTTTAGAAAAGTCGCTATGGATTTCCTTTATAATTTGCGACGCTTTATAAACGTTATAAATCGATTTTTCGATACGAACTGAATATCGATCAAATCAGAATTCTGGAAATCAAGTCATAAATTCTGGCAGGATATTCTGGAGCCGTACGACATCATCTGTGGATATATACGAGAATATTAATTTATTAATATTTAAATTAATAATATTTAAATATATTTATATATTTAAAAGGTCAGTTCAACGCTTGAAAAATAGCCACTTTTGCATACGAAGTCAGAATTCGACGAAACCAGTTTTGTTGGATCCGCAATATCAAATAGTGGTTAGGTTTCCAGTTTCGTGATTTTTAGAGCCACTGTGTGGCCGTACGGATTTTTAGAGTGAAATACAGTCAGTGTTTCGACGGTTAAAAATACGTTGTGTGAGCAAATGGAGTCGGAATTCGGCGAAACCAGTTTCGTTGGGACCGAAATGTCGAGATGTAGCTACATGTCCAGTTTGGTGATTTTTGGGCCTCGTATGTGATCACAGGAATTTTAGAGGACGGATAAAAATAGCGTTTGCTTATATTTAATATAATATTCAATATAAAAGTAATATAAAATTCCTATATAAACATCTCAACAATTTCTAAACCTAATATTTTTCCGTTGAGAGGTCAACAGCATTTCCGCCGCCACTCATTTTCACTCAGCAAACATTTGGTGAGCAAGAGAAAAATCAAAATCAAAACAAATAAAATCCTACAAATTTTATAATATATATATTTGGATTCAGTGAGGTGCGCCCTTCAATTCTGGGTATGTATTGTTGAATTCGACGAGGTCTTCGTCCCTGTCCATCTTCGAGCGAGGAACTAGGGTTCACGGTCCCAAGAGATTTAGACTTCAAATCGAAATTTGGGTGTCGGATTTGTACTCGTGTGATAGTTTAGCATCTCGTATGCATTCTTTGAAGAAGACCGAACTGATTTTGTTCAGTGGTGTTGCTGTGTTACGCGGAAAAATACTGGAGTCGGATTGCAGAGGGAGCATGCGAGTTCGGTACTATTGTTATGGGGGTGGAGAGATTTCGAAGAGGGGTTCCGTGATGATCTCGGTTTCTATTTTTATGAAGGGATGGGAGATGTTTTGGGGTGTGAAGGTTTGGTAATAGCCATCGAATTGGCACAGGAGGAGCAGCAGGTCACGGCATTATCATTGTGGAAGAAGGACTTAACGTCGGGCCTGGGTGATTTACAAAGGGATGGGCCGAGTTATAAGGGTAAAAGCCCAAAGGATTTGTATTTAAGTTTTTATTTAAAATTTAAATAAATGTATAAACTCCGAACCTGAATAACTTTCATGTATGTTGTCGGAATTCAGCAAAACAAGATCCGACGGGATCGTATGGAAGAAGGCTACACCATGGAACTGACTGAGAGTGGATTGGGGCTCGTTACAATTTATGGCGAAATAAATTGTTTGATTCAAATCAAACAAACAGTTTATCGTTCTTTAACGATGAACTGCAAAAGTGAGTAAAACTCACCAACTCTGAACAGTTATATTTTTATAATGTATTGCTAGAACTGTTAATCATCTATTGATTGCTGTGTGTTGGTTGATTGATTGAACTGCTAGTCAGTTAGTGGAAAATATATATATATATATATATATATTGATTCTGTTTATCAGAATAATTCGTATTGAACTGTAATGGATGTTAATTATACTGTGTAACATCTGTGGATGCAGGGGAACAGGTTGGAGGGACCCAACTGGGTTCCTCAATTTTTATAATACTGTTTTGATTCATATATTCTATTATATGATGTGTTATATAATCTGTTGTCGATTATATGTGGTTGGACGTTATTGATCATCGTATTTTGATATGATTGAATACCATAATATACGGGATGTTGATAAAGGAGATTTTCAAAGTGATAGTGAAAATGGAGTATTTATAAATGGAATATTTATAAATAAGAGATATTTATAAATTTGAATATTTATAAATAAAGAATATTTATAAATTAGAATATTTATAAATAGGAGATAGTTTAAAAAGGAAACAAATTCAAATTTTATTTTCCTTTTGAATGGAAAGGCCTGTGTGGCGGGTTTGGGGATTTTCCCGATGCTCCCGTTACAAAGGAGGTTATGGAGAATTTTCCCGAACATTTAAGGAGTTAGAATATTTCAAGAATAAATTTGAAAAGGAAATATTTGTAAACCATTTACAAATAGAATTGAAAAGGGAACGTTATAAAAAGGAAATCATTTTTAAAGTGTAGAACCGTTATTTAAAAGCAAATCTTTTCAAATGAATAAAACATTGTTAAAAAGGAAATCTTTATTAAGTGAATAAAGTTAATCGAATATGGTATTCGAAGTTAGTTAATCGAATATGGTATTCGAAGTTAGTTAATCGAATATGGTATTCGAAAGTTAGTTAATCGAATATGGTATTCGAAGTTAGTTAATCGAATATGGTATTCGAAGTTAGTTAATCGAATATGGTATTCGAAGTTAGTTAATCGAATATGGTATTCGAAAGTTAGTTAATCGAATATGGTATTCGAAGTTAGTTAATCGAATATGGTATTCAAAGTTAGTTAATCGAATATGGTATTCCAAGTTAGTTAATCGAATATGGTATTCGAAAGTTAGTTAATCGAATATGGTATTCGAAAGTTAGTTAATCGAATATGGTATTCGAAAGTTAGTTAATCTAATATGGTATTCGAAGTTAGTTAATCGAATATGGGAGTCGAAGTTAGTTAATCGAATTAGTTATTCGAATAGAGTTAAACGGAGTTAAATAGAGTAAAGGAGTTAATCGAATATAGTTTATTCGACAGGAGTTAAGTGAATTAGTTAAGTTAAACTAAGTGAATTAGTTAAGTTAACCAAAGTGAATTAGTCGAGTTAATCAAAGTGATTAGTTCAGTTAATCAAGATAAGTAAATCAAGTTAGGTTAATCGAGTTGAATTAGTCAGTCGAGTTAATAAATTGAGTTAGTCAAACCAAGTAAAACCAGTTAAAGTTAAATAAGTTGAGTTGATCGGGTGGTTCGACCAAGTTAGTCGAGCCTAGTTAATCGAATCGAATTGGTCGAACCAAGTAAGTCTAGTTAAGTTAGTCAAGCTAGTCGAGCCTAGTTAATAGAACCAAGTAAATCGAGTTAGTCGAATCAAGTTAAGTTAGTCGAGTTAAATAAATCGATGTTAGTTTCATCGAAAGAAGTATCGATGTTAGTTTCATCGAAAGGAGTTATCGATGTTAGTTTCATAGAAATAAGTATCGATGTTAGTTTCATCGAAAGGAGTATCGATGTTAGTTTCATCGAAAGGAGTTATCGATGTTAGTTCCATCGAAGGGAGTTATCGATTATAGTTTAATCGAAGTGAGATTTTCAAATATGAGATATTTGAAAGGAAGAGTCATCGAATATTAGTTATTCGAAGAGAGATTATCGAATATCGTTTATTCGAGAAGAAGTTAATCGAATATAGGTTATTCGAAGAAGAGTTAATCAAATAGAGATTTCTCGAAGAGAGTTAATCGGCAAATTTGATTATATCGAATTCGGGAAAGTACTTATACTTTCCAGTGTCTAAATAGAGATTTATTTATTTATAAATAAATAAGTGTTAGGTTAATTATTCACTAATAAGAATAGAAGTTATAATTTAAGTTAGATAATTCGAATGGAGGGATTATAACGTTATCGTTATAACCAATGTTTTAAATATAGAAGTGGACTAGTAAAATTGAATCCGAGAAAGGCGTAAAGAAGTTGTTAAAGATTAAAAGATAAACTTTGACCATTTCGAAGTTATAACGTTGTTCAGTTAAGTTCTGAGAGGTAATTATACCCCAACTTGAGTGACTTCCTTCTTAACTAAGAAATGGTAAGGTTTGATCGAAAAGGAGTTTTGGAAATGTTTTCCAAACGAGAATCAGAAATGTTTTCTGATAAAAGAAAATAAGAATTTAGAATATAGGGAAACAGGAGATAAGTAAATAAATGCACTAAAGAGATAAATGTTAAATGATGTTTGTTCGATATAATTTCCATCTGCGAATAATATCGTTGTTTGCACACTTGTTTTTCTTTGATGGTTAAATCACAGACTATCGAAGTTTTGACCATTTTAACGTTGTTAATATGGAGAGACCGGTTGGATTATTATCCGAAGAACCACTCTGTATTGGCATAAGCATTGAAAATCATGTATGCCAAAGAAAATTGAAGATGGAGTAAAATGCAAGGGCTATCCTGTTTACAGAATAGTGCCTTCGGTTTGTCCAGTCCCAGGACAACTTGTATGGACGAAAGTCTGACAGAGTATATCCAATGGATCACGTAAGTTGATCTGTTCAAACGTATTCATGTTCGGTGGCGGAGGAATTCGTTTCTCTTAGCTGTATACCCGTGTTATTTTTGGATAAGTCAATTTGTGATTTGGCGGGTATGACGATGTGACATTCTAAGTGAATGAAGATGGATGTCTGATAGAGTATTTCCAGAAAGGTCACGTACATTGATTTCTTCAACCGTACCAAGAGTGGAAGCGGAGAAGGAAACTTCTTTTAGCTGACACGTAATGTATTGTTGTAGACGTAAATTAGTGATTTTCGATGGATCTGACAATGTGGCATTCGAAGTGAATCTATTGTGATGATAAAGCGTAGCTTCTAGCCTCACATCCGGTAAATGACAGAAATCGGGCAGGCAGCATGGCTAAGTCGGTCGCACCGAAGTAGGGTGTATAATCACCTATCTAGTGAATATTCGTTTGTTTCTTAAATCTATCAATGCTGTCCCATATATATACGGGAACGGTTGCTAATCCCAACCGTTGGTGATGTACATTCGATACACTCAAGCGAAATGAGTGGTCGGTTATGTGTGGCTGAGTTGCAAGATGTTCTTGTTGAACTCCAGTGTATCGTTCCTAGAGTACACTGATCGGAAGGTGGTTCCATACCTTGTCATAGTTGGAAATCCAATCATCCAATACATGCTTGCGATTTTGATTGTATACTATATATGCAGTAACGTGAGATGCAAGCGTTTCTGCTAGATTGATATCTATTTGTATTTAGACATTATTATAATATCAGAATGATATTACTTTAAAAAGTTGTTTGGATTCTCATAAGGGAAAAACGCGTTCCGTTATGCGGCGTGGTCTTGTGAGATATCCTTTATTAAATCAAGTATTTAATTGTTTTACTCATACCAGTCCCATGACTGACCCGGAGTTTATTTTGTTGTTTTCCCTAAACTCTTGGGTGCCTAAATTTGTACGGGCAGTCAAGTAGTCGGGATTTTATAGATACACTTGGAGAGCTTGGAGAAGGAGGCTTCAGGATTCTATAGCTATTATTATTTCCGTTGTTGTTGTAAGTGTTGTACTCTGATAAGTGTTATTGTATACATATACTGATGTTATTTCAAAGATATGTTATGTTATATTTTATTCGTTCCGCTGTGAGATTCGTGTTTACTCTGATGATGATGTTCTTCTTCTTCTTCTATTCTATAAGTTCTATCTTATCTATTCTCACCCTCTGTCTTCTTTCTATTAGTTTCTTGAATTTCCAGTGCGATTTGGGTTGGACTGGTGTTATTTAGTCAGCTCAAATTCTTCCGGATTTTCGGGATACTACAGTTGGTATCAGAGCATTGGTTTAGTTATTACCTTGGCTCTGTGGCGTGATTCAGTAGAGATGGGATTAGTAATATCTTAGGCTGAATTTGAGTGTATATATACGAGTGAACGTATTTGTTAGTTAATATAAAATGATTTTATATTGTGGAGTTTTATTGGTTGAGTTGTTTGTGAATTTTGGTCGATCGGTTTGATCCACTGTATCGATATGGGTTACTAAACACTCGAATACGATGAACCGTCATGGTATGTTTTGAAAGAGGGTAAATGGAATAATTTTACCCGAATATATTTGATATAGTATATTGGTTGTGTTGGTTGTTATTATAATCGAGTAAGATTATAAAAAGGTAAAATGATTATAAATGACTACTCAGAATTCATATAAGTAAAGTATATGAAATAAAATGAAGAAAAATCTGAATTTAAATCAGATTGGAATTAAAATAAGGAAATTTTAAGTTCCTGGGAGATTTTGAAAATATTTTTCAAATTGAAAGTGATATAGTATTGAACTCACTTTGATAGCTGGAAAATTGATTCTGATGATGAATCGCGACATCATCAGTGTTCATTTTCGAGTTCTAAGTGACGGACTACTACCAAAGGTTTTGTTTTTGAATTGTTTTGAGAAAACAAGTTGTTTAGAAATCCAAAGGTTTTGAATTGGCATTGTAATTTCAAATTGATTTGAAATAGACCCAGGAAATTAAGTTTCGGAATTTAATTTTAACTTATGAAGTTAAATAGAATAAGATAGTAGAAATAAATTGAAATATTAACTTGAACTGAGTTAAATAGAATTGAATTGGATTAGAGAATAATCTGTTATGGAATTGGGTTGATGAGTTAAGAATTTGAAATTTGATATTCGGGTTCGAATGAAATTCGATTTGGTTTTGAGGATATGAACTGATTGGAATTTGATGGAAATAACACTGGTATATGCTGAGTTGATAGCATATGGAAGTGATAGAGTTGATATTCCCGACAAAAAGGTACCAGTTTATATTATATATGGATATGAGATTTATGTGCCGAATTGGCAAGCCGCTTGGCTGTTTGATTTTCTTTTGGGTTGGAGAAGTCCCAGAGAGGCGAGTTGGAGTTTGAGATATCGACCAGTACAAAGGAGGTGCTGGCGAAATTTTTCGAAAAGTTAAGGCGTTAGAAAATTTTTAGAATTTTTGAAAATTTAGTTAGTCGAAATAAATTAATATTTTAGTCGATATTAATTGGTTCAGTTGAAACCATAGATAAGAGGTAATCAGATAAATTTTTACCCAGTGGATAGGGTCGTCCCCTAGCTTACCAATTTCGAGGACAAAATTTTATTAAGGGGGGAAGATTGTAGTAACCCGCATTTTTAGCTGCCGAATAATTAAATTATTTAATTATTTAAATATCGTTTTGGCGATATCGACGACCTGAATTAAATAAAAATGATTATTTAATTAATTTAAATAATAGGATAAAATATATTTATTTCTGAATTAGTCAGAAATAGTGGAATTGACAATATTGTGTAAACTGGACAATTGAAAATATATAATTCAGTTATATTGAATTATATTGACGAATATATTTATATAAGCCAATTGAATTTATAATTTATAATATAATTAAAATAGAGCTCGAAATGGCGCTGCAATTCGCTATTTGGCGATTTGAACTTCAACTGAATGTACATGATTCGTTTTAAGCCGGATTTCTGTGAAACAAGAAACGTGTGGAGCTGGCGGAGTATATCTTTCTAGTGGAAGAGAAAAATCGGGATTTCGTCGTGTAGATTTTGATTCACGTCCAAATCAAATTTTAGAAAAGTCGCTATGGATTTCCTTTATAATTTGCGACGCTTTATAAACGTTATAAATCGATTTTTCGATACGAACTGAATATCGATCAAATCAGAATTCTGGAAATCAAGTCATAAATTCTGGCAGGATATTCTGGAGCCGTACGACATCATCTATAGATATATACGAGAATATTAATTTATTAATATTTAATTTAATAATATTTAATTTAATAATATTTAAATATATTTATATATTTAAAAGGTCAGTTCAGTGCTTGAAAAATAGCCACTTTTGCATACGAAGTCAGAATTCGACGAAACCAGTTTTGTTGGATCCGTAATATCAAATAGTGGTTAGGTTTCCAGTTTCGTGATTTTTAGAGCCACTGTGTGGCCGTACGGATTTTTAGAGTTAAATACAGTCAGTATTTCGACGGTTAAAAATACGTTGTGTGAGCAAACGGAGTCGGAATTCGGCGAAACCAGTTTCGTTGGGACCGAAATGTCGAGATGTAGCTACATGTCCAGTTTGGTGATTTTTGGGCCTCGTATGTGATTACAGGAATTTTAGAGGACGGATAAAAATAGCGTTTGCTTATATTTAATATAATATTCAATATAAAAGTAATATAAATTTCCTATATAAACATCTCAACAATTTCTAAACCTAATATTTTTCCGCTGAGAGGTCAACAGCATTTCCGCCGCCACTCATTTTCACTCAGCAAACATTTGGTGAGCAAGAGAAAAATCAAAATCAAAACAAATAAAATCCTACAAATTTTATAATATATATATTTGGATTCAGTGAGGTGCGCCCTTCAATTCTGGGTATGTATTGTTGAATTCGACGAGGTCTTCGTCCCTGTCCATCTTCGAGCGAGGAACTAGGGTTCACGGTTCCAAGAGATTTAGACTTCAAATCGAAATTTGGGTGTCGGATTTGTACTCGTGTGATAGTTTAGCATCTCGTATGCATTCTTTGAAGAAGACCGAACTGATTTTGTTCGGTGGAGTTGCTGTGTTACGCGGAAAAATACTGGAGTCGGATTGCAGAGGGAGCATGCGAGTTCGGTACTGTTGTTATGGGGGTGGAGAGATTTCGAAGAGGGGTTCCGTGATGATCTCGGTTTCTATTTTTATGAAGGGATGGGAGATGTTTTGGGGTGTGAAGGTTTGGTAATAGCCATCGAATTGGCACAGGAGGAGCAGCAGGTCACGGAATTATCATTGTGGAAGAAGGACTTAACGTCGGGCCTGGGTGATTTACAAAGGGATGGGCCGAGTTATAAGGGTAAAAGCCCAAAGGATTTGTATTTAAGTTTTTATTTAAAATTTAAATAAATGTATAAACTCCGAACCTGAATAACTTTCATGTATGTTGTCGGAATTCAGCAAAACAAGATCCGACGGGATCGTATGGAAGAAGGCTACACCATGGAACTGACTGAGAGTGGATTGGGGCTCGTTACAATTTATGGCGAAATAAATTGTTTGATTCAAATCAAACAAACAGTTTATCGTTCTTTAACGATGAACTGCAAAAGTGAGTAAAACTCACCAACTCTGAACAGTTATATTTTTATAATGTATTGCTAGAACTGTTAATCATCTATTGATTGCTGTGTGTTGGTTGATTGATTGAACTGCTAGTCAGTTAGTGGAAAATATATATATATATATATATATTGATTCTGTTTATCAGAATAATTCGTATTGAACTGTAATGGATGTTAATTATACTGTGTAACATCTGTGGATGCAGGGGAACAGGTTGGAGGGACCCAACTGGGTTCCTCAATTTTTATAATACTGTATTGATTCATATATTCTATTATATGATGTGTTATATAATCTGTTGTCGATTATATGTGGTTGGACGTTATTGATCATCGTATTTTGATATGATTGAATACCATAATATACGGGATGTTGATAAAGGAGATTTTCAAAGTGATAGTGAAAATGGAGTATTTATAAATGGAATATTTATAAATAAGAGTTATTTATAAATTTGAATATTTATAAATAAAGAATATTTATAAATTAGAATATTTATAAATAGGAGATAGTTTAAAAAGGAAACAAATTCAAATTTTATTTTCCTTTTGAATGGAAAGGCCTGTGTGGCGGGTTTGGGGATTTTCCCGATGCTCCCGTTACAAAGGAGGTTATGGAGAATTTTCCCGAAAATTTAAGGAGTTAGAATATTTCAAGAATAAATTTGAAAAGGAAATATTTGTAAACCATTTACAAATAGAATTGAAAAGGGAACGTTATAAAAAGGAAATCATTTTTAAAGTGTAGAACCGTTATTTAAAAGCAAATCTTTTCAAATGAATAAAACATTGTTAAAAAGGAAATCTTTATTAAGTGAATAAAGTTAATCGAATATGGTATTCGAAGTTAGTTAATCGAATATGGTATTCGAAGTTAGTTAATCGAATATGGTATTCGAAGTTAGTTAATCGAATATGGTATTCGAAAGTTAGTTAATCGAATATGGTATTCGAAGTTAGTTAATCGAATATGGTATTCGAAGTTAGTTAATCGAATATGGTATTCGAAGTTAGTTAATCGAATATGGTATTCGAAAGTTAGTTAATCGAATATGGTATTCGAAGTTAGTTAATCGAATATGGTATTCGAAGTTAGTTAATCGAATATGGTATTCTAAGTTAGTTAATCGAATATGGTATTCGAAAGTTAGTTAATCGAATATGGTATTCGAAAGTTAGTTAATCGAATATGGTATTCAAAGGTTAGTTAATCGAATATGGTATTCGAAGTTAGTTAATCGAATATGGGAGTCGAAGTTAGTTAATCGAATTAGTTATTCGAATAGAGTTAAACGGAGTTAAATAGAGTAAAGGAGTTAACCGAATATAGTTTATTCGACAGGAGTTAAGCGAATTAGTTAAGTTAAACTAAGTGAATTAGTTAAGTGAATTGGTTAAGTTAACCAAAGTGAATTAGTTGAGTTAATCAAAGTGATTAGTTCAGTTAATCAAGATAAGTAAATCAAGTTAGGTTAATCGAGTTGAATTAGTCAGTCGAGTTAATAAATTGAGTTAGTCAAACCAAGTAAAACCAGTTAAAGTTAAATAAGTTGAGTTGATCGGGTGGTTCGACCAAGTTAGTCGAGCCTAGTTAATCGAATCGAATTGGTCGAACCAAGTAAGTCTAGTTAAGTTAGTCAAGCTAGTCGAGCCTAGTTAATAGAACCAAGTAAGTCGAGTTAGTCGAATCAAGTTAAGTTAGTCGAGTTAAGTTTGTCGAGTTAAATAAATCGATGTTAGTTTCATCGAAAGAAGTATCAATGTTAGTTTCATCGAAAGGAGTTATCGATGTTAGTTTCATCGAAAGAAGTATCGATGTTAGTTTCATCGAAAGGAGTATCGATGTTAGTTTCATCGAAAGGAGTTATCGATGTTAGTTCCATCGAAGGGAGTTATCGATTATCGTTTAATCGAAGTGAGATTTTCAAATATGAAATATTTGAAAGGAAGAGTCATCGAATATTAGTCATTCGAAGAGAGATTATCGAATATCGTTTATTCGAGAAGAAGTTAATCGAATATAGGTTATTCGAAGAAGAGTTAATCAAATAGAGATTTCTTGAAGAGAGTTAATCAGCAAATTTGATTATATCGAATTCGGGAAAGTACTTATACTTTCCAGTGTCTAAATAGAGATTTATTTATCTATAAATAAATAAGTGTTAGGTTAATTATTCACTAATAAGAATAGAAGTTATAATTTAAGTTAGATAATTCGAATGGAGGGATTATAACGTTATCGTTATAACCAATGTTTTAAATATAGAAGTGGACTAGTAAAATTGAATCCGAGAAAGGAGTAAAGAAGTTGTTAAAGATTAAAAGATAAACTTTGACCATTTCGAAGTTATAACGTTGTTCAGTTAAGGTCTGAGAGGTAATTATACCCCAACTTGAGTGACTTCCTTCTTAACTAAGAAATGGTAAGGTTTGATCGAAAAGGAGTTTTGGAAATGTTTTCCAAACGAGAATCAGAAATGTTTTCTGATAAAAGAAAATAAGAATTTAGAATATAGGGAAACAGGAGATAAGTAAATAAATGCACTAAAGAGATAAATGTTAAATGATGTTTGTTCGATATAATTTCCATCTGGGAATAATATCGTTGTTTGCACACTTGTTTTTCTTTGATGGTTAAATCACAGACTATCGAAGTTTTGACCATTTTAACGTTGTTAATATGGAGAGACCGGTTGGATTATTATCCGAAGAACCACTCTGTATTGGCATAAGCATCGAAAATCATGTATGCCAAAGAAAATTGAAGACGGAGTAAAATGCAAGGGCTATCCTGTTTACAGAATAGTGCCTTCGGTTTGTCCAGTCCCAGGACAACTTGTATGGACGAAAGTCTGACAGAGTATATCCAATGGATCGCGTAAGTTGATCTGTTCAAACGTATTCATGTTTGGTGGCGGAGGAATTCGTTTCTCTTAGCTGTATTCCCGTGTTATTTTTGGATAAGTCAATTTGTGATTTGGCGGGTATGACGATGTGACATTCTAAGTGAATGAAGATGGATGTCTGACAGAGTATTTCCAGAAAGGTCACGTACATTGATTTCTTCAACCGTACCAAGAGTGGAAGCGGAGAAGGAAACTTCTTTTAGCTGACACGTAATGTATTGTTGTAGACGTAAATTAGTGATTTTCGATGGATCTGACAATGTGGCATTCAAAGTGAATCTATTGTGATGATAAAGCGTAGCTTCTAGCCTCACATCCGGTAAATGACAGAAATCGGGCAGGCAGCATGGCTAAGTTGGTCGCACCGAAGTAGGGTGTATAATCACCTATCTAGTGAATATTCATTTGTTTCTTAAATCTATCAATGCTGTCCCATATATATACGGGAACGGTTGCTGATCCCAACCGTTGGTGATGTATATTCGATACACTCAAGCGAAATGAGTGGTCGGTCATGTGTGGCTGAGTTGCAAGATGTTCTTGTTGAACTCCAGTGTATCGTTCCTAGAGTACACTGATCGGAAGGTGGTTCCATACCTTGTCATAGTTGGAAATCCAATCATCCAATACGTGCTTGCGATTTTGATTGTATACTATATATGCAGTAATGTGAGATGCAAGCGTTTCTGCTAGATTGATATCTATTTGTATTTAGACATTATTATAATATCAGAATGATATTACTTTACAAAGTTGTTTGGATTCTCATAAGGGAAAAACCCGTTCCGTTATGCTGCATGGTCTTGTGAGATATCCTTTATTAAATCAAGTATTTAATTGTTTTACTCATACCAGTCCCATGACTGACTCGGAGTTTATTTTGTTGTTTTCCCTAAACTCTTGGGTGCCTAAATTTGTACGGGCAGTCAAGTAGTCGGGATTTTACATATACACTTGGAGAGCTTGGAGCTGGAGGCTTCAGGATTCTATAGCTATTATTATTTCCGTTGTTGTTGTTGTAAGTGTTGTACTCTGATAAGTGTTATTGTATACATATACTGATGTTATTTCAAAGATATGGTATGTTATATTTTATTCGTTCCGCTGTGAGATTCGTGTTTACTCTGATGATGATGTTCTTCTTCTTCTTCTATTCTATAAGTTCTATCTTATCTATTCTCACCCTCTGTCTTCTTTCTATTAGTTTCTTGAATTTCCAGTGCGATTTGGGTTGGACTGGTGTTATTTAGTCAGCTCAAATTCTTCCGGATTTTCGGGATACTACAGCGGACGTCAGTTGTAATAGGTCTTTTACAACTATTTTCGAATGTTATAAAATGATATTTTTGTTCTAGTGAAATCAATTGGACTGTCTAGATTTAATCAAACTAATCTAAAAGTTCAAACACACGATAATAATTATAAATAGCCCCTCAAACCTTATCTTCTTTCTCTTCGTTGCCTCCGCCTTTCCTTTTTGCCATTGCTAAATCTTTAGAAAAGAAAATAGGTACTTCTTCAAGCTTCTTAATCTATTTTCATTTCTTCTATTCTATTTAGATTTACATTTAGATTTATTCTGAGATTTACATTTATACATATAATATATGTGACTCTTATATATATATATGCATATATATATATATATATATATATATATATATATATATGAAAGGTTAGTAGTCAAATCAATACTTTTATCCATTTAATTCTCTTGTTGTTTCATCTTGTAACTTTGTGAGTGGAATCTAACTCGGTTACTATTTTCTATAATCTGATAGTTATGGATTTGGACTTTTGCGCCTTGGGGATTTGGGATATACGGAAAGAAAATATGATTAAACCCCCTAAATCCTCCATTTATTTTATTTGTATGGGCGGTCATGCAAATCACCATCTTGTTGGTGGGAAACTATCGACAAGGTTTTACTCAGACCTGACCTTATTCATGAGTCCATTCAAAAATTATCGCTTTGATTCGGTAGAGTATGAAGGCTTCCCAAGACCGAAAAAAGTCATATGCGGATAGAGGAGGGAAAAATTGGAATTTGATGTCAGAGATTTGGTATTCATTAAGGTTTCTCCTCTTAAGAAGACTATTCGATTAGGAAAGGTTGGGAAATTAGCTCCTAGATTTGTTGGGCCTTTTAAGATTTTGGATATGTTTGGGAAGATGGGCTACCGAGTGGATCTACCTGATTGTTTGTCTGTAGTCCACAACATTTTTCATGTTTCTCATCTTCGCAAATGCCTTCATGATTCAGCCAACATACTCGATCTTGACAATATTAGGTACATAGGAATCCTCAAGTTGGAGCCTAGGGTACCCCATGCCAATGCAAGGATCATAGAGCATGGAGTCAAACGACTGCGCAACAAATCTATTTGACTTGTATGAGTTCAATGGGGAGAAAACCCTGTGGAGAGCACATGGGAAGACTAAGGAGAAGATGAGACTTACTCATCAAAAACTTTTTCTCAGGTAATTATTTTGCCTAATTTATCCTTTTTGGTTGCATCGTGTTTTTTAGACCGGATGTTAGGGTATGAATGTTATACAAATGCATTATGCACTCATATAGAATTAAATGCATGTCAGGGAGTTTTGCATACATAATGCATTACTTATCATACTTAAATGTTAGGACTGAGCTCGTTATAACAAGTCTGCAGTTCATAATCATTACGAGTTATAAATGTTTTATGGATGTTTTTAAAATAACATGGCTGTACAACATGGTTGTTTAGAGCGAGTTATGTTCCTCGCCCCTTCAAAAGATTTCGGGACAAATCTCTAATAAGATGGGGGATATAATGTAACACCTCGTAAAATATACATAATTTAGAAATATATTAATTTAAAAATAAACTTTAATAATTGATAATATATTAAAAGACTAAAAATGGAATTTTGGACAATTAAGAATTGGGCCACGAAAGTATTATATTTGCGTTCATAACAAGATCCTGATCCGTTTTCATATCTTATTTGCTGAAAACGGAGTCCTATGTAAAATTAATTAATTAATTCTACGTATATATTAATACACAAAGGTTTGAATTTCAAATAAATATATATAAAATCTGGGAAAATATATTAAATAGGATAAACATGAAAAGAGTATTCCCTTTCATTTCAAACTTATATGTATATATTCTCATACAGTAGGGGAAAAAAATAAATTAAATAAGGAAAGAAATGAAAGGAATTAAATAAGGAACGATGAAAAAAGTAACATTCTAGAGGAATTTCCTCTTAGCTTGCCCCAAAAGGTGGTCGATCTCCCCTCGAGAAGGTGTGTCGACTGCCCTCCTAGGGAGGGTGTCGGATGCCCTTCTGCTGGGTAGCTTTTGAGGGTTATTTTTGTGTAGGGACTTATTTGTAATATATATCAATTCGACTATCTAGATTCAATCAATCCAATCTAATAGTTCAAACGCACGATAGCAATTAAAAATAGCCCCTCAAACCCTCATTCTAAATCCTATCCCCATTCTATTCGCTGCCTCTGCCTTGTCTTTCTATCGTTGCTAAATCTTCGGAAAAGAAAATAGGTTCTTCTTCTACCTTCTTAATCTGTTTTCATTTCTTCTATTTTATTCTATTTTGATTTAGAATTAGAATTATTCCAAGATTCAGATTTATACATATAAGAATTCTAATATATGTGATTCTTATATATATATATATATTTGAAAAGTTAGAGCTTGTTCGTTCTCGAAGGCCAAATCCATACTTTTATCCATCTAATTCTCTTATTGCTTCTTCTTATAACTTTGTGAGTGGAATCTAACTAAGTTACTATTTTCTATAATTTGGTAGTTATGGATTTGGGCTGTTGTGACTTGGTGGGTTTGGGATATACGAAAAGAAAATATGATTAAACCCCAAGTCCTCCACCTATTGTATTGTTCATCGAAATGTTCGATCAAGTTATTTGGGTTTTAGGTTTATGTAATAATAAAAGGACATAGTTCTGTTGTATGGACATATTTATATTTATATCTATAACGTAATCAATGTATATAAATGTTTATTTAGTTCGTTATAAATACGATTAAAATAGGAATAGAATTTAAATATCCCCTTAGTATTTGTATGCTTGTATGTGCATGAGTTAATGGATTAATTAATATTAATGATACAAAGACACAAGGTTAACCGTTACTTGTGGTGGAAGCTTGTCCGGAATAGACCGGCATAACCAATATCTACAAGTAAATTTGTTTAATGTGAGAGGTCTAGGCGCCATGGGCCATTATAATTAGTATGCTATGATATGAGGTTGGCCCAACTTGTAGTAGAAGTCTGCCCGGAACCGCCGGACTAGTTCACCATCTACAAGTGGTAGGCCTAATATGAGATATCTAATATGCATGTGTGTGTGTGTATGTGTGTGTGTGTATATATATTATGTGTGAAGTATGCCTAGGAAAAAAATATTAAGTGGCCAGTCTATCTCTTATTGGGTATTAAATGGTTAGGAGTGGGTTCGTTCCTAAGGTTCACTCCTTGTCTTAGGATCTAAGTCTTTGGCCCCGCTCTTGAGAAGTAAATGGTTGTTAGGTCCACCTTTCTCCTATAAGGTATTAAATGGTCCTAATAGACGATAAGATATGTAGGTATATCTCTCCAAGTAATGTTTACTTATTATTTAGGAAACTAGTGAGGGCTGACTTAGTGACAGATTATGTATATATGGCCTAAGGAACCACCGTCTAAGGGGAGAATTAAGTGGTTAAGAGTTCATCCATAGGGACAACTAGATAGTAACAAGAGGGTTCGCCAGGGGGTTCTTCCTATAAGAACTCGTGCTCCTGACCCACAACCTGGTATTATGTAGCCACTACTATTTCTCTCCCTACAAGAGAGTTATCACTTATAACGTATTAATGTTAGAATGGGGTCTTAAGTGGCTTGGGGGTCTCCCATTGAGTATTATTGATGTAATGACCCGCAATGGCAGGAGTATTATAATTAATTTATTTAATTATATAAATAGTGATATAGTGAATTAAATGGTGGTTTAATTAAATAATGGTGAATATTTAATTAAAATAATAAATTAAATAATATATTTAATTCTGAAATAATCAGAATTGGTTGAAATGACGATATGGTGTGAACCGGATCATCTGTGATATTTAATTCAGCTTGGAATTGAATCTAAATAACAAATATATTATATAAACGACAGTTTGAACATATAATTATATTATAATTAAAATCGAGCTTGAAATGGTGCTGCAGTTCGTAAATTGGCGATTTGAACTTCAACTGAATATATAGGATTTGTTTTAAATTGGATTTCTGTGAAACAAGAAACATGTGGAGTTGGTGGAGTATATCTTTCTAGTGGAAGAGAAAAATCGGGATTTCATCGTGTAGATTTTGATTTATGTCCAAATCAAATTCTAGAAAAGTCGTTACGGAATTCCTTTATAATTTATAAAGGAATTATTTATATTTTAAAAAGGAATTTCAATATAAATCGAATATCGGGTTGACCCAGAAGTGAATATCAAGTTAGAAATTCATATAGGAATATTCTAGAGCAGTATGGTATTCCACTGTGAATATAGACGATAATATTTTTTTTAAATATTTAATTTAATTATATTTAAATATTTAATTGGGTCATCCAGAGCTTTAAAAATAGCCACTTTTGCAAACGCAATCGGAATTCGACGAAATTAATTCTATGGGATCCGCAATGTCAAATAGTTGTTAGATTTCCAGTTTTGTGATTTTTAGAGTCACTGTGTGGCCGTATGGATTTTTAGAGTGAGAAACAGTCAGTATTTTGACGGTTAAAAATACACTGTGTGAGTATACGAAGTCGGAATTCGACGAAACCAATTTCGTTGGGACTGTAATATCGAACTCTAGCTACATGTCCAGTTTCATGATTTTTGGGTATTGTGTGTGATCGCACGAATTTTTAGAAAGGAAAAATAAATATAAATAAAATATCTAAATAAATTGTGTGAACATATAAGTGGCCACGTCCTTCACTTTACAACCACACAGAAGATTCCATCTCCCTATAAGATCAAAATTCTGAGCCGCCACCAGGATTTCACAAAAGTGAAGCAATAGAGCTTTAGAAAATCACAAACAAATCCAAAATCATTCAATAAATCTCAAGGTTTATATTGATAGATTGCTTGAGTGATCCTCTTCAATTTGGCACCCTTTTTGAACCAGGCGATGCACGATTTTGGGGCTCGACATTTTACAGCGCGAGCTTGCAAGTTTTAGGGTTCAAATGTTTCGGTTTGGGAAGCATCGATTCTTGGATTCGATGTGATATCTGAATTTGTGATGGCTAGGAGAGTGGATGGCCAGAGTTCGAAAATCATTGGAGATGAAAAATGTTGGACATTTGTTCTTACGCGCCTGAAGCTGACCGAGGATGGAAGTTGAATCCGACCTGCGAGTTGATGGAGGGCATCAGGTTAAAGAGGAGATGGTGACAAGAATTGTGGTATTTTTGTTTTGATTTTTAAGGAAGAGATGGAGGAGTTTTGATGGAGGAAGCAAATGAATGGCATTTGGATTTGGAGCAGGTCACGGCGGAAATGTATGTCTGGGGAAGAAGGGGAATTCGGGTCTGGGCCTTGGTGAAGGGTTGTTGGGCTGATATTAAAAGTTAAGGCCCGTTCATAAATCAATTCAAGTTTTTATTTATTTAAAATTTTTATTAACCTGTGAATGTGAAATCTCATCCATACGAGGTCAGAATCGAGAACCGTAAGTTGCGTTAGGATCATATGGACGGGAGTAACACAATGGAACCGACTGGAAGTGGATTGGGACTCGTATGAATTTTTGGCAAAATAAACTATTTGATTCAAATTAAACAACAATTTATCGTTCTTTAACGATGAACTGCAAATGTGAGTAAATTTCACTAATTCTGAACAGTTTATAATTTCATGTTGTATTTTTAGAACTGTTAAATATTGGCTGATTGACTGTGTGTTGATTGTTTAATTGAATTTCTATATTTGATTCTGTTTAACAGAATATATCATATGGAACTGAAAGTGATGTTATCTATATTGTTTAACATCTGTGATGCAGGGAAGCAGGTTGGAGGAATCCAACTGGATTCCTCAACATTTATTTTACTGTGATTCATATATTGTAATATATGATGTGATATATAATCTATTGTCGATTATATGTGTTTGAACGATATTGGTCATCATGATTTGATGTGGTAAATACCATAACATACCGGAATGGTGAAAAGGAAATTTTCAAAATGAATATTGAAAATAGATTATTTATAAAATCAAAGGATTTTATAAAAGAGATAATATTTATAACAATCGAAGGATATTTTATAAAAGGAATTATTTATAAATGGAATATTTATAAATGGAAATTTATTTATAAATGGATTATTTATAAATAGAAAATACTTAGAAATGAAACCCTAAAGGAATTATTGGAAAACCATTTGCAAATAGATTAGAACGATAAAGGTTTGTAAACCATTTACAAATCAATCAGAAAGAGAAATGTTTGTAAACCATTTACAAATGGAAGAGAAAGAGGAATATTTGTAAAACCTTTACAAATGAAATCGGAAAGGAGGTATTTGTAAAACCATTTACAAATAGAATTAAAATGGAAATATTTAGAAAATAAATAGAGTTATAAAAAGGAAATTTGTTTAAAACTAAATAGGATGTTATAAAAAGGTAACCGTTATAAAAAGGAAACGTTACTAAAAAGGAAATCATTTGTAAAGTGAAGAACCGTTACTAAAAATAAATCTTTATAAATGAATAGTTTATTCGAAGGAAGTTAATCGAATATAGTATTCGAAAGTAAGTAAATCAAATTAGTTATGCGAATTAGTTATTCGAATTGAGTTAAATAAATAAGAGTTATTTGAATTAGTTATTCGAATAGAGTTAAACACATATGACTTATCGAATTAGTTATTCGAAAGGAGTTAAGTAAGGAGTTAAGTAAAAAGAGTTAATCAATTAGGGTTAAATAAATAAAGTTAATCGAATATAGTTTATTCGAAGAAAGGTTTTCAAATCAAGTTATTCGTAAAAGAGATTTATTGAATATAGTTATTCGAAGGGAGGAGTTATCGAATAGAGATTTATTCGAACGAGAGTTACATAAGAAAGTTGGTTAAATGTTAAAAGATAAACTTTGACTATTTCAAAGTTAAAACGTTGTTTAACTAAGGTTTGAGAGGTAACTATACCCCAACTTGATTGACTTCATTTTTAATTTAGAAATGGCTAAGGTTCGAGAGTGAAAGTGGTTAAGTGATTTACTAAATAAGTATAGTGGTTTGAGTTGTCGTCGCGATGTTGATTTAAACATCTGTTTAAATCCAAGTAAAGAAAATTTGGAAATGTTTTCCAAATAGAATCAGTAACGTAATCAAATATTGAAATAAGGAAATATGGATATATATATATATATATATAGATAGATATATATATATATATATAATTGATGAATGATTGATAGAATTTCCATCTGGAAATGATATCGTTGTTTGCACACGTGTTTTTCTTTGATAGTTAACTCACAGACTATCAATGTTTTGACCATTTTAACGTTGTTAATATGGAGAGACCGGTTGGATTATTATCCAAAGAACCACTCTGTATTGGCATAAGCGTTGCGAATCATATATGCCAAAGATAATTGAAGACGGAGTAAAGTGCAAGGCTATTATATAAGTCTTAGATAACAGTGCCTAAGCTGGATGTACTAAATAGTGCCTTCGGTTCATCCTGTTTCTGGATGACTTGTATGGATGAATATTAGACAAAGTATTACCAGAAAGGCCACTTACATTGATTTCTTCAACCGTACCAAGAGTGGAAGCGGAGAAAAGGAAACTTCTTTAGCTAACACATAATGTACTGCTGTAGACGTCAATTAGTGATTTTCGACAGATCTGACAATGTGGCATTCGAAGTGAATCTGATGTGATGATGAAGCATAACCTCAAGCCTCATCAACTGGTAAATGACAGAAATCGGGCAGGCAGCATGACTAAGTCGGTCGCTCCGAAGTAGGGTGTATAATCACCTGATCTAGAGTTTCATTTATTTCTAAAAATCTATTGTTGATGTTATCCCATTCGGGAAACAGTTGCTGATCCCAACCGTTGGTGATATACATTCGATACACTCAAGCGAAATGAGTGGTCGGTCATGTGTGGCCGGGTTGCAAGACGTTCTTGTTGAACCCAGTGTATTCCTTTCTAGAGGTACACTAGCGAAAGGTAGTTCCATACCTTGTCATAGTTGGAAATCCATTACCCAATACGTGCTTGCGGTTTTGATTGTATACTATATATGTAGAACGTGAGATGAAAGCGTTTCTGCTAGATGATTATTATATTGTGCTTGATAGACATTATTATAATATCAAAAGGTTTTTGATATAAAGATAATTTGGATTCTCATAAGGGAAAACTCGTTCCATTATACGGCGTGGTCTTATGAGATATCATTTACCTGCTTGAACTGCTTTAAGCTGTTTTACTCATACCAGTCCCTTGACTGACCCGGAGTTTATTTTGTTTTGTTTTCACTAAACTCTTGGGTGCCTAAATTTGTACGGGCAGTCAAGTAGTCGGGATTTACAGATATACTGGAAGAGCTTGGAGCAAGAGGCTTCAGGATATCATATAGCTATAGTTTATTTCTGCTGTGTTGTAAGTGTTGTAATCTGATAATGTTATTGTATACATATACTGATTTTATTTCAAGAATATGTTATCTATTATATGTTATTCGTTCTGCTGTGAGACTCGTGTTACTCTGATGTTGTGTTCTTCTCCTTATATTCTAAGTTTCTATCTTATCCATCCTCACCATCTGTTTTTCTTTCTATTAATTTCCTGATTTTCAGTTTAATTTGGGATTGGACTTGTGTTTTTGGTCAGCTCAAATTGGACCGGAATTTTGGGTCATTACAATTGGTATCAGAGCTTAAGTTAAGTGAATTACCTTGCCTGTGTGGCGTGACTCAGTAGAGATAGGGTTAGTAATACCCTAGATTGAGTTGAGTGTATATATACGAGTGAACGTATTTGTAGATGATATAAAAATAATTTTATATTGTGAAGATTTATTGGTTGAGTAGTTTATGAGTTTTGGTTGATCAGTTTGATCCACTGTATCAGTAGGAGTTACTAACACTCGAATACGATGGGTCGGCACGGTATGTTTTGAAAAGAGAGTAAATTGAAATAAGTTTACCCAAGGTATATCTTGATATAGAGAAGATATATATATCAAAATTATAATATAGTGGATATACTGGTTGTTATTATAATCGAATAAGATTATAAAAATGTGAAATGGTTATGAAAATAACTAATCAGAATTCAGATAAGTAGAATGAATTAAATTAAATCTAAAATTTAAACCAGGAATTGAATTTAAAACTCTGGAGAATTGGATAAGTGTTTGTAAATGGATTTGGATTAAAAATAAGGAAAGTTTAAGATCCTGGGAGATTTTGAATTGTTGTACAAGCAGTGTGAATTATATTTTGAAATGAATTTCAAAGTGAAAATGTTTAGAAATTGTTTTATAGTATTGAACTCAATTCGATCGCTGGAAAATAGATTCTGATGATGACAGCTGCATCATCAGTATTCATTTTCGAGTTGTAAGTGACAAATTACTACCAGAGATACTGTTTTGAATTTGTTTTGGGAAAGACAAGTTGTGTTGAATTTCAAAATGGGATTTATAATAAAGAATGAATAGAGAAAGTTTGAAATAGAAATTGAATATAGAAATTCAAAGGGAGTTTGAATATTTGAAATTCAATGGAATAGAAATAGAAATTGAATATAGAAATTCAAAGGGAGTTTGAATATATGAAATTCAATGGAATTGAAATAGAAATTCAAAGGGAGTTTGAATATATGAAATTCAATAGAAGTGATATAGAATTTGAATATCGAAAGTGAAATGGAATTTGAATATAGAATTCAAAAGGAATTCAAATATAGGATTTGAATATATAGAATTTGAATATAGAATGCAAATGGGATTTATAATATAGAATTTGATATATAGATTTGAATAATAGAAGTGATATAGAATTTGAATAGAAATTGAATAGGATTAACTAAGTCGAAGAGGAATTAGTTAATCGAGTTTTGAATTTGAAGTTGAACTTTGAAAGGTGAATTGGATTTGTAAATGGATATTCGAAATCGAATATAGAACTTAAATTTGAAATTTTGATTCAAATTAGTTAATAAGCAAGTTAAAATATATTTGAACATGTCATGTTCAAATATAAAAGCGAAATAGACTAAAGAGTTAATTAACAAATTAATTAATGAACTAAGTTAAAACGATCAGGTATAGTTAAAATAGATTGGGCAGGTATAAATATACATGAGATAGGTATGGATAAGGTACAAAGGTATATAAATAGAATGCACGACGAAAAGGTATGTATTTAATTCTTATATGAGATTTTATGCGCCGTATCGGCTAGCCGCTTGTCTTTTTCTTTTTCTTTTGGATTGGTGAGGGCCATGGGAGGCTATTTGAAATATCCCGATGCTCTTGGTACAAAGGAAGTTATGGCGAATTTTTCCGGGAATTTAAGGAGTTAGAATATTTTTAAGATAATTTGATAGTTAGAAATCAACGTATCAATATATATAAATATATATATATAAGTCGATAAGGAAACGAACTTAGAAATAGAATAGTAAAATAAAAAGGAAGACTTTGAATAAAATCTAGTAAGAATAGAAAGAGGAAGCGTATACGTGTTTAAAAGTGAATAAGTAGTTGTATGGTGTTGATTATTCGAGTAAGTAGTCATATCTGTTTTGACGTTGTAAATGTTATTCAGTCAAGGTCTGAGAGGTAGTTATACCCCAACTTGATTGATTTCATTATTAACATATAAATAGTAAGATTTCAGGCTCGAAGATCAATGTTGAATAAGAGTTAGTTGAATATAGTATTTGGGTTGTCGTAACGATGTTTTACACAACATCCGTTTTAACCCAAATAGGTGTAAGCTTGGAAATATAATAAAGAATATTTCGTAGGTATAGAAATAAACGAGATCGGAAAAGAGATAAGTAATTGGAATATTTTCCAATTATAAATAGCATATATTTTCTAAAGTTTAGAAAATAAAGGAAGGCGATATTCGAAAATGTTTTCCAAAAAACATAAAAGGCCAATATGGCTATTGAAAATATTTGGTTAACAAATATTGATAAAGAAATAGAGAAGTGATTTAACTAATGGAATATTAATTAAGGGCTCAGTAGCATGTTCAAAAGGAAAATTTGATTTTTGAAAAGAGTAAACTGTTTAAAAACTCCCAGGGAAAGACTGTTTGAATTAAAAACAAATTTAACAGAAATTTGTGAAAGCTAATTTGAATTAAAGTAAATCCAGTAAAGTGGTAACTGAGATTGAATTAGAATGATATCAAGACAAATTGGATTGTGAGATTCAAATTTGAAGTGTAATGTGATAATCAAGTTAAGAGTTGAGAATCGAGAAGAAACTCGAGTTGAAATGATATTTTGCTCGGATATAAGTGAATGGTTGTGTTGTGGATAAAAGCAGATTGGAATTTGATTGGGATGATCCTTGTATCTGCTGAATTGATAACAGGTGGAAAGAATATAATGATAGGCCGACAAAAAGGTACATGGTTATATTTCTATTGGATATAAGATTTATGAGCCGAATTGGCAAGCCGCTTGGCTGTTTGATTTTCTTTTGGGTTGAAGATGGCCTAGAGAGGCAAGTTGGAGTTTGAGCTATTAACCAGTACAAAGGAGGTTATGGCGAATTTTTTTGAAAAGTTAAGGCGTTAGAAAATTTTCAGGATTTTTGAAAATTTTCGTTGATAAGAATTAATTAATAATTTAATTGAAATTAAATTGGTTCAGTTGAAACTAAAGTTAAGAAGTGAACAAGTATGTTCTAACCAGTCGATTGAGTCGTTCTCTACCTTAGCAATTTCAAGGACGGAATTATTTTAAGGGGGGAAGATTGTAATGACCCGCATTGGCAGGGGTATTATAATTAATTTATTTAATTATATAAATAATGATATAGTGAATTAAATGGTGGTTTAATTAAATAATGGTGAATATTTAATTAAATAATAAATTAAATAATATATTTAATTCTTAAACAATCAGAATTGGCTGAAATAACGATATGGTGTGAACCGGATAATCTGTGATATTTAATTCATCTTAGAATTGAATCTAAATAACGAATATATTATATAAACGATAGTTTGAACATATAATTATATTATAATTAAAATCGAGCTTGAAATGGAGCTGCAGTTCGTAAATTGGCGATTTGAACTTCAACTGAATATACAGGATTCGTTTTAAATCGGATTTCTGTGAAACAAGAAACGTGTGGAGCTGCTGGAGTATATCTTTCTAGTGGAAGAGAAAAATCGGGATTTCATTGTGTAGATTTTGATTTATGTCCAAATCAAATTCTAGAAAAGTCGCTGTGGAATTCCTTTATAATTTATAAAGGAATTATTTATATTTTAAAAAGGAATTTCATTATAAATCGAATATCGGGTTGACCCAGAAGTGAATATCAAGTTAGAAATTCATATAGGAATATTCTAGAGCTATATGGTATTTTCCACTGTGAATATAGACGATAATATTTGTTTTTAAATATTTAAATTAATTATATTTAAATATACTTATATATTTAAATGGGTCATCCAGAGCTTTGAAAATAGCCACTTTTGCAAACGGAGTCGGAATTCGACGAAACTAATTTTGTTGGATCCGCAATGTCAAATGGTTGTTAGATTTCCATTTTTGTGATTTTTAGAGTCACTGTGTGGCCGTACTGATTTTTAGAGTGAGAAACAGTCAGTATTTTGACGGTTAAAAATACACTGTGTGAGCATACGAAGTCGGAATTCGATGAAACCAGTTTCATTGGGACTGTAATATCGAACTCTAGCTACATGTCCAGTTTCGTGATTTTTGGGTATTGTGTGTGATCGCACGAATTTTTAGAAAGCAAAAATAAATATAAATAAAATATCTAAATAAATTGTGTGAACATATAAGGTGCCACGTCCTTCACTTTACAACTACATAGAAGATTTCGTCTCCCTATAAGATCAAAATTCTGAGCCGCCACCAGGATTTCACAAAACGTGAAGCAATAGAGCTTTAGAAAATCATAAACAAATCCAAAATCATTCAATAAATCTCAAGGTTTATATTGATGGATTGCTTGAGTGATCCTCTTCGATTTGGCACCTTTTTGAACCAGGCGATACACGATTTTGGGGCTCGACATTTTACAGCGCGAGCTTGCAAGTTTTAGGGTTCAAATGTTTCGATTTGGGAATCATCGATTCTTGGATTCGATGTGATATCTGAGTTTGTGATGGCGAGGAGAGTGGATGGCCGGAGTTCGAAAATCATTGGAGATGAAAAATGTCGGACATCTGTTCTTGCGTGCCTGAAGCAGACCGAGGACGGAAGTTGAATCCAACCTGCGAGTTGACGGAGGAGGACATCAGGTTGAAGAGGAGATGGTGACAAGAATTGTGGTATTTTTGTTTTGATTTTTAAGGAAGAGATGGAGGAGTTTTGATGGAGGAAGCAAACGAATGGCGTTTGGATTTGGAGCAGGTCACGGCGGAAATGTATGTTTGGGGAAGAAGGAGAATTCGGGTCTGGGCCTTGGTGAAGGGTTGTTGGGCCGATATTAAAAGTTAAGGCCCGTTCGTAAATCAATTCAAGTTTTTATTATTTAAAATTTGTATTAACTTGTGAATGTGATATCTCATCCATACGAGGTCAGAATCGAGAACCGTAAGTTGAGTTAGGATCGTATGGACGGGAGCAACATAATGGAACTGACTGGAAGTGGATTGGGACTCGTATGAATTTATGGCGAAATAAACTGTTTGATTCAAATCAAACAATAGTTTATTGCTCTTTAATGATGAACTGCAAATGTGAGTAAATCTCACTAATTCTGAACAGTTTATAATTTCATGTTGTATTTTTAGAACTGTTAAATATTGGCTGATTGACTGTGTGTTGATTATTTGATTGAACTGCTAGTTAGTTAATTGAATTTCTATATTTGATTCTGTTTAACAGAATATATCATATGGAACTGAAAGTGATGTTATCTATATTTCTTAACATCTGTGATGCAGGGAAGCAGGTTGGAGGAATCCAACTGGATTCCTCAACATTTATTTTATTGTGATTCATATATTGTAATATATGATGTGATATATAATCTGTTGTCGATTATATGTGTTTGAACGATATTGGTCATCATGATTTGATGTGGTAAATACCATAACATACCGTAATGGTGAAAAGGAAATTTTCGAAATGAATATTGAAAATAGGTTATTTATAAAATCAAAGGATTTTATAAAAGAGATAATATTTATAACAATCAAAGGAGATTTTATAAAAGGAATTATTTATAAATGGAATATTTATAAATAGAAATTTATTTATAAATGGATTATTTATAAATAGAAAATACTTAGAAATGAAACCCTAAAGGAATTATTGGCAAACCATTTGCAAATAGATTAGAACGAGAAAGGTTTGTAAACCATTTACAAATCAATCAGAAAGAGAAATGTTTGTAAACCACTTACAAATGGAATCTAAAGAGGAATATTTGTAAAACCTTTACAAATGAAATCAAAAAGGAGGTATTTGTAAAAACATTTACAAATAGAATTAAAAAGTAAATATTTAGAAAATAAATAGAGTTATAAAAAGGAAATTTGTTTATAACTAAATAGGATGTTATAAAAAGGAAACCGTTATAAAAAGGAAACGTTACTAAAAAGGAAATCATTTGTAAAGTGAAGAACCGTTATGAAAATTAAATCTTTATAAATGAATAGTTTATTCGAAGGGAGTTAATCGAATATATTATTTGAAAGTAAGCAAATCAAATTAGTTATGCGAATTAGTTATTCGAATAGAGTTAAATAAATAAGAGTTATTCGAATTAGTTATTCGAATAGTGTTAAACACATATTCGAAAGGAGTTAAGTAAAAAGTGTTAATTGATTAGGGTTAAATAAATAAAGTTAATCGAATATAGTTTATTTGAAGAAAGGTTTTCAAATCAAGTTATTCGTAAAAGAGATTTATCGAATATAGTTATTCGAAGGGATGAGTTATCGAATAGAGATTTATTCGAACGAGAGTTACGTAAGAAAGTTGGTTAAATGTTAAAAGATAAACTTTGACTATTTCGAAGTTAAAACGTTGTTCAGTTAAGGTCTGAGAGGTAATTATACCCCAACTTGATTGACTTCGTTTTTAATTTAGAAATGGTTAAGGTTCGAGAGTGAAAGTGGTTAAGTGATTTAGTAAATAAGTATAGTGGTTTGAGTTGTCGTCGCGATGTTGATTTAAACATCTGTTTGAATCCAAGTAAAGAAGATTTGGAAATAATTTCCAAATAAAATCAGAAATGTAATCAAATATTGAAATAAGGAAATATGAATATATATATATATATATATATATATATATATATATATATGATTGATGATTAATTGATAGAATTTCCATCTGGAAATGATATCGTTGTTTGCACACGTGTTTTTCTTTGATAGTTAACTCATAGGCTATCAATGTTTTGACCATTTTAACATTGTTAATATGGAGAGACCGGTTGGATTATTATCCAAAGAACCACTCTGTATTTGCATAAGCGTTGCGAATCATATTTGCCAAAGATAATTGAAGACAGAGTAAAGTGCAAGGGCTATGTATAAGTCTTAGATAACAGTGCCTAAGATGGATGTACTAAATAGTGCCTTCAATTCAACCTGTTCCTGGATGACTTGTATGGATGAATGTTGGACAGAGTATTCCCAGAAAGGTCACGTACATTGATTTCTTCAACCCTACCAAGAGTGGAAGCGGAGAATGAAACTTCTTTAGCTAACACGTAATGTACTGTTGTAGACGTCAATTAGTGATTTTCGACGGATCTGACAATGTGGCATTCGAAGTGAATCTGATGTGATGATGAAGCGTAACCTCAAGCCTCATCAACCGGGAAATGACAGAAATCGGGCAGGCAACATGGCTAAGTCGGTCGCTCCGAAGTAGGGTGTATAATCACATGATCTAGAGTTTCATTTATTTCTAAAAATCTATTGTTGATGTTGTCCCATTCGGGAAACGGTTGCTGATCACAACCGTTGGTGATATACATTCGATACACTCAAGCGAAATGAGTGGTCGGTCATGTGTGACCGGGTTGCAAGATGTTCTTGTTGAACCCAGTGTATTCCTTTCTAGAGGTACACAAGCGAAAGGTGGTTCCATTCCTTGTCATAGTTGGAAATCCATTACCCAATACGTGCTTGCGGTTTTTATTGTATACTATATATGTAGAACGTGAGATGAAAGCGTTTCTGCTAGATGATTATTATATTGTGGTTGATAGACATTATTATAATATCAAAAGGTTTTTGATATAAAGATAATTTGGATTCTCATAAGGGAAAACCTGTTCCGTTATACGGCGTGGTCTTATGAGATATCATTTACCTACTTGAACTGCTTTAAACTGTTTTACTCATACCTGTCCCATGACTAACCCGAAGTTTATTTTGTTTTGTTTTCCCTAAACTCTTGGGTGCCTAAATTTATACGGGCAGTCAGGTAGTCGAGATTTACAGATATACTGGAAGAGCTTGGAGCAGGAGGCTTCATGATATCATATAGCTATAATTTATTTCCGCTATGTTGTAAGTGTTGTACTCTGATAATGTTATTGTATACGTGTACTGATTTTATTTCAAGAATATGTTATCTATTATATGTTATTCGTTCCGCTGTGAGATTCGTGTTACTCTGATGTTGTGTTCTTCTCCTTATATTCTAAGTTTCTATCTTATCTATCCTCACCCTCTGTTTTTCTTTCTATTAATTTTCCGATTTTTAGTTTAATTTGGGATTGGACTTGTGTTTTTGGTCAGCTCAAACTGGACCGGAATTTTGGGTCATTACACTGACTGTAGAAGTGTTTGCCCCAGACAAATATGGTATTAAGTGACCAGGAAAATGTCCACTCTTAATTTAATTTTGGGGTATTAAGTGACTGTTAGGATGTCCGCACTATATGCCTTGTGTGTTTATTACGAAGATGTAACCTGAAAAGTTTACGTCTTCCAATTATAGGGAATAAACTTCTTAAATTATATTTTGTCCCATCCGCTATATGAGCACTGATTTTTCATTTTAGTTTGCTTTATATATCTGTTTAAGTTAATCGCTATAGAAACCAAAGATCCATTTACAGTGGCTCTAAGTTTCGATGGGCTTTTTCGAGGTCGGAATTTAGGTCCATTCCGGGCGGGTTGTTACATAGCCCTATATTAAGTACAACATCATCCTTAATTAACAAGGTGGTTGTAACACTAAAATCATCTAAATCATCATATATAATCTTAAGAGGGCAAAGCATCAAATAAACGAATACTTCACTTCAAAACATCATAAATCTCAAAATAAATAGGTTGAAATCCAAAATGCACTTCGTAAATGTGTGATCACTTCGATCAAGTTAAAATCATCAAACACCAATTCGTAAAAATGAAATCATCATAAATAATGTGCATGTACGATCATAATATAACGCACTACGGCTATCACCCACTTCGGGCTTTAATAAGGCCCACTATTGAGCCTAGCCAAGTACTTATACGTATTCCAATTAGGTGTCCGTTACTACGACCACTTCGGTCGAGTGAACACATATACGTGACTCGCTCGAGTCTCGACTTCCCGTGAAGCTAGTACTTGCTTATCCCCCTCAATATGCATTACTGACTCACAGTCAGTAACCCAAACAGTGGTAACAATGTGTTTCATAACACATTATCACTATTCGATTTACTAGCCGCTTATCAATTTCGCACTAGAAAACCTAGAAATCATCAAATCATAGAAACCATTGAATCAATAATCAACAAATCAACAGCTTCAATTAGACGAAAATGTAAATTAACCAATTTTGTATACCATTATGTCCCATACCACTGGGTCTAAGGTATCGTTTAATATCCCTTTGTGTCGTCTTGAAGTGTGTAGAAAAGTGTGGTTTTTTATATAGGAAAATACTTGGTTTTACGCAAGCAAGTTTATAAACCAATTTCCCGAAACCGATTGTATTTTATCCTAAATTCCTTATATTACAAAAATAGATTTCATACTATTTTTTGAGGCTACTTATATTTCAAAACCAAAACCATAAATTCATTTCGGCCCTAAACTAAAAAAACTGATGTTTATATACTGAAAACTAGTTCAAATCTTTCAAATGTGCTTAATATCATCAAAAGTCATCAAGAATCTCAACAATAAATCATCATAATTTCACTAAAATTCATAGTTTGGATTGGTTAAAATATAGACTTGGTTTGTAAAGTTAATAGAGTAGCAAACCAAGTCATAAAACCTCCGAAAAACACTAGGAAATTAAGTATCTAGGTACCAAAAGGTTACTGGAAAGCTATAGGAACACACAAAATAGGAATTTACTTCCTGCGCATTTTTTCTAAGGTGGGTCGACCCAATACCCAAGTAGTTTGACCCCTGCGTCAACCCAATACCCAGGTTGTTCAACCCCTGGGTCGACCTAGGTAGAAAGTGGGTCAACCCACTTTACGGACTTTGCTCCAGATTGAATTCACGACAAAACCCCAAAATCCAGGCCACATTTCGGGATGTTAACGACATTAGATTGAGTTCAAATTTGACATGCATGTTCACAAAACACTATACTAAAAGTTGCAAAATGATTTCCCCCAAATGATCAAAGAACAAAAACTTGTTACAATCCAGAATTGGAATTTGGTAGTGATTTAAGCTCAGTGACAATTTGAACATAGAAGCTTTCAATGTTACGTACTTTAACACAAAAAAGCTACAGTTCATCACTAGAAACTTATAAACTAGAAAAATGTAAGCGCATACTCACCTGGCTTGGATATTAAGAGGATTTCCCATGGTTTAAGCTTGTAAGGATGTAGCTTAAGGTATCCAAGACCCAAGGAAGAAGAGGCAGTGATATGCAAAACCTCTCAGCAATCAACAGTAAGCTCCATATTCTAACTTCAGACATAACACGTAGATTGATGAATAAAATTCATGAAAAGGAGAATTGTAAGCTTCTCTCTTAATATCGTGAGGTTTTTTTTGAGGAAAACGGGTGTGTAGTGGGCACTACACAGCCGGTTACGCGTAGATGCATAAAAGCTAGTAATAATATCTGGTTGACAGGCCCAACCAGTAGCAAACTAAGAACAGACCAAGATGGTCATATATAATACAGTCTGAGGAGTACTAATAAGATGTACATATAGCAACCACAACACAGCTGAGTGATAAATACACTACCAAAATATAACTACATACTTATACTTGATCACAGAGGAAATAACGAGCTGCTTTCTTGAGATCCAGGCGAGCGAGGCTGGGGGAGGGAAAGTCTGAAGCGAGCGTGCCTGACTGAGCCTGTCCATAATTCGAAGAGATGCAGAATATGAAAACAAGTTCCCCAGAATAACTTTTTGGGTCTTCCGAATACATATGCATTTCGTTCTAACCAGATACTGTAACACCCCACCTCCGCCAGGGTGGCTCTTGCAAGCAACTCTGACTTTGGTGGGGCGTTTTAAAACAAGGTAAACATGCATAATGATATAACAAGGCAGGACATGACATATATATATATATGTAAATAAACAGAGTAAGTAGATAAAACAGCGGAAGATTTTTAAACCATTTCAAAACACAAGTCTGGTACATCAAAATGTCAATTTCCCAAAATTACAAGTCTAGATAAAAACATCATCTGATAAACTGAAATACATAAGTACTATCCCCAAATAAGAGTGATAAACCATAGCGGGCTCAATATCCAAACGTACATGAGCTAATCCAGCAAGCAAGCTAAGCGATCCAAGCTAAGCACCAATGTTCCCACCCTGAGAACCTGGGGGGGGGGGGGGGGAACGGAAGAAAAGAAGCGAAAAGAAAACGGGTCAGTCATAAAGACTGGTAAGCCCTGCTACGATCAGTCTATAAACTAATAAAGTTAACAGCATGATGGAAACTGAGATGATCATAGATAACAACATACTGGCATGATAAATTAACTACAAGATAGATAGAGGTGTCATCGCATAAACAAGGTTAAGTTTTGCACCACGGTGTACTAGCAAACCAACATAACAGGTATTGATCCCTTGGCCCAAGCTTTGACCCAATAACATGAAGTGACCTTAATATAAGGTCCAACCAAACGGTCTAGTCGATCGGCTCCCTATAAGCCTAACACGTCAAGTGTTGGTGTCCATACGCCCACATATGGATGTAGTCAGACTGTGCTGGGTCCACCTTCGGGTGTATCAAGCCCTCGGGTGTCAACCCTAGACACTGAAGCAATAATGCACAGTCTAAACCTACTGGTACCGGTGCCTCGAGTTTGTCCAATACCGGACTACCTGCACGTCCGTAGCCCGCCTGGACCCGCACCGCTGTACCACTCAGCAATCGCTTTGGTCGCTTACATCAGTCCAGTAATCGTGCCCCGCCTTAGCCTAGCCTCTAGGGTTGTGATGATACCAAACTGGGATTACTGCTGGAACAGACCACGTTGCTAGGGTTTCCTAAGAGGGTTAAGTGCGATTTAACCCTTCACTAATCATGGATTAAATTGGTTAAGTGTAACCGACAGTTCACAACTTAACCCCATTTCAATCCCTCGAATCCCCAAATTGGTTAAGTATTAGTGGACCCTGACTTAACCCTAATCATGAGGCATTAATTAATTTAATGCACCTTAACCTCTCACATTAGACTTTGTTGTGGTTACCTAGTTAAGCCGGTGGGTTCCGGGTAGATTTACACCACAACTTGGTCTAACCTCGGGTCTTGGCACCACATGACCAACTTCTCACATTGGGTCCTATTGTTTGTAGCCACTAGTTAAGCCGGTAGGTTCCGGGTAGAATTACGCTACAAACTCAACCCAACCTCGAGTTGGCCACACTTATGTTTTCTAAGTGTCATGTCCACTTTATTTCAAAACATAATTACAAGTCAACAAATACTTGGGTAGACCTAACTTAATAGGTAAATTCCCAAGGGGTAGACCTAACTTAATAGGTAAATTCCCAATCTTATATTTTCATGTATTTTAAGTTTACCCAAACCCCCCAACGTCATTCTATCGCTTACATATTCGTAATAACGCATAAAGGATAGGAAGAGGGAACTTGGCATAACATACATGATGAATTTGCATATCACAACAAACATGCATAACATGTTAGACTTGCATAACTTAGCATAGTGAACTTGCATATTACCATAAACATGCATAACATGTTAAACTTGCCTAACATGGCATAGGGAACTTGCATTAACATGCATAACTTGTCAAACATGCATAACATGTCATTGTGAACTTGCATAAGCATGCATAACTTATTAAACATGCATAACATGGCATAGTGAACTTGCATAAGCATGCATAACTTATTAAACTTGCAAATCATGGCATAGTGAACTTGCATAAACATGCATAACTCAATAAACTTGCAAATCATGGCATAGTGAACTTGCATAAACATGCATAACTCAATAAACTTGCAAATCATGGCATAGTGAACTTGCATAAACATGCATAACTCAATAAACTTGCAAATCATGGCATAGTGAACTTGCATAAACATGCATAACTCAATAAACTTGCATAAATCCCAACTTGCATCACATATTAACTTTAGAGTTTCTAAAATGAAGGTAAGAGGGCTTACAAATATTATGAAGACACAAATCTACTAATAAAGATTGAGAAGCCCTTTATGCAAGCATATAAAAACCCAAAACAAAGCTCCAATAAGAAAACTCTTAACAAAAATTCCAAAAACTCTAGCTTAGCCAATAAAGCTTGCAACTTGATGATGTATGCAAGCTAATGATCATTCATACAACTTAGAAATGCTTGTATGAACATCAAAATCTTCATAGGAATGATTTTTGAAGAGGGTGGAGGCTAGGGTTTTTAAGTGGAAACCATTTGAGAAATCAATTTGCCATAGTTTAGCTACTAGAATGAATAAATGAGGTTTTAGGGTAGGATTAGGGTCTTATTTATAGAAGATTAAAGTGTTTTTAGCCCTAGGATTAACCCTAGGTTAGTTTAGGTCCATCAGATTTCGGAAGTCTCCAGAACTAAGCCACACAACCAAGCCCAGATCAAAAATTGTGCGCCAGGCAAAACTGCCCGGCCACCCCGTGTCGACAGGGCTGTCGACAGAGCAGTCGACACCCTCAGACCCCTGTCGACATGCCTGTCGACATGGGGGTCTTGGCGGGAGTTTTCCCGCCTGATGCCAGTTTGCCCTAATTTCTGTTTTTGAACTTAAAAATTCAAATCTGTTTTTAACATGGAAATTTCTGAAAACTTCAATGGGCCTTAACTGGGTCATACGGACTCCGATTTTCGAAAACTCGGACTCTATTTCGCGTATTTTTCCGAGACGAACGCAATGGCATAGCCCGTTTCCCTTGATTCACATTTTATAATTAAATTCTGCCTCGATTTATATTATAACAGGTTATTATTAAAAAAATACAGGTTGTTACATTCTCCCCTCCTTAAAGGATTTCGTCCCCGAAATCTTCAAGTCAGGAAGAACATATCCTACAATCCAACATCCATCTACTCAAAACATCATCCACGAGCAATCATTGTCCTTAAAGGATTCTAAATGTGGTATGAACATATGCAAAAGTGTGTGTATATGTACTTACCTAATGCAAAAATCAGGCGGTTACTGATACAGTAAACCTCCTTAATGCATATGTATGTCAGTGAAATGAATCCATATGTATGCAAATTCCTAACATAATTCATAGTATCTATATGAGTGCACATAACATTCATCCATATGCAACATCCATGTGGTGGCACAACAAGTTCCAATCATGAATAAGTATAAACACTCATGCATATGCAACATGAAGAGTGTGTGAGCCGATCTAGTGCCTAATGTGTATAATGCATCCACGAGTAACCACTTGCAAACACTTGCAACCACTTGCAAACATCAAGCATAACATGTTTCAAATACATGTTTCATCCAAAGGGTTTCTACCTAAGGTTCTCATGACAAGATAAACACGATAAACTAGATAAACTAGATAAACATGGACAGAGAGATATGCTAAAAAGAGATCTTAGAAGATAAGCAAGATAAACTCCTTTTTGGATTACAAGAAATCCATTCAAACTCTGACATATAGTACTAACCGATGAGTCATTACCCCCTTATGGAGTTTACAACAGAAATAAGATTGAGAATGGGACCGAGAGGATATATACAAAAGATAACTTGCAAGCAAGCTCCACAGGAAAACAAGGATCAAGGATGCACTCTTAAAAAGAGATATGATGCGCGTATCTAGTCTTCACTCTTCTTAGTCACGTTTCCTTGAGCTTAACTCCACTGTGCTTTGACCGTCTTTTACTTCATGATTTCTTGGCTTCCTAACTCCTATTTCCCAAATTCGAGTTGGAACTCATTTCATTATCGCCTCTCGTCTTCCTTTTCCACTTATTCTTCTTTCTGTATACTTGGCTTAAACATAACTGTAACCTCATGATTTCATGCAAGCTCTCCAAAATTCACTAGTGAATCCTGGATCTCGTCTACTTACTATAAAGTATTCCACGCAGCAGAACTTTTCTTGAAAATACCAATCCACGTTGCCAATTGCCCTTATAAACGTGATTTTCTATAACTCATGCTTAATCGAAATGAACCATCCGCCTATGAGTGATAGGCCATACCTAGATTCAGTTGCCTACCCATGGCTTCCTGTAGGCTATTTCAAAACTGGCCAACTTCTTGAGGGTAAACCGTTGCTAACCATGATGCAGTCCTCTCGCTCTTCACCGGACTGAAATGAGCACTCTTCGTGAGTCTACCTATTATGACCCACATACCCGTATTCCCTTTCTTTGATCTAGGTAGTCCATCCGCATAATCTATCGAGATGTTCTCACACTTCCCTTGCGGAACCTCCAATGGAGGTAATGGCCCGCCGGGCTTCTATGACTTGGCCTTAACCTGGTGGCACAATATGCATCCTGAGACCAACTCGGCCACCTCCTCGAGTGATGCGCATCTTCAAGAACCTTCTTTACCAAGTCTTCCACTCGAGGAACACATAATCTCTCATCGCGCCTTAGTCATCCCTTGTCATCTATAATATATCTAGCGAGGTGACTTAACATCTCGCCTCGAATCAACTGGTCCATGTTCTTGACTAACTGCGGGTCTTCTTCCTGTGAAACCCCCTTCTTGATTCAGAAGAGTAAGTCTAAGCTCAGGGAATGCTAACTAACTAGCCAAACGGAGAAAGCTTCTTACTTCAATTGCCCTCCTCAGAGTTTTCCGGTCTTAAACCGCAACCACTTTAGCGGAATCCACCGCTAAGCCTTACTTAGGAACTATGTGCCCAAGAAATCCAACTTCTTTCCTCCAAAGTGACATTTGGAGAACTTGACCTTCAACTGGTGGCTCTAAGCGTATCCATCACCTCCTTGAGATGTCTAGCATGCTCTTCCTCGTTCTTTTCAGGAGATCAAAATACCGTCTACGACAACCACGACAAACTTGTTCAAGGACTCCCTAAACACCCTACCCATCAAGTTCACGTAATATGCGGGTGCATTAGTCAAACCAAATAGCATGACTAGCCATTCTAAAAATCCATCTAGAGTCCTAAACGCAGTCTTGTCAATTCCATCCTCAGCCATCCTAAGCTGATGGAATCCGGTAGCTAGATCAAAAGAAAACAGATGCTCCTACAAGCTGATCAAACAAATCATCGATCCTTGGTAACGATTGTCTATTCTTCTCACGATAATCAACACATAAGCAAAGCAAACTGTCCACATTAGTAACGAATACTACTGGAGCACCCTACTCGAAAATGCTTCGTCTCAGGAAGTTCTTCTCAAGCAACTCCTTGACTTGCTTTCTTAACTCTCATCTCGTGAGGTCATGTGCCTAACCGGCCACAAAACTGGCTTGGTATTACCAACCAGATAATGCGGAAATCTATCCCACGTCTAGGGGTAACCCCTTTACTTCCCCCAAGATATCAGGATATTCTTGGACCACCCTCACAGATTGCAAACTATCGATAGACGAGTTGAGGGATTCAAGATAACATAACATGACGGGACCCATAGGGTTGCTAGAAATTTCTAGGGTATTACCGAGGCGAGTCATGAGCCTCACAACCCTATATACAAAAACCAAGAATGGCCCCAAAACAGGACAACCATTCCATGCCCAAAACCAACCCATATCCCCTGAAACCGAGAATATAAACATCCCACGAGAATTCTATACTCAAGATAGAAATTTTCAAATCCACTCAGACCACAGACAAACGGGCAGAACCCCCAATTGGATTTGAAACACATACGGGATCATCAACTAGACTAGTACTTAGGTGCAAACTTTCAACTAGATCAGATGAAATAAAACTATGCGATGTGCCAGAATCAAACAAAGTACGAACAGGGAAAATCAGAAAATGTAAACAAGACTTTCAACAGAAACACCACCTCTATCATGAGCTGGAAGAACGGTGTTGAGGGGATGAACTCGCCCTCCAGATAGTCCTGCACACTGAGTCTGACCTTGCCCTTGTTTCCTCGGGCAATCCTTGCTGAGATGTCCAAACTCACCACAATGAAAGCATTCGCCCCGCTTTCTCTTCTTCTTCCTACATTCCCTGGATATATGTCCAACTTTACCACAAAAGTTGTATTTCCTATTCTCTCTTGGCTTGTCCTTGCGGTTGTTGTTATTCTTGCCTCGTTTCCCGGAATTTACCCTCTTGCCTTGAGACTCATTCGCCTTGACCTCTTTCTTGTCATTGTTATCTTCTTCTTGAAGTAGGGCCATATTCACCAAATTCTCGAAAGTCGCCCCCAAGGGTATATGAGACATGGCCAAACCATGTAATGGCCCGTTTAATCCTAGAGCAAAGTGTAGGGCCTTCTTCTGAGCTGTATTAACCAAGTCTAAATCGACCCGAGCCAGTTGATTAAACTTATCTATGTATTCCCTAATAGTCATGTCCCCTTGCTTCAGTGATAAGAACCTCAGTCCAAACCTTCCTCTAAAGTCATCCCAAGTCTCAATTGGCCTAGTAGCGGTGGTGACTACCCACCAACATGCAGCTTCTTCCTTTAGCAACCATACTGCTAATAAAACCTTCCTGCGGTCACCTATATCAAAGGTGGCTAAAAGATCTTCGGTCTCTTTCAACCAATTCCTTGCCTCTACAAAAGTCTCTGTTCCACTAAAATTCTTGCCACCCATCATCTTAAAGTTCTTACAAGTTTCCGCAAAATCCGCTTGTGGAAGCTGAGGGAGAAGAGGAACATCAACTACGGAAGGAGGAGGAGGAACAGCGGCCTTGACTGGAAAGACAACATTAGAGACACCCGGGACCGGTGCCGTGACTTCCAAGTACCGACAAAACCAATCGGGTATTGTTACTCCTTCGGGCAAGATGAGATTATCAGACATGCTGGAAACGAAAAGAAATGAGTTCAAACGAGGGGTCAAAGGATAGTGCTAATGGCTTTTGCGGAATAGCCTTTAAAAATAACTAGACTTTTCTTTGGAAAATACTTTATACTTGGTTTTGAAAATAGTTTTTCAAAAGCTTTAAAAACCTTTTTATCCCTTCTCGTAAACCATATGCTCTGATACTAAATGTAACACCCCACCTCCGCCAGGGTGGCTCTTGCAAGCAACTCTGACTTTGGTGGGGCGTTTTAAAACAAGGTAAACATGCATAATGATATAACAAGGCAGGACATGACATATATATATATATGTAAATAAACAGAGTAAGTAGATAAAACAGCGGAAGATTTTTAAACCATTTCAAAACACAAGTCTGGTACATCAAAATGTCAATTTCCCAAAATTACAAGTCTAGATAAAAACATCATCTGATAAACTGAAATACATAAGTACTATCCCCAAATAAGAGTGATAAACCATAGCGGGCTCAATATCCAAACGTACATGAGCTAATCCAGCAAGCAAGCTAAGCGATCCAAGCTAAGCACCAATGTTCCCACCCTGAGAACCTGGGGAGGGGGGGGGGAACGAAAGAAAAGAAGCGAAAAGAAAACGGGTCAGTCATAAAGACTGGTAAGCCCTGCTACGATCAGTCTATAAACTAATAAAGTTAACAGCATGATGGAAACTGAGATGATCATAGATAACAACATACTGGCATGATAAATTAACTACAAGATAGATAGAGGTGTCATCGCATAAACAAGGTTAAGTTTTGCACCACGGTGTACTAGCAAACCAACATAACAGGTATTGATCCCTTGGCCCAAGCTTTGACCCAATAACATGAAGTGACCTTAATATAAGGTCCAACCAAACGGTCTAGTCGATCGGCTCCCTATAAGCCTAACACGTCAAGTGTTGGTGTCCATACGGCCCACATATGGATGTAGTCAGACTGTGCTGGGTCCACCTTCGGGTGTATCAAGCCCTCGGGTGTCAACCCCAGACACTGAAGCAATAATGCACAGTCTAAACCTACTGGTACCCGTGCCTCGAGTTTGTCCAATACCGGACTACGTGCACGTCCGTAGCCCGCCTGGACCCTCACCGCTGTACCACTCAGCCATCGCTTTGGTCGCTTACATCAGTCCAGTAATCGTGCCCCGCCCTAGCCTAGCCTCTAGGGTTGTGATGATACCAAACTGGGATTACTGCTGGAACAGACCACGTTGCTAGGGTTTCCTAAGAGGGTTAAGTGCGATTTAACCCTTCACTAATCATGGATTAAATTGGTTAAGTGTAACCGACAGTTCACAACTTAACCCATTTCAATCCCTCGAATCCCCAAATTGGTTAAGTATTAGTGGACCCTGACTTAACCCTAATCATGAGGCATTAATTAATTTAATGCACCTTAACCTCTCACATTAGACTTTGTTGTGGTTACCTAGTTAAGCCGGTGGGTTCCGGGTAGATTTACACCACAACTTGGTCTAACCTCGGGTCTTGGCACCACATGACCAACTTCTCACATTGGGTCCTATTGTTTGTAGCCACTAGTTAAGCCGGTAGGTTCCGGGTAGAATTACGCTACAAACTCAACCCAACCTCGAGTTGGCCACACTTATGTTTTCTAAGTGTCATGTCCACTTTATTTCAAAACATAATTACAAGTCAACAAATACTTGGGTAGACCTAACTTAATAGGTAAATTCCCAAGGGGTAGACCTAACTTAATAGGTAAATTCCCAATCTTATATTTTCATGTATTTTAAGTTTACCCAAACCCCCCAACGTCATTCTATCGCTTACATATTCGTAATAACGCATAAAGGATAGGAAGAGGGAACTTGGCATAACATACATGATGAACTTGCATATCACAACAAACATGCATAACATGTTAGACTTGCATAACTTAGCATAGTGAACTTGCATATTACCATAAACATGCATAACATGTTAAACTTGCCTAACATGGCATAGGGAACTTGCATAAACATGCATAACTTGTCAAACATGCATAACATGTCATTGTGAACTTGCATAAGCATGCATAACTTATTAAACATGCATAACATGGCATAGTGAACTTGCATAAGCATGCATAACTTATTAAACTTGCAAATCATGGCATAGTGAACTTGCATAAACATGCATAACTCAATAAACTTGCAAATCATGGCATAGTGAACTTGCATAAACATGCATAACTCAATAAACTTGCAAATCATGGCATAGTGAACTTGCATAAACATGCATAACTCAATAAACTTGCAAATCATGGCATAGTGAACTTGCATAAACATGCATAACTCAATAAACTTGCATAAATCCCAACTTGCATCACATATTAACTTTAGAGTTTCTAAAATGAAGGTAAGAGGGCTTACAAATATTATGAAGACACAAATCTACTAATAAAGATTGAGAAGCCCTTTATGCAAGCATATAAAAACCCAAAACAAAGCTCCAATAAGAAAACTCTTAACAAAAATTCCAAAAACTCTAGCTTAGCCAATAAAGCTTGCAACTTGATGATGTATGCAAGCTAATGATCATTCATACAACTTAGAAATGCTTGCATGAACATCAAAATCTTCATAGGAATGATTTTTGAAGAGGGTGAAGGCTAGGGTTTTTAAGTGGAGACCATTTGAGAAATCAATTTGCCATAATTTAGCTACTAGAATGAATAAATGAGGTTTTAAGGTAGGATTAGGGTCTTATTTATAGAAGATTAAAGTGTTTTTAGCCCGATTAACCCTAGGTTAGTTTAGGTCCATCAGATTTCGGAAGTCTCCAGAACTAAGCCACACAACCAAGCCCAGATCAAAAATGGTGCGCCAGGCAAAACTGCTCGGCCACCCCGTGTCGACAGGGCTGTCGACAGGGCAGTCGACACCCTCAGACCCCTGTCGACATGCCTGTCCACATGGGGGTCTTGGCGGGAGTTTTCCCGCCTGACGCCAGTTTGCCCTAATTTCTGTTTTTGAACTTAAAAATTCAAATCTGTTTTTAACATGGAAATTTCTGAAAACTTCAATGGGCCTTAACTGGGTCATACGGACTCCGATTTTTGAAAACTCGGACTCTATTTCGCGTATTTTTCCGAGACGAACGCAATGGCATAGCCCGTTTCCCTTGATTCACATTTTATAATTAAATTCTGCCTCGATTTATATTATAACAGGTTATTATTAAAAAAAATACAGGTTGTTACAGATACACCAGGAGAAGATCGCAACCAGAGAGTCGGACGAGGGGTCAGGGGGGCTGTGCTGCCAGTAATCAAAGAAAGAGCGAAAAGAAGGGACGAAACCAAGAATGAATGAGCTAACAGTGGCCCAAACCGCAAAATAAAAGTCACAATCAAAGAAAAGATGGGTGAGAGATTCATTACTCAGGTTGCAAAGAACGCAAATAGGGTTGACATCGATCCCAAAGCGGCAGAGTCTGTCTTTTGAATTGATGCGATTGTGGATTAAGAGCCATTGAAAGAAAATGATGCGTGGGGGGAGATGACAGTTCCAAATTCTGGAGAAAGAATAACATCGACCAGGATTAAAATAAGAGAGGCTATGAATTTTGCACTAGTTTTCGATAGAACTAATAGGAGGGAGAAGGCTAATGAGGAAAAAGTTTCGTGCACTGAATTTCTCTAGAAATAATTAGAAGTGGAGGATTGGGCTAAACCTCCTAACCAAGACCAAGTTAACATAAATTTTCAAATTAACCCAAATACATAATGATAAGAGTCAAAACAAAAATTAACATTCCAGTTATGTTAATTACACATTTGTTACATAATAACAAAGGCTACAACTATTATTAGTTTAACAACACATATGCAAATACTAATAAAGCGGTGTTTTAATTTATAAACACAAATACACACACCACAATAAGTTTCAAAACACTAAAACAGTCCTTTAAATATTAATTTTGATAAAACACACCAATATAAATATGTTTATCAAATAATTATTTAACTTTAGAAACATATTTATATTTCAATTCCAAGTTTATCTATCTCATGGATTTAGCAAATTAAATGAATTAACTATATTAGATATTTCAAAACCACAAATATTGAGTGACAATCAATATTTATAATTTTAAATTAACAAAAACCCGATTAAAACATCAGTGTTGTCGTTAATATTATTAAGAAATATAATTATATTTTAACAACAAGGTTTACTTCCTTCATTGATTTAATGAATTAAATAAATAAAACTTTAACAAATATTTTACAAGTACAAATATAGATTTTCAATCAATATTTATATTTTTATAATTAACACAATCCAATTAAATCACTGATTATTGTTAATATCATTATCACAATGAAAGTTATACATTTACTTATTAACAATAATAAACAAACCCAACGCTACATTATTACTATTATTGTTATTATAAATTTTTAATCCTAGTTCTAAAAACAAAATTTTCCATTAATATTGAAAATTTATTTTAACTTAAATATTGATTCCCGATCAATAATATATATATTTCAATATTCACTTTAATCAACAAGCTAAGATTTATAAACACATATTGGAATAAATTACTTATTAAATTAAGAACATTTAATTTATTCCAAACACAAAAATTAAAAAATCATCATTTCTTGTTTTAGATAACATACGAGTTAGGCTTCTGAACTCATATTTTATTCTCTTTAGATTTAAAATCTGGAAAACGCACAATGGTCTGTTCAACTTGGATACTCAAAAATATGGGTTGTTACATTATTAAAGTTACAAAATTAAATACAGTGGAAGTCTAAATGTAATGGAATTCTAATACATAAGGAAATAACTGAAACACATAGATAGAGATGAGGTCTTCCTGCTTCCACTTTGCTCCTAGCTGTACCAGGAACATTTCCCTTAGCCGAACTTGCAAATGGCATAGCTTGATCTTTATAACTCCAAACGACTCAAAATTTGGCTTAAATCGTCTTGGGACATTTCTTATCATCCTCACAAAGTTTTTGTCAATCCAAAGATGCCTTTTGGCTTGACCTAGTCAAAAGGATCTGTAACAACCCGAATTTTCAAAACCAATTTAAATTTTTTATTTTCGCTATTTAAATAATGTTTTGATATTTAAAATGATTTATTTTAAAAAAGAATGACTAAAAATTTATTTTAATCGAAGTTAGAATGAATAAATTTATTTTAATTATGAAACGAGCCTGAAATGGCACGGCAGTTTAAAAATTCGATTTTAAATTTCAAATGAATATACAGAATTCATTTTAAATCAGAATTGGACGAAACCAGAAATATTTGAATTTGTTTAATAATATCTTTCTAACAAATGTAAGAAATTGAGATTTCATAATATAAATTATGTCTAGTTTAAAATTTAAAATAGTCGATATGGGATTTATATATATTTTAATAATATATAAGCCTTAAAAATAGCCATTTTTCAAACGTCCTCCATTTTTGACGAAAACACTTTTGTTGGATCCGAAATGTCAGATTATAGTTAGGTTTCAAATTTTACAATTTTTGGAATTAATATGTAAGCGTGGCAAAAGAAAATGTGTTTTGTCAACTTCAGTCAAATTGGATCGACTGGAAAATGACCATTTTTCAAACGGTCTCCAAATTCGACGAAATTAGTTTTGTTAGGACCGTATCATCAAAACATAACTAGATATATTTTTTCTGTAATTTTTGGAGTCAGTATGTGGCTCTGGTAAACTAAAATATACGTTTAAATTCAATATACATTGATTTATATTTTAATTTCGATAAAAGCTATTTTGAAACGATCGAATTGGGTTATGTAGCATATCCCATTGTGTTCGGAATATGGGTATTTAGGTAGGACCGACAGTTGTTGGATTTGATTTGGAGTTCGGATGTAAAAATTTGCCATGAAGCAATTAAAGGAATTAAATATTAATAAATATATTTATATATATAGTCCATCTTCCTTCAAACCCTAATACTCTCGCATAACAAACCCAGCCGCTACTGAACTAAACCGATGGCCACCATGTTCTGAAATTCAAATCCAGACAATTCCTGATCCATGAATTATCTCCAAGAATTAATAACTGCAAAGATGATCAGCACGTTGAGCTCCATAATTTCAACGGTCATGATAAAAAACATCGGAGTATAACGATCGGATTTGGGTCTCAAACCCTATTCGTTCAAACTGGAACTGGAGCATCGAGGGAGGGGGCACCGGAGTTCTCGATACTTGCGACACTGAAGGAGGGTACGTAGGAGGAGCTCCTGGTGGTAGGCGATGCGGGTTCAACGGTCCAAAGAGGCGGCGCATGGGTGATCTTCACGGTGAAGGGGGTTCGTGAGTTTGCTGGAACGATACAGGGAAGATGGATTTACACTGGGCTTTTTTTATATTAATTAAACATTGTTTTAAATCTGAAATTTTTATATATAAAAAAAAATTGTTTTAAATCTGATTTTAAAATATGAAAAAGAATTTATAAAAATCTAACTTTTAATATGAAATAGAAGTTATAAAAATTTAATTTTTATGTAAATGACTTTGATTATAAAAATATGATTTTCATAGAGATAGCATTAATTTTGTAAATAAAAATAACATTAATTTTGTAAATAAAAATAACATTAATTTTGTAAATATAAATAGTGTTGATTTTAAGACATAAATATTATTGTTTTAAAAATAGAATTTTCACATAAATAACATTATGAAAAAAATGTGTTTTTTATTATAAACTGGTTTTAAATTAAAAATATGATTTTTAATTTATATATAACATTGATTTTAGAAATATAAATAGCATGATTTTTTAAAAAAAAAGAAATAACGCAGTATAAAAATGTGATTTTTAATGCAAACTGCGTGAAACAGAATGCATTGGAGACACAATGAAGAACACTACGGGAGGAAGCAAACTGAAATAGGACGATACCAGAATCACTAGTTAAAGACTGACAGAGTGGAAAGGAAGGTGAGAACTCTTTCTCACTCAATTTATTTTATAGTTAAATATATGCTAGATTGCAGACGCGGCTTTGTAGCACCCGACACTTTTATTGTACAAACCATGGATGTTTGTTTGGATTGAATTGTGTATATTGACTGTATGTATTCATTTGTTGAATAAAATATTTGAACAATAAAAATATCATTTTTATTGTATATATGAACTATATAAAATATACATGTGTTGAATAAAATATTTTATCATTAAAAATATAATTTTTAACGTTTATATATATATATATATATATACGAACGACATAAAATTCTCCTGAAATGAAAATAAATATTCATTTACAAATTGGACGATTTGTTTACGTACACCCATTTATCTAATATGGATTGGGACAATAAATTTTACACGTCGCCCAAAAGCACAAATAAATAAACTATTGTTGTTTAAAAACCCACACGGGTATTGGGATGATATTTGACATACATTATTCCCAATATTTAGTTGTATGTCAATCGATGGATTGACAGCCTGTGACGAGCGTTATTTATTTATTTTAGTGCTCACACAGTTGTAAAATTCACTTTGGATGTGAATGGACTATTTAATGATTATTTACCATTAATGTTGAATACATGCGATGTATGAAATCCATATAACTAAAATTATATGGTAATTGATTGAGTCGCATTCCGATTCAGAAATAAAGAATATTTTAAAATAAATAATCTTTTAAAATAAAGAATATTTTAAAATAAAGAATCTTTTAAAATAAAGAATATTTAAAAAAACGAATATCTTAAAATAATATTTAGTGAAGAATAAAATTATGATTTTGATGTCCGATTTTGGATGGACATAAAAATATTGAAATGTGAAGCTGAGTTAATTAGCAAATGCCATTTTAACCCGAAAGGGTTTATCGATCGATTTTATTCATTTTAAAATGAATATCGAAAAGAAGTGATTTTAAAATTGAAATTTAAAATGAAGTTGGAATCATTTTAAAATGAATTTATAAATATTTTATAAATACGATTTAAATGGAAATCGACGAAATATATATTATATATATTTAATTGTCTGGATAGAACACGCCGCACAACGATCGTTCGCGAATTTTGACCATTAACTTCAAATTGATGTAATGGGAGATCCGACCATCGGATTCTCCTAAAACCAGAACCGTTAGGCTCGAATTGAAAAGAGTTTTCTAATGAATGTAAGAGATTTGAAATCTAATGGTTGGATTTGGGATTATGTCCAAATCAAATTTGAAAAAAGTCGTTATGGATGCAGTTCGGTGGCCGTTATGGGAAAACCGACTGTACGGGCCTTAATAAAATTATTAAAAATTTGGGAAAATTATGTAAAATCATAATTAGTGATTTGGAAAGATTTTGGATGAAAAATCCATATTTGAAAAGATAAAAATATATTTTTATCGAAATGAACTAGTTATTAACTAGAATAATAATCCAATGTTTTTAAATAAAATAAATTGGATTTTTGGATTGTTGTGACTGATGTCTTTAATAACACTGTTCTTAAACCTAGTTGAGAAAAGAGTAAATCTTTTAATTAATATTTAGATAAATTTACTAATTAATTAATATTTAATTGAATTGAAATGAAAGTTGACGGTGGGTTTATCGTGAACTGTGTTTTAAACGACATTTGTTCTTTAACCCAATTAACAGTGAAAATATAATTTGGAATTTATAAATCATTTATTAAGATTTAAATTGAAAATTTCCAAAGTAAAGTTTTCCAATTTAATATTTTAAATTGGAATTGAATGGAATTCGATTTGGTAATAATCGAGATGAGCTTCTGTGAATGAAGACCGTTACTATATATAGAATTTAAAAGGCCTTGCCATTATTCCATTTATATTATTAGTCTGATACGAAAATTTATATCGATTATACCCTATTATGACTTCCGTGTAGATTCCATTTCTATGGAAGATGACTTTGGGTTTATCGTGAACTGTGTTTTAAATAACATTTGTCCTTTGACCCACTTAAAGACAGGATTTATTTCCTAAATTTGAATAATCGTTAAATAATGATTTTTGAGATTAAAACTGAACTAGAGTTTTAAAGAATCTTTAATTAGATTGAAATGGGAATGGATGTTTAAATTTATCGAATTCATGAAATGATCGAGAATGGAGTACTACTTGTTTTACTCCAGGCGATTGTAAAATCTTTAACTAGATTTAAACGAGAAATGGTAATAAATTTTACCAATAACACATTGGGTATTAGATATAGAGTGCTACCAATTTTGCTCGATGGGATGAATAGGTTGGGATTGGAAATAATAAATTATTATTGCGGTAAGGTTCGATAATCCCGAGTAGTTAATAAAATCTTGTGAAATTGATATTCAAAGGAAGATTAAAGAATGAATTCAAAGGAATTTATCTTTGATAAAATTAATGGTAACCTTTCCCAAAGGATATGAATATTTGAATAAAAGAATATTCTGAATTGGAATGAGGCATATCATGTGTTTTATAGCACTTTATCATTGATTATAAAATACGCGAGTTATTCAGAAAGACTGGGTTTAACCCATTCTGAATAATTATTACGACGACTAAAAGTCAAAGGTGAAGACAGTGGTTGAAGACCAGAGTTCTTCACATTGTTTGGACGATTACCGATGTCTTGATTGGGCTGTACACCCAAGACAAGGTAATAATTGGTGATCATTCAGACGTACTTGGAGATCGACGGATATGCGAGGACCTCTCTCCTGTATTGGACATATGGGACGAGGAATAAGGTGCCTCCGGTTTCGTTCAGACCTAGAACGGACTTGTAAATGGATGTGTGTCTGACATTGGATTTCATTCTGTGCTAATTGACTTCTATTAAATATATATCTATTTGGTGGCAGAGAATGTATTCTCTTACTTAACACCCTTCTCTGAGATGTACGATCTTAGAGGTTATATATAGATAGACATCAGTTGTATGGCGTGAATTGTCAGTGTGGCATGCCAAGATGCAAATGATCAAGGCTTTTGTTAAAAAGCAAAGTCTTGTGGTTGGTGATCAAAGAACAACTTTAATTAGCATAGATTTGTGTATAGCGTTAATTCGTGAGCCTCACGCCCTGGTGTGAACCAGAAACGGGAGAAGGACCTTAGGGAGGATATGCGTTTCTTTTTAGCTAGGAGTGATGTCATGGTATGGAGCCTAGACATTTTACTTATGTGGTTGTTGGAAAGTGAGGTACCTCAGATATTGAGTCCCTAGTGGCTCAGATTTCATGCCTCATAGGGAAGGGAGACGTATTGTTCAGGAATATTCAATCCACTAATGTACGTGGACCGATCCTTGCGCTCCTAAGGGCTTGACTGAGTACATTCCCTGAGGCTCGAGCTAGAGAGTCTCAAATTCGGTAAGGACCATCCATTGCCTTGGTTCATGATGGTAATCCAAATTCCAATATGACATTATGCGGTTTTAATTGTAGAACTAATATGGCGACATGATATATGGTTCCCATGCCGCCTATGATTGATACATTTATATTTGAAGTTGTTTTTAACAATACTCACTTATAATAGTATCAAATGATTTGTTTTAAATGTACCAAGCATGTTTGGCTATTATAAGGGAAAAATCTATCCTCTGGCTTGCGTTGCATTGTGTGATGGGACCTGCGTCTTATAATAGCTTCATTTTTCCAAAAAACATTGCGCTATTTGTTTTATGCACTGGTATTCTTAGGAGGAATCCCATTCCGTCTTATACGGCGTGGTTCCTTGATTTACTTTATTTTAAAGTAAAGATTTAAATAATTGTTTTAGTTCTCACACCGGTCCCATGACTGACCTGGAGTTCATTGTCTTAACTTAAACTCTAGGTGCCCATATTTTCCACATGTGCAGCTAGTAGTTTTGGTTTTACAGATTTATTTTCACAAGATCCTGGTTTACAGCTCTAACTATATTTGGAAAGCTCTGTGTCCGTGTATTTCTTTCAGTTGTGTTATGTATTAATTTTCCACTGCTTTGTAATTTAATCTCTAATATTTTCCAATGTATATTATTTATTCATGCCCTGTTATATTATTGTACTCTAATGTAAATTGTTGTACTAAGCAATGAAATGTTCTTTTGTTGTGTTCTGATTTGTCGTGTTCTCAACTCAATCCAAGCTTTCCCGAAAGGGCAATTTTGGGTCGTTTCAGTTTGATATCAGAGCTTTGGTTTACAAAGCTTAAGAACAAGGCACATTAGAATCGAACAAAAGAATTCATCAGATATAGGATTAGTAACATCCTATAAAAATAACTCGTTAGAGATAGGATCAGTAGCATCCTAGAGTAAGTTCGAAGAGTATTATTTATTTAATAAAAAATAAATAAACAAATAAATAAAAAGAATTTAGTTTGAAAATTTTATCTTATTATACGTATTGACTATTTTATTTTATATTAAATTTGGACAACTAAGTATATGAAGATTTTGCATATACGCCTAGCTAGCGTGCATACGAAGTCTCAAATATACTGGATAGACATAGAATCACACTCTAGTCACCCGGAGATGATTCTGGAGATGCCTAGGCATCATCAGTATTTATGTTCGAGTTTTGAAAGTGAGATATCTATATATTTCCAATTGACTGTTGTGAGAACCAAAACTTAGTTAGAGTTTATTGCTATGATTTGCGCTAAAAATATGATTTTTGAATATATATACAAAAGTTATATGGTTTGGAAATTTAACTTAACTAATTGATTGCTGGTTGTGTTGTGTGATTATTAGTTTAACTGATAAAAATATTGGAATGATAATTAATTTAAATAATATGTGAATGAATGGTAAAATTAGCCAAATTGAATCAAATATTGAATTAAATTGAAATTTTATTGAAATTGCATACAGGTATACATGTATATGTGTGAACAGGTCATAGTAAGGAAGATAAGAAGAGGAATAAAATTGTATGCCCGACAAATAGGTACATATTTACTGTATCCATTGAGGTTTGATGATTTTATGAGCCGATTGGCTAGCCGCTTGGCTTTTTCTTTTTCTTTTGATTGATGAGGGCCCTGTGAGGCAAGTTGCTATTTTAAATATCAACCCATACAAAGGAGGTTATGGCGAAAATTTTCAAAAACATAGGGTGTTAGCCAAATTTTTGAAAAAATAGAAATTCTTAGAAACTGAAAATTTGAAGAAAAAAAACCAGGATGAAAGTTGAGTTGTTTAGTTAAACAACTTCAGCTCCGTTCCTTTTCGAGGACGTAAAGATTTTAAGTGGGATTTTAATTATAAAACGAGCCTGAAATGGTGCGGCAGTTTGAAAATTCAATTTTAAATTTCAAATGAATATACAGAATTCATTTTATATCAGAATTGGACGAAAGCAGAAATATTTGAATCTATTTAATAATATCTTTCTAAAGAATGTAAGAAACTAAGATATCATAATATAAATTGGAAGTAATGTCCAGTTTAAAATGTAAAATAGTCGCTATGGGATTTATATATATTTTAATAATATATAAGCCCTTAAAAATAGCCATTTTGCAAACGACCTCCGTTTTCGAAGAAACCACTTTTCTTGGATCCAAAATGTCAAATTATTATTAGGTTTCAAATTTCATAATTTTTGGAATTAATATGTGAGCGTGGTAAAAGAAAACGTGTTTTGTCAATTTCAGTCAAATTGCATTGGCTGGAAAATGACCATTTTTCAAACGTTCTCCAAATTATTCGAAATTAGCTTTGTTAGGACCGTATCATCAAAACATAACTAGATATATTTTTTCTGTAATTTTTGAAGTTAGTATGTGGCTCCGATAAATTATAATATATGTTTAAATTCAATATACATTGATTTACATTTTAATTTTGATAAAAACTATTCGAAATGATTGAATTGGTTTACATTGCATATCCCATTGTGTTTGGAATGGGGGGGCATTTAGCTAGAAGCAATAGTTGTTTGGTTTGATTTGGAGTTCGGACGTAAAAATTTGTCATGAAGCAATTAAAGGAATTAAATATTAATAAATATATTATATATATATATATATATTCCATCTTCCTTCAAACCCTAGTCCTCTCGCATAACAAACCCAGCCGCCACTGAACTAAATTGATGGCCACCACGTTCTGAAATTCAAATCCAAACAATTCCTAATCCATGAATTATCTCCAAGAATTAATAAATGCAAAAATGATCAGCACGTCGAGCTCCACAACTTCAACAGGCATGATTAAAAATAGTGGAGTATAACGATCGGATTTGGGTCACAACCCTGTTCGTTCGAACTGGAACTAGGGCGTTGGGGGGGGGTACCAGAGTTCTCGATACTTGCGGCACTAGAGGAGGGTACGTAGGCGGAGCTCTTGGTGGTAGGCAATGCGGGTCCGACTGTCCAGAGAGGCGGCGCGTGGGTGATCTTCATGGTGAAGGGGGTTCGTGAGTTAGCTGGAACGATACAGGGAAGACGGTTTTACAACGGGCTTTTTTTATATTAGTTAAACATTGTTTTAAATCTAAATTATATATATATATATATATTGTTTTAAATCTGATTCTAAAATATGAAAAAGAATTTATAAAAATCTAAATCTTAATATGAAATAAAAGTTATAAAAATGTAATTTTTATATAGATGACTTTGATTACAAAAATATGATTTAAATAAAGATAGCATTAATTTTGTAAATAAAAATAGCATTAATTTTGTAAATAAAAATAGCATTAATTTTGTAAATATAAATAGTGTTGTTTTTAAGATATAAATATTATTGTTTTAAAAATAGAATTTTCACATAAATAACATTGTGATAAAAATCTGTTTTTTATTATAAAGTAGTTTTAAATTAAAAGTATGATTTTTAATTTATATATAGCATTGATTTTAGAAATATAAATAGCATGATTTAAAAAAAAAGAAATAACACAGTATAAAAATGTGATTTTTAATAAAAACTGCGTGAAACAGATTGCATTGGAAACACGGTGAAGAACACTATAGGAGGAAGCAAACTGAAACAGAATGGTACCAGAATCATCAATTAAAGACTGGCGGAGTGGAAATGAAGGTGAGAACTCGCTCTCACTCAATTTATTTCGCAGTAAATATATACTAGGTTGCAGACGGTGCTTAGTAGCAGCCGACACTATTTGTTGTACAAACTATGGATGTTTGTTTGGATTGAATTGTGTATATTGACTGCATTGTATTCATGTGTTGAATAAAATGTTTGAACAATAAAATATATTTTTTATTGTATAAATGAACTATATAAAATATTCATGTGTTGAATAAAATATTTTATCGTTAAAAATATAATTTTTAACGTATATATATGAACGACATAAAATTCTCCTGAAATGAAAATAAATATTCATTTACAAATCGGACGATTTGTTTATGTACACCCATTTATCTAATATGGATTAGGACGATAAATTTTACATATCGCCCAAAAGCACAAATAAATAAACTGTTGTTGTTTGAAAACCCCACACGGGTATTGGGATGATATTTGATATACACTATTCCCAATATTTAGTTGTATGTCAATCGATGGATTGACAAGCTATGATGAGCGTTATTTATTTATTTTAATGCTCACACAGTTGTAAATTTCGCTTTGGATGTGAATGTACTATTTAATGATTATTTATCATTATTGTTGAATACATGCGATGTATGAAACCCATATAACTGAAATTATATGGTAATTGATTGAGTCGCATTCCGATTCAGAATTAAAGAATATTTTAAAATAAAGAATATTTTAAAATAAAGAATCCTTTGAAATAAAGAATCTTTTAAAAAAATATTTAAAATAAAGAATCTTTTAAATTAAAGAATATTTTAAAATAACGAATATCTTAAAATAATATTCAGTGAAGAATAGAATTATGATTTTGATGTCCGATTTTGGATGGACACAAAAATATTGAAATGTGAAGCCGAGTTAAGTAGCAAACGCCATTTTAACTCAAAAGGGTTTATCGGTTGATTTAATTCATTTTAAAATGAATATCGAAAAGAAGTGATTTCAAAATCTAATATTTTGAAAATATTATCATTTTAATATGATAAAGATACAGAATATTCAATTTTGATTTAAAATTGAAAAAGAAGTTGGAATTCTTTTAAAATGAATTTATAAATATTTTATAAATAAGTTTTAAATGGAAATTGATGATATATATATAATATTATATATATATATATATATATATGGCCTGAATAGAATGCGCCGCGCAGCGACCATTCGCGAATTTCGACCATTAATTTCAAATTGATGTAACGGGAGATCCGACCGTCGGATTCTCCTAAAACCAGAACCATTAGGTTCGTATCGAAAAGATCTTTCCAATGAATATTTGTGATTTGAAATCTAATGGTTGGTTTTGGGATTATGTCCAAATCAAATTTGAAAAATGTCGCTATGGATGCAGATTGGTGGTCGTTATGTGAAAACCGACTGTACGGGCCTTAATAAAATTATTAAAAATTTGGGGAAATTATGTAAAATCATAATAAGTGATTTGGAAAGATTCTGGATGAAAAATTCCATACTTGAAAAGATAAAAGTATATTTTTATTGAAATGAACTAGTTGTAAACTAGAATAATAATCCAATGTTTTTAAATAAAATAAATTGGATTTTGGGTTTGTTGTGAACGGTGTCTTTAATAACACTGTTCTTGAACCCATTTGAGAAAAGAATAACTCTTTTAATTTAGATTTAGATAAATTTACCAATTAATTAATATTTAATGGAATTGAAATGAAAGTTGATTGTGGGTTTATCGTGAACTGTGTTTTAAACAACATTTGTTCTTTAACCCAATTAACAGTGAAAATATAATTTGGAATTTATAAATCTTTTATTAAGATTTATATGGAAAATTTCCAAAGTAAAACTTTCCAATTTAATATTTTAAACTGGAATTGAATGGAATTTGATTTGGTAATAATCGAGATGAGCTTATATGAATGAAGACCGTTACTATATATGGAATTTAAAAGGCCTAGTCGTTATTCCATTTATATTATTAGTCTGATATGGGAATTTATATCGATTATTCCCTATTACGATATCCGTGTAGATTCCATTATTACGGAAGATGATTTTGGGTTTATCATGAACAATGTTTTAAATAACATTTGTTCTTTAACCCAGTTAAGGACAGGATTTTTTCCTAAATTTGCATAATCATTAAATAATGATTTTTGAGATTAAAACTGAACTAGAGTTTTAAAGAATCTTTAATTAGATTGAAATGAGAATGGGATAATTAATTTATCGAATTCATGAAATGATCGAGAATGGAGTACCACTAGTTTTTCTCCAGGCGATAGTTAAATCTTTAATTAGATTTGAACGAGAATTGGTAATAAATTTTACCAATAACATAGTGGGTATTAGATATGGAGTGCTACCGGTTTTGCTCCATGGGATGAATAGGTTAGGATTGGAAATAATAAACGAGTATTGTGGTAAGGTTCAATAATCTCGACCATTTAATAAAATCTTGTGAAATTGATATTCAGTGGAAGATTAAAGAATAAATTTAAAGGAATTTATCTTTGATAAAATTAATGGGAACCTTTCCCAAAGGATATGAATATATGAATAAAAGAATATTCTGAATTAGAATGAGGCGTATGAGGTGTTTTTATAGCACTTTATTATTGATTATAAAATACGTGAGTTATTCGAAAAGACCAGGTTTAACCTATTCTTAATAATTAATACGACGACTAAAAGTCAAAGATTGAGACGGTGGTTGAAGATCGGAGTGCTTCACATTGTTTGGATGATTGGCTGTACACCCAAGACAAAGTAATAAGTGGTGATCGGTTAGACATACTTAGAGATCGACTGGTATGCGAGGATCTCTCTCTCCTGTATTGGACACATGGGACGAGGAATAAGGTGCCTCCAATTTCATTCAGACCCAGAATAGACTTGTAAATGGATGTGTGTATGACATTGGATTTCATTTTGTGCTAATTGATTTCTATTAAACATATATCTGTTTGGTGGCGGAGAATTTATTCTCTTGCACAACACCCTTCTATGATACGTACGAGCTTAGAGGTAATATATAGATAGACATCATTTGTATGGTGTGAATTGTCAATGTGGCATGCCAAGATGCAAATGATCAAGGCTTTTGTTGAAAAGAAAAGTCTTGTGGTTGATGATCAAAGCACAACTTTAATTAGCAAAGCTTTGTGTATAACGTTAATTCGCGAGCCTCAGACTCCGGTGTGAACCAAAAATGGGAGAAGGACCCCAGGGAGGACATGCGTTTCTTCCTGGCTAGGAGTGTTGTCATGGTATGAGGCCCATACATTTAACTTATGTGGTTGTTAGAAAGTGAGGTACCTCGGATATTGAATCCCTAGTGGCAGGGAAACGTATTGTTCAGGAATAACCAATCCACTAACATATGTGTGGACCGGCCCTGGCGTTCCTAAGGGCTTGACTGAGTACTTGCCTTGAGGCTTGGGCTAGAGAGTCTCGAATTCGGTAAGGAAGATCCCTTGCCTTGGTTCATGATGGAAATCCAACTTCCAATATGACATTATGCAGTTTTAATGTAGAACTAGTATGGCGACATGATATATGGTACCCATGCCATCTATGATTGATACATTTATATTTGAAGTTTTTTTTAACACTGTGCACTTATAATAGTATCAAATGATTTGTTTTAAATGTACCAAGCATGTTTGGCTATTATAAGGGAAAACTCTATCCTCTGGCTTGCGATGCATAATGTGATGGGACCCAAGTCTTATAATAGCTTCATTTTTCCAAAAAGCATTGCGCTATTTGTTTTATGCACTGGTATTCTTGGGAGGAAACTTGTTCCATGTTATATGGCGTGGTTCCTTGATTTACTTTATTTTAAAGTAAAAATTTAAATAACTGTTTTAGTTCTCACACCAGTCCCGTGACTGACCTGGAGTTATTGTTTTAACCTAAACTCTGGGTGCTTATACTTTCCACACGAGCAGCTAGTAGTTTTGGTTTTGCAGATTTATTTTCATAGGATCCTGTTTTATAGCCGGAACTATATTCAGAAAGCTCTGTATCCGTGTACTTCTTTAAGTTGTGTTATGTATTAATTTTCCACTACTTTGTAATTTAATCTCTAATATTTTCCAATGTATATTATTTATTCATTTCCTGTTATATTCTCATACTCTGATGTTAATTGTTGTAATAAGCAATAAAATGTTCTTTTGTTGTGTTCTGATTTGTCGTGTTCTCAACTCAATCCAGGCTTTCCCGAAAGGATGAATTTGGGTCGTTTCAGGATCTTAGTCGAACCGAAACCTATAACATCTCCACAATAATTTCTATCATCCTATTTCTCCATCCGATGGTGTTTGCATCCATTCTAACATTAGAGGAAATGTTTTAATATACAAAACAAATGAAACTTCATGTAAAGCAACCAAATAAGATTAAAACAGCCATATGAGCATGTTTTCCCTCAATCCCTTAAATTAGGGATTCACAAATCAAGCCCAAATCAACCCTAACTTAAGTATGTGTCATAACATGATTAATAATGAATTATAAACACTTTTACATCATTTTATGGGCATTACATATTTTAATCTACCCTAATTAGTGAGTAGGAATATTATTACGTGCCTTAATCACCACAAATGAATTGGATCCAAAAATAGAGATGTTTGGCTCAGATTTCTAGGTTTATGTAGCAGCCCTTTGTCTTCTTTTGGTGTTGGTTTGACTTGACTTGATTTTGATAAGGTTATTAGCTAATTAAAGGAAGATATAATGAAGGACTAGAGAGGTAGAGGCCATTATTGGTGGTGTAGATCTATTTTGGGAGTTGCGAAAGTGAATAGGAGATTATTCTCATAACTTTTATCCCCCACAAGTTATCTAACCTGAAATGGGTTATGGGCCGCACTGGTTAATGGCCCAAACAGTTAATTTAAGCTACCTAACCCTCTCCAAACCTTGTCTCAGCCATTCTTCACAAATGGTAAGTTCTTTTGCTTAACGTGACCAATCTAAGAAATGAGAAACTGTCATTTGAATTCAATAGAAGTGGTTTCAGCTCTAAATTTCTTACCAATCAAAAGTTATGGGAGAAACAAGATTCGGTAAGGGTAAAATGATCACGTTAAAATTCAAAAAAATGGTAAAGGTAGAAATGGCCCTATTAGTCATTTCCCAAAGTTATACAATCATATGACCTCATATAAGAAATAATATAAATATTCTACTATCTTCTAATACGTAGAATACGGGTCACTACACCTGATTTGGATTGAAATGATATATATCCATCCCTGAAATACTAAAATTAAATTAAAGTATCACTACATAGGGTAGAAAATAATACATGGACACACCGGTTGGTTAAATAAAATATTATAACCTTGAAATTTGAAAGATTGTTTTAATGGCAATATAAATAATGTTTTATAATTTGATTTAAATTTGAATTTTGAACTTTGAAATTTAAAGTTAAAGGAAATTATTTAATGTGGTAGAGTGAAGCTAAAAACTTGAAATTGAATATGAATTGAACCTACTTAAATTGAGTTGTTTATCCATCTTAAAAGTTTACTTTAAATTACTTGATTTAAAGTGATATTTGAATTATGAATATTATAAATTGAAATAATTCAAAATGAGAATATTAATAGGAAAATTTATATTTTTGAGTCGAATGGGTTGAATTGAATTGAATTTGAAATGGAAGTCAATTCGAATTGAAATATCGAAATTATGTCGAATTAATTTTAAATTCGAATACGACTTTAGATTTATTTAAAATTTGGAAGAAACAATTCGAATTTAAGGTATTTAATTTATTTAAGCCCTTATATGAACTATTTACTAAATAAAATTTTGCTTTATAAACTATTTTATTTTTAACTAACTATTTTAATAAACCACTTCAACAATCAACTATTTACTTTATAAACTACTTAAATATATAGCTATATATATAACTATATTTGATAATCCAATTTTAAATCCAAAATATATATAAACTTAATTTACAAAATGAAAATAACTTATGTTTCTTGTGTGAACAGATGGGTAATGACTAGTCACAAATGAATAATAATGAATTTTCTGACAATGTTAGAATACTTATCATTTGGTGCAAGACTGTGTGGAATTGTGCACTGGTAGACAAAGATGAACAACAAATAACTGTCACAATTATCAATACTGAAGGTTTAAGAGTTTGTGTAACTGATGTATATGCTAGCAATAACATGGGGGAGAGAACTAAATTATGGGACAAAATTAAACTTCTTTCACAAAGCATTCATGAACAATGGATAGTAATGGAGGATTTCAATGCCATTCTCAAAACCAGTGAAAAGAAAGGAGGTATTACCGTCAGTTTCCCAATTATCTGAATTTAATAACTACATCGTTAGCTCTGGGTTGGTTGAACCAGTCCACGGTGGCCTACATTTTGCATGGAGAAGTGGCGAGAGTAGAAAATTTTCATGTAAACTTGATAGAGTCCTCATTAATTTTGAATGCTTGAATAAATTTTTGGACTTTAAGATTAATGTGCTGCCACCATCGACTAGTGAGCATAGCCCAATCCACATAATTTTGGTTGAACATGACAACAATGCCAAAGGTAAACCTTTTAGATATGCAAATCATTGGAAATTGTTGGATGAATATAATGATGTGGTAGATAGTCAGAATGTTCCTTTATACTCCTCTAATTACATGTTTAACTTCCTACAATTTCTAAAGAACACTAAGCAGAGACTAAACGAATGAAACAGGACAAGAAACAAGGATGATGATAGCATTACCAAGCTTAAAAAAAGGAATACTGAACTTTTGCAATTAATTGACAATGGAGATGAAAGCGATGAAGTTTGGAGACAATATCAACAATGCAAAACTAAACTGAAAGAAGCTCTGAAAATCAAAGCTATTGAATTGAAACAAAAATCTAAGGAGAAGTGGATCACTGACGGAGACGAGTGCACAAAATTTTTCTATGCAAAAATGTCAATTAGACATAATCTTAATTATAATCTTCAACTTCTTGACTAGGATGGCAATACACTAATGGACATGCAGAAGTTTGAAGAAGCAGCAGTGACATATTTCAATGATTTGTACAATGGTGAACAAGAGCTAGACTTACTCGATGTTATTCCCCACAAGCTGGGGAATGCTAGAGGAAGACAGATGCTGTCTAGGGGAATCACAGAGGAGGAGTTGAAGGAAGCTATTTAGTCCATCACCATTGGAGTGACCTGAAAAGCAATTTGCTGTCAATGATCCAAGAAGTATTTAAATCAGATAAAATAATCAAAGAAATTAATCACACCTTCTTATTCCTAATTCCAAAGAATGAGAAACTTACCAGAATTGCTGATTATAGGCCTATTGCATGTTGCAACGTTCTTCACAAAATCTTGAGTAAAGTCATTTGTAATAGGATAAAAATGGTTTTGCTTGACTTGACAGCTGAATGCCAAAGCGCTTTTATTAAAGGAAGAAGTATTTCTGAAAACTCTTTGTTGGCACACGAACTATTTAGAAACTTTAACAAAAAAGGTGCTGATAAATTTTGTTTGAAAGTGGATCTTCAGAAAGCTTATGATAAAATTAATCGACATTTTATTATGCATATGTTAAAGGCAATGAACTTTCCTGACAAAATTATTAGATTGATTTCAGAATGTATTCAATCTCCAACATTTTCTATCCTAATTAACGGTGTACCAAAAGGTTTCATTACCAGCAACAGAGGTATTAGACAAGGGGACCATCTCTCCCCATACTTGTTTGCAATTGCTATGGAATATTTTGCTCTTTAGATGGAAATAGCAAGTACGAGAAAATGATTTAGCCAATTCATAATTTCCAAATGTCCATTAGCCATTTGTTGTATGTTGATGACCTCATTATTTGTGTCAAATCAAATATTAATGTTGCGCTTAAGATCACTAAGTTATTTGATAATTTGGAGAAACATGTTGGCCTTAAGATGAATGAGCAGAAATCTAAATGCTACTTCAATAAATTCTGTAGGAATAGGAGTAGTGTACTTGATATTTTGGGGGTGCAGGAAGGTGAATTACCAATTAAATATCTTGGTGTTCCCTTATATTCAAATAGAATCACTGACAGAGAATGTGTGGAGCTTATCATTAAGATTAGAGAAAGGTTACAAGGATGGAATTCCAGGCTGCTATCTTTTGTAGAGAGAATTGAATTAGTACACACTGTTATCCAAGCTAAAGTTAATTTTTGGCTTCAAACCTTTCAAATTCCTAAAGCATCAATTGATAGAATTGAAAGTGTTTGTGCGGATTTCATTTGGAAAGGAGGACTTCATAAAATTAAATATGCAGATTTGTGTAGACCAAAAGAAGAAGGAGGTATTCGCTTGAAGAGATTAAAGGATATGAGAGAAGCATTCACATTAAAACAAGCATGGAAAATCATTACTGAACAAGGTCGTTGGGCTAAATGGATGAGAAAGAGGTATATTAAAGGCAACTTCTAGACAATGGCTATAGATAATAACTCTTCATCTACCTGGAAAAATAGGAGCATCCTAGCAGCAAATAGTGAACGTGAATTTCAAGTGGAAAAGAATCTGATTTATGGAAAGACCCATGGATTAAAGGAAAGCCTTTGATTGATTCCCTGGGATGGGATACTTATTCAGCATTTGGGTGTCCTAATCAATCTGTTAGCCATATCATTAATGAAGGTAACTGGCATTGTGACATATTACCTTGCTCACTAGAAATGAAAAGAGACATTCAATACATGCCTTTTTTCATTGATAGAGAATTCGACAAGTGGAAGTGGACAGCAAGTAATGATTTCAAACTAAAAGAAGAATGGAATGCTTGCCGAACTACTGAAGACAATGTTGTGTGGCATAGAGTGGTGTGGTTAAGGTAATACCCATAAAAATTGCTCATACAGTATACAAAGCGATGTTATATCGTCTTCCAACATTGGACAGACTACACAATTGGGGAATAATTCCTTTGAATTTATGTCCTATGTGTGAAACTCAAGAAGAGACTCATCAACATTTGTTCTTTCAGTGCAATTTCTCAAAAGGAATCCTTAAAAATATTCGAACAAGAATCAATTTTGCAACCAAAATACTACAAAGTGTTAACTTGTAGAAAGTAATTACTTACTTGGCCATTAACTGGATGAATGTAGAGGAAAAATTAAAGTACATGGCGTAGCTACAGCACGTTGATGGATTTGGAAGGAGAGAAATAGTCGAGTTTTTAACAATAAAAAGAGGACAATCAGTGAGCAAAACAAGCTTATTGAATTTAAAATCAACTTAATTATGCAAACTTGAGGAACGAAACTTACGTCAGCATAGGCAGAATCACTGTCTCATATTGGAGGAAGGGATCGAAGGGATACGCTGGTATCACCACTATCATTTGAAAACCTGCGGCCGACACAAATCTTTATTGAAGAAGGCACTGTTCTCCATATTTGTGAAGACGAAGAGACCGATTTATTGTGGGAGAGCTTGCGAGTGAGTTTTTTGTATAATTTTTTTATAAGATGTATATATTTGAGCTGCTGAACGTTGTAGCATCACGATTTGGGCTGAAAAGCCTTTAAAATTATACCCAATTTTTTTAAAAAAAAAAGAAAAAAAAAGAATATAAAAGAAGTGCCCCTCTCCGCCACCAATTATGATACGTTTGAAGAAAATCAATGTACGTAATCCCTTCGGAATTACTCTGCCAGACATCTGTCCATCCTAGGACTAGACAAACCGAAGGTATCCTCATGTTGCGTCCTAGGAATCACCCTATGGATCAGTAGCGACTAGTCCTTGCAATTCATAGATTTCAATCATGGCCGAATTACCATCAAAACATCTCTGATAGCAACATCAGAGAAATTTATCCAGTAACCCTTCCGCTTTTGAAGATCCATGGTCTTTACTTGCTTCGTCTTCAATCAGCATCTTTCACGTATTTCCTGGTTCAGAATAGTTTTCGAATATAAATTTGATCCTCGTCTTTCTGTACCAACAATCATATAAGCCAGATTTGATAATCGGGTATTTAACTATCAAATAAACAACCATCCATCCATAAAAGAAAAATGAATTCACTAATTCAATACCCAGCATCATTTAGCCTCTTTATTTAACCAGTCATTAATTAAATATTAAACTCCTAATTCTTATCAAATTCGAAAAACATATCCTTTTTCCTATTTAATATAAGAAATATAAGTTATCATTACCCTTCCACTTCATCAACTTCCCATCATAAATTGGTCAGTGAATAATTCTCTCAATATTAATCCCAAAAACTGAAATCAACATCAGATTGACACCTGCAACTTACCTAACTCAACCAACATACAATAGAAGTTCCAAATTCTTAAAAACCACATTATCTTCCTTCGAAAATCATTTCTCATTAGAATAGCATTACTGTAACACCCTGTAAATTATAACACATTAACAATATAAACTAAGGAATAATTAATTAAATACTAGGAATTAATAAAACAGACTATTGCCATTGTGTTCGTCTCAGAATTCTGCTTGAGATAGATTCTGAGTTTGCGTACGGACATTGTATGAAGAAGTTATTAAGGTTTGAAGTTTGCACATATATAAGCTAATTATTTATATAAAATAAACATTTCAGAAATTCAAAATCAATTTGAAATTGAAGGCGGGACTACGTGGGAATTAGGCCAGTTGGGGGTTGACCCCTGCCCTAGGGGTGTCGACCCATGGGTCGACACCATAAGGGGGTATCGACACCATAAGGGGGTATCAAAACATCTCTGACCAGCTTGTTAGTGCTTCTATTTTCTCTTAGTTAGACTTGGCCATGAGATTTCATCAGTTGAGGGTGGCCGAGGATAGTATAGACAAGACCACTTTTAGAACTCCAGACGGTTTCTTCATGTGGCTTGTTTTGCCTTTAGGGCTGACGAATGCACCTGCCTATTTTGTTGATCTGATGAGTAGGATGTTTCGGGAGTTTCTAAATAAGTTCGTTGCGGTCTTCGTTGATGACATCTTGATTTTCTCGAAGAGCGAGGAAGAGCATGCCTTACATTTAAGGGAAGATTTGAAAACTCTCCATGCACACTAGCCTAAGGCGAAATTCTCCAAACGTCATTTCTGGAGAAAAGAAGTGAGATTTCAAGAGCATGTAGTCTCTAAAGATGGGATAGCAGTGGATCCCGCGAAGGTAGTTGTAGTTCAAGATTGGTTGATCCCAAAGAATGCAACGGAGGTAAGAAATTTTCTTGGGTTAGCGGGCTATTATAGGAAGTTCATTAAGGTATTAGCAAAGGTATCAGCCCCACTCACTAGACTGATGAAAAATAATCTGACATTTTCTTGGGATATAGATTGTGACGATGCTTTTCAGCGATTGAAGAGGGGTCTGACTATAGCCCTAGTCTTGAGCTTGCCTGATGGGAACAAAGTGTTCACAGTATACACTGATGCATGTGGTACATGGCTTAGTGTGGTTCTGATGCAAAAGGGAAGGGTAGTATGTTATGGAGGTAGACAACTAAGGGTTCATGAAAAGAACAACCCTACCCATGACTTTAGAACTAGCTGCCATAGTATTCACACTTAAGACTTGGCGCCATTATCTACTTGGAGAGAAGTTCGAGTTGTACACTGATCATAAATCTCTCAAGTACATGTTCTCGCAAAAGGATCTCAATTTGAGGTAACAAAGATGGATGAAGTTCCTAGCATCCTATGATTTTGAGACTTCTTATACCCCTGGCAAGCGTAATGTGGTAGCAGACGCATTGAGTAGGAAGAGGATGGCCTTAAGTCCTCTGTTTGTAGAGAGGAAAATCTTAGAGTTTATATCGACTTTTGATCTTAGACCCTCCACCGAGTTTATATCTGGTTTATTGGCATCACTAGAGGTGCGACCTACTCTTATGGATCAGATAGGAACTTCGTAGCGAAAGGATCCACATATTTCAGGCATCTTGGATAGACTTAGTGAGGGAGACGTCTACTCACCTCAGTAGATACTCCACAGACAATAGAGGGTGGTTGTGACGAGATGGAAGGCTTTGTGTTCCCCGAGTTGGGAGTTTGTTAAAGAAAGTCCTTGAGGAAGCTAATCATTCTAGAATGACTATTCATCCAAGCCGTGATAAGATGTATAGAGATATAAAGAGGGTTTTCTTTTGGGTTGAGATGAAGAAAGATGTGGCGGAGTTTGTTTCTCGATGTTGGTTTGCCAGCAAGTCAAAGCTGAGCAAAGGAAGCCTGGTGGTTTACTTCATCCTTTGCATGTCCTACAGTGGAAGTGGGAGAGCGTCTCGATGAATTTCATTGACGGTTTTCCTAGATCGAGGAAAGGCAACACTAGTATTTGTGTTATAGTAGACAGACTTACTAAGTGTGCTCATTTCATTCCAGTTAAGAGTAAGAGGGCGGCAACATGGTTGGCAGCAATTCACGTTTGTGAGATAGTCTGTCTTTATGGAGTAACTTCCAGTATCGTAAGTGATCGTGACCCCGTTTTCAGCAGTGAATTTTGGAGGAGCCTGCAAGAAGCATTAGGTACACAGTTGTGTTTGAGCACCGCTTATCACCCTAAGACCGATGGATAGACATAAAGGGTGAACAGAGTTCTTGAGGATCTTTTAAAGCTGTGTATCCTTGATTTCGGAGGGACTTTGGAAGAGCATCTTCCTTTTGTAGAATTCGCCTACAACAACAGTTATCAAGCTACTACTGGCATGGCACCCTTCGAAGCATTATACAGATGACCCTGTAGATCATTGACTTGTTTGTTGGAATCTACAGAAAGACTTCATCTTGGATCAGATATGGTTATAAAAACTTCCGAAAAGATTGATTTTATTAGACGACGAATGAAGACAACTCAGGATAGACAGAAGTCCCATGTAGTTAAGAGAAGGACTGATATTGAATTTGAGGTAGGAGACATGGTTTTCATTATGGTATCACCATAAAGTAATGTGGTTCGATTTGGATCTGTAGGGAAATTGTCACCAAGATTTATAGGGCCCTTTCCCATAACAAAAAGGATTGGCCAAATGGCTTATAGAGTAAAGCTACTGGAGAGAATGTCTGACATTCATGATGATTTCACATTTCCCATTTACGGAAGTGCTTGCTTAATACTGCAAAAGTTGTTGAGCCGAGTATGCTTGAGGAAGTAGAGGTAATGGGAGGCGATAGTTAGATGAGTTCCTACCTGTATTCTTGGATCGGAGGTTAAGAAGCTATGCAACTGAGAGGTCAAGTTGATGAAAGTTCAGTGGGGAGATAACCAAGAGGATGAAACTTAGGAGACCGAAGACAATATTCGTGCTTCGTACCATTTTCTTTTCTAGGGTATGCTCTTAACTTCCTTTCCAAAGCTTTTATTCACGCTTGTTTCTATCATTTAAAGTTACCCGATCAATCAACTCTTTGACCTTTAGGAAGGAATCCCATGGATGTAAACACGTTTTTGGGACATGTTATGTTTTATGGATGCAAATGGATGCAAGTGTTTGCTAGTGGTTGCTCGCGGATATATATGCACACACATTAGGCACTAGATCGCTCAATCACTCTCATACTGCATATGGATGTTTGTGCATTTTTTCTTTTTTTAATGAATGGAAGTGAGTGTATTATCATATGGATGTTGCATTTGGATGAATGACTGCGCACGCATATAGAACTTAAATGTTAGAATAGGATTATTTGAATACATGTTGGATTCATGACACTAACATACATTGCATTAAGAAGGTCGAATGAATCAATAGACCGCCTGATCTTTCGCATTAGTATAGGAACATATACACACACACCTTTGCATACGTTCATATAAGCATCATAAGTCTTTAAGGACAATGGATGCGTATGATTGGTGGATGAGTAAATGGATGATGGATGTTAAGATATACATTCTTCTTAACTTGGAGACTTCGGGGACGAAATCCTTTAAGTTGGGAGAATGTAACACCCGTAATTTATAACACATTAAGATGATAAACTAAGGAATACTTAATTAAATATTGGGAATTAAGAAAAACGGACTACGCTATTGCATTCGTCTCGGAATTTTGCTTCAGATAGACCTCAGGTTTGCATAAAACGGACATCGTATGAAGAAGTTATTAAGGTTTGAAGTTTGCACATATATAAGCTAATTATATATATAAAATAATAATTAAATTCAAAATCAGTTCAAAAATCGAAGGCGGGACAATACGAGAATCAGGCCCGTTGGGGTTCGACCCCTGCCCTAGGGGTGTCGACCCATGGGTCGACACCATAAGGCGGGTGTCGACACCCCCAGATCCGAGCCTAATACATTCCTGCATATATGGACTTGTTTTCTTACCAGATTCGTGAACCTTAGGTTATAAATAAGACCTCATTCTCATTATTTTACTTATTCTAAAATAATAAAGAACTAGATGTTACCTCTGCCTAGATTAAAATAGCCTATTTTTCTTTAGCAAACGTTCAAGTTCAAAGATCTGTTCTTCAATAGCTACAATCAAGTCTCCTGTTCTTTAGATCCAATCATAGTGAGTCTATGTTATTTTTAGATATAAATAATTAAAATGTAATCTTGACATGCCTATAAGTTTGGATCTAAGCCTATGCCTATTGAGTAATGTAACAATCCAAAAATTCCGACCCAGTTTAAAATTTTTGTTTTGAAATTTTAATGAATTATTGATATTTAAAATGAATTATTTTAAATAATAGCGACGAGAAATTTATTATGAATAGAATTAGAACATATATATTTATTTGAATCGACGTTAGAATATAAATAATTATTTTTAATTATAAAAGGAATTGTAAGTGGCGCGGTAGTTCGAAAATTCGATTTCAAATTTCAAATGAATGTGCAGGATTCAAAATAAGCCGGATTTTAGCGAAGCCGAAAGTATTAGAATCTATTTGAAAATATATTTCCAACGAATCCGAAAAATTGAAATTTCATAGCGGTAATAAAAAGTTATGACCGGTTGAAAATTCAGAATAGTCGCTATGGAATTCTGGCCCTTAAAAATGGAAATTTTGCAAACTACCTCCATTTTCGACGAAACCACTTCTGTTGGATCCGGGATTGCTAGATTGTAAAATTCGTAATTTTATGAATCAATATGTGAGCGTGGCAAAGGAAAACATGTTTTGTCAGTTTCTGTCAAATTTAATTGACTAGAAAATGGCTATTTTTCAAACGACCTCCAAATTTAACGAAATTAGTTTTGTTTTGACTGTATCGTCAATATAAGGCTAGAAAATATCTTTTGGGAATTTTTAGAGTCCGTATGTGGTCTCGGTAAGTTAAAATGCGCGTTCAAATTCAATATATAGATTTATATTTTGATTTTGACAGAAGCTGATCAAAACAACCAAACTGGCTTACGATACATAACCCATTGTGTTAGGAATGGGAGTAATTAGTTATGGACGACAGTCGGTGGGTCTCGTTTGGAAATAAAAAGTTACTTTTTGAAATTAAAAAATAATAAAATGTAAAATAAATAATTCACTCCCTTTCTCCCTTATTTCCTCAGTCAACTCCCCCCCCCCCACGTCGTTACTTCAAAATCGAAAAGGAAAGAAAAAAACCTAGGACGCAGCCGCCGTCCCTGGCGATCGCCAACCCGTCGTGGCCTCCCCCAGCCCAGAGCCTCCCCTCGCGCCACCGTGCCTTCCCCTCCTCTGCCCTCGTTTCTCTCTCCTCCTCTGAAATGAAGACCGCGCAACCCCAAGCCACCAGACAGCAACCACCGTCGCCGCCGAGTCCTCAGCCTCGACCATCGATGCCAACTGCTCCAACCCCCCTCTCTACTGATAGTACGTTTTTTTTATATTATTATTATTTATTCATTTTAATTTCAGTTTTTGTTAGGTAAAAATATTTACGGAAAATTTGATTTATATATGTATAAGAAGCATTGAAGTAATTCCCAGTTTTAATGTAATAAAGAATTGATTTTTATACATTCAAAGATAGGATTTTTATCCATGTAAACAACGAATAAAGATGGGATTTTTGTTATATGAATAGCAATATAAACAGGGGATTTTTATATGTATGACAACGGCATAAAGATTTGATTTTTATTTATATAGTAGCATATTAAAATATAATTTTCAGGCAAGTAAAAAATATAGTTTTTAGTTATGTGAAAATATGATTTTTACATATACATTAGCGTCGTAAAAATACGATTTTGACGAAGTAAAAAAATATAATATATAGAGAAGTAAAAATATGATTTTTATCACATAAAAGAATATATTTTTAGTTGTATAAAAATATGATTTTGTCATATATATGAGAATATATTTTTAGAAAAATAAATATATGATTTTATAATAGCATAGCGAAGTAGAAATATAATTTTTAGCTATGTAAAAAATTCGATTTTTACATAGGTGTTATCGTGATAAAAATTCGATTTTTACATAGGTGTTATCATGATAAAATTTTGATTTTTACATATGTATTAGCGTGATAAGAATTCGATTTTTATTTATATACGAACAGTATAAAAATGTGATTTTTATTTATAAAGATTGTTGATTAAAAATGTGATTTTTAATATGAACAACGTGAAAAGGATGCGTTGGAATTTCAAAAAAATCCAAACCGTTCAAAAGAAAAAATGGAGGAGTGGATCCCGAAGGCGAAGACTTCTCACTTTTATTTTATTTTCTAGTTAAAATATATACTAGGATGCAGACGGTGCGTAGCAGCACCCGACAACCGTCGTCCACAGACCATGGACGGCTTGTTTGTTTGACTGTGTCGTGAAATGGAATGTGTGATGTGGAATGGAATAAAATATTTTATAGTTAAAAATATTTTATAGTTAAAAATATATAATTTTTAACGTGTATATGAATTAAATAAATATTTATAAACAAAATAGACTATTTATTTATGTACACTGATTTGACTGATGTTGATTGGGGCGATAAATTTTACACATCGCCCAACTGCACAAATAAAATTCATTATTTGTTGATTGAAACCCCACACGGGTATTGGGATGATACATGACATACACTAATCCCAATAATCAGCTGTACGTCGATCGATTGACTGACTGACTTTTATAAGCGTTAAACATTTTATATTTGATGCTTATACAGTGTAGAACGCACTTTGGATGATGGTTAATTGTTTATTGTCATTGTTGTATACATGTATTGGATGAAATCCACAAAAATAAAATTATATGGTAATTGACTGAGTCTGATTCAAATTCATAATTATTGAATATTTTAAAATAATATTCAGAAAACATTGAAATGTGAAGCCGTATTAAGTAGTTAAACGCCATTTTAACACGAATGGGAATTAGGTCGATTTTATTCATTTTATAATGAATATCGAAAAGAGATTTAAAAAGTCTGATATTTTGAAATGAATTTGAAATTCAAATTAAATTGAAATTGAATTGAAATCGATTCAAAATGAATTGAAATTGAATTGAAATCGATTCAAAATGAATTGAAATTAATTTGAAATCGATTCAAAATGAATTGAAATTGAATTGAAATCGATTCAAAATGAATTTAAATCGATTCAAAATGAATTGAAATCGAATTGAAATCGATTTAAAGTGAATTCAAAATGAATTTAAATTGAAACTAAATTGAAATAGATTCAAAATGAATTGAAATTGAATTGAAATCGATTCAAAATGAATTAAAATTGAATTTAAATCGATTCAAAATGATTTGAAATTGAATTGAAATCGATTCAAAATGAATTGGAATTGAATTGAAATCGATTTAAAATGAATTCAAAATGAATTGAAATTGATTGAAATTGAAATTGAATTGAAATTGAAATTGAATTGAAATCAATTTGAAATGAATTTAAAACGAATTTATAATGGAAAATTCAATTTTGATTTGAAATTGAATATGAAGTTAAAACTGTTTTGAAAACGAATTTAAAACGATTTGTAAAATACGTATAAATGAAAATCGACGAAATGCATATTATGTATATAATATAATGGCCTGAATAGAACGCGGCATGCTGCGGCAGTTCGCGAATTTCGACCATTGATTTCAAACAGACATTACGGGGATCTGGCTGTTGGATTCTCCTAAAACCGGAACCATTGGGTTCGTATCAAAAAGAGCTTTCTAACGAATATTAGAAATTTGAAATCTAACGGTTGGATTAGGAAATATGTCCAAATCAAATTTGGAAAAGGTCGTTGTAAGTGTAGTTCGATGGCCGAAATCGACTGTATGGGCCTTGATAAAATTATTAAAAATATCAATAAATTATGTAAAATCACAAGAAATAATTTGGAAAGAATTGGGATGAAAAATCCCATATTTGAAAAGATAAAAACATATTTTATCAAAATGAACTAGTTTCCAAATAGAATAAATCCAATATTTTTGAAATATATAAATTGAATTTGAAATGGTTTTAAAAATAACCAAGATTTCCAATATATGAATTGGAATGGATTTGAATCGAAATTATCTTCAGAATATTTCGATATTGGATTTCATGATTATACGGGTACTGTGGAGGATTCTGAAAGATATATATATCGTTATTCCAATACAATATTTGATGGTTTCAGGATTTGATATTGAATATAAGTCGATATATTTTCTATTCAGAGCCTTGTATTTAATATCAAATTGGATTCAGAGTTTGTCGTGAATGGTATCTTTAATAATACTATTCTTGAACCGAATGTAGTTAAGAAAATTAGAAACTGATTGGAGGTTAGTTAAATGGTTTCATGGGTATTGATCTGATGTCGGTTTCGGCCTTCGGGGTTAATACTTAGGGAATTGTTTTCTTACTAATTTACAGTTAAAGACTGATTGGATTTTGGGTTTGTTATGAACTGTGCTTTCAACGACTTTCGTTCTTTAACCCAATTTGCAGTGAAATAAGATTTGGAATTTATAAATCTTTTTATTAAGATTTAACTGGAATTTTCCAAAGTAAAGTTTTCCAATTTAATATATTTAATTGAAATTGAATTGAAATTGGTCTTCGGATTAATCGTGAACGGTGATTTAAATAACACTGGTTCTTTAACCCGATTAACAATAGAGTTAAGAAATTCAGAAACTAACTGGAGATTAGTTAAGTTGAATGGTTTCTTGGGTATTGATCTGATGTTGGTTTCGGCCCTCGGGGTTAATACTTAGGGGATTGTTCATTTGCTAATTTACTGTTAGAGGCTGATGGAATGGAATGTGATTCGGGTTTATCGTGAACCGTGTTTCAAATGACATTAGTTCTTTAACCCAGTTAAAGACAGAATACGGTTTGAATTGAAATCCGAAGGAAGATTAAAGAATAAATTTTAAAGAATTTATCTTAGATAAAATTAATGGGAACCTTTCCCAAAGTAAATGAACATTTGAATAAAAGAATATTCAGAATTGGAATAAGGCATATGTTGTGGTTTATAGCACTTGTCTATTATATACGCGAGTTATTCGGAAAGGCCGGGTTTATGCCCATTCTGAATAACTGATTCGACGATATGTCGGCGATGAAGACAGTGGTTGAAGACCAAAGGTCTTCACATCGTTTGGATGATTACTGATGTCTTGATTGGGTTGTACACCCAAGCTGAGGTAATAAGTGGTGATCGTCCAGACATACTTGGACATCGATGGATATGCGACGACCTCTCCTGTGTATTGGACATATGGGGGAGGAATAAGGTGCCTCCGGTTTCGTTCAGACCCAGAACGAACTTATAAATGGATTGTGTGTCTGACATTGGATTTTATTCTGTGCTGATTGATTTCTATTAAATATATATCTGTTTCGCGGCGGAGAATTTTTCTCTTGCTTAACGCCCTTCTCTGAGACGTACGAGCTCAAATATTATATACCGACAGATATCAGTCGCATGGCATGAATTGCCTGTGTGGCATGCTAAGATGTAGTGATCAAGGCTTTTGTTGAAAAGCAGAGTCTTGTGGTTGATGATCAAAGCATGGCCTTTGTGGCGTAGCTTTGTGTATGACGTTGATTCGCGAGCCTCACACCTCGGTATGAGTTTAAAATGGGATAAGGACTGTAGGGAGTGCATGACGTTTCTTTCTAGCAATGGGTGGTGTCAGCGTTTTACTAGCCGTGACACTATTGATAATTATATCTTTGTGGATGTTGGAATGCAAGGCGCCTCGATATATAGGCCCATTAGGGCCGGGAAACGTGTGTTCAGGTATTGCCAATCCACTGACGTAAGTGTGGACCAACCCTGAAGATCCAAGGGTTACCCAGAGTGTGTAGTCCTGAGACATTTGCTAGAGTGTCTCAAAGCGACGAGGAGCTTACCCCTTGCCTCGACTCATGATGGAATCCAATTTCCAATACATGATATTTCGGTTTTAGTTGTAATCCTATTTATGGCAACATAGTGGGATGGGGCGCTCATGCCGTCTATGAGTGATACTTATGATTGAAGTTGTTTTAACACTATACACTTACAGTAATAATAGAAGATAAAATTTCGCGTATCAAGCATTCTTTGGCTATTATAAGGTAAAACCCAATCCTCCAGCTTGCGTTGCATTGTGTGATGGGACCTGGGTCTTAAAATAGCTTCATTGTTCTTCATTTTGCATTGCACTGTTTGTTTTATGCATTGGTATTCTTGGGAGGAAACCCGTTCCGTGTCATACGGCGTGGTCCCTTGAATTACTCTCTTTCAAAGTAAAGTTTTAAATAATTGTTTTAGTTCACACACACCAGTCACATGACTGACCTGGAGTTATTGTTTTAACCTAAACTCTGGGTGCCCCTATTTTCCACACGGGCAGCCAGTAGTTTTGGTTTTCCAGATTTATATTCACAGGATCCTGGTATACAGCTGGAATGATATTCGGAAAGCTTTGTATCCGTTTATCCCTTTCAGTTGTGTATTGTATTATTTTTCCGCTGCTATGTAATTTATTGTAATCTCTGATATTTCTTGGATGTATAATATTTTTTCATACTCTGTATACTCTTGTACTCTGATGGAATTGTTGTAAATAAACAATGAAATGTTCTTCTGTTTGTGTTCTGATTTGTCGTGTCCTTAACTCAATCCATTCTTTCCTTCAGGGGGAAGTTTGGGTCGTTTCATTTTGGTATCAGAGCTTTGGTCTACAGAGCATGAGAATAAGACACATTAGAACCAAACGAAAAAAATTCATCAAAGATTGGATTAGTGATATCCAATGAGAATAACTCGTTAGAGATAGGATCAGCAGTATCCTAGAACGAGTGTGAAGAGTATTATTTTAAAATAAAAATGAAAACAATTTTTGTTTTGAAAATTTAAACCTTATTCGACGTATTTGAATATTTATTTGTATTGAATTTGGACAATCCAATATATAAAGATTTTTCATATACGCCTTGCAAACGTATACTCGAAGTTTTAATATACTAGATAGATGTAGAATCACACTCTAGTCGCCCGGACATGGTTCTGATGATAGCGATCGCATCATCAGCATTTATGTTCGAGTTTCGAAGGTGGGATTTCTATGTATTTCCAATTGACTGGTGTGAGAACCAAAACTAGATAGGGCTATTGTGTGAATAGGCATCAAAAACATGATTTTCTATATATGTATCAAAATTATGAATTTGAAATGTTAATTCACTAATTGATTGATGGTTATGTTGTGTGATTATTCATTTAACCCATTATGTGAATGTAAGGCAATTTCGGGATTTTACGGTTCTCCCGTGCAGAGGAGGTTATGACGAAATTTTTCGAAAATTTAGGGTGTTAGCCAAATTTATAAAATTCTTAGAAACTGAAAAGTTGAAGAATGAAAGCCATAATTAAAATAATGAAAGTTGTGTTGGTTTGTTGTGACGATCCCAAAATCCGAGGGGCGGTATTAAGGATAATCATTGGGAAATAACACATTAATCATCATAGCAGAGTACAGATAATAGCTGAAACAATAAATAAAATAATTTCACATGGATATGACAGCGGAATCACAACATGTAGGAATATCAGAATAGCATAACGTGGGATATACTTAGTAAAAAGAAAGGGAAGTGATCAGTCATCCTCGCCAGAGGCGGAATACATACATGTAGTGACATAATAAGAGTATCAGTCTACATCGCCGAAGGCGGAATACATATACATATAGTGAGAAATACGGAAAGTAAATCAGTCTGCATCGCCAGTGGCGGAATCATAATATAAATACAGTAATGGCGGAGAATATCTAAGTCATCTCTATGAAGTCAGCCTCGCCAAGAGCCAAAAGTGCATGCTATGCAGCAGTGCAGAACCAAAAATCACCTGTCACCTGTGTACTAGGCTGCCCGTGTGAAAATAAGGGCACCCGCGTTTGCAAAGTGAAACAAACAACGAGTCAGTCATGGGGACTGGTATGAGGAATCTATTTAACAGTTAAACAACAGTAATAGCAAATCATAGGACCACGCCACTTTCGCGGAACGGGTTCACTCCAGTGATTGCTACTGCATTTAAAACAAGGTAAATTCTTTTAAAACAACGCAATGCTTTTAAAAAGAATGAAGCCATTATAAGACTCAAGTCCCAACACACAATGCAACGCAAGCCGGAGGATAGAGTTTTACCTTATAATAGCCAAATATGCTTGATACGTATAAAGAGAAATCATTTGATATTATTACTAGTGCATATATGTTTCAAAAACGAATAGCATCATAAATATCAATCATAGGCGACATGAGCGTCCCATGCCACTATGTCGCCATATATAAGTTACAATCGAAGCCGTTATCTCGTATTGGAAATTGGATTTCCGTCATGAGTCGAGGCAAGGGGCAAGCTCCTCTCCGCTTCGAGACACTCTAGCAAGTGCCTCAGGACTACGCACACTGGGTAACCCCTGGATGCTTCAGGGTCGGTCCTCACTTACGTTAGAGGATTAATTATGCCTGAACACACGTTTCCCGGTCCTTACAGACCTATAATCGAGGCGCCTCGCATTCCAACAACCACAAAGTTGAAAAGTAGATAAATATGTCAGGGCTGGTATGTCACTGACACCACCATAGCTAGAAAGAAACGTCGTGCTCTCCCTGCAGTCCGTATCCCGTTTTTAACTCATACCGGGGTGTGAGGTTCGCGAATCTACGAAATACACAAAGCTAGGCCACGTAGACCTTGCTTTGATCATCATCCACAAGACTTTGCTTTTCAACAGAAGCCTTGATCACAGCATCTTGGCATGCCACATAGGCAGTCCACTCCATTCGATTGATTTCCATCGATATATAACCTCTAAGCTCGTACGTCTCAGAGAAGGGCGTTAAGCAAGAGAATAAATTCTCTGCCGCCAAACAGATATATATTTAACAGAGATCAATCAGTATAGAACAAAATCCAATGTCAGACACACAGTCCATTTACAAGTCCGTCCTGGGTCTGAACGAAACTGGAGGCGTCAAATTCCTCGTATATCCGTCCAATCAACATATACGTTCAGACGGCTACTACTTCCGTCCCTTTCCGATAGCTACTCCGGTTAGGAACCTCAGTAGCGCCCATCCAACCGATATGAAGATCGTCGGTCTTGAATCGTCTTTGCATTTTCCAATCGAATCGCTCAATGAATTATTTGAAATGAGGGTTAGCTCGGCCTTTTCAAATAATTCACGTCATTAGAATTTAAACCGATTCTTTATATGGTTATATTATTCGACATCCATCTTTCAGTTATTTAGTGTTATTTTCATGTCATACACATACAACCATCAAATATCAAACAATTCAAGCCCAATTGGTTTATTTGCAACCTATGTTGCTTATAATATTTTATAACAATTTTTCGCCATTTTTATTTATTTAAAAATGGCCATATTTAATTAAACGACGTTTCAGGTCGTTTCGTGTCACTGGCGCTGTTTTTCCCTTAATTTGTTTTACACATATCGGAAAATCTAACCGTTGGATTTCTACAAAGTCTATATCAGTGGGAAGATATTCCCAAAGCGAACCCAACGGTTCCAGTTTCGTGAGAATCCGACGGTCGGATCTTCCACACTAGTCGTTTGAAGTTATGGTTTCAAAATTCGAACTACAGCGTCGTTATTCGATTAAATTTAATTATATTTATATTTATATATAAATATAAACGATTCTGGCGCTGTTTTTCTTCAGATTTGAATTAAACATTCCGGACAATCCAACCATTGGATTTTCACAAGGTTGGTGCCGTTGGAAAGATATTTCCAAGGCGAACCCAGCGGTTGCGGTTTCGGGAAAATCCGATGGTCGGATTTCTCGTACTAATCGTTTCAAATTTCGATTCCGAAACGCGAACTGCACGGCCTCTATTCCTTTTAATTATATTTATATTTATATATATAAATATAGTTCAATCTATAGTTTCAACTATAGTTTCTTTTATATTTTCAACTTCGTTTTCACTTCAAATATTTCACTAACGCCTTAATATTTCGAAAAATTTCGCCATAACCTCCTTTGTACGGGGAGGGGTTTGGAAATTTATTGGGCCGTATTAGGTACCCAATAAATCCTAAAAAGCATTCACATATTTTTAGTTATATATTCTGGTGTTTACGGGGGAGCATGTACTGATAATCACTCCAGAGAATAAATTCCCGTCACCCCGTTTCCGTGTGGAAATAAATAGTCCATGTGCCGTATCTAATAACTAGAGCGATGTGATTATTGTCAACTCTAGACCCGTGTGGGGTTTTTATTAATCTGGCATTTTATCGTTATAATTTATATAGTCCATATCAGTCATCAGTTCAACCTGTAGTACATAGTCATCGCCATACAAGCCTCTTGCTTATATGGTAAATCTTCCACCTCGTCACACAAGCTCCAATTGCTTATGTGGAATATGATGAAGTATGCCTATTGTCAAGAAGTATGCCATGTAGTGTAGTTCAAAATTAATTGTTACTATCCTATGGCGTTGTTTATTATTTCACACAGAAAAACCAGCACTCCGCATCCAATGGCATTCACAGGAGTTGATATATAAATAAAATTGCGCAGCCAACTCATCAAGGTTTACCTATTTGTCGGGCATGCAAATAATTTATTTACTCAACCGCTAACCCGTTTTTCCTGTTCAACACATGTATATATATGCAGAACAAAGCTAAAAATAATATTCCTAGCAAACTATTATTTATTTTAACACGTGTGTATTTTTAACTAAGCGTATACATGATAAAAGGAATATTTTTATCACCAAAAATATTTATTCGACACATGTGTATTTTTAACTAAGCGTATACATGATAAAAGGAATATTTTTATCACCAAAAATATTTATTCGACACATGTGTATTTTTAACTAAGCGTATACATGATAAAAGGAATATTTTTATCACCAAAAATATTTATTCGACACATGTGTATTTTTAACTAAGCGTATACATGATAAAAGGAATATTTTTATCACCAAAAATATTTATTCGACACATGTGTATTTTTAACTAAGCGTATACATGATAAAAGGAATATTTTTATCACCAAAAATATTTATTCGACACATGTGTATTTTTAACTAAGCGTATACATGATAAAAGGAATATTTTTATCACCAAAAATATTTATTCGACACATGTGTATTTTTAACTAAGCGTATACATGATAAAAGGAATATTTTTATCACCAAAAATATTTATTCGACACATGTGTATTTTTAACTAAGCGTATACATGATAAAAGGAATATTTTTATCATCAAAAATATTTATTCGACACATGTGTATTTTTAACTAAGCGTATACATGATAAAAGGAATATTTTTATCACCAAAAATATTTATTCGACACATGTGTATTTTTAACTAAGCGTATACATGATAAAAGGAATATTTTTATCATCAAAAATATTTATTCAACACATGTGTATTTTTAACTAAGCGTATACATGATAAAAGGAATGATTTTATCATCAAAAATATTTATTCGACACATGTGTATTTTTAACTAAGCGTATACATGATAAAAGGAATATTTTTATCACCAAAAATATTTATTCGACACATGTGTATTTTTAACACTTCATATTTATCATAAAAATATAATTTTCAATGTCGATTCATTTTATTTTTAAAAGATGATAACATTCAACACATGAACTTCAACTCAACGAATGAATTGGAATTCAACACATGAATATCCTATATAGTTTGTATATATATATAACTAAGCGTATACATGATAAAAGGAATATTTTTATCACCAATAATATTTATTCGACACATGTGTATTTTTAACACTTCATATTTATCATAAAAATATAGTTTTCAATATCGATTCATTTTATTTTTAAAAGATGATAACATTCAACACATGAACTTCAACTCAACGAATGAATTGGAATTCAACACATGAATATCCTATATAGTTTGTATATATATATAACTAAGCGTATACATGATAAAAGGAATATTTTTATCACCAAAAATATTTATTCGACACATGTGTATTTTTAACACTTCATATTTATCATAAAAATATAGTTTTCAATGTTGATTCATTTTATTTTTAAAAGACGATAACATTCAACACATGAACTTCAACTCAACGAATGAATTGGAATTCAACACATGAATATCCTATATAGTTTGTATATATATAAAAAATGTGATTTTTATTACTAAAGCCATTTGTTTAAATTCGAATAATATTCAACACATGAATTTCAACTCAACGAATGAATTGACAACTCAACACATGAATATTCTATATCGTTTGTATATATATAATTTCAATAAAGGAAAATTATTCTAACACATAAATATTTCAGAAAATTTTGGCAGCATAACGGTAGGGTAGTTAAAACCGGGACCGTCCCTAGTACGGCTCCTCGCTCTACCTTAAAACCTCGCGGTTTTTGACAATGGGGATCATGCATCTAGTTCGCACGCAGGCGGCATGTTTTATTTTCAATTCCACAATCCTATTCTATTTTGTTTCAACCACAAGAGGGTATTTTTCAACCACAAAGGTATTTTTCAACCATAAAGGTATTTTTCAACCATAAAATCAACCACAAACAATTATTTCCAACCATTCGTCAATCATATGATATCACGTCAATCACAAGCAATAAATATCGTGCATGGTCTGTGGACGAGGGGAGTATATATATATATATATAATATAATATAATAATTCACTTGCATTTCATCACAATTCAAAACATATATGTTTCAAACAACGCTTGTATAATTTATACATCGCTAATATAACTTATACAACACATGTACATGAGGTATACAATGCGTATATAATTTACACTTCGCTTATATAATTTATACAACGCGATTATATTCACACAAATAGTTTAGATTCCTCACATTGGTTCTTGCGGTGCTAAAAATCGTAGGAAGGCCAGAAAAATCCGCGGCTTCTTCTAGAATGTAGAGAGCCTCCTTGCGGTCACGGTGTCTCCTGTTTCATCGAATTTCGTTGAAGAACGAAAAAGATATTATTTTTCAAAGTTTTGCAACGCTTTAAAGTGTTAAAACAGTTTAAAATTAAATAACCCGATAGTTTCCAAACCTGTTCAATTCTAGGTTTTGATTTTTCTTTTGATTCGTAGCTCTATAGGACGATCAGGCTGTTGGACGTCGTCGAGGGAGGAAAGAGCTTCCTAGCGGTGGTTGTCTGAGGCGATGCGATGGCGAATCCAGGCGGCGGCGGCTCCAGGAAGGCGGCGACTTTGAAGAGCTCGAACTCGTCGATGCAGCTCTGTTGGTGACGAGGCTGGGTCGGATGTGGAGAGGGGAGTACGGCGAGCAAAAGCCTCAACAGTGGTCGGCGGCGAAGTGGCCTCTGGCGATCGGAAAAAGGAGGGGAAGCGGCGAGCAACGGGGACCGTTCTTTTCGCCTGGCGGCTTTAGGGTTTTAGGTTTTTATAAATATTTTTTTAAAAATAAAATTTCTCATTGGTCGATATTTATAGAAAAATTTTTAAATAGTGTTTTTGCAAACGGACTCCTTTTTAAACCCAACGACTCTCGCCCCTAGCTAAATACCCCCATTCCGGACACAATGGGATATGTTTCGTTGGCCATTTCGACTGTTACAGTCAGTTATTTTTCAATTTAAAATATAAAACATTCGATATTTAATTTAAACGTACATTTCAATTTGCCAGGGCCACAAACTGAATCGAAAAATTCCAGAAAAATAAATCTAGCTTTGTTTTGATGATACGGTCCTAACCAAACCAGTTTCGTCGAATTCTGAGCTCGTTTGAAAAACGGCCATTTTTAGGTCGACCCATTTTAACAGAATTTGACCAAACACGTTATCTTTTGCCCCGCTCACATACTAGCTTCAAAAATTACGAAATTTGAAACTTAGCAATAATTTGACATCCCGGACCCAACAAAAGTGGTTTCGTCGAATTCCGAGGTCGTATGCAAAATCTCAATTTTAAAGGGCTATATATACTATATAGCGACCTTTCTGAAAATTCATTTGGCCATAGCTTTTGATTTCCGTTATGAAATTTCGATTTTTCAGATTCGTTAGAAAGGTATTGATAAACAGATTTAAATATTTTCAGTTTCGTTAAAATTCGTTATATTTCCCACCCGGTACAATCAGACTTAGCTTGTATTCAAAATTTCAAACTGCCATATTATACACAATTCTATATTTTATGGAAATAGGCTATTTTAATCATTCAAATTTCTTGTTAATAACCTAATTTAAAAATTTTAAACTGGTTCACATTTTCCGGGTTATTACATTTGTAAAACAACTTTCGGCTCCGTTCCTTTTCGAGGACGAAAAGATTTTAAGTGGGGGAGATTGTAACAACTCGGAAAATCCGAGCCAATTCAAATTTTTTATTTTGGAAATTTTAATGAATTTTGGATATTTAAAATGAATTATTTTAAATAATAGCGACGAGAAATTTATTTTGAATAGACTTAGAATGTATATATTTATTTGAATCGATGTTAGAATATAAATATTTATTTCTAATTATAAAAGGAATTGGAAATGACACGGTAGTTCGAAAATTCGATTTCAAATTTCAAATGAATGTACAGGATATAAGCCGGATTTTAGCGAAAACAAAAATATTAGAATCTATTTGAAAATATCTTTCTAATGAATCTGAAAAATTGAAATTTCATAGCGAGAATAAAAAGTTATGCCCAGTTGAAAATTCAGAATAGTCGCTATGAAATTCTGGCCCTTAAAAATGAAAATTTTGCAAACGACCTCCGCTTTCGACGAAACCACTTCTGTTGGATCCGGGATGTAAATTTATTGCTAGATTCCAAAATTCGTAATTTTCTGAATCAATATGTGAGCGTGACAAAGGAAAAAGTTGATTTGTTAGTTTTAGTCAAATTTAATCGACTGGAAAATGACCATTTTTAAACGACCTCCAAATTTAACGAAATTAGTTTTGTTAGGACCGTATCATCAATACAAGGATAGAAATTTTTTTTTGGAAATTTTTAGAGTCCGTATGTGGCCCCGGTAAATTGAAATGCGCGTTCAAATTCAATATACAGATTTATATTTTGATTTTGACGGAAGCTGATCGAAACAGCCAAACTAGTTTACGATACATAACCTATTGTGTTCAGAATGGGGGTAATTAGTTATGGATGACTATTGGTGGGCCTCGTTTGGAGGTCGAAATAAAAAGTTACTTTTTGAAAATAAAAATAATAAAATATATAATAAATAATTCACTTCCTCTCTCCCTTATTCCCTCAGTCACCCCCCCCCCCCCCCCACGTCGTTACCTCAAAATCGAAAAGGAAAGAAAATAAAACCCTAGTACGTAGTCGTCCATCCCCTCAGCGATCGCCACCCCGTCGTGGCCTCCCCCAGCCCAGCGCCTCCCCTCGCGCCAACCTGCCTTCCTCCCTGCCCTTGTTTCTCTCTCCTCCTCTGAAATGAAGACCGCGTAACCCCAAGCCTCGAGACAGCAACCACCATCGCCGCCAAGTCCTCAGCCTCGACCATCGATGCCAACTGCTCCAACCCCCTCTCTACTGGCAGTACGTTTCTTTTTAATTGTATTTATTCATTTTAATTTCATTTTTTGTTAGGTAATAATGTTTACATAAAATTTTATTTATATATGTATAAGAAGCGTTGAAGTAATTCTCAATTTTAATGTAATGAAGATTTGATTTTCATACGATCAAAGATAAGTTTTTATCTATGTAAACAATAATAAAGATGAGATTTCTGTTGTATGAATACAAGATAAAAAGGGGATTTTTATATGTATGATAGTGGCATAAAGATTTGATTTTTATTTGTATAGTAGCATATAAAAATATGATTTTTAGGCGAGTAAAAAATATAGTTTTTAGTTATGTAAAAATATGATTTTTACATATACATTAGCATCGTAAAAATACGTTTTTGATGAAGTAAAAAAATATAATATATAGAAAGTAAAAATATGATTTTTATCACATAAAAGAAAATATTTTTAGTTGTATAAAAATATGATTTTGTCATATGTATGAGAATATATAAAAAAAAAATTTAGAAAAGTAAAAATATGATTTTATAATAGCATAGCGAAGTAGAAATATAATTTTTAGCTATGTAAAAAATTCGATTTTTACATAGGCGTTATCGTGTTAAAAATTCGATTATTACATAGGTGTTATCGTGATAAAAATTCGATTTTTACATATGTGTTAGCGTGATAAGAATTCAATTTTTATTTATATACGAATAGTATAAAAATGTGATTTTTATTTATAAAGATCGTTGATTAAAAATGTGATTTTTAATATGAACAACGTGAAAAGGATGCGTTGGAATTTCGAACAAATCCAAACCGTTCAGAAGAAAAAATGGAGGAGTGGATCCTAAAGGTGAGAACTTCTCACTTTTATTTTATTTTCTAGTTAAAGTATATACTAGGATGCAGACGGTGCTTAGCAGCACCCGATACCCGTCGTCCACAGACCATGGACGGCTTGTTTGTTTATTTGACTGTGTTGTGAAATGGATTGTGTGATGTGGTATAAAATATTTTATGGTTTAAAATATTTTATATTTAAAAATATATAATTTTTAATGTGTATATGAATTAAATAAATATTTATAAACAAATCGGACTATTTTTTTATGTACACTGATTTGGCTGATATTGACTGGGACGATAAATTTTACACATCGCCCAACTGCACAAATAAAATTCATTATTTGTTGATTGAAACCCCACACGGGTATTAGGATGATATATGACATAAACTAATCCTAAAAGTTAGCTATATGTCGATCGATTGATTGACATACTGTTATAAGCGTTAAATATTTATATTTGATGCTTATACAGTGTAGAACGCACTTTGGATGATGGTTGTTTGTTTATCGTCATTGTTGCATACATGTATTGGATGAAATCCACAAAAATAAAATTATATGGTAATTGACTGAGTCTGATTCCAGTTTAGAATTATTGAATATTTTAAAATAATATTCAGAAAACAAATGTGAAGCCGTATTAAGTAGTTAAATGCCATTTTAACACGAATGACAATTTGATCGATTATATTCATTTTATAATGAATATCGAAAAGAGATTTCAAAATCTGATATTTTGAACTGAAATTGAAATTCGAATTAAATTGAAATCAATTCCAAATGAATTGAAATTGAAATTGAATTGAAATCGATTCAAAATGAATTGAAATTGAATTGAAATCTATTTAAAGTGAATTCAAAATGAATTAAAATTGAAATTGAATTGAAATCGATTCAAAATGAATTGAAATTGAATTGAAATCGATTCAAAATGAATTGAAATTGAAATAGAATTGAAATCGATTCAAAATGAATTCAAATTCAAATTGAATTGAAATCGATTCAAAATGAATTGGAATTGAAATTGAATTGAAATCGATTTAAAGTGAATTCAAAATGAATTGAAATTAAATTGAAATTGAATTGAAATTGAAATTGAATCGAAATCAATTTGAAATGAATTTAAAATGAATTTATAATGGAAAATTCAATTTTGATTTGGAATTGAATATGAAGTTAAAACTATTTTGAGAACGAATTTAAAACGATTTATAAAATACGTTATAAATGAAAATTGATGAAATATATATTATATATATATATAATATAATGGCCTGAATAGAACGCGCCGCGCTGCGGCAGTTCGTGAATTTAGACCATTGATTTCAAACGGACATTATGGGAGATCCGGACGTCGAATTCTCCTAATACCGGAAACGTTGGGTTCGTATCGAAAAGTGCTTTCTAAGAATATTAGAAATTTGAAATCTAACGGTTGGTTTTGGAATTATGTCCAAATCAAATTTGGAAAAGGTCGTTATAAGTGCAGTTCAATGGCAATTTATGGAAATCGACTGTATGGGCCTTGATAAAATTATTAAAAATATAAATAAATTGTTTAAAATCATAAGAAATGATTTTGAAATAATTGGGATGAAAAATCCCATATTTGAAAAGATAAAAACGTATTTTATCAAAATGAACTAGTTTTCAAATAGAATAATAAATCCAATGCTTTTAAAATAAATAATTTGGATTTGAAATGGTTTTAAAAATAACCAGGATTTCCAATATATGAAGAATCGAAATTATCTTCGGAATATTTTGATATTGGATTTCGTGATTGTACGGGTATTGTGGAGGAATTTGAAAGATATATATATCGTTATTCCAATACAATATTTGTTGGTTTCAGGATTTGATATTGAATTTAAGACGATATATTTTCTATTCAGAGCCTTTTATTTAATATCAAATTGGATTTAGGGTTTGTCGTGAATGGTATCTTTAATAATACTATTCTTGAACCGAATATAGTTAAGAAAATTAGAAACTGACTTGAGATTAGTTAAGTTGAATGGTTTCCTGGGTATTGATCTGATGTTGGTTTCGACCTTCAGGGTTAATACTTTGGGAATTGTTCTCTTACTAATTTATGGTTAGAGACTGATTGGATTTTGGGTTTGTTGTGAACTGTGTTTTCAACGACATTCGTTCTTTAACCCGATTTGCAGTGAAATAAGATTTGGAATTTATAAATATTTTTATTAAGATTTAGCTGTAATTTTCCAAAGTAAAGTTTTCCAATTTAATATATTTAATTGGAATTGAATTGAAATTGTTCTTTGGGTTTATCATGAACGGTGTTTTAAATAACACTAGTTCTTTAACCCGATTAACAATAGAGTTAAGAAAATTAGAAACTAACTGGAGAATAGTTAAGCTGAATGGTTTCTTGGGTATTGATCTGATGTTGGTTTTGGCCTTCGAGGTTAATACTTAGGGGATTGTTCATTTGCTAATTTATAGTTAGAGGCTGATGGATTGGAATGTGATTTTGGGTTTATCGTGAACCATGTTTTAAATAACATTGGTTCTTTAACCCAGTTAAAGACAGAATACGATTTGAATAGAAATCCAAAGGAAGATTAAAGAATAAATTTTAAAGAATTTGTCTTTGATTAAATTAATGGGAACCTTTCCCAAAGTACATGAACATTTGAATAAAAGAATATTCTGAATCGGAATGAGGCATATGTTGTGGTTTATAACACTTGTTTATTATATACACGAGTTATTCGGAAAGGACGGATTTATGCCCATTCTGAATAACTGATTCGACGATATGTCGATGATGAAGACGGTGGTTGAAGACCGGAGGTCTTCACATCGTTTGGATGATTACTGATGTCTTGATTAGGCTGTACACTTAAGTCGAGGTAATAAGTGGTGATCGTCCAGATGTACTTGGAGATCGATGGATATACGAGGACCTCTCCCCTATATTGGACATATGGGGGAGGAATAAGGTGCCTCCGGTTTCGTTCAAACCCAGAATGGACTTATAAATGGATTGTATGTCTGACATTGGATTTTATTCTGTGCTGATTGATTTCTATTAAATATATATCTGTTTGGCAGCATAAAATTTATTCTCTTGCTTAACGCCCTTCTTTGAGACGTACGAGCTCAAAGGTTATATACCGATAGATATCAGTCGCATGGCATGAATTCCTGTGTGGCATGCTGAGATGTAGTAATCAAGGCTTTTGTTGAATAGCAAAGTCTTGTGGTTGATGATCAAAGCATGGCCTTTGTGGCGTAGCTTTGTGTAAGACGTTGATTCGCGAGCCTCACACCTTGGGATGAGTTAAAAATGGGATAAGAACTACAGGGAGTGCACGATGTTTCTTTCTAGCTATCGGTGGTGTCAGCGTTTTACTAACCCTGACACTATTGATTATTATACCTTTGTGGGTGTTGGAATGCGAGGCGCCTCGATATATAAGCCCATTAGGGTCGGGAAACGTGTGTTCAGGAATTGGCATTCCACTAACGTAAGTGTGGACCGACCCTGAAGGTCCAAGGGTTACCCAAAGTGTGTAGTCCTGAGACATTTGCTAGAGTGTCTCGAAGCGGTGAGGAGCTTGCCCTTGCCTCGACTCATGATGGAATCCAATTTCCAATACATGATATTTCGGTTTTAGTTGTAATCCTATATATGGCGACATAGTGGGATGGGGCACTCATGCCATCTATGATTGATACTTATGATTGAAGTTGTTTTGACACTATGCACTTATAGTAATAATAAAAGATTAAATTTCGTGTATCAAGCATTTTTGGCTATTATAAGGTAAAATCCTATCCTCCGGCTTGTGTTGCATTGTGTGATGAGACTTGGGTCTTATAATAGCTTCATTGTTCTTTATTTAGCATTGTGTTGTTTGCTTTATGCACTGGTATTCTTGGGAGGAAACCTGTTCTGTGTCATACGGCGTGGTCCATTGAATTACTCTCTTTTAAAGTAAAGTTTTAAATAAATGTTTTAGTTCTTACACCAGTCACATGACTTACCTGGAGTTTATTGTTTTTTAACCTAAACTCTGGGTGCCCCTATTTTCCGCACGGGCAGCTAGTAGTTTTGGTTTTGCATATTTATATTCATAGGATCCTGGTTTATAGCTGGAATGATATTCGGAAAGCTCTGTATCTGTTTATCCCTTTCAGTTGTGTATTGTATTATTTTTCCACTGCTATGTAATTTATTGTAATCTCTGATATTTCTCTGATGTATAATATTTATTCATACTCCGTATATTCTTGTACTTTGATAGAATTGTTGTAAATAAACAATGAAATCTTCTTCTGTTTGTGTTCTGATCTGTCGTGTCCTCAACTTAATCTGTTCTTTCCTTCACGGGGAAGTTCAGGTCATTTCTAGTAATCCGAGTCATAATAGATCTGTCAATTCTTGTATATCTAACTTGTTGTTTATATCTTATATGCCTATTTGTGACATCCCTATTATACTAGTTGCTTAGTTATGTCATTATGCCTAATCAATTCTACTATCACATGTTCATCAGATCTGTTCCTATATGCCTATCTTGTCATTATGCCCAATTCTGTCACTATATGCTTATTCTGTTGCTATTATTAATTTTTCCATCATATGTCTATCTTGTTATTATGTTTATTTACGTTCTTTTCCCTTCTTCTTTTCCCTTTTTATTTTATATCCAGGCTACCTTCAAGCCTAGGCATTCCACTGAAATATGTGAACATGTGAAATTGGGAACAAGGGGAAAATGTTAAAATTGGGGCATAACTTGTATTTGGAGTTTTGGGTATAACCTGAATTGGAAACATGAACATGGATTTGGGTCATAAACCAAACTGTGATTAAAGATCTTAATTTGGGGCATATGATACATGATAAATATGACTTGGAAAAGGGGCATGAAAACCTGTAATAAAATACGAATAATTATTAAATAATGAAAAAGCCTAGATTTACAGTAATTGGAAAATGTAACCGCGCTTAGACACGAGGTTAGCTTACACCTATCGAAGAAGTCAGCCCGGACCCAACTGGCATATCCAACGTCCACAAGTGGTGAATATAATGTGAGGGATCTAAGCGCATAAACACATAATGGGATAAGGCACGAGGTTAAGTTCAACTTGTGGAAGAAGTCTGCTCGGACCTTCCCGACATATCCAACATCCACAAGCTGTAGGCTTAATGTGAGAGGTCTAGCACATTATAACCATAAATGAATAAATGGTAATGGACTTGTAATACTTAACCTAATTGGATCCATAGGGATTACATGAATATGTTAACTTGAGTAGAGGTTAAGTAAACTTGCTTCAAACAGTGGGATGGTAAAGTATATCTTGGGGCGGTGGGTAATATTTATATATAGGCCCACAAACTTAACATGTTGGGGTTATGCAATTTTGTTACACTAGTAGGCAAAACCTATGGAAATCCTAGTAGTGGGGATGCAAGCCTAGGTGGAAGCTTGTATCATCTTGTGTGTGGGATCCGTTTTAGTCAGTAACCCAGATAGGTATCACACGAGTACTCCAAACTAGGTTAGAGTCGGGGCATGCTTACTGAGTTGATTATAACAGGTCACTTGGGAAAAGGTGCCTGGCGGCGCGTTCCATCGGGCTCATATACGTGCATGGGTCCGCTTGTCCGGGAAAATAAGACGTTATGGCATCAGTAGATATGGTTGTGCACATCCTGAAAATGAAGGGTTGCCACTTTAGGGAGTGATACATCCTACCGTGGGGCCAGCATAGGCTATCTATGAAGTTAGGGAGCCGATCGATTGGGGTAATAATTAGGGTGCATCTAGTTTTACCTGTTTAAGAGCCCGTTATTATCCATAGGGGTAACACCGGTATGTTCAGTTGGTCTGCTTATTATTTCATGGGGTATATCCTCGCACTAGAAGTACACCTATGTCTACACTCTTGTTGGAGATCATCTTGTCTAGTATTCTAGTATTGGTGCAGATAGAGAAAAGTATTAGAAAAGTTCTATACATATATGTTCTATTTGGTTTATCCTATTTACCTTGTCCTACCTGCCTTATACGTTGTTATCCCTTTTATCTAGTTTATATGCCTGTTATGATGATTTTACTTATTTATATGCTAAAAGTAACTGGACTCTCCAAACTTATGTCTGACCTATTTTGTTTCCTTTTTTTCTCTTTCGTTTCTCCTTAGGTTCTCAAGGTGGGAATATTCAAGCTTGATCATGATTCTTCTTTCCTTTTGCTTGGAGCTACATATATGTACTGCTTGATTTCATATCTTCTCTACTATGACTATATTTTGGGGATTATGCTTCTTTATTTATTATACACTAATGATTTTAGTATAAGACATAAGTTTTAAGTTGATGTACGCGGTTTTATGTATTCCAGACTCATGATGTAACTTTGTTTTGAACCATGATGTTTTCTACTCAATAAAGTTTTAAATTCTGCTGTTATTTTATATCTGTCTTGTAATATTTCTATTTCTTTTTACCAATAATGCTTCATGAAACTTAAAGCATTCCCATAAAGAGTGACATTAACGGACGTGGGGTGTCACAGTTACGATTTATTAATTCCTTATTATACAAGAAAACAGTAATCTTATTTATTAAAACTTATATTTATATTTAACTAAGCAATTTAGGTTTACTTCGATAAATTCAACTTGTTTCATAATGTTGTTTTACCAAACCATTTTTGATTCCCAAGTTAATACCATAATTCCTTATTCGATTCTCCCAAAACAATTCTCTTAGCATTCATAAACCAATGTTATAAATACCCACCTCAAGTCGATATCCATTTATTAAACCATTCAAAATACTCGGCTCTAAATCCTATATTAAATATTGGTTTCAAATTAACTTACAATCTACATTCACATTTCATTTCCAAATTCATTTATTTGTGTTAGACCAAAAAGTGGTTTTAACACCCAAATTATATCAATTCACAGAGAATTAAAACTAGAAAGTGAAAGAATATGCAGCAAACACACCAAATTTATAGTGGTTTGGCGTTAAATAGCCTAGTCCACTTTATTTGACTTTGGTTATATGTTTGAATGCAGGTATAATCAAGATTTTCTCTCAATTTCACTTTTACAATGATGATTCACTCGATAAATTCGAAATACTTCTAATTATAAATAGCAGGTATTTGGTAATGGTGGAATCAGAGCTTTGAATTGACAAAAGATCCTGAAAAATGCCAAGTGTTGGGCTATTTATAGGTGATTTTTATAGGCGGTTCATGAAGACTGGTGGCACCAATCCCCAGAATCTCGGACCCGTTCGTGAGAGTGTGGAGAAGTGGTCAATGTGGTCGTTGTGGACACGTGTTGCTAGATCCTTAACTCTCAGTTTGTGAGTGACCTAGTCGTAGCCATCATTTTTTGAATATAAGATCAGTTCGTGATCCCATATGTGAACCGGTTCATGAGCCATACATGACGGTCGGGTCGTGGGGGTGCCACGAAACATGTGTAAGCAGAGGACCACGAGCCACAAAGGAGAAGAGGGTCACGAGCTGGGTAGCCGAGCTGGGTGCCGAGTCATGTTAGTGGTCTTGCATACAAACATTGAGTTAACTAGAAAGCATGCCATCGCCCATGTAATTGTGAGTGCTTTAGTCCTTGGTAGCTTGGCCAAAAAGCTAGCCAACATTTTGCCCCCTCGAAGTACGTTTTATCAATGATGAGATGTGCTTCGAATTAACCAGCATTTCTGCTTTTGAACTGACGAATATTAGCACTCGCGTCTGTCTACACAGTCACATCGCTTCATGAAGTTGTGTTCTCTGACTTCTCAAGACGGTTATAAATATGGAATCTAGTTTCCATTTATTCTTTTGTGCTTGTCGATCCCCTACTTCAAATCAAATTGGAAACAACTCCTCAGGTAAATTCTCAATTTCTTCTTAACTTGATTTTTCAATCAAATTGGGCTTGTAACTTTCAAACCCTCATCATTCTTAAATGGTGTGTCTTTCCCGTTCGTGGATCGTCTCCAGACCAGGCCCCACTGGTATTCGTTGGGCCTTCGGATTGAATTGGATAACCCAACATCCGCCACCATAAATACCCTTTTACTTTCTTCCCCCATTCATTATTCCAGCCGAATTTTCTTCTAACCCAATCCAAAACACTAGCTTACGAATTCAAAAATCCACTTTAATTGGTAATTTTAGAAATTTCCTATAAAATACAGCCTTCAATCTTTCGCATATAATTCTAGATGCTAGTCGCAAAGGGGTCCACTTCGCGTCTCTCGAAATCGTCGTCGACAATGGTGGTAATTATCACCTTCAGGCGTCGATTCGAGATCTAGTCGGGTTTGAATATATGGGTGAAATGGTTGGTGAGTGGAGGGATGTGGACTCGCGAGTGGATTGAATACTCGGATATGAACAGGTTGTTCGTGGTTTGGGGAGAGATATGATACCCTGGTGAAAAAGGAAACGGGTGCTTGCGAAGTCCTCAGCTCTTCGTGGAGTTGGATTGAGAGAAGTGAGATTTAGGGTCGTGATGGTAGTGAGATAAGGAAACAGGGCGGATCATAATGTAGGGCGCTGGGGTCACTCGTGGAAGGGAGAGAGGCATCGATTCGTGGAAAGGGATAAGGGCATTGGTTCATGGAGAAGGGAGGGGCATCGATTCGTGGACAGGGGAAGTGAAGCGGGTCGTGGGGATACCTTGTGATCTGTATAGGGTGAGATGACATGACGTGCAAATGAGTACTTGACCACGAGCCTTGTTATGTTCATGGACCGGACTCCTCTTTGCGAGTCGATCCCTTGTCACGAGATGATGTGCGTCTACCGATTAAGCCTCTATCACGAGCCGACCTATCCCCACGAGTCGAACCATACAACTGCGTATTTTGAACCTCTCTGGACTCGCTCTTAGCCTATAGATTTCTCCTGACTAAGTTGGATCGATTAATCAGACACGTCCTCATAAATATTAGTTGAGATTTAACCATGACTTGGACAAATCAGCGAACAGTTAGGTTAGAGCATTCGATCAAGTTGCTTTGGACTAGATAGGAGCTTTACTTAAATACATGCGATGATCGACTGCCCGTCCATCATTAATTCATGTTTTCTTTTTAACAATGCATACACTGGCACATTTAACAATTGCACACACGGGGTTAACAGGTATTTATGCTCTTATTTTTTTTCCTACATTTGTTTATCAACATAACAAACATGTCTAATAGACGTTAAACAAGGTTATCAGAGAAGAGTGCAAATCTAGAATCGTCAAGCTATTATAATCCTGACGTACTTCCTTTGGACCTAGATTGGAGTAATTCTAGATCCGATTATGAAACGGATATTGATATAGAATCAACATCTTCCAAAAGCACATTACTAGAAGAGGAAGAAGAAGACAAGATTATAAATGCCTGCCTCTCGATGAACTTGAGGATGTTAAGAAATTAGGCAAGCCGAGTGATTCCATAGCTTCCAAATTGGATGATTTAAAGTTAAACAAAATCTTCTTGAGGCACGGGATCTCATGGGATGACGTTAAAACCCCAGAGAAGGAAGATAGACCCCATTTTGCTCCGAAGGGATATTTGGCCGTCAGTAAGGTCATGTGCTCAATAGGTGCTATCCCTCCGTTTCCTCCGCTTGTCATTGACCTCTTGAGATGACTGCATATTGCTCCTATGCAGCTTCATCCCAATGCTTACACTGCTCTATATCCTTATATATTGCATACGCAGAAATTCTAGGGACCAAGCTTGTTTACAAGGACTTGAAATTTTACTACCATTTTAAACATCATTCGACAGGGACCTCAAATTTTGTTTTCTTTGAGTCTATCCCTTCTAGGAAAGTCCTGAATGAGGGACATAGCAACTTGGGGGATGCTAAGCCTGAGTGGTTCTATATAATGCATCAGGCTGGTTGTGCAAGGAAATGGCTGTAGTCAAGTAGGTTTCAGATCCTTCAGTATCCGCTTTAGCTGTATAAAGCAATGTACTAACGCTTAATTTCTTTTCACTGTTCCCAACCCCAATAAGCAAGAGGGTGAAGTATATGAAGATCTTTTATCCTGCCTTGTAAAAAGTAACTCGGATTTTTGCAAAATCAAGAAGTGTGTTATCAATGAGTACCTTCATAAATATCATCTTCTCGATGTAAGACTCGGGCTTGGTCAAGCTGGCAGGCCTTACAAGTACGTGCCCCCTAGTCAGGCGATTGGGGAATCCAGCAGCATGCTCTTGGCCGAGAGGCGAGTGACCACGGAAGCTACAAAGACGACCGAGTTTCCTAAAAGCCCTTCACCTATGACATTCAAGATGATGAAGAGATGAACATACACAAAGGAGGTGAAGTCCGAGATGACGAACCAAAGGATGTTTCCATCCCCGAAAGGGAGACTTCCCCCACGACACCACCGCCAACTAATCCTTTGACTCATGATTCTTTAACGAAGGAACAAATATATGGGGATTTAGACAAGCTCCCTTTGCCGGATAACATTTACACATCTGAGGATTTTGGAGTAGAACTCTTCTTCCCTATCTCCAAAGAAGAATCCACTCCGGTCAAAGAAAAGGAAACTGTACAGACGAGCCTAGCTCCAGGCCCTGCTCTGTTGGGGGGATCACACGGGACACACATATCACATGCACCATATATCACAACATCCATACAATGTATGTACTCATGGTTCTTATACTTGCTTGTTACTTTCGTAGGAAAAAAGCCTCGTCGCAACCCCTATTCTCATCGTGAACTTCATGAGTGCACGCCCAGATTCAATCCCGCAACCAAGCATGATCGTAGTGATAGTCGGGGAAGAGATAGTAAGAAACACTATGATTCTCATTAGCCTCATCCAACGCGCTCTCGTACTTCTTCGAGGCAAGATCCCGAGAAGCACCATAGTCGTCAAGTGCCACATGCGGGAGGTAAACAACTTCCTAAAGTTCCGACTCCCCCGAAGTGTATTTATCCTCAGGAAAAGTCTTCAAAGAAGCATTATGAATCCAAGGAAAAGCACAAGGATCCGAGCAAAGGTTTGGAAAAAGGAAAGAAAGCTCTTGTCCCCTCCGGTCAATGCAATACAGACATTACCACTACACAGGTAGTGATCCTTACCTCTGAAAATTAGGCAAAGCTGGAGCATTTGCGGGAGTAGTTCCTCGACATTTTTTCAGAAAGATGCACTTCATTCCAGACATTGAACTGGTTTCTGATGATATAGAAGTCTTGAACCAAGTAAGTCATGAACCGAGTAAGTCATGTGGCTACACAATATAGGTCTTTGAAGAAGCGTGCCAAGAAACTTTCAAAGATTATCCACTGTCTGGAAATAGATGCGGCCAAAGTTGAAGAAAAGGTTGAACATGAAGTTAAGGCTAGGGACAAGGCTGAGAAGCAACTTGAAGATACTCAAGCTCTTCTTGCCTTAGCTCAGGGGGATGGTGAAAGGTATAAAACGCAATTAGAGGATGCGAAGAAATGTTTCCACCTTGAGCTTAATTCGAATAGCCAAGAGCGCACAGCTATGAAAAAGGAGATAGAAGATCACAAGCCGGTTAATACTGAGTTGAAAACATCACATGACCGCTTTGCAACGGAAAAGGCTTCTTGGGAGAAGGAAATAGCAAGCTTAAAGGATAAACTTGCTCACGGTGAGGAGAGAGCATCTCTCACTGAAGGACGTGCTAATAAAGCCCTCGAGTCTACCTCGAATGCTGTCGCTAAACTTGCTATGGCTAAACAAGAGATAGAAGGATTTGATAAATTATTGATGGACTTTTCCGCTCAAGTCATTCGTACCCGAGACATCACTTGGATCAAGAACTATCCCACCACCTTAGCTGACGTATAGGACTAGATCGTCGAAAGCGAGAAGTAGCATCTAAAGGTTGAGGTTGTCGACGAGAATGAGCTTATGCGGACTTTTCTTAGAGGTGACGATCCTGTGAGACTAGCAGAGGGCAGACGTCTTATTAAAGAATCTATGGAGGAAGAGAGGCTTAAGATCAAGGGAAAGAACAAGGTTGATGGGGGTTCAAGCTCAGTCATGGAGCTCAAGACTTCTGGGGTTGAGGAGTATAACCATGATGACCCATTAACTTCCGAAGTTCATGTTCTCAAACCTGCTGAGGTTTCTACTGCAACTCCGAATGAGAAGTCGGCGGAAGGTATCTCCACATTCTCTCCACAATTTGTCAAAGCTATTATAACTTGTTGTCGCTTTGTGGAGCAAACAATTGAGAAGACCACATTTTATCCCAAATTAATAATAATTGATTCTCATGATGTAGGTGCCAACATGGCTGAAGGGACTGCATATGAGCAAGCGGAAATCGATGTGACCGAGAAGGCTATTGTACCATCGAGCACTGATGTTCCTAAAGATGCTGAAATCATTGGAGTTTTGAAGTATATACTCGTTGATGACGGGGATGGAAATGAGAAGGTCGACATTATAGGAGATACAAGGGGATGATAATTTGACCTTAGCCGATATGAAGGTCAAAAAGGATGAGCAGCTAAAACTTAAAATTGAGGAAGAGCCTCTAAATGTGCCACCTCTCTGCAGCTGCTCATGGAACCGGACTGATTATAAAGCTTTCCTCCAAATCGATAACCACACAACTCGTGTCCTAGTCCTCTGACGCTCCACAAGATCCTCCTTCAGATAAGAAGAAGAGGAAAAAAAACACGATAATCCGATGCTACTGAGGAGGAGCCAGAGAAACAGAAGAAAGGGAAGAAACTGAAGCCGTCTTCGAAACCCAAATAAAGCTCGTTTACTTTTGCTCATTTTAAGTTTCTGGCCTTATGATGTAGTTATGAGAGTGGCCCTCACATTTTGACTAACTTGTAGTTCTGCACTGTGTAAGTAAAATCCCGTTTCTTCAGCATTATTGTTTACCTGCAAGTTTATCATACTTAATCATATATAAACATTCAGATCATAACTAAGTTAATCATTATTGTGTGGATGTATGTGCCCCCAATCAGTCGTTAACTTAATGCCTGGGCAGGGCTTGTTGAGTATTGATTAGAATTGGATATATGTTGCCCCCCATGTCTGGGAATAAGGGGTTTGGGCTCAACTTTCATTCTTTCCCTCGATACCGCAGCGGGGTAGGAGCCCTTTTACGACATTTAATGAACATGCGTTTATACTCTCCTGTCGTATGCCCAAGATAGAGTTCGAACTCATCTTTCAGTTTGCACCCTAATCCTTTAGTGGGGTAGGAGTTCATTCACGACGCTTAGTTCCCGACGCCTTTATATTCTCCCGTCAGATGCTAAGGGTAGAGTGGAGTCGAGGCGGTCTTTTGACCATGGTGCACCTTCATGTCTCATGGACAATTCATTTCCCTGTCCTTTATACTCTTTCTTAGGTCACGAGAGTTAGAGTGTCTGAGGTTGTGTCATTTAGTTCATTGCAACCCAATGCACTGTATGCTATTGAACTTCGGGTTTGATAGAGGATTCTTTGAATTACGTGTTTCAGGGTGGTTATAAAGTTTATGACAAATATCACAATTATAATAGTTCATATGAATAAAAAATGAAAGAATGAATAATAAATGGTGAGATAAAAGTAAATGACACTCGGTATTTTATAGTGGTTCGGTCGAATCATGACCTACATCCACTTTATAATCTTTTGCTTATGTAACCCGACTGTTCTTAGGCAAGTCATGCCTTTTTACATGGTCCTAAATACAAAAGAGTGAAAATGACAATTTCATGTCAAGTAATGCCGCAAATGCTGGGCGTTCCACACTCTGGGGATTTCATCTCCATCCACGGTCGTTAGCTTGAAGGATCCATTATCAAGCCTCCGTAGGATGGCATATGTTCCTTCCTATTTCAGCCCCAAGTGAAGTAGGGATGGAAAGACACACTTTAGAGCCAAGTCTTCGGGTTTAAAAATAATATCGGGCAACCTGCTGCTTGTACCTCAAGGCACGTAGGTCCACTTCATCCCTTTTTTCTTTAACCATATGCAGGGACTCGAGGAGCAGTTTATTATTAGTCACCGGGTCATAGTAAGTGGTTCTGTGGGATGGTACTTCTAATTCGACCGGGATGACCGCTTCTGACTCGAAAGCGATGGAGAAGGAGGTGTGCCCCGTTGTTGATTTATAAGTTGTTCCGTAGGCCCACAATGCCAAAGGTAACTTGTCGACCCACATGGCTCTGGCCCACTTCGGTCGCTTCATCAAAATGGACTTAATTACTTTGTTTGCTGCTTCTGCTTGTCTATTTGACTATGGATGCGCTACTACAGTGTACGTTTTCTCTATATGATATTTCTGGCAGAAGTATCGGAACTTAGTGCTATCAAATTGGGTCCCATTATCTATAATGATAATCTTCGGGATCCCGAATCGACATATAATATTTCTAACGATGAAGTTTATCACTCGCTTCGTTGTGATCGTGGTCAACTGTTTTGCTTCAACCCACTTTGTAAAGTAATCCGCAGCTACGATGGTGAATTTTACTTCGCCCTTTGCAACGGGACGACTTCCAATAATGTCAATTCCCTAGACAGCAAAGGGCCACAGGCTCATCATCATCTTTAATCGGCTAGGAGGTGCCCTGGGGATCTTAGAAAATCTCTGGCATCTATCGCAACGCCGGGCATATTTAGCCGCATCTATATTCAGGTAGACTAGAAATAACCATATCGCAATATCTTCTTAGCCAACGTTTGACCTCCAGTGTGGTCACCACATTCACCTTCGTGTACTTCCCTCAGTACCCGCTCGATGTCGTCATGGGCTATACACCGGAGGAGTGGCATCGAGAATCCTTGTCTGTAGAGGACCTCGCCTTGCATCACGTATCTAGAAGCCTTTCGAATAACAGCACACCTTTTTCTTTTCTTGGTTCGAAGTGTTCCATTCATCAAGAATTTCTTTAGGGGTGTCATCCATGACTCCCTTTCCAGCTCAGTCTCCAATACAAGATCAATTTCCATTTGATCGATACTTGGAATCTCCAATATTTCAATCGGGACCATATCTATGTCCTCGAGACTGTCAGAACTAGCCAGCTTGGCCATTCTAATTCTCTGGTTGTGGAATATGGGTTGTACTATAGTGTTCAAAACCATTCAACAATTTTCTCACTTCTTTCAATTATGACACAAGTCTTGTCCCCTTGGCCTAAAACTCCTTATTGACCTGGCTTACGGCTATCTTGGAGTCGCAAAAAATATCCAACCTTGTTATCCCCAACTCCTTTGCAAGCCTTAGCCCAGCAATCAAGGCTTCATACTCTGAGTCATTGTTCGTGGCATAGAACTCTAATCTTAGGGAATAATATATTGATCGCTTTTCGGGAGTGACCAGTACAACTCTAGCGCCAGATCGTCTGTCATTCTTGGCACCATCGGTATATAGCTTCCAGGTGTTGGGGTCGAACGGTTGTTTTGGGGGACCAGCTTCTTCACTTGCTACATCTTCCTTAGGAATAGTGAATCAGTTATGAAGTCAGCCAACACTTTCCCCTTATCGATCTTTGAGGTTGGAAGTTCAAATCAAACTGGCTTAACTCTATATTCCATTTGAGTAGCCTTCCAGATGCTTCTGGCCTCTGCAATACCTGTCAGAGAGGGTGGTCGGTGTATATAGTCATGGGGTGAGCTTGAAAATAGTGACAAAGTTTTTTTGATGCGATCAGTAGGCTATACACGAGTTTTTCTATCCTCGGGTAGTTACGCTCTACTGCTGCCAGTTTCTCACTCATGTAATACACCAGCCTTTAGACCTTATCTTCTTCTCTTACTAAGGCTGAACTTATTGCATGAGATGATACCACTAAGAATACAAACAGGTCTTCATGGTCAACCGGTTTGGACAGTATCAGAGGTCTTTCCAAATGAGTAAGAAGATTCTGGAATGCTTCAACACAATCAGGAGTTCATTGGAAGTTGCGTTTGCCTTGCTTTATCAGATCAAAGAATGGAATGCACTTATATGTAGCTTTGGAAATAAATCTACTTAATGCGGCCACTTTTCCAGTAGGGCTCTGCACATCCTTAATCTGTTTTGGTTCCTGAATATTCCTGATTGCTCTGATCTAGTATTAATTGATTTCGATCCCTCGAGAGCTGACAATAAAGCCCAAGAATTTCCCGAAGGCGACTCCAAATGAACATTTCAGGGGGTTGAGCTTCATTCCATATCGTCGAAGGATATCGAACATTTCATTTACGGCAGTAGTATGGTTAGATGACTACCTAGATTTCACAAGCATATCATTGACATACACCTCCATTGTTTTCCCAATATGATTATAGAATATTCTATCCACCAAGTGTTGGTATGTTGCTCCGGCATTCTTCAAACCAAAGGGCATCATCACAGAACAATATAGTCCTAAATCTGTGATGAAGCTAGTATGTTCCTGGTCTGGAACATGCATGGGAATTTGGTTATATCCTGAGTATGTATCCATGAAGGAGAGAAGCCCATAATCGCTGTTAAATCCACCAATTGGTCAATTCTAGGAAGTGGGAAACTATCCTTCGGGAAAGCTTTATTCAAATCCAAGAAATCAAGGCATGTGCGCCATTTTCCGTTGGCCTTCTTTACCAAAATGAGATTTGAGATCCATTTTGGGTACGTCGAATCTCTAATGAATCTGTTGCTTCTCAAATTTTCAACTTCTTCCTTCAAGGCAGCCGACCTCTCCGGGCCGAGGATTCACCTTTTATGTTTAACGGGTGGATGTTTTGGGTTGATACTCAACAAGTGGCTCATAATTTAGGGTGATATCCCACACATATTAGCATGGGTCCAAGCGAACACATCCAAGTTTACCTTTAAAAATCCAATCAATTCCTTTGCTCGAAGCACGTCTAGCTAGGATCCAATCTTTAAAACCTTCGCTGAATCATCATCATCAATCGGTATATCTACAGTTGTTTCCTTAGGCATTGCAATTCTGCCGCGAGGCTCCTCATCCTCTTTGGGATCTATGTTGTCGGGAAGTTCTCTGGGCGACTCCCTCGGGGTCGTCCCCCTTAATTGCTATGCTGAATCCTCCTTCATTGGGGAGGAAGCACCTTTAGTTTCTATGTTTAATCCTTTCATTAACATCTTCGATTCTGCCATATAGCAGGCTCGTCCAGTGGCCTGATCACCTATGATTACTCCCACTCCTGCTTCGGTCGGGAATTTCATCAATAAGCACCAGGGCGCGATGCAAGCCCTGAATTCTGCAAGGGCCGGTTGGCCCAAGAAGGCATTATAGGGTAAGTCAATGTCCAAAACTACAAACGGGAGAATTCTCATCCTCTGGAGATCTCATTCTCCCAATGTCACTGACAATTCTACATATCCCATTGGAGCTTTCGAGGCCCCATTGAAGCCGCTATCCATCCCACTAGGCTTCAAATCTTTCGCTTCGAGTTTCATCTGATTGAATGTTTTCTTAAAGAGAATATTAACAGAACTCCCATTGTCCACTAATACCGTGTGAACTTGAGTAGGATATATAGTGGTGGTGATTACTAATGGGTCCTCAGTAGTTGATTGAACTCCAATATTATCTCTCTCACGAAATATGACATCATTTGTCATCGTTTTATATTGCTTTGCCGGAGCGGCATCTTCGGGGTTACTACACTCCTCCACTTCAAGGTTCTTGGGCGCATTCACATATTGGTCCATTGCCCTATAGTTATGTCCATACGGAGGGGCCCTTCTACTATAGTGTTGATAACAATATTCTTTCCCTTCTGCTGAGAAGTGGGCCTAGAAGCGGGTTGGCTTTGATTCGGGGCATGTGCGGCTTGCCCCTGTCTCTGGGAGCAACCTTATATTCGTCCAACTTTCCTTCTCAATGTAGTTTTTCAACCACGTCTCTTAAATGGAGACATTCGTTTGTGGAGTGATCGTAAGTTTGATGGAAAAGGCAGAACTTTCCCGTTTCATGCTCCTTCTCCGTCGAGTCCCTTGGAGGAGGCCTCTTATATTGAAGAAAATTGTAGGTGTCCAGGTAGATATTTTCCAATGTGTCATTCAGATACGTGAGGTTCTCAAATGTTCTGAATCGAGGTCTCTTCTGTGCATCATTCCTTCGATTTCTTTTCTTGTTATCATTTCCAGTTTAGAGGCTGTTTCCCTGGTTTTTATTACCGACATTGATCTCTACCTTCCCTGAGCTATCTCCAAACTGTTTTATGGCCATGTTACTTTGTATATCTTCCTTATCCGTGGCCTTCCTCTTTCGATTAGCATACAATTCCTCTTGATGTAGACGAATATTGGCTTTCTTATAGAAAATTTCCCGGGTCAGCAGCGGTTTTCCAACTAAGTATTTGCCGAACTCCGTGTCTTTATCTACTCCGTCAATTAAGGCCATTAGGACTGATTGCTCGTGAGGGTCAGACCTCCGTGACTGCTAAATTAAAGTGGTCTAAGTACGACCTTAGAGTTTCATCAGGACGCTACTTGATGAGTGATAGTTCAGCAACGTTTTTAGACCTTTGAGTATGAAGTCGGAATTGATTTATAAACCTTTCGCTCAGTTATTTGAAGCTGGAGATTGATCATGTAGGAAAACGGGTAAACCACATTAATGCCACATCCTCTATTAAGATCGGGAATGCCTTGCATTTCACTACATCGGGAGCGGAAACAGCACTCATATACCATGAATATCTCATTAAATGATGAACTGGGTCTGTTCTTCCCGCATAACGGTTCATAGTCGGCATGTTGAATCGCCTCGTTAATCGGACGTTTAATATGTCATCAGTGAAGGTTGAGTGACTTCGGTCTACACCCCAATTCTCTTTTTCTTTGCCCTTTGCTATCTGTAATGATCCGTCTCACCATCACTTCAATGTCGGCATTAGTCAGTGTGGACTCAGGGTCTACAATTCTTGCCCTGCAGAAATCTCCAACGTCTCTTCAGTGGATCGCTGCCCGATCTGGGACTTGAGCAGAACTTCCTTGTCCCCTATAGCCATGATCAGTCACGCGGCACGGGAGTCGACTCTAGATAAGGACATCAATGTTTCTATCCCTAGGTAATGCTCAGGATCCTTCCCCTTGAAACTCGACTAGGTCATCCAGATTGCGATTGTTTGGTCCCAGATTGAATGCTGCTTCTTCTCAAAAGGGAAGAGTTCGAAACCGTTACTGTTCCACGTTCTCGAGCCTCTCTAGCTACGGTCATTGGGGTCTCGGAGATTCCCCTGATGAAGATGAATAATCGGGAGTTAAACCATGAATCGATGAAGGCACTCTCAGCCCTCGAAGTTCGTCTATCTGCCTTCTCATTGCAGCCATATTTTCACTCATCAAGGTACCCCCACGTCGTTGAGCCTCCAAAGCGTCATTTGTCCTCTCCAACATGTTGATAACACGGGACAGATTTCCTTCAGTTGTGGGGGCTGAAGCAGGCAGATGATCATCAATATTTGCCGTCGGACGTGGAGCACTTGAGCGAGGCCGATCTGAAGCATCTGCATGAGTGGAGTGGGTCATAACTTCTCTTCTGGGCTGGGTCGTGGTCACCTGCATAGACCGGTTCATGACCCTTTCATCCTGTAGGTGGCTCGTTGCATGCTCCTGAGGGCAGCTCATGGTATGCTCTTGGGATTGGGTCGTGACCTACTCCTGGGGTCGGTTTGCCCCCTATGAGCCACGAGCCGGGGAGTTCACTTCCACCTGCTCCTGAACACTCTTTTCATTAGCTTTGTTAGCTAGGGAAGCTCATGTATCCTTGGACTTCTTTATAGCCATAATGTCTTGACTTTACTGAAATATTCAAAAATGAAACAACAGGAATGCGGATATTTTCTTCAGACTTGAAAATCCATAAAGTAGAGTAATAATCCGATAGGCTGAGAATTCAATTCTCAGTGAGAGCACCAAAATGTTAGACCGAAAAGTGGTTCTAACACCCAAATTATATCGATTCACAGAGAATTAAAACTAGAACTGAAAGAAAACGCAGCAAACAAACCAAATTTAAAGTGGTTCAGCGTTAAAGAGCCTACGTCCACTTTATATGACTTTGATTATACGTTTGAACGCAAGTACAATCGAGATATTCTCTCAATTTCACTTTTACAATGATGATTCACTCAATAAATTCGAAATACTTCTGATTATAAATAGTAGGTGTTTGGTAATGGTGGAATCAGAGCTCTGAATGGCCAAAAGATCCTGAAAATGCCTAGTTTTGGGCTATTTATAAGTGATTTCTACAGGCGGTTCATGAAGACACGTGGCACCAATCCCAAGAATCACGAACATGTTCGTGAGAGTGTGGAGAATTTGTTATTGTGGCCGTTGTGGACACGAGTTGCCAGATCCTTAGCTCTCGGTTCGTGGGTGACCTAGTCGTAGCCATCATTTTCTGAATATAGCGTCGGTTCGTGACCCCATATGTGAACCGGTTTGTGAGCCATACATGCTGGTCGGGTCGTGGGGGTGCCATGAGCCATGTGTAAGCTGTAACGACCTGCCTTCTACGTATTGAAGGATCGTAGAATGTTTATTTCTTTTTCATATGAGGTCGTATGTTCGTGTAACTTTGGGGAATGACTATTGGGGTCATTTCCAATGTTTACGATTTTTTCCGATTTTTAAGTGACCATTTTGCCCCAGGAGAATTTTGTTTCACCTATAACTTTTGATTGGTAAGGAGTTTGGACCTGAATCCACTTCCATTGGATTCAGATGATGGTTTATCTTTCCGTAGAGTGGTCACATTGATCAACCGGACTTACCGTTTGGGAGATATGGCTGAAATAAGGTTTAGAAGGTGAACAACAACTTAAATGGGCTTAATAGGGTAATTAACAACTAGGCCCATTGGGGATTTCGGGATTAGGGCCATATAAGGGCTAGTCAGGGTTAGAGAAACTTTTTCTTTGTCATTTTCCATCCACCACTTACCTCTCTTCAACCCTAACAATGGCCTCAAACACTCACCTTCTAATCACCGTTTAATCAAGGATTAAGCTAATCAACATCAAATCAAGTTAAAATAGCATTAAACCAAAGTTATAGCTGCTGTGTTCAATAGAGATTCGACCCAAATCATAGATATTTTCAGATCTAAGATTTATTTGTGGTTAAGGTGAGTGATTTGCATTGTTTTTCACTAATTGCAACTAATTAGGGGTGATTAGTGATAATTAGCGAAATTATGGCTCAGAAAAATCTAAAAAATTTGTAAAATTCTTAAATATTATTTTAGGGCTCTGATAGAAATTTGGACTAATTTGGATAAGTTTTGCTAACTATGTGATTAAACATGATTAAGGGAAACTAAGGGGAAAACATGGGTTTTTGGGATCCATATTAACATGTTAAATTGTTGTTTTCGTGTTTATTATTGATTCTCTATGTTGCTATGACTATATGGTATGCTTTGTGATTGATTAAAAAAGTTAGAATGGTTGAAAACGTCGTAGTATTGCGTAAAGCAGTCGTTGGAAAAGTTGCAGGAAATGTGCATGGTTTCAGATCAGATCGGATATGGGGCTCGGATTGAATAAGAGAACTGGGCAAGGGAATTCGATTCGGATTGGAACCTAGCACAAGAGGAAAAACATGGCAATAAGGAAGGCCACATGAACTAAGACGGGATCGGATCGGGAAGCTACGGATCGGATCAGAGATGGAGGAGGGAACCATATCGTAACCAGGAGGTGGGGTAACATACGAACCGAACCGAGGCAGGAGCACCATCCGAACCGAACCAGAGGGCTATGACCATCCGAACGAACCAAGAAAGGGTGACTGAACCAAACCAGAGGGCTATTACCATCCAAATCGAACTGGGCAAGGGTGACTCAATCGAACCGAGGAAGGGTGACTAAACCGAACCAATGAGGACTCGAGCACTACGCATATCCAAACTAAACCAAGGAGTGGACTACTATGACCACCGAACCGATCCGGATGAAGAACATAACCCGAGATGCAAAGGTAGTCCAAATGAGAAGTTGTGACTCAGGATCCAGATGGGAACCAACGAGTTAACTTCATGAATTAGACTTTGCTGCGGGACGTGTGCAAAGGGGTTATCGATGTCTATAGCTTTGACTCACCACTGAGAGACAGATTAGTGGCTATGGATCAGTGCAGTGTGGTTATTATGACTCCATGGGGTAAAATGATCGTAGCATGGCTTTGAGCCAGTGCAGTGGAGTCGTCATGACTTCATGGGGCAGAGTGGCCATAGCAAGGGACTAGTGCCTATGGATTAGTGCAATGGAGCCATCATGACTCCATGGGGCAGAGTGATCATAGCAAAGGATTTGGGTGGTCAAAGCGGTGGATATCGTATGCTTCACGCACTGAGTGAGAGATGTGAGGATGTTTTCTATGCTTGATGTTTTGCTATCACCCTGACATGAACACCCCCTCCCCCTTATTTTTACACCATGTGTTAGCGTGACCTTAAAGTATCGTACATCTTGTTGTGCTAACTCGTTGGTTGCAGGTCTAGGTTCAGGTATGTATGCCTATTATTGTTCTATGTTACTGCTTATTGCTCATACCAGACTTTTGTCTGACCCAGAGTTTTATGTCTCTTCTTATTACTCTGGGTGCTCTTAAATGAGCAGACTAGAGACAGGTCAGGTGATTATGCACGAGTAGCTGTATCGAAGACGAGCAGGAGGCTTCAACGTATGATATAAATATATAATTTCCCTGTGTTGTTGCTGGTCACTACTTTAGGCATTAGTAGTGTACCTCTTTCTTTTGCTTTAGAGACAGTATTTCGAAGTTATAATAATGTTGGTTTGGATCATAAGATGTAATTTTGGATTTTCCGCTGCTATGATGGTTTAGTTTTCATCTTATGCACTGTCTCGCCTGTTTTATGCCGAAGTTATGTTGTTATAATATTTTATCCCATGCGCTGTGAGACATTCTACAGGTTCCTTGTTAGTTCAAATTCCTTTCTTTTCCTTTCTTTGACAACCGTCCCGTGCTGGTTGGACATCGGCATAGCGCACTTTCATTGGAAATGTCGGCTGGTGCGGGCAAGCCATCACACTTGGTATCAGAGCTCTAGGTTGCGTAGTTAACCTAGAGAAAGACACCAGGGAGAGATAGTATACATATATGAGAGCACATATTTGTGATATTTTGGTTTCCAAAAGCTATATGAACAATGAGCCGATATACGAGGAATACTGCTTTAGGAGCCAATAATAGGAACACTCCTGATATGAGGGCGATGTTCACTGACTTCATGAGAGAGATGCTTAGGGATGTTCAGAGGGCAGCTCTTAATGCTGCAAATTGTGGTCGTGCAGCGGTGCAGGTGCCTAGGGCCGATTTTTCCAAGCTCTGTAAGGACTACACTAGTCTTGGTGGGAAGTCGTTCCACGGAATGGAATTGGCTACAGAAATTCAGGATTGGCTAGATAGTTGTGGTATCTTCGAGGACTTAGGGATCGATGATGCCATGAAGAGAAAGCTAGCATCTCGTCAGCTGCAAGAACGAGCTATGAATTGGTGGAATGCTATTAAGCCAGCTACCCCTGAGGATCAAGTTACTTGGGATTAGTTTAAGGCCCGATTCAGTGATAAGTTTATCCCAGCTGCTCATAAATCAGAATTGTTTAGGAAATTCTTGGAGCTTAAGCAGAATGGTAGGGCAGTCTCGGAATACAGTGCTGAGTTCGATACTTTATCGAAGTATGGATTATCCCTTATTGACGCTCCCGAGAAGAAGAATGAGAAGTTCATAACAGGCTTAGATCAGTACTTGGGGGAAAGGCTTATAAACCATATTGATGAGACTTTTGAATCGATTATTGGGAAAGCACTGAGGTCAGAGAGCCTTTATCCTAAGCCCAAGGCTGAAGTCGCTGTTGCATCTACAGAGGGGCCAAAGGCGCAGGCAAGCGGTGGAGGCAAGACTAATTCCCAAAATAAAAGGAAACTGAATCAGACTAAGGATGGTCAAAAGAAGAGTAAGAAATATGTTGAGTGCTTTAGCTTTGGCAAGAAGGGCCATTATGCTAAAGAATGTCGAGCAAAGCCAGCGGATAGGAAGTGCATCAACTGCGGCCAAGTGGGACATCACAAGGATAAATGTCAGGAACACCCCAAAGAGAAGCAGATTGTGAAAGCATATGCTATCAATGTTGTTCCTTCTTCATCAAATGCCCAAACTGTGGCCGAGAAAGGAAAGAATGTCGTTATTCAAGGTATGATTTCTGTTTATGATGTTCCTGTTCGAGTATTGTTTGATACTGGGGCTTCCCGTTCCTTCATATCTAGTGACTTAGTAGATAGGTTCGGATTGGAACTGGAGATAGTCGATAGAACTTTAGAGGGGACGAACCTGATTGGTGGTTCGATTAGCCTTAGTATGATTTGTCGTAATGTGGACTTATCGAGTCATGGATGTATGTTTTCTTGTGATTGCTTTGTTTTGGGCTTTACTGGGTTTGGTATTATTTTGGGAGTCGATTGGCTCCAAAGATATGATGGGCGGAGGGTAGTATTTGGTGGCCTACCTAGTGATGAGGTGATGGCTAGTTTTCCAAATTCCCTCGACATCCCAACAAGGCGAGTTAGCAGGAATTCCCATTGTTGGCCAGTATCCGGATATCATCGAGGAATTGACCAGACTTCCACCATACCAAGAGATTAAGTTCCGTGTTGATTTAGTGAAAGATGCTAGACCTATAGTGATGCCACTTCGTCGTATGGCACCAAGGGAGAAGAGAGAACTCGGGGTGCAAGTAAGCGATCTTTTGAAGAAGGGATTTATTAGAAGAAGTGTTTCCGAGTAGGGAGCACCAGTTATATTTGCTACCAAGGCAGATGGTTCCCTTCGTTTATGTGTGGACTGTCGCTAGTTGAATAAGGTGACTAGGAAGAATAAGTATCATCTTCCACGGATAGATGATTTGTTTGATCAACTGGAAGGAGCAAGGGTGTACTCCCAATTGGACCTCGCAACAGGATTTCTTCAGCTCCGAGTAGCAGTTGAGAGTATTCCTAAAACGACATTTCGGACGCCGTCTGGATTATATGAGTGGTTGGTCATGTCATTCGGGTTAACGAATGCACCAACATATTTTTTGATGAATAGGGTATTCAGGGATCAATTGAATAAGTTTGTTCTTGTGTTCGTAGTTGATATCTTGGTTTACTTGAGGACAGAGGAAGAATACAAGTAACATTTGAGGACAGTGATGGAGGTGTTGAGGAAACACTAACTGAAAGCAAAGTTTTCTAAGTGTCACTTCTGGAGGAGGGAAGTGAGATTCTTGGGCCATGTTGTTTCAGAGAATGGTATTGCCATGGATCCTGCGAAATTGGCTACGGTACAAGATTGGTCTATGCCCAAGAATGCAATAGACGTAAGAAGTTTCTTGGGATTAGCCGGATATTATCATAAGTTTATCCAAGACTTCTCCAAGATAGTGGCACCGTTAACTCAGTTGGTCAAGAAGAATCAAGCTTTCGTTTGGGATGAAAGGTGTGAAAATGCATTCAAGAGCCTAAAGGAAAAGTTGACGTATGCACTAGTGTTAGTCATTCCTAAAGGGAATGAAGAGATAACAGTATACACAGATGCATGTGGTACCGGACTAGGTGTTTTGTTGATGCAAGGAGGTAGGGTAGTAGCTTACGCTAGTCGGCAACTGAAATCGCATGAGAACAGATATTCTACCCATGATTTGGAATTGGCAGCGATCGTGTTCGCGTTGAAGATGTGAAGAGATTATCTCTTGGGAGAAAGATTCGAGTTGTTTACCGATCATAAGTCATTAAAGTATCTCTTCTCTCAGAAGGATCTAAATCTTCGACAGCAAAGATGGTTAGAATTCTTGGCTTCCTATGATTTTGATATCGCATATAAACTAGGAAAGGGCAATGCTTCAGAAGATGCATTGAGTAGGAGACATTCCAGTTTAGGGCTATGTTTCTTGAATGGAAGCAACAAGAGTACATAGCTGGGTATGATTTCAGACCAAAGTGCAAATTAGATCCAGAGATGTTAGCAAGTTTGACGATCAGTCCCGCTTTGATTGAGCGGATTGGTTCCAGTCAGAGGGACAATTCTAACCTATTGGAAATCATCTCCAAGTTATAGATGAGTATCGACGAGGAGATGAACAAGTATGGGCTTGATCGAGATAGATGGCTCAGAAAGAATGGGAGGTTAGTCGTACCCAATGTTAATGGATTGAGAGATGAAGTGCTTAGAGAATGTCATCACTCAAAACTAACTATACATCCCGGTGGTAAACAAAATGTATCGAGACATGAAGCAGACCAACTAATGGGAAGGGATGAAGAGAGACTTTGAGAAGTTTATATCCAAATGCATGAATTTCCAGCTAGTTAAAGACGAGCAAAAGAAACCTAGTGGCTTGTTGCAACCATTAGAGATTCCAAAATGGAAATGGGAACAAGTCTCAATGGATTTCATTGATGGGTTACCAAGGACTAGATCGGGCCATGATAGCATTTGGGTGATTGTTGGCCGATTAACCAAGAGTGCAAGGTTTATACCAGTCAAGTCGAACAGAACGACAGCTAAGTTAGTGAAACTGTATATGAAGTGGATAGTCAGATTTTATGGAATACCTAAAAGCATTGTGAGCGACCGAGATCCGTTGTTTACTAGTGGATTTTGGAAGAGCTTACAAGAGGCTTTAGGATCAGAATTACATCTCAGTACCGCGTACCATCCACAAACCGACGGTCAGACAGAGAGGGTGAACCGAGTATTAGAAGATCTCTTGAGAGCTTGCATATTAGATTTTGGAGGGCCATGGGATGACCATTTGCATCTGGTTGAATTCACAAATAATAATAGTTATCAGTCCAGTATTGGCATGGCTCCATTTGAAGCTTTATGCGGAAGACCATGCACCTCACCATCATGTTGGCTAGAAACTGGTGAGAAATTTGTGCATGGGCCAGATGTGATAAGAGAAATCTCAGATAAGATCAAGGTTATCCAACAGCGAATGAGGGCTGCCCAAGATAGGTAGAAGAGTTATGTTGATAAGAGGAGAAGAGATCTAAAATTCTCCACTGGCGATTTGGTGTTTATCAAGATTTTTCCATTAAAGACCATGATTCGATTTGGCAGGAGAGGCAAGTTAATACCAAAATTTGTTGGTCCATTCCCAGTTCTCGAACAAATTGGGAATTTAACATATAAAGTTGAATTAATTGACAAGATGGCAAGATATCACAATGTATTTCATGTTACCCAGTTAAGGAAGTTCATGCACGACCCCAATATGACTATTTAACCGGATCAGTTGGATTACATCAAAGTAGAACCCAAGGCAATTGGGAACTGCAAGCCGATCCGTATTGTCGAGAGCGATACGAAGCAACTTCGAAGGAAGGCAGTGAAACTGGTCAAGGTTCAGTGGGGCAAGAATGAGAGTGACTGTACTTGGGAAACAGAGGAGAGCATAAGGGAATCCATCTAGAAGTCTTTGCCTGGTAAGATTTTAATAGTGATAGTTTCTTCCCTTATTAGTAAACCGAATGCAAGGGTGGGCTTGTTGTGCTTGTTATGTATGTTTGCTTGTTTGTAAATGGTTGATAGGCATGCCGGACCGATTGTTGTTTTCTTAGTTAAGGAATTTCGGGGGTGAAATTTCTTAAAGGGGGGAGAGTGTAACGACCCGCATTCTACATATCGAAGGATCATAGAATATTTATTTCTTTTTCATATGAGGTCGTATGGCCGTGTAACTTTCGGGAATGACTATTGGGGTCATTTCCAATGTTCACGATTTTTGCCGATATTTAAGTGATCGTTTTGCTCCTAGCAAATCTTGTTTCGCCTATAACTTCTGATTGGTATGGATTTTTGACCTGAAACCACTTCCATTGGATTCGGATGATGGTTTACCTTTCCGTAGAGTGGTCATATTCATCAAACGGACTTACTGTTTGGGAGATATTGCCGAAATAAGGTTTGGAAGGTGAAAAACAACTTAAAATGGGCTTAACTGGTTAATTAGCAGCCAGGCCCACTGGGAATTTCAGGATTAGGGCCATATAAGGGCTGATTAGGGTTAGAGAAACTTTTTCTTTGTCATTTTCCAACCGTCGTTTACCACTCTTTAACCCTAACAATGGCCTCCAACACCCAAATCACCTTCTAATCATCGTTTAATCAAGGATTAAGCTAATCAACATCAAATCAAGTTAAAATAGCATCAAACTAGAGTTGGAGCTGCTGTTTTGCATAGAGATTTAACCCAAATTAGAGATATTTTCAGATCTAAGATTAATTTGTGGCTAAGTTGAGTGATTTGCATTGTTTTTCACTAATTGCGGCTAATTAGGGGTGATTATTGATAATTAGCGAAATTATGGCTCAGAAAAATCTGGGAAAATTTGTAAAATTCTTAAATATTATTTTAGGGCTTTGATAGAAATTTAGGATAATTTGGATAAGTTTTGCTAACTGTGTGATTAAACATGATTAAGGGGAATTAAGGGGAAAACATGGGTTTTGGGTATGTTTGATATATATTGACATGTTAAATTGTTGTTTTGGTATTTATTGTTGATTCTTTATGTTGCTATGACTGTATGGTATGCTTTTTGATTGATTAGAAAAGTTAGAATGGTCGAAAACGCCGTCGTATGGCGTAAAACAGTCGCTGGACAAGTTGCAGGAAATGTGCAGGGTTTCGAATCGGATCGAATATGGGGCTCGGATCAGATAAGAGAACTGGGCAAGGGAATTTGATTTGGATCGGAACCTGGCACAATAGGAAAAATATGGCAACAAGGAAGGCCACATGAACTAAGACGGGATCGGATCGGGAAGCTACGGATCGGATCGGAGATGGAGGAGGGAACCAGATCGAAACCTGGAGATAGGATACCATACGAACCGAACCGAGGCAGGAGCACCATCCGAACCGAACCAGAGGGCTATGACCATCCGAACTGAACCGAGCAAGGGTGACCGAACCGAACCAGAGGGCTATGACCATCAGAACCGAACCGAGCAAGGGTGACTGAACCGAACCGAGAAAGCGTGACTGAACCGGACCAATGAGGACTGGAGCACTACGTATATTCAAACCAAACCAAGGCGTGGGCTATGACCACCGAACCGATCTGGATGAAGACCAAAACGCGAGATGCAAAGGTAGTCCAAATGAGAAGTTGTGACTCAGGATCCATATGGGAACCAATGAGTTAACTTAATGAATTAGACTTTGCTGCGGGACGTGTGCAAAGGGGTTATCGATGACTATATCTTTGATTCACCACTGAGAGATGAATTAGTGGCTATGGATCAGTGCGGTGGTGTTGTTATGACTCCATGGGGCAAAGTGATCATAGCATGGCTATGATCCAGTGCAGTGGAGTCATCATGACTTCATGGGGCAGAGTGGACATAGCAAGGGACTAGTGGCTATGGATTAGTGCAGTGGAGCCATCATGACTCCATGGGGCAGAGTGATCATAGCAAAGGATTTGGGTGGTCAAAGCGGTGGATATCATGTCTTTACGCACTGAGTGAGAGATGTGAGGATGGTTGCTATGCTTGATGTTTTGTTATCACCCTGACATGCACACTCCTCCCCCTTATTTTCACACCATGTGTTAGTGTCACCTTAGAGTATCGTACATCCTGTTGTGCTAACTCTTTGGTTACAGGTCTAGGTTCAGGTATGGTTATGTATACCTGTTATTGTTCTGTTTTACTGCTTATCGCACATACTAGACTTTTGTCTGACCCAGAGTTTTATGTCTCTTCTTATTACTCTAAGTGCTCTTGAATGGGTAGACTAGAGACATGTCAGTTGATTATGCACGAGTAGCTGTACCGGAGACGAGCAGGAGGCTTCCACGTATGATATAAATATATAATCTTCCTGTGTTGTTGTTAGTCACTACTTTGGGCATTAGTAGTGTGCCTCTTTATTTTGCTTTAGATACAGTATTTCAAAGTTGTAATAATGTTGGTTTGGATTATAAGCTGTAATTTTGGATTTTTAGTTGCTATGATGGTTTAGTTTTCAACTTATGCACTGGCTTGCCTGTTTTATGTCAAAGTTATGTTGTTATTATATTTTATCCCATGCGCTGTGAGACATTCTACAGGTTCCTTGTTAGTTCAAATTCCTTTCTTTTCCTTTCTTTGGCGATCATCCCATGCTGGTTGGACATCGACACAGCGCACTTTCATTGGAAATGTCGGCTGGTGCGGGGCGGGCCTTCACATAAGCGGAGGACTACGAGCCGCGATGGAGAAGAGGGTCACGAGCTGGGTGGCGAGTCGTGTTGGTGGTCCTTCATACAAACATTGAGTTAACTAGAAAGGGTGTCATCGCCCATATAATTTTGAGTTCTTTAATCCTTAGTGGCTTGGCCAAAAAGCTAGCCAATAATTAGCTAATTTCATTCACGGACCTTCTTTAAATTCCATTCCGTAAATTTATAAGCAACGTTTAGGAAAAAGGTTCATTGGTTACAAAAACTTCACCTTTCAACCCTATAACCAATTCTCGTATATTCACGATCTTAATTAATCCATTTTGATGTTACAAAAACTTTTAAATTTCCATTTACGCCATTTAAGCCCTTATCCTGCCAATTACACTCAAATTCATTAGTACAACCAATTATAAAAATCTTAATTATTAATTTAATAATCCCTTGAAATTTCCATTTGTTATAATTTAAATAATTATAAAAAGTAAATAAAGCTTCGACGTTTATATTTTTAAAACAAAAATCGTATTTCAAATTTTTGTATAAATATAACTTTGAAAAAGTTTAGAATTGATTTAATATTGATTCCAAAATCTTTTAATTTCAATAGTACTAAAGAGGAAAATGTCTACTAAAGTACCAAACCCGTGAAGTATTAACCACTTTCACATCAATCACACACATCCAATCATACTGATAAACATTATCAATATTAGTGAGGAATCATGTTTGATTCCTCCAACCTATCAATCCATGCATCACAAATTTCAGTATTTTCAACATATATTATGATATATAAAAATTAACAACTACTGGTGAGGAATCCAGTTGGATCCGTCCAACCTGTTTTTCCCTAAATCAAGGTAGACTACCTCAAAATGATATCATTCATTCAACATGTTGATATAAATTTGAATAATCAACCGATAACAACAAGTTAACAACAGCCATTTAATTTAACATGTTTACATTACTATGAATGTGACCAATAAGGTAAGTTACCTCAATTTGTTCGAATTGCTAGAATAACGATTGGTTTTAATTAAATTAAACGAATGTTTAATTTAATTGATTCGGTCAATATAGATAGATAAATATCATTCAACAATCATGAAACAATAACAACCATAGCGCACACATATCAAACCCGACTTGTATAAAATATAAGTGGGACAAAATTGAGTGAGTTATATTCACTTTTGTTCCATTTGTTGAAGGGGTTCGGTTACAACTAAATTAAACAGTCATTTAATTTAACCGTAAATTCCAGCTATCTCCTGCACTGTCCAAATTAGCTCCAATGAAGCATTAGTTACCACTATCCCATTGCAAGTCGTTTGGTTCGATTCTGTCCATCCGATAAGAAGTTATTAATATTTTAATCTAAATGATTTAATTTTAAATTAAATAATTCCTTAATCACATTTTACTTAACTAATTATTGTTATAAATATAAAATAATCGTCCAAAGCCTTTTCTTTCCTTCCTCCTGATCGTTCACAGTGTATCCAATCGGTATTGCTTGCGTCAAATCCATGTTTTAATTAATACACTTTAATTATAATAATTTATTCCTAATGAAATTTACATAATAATTATGTTATAAAAATATTCAGACGATCCTCTTCGAAAAGGAAACACAGGACTAATTTGCTTCTCTACCCATGTTGCTGCATACCTCGTTCCAACAGCTCACGCACGATAAATCCTCCTTGGTATCCTACACTCCGACGATTGGAATACGATCAACTCCCACTAAACCCAGCATCGGACCCTCCTCCTCCCTCGATAGAAGTGCCAACCTTCTTTGCTCCTTCAATCACTTGAAAACATCCCCGAATGCGACAGCTTGGTGCCTCAATTCCCACAAGTATACTGAAGGAAAATTGATCATAGCCTCACCGATTTGTAGATCTCGATAAGCACGATATTTTTGCTATTGAACGTTTTTGATTTCAAATAGAGAAGTTGAAGAGATCAGAGAAGGAAGTGTCGAACATTTCTGGCCATTCATTCTTAAAAGGCGGCTCAGATAAAAACCTAGAATAGGAATGAAAGAATTTTAGGGTTAGCGTGAAGAATGGTATATATAAGGTAAAAAAACTATTATAATATTATTATATTAAATTTCGTCATGAAGTAATGCGCAAAAGCAACCTCAAACGGCCTCCAATCGAGACAAAATTTGAAATCCTAGCACCAATCGATATTCCAAACATAATGGAACAGATTTCGTCGAATTCCAAGATCGTTTGTGAAAATTCCTTTATAACTCATATATGTGAACTGACACACATTTAAATTGCGTACAATCACAAATTAAATCCAATTAACTTGAAATCTGAAATGCCACAATTATAAATCACTATGGATTTAATAAAATTAATTTCGTTGAAAACGAAGTTCGTTAGAAAATCGGTTACCCTTATTTCAATTTAAATCGACAAAAAGATCAAATAAAAACCAAGGCATTTACCACTCTCACGATCAACCAGTATGATATCAAAATCGAAATCTTAAAATAATTTAACGTTACAGTTCCAATGAAATTAATTTCATCGAAAACCGAGACCGTTTGAAAAATGGCTATTTTTAAGGCTAATAATAATATTGATAAAATATTAAGTAAATTCCAAAATAATTTAATTAAATAATAATAAATTATTATTATTGCAAATATCCAAATAAAATTATTGTATAGCTTCACATATAAGCAATATGGATTTATAACCTAACGTTAACAATTCGAGTTAAATGATATCCAAATTATATATAAATCCTTATTAATTTATTAAATGTTATTGTTTATTAACGAATTCTATAGCAACTATTTGAAAATTTGAATTAGACATAACTAATAATCTATAATACGAAGTCTTCAATTTTCTCTTCCATTAGAAAATTATAACCAGCTAGATTCAGATGTTTCTTGTTTTACAAAATTCCGACTTATATCGGATCCTGTATATTCAATTGAAGTTCAAAACTCAATATTACGAACTATCACGCCATTACAAGCTTATTTTAATTAAATATAAATATAACGTTCAAACTTTGTTTTGATAAACGAATTCAATATTAAAAATCCATTTAATATTCCAATTCAATATTTAAATAATAAAATAAATTAAATGTTTCACAATAAAAAATACGGGACGTTACATTCTTCCCCCATTAAAAGAATTTCGTCCCCGAAATTACAAGGGTAGGAAAAATGCTACAAAACTATCAACTGTAAAATACAATTTAATTTAAATAAAAAACCAATTTATTATTGTCGAATAAAAAATATCGAAAATTTTCTAATACATTAAATTCCCGGAAAAATTCGGCAGATTCTTCCCTGTACAGAGTGACTTCTTCGATATCGCAGGAACAAATAATGTATATACATCGACCCACACGGCCAAAAAACAAAATTCAAAACTCAAAATTTATAGTTTTGCATAGGCGTACCTATTATGAGCGCTATTGAGCATCTAGCTCAACGTATATGCGATTTACTCAACCAGTAGGAATCCTTATAGCCTTCTGGCACCTGTACTTAACTCAATTCAACATGTAAGTAACAAATACAAGAAATATTTAAATAATACCTTCTTAATCAACAAGTTTAACATATTTGAATATCAATTGGTTAATATCCGATTGATTTCTATTTTATTATATATTAATTCAGTTTCCAAATCCAAATCAATTTTATTTAATTTCAAAATCATTCTTAACTATACTTAACCAAGTTAAATTCCAATTCCAAATCCAATTTCTAATTAAATTTTCTAACCAAATTCTGATTCATTCAATCTCATATTAAAATTCTTATTCACAAATTCCATATGTGAAGTTTCTTCTGGTTAATTTAAACCGTTCTGATTCATAATTCAATTTAAATTTTTATTCAAATCAACTAAACACATCAAACACACAAAAATCTCAATAATTTAATAAAAAAATTTCTTTTCTATATAAAAATATAATTTAGGCAAAATTATTTCATTTACCCTCTTTACAAAACAATACTGTGTCCATTGTTAGTTCAATGCTTTTCAACACTTGAACGGATCAAACAACACAATACAAAATGTTTGTATATAAAATCTACAAATATTCTCTCATGTATATACACTCAAACTCAATCTAGGTTATTACTGACCCCATCTCTATCGAGTTAAGCCAAAGAGCTAAGTTTATAACTAAACCTTATGCTTTTATACCACTGGAACGACCCGGAGAATTCGATGCTCGAATTCCGAAAATAATACATAACCCGCATTACTTGCCCAAAACTCAAGTATCGAAAACACCAGATAGTTAATAGAAGAAATTAGAGGGTGAGAAAAGAAAGAAATATTAGAACAGAAGAAGAAGAACCAACGCAACACAGAGTCTCACATTACCGCGGAACAAATATAATATGTGAAATAAATCTTTATTGAGAGCTTAAAATAATACTTACAATCATCAGAGTACATCAACATATCTGGACAATTATAACAACCTGTCCTTATATACAAATACACAGTGGAATAAATACTAATACGTCTGAACTCCTCCAATACGTCTTTTGGACTTCGTAGTATCCAATAAGCTGAACCTATAAAACCAGGTCTAACCCGAGTATTACAAACATCGGATCAGTTTGGTGAATCGGAGTGAGAAACGCACTAAGTTTATAAGCAACATCCAACTTGATTTTAAAGTTAACAAATCTTTTCGAATGGAAGGATAATCGTAAGACCAAATCCACACATAAGTACAGACGGTTTTTGCATTATGTTAACCAAAAACATTTTTGAAATCATATCTTATATTCTGATATTATAATAGTGTCCAAATCAAATAAATAATAATCTAGTGGAAAGCTTGTATCTCATGCTCCACATATATAGTATACAATCAAAAACCGCAGGCTCTTATTGGAGATTGGATTCCCAACTATGACAAGGTATGGAACCATCTTCCGATAGTGTATCTCTAGAGAGGAATACACTGGGTTCAACAAGAACATCTTGCAACCTGGCCACACATGACCGACCACTCATTTCTCTTGAGTGTATTGAACATATTGTCACCTTATGGTTGTGCAGGTACCGTTTTCCCAGGAGATACAGAAATGAAAATAAGTAACAAATATGAATATTCTCTAAATGGTGACAATACACCCTAATGGGAGCGACCCACTTAGTCATGCTGCTTGCCCGATTTTTGTGATTTCCCGGTTGTAAAGAGTAAGGTTTAAATTATCTTTTTAGATCATCAGGCCACCATTTACTTTGAATGTCACATCACTAAATTCATCAGATATCACTAGTTGATGTCCACAAAAATTCTCTAGTTGTTAAGCTAAAAGAATTGACCCTCTCTGCCACTGACTATGGTACATTTCATGAAATCAATGTACGTAATCACTTTGGAAGTACTTTGTCAGACATCCGCCTATACAAGTTGTCCTGGGACTAGGCAAACGAAGGCACTCTCCTGCTACATCCTAAGAATCACCTTACGGATTAGTAGCGAGTAGTCCTTGCAATCCATAGATTTCAGTCATGACCGAATTACCACCAAAACTTCTCTAGTTGCGACATCAGAGAAATTTATCCAGTAGCCCTTCTGCTTTTGAAGATCTGGGTCGTCACTTGCTCCATCTTCAATCAGCATCTTTCGCATATTTGCTACTTCGGAATGGTTTTCGAATATAAATTTGATCACGGTCTTTCCATACCAGTAATCATATAGGCCAGATTTGATAGTCGACTATTTAACTATCAACAACCATCTATCCATAAAAGAAAAATGAATTCATTCATTCAATACCCAACATCATTTAACCTCTTTAATTAACCAGTCGTTAATTAAATATTAAACTCTAAATTATTATCATATTCAAAAAAAATTCCTTTTTCTTATTTAATATAAGAAAAATCAGTTATCATTACACTTTTACTTCATTAACTTCCCGTTGTAAATTGGTAAGTGAATAAATCTCTCAGTATCAACCCCAAAGGTCGAAACCAACATTAGATTGACACCATAAAATTGCTCAACTCAACCAGTGTACAACAAAAGTTCCAAATTCTTAAAAACCACATTATCTTCCTTTGGAAATCATTTCTCATTATAATAGCATTATGATTTATGAATTCCTTATTATACATGAAAACAAAAATCTTATTTATTAAAACTTATATTTATATTTCACTTAGCCATTTAGGTTTACTTCACAAAATTCACTTATTTTATAATGTTGTTTTACCAAACCATTTTTGATTTCCAAATCAGTACCATAATTCCTTATTTGATTTCCCAAAACAATTTATAAATGAATATTATAAATTCCCAATTCTAGTCAATATCCATTTACTAAACCATTTAAAATACTAGGCTCTAAATCCCATATTAAGCATTGGTTTCATATTAACTTTACAATCTATATTCACGTTTCATTTCCAAATCCATTTATATACTAATTTCATTTATGAACCTTCTTTAAACTCCATTCTGTATATTTATAAGCAACGTTTGGGAAAAACATTCATTGGTTACAAAAATTCGCCTTTCAACTCTATAACCAATTCACGTATATTCACGATCTTAATTAATCCATTTTAATGTTATAAAAACTTTTAAATTTCCACTTACGCCACTTAAGGCCGTTAACCCGCCAATTACACTCAAATTGATTGGTACAACCAATTATAAAACATCTTAATTATTAATTTAATAATCCCCTAAAATTTCCATTTGTTATAGTTTAAATAATTATAAAACGTAAATAAAACATCAAAATTTATATTTTTAAAACAAAAATCGTATTTCAAACCTTTATATAAATATAACTTTGAAAACGTTTAGAATCAATTTAATATCGATTTTAAAATCTTATAATTTCAACAGTACTAAAGAGGAAAATGTCTACTAAAGTACCAAAACCATGAAATACTAATCGCTTTCACATCAATCACACACATCCAATCATACTGATAAACGTTATCAATATTATTGAGGAATCTTGTTGGATTCCCCAAACTTGTCAATTTCTGCATCACAAATTTCAGTATTTTCAACAAATACTATAATATATAAAAATAAACAACTATTGGTGAGGAATCCAGTTGGATCCCTCCAAATTGTATTTCTCTACATCCAAATAGGTTACCTCAAAATTATATCATTCAATTCAATATATTGATATAAATTCAATAATCAAACAAAAATAGCAATAAAACATCAACCATTTAATTTAACATGTTTATATTACTATAAACGTGACCAACAAGGTAAGCTGCCTCTGTTGGTTCTAATCGTTAGAGTAACGATTTAGTTTTAATTAAATTAAATGAACGTTTAATTTAATTGATTCAGTCAATATAGGTAAATATCATTCAACAATCTTCAAACAATAACAACTATAGTACACACATATCAAACCCAACTTATATAAAATATAAGTGGGACAAAACTGAGTGAGTTATACTCGCTTTGATTTCATTTGTTTAAACGGTTCATTACAGTTAAATTAAATAGTTGTTTAATTTAATTGTAAGTTCCATTTACCACTTGCACTGTCCAAATTAGCTCACAATGAAGCATTCGTTACCATGAACCTGTTGCAAGTTGTTTGGTTCGATTTTGTCCATCTGATAAAAATTTATTAATATTTTAATCTAAGTAATTTAATTTTAAATTAAATAATTCTTTAATCACATTTTACATAACTAATTACTATTATTAATATAAAAAATTGGCCGAAGCCTTTTCTTTCCTCCCTCCCAACCGTTTACGATGTATCCAACAGTATTGCCTGCATCAAATCCATGTTCTAATTAATACAATTTAATTACAATAATTTATTCCTAACCACTTCAATTAAGATGATAATTATGTTATAAAAATATCCATCCAATCTGTAATAACCCGAAAATCTGGGCCAATTTAAAAATTTTATTTTGGCAATTTTAGCGAATTTTGATTATTTAAAATGAACTATTTTAAATAATAACGACGAGAAATTTATTTTGATTGGAATTAGAATGTATATATTTATTCAAATCGTCGTTAGAATACAAATATTTATTTTAAATTATAAAAGGAATTGAAAATGGCGCGGTAGTTCGATAATTCAATTTCAAAGTTCAAATGAATGTACAGGATTCAAAATAAATCAGATTTTAGTGAAACCAAAAATAATAGAATCAAATTGAGAATATCTTTTCAACGAATCCGGGAAATTGAAATTTCAAAGCAGGGATAAAGAGATATGTCCTGTTGAAAATTCAGAATAGTTGCTATGGAATTCTGGCCCTTAAAATGGCCATTTTGCAAACGACCTCGTTTTTTGACGAAACCACTTTTGTTGGATCCATGATGTCAAGTTATTGCTAGACTCCAATATTCGTAATTTTTCGAATCAATATGTGAGCGTAGCAAAGGAAAACGCGTTTGACTAGTTTCAATTAATTTTAATCGACTGGAAAATGACCATTTTTCAAACGGTCTCAGAATTCGGTGAAATTAGTTTTGTTAGGACCCTATCGTCAGTACGAAGATAGAAAATATTTTTCGGGAATTTTTAGAGTCCATAGGTGGCCTCAGTAAATTGAAATGCGTGTTCAAATTCAATATATAGAGTTATATTTTAATTTTGACGAAAACTGATCGAAACGGCCGAATCAGCTTGTGATACCTATCCCATTGTGTTCAGAATGGGGGTAATTAGCTATCGACGACAGGCAGTGGGTCTCGTTTGGAGATCCAAATTTAAAGTTTCTTTATGGAGGATAAATTAAATAAAAATAAAATAAGAATTCCTTTTCCCTTCTCTCCCTTAGTCAACGCCTCCCTTTTAGTTCTAATCAAATGAGATAAAAAAAGAGAGAAAGACGAGATGGAGGCCACGCAGCCGCCGCCGCGCCTAGCTTCCTTCCCTTCCTCCTTCCTTCCCCCTCCTCCTGCACCAGCGCGAGCCCCCCGCCCCCCCAAGTCCGCTGTGGATCCTCCGAACCCCCTCCAGAAAAGCCCTCGACGTAAAAACCCACAACGCCCCACCTCCCACGCCCAAATCGCATCGCGCCCCTCCAGCAACAGCCCCCGCCGCCCTCACACCTCACGATGCCCCGCTACCTCCCCTGACCCTCCACCTCGAACCGTGAAACCCCTCCACCAAGCATTCATTATAAGTAAATTCAAACAATATTTTATTTATAGTTTTGATGTGGATTGAATTGAATTTTAATTTCAGTTTCTTTTATGTAACAATATTTACATAAAATCTGATTTATATATATAAGGTGTTGAATTAATTCTCGATTTTAAGTGAAGAAAAATATGATTTTAAGTGAAGAAAAATATGATTTTAAGTGAAGAAAAATATGGTTTTTAAGTGAAGAAAAATATTATTTTTGTGTGACGAAAAAATATGATTTTTGTGTAAAGAAAGATTGAATTTTTATAAGTAGTAAAATTGCATTTTTATAGAGGAAAAATTAGATTTTTCATTGTAGAAAAATTAGGTTTTCATTTTGGAAAGAAGCGATAAAATTCGATCTTTATAGGAAGGAGCATTATAAAAATATAATCTTTATTGGACGAAAAGCGATATAAAAATATAATTTTTATATAGAGAATAGCGTGATAAAAATATAATCTTTGTTATATGAACACCGTTGTAAAAATAGAATTTTTATCTATATAGTAGCGGTGTAAAAATGTGATTTTTATATTCAACAATATAAAAATGTGATTAGCGAACAAAATTGAGGGCGAGAACGATGAAGGTTTCCTACATAAGAAGAGTCGTGGCGTTTGGTTTAGCTAGACAGTGAGAACTCCCCACTTTTATTTTAATTTCTAGTTTGAAATTTATATTAGGATGCAGACGGTGTTTAGTAGCACCCGACACCCGTCGTCCACAGACCATAGACGGCTTGTATGCTTGTTTGTTTGATTTTGATGTGTAGTTGATTGTGTGATGTGAAATGAAATAAAATATTTATATAGTTAAAAATATTTTATAGTTGAAAATAGAATTTTTAACGTGTATCTAAAATGAAATAAATATAAACAAATCGGACGATTTGTTTATATACACACATTTGACTGATATTGATTAGGACGATAAATTTTACACATCGCCCAACTGCACAAATAAAATCTGTGTTGGATTGTTTGAAACCCCACACGGGTATTGGGATGATATATGACATACACTAGTCCCAATAATTAGCTGTATGTCGATCGATTGATTGACAGGTTGTTATAAGCGTTAAAATATTTATATTTGATGCTTACACAGTGTAGAACGCACTTTGGATGATGGTTGGGCGTTTATCGTCATTGTTGTATATTCGAATTTGATGAAATCCATACAACTGAAATTATATGATAATTGACTGTGTCTGATTCCTGTTCAGAATTATCGAATAATTTAAAAAATATAATTATTCGAATATTGAAATGTGAAGCCGTGTTACGTAGTTACATGCCATTTTAACATGAACGGGAATTTTGTCGATTTTATTATGAATATTGAAAGTGATTTCAAAATCAAATATTTTGAAATGAATTCGAATTGAAATTGAATAGAAATGACTTCGAATTGAAATTGAATAGAAATGACTTCGAATTGAAATTGAATAGAAATGACTTCGAATTGAAATTAAATAGAAATGAATTCGAATTGATATTAAAGAGAAATGGATTTGAAGTGAAATTAAAATGGATTTATATTGAAAAATTCAATCTTGAATTGAATTTGAAAAGGAAGTTGAAATCGTTTTGAAAACGATTTTAATACGATTTATGAAATACGTTTTAAAAGGAAATCGACGAGATATATAATATATATATATTATGTATATAAATAAAATAGCCTGAATAGAACGCGCCACGCTGCAGTAGTTCGTGAATTTCGACCATTGACTTCGAGTGGACATTACGGGAGATCCGACCGTCGGATTCTCCTAAAACCGGAACTGTTGGGTTCGTATCGAAAAGAGCTTTCTAATGAATATTAGAGATTTGAAATCTAACGGTTGGATTTGGAATTATGTCCAAATCAAATTTGGAAAAGGTCGTTGTAAGTGCAGTTCGATGGTCGTTGATGGAAATCGACTGTACGAGCCTTGATAAAATTATTAAAAATAGTAATAATTTGTGTAAGATCATAAGAAATGATCTGCGAAGAATTGGGATGAAAAACTGCATATTTGAAAAGACAAAAGTAGATTTTTATCGAAATGAACTAGTTTTGAACTAGAATAATAATTTATTTATTTTTAAAATAAATAAATTGGATTTGAAATGGTTTTGAAAATAACCAGAATTTCCAATAATTGAATTGGAATGGATTTGAATCGAAATTGTCTTTGGAATATTTCGATATTGGATTTCGTGATGAAACATATATTGTTATGGGAAGTTGAAAGATATATTTATATCGTTATTTCCAATACGATATTTGTTGGTCATAGAATTTGATATTGAATATAAGCCGATATATTTTCTATTCAGAGCCTTATATTTAATATCAAATGTGATTTGGGTTTGTCGTGAATGGTGCCTTCATTAGCGCTGTCCTTAAACCCAGTTGCGAAAAAGATTAAGTCTTTTATTTAGATTTAATGAAGTGTACCAATTGATTGGTATTTAATTGGAATTGGATTTGAATTGATTTTTGGGTTTATCGTGAATGGTGTTTTAAATAACACTTGTTCTTTAACCGATAATTAATGGAATGTGATTTTGGGTTGTCGTGAACGATATCTTCAATAACATTGTTCTTAGACCTAACGGAGTTAAGAAAATCAGAAACTAACTGGAGATTAGTTAAGTTGAATGGTTTCTTGGGTATTGATCTGATGTTGGTTTTGGCCTTCGGGGTTAATATTTACGGAATTGCTCACTTGCTAATTTACGATTAGGGACTGATTGAAATGTGATGTGATTTTGGGGTTTATTATGAACCGTGTTTTAAATGACATCGGTTCTTTAACCCAGTTAAAGATTAAAACTAAGTGGAGTTTTAATGAATCTTTAATTAGATTGAAAAGATCGAGAATGGAGTATCACCAGTTTTGCTCCAAGCGATAGTTAAATCTTTAATTAGATTTGTACGTGAAATGGTAATTAAATTTACCGATAACACCGTGGTGTTAGACATGAAGTATTACCAGTTTTATTTCATGGGATAAATAGGTTGGGATTGGGAAATAGAATAAATGATTACTTCGGAGTGGTTCGCTAATCCCGACTAGTTTGAATTGATATTCAAAAGAAGATTAAAGAATAAATTTAGAAGAATTTATCTTTGATAAAATTAATGGGAACCTTTCCCTAAGAATGTGAAATTTAGAAACTAACTGGAGATTAGTTAAGTTGAATGGTTTCCTGGGTATTGATCTGATGTTGGTTTCGGCCTTCGGGGTTAATGTTTGGAGAATCGTTCTCTTGCTAATTTACGGTTATCGACTGATGAATTGAAATGAGGTGTATGTTGTGTTTGTGTAACACTTGTTTATTATATACGCGAGTTATTCGGAAAGACCGTGTTTATCCCATTCTGAATAACTGATTCGACGTGGTGTCGAAGATGAAGACAGTGGTCGAAGACCGGAGGTCTTTACGTCATTTGGGAGATTACTGATGATCTTGATTGGTCCATACACCCAAGAGGAGGGAATCAGTAAGTGGTCGTACAGGCGAACTTGGAGATCGATGGATATGCGAGGTACTAGGTGCCCCTGGTTTCGTTTAGACCCAGAACGAACTTGTAAATGGACTGTGTGTCTGACATTGGATTTTATTCTGTGTGATTGATTTCTATTAAATATATATCTGTTTGGCGGCGGGGAATTTATTCTCTTGCTTAACGCCCTTCTATGAGACGTAAGAGCTCAGGGGTTATATATTGACGGATATCCATCGCATGGAGTGAATTGCCTGTGTATCATGCCTTGGTGGCAAATGATCAAGACTTTTGTTGAAAAGCAAAGTCTTGTGGTTGATGATCAAAGCACGGCTTGTGTGGCATAGCTTTGTGTAGTGTTGATTCGCGAGCCTCACACATTGGTTGTGAACCAAAAGCTGGAGAGGACCTCAGGGAGGACATGCGTTTCTTTTTAGTTAGAAGTGGCGTCAGTGGTTTTACATGCCCTGACGAGTTTGACTTATGTGGTTGTTCCTGTTGCGAGGCGCCTCAGATATATCGGTGACTATGTGAAGCCGATGGAGTCATTCGTTGACTCATTGACGCCCCAAAGGGCGGGGAAACGTAGTGTTCAGGCATAATAATCCACATCGGTGGACCGGCCCTGATGATCCAAGGGAAAGTTGCGGCTGTTCCTGAGACACGGGCTAGAGTGTCTCGAATCAGTAGAGGACTTTCTTTTGCCTCGGTTCATAGATGGAAATCCAATTTCCAAGTACGTGACTTTGCGGTTTCGATTGTAGAGCCTAGTATGGCGACATGATATATGGTACCCATGCCGTTTATGATTGATATTTATGATTGAAATTGTTTTGACACTATGCACTTATAGTAATATCAAAATAATCTGTTTTTAAACATATCAAGCATTCTTTGGCTATTATAAGGTAAAACCCTATCCTCCGGCTTGTGTTGCATTGTGTGATGGGACCTGGGTCTTATAATAGCTTCATTTTTCTTTATTTAGCATTGCATTGTTTGTTTTATGCACTGTATTCTTGGGAGGAAACCCGTTCCGTGTTATACGGCGCGGTCCCTTGATTTACCTAACTGTAAAATAAAGATTAATAACTGTTTTAGTTCTCACACCAGTCACATGACTGACCTGGAGTTTATTGTTTTAACCTAAACTCTGGGTGCCCTCATTTTCCGCATGGTCAGCTAGTAGTTTTGGTTTTGCAGATTTATATTCACAGGAACCTGGTTTACAACTGGAATGAAATCCGGAAAGCTCGGTATCCGTATATCTCTTCTAGTTGTGTATTGTATTATTTTCCGCTACTATGTAATGTAGTGTAATCTCTGATATTTTTTTGTTGTACATTATTTGTTTATACTTTGTATATTCGCATATTCTGATGAATTGTTGTAGTTAACAATGAAATGTTCTTCTGTTTGCATTCTGATTCGTCTTGTCATCAAAGTAATTCGTTCTTTCTCTTCTCTTCGGAGACCGGGGAAGTTCGGGTCGCTTCACAATCCTCTTCGAAAAGAAAACACAGGCCCGATTTGCTTCTCTACCCACGTTATTGTATACCTCGTTCTAACAGCTTAACTCACATACAATAAAACCTCCTTGGTTCCCTTTACTCTGACGACCAGATTACGATCAACTCCCACTAAACCCAGTGTAGGACCCTCCTCCTCCCTCGATAAAAGTGTCGACCCTCTTTGCTGCTCCAATCGCTTGAACACGGCCCCGAATACCACAACTTAACGCCCTGATTCCAGCAAGTATACTAATGTAGAACTGATTATAGTCGCACCATTTTGAAGATCACGATGAGCACGATATTTTTTCTGTTGAACATTTCGATTTCAATCAGCGAATTTGAAGAGATCGGAGAAGGAAATATTGAACGTTTCTAGCCATTCATTTGTAAAGTGCAGCTAAGGTAAAAACATGGACCTGGAATCAAAGCATTCTAGGGTTAGCGTGAAGAATGGTGTGTGTGTATATATATACATAGGGGTAAATTTTTTATATAATATTATTATATTAAACTTTGTCATGAAGTAACACGCAAAAGCAATCTCAAACGACCTCCAATCGAGACGAAATTTGAAACCCTAATATAAATCGATATTCCGGACACGATGGAACAGGTTTCGCCGAATTTGTGAAATGTACCAACCCGGAATTTCTAAACCAATTTAAATTTTTTATTTTATATATTTTAATAGGTTTTGAATATTTAAAATGATTTATTTTAAATAATAACGATTTAAAATTTTATTTAAATCGAAGTAAGAACGTAGAAATTTATTTCAATTATAAAACGAGCTTGAAATGGCGCGGTAATTTAAAAATTCGATTTTAAATTTCAATTGAATGTATATGATTCAAAATAAATCGGATTTCAGTAAAACAAGAAACTTTGGAATCTATTTAATTATATCTTTCTAACGAATGTAAGAAACTAATATTTCACTTTATAAATTGAAAGTTATGTCTAGTTTAAAATTCAAAATAGTCGCTATGGAATTTATATATATTTTAATATAATATATAGCCCTTAAAAATAGTCATTTTGCAAATGACCTCCATTTTCGATGAAATCACTTTTGTTGGATCTGAAATGTCAAATTAACGTCAGGTTTCAAATTTTATAATTTTTGGAATTAACATGTGAGCGTAGTAAATTTAAACGTGTTTTGTTAATTAAGTTTAAATTTAATCGACGAAAAAATGAATATTTTTCAAATGATCTCCAAATTCAACAAAATTTGTTTTGTTAGGACCATATCATCAAAACATAGCTAAGTTTATTTTTCTGTAATTTTTGGAGTCAGTATGTGGCCCCGGTAAATTAAAATATATGTTTAAAATTCAATATATAGATTTATATTTTAATTTAAAGAAAAAATGATCGAAATAGTCGAATTTGCTAAAGAAACATATCCCATTGTGTCTGAAATGGGGGTATTTAGCTAGGGGTGACAGTTTTATTTGAAGTACAGAGCGTTGAACGAATAATAAATGGATTAAACGAATTAAAATATTAATAAAAAAAATACAAAAATATTCTAAAATCGCAAACCCTAGGTCCATAACTGATATCACCGCCAGTTTGTAACGAACGGCAGAAACAATGCAATTTTCCCCAATTAATTTCTCCCATCCCATTCAGAATTAGCTTGTGGTTATAAAACAAAAATTAAAGAGTGATTCGAGAGTTTTTAATTGGTATGGGAATGATCGGTTTTGGTTGTCTATTCTTCTCAAATTTGTTGCCTAAAGTTACCAACATCGTGGGTGTTTTTAGAGGCAAGGGGTTTCAAGTTTCATCGTACGCCTAGCGTGGGAAGGCGCGGCCTAGGCCGAAACCCTAAAGTAGTTCGATCGAGCTCCGAGCAAGCGAGGGGATCTAAAATTCAAACCCTTGAAGGTAGCAGTTATGGGTTCATCCGTTACAGATAAACGAAGAAGAGGGAGAGAGTAATAATAGAGAAAGAGGTTATTTTTAAATAATTTATTTATTTAATTGCAAGTTAAATTGTTTAATGTATAAATTGCCATAACTCGTTCATTTTAAATCAGAATGGAATTAAACCAATTGCGTTTGAATCATGAAATCCATATATACAACATGGGACTGACTAGATCAGAAATGGAGCAAATTGGAATTTGGAGCAAATTTAAATCCAGACGGTATTGAAACCTTTCATTAAAGACTGGCGGAGTGGAACCCAAAGTGAGAGCTTTTCACTATAATATTGTATAGTTATTTATTTTACATAAACAGCTAGTATTGATTTTTTTTATCAGTCTTTAATTATGACAAATGTGTTAGGTGCCTGTTAGCTCACCTCCCTCATCCACAGATCATTGATGATTTAATAGATTGTATTGTTATTGTGATGTGAAATGGAGTAATATATATATATGCATTGTGAAAATTATATATATACATGCATTGTGAAAATTATATATATATGCATTATGAAATTATATGTATATATATGCGTTGTGAAATTAAATATACATATGCGTTGTATAAATGCGTTGTGAAATTATATACATATATATATATATATATACGTTGTGAAGTAAAATATACATATACGTTGTATAATTATATATGCGATGTATAAAATAGTCATGACATGGAAATATTATTTGTTCAATAAAAAATATAATTTTTATCATATATGTGCTATATAAAATAGTCATGATATGGAAATATTATTAGTTCGATAAAAATATAATTTTTATCGTATGTATTCAGTATATAAAATTGTCATGTAATGGAATATTCAATTTTGATTTAAAATTGAAATGAAGTTGAAATCGTTTTAAAACGAATTTGTAAACGATTATAGAATACGTTTTAAATGGAAATCAACGATATATATATATATATATATATATATATATATATATATATATATATATGGCCTGAATAGAACGCGCCGCGTAGTGACTGTTCGCGAATTTCAACCATTAACTTCAAATGGACATTACGGAAGATCTGACCGTCGGATTCTCCTAAAACCAGAACCATTAGGTTCGTATCGAAAAGAGCTTTCCAATGAATATAAGAGATTTAAATTTGAATGGTTGGATTTTAAAATACATCTAAATCAATTTCAGAAAAGGTCGCTGTGGATGTGGTTCAGTGGCCGATATTGGAAACCGACTGTACGGACCTTAATAAAATTATTAAAGATATGGAAAAATTATTTAAAATCATAACTACTAATTTGGAAGGATCTCGGATTAAATATTTCAAGTTTTGGAAGATAAAAATATATTTTTACCGAAATGAACTAGTAAATAACTAGAATAATAATCCAATGTTTTTAAATAAATAAATTGGATTGAAAATGATTTTAATATAACCAGAATTTTCCAACGTATGAGTTGGAATGGATTTGAATGGAAATATTCTTCGGTATATTTCGATATTGGATTCCGTGATTACACAGATATTGTTGAGGAGTTTGGAAGATATAGATATCGTTATTCTCAATATGATACCTGTTGGTTTCACAATTTGATGTTGAATATACACTACAACAAAAAACACTTTTCGCAACAGGCGATATCTGTTGCAGTAGACCTATTGCAACAGGCCTGCGCCTGTTGGTATAGTCGAAGTTGCAAAAAGTCTGCAACATTTTCTTCCTGTTGCAGTAAGATGTTGCGGTATACTTTTTTGCAACAGGCTTTTGTTGTTGCAACAGATCATTTTGCAATAGTATATGCCTGTTGCAATAGATCCATGAATCTAAAAAAAATTACATCTTATAAATATTACATATTAAATGTATTCGTTTTAGTAATAGTGTACATCACAAAATAAAATAAACAAACAAAATTTTATTTTAACAAAGTTTTAATAGTACAAACAATTACAACAAAAATTTCTACAATTTTCATACACCATTCATGTATAACAATTTCTGTTGTGATGGATGGCAAAGCAAGCTATAATCCTGCCTACACCAATCAAGAATCATGCACCTCCTTAGTAGCTTGTGTTGCTGCATTCGCAGCATCTGGAACCGTGCTATTCTACTTCAATCTCTTTTTCATCTCATCGAGCTCCTGCATCTTGTGAATTAGCATGCATTGAATAGCGTTTCCACTCAAGTTGCGCTTGAAATAATGTGCATTTGCATTGAATAGCATTGAGTTTGATAATTGGATGATCTGTCCACTATGAAACATCATAGATATACAACGAATAAGGAGAACGGAGTTTTTTTGCACGAAGAAGAGAAAAAACATGAGAACTCATTCCTTACCAAAAGGCCTCCTTTTGTATTTCATCCAAGACATGAACATTAGCATACCATGCAGGAGCAAATGTTGTTAACGAGCATATTAAGACTACCTTCATAAATGGCGTGTGTAATAAACTCAGATAAGAAAATACTCCATGCTGCAACAAGTATAGAGAGGACAAGTTAAAAGGAAAGAGAAAAAAGTGAAATGTTAAACAAGAAATTGTACTATAATCAAACTACAAAACTAGAAATTAAGGGCAAGACAGTTGGCACATTCTTGACCAACTTTTGATCGGCTATCACTGGCTCTAGAGGTCGACATCAGCCTAGAGTCAGCTATTACCAATAAGGTTCACGTTTTCTATTGTTAAAATCGTTCATTGATTTCAATCAAGATGCAGTACCAATCAGGGTTTAAAAGCTGCTGCATTTTCTAGCATCGTTTCTGCTCTTCTTCATCTAAATTGTCAACAACTATTAAAATACAAACTACTTTAACTAGTTTTTTCCTGCATTTTCGATCTGAAAATTATTACACATCTCCCTCTGAGTATCCGACGTTTTATTTTTACTACCACTTAAACGCATCAAAGTCTTTGCACCAAGTGTTAAAGTCAAATATGAAAACCTTTTTCAAATAGGTTTTTCACTTGAAAAATTATAGATTAACCCACAAAGAAATCAACAGAAAGTTACTCAAAAACTTCCCATTAATTAAGAGAGCCCGTTTTGGTTGTTTTGTATAAGTAATTAACATCATTCGGCTGCACCAGAAAAATTATAAATAATCATATTCAAAACAGTACCATTCTTTTGGAAATTTAATCGTGTTCTTGGAATTTAAATCATTAACGCTTTGCCTCATTCGGATTTATTGTGTTGAAATAGTTACTACCAAATCAAATATTACTTTTTAATAATAACTTTCTAGAAACTTTATTATATTATTATTCATGCCATCCGTTTCCAGCTTTACATATTAGAAAGAGAGATAGTATTTGTTTCCAGTAAACACATAGTAACCGAATTCTCTTTTTCCAGCATTGCTTCTTATATTAAATTGTATATGGTTTATTTCTTTGTATCATGCATACATGTCGTGAAATTAAATCTATGCATGTTACTCAAAGACCTTTATTTTTAAATGAGCTCCCATTTATTTACATGCAACAGAACTCATGGCTGTTGGCTAGACTGTTAAGTATCCAGGTTTACTGGTACTAAAAAATTGATGTTATCAATATGTTAATTTATAATAAATTGATGTTAACCATTTGTTTACAGGCTCCAATTTATTTACAAACAACATTTGTAATATGCATGCCATCTAGTGTTTTATACTATTTAACAATAATAACAATACAATGTAAACAAGGAGAAATTAATGTTAAATACCTGAGGAACATTACCACGAGTCACTGGTCCATAGGCAAATTAGTGTACCACTTCATGCAGCTAACATATAATAATCAAGGATCAAAGACTCTTAGAATGCAACAACTAAATGACTAGGAACCTGTACCTGCAAACAAACAACTATGTGTTATTATATCTGATATTTCCATACCTTCAACAAACAGCTTTTTCATGTACCTTACCAACATCAAATTTTTTCTATCCCTAAAACCTCGAAAATAGATTTGTATTCTAATTGCGTGCAGTCTTTAACTTCAACTTGAAAAAAAAAAGAAAAAAAGATCACCTACGTTTTTGATGTATCTTACTAATTGCTTCGATTTTTCTCCTTCGTAGATTTCAGCACATAATTTCTTCCTGACTAAAAAGCCTCTGACGACCTTCTGAATTTTTATGGCCGCAGTTTCAGTAGCATAATTTTCAAGCTTCAACAACTTAGCATAAACTCTTTGCTTGTAATCTTTGATTCCAGAAACATAATACAAACTCTCCTGAAAATCACACACTAACACTTTGATTTTAATAAGATAAGCCTCTTTAAAAATTTTATCAATCCCTTTCTCTACTCTGTAAACAATCCCAACATTCTTTCTCACCATGAACTCTATAAACAAGCATGTTTTTTTGACTTACATCTGAAGTTTTGGTTTTGACTGAGAATATTGAAAATTTTGTATTGAAGCAAATTCATTATAAGCTGAAAACCTATACCTAAAGGGCATTTGAAGAAATAAAAAATCATTCAGATCTAGATCTATTAAAAAGCGATATTTTATGACCTTGTAAATCGCTGAATTACTCTTTCGCACAAACAGTTTTACATCTTCTTAACGCTAAAAATATTTGGATTAAGCGCTCTATTCAGCGCTGCGCTTCTTAACTGAAACAAACGCAGCCCAGGTCTCAACTTTTTTTTAGATTTGAATATGAATTTCTTCATGTGATTAGAAGAAGCAGAGCTAACCTGTTTTTCGATTTGTTTATATTCATAGAGATCAAGTAGATCAGCGGCTTGCAGCTTCTCCAGCAATGGCAGCGAATCAATCAAATCATCAGACTTCGCTTCTCTGGTCTATGCCACAATTTCGTAACGAACGAAATTAGCTGAGTAAGAGAACTGAGGGCTTGGAATTGGATTTAGAATGAGGAATTGGGAGAGATGACGGCTTGGATTTAGATTTACTATGATGAATTGGAAAAGGTTGATGAAAAATAGCAAGCAAGTGGGCACGAAGTATTAGTGCCAAGCAGTAATGAAATTTTTGGAGAGCCCGCCTTCTAATTTTGGGGTAGCCCGCCTTTTCTTTTAGGTTATCACTTATCACTGCGAAGACGTTCTGACAATTTGTACCTAAGCAACTAAAAATTAAATTCGTTATTAAATAATATTTCAAAAGAACATTTAAGGGAAGATATTAAATAAATCTAATTAATAATGAATAATAAATATAAGTTATTAAACATTAAACTAGCGTTAATTATAAACTATTTAATAGTATTTATTTTTTAAAATACCAAAAATTGAATATAATCATCAATTATAATTATTAAGTTAAAAATATCAATATTGCAACTAGTACGAAAAGACATCAATTGATTTAATTATTTAATATTTAAACATATTCATACTTCAAATTAATTATTATACATTATTATTTTTATGATTATTTATTTATTTTATTATTTTTTAAATGTTAGTTATTATTATTGGTTAATTATTAATTATTATTATTTAATTCTCTGTTATAAATATCACTTTACAATACTTAAATTTTATTATTAATTATTAAATATTAATCTTAATTATTATATAATTACTAGTAGTTAATGATTTGATAGTAACTATTTAAAATTAATTATTAAAAGCTAATACTTATTTTTAATAGTATGTTTTTTGCAACTAGCTTACTAGATGTAAAAAATACAGTTATTGCAAGTGGAAAAACCAGTTGCTAAAGATATTTATTCGCAACTGGCTTGGAAGCGTAGTTGCAAATAATATGTTTGTTGCAACTGTTATGAAAGTACAGTTGCTAAAAGTATGTTTTTGCAACAGGAAGAGAAACGCAGTTGCTAAAAATATGCTTTTTGCAACAGAAAGAAAAGGTCTGTTGCTAAATCTCATCTATTGCAACGGCTATGATAGGTCTGTTGTTAAATATCGTTTACTACAACTGTCATATGTCGCCTGTTGCAAATAGCTAGTTGCAATAGGGTATTTTTCTTGTAGTGATAAGCCAATATTATTTCTATTCAGAGCCTTTTATTTAATATCAAATTGGATTTTTGGTTTATCGTGAACTGTTTTTTAAATAACATTAGTTCTTTAACCCAATTAACAATGAAGATATGATTTGGAATTTATAAATCTTTATTCTAACATTTAACGGAAATTTTCCAAAGTAAAATTTTCCAATTTAAAATATTAAATTGGAATTGAATTGAATTCGATGTGGTAATAATCGAGAAGAGCTTCAGTGAATTAAGACCGTTACTATTTATGGAATTTAAAAGGCCTTGTCGCTATCCCACTTATAGCATTAGTTTGATACGGAAATTTGTATTGATTATATATTATTATGATTCATGTGAATATTCCATTTTGATGGACGATGATTTCTGGGTTTATCGTGGACCGTGTTTTAAGTGACATTGGTTCTTTAACCCATTTAATGATGAGATTAATTTCTAGAAAGTTGAATAATCATTAGGTAATGATTTTTGAAGATTAAAACTAAGAAGAGTTTTAATAAATCTTTAATCAGATTTGAATGAATGAATGGTGATTAAATTTACTAAAACATGATATGTGGTATAAAACAAATACACTTGGTTGTTGATATTGATTATGACTGATTGATCGTTTGGATTGAGCTCGACCAGTTTATGAGCAAATATGCTTTTACATTTAACATTGGGTTGGGTAGAAATATTTGTATGCTAACATCTTGTGAAACACTTCACGATTTGACTATGAGATGTGTAGTCAGCTTATTGAGTTCATTTCAAATTTAATGAATGATTTTAAAATGATATTTTTCTTAAGTGAAAAGAAATGTTATTCCCAATTTTGGACAAGGAATGTTCTATAAATTTGTTTTATAAAATAGAAAGGATTTCGAGGGCTAAACCCGATGTCGTCAAAATGATTCCGAAATGTATTATGTGTTTGACATTGTGGTTCGTCACGTAACTGATTAGTTGCTATTGATGATGTATTTGTTTGGTGGCAGAGAATTTATTCTCTTGCTTAACACCCTTCTTTGAGACGTACGAGCTCAAAGGTTATGTAACTAATATTGACTGATCATATGTGTGAATTGCTAATGTAAAGTGCTATATTCTGGAAAGTACTTGTGATTATTATGTTATGAAATGATTTTCCCTACTTCGGGATATGAAATGATTTAGTATGTGGCTAAAGATTCTGGTAACCCTAGATAACTAAAAGTGTGAGGGCGGTGGATTTTCTCCGAAGGCATGGGAGGTGCATCGTCAGTGTAGCCTGCTCCATAGTAGGAGGTGCACATATACATATCGAGTTGGAGAGGCGCGTACAACCTTGTCTGAGGGTCATCCCCGATATTTGGTTGGATACTTGTTTTTATGCATTGTTATGTTTTGGAATTCATAAAGATTTTGGTTTGCGATACCAAAGTGAAATATACTTTGATATAAAAGCTAGATATGTATTTCAAATGATTTGAAATAGAAACCAAGAAATAAAGTCCAACGGAAAATTTTCTGTAAATTAAATTGGATTTCGAAAAATCTAAATTTGGGGATTAAAGCCTAAATGGGTAGATTGGAAAATTGCATGTTGTATGATGCATTGTAGATCCACATATCTATTATTGGTTATTGTCTAGGCACTGATATTCATGGGGGTAAACCCGTTCCATGACATGTGTAACGACCCGAGATTCGAGTAGGCTTTTCAACCATCCTCTCCTCCCTCGGCACTGGGCTAACCTCCCAGTGTGGCTTACTTCGATTGTCTGCTCAAGTTACACTCAAATATCCCTTTATTAATTTAATTGTACTGAACGAGCGTTTATAGCTATCGTGACCGCCTACGACATCGGTTCTCCACGCAGTTTGATTTTCTGATAATAATTTAACGATACGGTTCTAATGAAACTGGTTTCGTCGAAATCTGAGTCCGTTTGCAAAACGACTATTTTAAAGGCCTATAATTTAATAACGATTTTCCATAGCGACTATTTCAAATTTTGATTTGGCCATAACTATCAAACTATAACACGAAATCTGGATTTTTCTCTTTCATATGAAAATTATCGTCAATACGGTTCCAACGTGTCTTGTTTCACAGAAATCCGACTTATATTGAATCCTGTATTCTCAGTTGAAGTTCAAAACTCCAACTTACGAACTGCACGCCATTTTCGAGCTCGATTTTATATTATATATAAATTATAACGTTCCACTTCGTTCTAAATAGCGAATTCAATATTAAATTTCATTAATATTCCCAATATAATATTTAAAACTAATTTAAATATTCATATTCAAATGGTCGAAAAACACGGGTCGTTACAACATGCAGCGTGGTCCTATGATATGCCTTATTTAAAATAAAGCTAATAACTGTTTTAAGTTCTCACACCAATCCCATGACTGAGTCGGAGTTCATTGTTTTAACCTATACTCTGGGTGCCCATATTTTCCACATGGTTAGTTAGTAGTTTTGGTTTTGCATATTTCTTTTCCCAGGATCCTGGATTACAACTGGAGCTATATTCGGAAAGCTTTGTATCCGTGTATTTCATTCAGTCGTGTTAGTCATTGTATTTATACATTTTATTTCCGCTGCTTTGTAATTTAAATCTCTGATATTTTCCAATGTATATTATTTATTTATACTCTGATATCTTGTACTCTGATGTAATTGTTGTAATAGCAATGAAATGTTATATTGTTTGTGTCCGATGAGTTGTATTCTCAATTCAATCCGGGCTTTCCCGTAAGGGAGAGTTTGGGTCGTCTTAGTTTGGTATCAGAGCTTTGGTTTAGAGCTCGAGAACAAGACACATTAGAACCAAATGAATGAATTCATTAGAGATAGGATTAGTAATATCCTATAAGAATCACTTGTTAGATATAGGGTTAATAATACCCTAGAATGAGTTTGAAGAGTGATATTTCTAAAAACAAATTTAATTTTAAAAAGTATATCTTATTATACGTATTTGAGTATTTTATTTTATGTTGAATTTGGACTATCGAGTATAAGAAGATTTTGCATATACACGTTGCGAACGTGTATACGAAGTCTCAAATATAATGGGTAGAGATAGAGTTACACTCTAGTCGCCCAGAGATGACTCTGATGATAGCAGCTGCATCATTAGTATTTATGTTCGAGTTTCAAAAGTTAGATATCTATATATTTCCAATCGACTGGTGTGAGAACCAAGACTTAGTTAGAGTTTATTGTTGTGATTTGGCACTATAAATATTATTTTTGGAGTATATATTAAAGTTATATATTTGAAAAGTTAACTAACTAATTGATTGCTGGTTGTGATGTTTGATTATTAGTTTAACTAATAAAATTATTGGAATGATAATTAATTTAACCAATAAGAGAATGAAAGGTGAATTTTAGCCAAATTGAATTAAAATATTGAATTGAATTGAAATTTGATTGGAACGACATACATATACATGTATATATAATGAACAGGTCATAGCAAGGAAGCTAAGAAGAGGAATAAAATTATATGCCGGACAAATAGGTACCATATTCATTGGGTTTTGATGATTTTATAAGCTGATTGGCTAGCCGCTTGGCCTTTTCTTTTTCTTTTGGATTAATAAGGGCCCTATGAGGCAAGTTGTGGTTTTACCGATCAGCCCGTACAAAGGAGGTTATGGCGAAAATTTTCAAAAATTTAGGGTGTTAGGAAAATTTTTGAGAAATTGTAAAATCTTAGAAACTGAAAAGTTGAAGAATGAAAGTTGAGTTGGTTAGTTAAACAACTTTCAGCTCCATTCCTTTTCGAGGACGAAAAGATTTTAAGTGGAGGAGATTGTAATAACCCTGAATTTCAGAACCAATTTAAAATATTTATTTTAGCTATTTTAATGGGTTTTGTATATTTAAAATGATTTATTTTAAATAATAATGATTTATAAATTTATTTAAATAGAAGTTAGAAAATATAAATTTATTTTAATTATAAAACGAGCTTAAAATGGCGCGATAGTTTGAAAATTTGATTTTAAATTTCAATTGAATGTATACGATGCAAAATGAATCAGATTTCAGTAAAATAAGAAACGTTGAATCTATTTAATTATATCTTTCTAACGAATGTAAGAAACTGAGATTTCACTTTATCAATTGAAAGTTATGTCCAATTTAAAATTCAAAATAGTCGCTATGGAATTAAATATATAATATAATATAATATATAACCCATAAAAATAGTCATTTTGCAAACGACCTCCGTTTTAGAAGAAATCACTTTTGTTGGATTCAAAATGTCAAATTATAGTCAGGTTTCAAATTTCATATTTTTTGGAATTAATATGTGAGCGTAGTAAATTTAAATATGTTTTGTCAAATCAGTTTATATTTAATCGTCCAGAAAATGACCATTTTTCAAATGATCTGCAAATTCGATGAAATTAGTTTTGTTAGGACCGTATTGTCAAAACATAGCTAGACTTATTTTTCTGTAATTTTTGGACTCAGTATGTGGCCCCGGCAAATTAAAATGTACGTTTAAAATTCAATATATTGATTTGTATTTTAATTCAAAGAAAACTGATCGAAACAGTCGAATTTGCTTACGAAACATATCCCATTGTGTTTGGAATAGGGGCATTTAGCTCGGGGCGACCGTTATGGGGTTTGATTTGGAGTTCAGAGTGTTGAACGAATAATAAATGGATTAAACGAATTAAAATATTAATATATATATATATACACACACTCTAGAATCGCAAACCGTAGGTCCATAACTGATGTCGCCGCCTGTTTGTAACGAATGGCTGAAACATTGCGATTTTCCCCAATTGATTTGTCTTATCCCATTCAGAATTAGATTATGGTTATAAAACAAAAATTAAAGAGCGATTCTAGGGCTTTCTATTAGTATGGGAATGATCGGTTTTGGTTGTCTTTTCTTCTCGAATTTGTTGCCTATAGCTGCCGACATCGTGGGTGTTTTTAGAGGCACGGAGAATTTCGAGTTTCGCTGTATGCTTGGTGTTGGTAGGCACGGCCAAGGCCGACACCCTGGAGTAGTTCGATCGAGCTCCGAGCAAGCTAGGGGATCGAAAATTCAAACCCCAGAAGGCGGCAGTTATGGGTTCATCGTTTACAGATAAACGAAGAAGAGGGAGAGAGTAACAATAGAGAAAGGGGTTAAGTTAATTTTTAATTAATTGTTTATTTAATTGCAAGTTAAATTGTTTAATGTATAAATTGCCATACCTCGTTCATTTTAAATTAGAATGGAACGACACAAATTGCATTGGGATTGTGAAATCCATATCTACAAATGGAACTGACTAGATCAGAAATGGAGCAAATTAGAATTCGGAGCAAATTTAAATCCAAACAGTACTGGCACCGTCCATTAAAGACTGACGGAGTAGAACCCAAAGTGAGAACTTCTCACTATAATATTGTACAACTATTTATTTTATATAAACTGCCAGTATTGATTTTTTTTATTCAGTTTTTAATTATGACAAATGTGTATAGTGCCTGTTAGCTCACCTCCCTCATCCACAAACCATGAACGATTTAATTGATTGTATTTGTTGTGATTGTGATGTGAAATGGAGTTATATATATATATATATGTATATATATGTATACGTGGTGAAAATTATATATATATATGCATTGTGAAAATTATATATATACATATGCATTGTGAAATTATATATATGTGTTGCGAAATCCTTGTGAAATAAAATATACATATGCGTTGTATATAAAAAATAAATGCGTTGTGAAATTATATATATATGCGTTGTGAAGTAAAATATACATATGCGTTGTATAAAATTATATATTCGATGTATATAATAGTCATGATATAGAAATATTATTTGTTCTATAAAAAATATAAATTTTATCATATATATGCTATATATATAATAGTAATGACATGGAAATATTATTAGTTCAATAAAAATACAATTTTTATCATATATATTCAGTATATAAAATTGTCATGTAATGGAATACTCAATTTTGATTTAAAAATTAAATGAAGTTGAAATCGTTTTAAAACGAATTTGTAAACGATTTATAAAATACGTTTTAAATGGAAATCGACGAAATATATTATATATGTATTTAAATGGCCTGAATAGAGCGCACCATGCAGCGACCGTTCGCGAATTTTGACCATTAACATCAATTGACGTAATTAGAGGTCCGTCCGTCAGATTCTCCTAAAAGTGGAACCGTTAGGTTCGTATCGAAAAGAGCTTTCTAATGAATATAAGAGATTTAATTTTGAACAGTTGGATTTTAAATTATATCCAAATCAATTTCAGAAAAGGTCGCTATGGATGCAATTCGGTGGTTGATATTGGAAACCGACTGTACAGACCTTAATAAAATTATTAAAAATATGGAAAAATTATGTGAAATCATAATTACTGATTTGGAAGGATTTCGGATTAAATATTTCAAGTTTTGGAAAGATAAAAATATATTTTAATCGAAATGAACTAGTTAATAACTAGAATAATAATCCAATGTTTTTAAATAAATTAATTGAATTGAAAATGTTTTTAATATAACCAAAATTTTCTAACGTACGAATTGGAATGGATTTGAATGGAAATAATATTCGGAATATTTCGATATTAGATTCCGTGATTGTACAGATATTGTTTAGGAGATTGGAAGATATAGATATTGTTATTCCCAATATGATACCTGTTGGTTTCACAATTTGATGTTGAATATAAGCTGATATTATTTCTATTCAGAGCCTTTTATTTAATATCAAATTGGATTTTTGGCTTATCGTGAACTGTGTTTTAAATAACATTATTTCTTTAACCCAATTAACAGTGAAGATATGATTTGGAATTTATAAATCTTTATTCTATGATTTAATGGAAATTTTCCAAATTAAAGTTTTCCAATTTAAAATATTAAATTGGAATTGAATGGAATTCGATTTGGTAATAATCGAGATAAGCTTCGTGAATGAAGACCGTTTGTATTTATGTAATTTAAAAGGCCTTATTGCTATTCCACTTATAGTATGAGTTTGAGATGGAAATTTGTATCGATTATATACTATTATGATTTCCGTGAAGATTTCATTTTGATGGAAGATTATTTTTGGGTTTATCGTGGACCGTGTTTTAAGTGACATTGGTTCTTTAACCCAAGTAATGATAGGATAAATTTCCAGAAAGTTGAAAAATCATTAAGTAATGATTTTTGAAGATTAAAACTAAGAAGAGTTTTAATAAATCTTTAATTAGATTTGAATGAATGAATGGTGATTGAATTTACTAAACAAGGGATGTGGTATAAACCAAATACACTTGGTTGTTGATATTGATTATGATTGATTGATTGTTTGGATTGAGCTCGACCAGTTTATGAGCAAATATGCCTTTACGTTTAACATTGGGTTGGGTAGAAATATTTGTATGCTAACATCTTGTGAAACACTTCACAATTTGACTATGAGATGTGTAGTGAGGTTGTTGAGTTCATTTCAAATTTAATGAATGATTTTCGAATGACTTTTCTTAAGTGAAAAAAATGTTATTCTGATTTTGGACACAGAATGTTTTATAAAAATGTTTTATAAAACAGAAAGGATTTCGAGGGCTAAACCCAATGTTGTTGAAATGATTTCGAAATGTATTATGTGTTTGACATTGTGGTTCATCATGTAACCGATTAGTTGCTATTGATGATGCATCTGTTTGGTGGCGGATAATTTATTCTCTTGCTTAACACCCTTCTTTGAGACGTACGAGCACAAAGGTTATATGATTAATAGTGACTGATCATATATGTGAATTGCTAATGTAAAGTGCTATCTTTTGCAAAGTACTTGTGATTATTATGTTATGAAATGATTTTCTCTACTTCGGGATATGAAATGATTTAGTATGTGGCTAAAGATCTGGGTAACCCTGAATGACTCAAAGTGTGAGGGCTATGGATTTTCTCCGAAGGCGTAGGAGGTGCATCGTCAGTGTAGCCTGCTCCATAGTGGGAGGTGCACACACACATGTGTATATATATATATATATATATATATATCAAGTTGGAGAGGCGCGTACATCCTTGTCTGAGGGCAGTGCCCGATATTTGGTTGCATACTTGTTTGTATGCATTGTTATGTTTTGGAATTCATATTTCCAAAGATTTTGGTTTGCGATCCCAAAGTGAAATCTACTTTGATATAAAACCTAGATATGTATTTCATTTAAAAATTGGGAAATAAAGTCTAAAGGAATAATTTTTGTAAATTGAATTGGATTTCGGAAAATCTAAATTTGGGAATTAAAGCCTAAATGGGTAGACTGGAAAATTGCATGTTGTATGATGCATTGTAGATCCATATCTCTATTATTGGTTAATGTTTAGGCACTGGTATTCATGGGGGTAAACCCATTCCGTAACATGTGGCGTGGTCCTATGATATGCCTTACTTAAAATAAAGCTAATAACCTTTTTAAGTTCTCACACCAGTCCCATGATTGACTCGGAGTTTATTGTTTTAACCTAAACTCTGGGTGCCCATAGTTTCCACATGGGCAATTAGTTGTTTTGGTTTTGTAGATTTCTTTTTCGAGGATCCTGGATTACAGATGGAGCTATATTCGGAAAGCTTTGCATCCGTGTATTTCATTCAGTTGTGTTAATCGTTGTATTTATACATTTGATTTCCACTGCTTTGTAATTTAAATCTCTGATATTTTCCGATGTATATTATTTATTTATACCCTGATATCTTGTACTCTGATGTAATTGTTGTAATAGCAATGAAATGTTCTATTGTTTGTGTCTAATGAGTCGTGTTCTCAATTCAATCCAGGCTTTCCCGTAATGGAGAGTTTGATTCATCTCATGAAAATTCCTTTATAACTCATATATGTGAATCGACATGCATTTAAATTGCATATGATCACAAATTAAATTCAATTAACTTGACTTCTTAAATACCACAGTTATAAATCACTATGAATTTAACAAAATTAATTTCATTGAAAACAGAGTTGGTTAGAAAATCGGTTATCCTTAATTTTCAATTTAAATCAACAAAACGATTAAATGAAAACCGAGGAGTTTTCACCACTCTCACGATCAACCGGTAAATTCGATCGATGCAAAAATCGAAATCTTACAACAATTTAACGTTACAGTTCCAACGAAACTAATTTCATCCAAAACTGAGACCGTTTGAATATGGCTATTTTTAAGGATTATAATAATATCGATAAAATATTAATTAAATTCCAAAACAATTTAATTAAATAATAATAATTTATTATTACTGTAAATGTCCAAATAAAATTTTCGTATAGCTTCACATATAAACAATATGGATTTATAACCCAACATTAACAGTTCGAGTTAAACGGTATCCTACTTATATATAAATCCTTATTAATTTATTAAATAAACATTATCATTTATCAACGAATTCCGTAGCGCCTATTTGAAAATTTGAATTGGACACAACTAACAATATATAATACGAAATCTACAATTTTCTCTTCCTTTAGAAAATTATAACCAACTAGATTCAAACGTTTCTTGTTTCACAAAATTTCGACTTATATCGGATCCTGTATATTCAATTGAAGTTCAAAACTCAATATTATAAACTACCGCGACGTTACGAGCTCTTTTTAATTAAATATAAATTTAACGTTCAAACTTCGTTTAATAAATGAATTCAATACTAAAAATCCATTTAGTATTCCAATTTAGTATTTAAATAATAAAATCAATTAAGTATTTTTCTATCAAAAATATAGGACGTTACAATATTGCCACATGTGCCTTGTCATATTATCTTGATTCCCTCTATAATTTTAATTTGATGTTGTACCTATGGGAGTTGTAACGTCCCGTATTTTTGATAACCGAATATTTTATTTAATTTATTATTTTAAATAATGATTTAGGATTATAAATGGATTTATAATAAATTATTCATTCATATAACGTAGTTCGAACGTTGAATTTATATTTAATTATAAATCGAGCTCGTAACGTCGTGGTAGTTCGTTATATAACGTTTTGAACTTCAGTTGAATATACAGGGTTCAATATAAGCCAGAATTCTGTGAAACAAGAAACGTTTGAATCTGTTTGATTATAGTTTTCTGATGTAGGAGAAAAACGAAGATTTCATATTTTAGATTCTGAGTTCTATCCTATTCAAATTTTCAAATAGTCGCTATGTAATTTGTTAATAACTGACAATGTTTATTTAATATAAATATAAAGGGTTTTTTATATATATATTTGAATATCGTTTAACCGAAATTTTTTAATATTGGGTTTAGAATCTATATTGGTTTATCTTAAAGCTGTATGGGGTTTCATTTGGAGATATACGATAATAATAATTTATCATTATTTAAATTAAATTGTTTTGAATTTAATTTTATCGATATTATATAGGCCTTCAAAATGGTTTCAAATGACCTCCGTTTCCGACGAATTGAATTTTAGTGGATTACGTATATCTAATTATAGCCATATTCCCGGTTTGAAGCCAATCAAATTTGATTTACTTTTATGTGCAATTTAAAGGTGAACTAATGAATAAATTGAAATTAAAATAACGCCGATTTGCAAATTAATTCAGTTTTCAACGATATGAATTTCATTAGGACCGGAATGTTAAGACGTAGGGGTATATCCATTTCCACGACGTTTGAAGTTCATGTGTGGTGGTAAGAATATATCAGTTAACGGTAAACAACGGTTAATGATGGAAATTTAATACTGTATAAATATAAGTAAATAAGATATAAAACTTATCTTCTGATAAATTGGTACAAAATCTACCTAACCTAATCCACGCGCACATGCAAAATTTCAGAAAAAGAAATCTATGCACATGCATAAACTCTTAATTGCATGCCTAAATATGCCTTTCTGTATGCGTGCATGGCCAATGTATATGCTCTAAAACCTACCAAGCGTACATTTATATTTAATTGCACTTGCATCCTCATCCGAATTTCTCAGCTACCCTAAAATAAAATATGTACAAGCTACCTACAAACGGAAAGAAACTTATGCACAGCCTCATGTACTTTCAAATCACGTACTATACCTTCCCCATCACAGACCGAACCTACACGCGACAGTCCTACCAACCCTAAACCTTGGGTGCCAAGTTTCGGCGTCTATAAATACTCCACTACTTCACACTTTTCTCTTAGACTTTCATGCCGAAAAATTCCAATACCAAATAAAAATACAAACGAAAAAAAGGGGATGGCGTTCAAATGAATGGGGCTCTCGCATGGGGAAGTTCTAGCAGGCAAGGGAAAAAGAATAGTTGGAGGAAGAAAACTATGTGGGGAGTATGAACTGTGATGTCGGCATGGTGTTTGGAGATGTAGAAAGGTGACGTAGCTGAGAAATGTTATATAAGGAAGGATGCTACTGTATAAAGGGGGAAGGTTTGCAACAGGTTTCAGAAGTTCTAAGGTTTACAGGTACGTGATACTTGCAGAGGGGGTCGGTGGTGTAGTAGTAAGGTGGCATGATATGAAGTGGTGACTAGAATCGTGTTCGGAAGTTCTAGCAGCTGGGGATGTTTAAGGCAGCGTCGATCAGTGGAAGAATGGGTGATCGGTCAGAAGTCAGGTCGGAGCGGCGGCGTTGTAATAGCGAGTTGAGGGGTTGATGCGGCAGTGTAGGATGATGTCGCGGTGTCATGTGGGAGAGCTGGAGTGAAGTGCGGTTTCGAACAAAATGCGAAGAAGGAAAAGGTGAACAGTGTTTGGTTGGAATAATTTAAAAAAGCCTAAGTATATTTTAATATTACCTCATCACTATTTACGTGGCCTATTTGTTTTTACATTGGACCTGCATAAATTCTAATGTGCATAAACCTTTTTAAACGTGACTAATGGTATCCTAATTATATACACATACTACGTGGCCAATTATGATATTAGAACATATCTGGGTATTTTTAACGTGGCCTGGCCCGTCTGGGTATGATTTCAAATGTGTGTAATAACGCTTACAAGTGCCCAATGCTTTTTATAAGTAACATGAAGATAAAAATATGCCTAAATATATATAATGTGCCTAACCATTTCGAAAGTGCTCAAACAAATAGTTTAAATGTTCCCATTTTAAATTAAATTTGCCTAATAAGTATTTAACGTGGCATATATATTTAGTAGTTTTGTTGCAAAGTAAACAAGCTTAAGTTTAAAATGTGATAACGTTATTAATATTTATTTTAAGTTAATTAATTTAAATTAAAACGGGGTTGTATAATTTGTGTATCATGCTCATATGGTAACAAAATCAAACGAAACCAGTAGCTTGAGAAACATAACGGTAAGCACGACATTTTGGGATTGGAACAGACGGAGTGGAAGAAGCTAGAGTTTTTAATTAAATTAAACACATGCTTAATTTAATTAAAGCAAATGATTTTAAAGACGAATGGAAACCCAAGGTGAGAAAAACTCACTCAGTTTTATCCTACTTATATCTTATATAAGCCGGGTTTAATATTTGTGTGATATGGATGTTTATTTTTTTGCATAGCCGACCAGTTTTTACAGTGTTGCGTAACACTTATTATTATATCAAATAATAATTATGATAGTTAAAGGAGTGTGGCATATTGCCAAACTAATATTTTGGCTTTTAAAGTGGACCATCCACTGCCTACGGCATTTATTGTCGGTTATCCATAGATTCTATCCTAGATTACAGTACAAGAGCTTGCTAATTTACAATTGTACTAAGTTCATCTCCACGCAGGGAGTGCATTGCAAAATATTATATTTTATACTACAAAAAGTAGTGAGATTACATTCGTAAACTAAATAAACAATACAACATGTACAAGTACACTATAGAAAGTAAAATAGCACAATAGTCATGAGGTTGCCATGAGAGGCTGCAAAAGCAACTCCAATCTGTGCATAACATATTGTTATAGGAAAAGTACATCTACAAATTTTGAGCCATACAAAAGTAAAACTCCATCTTTTCTTCCATACCTTCTAAAAATTGTACATTATTGTACCCATAAAACATGGAGAAGGGAAATGACCTCGGAATAGATTACATGATCAGGAACAACCAAAGAGGTAGTTCAAACATACAATAGCATAGTGGCTTTTCTAATAATAGTTGTGGTTGAGGAGGGAAAGACAAAATCACACATACACAGCAATGTTGAGCACAAAAGTATCACCTGTATCACTGCCAAACCGATGACCAAACTTGTTCCGGAGCACCAAACTCACGATAAACCAGAGCCAACCACAAACAAGAACATGCTCAACTTAAAAGAACCATACTACAACATCACATTACCCATAATCTGCATAGGAAAGCAAGACAACCACCAAAACACAGCTCCAAAGATCAATGCTTACGCATCTCATATTCTGTAGTCACAAGAAGGTGGTAACTAACCCAAGCATACACCAAACACCACGATAGTTACATACAAAATCACTTCAAGAACAGGAGGATGCTCGATAACATAGCAAAACAATATCTAAGCTCCAGGTCTCCTAAAAAACAATCAAACACCTCAACCACGACAACGCTTGAAAAACCCCAATACTGACTTCAAGGCTGCAAAAAGATGAATACAAGCCAGCATTGAATACCACAACTGTAACAAGAAACATCGCAAACCAAAGTCGAGACGTGAGTATAAGTAAATTGTAAGGTGTTGCTGCTCACCTGTAAGCTCCGCATTAGTGACAAACATCATTCCTTTGTCGTAATCAATAGTTAAAGAGAAAGCTACAAAAATCCTAAAAGATCTTAAGGCAAACAGTTACCTGAAATAACTACAGCAAAAAGAAAGGTATCGAAATCAACAGGCTTTCAGAGGACTGCGAGAGGCAGAGGTGAGATAGAGGAAAACATGGGGGATCTGGAGCTTAGAATGATATACATGACAAAAGCTTGAATCTGAAATTGATTTGTGTTTTGCAGAGAAACCCCCACGTGTGACGAAAACAAAGAGGTAGTAAATTGGAATTTTGGGAGATGGGAGAGATTTTAGAAAAGAATGGGAAGATTTATGTTGCGCGAAGAAGAGAAAGGCAGAAAGTGGATGACGCCATTAACGATGGTCCTCCACAAAAGAAGCTCGTGCTATGGATGTTTATTACTGAATGTTTATTGAATATATTATTTTATATTGACAGAACTGATTAAATTAAACGTTTGTTTAATTTGATTGAAATCAATCGTTATATTTTAACAATTGTAACCAATGGAGGTAACTTACCTTGTTGGTCACGTTTATAATAATATAAACGTATAAAATTAATAACTGGATGTTTAAATTACCGTTATTGGTTGATTGTTAGAAATTATATATGTATATTCAATTGAATGATATTATATGGATGCAGGAAAAAAACAGGTAGGACGGGTCTAACTTGATTCCTCAAATATATTAAATGCTATTTATTTTCATATTATCATTATATGAGTTCTTCTGATTGGATGATTGATTTGGTTGTTGATCATTGACCGTAAATTCAACGTTTGTTTTATTTTAACCAATGGGTAGTATCGGTTGAGTAGTTAGCAGCATATAGCCTATAAATCAACCGTTTTATAAATATTGATTCGCCGTCTGGTGAATCGACAGAAATGAAGTTATAATATTTATTTTATAACTGAAGATAGACTTTGAAATCTATTGATTTGAATAAAAGTTTACAAACAAGGAAATGTATATTTATGTAAATTTGTAAGCAATTATTAAATGATTTTATAAACTAAATATTTATGTTAATAAGATTTATAAGCCAATGAGCAAAAATTAACCTAACGGTTAAGATATGGATTGTTTGTTTCTAAGAAACAATTAAATGGAATTACTTAAATTAATTCTACTGTTAATTAGTTTAAAGGAAGAATCAATTGGAATTTGTTAAAGAAATAATCGTGTGTTTAGTTAACGGAGTCGACCGTTTTAACTTGGATTTTATTGGCAAGGCAAGTCGTTTTTATAGTGGTTGTCCACTTTATTATAGAAGATAAGGAAACAGGTACTCTGCACATGCACAGTGTAGCTAATCTGGTTTGAAGTGCCCAGTCACTATCAATACAACGAAATATCAAAAGTCACAAAAGAACCTAAAAAGATAATAAGATAAACTACACCACATCACAATCCGATAAATCCTCATAAATGGTCCCTGTGAATGGGGTTATAATCTGCTCGAATGTCCAAAGGCGAAATGCCAAACCATCCACGTAGTAAGAAGTTGTCGGGCAAAAGATAAGGTTCCTATCCCAGGAAGCATCCTGCATGAGATCCATGTTATCATCACTAATCTCACCCTCATCCCACAATTTCAAGTCGCCACCAACATGCCGATAGAAAAGACGTCGCATATCTCATGCCTTCCCAATAAATTTATAGAAATATTGCAGAGTATCATAACACATGCCTGAGGGGGCATGCACCTAAGATCTTTAATCGACGCTAGTCTATGAATTAGAAAAGCGCGACATTTGTAATAATTTCTGCAAGCATACAGGTGTGTAGCATACAGGTCGAACACAGGGAGGAAAGTTAAATTTTATTATTTATATGTTTCGTGGGCGTGTTAGACGAACTTTGGAGGTTGATTTTGAAAATAAAACAAAACAAAATTAAAACTGTGATTTGATTCAGAACAGATCTAACTGAACCGACGATCAGATCACAATTTCAATGGAAAAGAAATAAAACTATGAATTAGATTTGAATCTAATCAAATCCAATTTGACCTAAGAAAATAATAAAAGCAGAAATTGAAATTGCAGAAATTGAAATAACAAACAAGAATTAAAATTAGGATTTCCGCTGAATCTAATCAGACAGTAAATCACTAATGCAAATAAGTGCAAAATACAAATAGTGTTCTACCGAATCTAATCGTATAGACAACACTAGTTGCTAAGAAAACAAAAAAAATGCAGAAAATAAAAGAGAAAGAAGAACTTTTATTAGAACAATGGAATAAGAGATGAGATGGTGGCTACAATGCCATTACAAGGGTATATATAGGGTAGATAGCCAAACCCTAACCCTAACCCTAATGATAACTGGGCCTAGTCATTACATCACTAATTAGTTTACAATGAGAAACATAAATGGGCCTTTGATAAACAAAGCAAATTTGGGCCTTTTCTCTTTTCCTCTTGCTTCCTTGACACTTCTTCATTGATTTGTGATGTGCAAAGCCTTGTTATCAAACCTTTTCTTGTCCAACAGCAACTAGATGTGATATCTTCATCTACAATTCTTTAAAATGCAAATACACAGCAAATTGAACTCTATTTCTCTACATTTCTGGTTGCATGCGGGCTGGGTTGGAATATCTGTAAAAATAAAAAAACAATACCCAAGTAATATTTATTTATATACAAAAGATAAGATATAAGAGCATAAAATAAACACATTTCTATGTCAATCAAATACCCCCACACTTATCTTTTACTCGTCCTCGAGTAAAAAGAAAATGAAAAACTAACTAGATAGGTCGCACTTTCGTAGGAAACACGATTGCATTGAGCGCATGCAACAAGCCGTTAAACCTCTAGGTGTCCCTAGTAGGACGAGTGGTGTCTCGTGAGGGTTTTCAGCGGATACTACCCACAAAATCCAAATGTAGTATGCTATGATTCTAAAGAAACTACATGAATGCAATGGACATATGCAAATAAAAACGAAAGATGAAAACACGACTTATTTCATGAAAGTGGTACAACAATTTAAGTTAACAATTTCTAATCAGTTGATATCATTTTAGATACCTCAACTTGTCACAAATTTTCAATATAAATCAAGTTTTCAAATGTTAAATTCCAGTTTGGCCAGTTAGTTCGGTCGATAACATAGTGCAGCCATGAAATAAATTCTTAGTTTGCTTGGCACAGTTTGCAAAGTGGTATTCTAATTTTCTCATGTATGGCTAGTCAAATCAATAAGGTCAAGAAGTGTTTGGGCATCATCGCTTATTCTTTATTTTATAAATTTTTAAAATTTATGATTAAGTACATACACCTAACTAAAAAGACCAAGGTTTACCACCCATGCACTGCCTCGCGGACTAACGGAGAGTGGGTAAAGAGCTTGGCGGATTGTGCAGGCCGACTTTGACTTTGTCAACAACGTGTCGGTAATCCTTAGGTGTCCAATCTCATAAAATGAGACCAAGATATTCCAACTTTGACTTTGTCAACAACGTGTCGGATAGAGCTTGGCGGGTTTGCACACCAACGCTCGATATACAAGCAATGTTGGATACCCTTGGAATGCTATTATTATTATTGAAAATATAAGCACAAAAAGAGAGTTACGCGAATTCAACTTAACACAACTTAGTTTTAAAGATTTGAAAAGCCAATATAAGTATTTTAAGTCCTCCACTTATTTTAACAAAGTCTACAATATAGAATAAATTTCATGGCCATCACCTAAGAATCTCCCTATGTACCGGTTACACTATTATCCCTCAAAGTTAAACTTTTCATTATATTTCAAATTCGATCTAAGTTGAGAGAGAAAAATACTATCAACTGGCTAAAAATTGTAAACTTATTTTTCTGTATCAATTGAAAATGAGTCGTATTTCAAAAAAAAAAAAAAGGCATGTTAGTATGATCTAAATGCATGATGGTCCTACTTAAATGGCTGAAAATGAAAAGAAAGAAAAAAAACAAAAGAAAAAAAAGGCATGTTAGTATGATCTAAATGCATTAAATGGATGAAAATGAAAAGAAAGAAAAATAAAGAAAAAAAAAACAAAAGAATGCAATGCAGACTCCCCCCCACACTAGAACTAGACAGTGTCCACACTGTGAACGTTTCCTAAATTTGAAAGATCGCACCCAAAGGTGAATGAGATGCAAAATGATATGTAAAATGAAATGCAATCTAACTATATGTAAGAATGGATCATATATACAGTGATATATGTGTTTGCGGTGAACGCGATGCAAAGAATTCCACCAACTTTTCCCCCCACACTTGGTTCTTGCCCTATGAGTCCCAGTCCCACTATGTCTAGACATGTTTTCTAACAAGCAAGAGTTTTTGAAACCCATCTCATCTTTATACCTCGATTTGTAGTCCAGGAGATAAATATGTAGGGTCGTCCTGACCTGAAGTTTTTCAATCAAGCTAACATTCCAAAAATAATTCATGTGCTCCACATATTTATCAGTGTAATTTTTCAAAAATTTGTGATCGTACATAAATTCAGTGAAATTTGAATTCTGAGTGTTGTTCAAGAGTATGTGATCACATTTCTCATCATTAATTGACAATTTGTTATCGAAACTGACAATTTCAAGCTTGTTTGAAACCTCAATATCAAAATTTTCAAACTCGTGACTTGAATCTACGTCTTCCTCATTTGGCGACTCATCCTCGTACAATCCAAAAAATTCATGTTCATTAAAATCCATTTCCACTTTTGAGTTTTTGAAAAATTCACCATTTTCATTTGGTTCAATTTCAAAAGTTTCAATTTCCTCACAGCCCGAAAGAGGAAGATCAAAATTTGAGCTTAAATCTTTTTCTTGAAAAGAGTCGAAGTTCAAATCATTGGTTGAATTTTGAAAAACTTCATCAAGATGATTATTCTCAATTTCAAAAGTCGTTATTTGAAAATTTTCAATGTCAGCAAAGAATGGATTATTTCCTGATTCATCGCTTGTTTGAATTTGATTTTGTTGCTCTCGCTGTTCTTTCAAAATTGTCATTAAACAAAGAAGTTCATCCATCTTTCTATCTTTTTCATTAAGCTGTCTATCTAGCCTTTCTACCCTCTCTCTAAAAATGTTAAGACGATCGTTGATTTGAGAGCTCTCGTTTGGAATTTCCTGATTTTCAAAATTATAATCCACATCAATTTTACAATCAATATTATTTCCAATGTGGTAGTTGCTCGAATTTTCAGAAAACTGACAATGATATTGGAAATCATTTTGATCATAGAAATTTTGTTCATAACCAAAACTGTTAAAATTCGAGTGAAAATTGCAATTTTGGTCATTTTCAAGATGTTGATATGGGTTGTAGTTTTGAAAATTTTGATCGATTTGAAAATCATTTTCAAAATTATTTTCGAATTGGTTTCCAACCCCATATTGATGTGGATCAAAGCTATTTTGCGATTCAAAACCGTTTTGATGTGGATGTGACCCATAATCGAAATTATTGAAATTTAAATTGAAATCATCATTTCGATTATATCTATGATTTTGAAAATGTTGGTCAGTTGGAAAATTTTGAAAATTGTTGACATTGGGCTCACGAAATTTTGGAAAATCTTGCTTCATGAGTTGTAATTCAAAATCATACTCTTCAAGAGGACGTCTACTCCGACTATTATCCCACATTTCTCTCAAGGATTTTTTTGAATTAGACATTTGAATGAAGTCAGGGTAAGACATAAGTTATTCTCACTTCAAAATAATATAAAATGTCGAGTAGTGCTCTATTAATTAACTGACTCAATTAGAAGGGGGAAGAGGGTCTTATGGCCGTTCACGTATAGTATAAATACTAAGGGATACGACCAATGTTTTACGGGTAGTATGCAACCTCTTTTGCTAATAGTTCAATAAATTGAACTACTATATATCCGCGATCTAATTATACAAGACAATCAACTTCACAAAACACCACTGTTCAATCATATTATTTTGCAATGTCTGTTTTTATTGATGAAAACAACGAGAATGAAGATTTCAATTATGGAAATATCAGTTCGCACCAAATTAATTCAGAAATTTCAGTCACAGAACAGTCTCAGAAATATAAATTGCAGAATTAAAGTTTTTACATTTAAGCCGCTGCCCCTGCAGAAGATTTTTACAACAATTTCTATATTTTCAAAGAAGCTTCAGCACCTGTAGAGTTTTAAAAGTTTTCACCTTGATCGGCAGTCCTCCAGTGAATTTGGGAAGCTCTAGCGCGTTCACACCCCACTTGGTGTGCAACCGCTCCAACCCATTTGAATCGTCCGCTGCTTTCTGTTGTTGTCCCCTTCTATTAATTGCTTGACTGCGCTGCGGCACGGGTTCGGGCTAGGAGTCCGAATTTTTTTTTTTTAAGACCTTTTTTTTTTTAAATTTCAGCTGTACCTGTTTTTGGAAAATTCTCCTCTTTTTTTTAAAAAAAAGAAGAAAAAAAATACACAAGCGAAATTAAACTGAAAAATTTATGCCTAACAAAAATCAAAAGGAAATCTCAAACACTAGACAGAAAGGCTTAAGAATTTCCTCACAGCACGCACTCACATTCAAATGGTGAAACCCCTCATCCATCAATATCACACAATAAAACAATGCCACCCTTACAATTTAAACCAAGACAACTAAGTATGGCTTAACAATTAAAGCAAATAAGTAAAAGGCACCCTCAAAATAAAAATTCACTCGCCCTAGAAGGAATGGAAGATTAATTAACCAAAAACAAAATCGACTCAGAAGGAAGACCAAAATCACATGTCCCTCATAGATCCCAGTAACCCAACGTCACGCCCCTTGTTTTTGTCAATAACAGAAGAACACGCCAGAAGAAAAAAAAAAAAGGAAACAAATATTATTTCTCAAACAAAACTGCTATGCCACAAATATGTATTGAACTCAGACCAAAAGGGAAGCAACTTCCGAACTCACGCCTTTTTCTTTGGAAAAAAAAAGATAAACGAAAAATTATTTTCCCCAATATATAAGAAATCGAATTTCAATTTGGGGTTGTTCGATTTGGTGGCGAAAACAGAATTGGGTATTTCGGATCTGGTGTGCTTCAATTTGGATGGTTGCGTGTTTGTATGAGTGGTTGAAGTTGTGCGATTGTTGTACCGGTGATGAATGGATTTGAGCGCTGGTTTGGTTTTGGGTATTTATGGAGCGTTGGGGGTTGAGGTTGTTCGGAAGGGGGGAATTGGTAGAACTGGAGAAGTAGTGGTTGTGGGATCTTCTCGTTTGTGAGTGGAGGGTATTTGCGTGGGTTGTTTGTTCAGGAAGGGGTGATCGTGAAGTAGTGCGTGAGTTTGTGGATGTAAGTGGGTTTTGTTTGTGGATGATATGCGGACTGTTTTTGGTAAAGGGTATGGCACTGTGTGACGCTGGTGGTGGACGGATGTTGACAGAGATGGCGGGCCTTGGTTGTTCACGGTGGTATTGAGGAGGGGGGAGAATGGTTGCAGTACGATCTTGGTGATGAATATTTTGTGGTATTGTCTGCAGTGGTGCGTGGACAAGTTGAAGGTGGGTGTGAAGATGGTAGTTTGTGCGTGGATCAGTGGGGGCGTTGAGGCATTTGTGAACTTGGAGTTGATCAGTTATGGGATTGATTCAATGAAAAGGGGGGTTTGCAGAGAAGAAAATAGCAAGAAAGGAAGAAGCAGAAGAAAGAAAAGAAAAAAAATGTATTTTTGTTTGTTTTTATTTATTTATTTATTTGTTTTTTTTTTTTTTTTTTTTTTTTTTTGATTTGTGGATGAACTTGATGATCGTGAGAACCGGTGATTAGAAAGGATTGCGGGCGCTGTTTGGTGAGGTTGTGAAACTAGACAGTGAGAGGGTTGTGACAGCGAGCAAACTGTTTGGCTTGTTGATGACAAGGAAGGTGAGGCGGTCAGTTTTGTGAAAGTGATCGGGAGAAGTATGGTAAGGGTATTTGCAGTGAGTGGATTACGGAAGAAAAATTAGAAAGATGAATTTTTTTGGCAAGGATTGTAAAAAAAAAAAAGGAAAGAAATTTGTAAAAGGAAAAGAAATTAATGAAAAGAAAGGAAAATTGGCAAGAAACTAAAACAACACATGGCAAGTTTTTTTTTTTTTTTTTTTTAACTTGAACAAGAAGAAATGAACCCAATGTTTTGAAAACAAAGAAGAAAAGAAATCAGAGAGAATTGAATATTTCTGTTTTTGTTTTTTTATTTATTTATTGTAGACTTATAGAAGAGGAAAGGAAAGAAATAAAATAAAACCAAGAAAGGATTTTTTTTCTTTTAAAGGAAAAGAGGTTTGTAAAAGGAAGGGACTTGTAGATGAGAAATATAAGAAGGGAAATAGATGAAAACGGGAAATAAATCAAGGAATTTTGAGAAGTGTTTTTTTCTCTTGTTGTGGAGATTACAATATCAACATATAATACCAAATCAAACCACTCAAGATTTTTTTTTAATAAATATACAGGAAAACAAAAGAAAATTAAAATAAAAAAACAAAAACTAACACGAATCAGAAATTAAATAAATAATAAAATTTAATCGTTACCTCCCCGGCAACGGCGCCAAAAACTTGATCGACGCTAGTCTATGAATTAGAAAAGCGCGACATTTGTAATAAATTCTGCAAGCATACAGGTGTGTAGCATACAGGTCGAACACAGGGAGGAAAGTTAAATTTTATTATTTATATGTTTCGTGGGCGTGTTAGACGAACTTTGGAGGTTGATTTTGAAAATAAAACAAAACAAAATTAAAACTGTGATTTGATTCAGAACAGATCTAACTGAATCGACGATCAGATCACAATTTCAATGGAAAAGAAATAAAACTATGAATTAGATTTGAATCTAATCAAATCCAATTTGACCTAAGAAAATAATAAAAGCAGAAATTGAAATTGCAGAAATTGAAATAACAAACAAGAATTAAAATTAGGATTTCCGCTGAATCTAATCAGACAGTAAATCACTAATGCAAATAAGTGCAAAATACAAATAGTGTTCTACCGAATCTAATCGTATAGACAACACTAGTTGCTAAGAAAACAAAAAAAATGCAGAAAATAAAAGAGAAAGAAGAACTTTTATTAGAACAATGGAATAAGAGATGAGATGGTGGCTACAATGCCATTACAAGGGTATATATAGGGTAGATAGCCAAACCCTAACCCTAACCCTAATGATAACTGGGCCTAGTCATTACATCACTAATTAGTTTACAATGAGAAACATAAATGGGCCTTTGATAAACAAAGCAAATTTGGGCCTTTTCTCTTTTCCTCTTGCTTCCTTGACACTTCTTCATTGATTTGTGATGTGCAAAGCCTTGTTATCAAACCTTTTCTTGTCCAACAGCAACTAGATGTGATATCTTCATCTACAATTCTTTAAAATGCAAATACACAGCAAATTGAACTCTATTTCTCTACGTTTCTGGTTGCATGCGGGCTGGGTTGGAATATCTGTAAAAATAACAAAACAATACCTAAGTAATATTTATTTATATACAAAAGATAAGATATAAGAGCATAAAATAAACACATTTCTATGTCAATCAATCTTTCCCCCGCAACCCAAACAACATCCGTATCAATTGTAACATCAGGTAAAATAGACTGGAGAAACATCCTCAACTTGAACTTCCTTCCTACCAACTGGGACCTAAACCCTAGCAGAAGGCCTAGGGAGTAGAGTTTTGTCTGGAGGAGGCATATTAGCTTCAAGCTTACAATCTATAGGGCAATGTCCAAAGGATTTACATGTTGTGCATATATCAGGTTTCAATTTATACTTCACATCCACAAAATGTTCACGATTATCAATGCACACTTTTATTTGTGTAGGCAATGGCTTTTCCGGTGTAATCTCAACCAGGGCCCTAACATAGACAAAGTTTCTTCTTATAACTGTATTAGCATCAAAGCACTTGAGCTTTCCTATATGACAAGCAAGCCAATTTAGACCAAGAAGAGGTTGAAGTACAAAGGGAATACAGGTGAACTACGTCTAGACCGAGATCGAAAGAACTTGTTCTCGAACCATATCAATCGAAGCACTACATGTTGTCACAATAAAGGGTTTGCCTCCTATAATAGTTGGAGAAACTTCCAGAACACGTAACCTTTCATCAGTTGAGAAAAACTTGAAATAATATAGTCTATCGGCAATAATCATTCTACAGGGTGTACGGATTTTCCAGGAGTTATGACATGTAGTGTGCATGTTAACACCAGATGGTTTTGAATCTAGGAAGAAGCCTACTAGCCGATCGTTCCAAAATTTAGCTGCTTAAGTATGGATCTCCATGGGCAGGATTGAGCCATTATTAGCTTCTAGAATCTCAAAGTCTACCGGCGAGTAGTCCCCCGCTACTTGAAGAAGGAAGCAAATAGTGATGACCGGTTCTTGGGAGCTACAGGGTTAGGGTTTGTTGCTGCAATACCACTAACAGGCGCAACAAGGTTATGGTGAATCGGGCTAGTTGCTTTGAAGTGACGTTGTTTGGGGAATTTTGACAAGCAGGTGTTGGGCGCTAGATGTTTTCATTTAGCGTAGTGGAAGGGGATCGAAGGCCGGACAGTCCGATCCCCTCAAGCAACACAGTTCCATCCCTAATGCTACTATTACCCAATTCACAAGCAGTAGAATCTGAACACTGACTAATTTCAGAGTTCGTGGCCCTAAACACATTATGCTGAAAAACATTTACTGCACTACTTGGCACACTCAAGCCTGACAAAGGCTAATCAGTATCTTGCCCTAACAAGGAGGTTAATTGATACTTACCAAAGCATTTCGTAGGCGTCGTGGATGAATTTCCTAAAGCATATAGCTCAACAATTAAGGTGTTTAAAGGGTGGGAGTCTGGCAAGGTGTACACGGGTTTAGCGGGGGAGCAACAACAACATCTGGGTCAACTTCGGAATCAGAGGAAGACATGAGCGATTGAGCGCGACTGTCAGATCGAGTTGTAATAGATGAAAGGAAATGCGATTTGACCTATTTGTTCTTGGCCATCAGGAGGGACGAAGAAAAGCGATGGGGATGGAGGCGATTTAAAAAGTGGAGGCGCAAGAGTGGAGATGGATCTGGTTTGCGTCACAAACTGGGATCGATTTATTGAATTAGTTTGTTGTCAATTAATCTAATGATATAGTTTAATGAATATTGGTTTTCATTTTAATAATATTTTAAAAAGTAATTTAATATTTATTTTAGTAATAAGAAGTTAACCACTTCTACAGTAGTTAATGATGAAGTAAATTATTATTTTTATTAATAATAATTTAAGTGATTACTATTTAAATGAATTACATGCAAATAAGTAATCAGAGTTGTAATGAAATCTAGTTGGATTATGAAAGAAGTTTAAAAAAGGATTTTATATTAAACAGGAGTTGTATAAACAAGGTTTACAAAAAAGAGATGAAGTGTTAAAACGTTGATTTAAATTGACGATACTTAATAATCAAATTAAGTGAAGTGAAATTGTTAAGAACAAAAATTTTCATCATCACAATTGAAATTATTCCCATTGCCAAAATTATTTGAAAAGTAATTCATATTTCCATTTTGACTTTGAAATTCATTTTGGAGTTCGAAATTGAATTGGCAAGGGTTACAATCAAAATCATTTGAATTTGGAATTGAATGTGAATTTTGAGTATTTTGAAAACTTTGACTTGAATTGTTGCTCATTAATGAATTATACCATTCAATTAATCTTTGACTTGCTTCAAGTAAAGATTCAATTTTTGTTTGAAGAGTTGAGGGTTGATCGTTATTTTGAAAATTAGGTGGTGCAAAATCAGGATTATGTTGCGAAAAAAAAGAAGAAAAAAAAAGAAAAAGAGAAGAAAAAAAATATATACATATAGTAATCCAAGGATATCCAACATTACTTGTAAATATAGCGTTGGTGTGCAAACCAGCAAAAATCTGTCCCAACTCTCACGTAAGCCGTAATGTATTTTATTGGTGGTATACCGTGGTCTCATTCCCTGAGTTGGACGCCTAAGGATTACCAACATGTTGTTGACAAAGTCAGTTCGGTCTGCACAATCCGCCAAGCTCTGTCCCAACCCTCATGTAAGTCGTTTTGTAGTGTAAGGGTGGTATACCTTGGTCTTTTCATTTAGGTGTTTGTAAATAATAATAATGTAAATATATTTCAAAATAAAGAGAGAGTTAGCACTTGAAATCCAAGCACCTTCTTGACTTGTTTGACCTAGCTTGTTAACCAAAAGGAAATAAAGATGCCATTTTATGATTGTTGATATTGATTATGAATTCATTTCATATTTGCACTATGTTTTTACCAAAACAACTGGCCAAGCTGAAGGAGTTTGTAACGATAACATGACTTTTGTTTGAAGTTTTGATTAGTAACGGACTTAAATTTCATAGTGACGACCCAAACTAGTGTTAACTCATTCGTGTAAAATTTAAAAGTAACTTATTCATTTGTAAATATTTCTTTAAAAGCTTACATCCATCTTGTAAATATTTCCGAATCTTGCATTTTGTAAATATTTTTTGCATTTAACATTTGGATTTAACATTTGCATTTAACATTTGGATTTTTGATTTGAAAATTGGGTTGTGTAAAATCAGTATTATTTTGAAAATTTTGGAAAGCTGGTGGTGTAAAATCCAAATGTCATTAAAATATTCATATGAATTTGGTGTAAAATTATATGGATTATATTGATTTTCACAACTATCGTAAAATTCCGATGAGTAAGGAAATTGAGACATTTTCAAGATTTATTTTTTTGAAATTTTTTTAGAAGAGAAAACGAAATAAATGTTCACAAAAAAATCTTTTTGGATTTTTGACTTTGAAATTTTTTTGGTTTTTTTATATATGCATGAACCTAATGCAACTATATGAATGCAAACTACTTATTTACAAATTTTCTAAAATTATATAATGACGGTTAGATTAATTTCAACAAAAAATTTCTTAGTTAGTTAATGAACAGGAGTTATCGATGCATCAGGAATCACCCTAGTAATGCAGCCGAATGTTTAAGTACCTTAAGAGGAATAACCGATATAATATTTACGAATAACCGTAATATTTCTAAATAGTTATTTCTCTGCCGTAGTCTAGACACTGAGAAATAATTCGCTGGAAATAAACTAATTTATCAAAATATAATGATGTCCTTAGAAAAAAACAAAAACAAAAATAAGATGAATGCAAAACAGAAATTAAACATGAATTACCAATGCAACTACGAATGAATTTTTATGTTGTTTTGCATTTTTTTGGCGAATGCAAATGCAAGCAATCAACAATGTCAGGTAAATAAAAACAAATGTTAGAAGAGCATAATACCAAAGCGTGTAAATTAGCAGTTTTTATTTAAGCGACAATATTTTTTTTTTAATGCAAGCAAGCAACACGTGACAAGCAAACGAGCAATTTTATTTCGGTAAATTCTGCAAACCTGAAAAGTGAAAACAATTTATATACCAAAGAAGGCGAATATTTTTATTTTCCAAACAAAGATAAAACCAAAGAGAACGCAAATAAAATAAAACCAAATAAGATTTTTTTTTTTTGGTTGAAAACAAAGGCACCACGTTCAATATCCTAATTTAAAAAAAATGAAGGCCCACGCAATTTCTTTGACAATTAAAAATGAAAGTCCACGTCGGCCCAATCACCCAAGATGAAATAAAACCCAAACACAAACACTTTTCACTACCACAAAACTATCTGCAAGAATAATAAGTTTAACGTCTTTCATCATAATTCCAAGTTTGGATTATTTGTGAATAATCCAAAGTTTGGGGTGTCTTCCCATAATGATCCCGATAATTTTTTATTAACGTGTTATTTTGGGATCAATATGGGAAGACACCGCAAACTTCGGATTAATATGGCAAGACACGAGTAAATAGAATTAACATGGCAAGACACAAGTAAATGGAATTAATATGGGAAAACAAGATAAATTTTGGATTATTCTTGACAGTTAATCGTTATAATTATTTGCTTTAAAATCCAAGAATTCGATCCAAACCAAAATCAAGAGCAAAAATTTCACAAACTTGAAGGCGTCTTACGGCTTGATTCGTGATTGGGTTGCGGAATGGAACTCGATTTGGGGATTCGTGTTTATTTTTCGAGGGTGAGTTTGGTGCTTGATTTCGAGAGGTTCAAGGCTGGCGGTAGATGGTTTCTGATGGTCTGGCAAGGGGATAAGGATATGGCCGGTTTTGAATTGTAAGTGAAGGAAGTTTGCACTGTGTTGATTTATTTTTATATGTGATAGTCGTTTGGACAGGCAAGTGAGGAAGAGTGGTAATTTTCAGCTTTCAGGTGTGGGTAAGTTCAGGTTGTTTGTGGAGATGAAAGACAGTATATGTTGATGATGGAGTTTGAGAGGTTGAAGTGGTGGTTTGTGCGATTGTTGAAGTGGTGGTTTTTAGGAGAGGGCAGAGCAGTATTTGGATATGAATACAGTATGTGAATGGTTTGAAATGGTCTGAAGTGGAGTTGAACTGTTGTGGTATACAATATGTAAATCAACAGAATTGTGTTTGTTAAGTGGAATTTTTGTGGTTGTTGAGTGGAATCATAGTGGTTCGGGTACAGACGATGATGTAGGGATGGTGTTGAGATATAGAAGTTGGTGGTTAGTTTGAGATATAGAAGTGGTGATGTAGGGATGCTTGTGGGTAATGCATTTTGTCGAATGTGAATGATGTTGCTTAACAGCAGAGAGGGCGGACCGTGTGGTGGTTAAGGGGAGTTTGGGATGACAATGGCTTGTGGAGTATGGTGTAAATGGAGCAGGAGCAGGAGCAGGACAGTTTATAGGGGTAATGAAGTGACTGGTATGGTGACAGAAAACGGAGTTGTGGGGAGAAGCATGGGCAGGTTGATGAGGTAGCTGCTGTGCTTAGTTACTGCCTGCTAGCAGCCGGGGTGGGCGTTGAATGGTGTTGAATGTGCTGTGTATTGGTTTCTGGGAGTTGTATCAGGTTTTGCTGTTTGTGATCTTGTGGTTGAATGTTGGGGTGAGATGAGCAGCAGGCTTTGAAGGTTGAAATGTGGAGAAGTAGCAGCAGTTTGTGATAGGGTGCTGCTGAGTTGCGTTTAGAGGAGGGAAGTGGTTGAACTGCAAACAGTGTAAACAGAACTAGATGCAAGCAGTGTAAAGTAATTGTTTTGTGAAAACTGTAATGTTGATGCAAAATGTAATGGCCAAAACCGTAATATTTTGCAATGAAATTCAATCATTTTTAAACTCAGTTTTGTCAACTTGAATTGCACAATGCAATAACTCTGAATGACTGAAGTCTACAAACTGAAAACAGAATGAAGTTGAATAAAAGATGTGGAAAGAGGAATGAACAAACACAAATGAACAAAAAATGAAATACAAGTGCAAATCTAAAAACAGAATTGTGCAGAATGATGTAAAGATGCAGAAATAAAATTTGCGTGTTTGAGCAAATGCAACAACAAACTAGAAACAACAAATAAATTCACACAAATGAAATAGAATTTTTTTTTAAGAAGAAGAAGAAATGAAAATAAGAAACAAATGCAAATGCAACAACAGTTAAATTCACACGAATGAAATGGACATTTTTTTTCTTAGAGATGAAACAAAACCAAAAAACACACAACACACAAAAACAAAAGCAAATCAAGCACACAAGCAACACAAAAACAAAAGTGGCACAAAACACAAAAACAAGTAAACAAACACAAAATCTATGAATAAGATTTTTTTTAACAACAAACAAGAAAATTAATCCGAAGAACAAAATCAAAATTAAATTCTTTCTCCGGCAACGACGCCAAAAACTTGCTCGACGACGAATATTCTATCAATTAGAAAATCATCGCGAAGTGTATATAATCGCAAACGCACGGCGTACACTTGTAGTACGTGGCGAATACGAGTCGATCCATAGAGAAATAAATAATTTTAATTATATCCAATCAAATTAAAACAAAGTTAAGTGAAGATTCAACTAACTAACTACAACTAAACTAAACTAACAAACTAAGCTAGATAAAAATATGAGAGTTAAATAACAATTTAGGAATAAATCCACTCTTTAGATCACATGAATCAATATAAAATGAAACCATGATCTCTTTTTTTGGTCGTTTGTGAATTTAGTTGATATGATTATTATAAGCATAACTTATTCATGCTATTAATTAGCACAAAATAAACTATCAAACTATAACATACCCACTAAAGCACCATACTAGTTCAAATGAAAAATGACAACAAGGTAAAAGTGAAATATACTTTAAGCATGGCCTATGGATTATTAATTAGAATTATAGACCATCAAATTTTTATTTCAGCCTCCACTTAATCATCATCATCATATGTAGATGAAGAGGTAACAAGTGAACATATGACTAAGCGTATCCTATTTGGTGTCAATAATGTAGGCTATCAAATTAAATAATGAAAACATAAAACCAATAACATCAACATGACATGAAGCACAAAAAGAGAGCATGAACAAACAAATTATGTTGCATCTACATAATTAAGAGAGTTTCATTACCCCTAAGTTGAAAAGGATTAGCCTCTAATATATGTAATCATGACAACAAAAGTGATTGCAACATAAACAAAACATAAGAGGGAACTAATTAACAAAAATAAAATAAAACTAAACTACTTGCATAAAATTAAACTACGCTAATGCATAAAGTAAATACCAAGAAATTAAGCTGCATTAAAATGAAAATTACATAAGAACACTACAAGAAAAATATTTTTTGAAACTCTATATATTAGCATGTTGTAATATGTCAGGAGACTATAATAGCAACCTAAAAATCGCTATAAAAAAACATGTTATAAATGATGTTACTTATGGTGTTTCAAAATTGCTCTGAAATGATCGATTCGTAACATACAAATCGTATCTATAGCGAGTTTTGCTTGCTATAAAAATTTTATGCAGTGTTGTGGTTTATACTGCTAATATTTATGACATTATTTATTTGCTATTTATAGCAACAATAAACGTTCTGGATAAATATTGGTTGATTATTATAGCAATTACAAACGCTATAGAAATTTCATAACCTGATTATTATAGCAGGTACAAAAGCAATAGCAATATAGTAGCCTTATTATTATAGCAACCATATATGCTATAGAAACGCTATAGAGAGTTTAATTTTGCATTTTATAGCATTACTTACTTGCCATGAAAGCCGTTGCAAAATATTTTTATTGCACTAGCATAATGCTATAATATGTATAGCCATTATTAAATATATTTCATACACAATATTTAGCATATAAATATTTATGATCAAAAAGTATGTCATACAAAGTTTGAAGCATATAAATATATGTGATCAAAAATAACAACTCTTACAATAGTTGCTAACCAAAAACGATACATATGCTAAAAAGAACAATCCATACAGCCGTAGCTAATCAAAACGATACATGAATGCGACAATATATTTTTTCATGCCTTTAACCATATCATAGACCTAGAGCATCATACAACCCCTATCCAAAAAAATAAAAAATAACATACATCTATTAGTCGTAAATAAAAAAAAAAAAAAACCAATACAACTTTTTTTCAACATGCGCATATAACATACAAACAATAAACACAATACACCGGAACACTGAAAACTGTTGTTGGAACTGTGGGATTGAAGTATATGATAGTTATACAACCATACAATGATGGGATCATAAGGTTTAATCTCCATATTATCTGTGAGGTGGTTTGTAAAATATGCAAATGGGGGGCACAATTATTGGAATATTTTTTGGGACAATTGTAAAATATGATGCTTCTTTTTCTTCCTGATCTGAAATAGATAAGCATGAAGTTTGTGGTCTCGGTGTACTAAAAATTCTCAGTTCAATTATGTTATGTATTTCCTATAAACTGCAAACTGTTCAAGTCAAACTGTTCTTTTGGAATGATACAAGGCCATATTCATGTGAGACAGTGGGGGATAAGTATACAAAGAGTGAGATCCCTGAACTGAAGGTAATTAAAATAGATAAAATTTACCAATGTGCGTTGTAGTGCTTACCAGTCTAGTGTATGCTATCCGACAAGAAATGAACGCTAACACAGTCGGAAGTCACTTGAGATGAAGTAGAGTTAATTTAAGATTATAACTAATATTCACAGTTTTTTTTTTCCACTACTGCATGTTTCAAAATATACAAACATTGTTTTCATTGCCAATGTCTAACTCAAACGCTCCTACTTAGAAGTAATGGCCTAGGACTGCCGTCAAGTAGGTTATTTGTTCCAATTATGGCAATCAGCTTCTGATTTTAGTGAAACATCAGCTGGTCAGAATCTCCTAGACATTTTTCCTACGACTATATACCTTGATACAAGATTTTAGTCATATTTTGTTTATATTTATGTATATGTGTGTATTTAACAGTGATACCTTTTTCATCAAATATATAATAAGTTGAATGAGCAAATCTCTCATTTCCATAAAGAAGTAAAATAGTTCAATATTATATCATTACTCAAACTGTGTCGATAACTTCATACTGATTTTCACAATTATTTATCATTAGTGAGGTTTTGTTGATTTGTTGATTCAACCAACACAGCCATAGATATAATAGTAAACATACGGGTGTATGCATGCTTTGATTGAAGCTCTAACCCCATTTGGTCCAGAACACAAAAAATTTCGATAAAACTTACAAACCATTTGGTATAGCTTGCAAATAATATGCAGACCATCGATCTCTGGGTATTAGCAGATGTTGGCACACAAAATTTGAACTTGCATGAAACATTTTTTAACTAAATCTAGGCAGGATATTGAAGTCCCACTAATAAACAAGAGGAAAAAAAATTGAAAAATCTAGACTCATAGGAACCAATAGCAAATTCTATCTCCTGGTTGATATGTCATGTTAAACAGCAATATAACGCTAGTCAGTGAGTGATGGGCTCAGAGTATAATAACGGCTTTAGCACTGTTCATCAATGTTTTTACAAGGCCTTTACATACCAGATTTGAATGTATTATAGTTTAATCATCGTGATAGATAATCTAAAGAGATTTGTGGAGAGCTCGGAACTCAAACGCCTATCATGATATGAAACAATGGAAAAGCGGATACACTTAACCAAACTTTGAAGTCAAAACAATGGATAAGCGGATATCACAATAATCCTCCCTATCATCCTCGCAACGTCCTCCGCCGTTACCATCTCCTCTAAAGTCGTGCTCCTGAACCCATCCGAATTCCTGAACCCTGTCCTCAACGCGTCGGTCACCAGCGTTTCGCTTATATCTATAAACAGCCGCCACATCACCATTGGCACCCCAACACACACCCCTTCCAACAGGGAGTTCCAGCCGTAGTGGCACACGAACCCTCCCACAGCCTCATGCCCCAGCACGGCCACCTGCGGCACCCACCCTCTCACCACCAGCCCCCTGCCCTTCACCCTCTCCTTGTACCCTTCCGGCAACTCCTCCGTCACCACCCACATAAAACCATACCCACATCTCTCCAAACCCAATGCCAGCTCCGTTATCTGGACCTCATCAAAAGGGCACTAGCTCCTAAAACAAAAGTACACAACCGAAGTGGCCGGTTTCCAATCCAGCCACTCCATGCACTTCCCGTAGCTCTCATCTCCACCTCCACGCACCACCTGATCCTTTTCATCCCCACATCTCGCCAACGAGACAGGTCCCACCAGCCATGTCTTATCACTACATGATTTCATGTAGTACTCCGCATACTCCCCTTCCATCTCCCTGGAACTGCTCACCACCGAATCACACGCCTTACTCTTCGACATTGTATCGCTCATGTTGATCTCCATTACAGCTCGCAGAAAATCCGGCAACTCGGATTGGTGATGATCCATAACACATCGACGCACGCTTCAGCTTAAAACATCGAAGCTTAATAATTCAAGAACGTGCAAGTACTTTTGACTAGCTGTTAATCTCAGTTGTGTGTAACAAACTATGTTTATGTGCCACGCTATCGTAGCAGGGTAAGTGGAAGTGGATCGTCAAATGTTAACTGCAAGATAATGAGAGATAGAGAAATTCAAACAAACCAAATAGGCAGCAACTGGGTACTGCCCTTACAAAGAGGTATCAGGAGCATTTCAACTGTTTTGTAGCTACATAAAGAGGGACAAAGAACATATACATGAAACATAAATCATTTGGTTGTCAGTAGCACCCTCTAGTTTAGTTGGAATACTGTGTTTCCTCTTGTTCAGGTTTAAAAAATGAAAACGAAGATGACACTCCCTTTTACCACATGAAATTATTCATTTATTTGAAAAGGCATATACAATTTTCAGGTTTGATTTAACTTGATTCATGTAATTTGATTTTGAAAAGGCATATAAAGCTTTCAGCTTTTAGGTTTAAAAAATGAAAACAAGTTGACAGTCCTACTGATCTTGATTTTGATATTTTTAGGTTTGATTTAATTTTATTTTTTGTTTACTAGGTGATTTAATTTGATTTAATTTGACAATATGATAGTTATCATGGAGGGAAGGGACTTGTTACAGATATTCAACTCTTGAAGGGTTCCTTACATTGTTGTAAATATATCGTAGCAGGCTACAGTAGAGGAGTACTATGGGAGCCGCAGATCTCCTCCCAAGCGCTCTCCTCCTTATCGATGTAGCAGCTACCGTTTGAGGTAGAACATAATGGATAACACAAAGGGCCAAAAAAATGGACGTGACAATGATGGACATAAAGGTGATGTGGACATGGTACTCGATGTTTTAATCTACATTGCAGTGCACTTTCTAATTCTAGCCTTATGAAGAAGACAACAATGATTCCAAGAAAAAGAAGGAAAAAATGTGGCATCTAAACAAAATTTGAGTTATACTTACTAGAAGTTGATTTCATTACAACGTTCGTAGCAGGCCAAACTATCGTAGTACCAAGAGCATCTTCAATGACTTCTAAATCGGATGTTGTTCTCTATAGAGATGCTTCTGGAATTTTACAATATCTACCAAAACTTTGATTACATTTCTTCCTAAAGGAACACAATGAACCATTGAGGTTGGATCTGTCAAAGACACGCATCCTAATGCAACTATTTCTCTCTTTCCCAACCAATCGATCAGCTTGCATTTATCATTTGGCATAAAATTTGGACTCTATTAATTAAACAAATAGGTTATATTATTATGTGCATCAACAATTTGTACGATGAAACAAATAATGCAATGCTAATTATAATTATGTTTACCTTTTCGACAACTCCGACATCACTCATATGATTATTCAATAATGAAGTGTTGACTGTATCGATACCTACTTTTGATTCAGGCCATGCGACTTTGATACCAATGGCATCTACAACTCATATGATTATTGACTAAGGAGTTCCTTTGGGTCACTTGACACAACTCTTCCTTGTGCAACAATTTCGTCTGTCTCACTCCAATCCAATAAATCATATATGTCATATTTTTCACCATGTTTGTTCTACAATTAACCAAAAACTAATTATATTAATAATTAAAATAAATGTCAAATACAATGATATAACTCTAGTAGTATTAATAACTTTTACCACTTGAGATGCATTTGCCACTTGAGATACATTCGCTTCATCCAAAATTTCTTTTCTCTGTCAAAAAAAAAGTAAATTTTATGCAAACACGGTTCATTGAAATAGACTAAACACAGTTTAGCATGTCTACTATATCCAATTAAACCGCATTTCACAAAGGAAACCACATTTCTACCAAATATGATTAAACCGCATTTCACAAAGGAATCCATGCATTCCATACTTCATAATAGTGATAAAAAGCATATGTATATCTACCGTAGTTACGTAACAATACTAAAGTCATAATCAGGATTTTACCAAAAGCTACCAGTGTATTATAAATCTTATTGATTTTTCTCTTGGCACTTAAAACGTATAGGAAGACAAAAAAAAATGTTAAGTAACCTGAGTATTATATATAGTAAGGTCTGCTTGGAATCCAATTTATAAACGTTAGCGTTAAAGTATAGGAAGACAAAATATGTAAATTTACCAGCTACCAGTGTATTAAAAAGCAACTAGTGTTTTGAATTTCATTGTAACTAGGGATTTAGACTAGATTATTCAGTCTAGGAAAATAACAATGAAAGATGTAAATAGTGTAGCAATAGTATTCTTGCCCAACTCCTAAAAGATATAGATCAAGTAAAAGATTCATGACATGGAATTGGCAGGTATCCCTATATAGTACAAACCAAAGAGAAGTTTGTGATATATGCTGCAAGATTCAGCCTCATAATATTCATAATGCACAGTGGATATTACTTTTAGAAATATTTGAACTCATCCATGATTCCAAGGAATTATTTGGATTCCTTGGAATGAGGCATCAATATATTGTACGGTTTACAACACAAGTGCATGGTATTTCCTCTTTTTTCTTCCCTTTAGATATTGGCAAACCAACGTTGTAAAAATGTGAAGCAGGCTAATTAATTGTAAACCATAAATCTCCTAAATCACATGAAGTTATCATGTACCGAAAGGAACTCACTTGTATCCCAAGTGTGTTATATGAGAAAAAGTAATGTAGGATTATTTCTAATAAAATGAATGTATTGGTTTGTACGCAGAACCAAATACACGTTGAAAATAATATTCTTCAAAAGTTCAAAATAGCACAAACGTATTTGGATCGAAAAATGCAGCATAGAATGCAAAGTAGGCTTACTAAAAGGAGCACGTAACTTACAACAACCAAATTATACCGCTTAAAATATGGATGCAAATAAGAAAGGAGAAATAACTTAAGAAAGATGAATAACCTAATACAAATGAACTTCAGAAAATACAAAGAATTCTGGCATGCTTAAAAATTAGTGTACTTCTAAAAATATAAATCACCTGATTTTTCAGAAGCATGCGGACCAACCCATCTAATTCTAAAATTTTGTTTTGCATGCTAAATGTCTCTTTATCCTTTATATGTGACCATATTGCATTTGTGTAATTTATACCCCTTCCCATGCCTCTCAATCGCCCGGGTCTGTCTCGTCCCAACACTTGTGCAAGCGCGTCTTCTTTGTAGTTAGATTTTGAGCCAGAATTTGAATCATTCTCGATTTGTTTAATTTTTTCCTATATATGTTGTCATATATGCACATATTATACACAATTGAAATATCAAAATTCAAATAACTTATTGTCTAATAAAATATAAGAGTACTTACGATAGCATCTGCAGCAGTAACATTTACCGGTTCGCCATTTTTTCGAGTGTGAGATTTGATCCAAACTTTAGTTCGAGAGATAGATGATGGATGAGGACTCATATTTTTCTATGTTTGACGAATATTTATTACAACACAACAGATTAACTAACTAGTTAATAAATGTTGCAGTAAATAAATTGACAATTCTTACCAAATCTTCAGCTACTCGAGCCATTACTTTACGGCTACATGTGTGTGGTATTTGATTTTTTTCTAATAGCTTTGAATTTTTGACTCAATTCCTAAAAATAAAAAATGCATTATTTATGTTCGTTTACTAATTCAAACTTCACAGCTTTCAGCCAATGCGGCAATAAATAAACATTTTTATTTGAAGAATTGATTAAAAAAGTTAAGTATCAATTGTGGGTATCTTTAAAGCAATCAAATCAACACTAAAATACCTTAAACTCTGAACTTGCTTTGGACTTGACAAACTTCTTCCACTCATTCATGCTTAGGTTGTCAGGTTACATATGAATTCTTTCTTCTTTGCGTCTGCTATTTTGCGAACTAATCTAGCTTTTGAATCTGTAAAAATGCATCCCATTTGCTGAAATATGCTCTTTTTTGCCACTCCTTGTCCAATTTAAATCTAGCCTGCAATATAACAAGTTAAAAAAGTTAAATATTGAATTCATGAGATTTTTATAATATGTTAATATAACTATATTTATATAACAGGTGATCAGTTTTAATGCTATCAGTTTTTTCCATTGTAATCCATATGATTTTTGTGCTACATTTTTTGTTGATTTATTTACATTAGGCTTATTACCAACTTCAGTATTTCAAGTTAGTGTTATTTCATTTCAGGTAAATGTGCAAGCAAAAAGAAAATTGATTCTTTTATTAACTAGTTGATCAGTTAAAATTGAAGAAAATGGAAGTTGAAAACTTAAAATGTAAATGTTAAGAGACTAAAATGACGTGATTAATGACTATGGAATGGTAAGCAGGGTTCAACCCTAATCAAACCAACATACATAGGCACAATGGTTTGGTTTTGCAATGCTCGAGGAATAAAATCGAAAATATGACAAGCATAAACGCAACAAGCACAAATATAAAAAAGAGAAGTCGAAGTCTCAAAGAAGCAGTAGTCCAATTCAGCTTTCAAAGTTTCTTGGGCGTGACAAAGATAACACAGTCAGGTTCAGTGTTTTTACGCAATCATTTAGGTTAGAATAGTTTTTATTATAATATATCTAATATGGAAATTAAAATTAATTATTTTTAAACTGATAAAAATCCTATTTTTAAACTGAGAAAATCATGAAATATATCTAATAAGCCTTTCATGTAATTCTTTTGAGAAGATCAAGCAATCGAATTGCAGTGGGCAACCACAAAACAATTTTAAAAAATAGGATCAAATTGGTAACAGTTTAAATCGACAATTTTGAAAATCACTATCGGATTTTTTATAATATATTATGTCACAACTAAACATTAAAGCTAACCCAACGTAATGATTTTTCATTAGTAGGAATCACTATTTAACTAAACAAATTAAAGCAATGGAAAGAAGACAACCAAACAATTGTATATAGGCGAAAAGTAAAAAAAGAGCCCCTGAAATAGGAATGAAGTAAAAAAGAGCTCCTGAAATAGGCAAAAAGTTGGGGCTGATGTTTACCTTAAACGGAAGCAAGTTTATGTTTTGCATAACATTAAAATAAAAAATAACCAATTTGAAGATTTGCATAATATTATAATAATTTTACTATAAAATTAACCAAGTTGATGATTTTTATAATATTAAAATTAAAAAAGTTGTCATTTCTTCACTTCTCAAAATTTAGTTTTATTCTGACATTTTTATACTATGATACAATACATGATTTGCATATCTTGATGCAGTGGTAGGGAAAATTTATTTTAATTTTGTTACCAACTCCATTATTGCAAGTTAATGTTATTTCATTTACTGTAAAGTGGAATTCTTTATCTTATTTTAATATTTTGTATATGGGTAATTCTGCGAGATCTTCGTTGCAAAACTTGGTAAGTTAAGATCTTTTTCTTAAGCGTTGGAATAAATACATCTTTGGTAGTGTTAGAATTAGGAAAGATAAGATTTTGTGTGAGATGTTAGGTTTAGACAAGGTTAATGAGACCAGGATTCTTAATCCAAATGAGAGGGATAGACTTTGCAATCTTAGAATTGATCTCAAGTTGATTTTAGAGAAAGAAGAGATCACGTGGAAGCAAAGATCCCGAGTTTAATAGATTAAGGAGGGGGATAATAACACGAAGTTCTTTCATAGTGTAGCCAATAAGAGGAGGCAAGATAACTTGATTAATTCTATTTTCATTAATGATGTGGAGGTGACTGTTCAAAAGGAATTAAATGAGGCTTTTACTAGTTATTATAAGCAGATTTTAGGATCTAGGACTAAGAGAAGGATTAATGTTAGTTGGATTGACATTTTTCCGCCAGTCACTAAGGTTGAGTTAGTTGATTTAGACAGACCTTTATCTGAACAGGAGATTTGGAAGGCTATCTGTGATATGCCTAGTGACAAAGCTCCAAGGTCTGATGGTTTCTCTGTTCTTTTTTATAAGCAGTTTTGGCAGGTTCTGAAGTTTGATATTATTAACCTTTTTAATGATTTTTATCGTGGTAATCTGCATTTAGGTATTTTTAAATTTGTTAATGTTGTCCTTATTCATAAGAGAGAGGGTGCTAATTCTCTTAAGTATTTTAGGCCTATTTCCTTAATTAATTGTTCGGTCAGGATTATTTCCAAAGTTCTTGCTAATAGGCTAAGTGTAAAGATGAATGATCTTATTGATTGTTCACAAACAACCTTTATCAAGGGTAGGAACATAGTGGATGGAGTGGCCGCCGTGCAGGAATACATTAATGTCTGTTGTAAAAATAATTTTTCCTGTGCAATTTTGAAGTTAGATTTTGAGAAGGCTTTTGACTCTATTGAATGGGATTTTATCTGTGAGTTATGTCTTGCTAGGGGTTTTAGTGTTAGATGGATCAACTGGATCATGCTTTTGCTTAGGTCTGGTTGCTCTAGTATTGTTGTTAACGAGATTGTGGGTAAGAAGATCCATTCTAAGAGAGGTCTTAGACAAGGTGATCCCCTTTCACCTTTTCTATTTAATTTAGCGGCTGATGTTTTCTCTAGAATTATTAAGAGAGCTGGGAGTTTAGGTGTCTTAGGTAGTGTTGGTAATGAGGTGTTTAATAATGAATTATCCATTCTTCAATTTGCAGATGATACCTTATTATTTTATTCTCATTTGCCTAAGCATATTATTGCTCTTAAGTTTATTCTTTATTGTTTTGAAATGTTATCTGGTCTCAGAATCAATTTTGACAAGAGTGCCGTCATGGTCATTAATGATTTTGACAATGTTGAGTCTTTGATTGCTAGCACCTTAAACTGTTCTATCATGAAATTCCCTTTTGATAATCTAGGTTTTAAGATTAGGCCTTCGAAGCTTAAGAAGGATGATTGATTAGTTATTACTGATAAGTTAAATAATAGATTATCATGCTGGAATAATAGATTTCTGTCTAGAGCTGGTAGATTAGTTCTTGTTAATTCGGTGTTATCTACTATTCCTACTTATTCGATGGTTGTTCATCATTTTCCTCAATGGGTTATTGAGAAAATTGACAGAATCAGGCGGAATTATCTTTGGAGTGGTGTTCATATTTGTAGAGGTTATAAATGCTTAGTCAACTGGGAGGTGTGTTGTAAGCCCAAGGAAGATGGGGATATAGGGATGATTAATCTTCATAATTTTAATTCTTCCTTATTAGCAAAATGGTTATGGAGATTTAGTTGCCTTGATGAGTCGGCTTCTTGCAAGTTTATCGTTTCCAAATTTTACTATTTTGGGGGAGAGTTTATTGTTGGATCCAGTTTTAGTTGGTCTAATAGATTATCTTATTTTTGGAAGTCTGTTTTGTACTATTTTGGCTTATTCATGTTAGGTTGCATGGTGATGTGCATTCTGGAAATTTTTCTTTCTTTTGGCATGATGCTTGGATTTCGAGTGTGCCGCCAAAAATTGAATTTAGTGAGCTTTTTAATAATTGCAGTTTTAAGAACGCCTTAATAGCTGATGTTTATAGAAGGGAGTTAGATCCCCCGTGGGAGTTTTCCTTTGCCAATATTTTAGTAGGGGGTTTGTTAAGGTAATTAGCCTTACTAAAAGCTAAGTTAGCCTTGTATCATTTGGATGAGAATGGTGATTATTTTAGTTAGGGTTTGGATAAGAGTTCTGTTTACTCTGTTAATTCTATGTATAATTTTATTAATTTTTTCTAGTGTTTCTCCGCTCCCTTTTAAGTTTATGTGGAATTCTAATGCTCCTCCTAAAGCTAAGTTTCTTATATGGCTGATTATTCATAAGAAGCTTAATACAGTGGAGCTTTTAAAGAAGAAGAATATTATTTTTGATGTTAAGTGTTGTTTTTGTAGTCTTTTGGATGAAGATGTTGAGCATTTATTTTTCTCTTGCAATTTTACCAATTTATCTTTTCTATGGTTTTTAGGATTTTTGTTTTTGGTTGTTCTATCTCCTTTAGTAGCTGTGCTGAGTATTGGGATCGTTGTAGATTTGTTTATAATTCTAGACAGAGATATTTGTTGGATTCTTTAATTATTATCATTAGTTGGTTCATTTGGTTGGAGAGAAATCAGAGATTTTTTCATTCTACCTCAGTATCTGCTGATAATTTAATCATTAAGTCAGTTAATTATTGTCTGGATTGGATGTCCAGCTCGCGTTTTAAGTCTTTTGGTGATTTGCGTTTTGGTTGTTTTTTGCTTAAGGTTAGGTTTAATTTGGGTTTATTTATTAGAATCAATAGTTACTTTAGAGGTGATAGATATCACATTTGTGGTTAATCATGTTTTTTGGTTTTGTTTATTTATCCCTTTTTCTTTTTCTTGTATATGTATGGATATATATATATATATATATATATATGTATATTTATACATATACTCATATATATATATATATATATATATATGATGGGTTCTAATGGTTTGTCTAGTTTCCTTCAGGTTTCAGGTTGTTGATTATTACAGTGGAGCCTTGTATATCACTGTCTGGATTGGAGATTGGTTTTAGCTTTGGAGTTCTTTTAGTGTTTGGTTTTGGAGTATTTTTTTGGAGTTGTTCTTTTTGTTTCTTCTTGGAGAGACTTGTTTATTTGTTTATTGTATTGGAGTAGATATACTTCAATATCGGGTGGTGGCTTTGCCAGAATTCAATATTGGTGTATGATGGTCGGTGGTTTTTCCGGAGCCCATCTTTCTACTATCCTTTACATTCTTAGCGTTTTTTTTTTATTTGCTTTGTCTCCTTTGATTCTGTATTTGGATATTGTATTTTTGTTGTTATTTTGTTTTATATATGTTTGCTCTCTTCTTCTTTGAAGATCACACATTTTTTGTTTAAAAAAAGTAAATGTGCAAGCAAAAAGAAAATTGATTCTTTTATTAACAAGTTGATTAATTAAAACTGAAGAAAATGGAAGTTAAAAACTTAAAATATAAATGTTAAGAGACTAAAATGACATGATTAATGACTATGGAATGGCAAGCAGGGTTCAACCCTAATCAAACCAACATACATAGGCACAATGGTTTGGTTTTGCAATGCTCAAAAAATAACATAGAAAATCTGATAAGCATAAACACAACAAGCATAAACAATAAAAAAGAGACGTCGAAGTCCGAAAGAAGCAGCAGTCCAGTTCAGCTCTCAAAGTTCCTTGGGCATGATAAAGATAACACATTCAGGTTCAGTGTTTTTACGCAATCCTTTAGGTTAGAATAGTTTTTATTATAATATATGTAATATGGAAATTAAAATTAATTATTTTTAAACTGAGAAAAATCCTGTAACACCCCACATTTTTAACTTAAGATAATAAAATAAGGATAACTTAATTAAATATTTAGAATTAAGTATAACGGACTGCGCCATTGTGTCCGTCTTGAAATTCTGGTCAAGATGGACACCTAGTTTGTGTAAAACGGACACCGTATGAAGAAGTTATAAGCATTAGAAGTTTGTATACATAGAAGGAGCTTATATGTTATATATATATCAAATAAATATATCCAGAAAATTTGAAAACAGTTCAAAAATCAAAATTCATGACCGGTAAAATCTGAAGGGAAATTAGACCGTTGTGGGTCTACCTAGGGGTCGACCTACCAACAGGGGTGTCGACCTAGGGGTCGACCCACCGAGGGATCTGGAAAGTTCTTTTCTGAGGTGGACGATTCTGGTGTTTTTAAATTAATCTAAGGGTCATGTTCCTCCGCTACACCTATAAATAGGACCTTAGACTAACCCCAAACCTCACAATTTGGCGGCTACGCTGGAGCTCTACCATTACTCTCTCCCCCCCTCGAATATATTCAGAAATTTAGATTTATAAACAAGAGAATCATAAATTAAGATCTAAAGAGAAGAGATTGATGTTTTTTAAAAAGGCGTTCAGAATTACGAGAAAAGCAAGGTAACGTTCCAGGTCCAATCTATTTGATCTTCTCTTTCTTTTCCCTTTTCTCTTTTAGTAAAAATGGTAAATCCATGATTATTAGGTTCTGAATTCAATTAGGTGAAAAACATGGAAGATTAGATCTGGACCAGATCCATGATTTGGAAAGCTTACGAGGTGAGTGGATTTAAGCCATATTACTTTAGATAATGATACATAATCGTTTAGCATTCCCCTATTTATTAATTATAAATTGCTGTTGTAATGAGTTGAAATGTTAATATGAATTTGTCACGAAATTCCTATGTTGAATTGGCTGAAGTATCGATTGTTTACTTATTGGAGAAAATAAAATTCTTAGGATATGAATAGCCAATTCAGTGATTGTAACTACATGATTTACTTATCACATATTATTGAGTAATTGACATGTAACTTGCTAGATTTGAATAATTATCCGATTAAATGCTTACATGTCAAAAATTAGAATTAAATACATGTTAAAAGGGACATGCGCCAAAATATAAGCATAACTTAATGACATGTAAATTGGATTACAGTAAACATATGAAGAGGATAATATGCCAAAAATTTACATGGAAAAAGGGATAACTATTAAAATATGAACATGCCTAAATACACAATAATTTGGAACTGTAACGCCTTAGACATAAGGTTAGATTGCACTTGCGATAGAAGTCTACCCGGACCCGCCCGGCATATCCAGCATTCACAAGTGGTAAATCTAATGTGAGTGGTCTAAGTCCATGACTAAAAATGATGCTAAGGCACGAGGTTAAGTCGACTTGTGGTAGAAGTCGCCCGGACCCTTCCGGCAAATTCAGCGTCCACAAATGTAGGCTTAATGTGAGAGGTCTAGGCATATCTATATACACACACACACGCGCGCGCACACACACACACACACACACACACACACATATATATATATAACAAGATATGAATAAATGGCAATGATGGTGATTAAATGTGTAACTCAGAAAATAAGAAAGGAAGGGACGTAATGAAATGAGTTAGTGTGATGAGAAGGAAAAATGATGTATTTCCCTAAATGAATTATTTCTGAGAACGTTGTTGCAAGTAAGCCATAGTAAATAAAGAAAAGTAAAGAAACTACTTGCTACCATGGATTTAGATGGGGATACGTTATGAAAATAAATCATTGATTCCTTCTATCAAACTGATAATGTGCATGAAGCGTTTTCCTTAATATAACAAGGAATATATATTACAGTGAATGAAGAATACTTGAATACAATAGTAAAAGAAAAATGGCCTAAAAAGAGAATGATAATCACTTATTATAAATAAATAATAATAATGAAAATGTTGTATAATAGATAGACTTGTCCTAGGGACAAGTGAATATTATAACTTAGGTTATAATAAACTAGTAAGGGAATGAGATATCTGGTGAACTGAGTTAAGGGACACTTAATCGTAAATTAAGTAATCAGTAAAGGAGAAAACCTGAAACAAGTTAAGAAAAGGGGTAAAATATATTGTACTTAATTATAAATTAGGTAATCCGTAAACTTGGAGGTCTGGAACCCGCTGATAAGAATAGCATGTTTAGACTTGTCCTAGGGACAAGAGGAAATTATAACGTAGGTTATAATAAATGAGTAGAGAAACTTATTAATGGGCCTTAGTTAATAGCACTAAGTTAATAAGTAAACAATGGTAAGTTGTAAAGACGGTGGAAATGGAATTATGATTAAATAAGAAGAATGAGGAAAACTTATGAAATAAGTTATATTTAATCATAGATAATGACTGACATGTTAAAAAGAAAACATGTGAATTGAGATATACTTACTTACATATTAAGTAAAACATGTTATTGTAATGATGAAATCAAACAAGAATATAAGGGATTGTGGATTACAGACCTTAAGCCATAACCTAGAGAGTAACATGTTGTGGGCTTGTTAATAAACTTAAATGGGTTAAGTTATATGACTGATATTAATAAGCAAGAGAAACTTGGTAATTTGAATAAGAATTCAATATGAAAGGGAATAACCAAGTTAAATGGAAATATGGTGAGGTAAGGCAAGTTCATAAAAGAATATTCAAACGTAGGGTCTAAAAACATATTAAAGCGAGGCGCTTGGACTAGTCCGTAGGTTTGAGGGTGAATAACCCAACGGGGTATATCATCGAGGTGTTATAAGGCACGAAGGGAGCGCACATTCATCTGATTGTTCTGACAGCTCCGAAGGACTTGAAGGGGAAGCACGCGACTTCCTGAGGTACGTAAGGTGCTCCTAGTAGTCCTCTAGGCGGTGGCAGATGTCTTGGGCTGTGCTCGCAAAGGTTGGGTCTGCGCATAACTACTAGGTGGGTGGGCCTTGACTGCAGAAGTAGCTATGCAGTCAAAATGCTGTGACGTGGTGACACCAGGGTGATTCGGCAGTTGCCTCAACGAGGAGGCGGAGGATCACGACCAACAAGGATAGTAGATCGTCGGGTACCCATCATTGACAGCCAGTGGGATGCGAAAAGACTAGTGCTAAACCTAAGATACCATTCACCCTTCACTATCGGGGTAAGGGGTTGAGGGGTGACACCAAATGGATGTTTAGATTGTTTGTTATTAGGGGCAGTCGCTTAGCTCTTATTGCCTTTACTAGTTGAGGGAGGGGCCAAGGTGGGGCCATAGTCACCGTGAAAACAAACCCTAAGTATATCTGTATATAAAGGCTCTTTAAAGACAAGCCTGTACCGATATGGAAAAGCTCCCGACCGAGTTTTGTGTTTCTTGTATTGCCCTGCCATAGAACTCAATGCACATTAGAGGTCGTGTGATTGAGGCATTGAGCTACAATTAACAATATGTGCGTGGGACAGTCTAGATACATGCATATCTGCTCTGGGTGGTGTATCGTAGACTTGAGGGCATTACTCTGGTATGAGATCTATCTCCATCGAGGGTGGCAGTCTGTACGCTTACGTAGGGTAGTGATGGCAGATATATGTTGATCATAACATTGTTATATATAGATCCGTACGTCACTCCAGCGTAGGATGAGGGACTGCGTATATTTCGATAATATTAAGGTGGAGACCGTACGAGTGGGTTACTATGGGGTGTACCTTAATATTGGGGGTAGCAACATATATATTGTATTAAGTTAATCCATTGGGAAGTAAATGGTTATGACGTGCGTGTATGCCTTGAGTGCTGGTAACCCAAGTAGCCTAATAAATAAGAAAATATGGTTGAGCGGTAAATGTAGGATTATCCAAAGTGTATAGTTTAAATCCAGTCACGAGAACTTATGTTCTGACCCCCTCCTAATAACATACTCGCAGGTTAGATTTGTGGTAGGGACATGATAGCCTTGGATATTGGTTAGGCAGTATTATAATATGGTAAGGCTATATTTTGATTATATTATATTTTATCCATTCCGCTGTGAGATATTTTCTGAGCTCTGACATAATTTATGTCTCTGTCTTTTCTGCAGGATAGCAAAGCAACTCAATCCGAGTTTCGCTAGATGAGAGTTTTTGAGAAAAAAATCGGTCTTTCGAAATTGGGGTTGTCACAAATCCTATTTTTAAACTGAGAAAATCATGAAATATATCTAATACGCCTTCCATGTAATTCTTTTGAGAAGATCAAGCAACCGAATTGTAGTAGGAAACCACAAAACAATTTTAAAAAATAGGATCAAATTGGTAACAGTTTAAATTGACAATTTTGAAAATCACTATCAGATTTTTTTATAATATATTATGTCACGACTAAACATTAAAGCTTACCCAATGTAATGATTTTTCATTAGTAGGAATCACTATTTAACTAAACAAATTAAAGCAATGGACAGAAGACAACCAAACAATTGTATATAGGAGAAAAGAAAAAATGAGCTTCTGAAATAGGAATGAAGTAAAAAAAAGAGCTCCTGAAATAAGGGAAAAGTTGGGGCTGATGTTTACCTTAAATGGAAAAATATTAATGATTTGCATAATATTTAAATAAAATTAACCAAGTTGATGATTTGCATAATATTATAATAATTTTACGATAAAATTAACCAAGTTGATGATTTACATAATATTAAAATAAAAAAATGTTGTTGTTTCTTCACTACTCAAATATTTAGTTTTATTCTGACATTTATATTTAGTTTTATTCTGACACTTTTACACAATGATACGATACATGATTTGTGTATCCTGATGCAATGGCAGGGAAAATGTATTTACATCTATTACTTAAGCTTTATTTACATCTTTTATAGTAAAATTATTATATTTCATGATTTTATACGTTACCATCTATATTCAAGGAATAAACATTACTTTAGTTAGCAAAGAAATTTTATTTGAATAATACCTTATAACTTAAAAAAACAAGGAGATGTTGAAAAAAAGAACACAAATGCCACTAAGAACCATGGCACTCCAACTCGTATAATCCAGAAAAAGCATGAACTATTTCAAAACAAAAATTAAAAATTATTTTAAAAACAAACAAAAATCAGTAAATGTGCATAACTCACACAAACAAAAGATATCATCCACTGAAATGGGCATAACAGCCAAAAAAAGGAAAAATATTATACTACAACAGGTAACTAAAAAAAAGCTTACTGCATAATAGTCCGAAGATCAAGTTAAAAGCAAGCTAACATAGGAAATTTATTGGCTAGCTTTTTTATCAAGCCACTAAGAATACAAATATTCGTAATTAAATAGATGAAGAATTGTATGCCCAAACTCAAGACAAATGCACCATGGCTCGTGCGGTTTAGAAACCCGCTCGTGACCGAATTCCTCGACCCGCTCGTGATGGGTGTTCCACGTCCCGCTCGTGGAGAATACCCCACGACCCGTTCACCACAGATGCTATATGATCCGCTCATAATGAAGGGCTAAGAGCCGACCCCTTTTTTCAAGGAATGAAGACCATGACTTGGGCATCCACGAGCCGCATCTCAAGGACCTTATGACACATGTCCATAACCGCTATGTTGACCATTTCACCATCAAGCCACGAATGGGTCCGGGATTCTTAGGATTGGTGCCACGTGTCTTCACGAACCGCCTGTAGAAATCACCTATAAATAGCCCAATACTTGACATTTTTCATTATCTTTTGGCAATTCAGAGCTCTGATTCCACCATTATCAAACCTTTATTACTTTTAATCAGAAATATTTCATAATTGTTAAGTGAATGTAAAAGCAAGATTGAGAGAACATTGTGATTATACATGCATTTGAACATATAAGTCATATAAAGTGGATGTAGGCCCTTTAACGCCGAACCACTATAAATTTGGTGTGTTTGTTGCTTTTTCTTTAATTTCTGGTTTTAATTCTCTGCAAGCCAAGATAATTTGGGTGTTAGAACCATATTTCTGTCTAACATTTTGGTGCTTTCACTGAGATTTGAATTCTCAGTCTGTCGGATTATTGCTCTACTGTTTGGATTTTCGATTTCAAAGAAAACATTTTCGCTGTTTCATTTTCGAAGATTTCAGCAAAGTCAAGATGTTATGGCTGCAAAGAAATACAAGGATTCACGAGCTTCTTAGGTAAACAAAGCTAATGAGGAGAACGTTCAGGAACAGGCTGAGGTGGTCTCCCCGGATCGCGGCTCGCAAGGGGCGAACCGACCCGAAGATGGGGTCACGACCCAATCGTGGGAGGCTATCATGAGCCATCCCCAAGAACAAGTCATGAGCCGCCTTCAAGGGGCACCACGAGCCGGCCACAGGGGGTGTCATGAGCCATGCGCCAGAGGGAGTCACAAACCGCCCTCAACAAGGAACCACCACTCGACCCGGAAAGGAGATTATGACCCACTCCACTCATGCAGATGCTTCAGCTCGACCTGGCTCAAGCGCTCCACGTCCAACGGTGAATATTGATAACCAGTTACTTGCCTCTACTCCAGTAACAGAAAGAGATTTTTCTCGTGTACTCGACATGTTGGAAAGGACAAATGATGAGTTAGCAGCTTAAAGGCAAGAGAGTTCTCTACTGCGGTAGAATATAATGGCAATGAGCAGGAAAATCGACGAGCTCCAAAGACGAAGGACGCCTTCATTGACTCATCGCTTGACTCCTAACTATACCGCTTCATTAGAAGAACCTCCTAAACCCACACGATGACAATATGAACGGGCAGAGAACATAGCGCAACTTCGATTTGGATCCATTCCTTGCCGAGAATAAATGACACTCAATCTGGGACCTGACAATCGTAACTCGAATAATCCTACTTTTCTGCCTATAGGAGGACCTACCATGCTACCTAGGGGTCAGGGTGCTGATGACCTTGCTCAGAATCAACAAGTACTACCCCATTGCTGCGTGATTGATCGTGGCCATAGAGGAAAGGAAGCTCTATTCAGGTCCCTGGCTTGGGGCAGTACATCGAAGAGATATTGAGGGGACTCGCATGGAAAGAAGTGCCGATCTAGAATCCACATTAACTAATGCTGATGTTGAGGAAATGGTAAGGCAGATCATAGCAGTCAGCCATGGATAAAGAAATGAGGATTGGGGTATAGACCGCAATCATACACTGTTCACTGATGATATATTAGATGTTCAATTCCCGAGACGATTTAACATGCCAACTATGAACCATTATTCAAGCAGGACGGACCTGGTTCAGCATTTAATGAGATATTCATGGTATATGAATGCTGCTGCCGCTGTCGACGTAGCAAAGTGCAAAGCATTCCCGATCTTTCTAGAGGATGTGGCATTAACGTGGTTTACCCGCTTGCCTGCTCGATCGGTTTCCAGCTTCAAGGAATTGAGCGAAAGATTCATAAATCAATTCCGACTTCATACTCAAGGGTCCAAGAACGTCGTTGAGCTATCGCTTATCAAGCAGCGCCCAAATGAGACTCTGAGATCATACCTAGACCGCTTCAACTTGGCAGTTACGAAGGTTAGAGACACTTATGAACCATCGGTCCTAATGGTCCTGATTGACGAAGTAGATAAAGATACGGAGTTCGGCAGATACTTAGCTAGAAGACCGCCACTTACCAGAGAAATATTCTACGAGAAAGCCAATATCCGTCTATGCCAAGAGAAATTGTATGCTAATCGAAAGAGGAAGGACATGGATAAGGAAGATATACAAAGAAATGTGGCCATCAAACAATCTGGAGATAGTTCTGGGAAGGTAGAGGTCAATGTTGGAAATAAGAACTAAGGAAATGGCCATCGAACTGGAAACGACAACAAAAAGAAGAATTGGGGAAAGGACTCACATAAGATACCTTGATTCAAGAGTTTTGAAAACTTCACACCTTTGAATGATACATTAGAGAATATTTTCCTAGACACTTATAATGGTCTTTAATATAAGACGCCTCCACCAAGAGATTCAACAGAGAAAGAACGTGAAATAGGAAAATTCCTCCTTTTCCATCAGACTCATAGCCACTTCACTAACGAGTGCCATCACTTGAGGGACGTTATTGAAAAAATGATTCAAGAAGGGAAGTTGGATGAATACAAGGTTACTCCAAGAGACAGGAGGAAAGCCGGACAGGCCCCAAATCAAAACCAACCCGCTTCTAGTCCCATTGCTCAGCAGAAGGGAAAGAATATTGTTATCAACACTATAGTTGGAGGGCCTCACCCGGTAGAACATAACTTCAGGGCGATGTATCAATATGTGAATGCAGCCAAGCACGTTGGAGTAGGGGAGTGTAGTAATTTTGAAGATACCGCCCCAATAAAACAACAGAAAACTATGTCTGACGATGTCATATTTCGTGATAGAGATAGTATTGGAGTTTATTCCCCCACCAAAGACCCATTAGTGATCACTGCCACTATTGGTCCTACTTTAGTCCACAAGGTCTTAGTGGACAAAGGAAGCTCAGTTAACATTCAATTTAAGAAAGCATTTGATCAAATGAAGCTCGAAACCGAGGATTTGAAGCCCTATGACGGTGGATACGTGGATTCAATGAGGCCTCGACGGCTGCGATGGGATATGTAGAATTGTCAGTGACACTGGGAAAAGGAGACCGCCGGAGAGTGAGGATTCTCCCATTTGTAGTTTTGGACATTGACTCGCCCTATCATGCCTTTCGGGCCGACCGGCTCTAGCAGAATTCGGGGCCTGCATCACGCCCTAGTGCTTATTGCTGAAATTCCCAACAGATGCAGGAGTGGGAGTGATTAGATGTGACTAGGCCACTGGACGAGACTGTTGCATCGCGGAATAGAAGATCTTGATGAAATGACTAAATATAGAAACCAAAGGTGCTTCCTCTCCCATGAAGGAGAGATGAGAATAGCAACTAAGGGGGATGACCCCGAGGGAGTCGCCCGTAGAATTTCCCGAGGACATAGATCCCAAAGAGGACGAAGAGCTTGGGGGAAGAATAGGGACGCCCAATGAAACAATTGTGGATATTCTGATTGACGATAATGACTAAATGAGGGTCTTATAGATCGGATCTCAACTAGATCCGCTTCGGGCAAAGGAATTGACTGACTTTTTAAAGGTAAACTTGGATGTGTTTGCTTGGACCCACATCGTTATATCAGGACCATAATAGCTTCATCACAGATTTGGGACTATACTGTTATGTGGTAATGCCATTCGGCTTGAAAAACGCTAGAGCGACATTCCAACTGTCAGTAAATCAGATGTTCTACAATCCAATCGGAAAGACGATGGAAGTGTATGTTGACGACATGCTAGTAAAATCCAGACAATCATCCGACCATACCACCGACCTAGGAGAAATGTTTGATATCCTTCGACGATACGGGATGGAGCTCAACCCTATGAAGTGTTTGTTTGGAGTTGCCTTCGGGAAATTTTTAGGGCTTATCGTTAGTTCGCATGGAATTGAAATTAATCCAGATCAGATCGCAGCAATCAGGAATATCCAAGAACCAAGACAGATTAAAGATGTGCAGAGCCTCACTGGAAAAGTGGCCATAAGTAGGTTCATTTTTAAAGCTATAGATAAATGCATTCCGTTCTTCAACTTGATAAAGCGGGGAAAACACAATTTCCAATAGACCCCTGATTGTGTGGAAGCCTTTCAAAATTTGTTGACTCATCTGGAAAAAACCCCAGTATTGTCTAAGCCAGTCGATCACGGAGAAACAATAAGTTCAGCATTAGTAAGGGAAGAAGATAAAGTCTAAAGGTCTGTGTATTATGTGAGTAAGAAGCTAGTAGTAGTAGAACGAAACTACCCAAGGATAGAAAAGCTCGCATATAGCTTGCTGATTGCGTCCAGAAAGCTCTGCCACTACTTTCAAGCTCATCCCATCAATGTATACACTGACCATCCGCTAGGACAAATCTTGCAAAGGCCAGAAGCATCAGGAAGGTTGCTTAAATGGAATATAGAGTTAAGCCAGTTCAATTTGAACTTCCAGCCCCAAAGATTAATAAGGGGGCAAGTATTAGCAGACTTCATACCATAATTTACTATTCCTGATGATGATGTAGTGAGTGAAAAATCCAGCTCCTCCAAACAACTACTTGACCCCAGCACCTGGAAGCTATATACCGACGGTGCTAAGAACGATAGACAGTCAGGTGCTGGAGTCGTATTAGTCACCCCTGAAGAACGATCAATATACTATGCTCTTAGATTAGAGTTCCATGCCACGAACAATGACTTAGAGTACGAAGCCCTGATTGTCGGGCTAAGGCTTGCAAAGGAATTAAGGATAATGAGGTTGGATATCTTTTTGCGATTCCCAAAAGATCGTAAACTAGGTCAATGAGGAGTTTCAGGCCAAGGGGCCAAGACTTGTGTCTTATTTGAAAGAAGTGAGAAAATTGCTGGGTGGTTTTGAACACTACAACATGACCCATATTCTGTGATCAGAGAATCAGAAGGCAAATAAATTGGCCAAGTTGGCTAGTTTTGACAGTCCCGAGGACACAAAGATGGTACCGATTGAAATATTGCAGTCTCCAACTATCGACCAGATGGAAATTGATCCGGTACTAAAACCTAAACTGGAAAGGGAGTCGTGGATGGCACCCCTAAATAAATTCCTGATGAATGGAATGTTTCCAACCAAGAAAAGCTAAAGACATGCTGTTATTCGAAAGGCCTCTGGATATGTCATGCAAGGCGAAGTCCTCTACAGACAAGGATTCTCGATGCCACTCCTCCGGTGTATAGCCCATGAGATCATCGAGCGAGTACTAAGTGAAGTTCACGAAGGTGAATGTGGTGATCACACCGGAGGTCAAACATTGGCTAAGAAGATAATATGGTTATTTCCGGCCTACCATGAATAAAGATGCGACTAAATATGCACGACATTGTGACCAATGCCAGAAATTTTCTAAGGTCCCCAGGGCACCTCCTAGTCTACTAAAGACGATGATGAGCCCATGGCCCTTTGCTGTCTAGGGAATTGACATTATCGGAAGCCTCCTATTGCAAAGGGCGGAGCTAAATTCTCCATCGTGGTCATGGAGTATTTTACAAAGTGGGTCGAAGCTGAGCCGCTAATCATGATCACAACCAAATTAGTGATAAACTTTATTGTCAGGAACATTATATGCCGATTTGGGATCCCAAAAACCGTTATAACAGACAATGGGACCCAATTCGATAGTAGAGAATTTAGCAAATTTTGCCAGAAATATCACATTGAGAAAAGGTATACTACCGTGGCGCATCTGCAGTCGAATGGACGGGTAGAAGTAGCAAACAAAGTGATTAAGTCCATTCTAAAGACGCAACTGAAGTGAGCCAGAGCCATGTGGGTCAACAAATTACCATTGGCTTTATGGGCTTATGGAACAACTTACAAATCAGCTACGGGGAACATCCCTTTCTCCCTTGCTTTTGGGTCAAAAGCGGTTATCTTGATCGAATTAAAAGTACCATCCCATAGAACTACTTAATATGACCTGATGGCTAATAATGAACTTCTCCTCGAACCCCTAGATATGGTAGAAGAAAAAGGGATGAGGCAGACCTGCGTTCCCTGAGGCACAAGTAGTAGTTCTCCCGGTGTTACAATAAGAAGGTCCGAGCTCGAACATTCCAACCCGAAGACTTGGTTCTAAAGTGTGTCTTTCCACCCCCAGTCCATTTGGGTCTGAAATGGGAAGGACCATATGCCATCCTACGGAGGCTTGATAATGGATCCTTCTGGCTAGCGACTGTGGATGGAGATGAAATCCCTAGAGTGTGGAATGCCCAACATCTGCAGCATTAGTTGACATGAAATTGCCATTTTTACTCTTTTGTTTTTTTAAGGACCACGTAAAAAGGCACGACTTGCCTAGAACAGTCCCGTTACATAAGCAAAAGATTATAAAGTGGATATTGGTCATAATTTGACCGAATCACTATAAAAACATCATGTGTCAATTGCTTTTATCGCACCATTTCTTATTCGCTCTTTCATTCTTTACTCATATGAGATATTATGATTGTGATATTCTTTATAAACCTTAAACATTTTCAAAACAAGCAAGTGAAAGAATCATTTATCGAATTAGCAGATCAATGGCATACGAAATATCGAAGGTATGATGAAGTAAATGATGCAACCTCGCACACTCTAACTCTCGTGACATGAGAAGTATAAAGGACAAGGAAATGAATTGTCCACGAGGCGTGAAGGTGCACCAAGATCAAAAAGACCGCCTCGATTCTACTCTACCCTTGGCATCCGACGGGAGAGTATAAAGGCACCAGGGACTAAGCACTGCAAATGAACTCCTGCCCCACTGAAGGATTGAGGGGCAGACTGAAAGCTGAGTTCGAGTTCTATCCTAGGCATACGACAGGAGAGTATAAAGGAGTTTTGATTAAATGCCACAAAGGGTTCCTATCCACTGCATGGTCGGGAACAAGAATGAAAGCTGAGTCTGAACTCCTCATTTCCGGACATGGGGGGCAACATTTATACGATCCTAATCAATCCTCAACAAGCCTTGGCCAGGCAACACGTTAACGATTGATTGGGGGCATATACATCATACACATATACAATGAAGAAATTATAATTTTTCTGATACCAGAATGGTTTATGATGTGATTTTAACTTAGTTATGTTCTAAATTTTCATGTGTGACTAAGTATAGTAAACTTACATGTAAACCATAATAGGAAAGAAACAAGATTTCATTTACAAAGTTCAGAAATACAAGCTAGTCAAAATGTGAGAACCACTCTCACGATCACATCATAAGGCCAGGAGAAATTTAAAACAAGCAAAAGTAAACAAGCTCTACTTAGGCTTTAAAGACTGCTTCGTTTTCTTCTCTTTCTTTTTCTTCTTAGGATCCTCCTTGTTAGTACCAGACTCGTCATGCTTTTTCCTCTTTTTTTTATCCGAAGGAGGATCTTGTGGAACAGTAGAGGATTGTGACACGAGCTGTGTGGTTATAGAATTGGAGGAGAGCTTTATAACCAGTCTGGATCCATAAGCAGCTGCAGAGAGAGGAGGCATGTCTAAAGGCCCTCCCTCGGCCTTAATTCTCAGCTACTCATCCTTCTTGGCCTTCATGTTGGCTAAGGTCAGATTATCTTCATCCTTTGTCTCCCTTGTAATAGTAACATCCTCTTCTTCATCCTCGTCATCACCATCAGTATCCTTTAAGGCCCCAATGATTTCGGCATCCTTAGGAGCATCAATGCTCGATGGCATGATAGCCTTCTCGGTCGCTTCAACCTCAGTTTGTTTAGGGATTTCAGGGGCCTCAGTGCTCAATGGTAAGGTGGCTTTCTCGACCTCTGCTTGCTTTGCTATAGTCCCCTCGGCCGGTTTAGCACCTACATTATGATAAGCAACTATTATTAATTTGGGAGAAAATACAGCCTACTTAATTGTTTGCTCCACAATGCGATGAAAAGTTATGATAGCTTTAACAAATTATGGAGAGAATGTGGAGATAACTCCCACCGAATACTCATCCGAAGTTGTAGTGGAAACCCCCGTAGGTAGGGGGATTAGAATCTCAGAGATCAATGGTTCGTCGGGGTTATACTCGTCGGCTCCAGAAGTTTTGAGCTCCATGGTTGAGCTTGAACCCTCATCGATTTTGTCCTTACCTTTGAGCAGCCTCTTCGCCTCCATGGACTCTTCAATCTGACGTCTACCCTCTACTAATACCTCAGCCTCTTCACCTCTAAGGAAGGTCTGCATAAGTTGATTCTCATCGATATCCTCGGCCTTTAAGGATTGCCTCTTGCTTTCAACAATCTGGTCCCATACATTAACTAAAGTAGAGGGATAGTTCTTGATCCAGGAAATGTCTTGAGTCCAAATGACCTGAGAGAAAAATTCCATTAATAGTTCATCGAATCCTTCTATCTCTTGCTCGGCGGTGGCAAATTTCGCGGCAACATTCGAGGAAAACTCAAGGGCTTCATTAGCATGTCCTTCAGCAAGAGCAGCTTTCTCCTCAGCATGAACGAGTTTATTTTTAAGTTTGCCATTTCTTTTACCCAAGCAGCCTTTTCCATGGTAAAGCGATCCTATAATGTTTTTAGCTCGGCATTAATTAACTTGAGATCTTTTATTTCCTTTTTCATAGCTATACGCTCTTGGTTGTTCGAATCAAGCTCAAAGTGGAAGCGTTTCTTTGCTTCCTCCAACTGTATCTTATAGCTTTTGGCGTCCCTTTGAGCTAAGGCAAGAAGAGCTTGGGTATCTTTGAGTTGTTACTCAGCCTTGACCCTGGCCTTGACATCGTGTTCAGCCTTTTCTTTAGCTTTTATTACATCCTTTTCCAGATGATGGATAATTTTTGAGAGCTTCTTAGCATGCTTTGAGTATCTTTAAGTAGCCATGTGACCCACTCGGTTAACGATTTCTGTATCCTAATCATCAGAAACTGGTTCAAGTCTAGAACGAAAAGCATCCTTTCGAAATAGATGTTGGGGAATTGCTTTCACAAATGCTACTAGCTTTGCCTTATTTTCAGAAGTAAGGGTCACCTGCTGTGTAGTGGAAACATCTAGGTCGCGTTGATCGGAGGGGACAAGAGTTGTCTTCTCTTTCTCCAAGCGTTTGCTTAAACCCTTGTGCTTATCCTTGGGCTCATGATTCCTGGAGGATTTGTCATGAGGAAGAATACCCTTCGGGGGAGTCGGAGCTTTGGGAAGTTGTTTGCCTCCTGCATGTGCCATTTGATGACTATGATGCTTCTCAGGATCTTGTCTTGAAGGAGAGCGAGAGAGAGTAGGATGAGGCTAATGGGAATCGTAGTGTTTCTTACTGTCCCTTCCCCGATTATCCCTGCAATCACGCTCAAGTATAGGATTAAGACTAGGTGTGCACTCACGAAGTTCATGATGAGAGTAGGAGCGACGACGAGGCATCTTTCCTACAAAAATTACAAGAAAAAATAAGAATCATGAGTACATACAGTGTGTGAATTTTGTGACATGTGGTTCCTGTGATGTGTGTGTCCCGTGTGATCCGCCCAACAGACCGGGGCCCAGAGCTAGGCTCCTCTGTATTTCCCTTCTCTTTGACTAGGGCGGATTCTTCCTCGGAGATAGGGAAGAACGGTTCCACTCTAAAGTCCTCAGATGTATAAACGTTATCCACTAGAGGGATCTTGTCTAAATCCCTATATATATGTTCCTCCATTAAAGAATCACCAGTCGAAGGTTAGTCGGTGGCGGTGCTTTATGAGATGAGCCTCTTTCGGGAACAGAATCATCCTGAGGTTCATTGGCTTGAACTTCACCTCCTTTATATACATTCATCTCTTTGTCATCTTGAACATTCATTGGCGAAGGACTTTTAGGAAACTCGATTGTCTTGGTAGATTCCATTGTCACCTTCCCCTCGGTTGGGAGCATGCTACTCGATTCCCCAGGAGTTACAGTTGGGGGCACATATGTGTAAGGCCTACCAGCGTGTCCAAGCTCAAATCTCATGTCAAGGAGGTGATGTTTTGTGAAGGTTCTCGTTTGTTATACACTTCATAATTTTGCAAAATTCAGAGTTACTTTTTATAAGGAGGGACAGACGATCTTTGTATACTTCGCTTTCCTATTTCTAGAAATTATAAGCTGTACAGAAAAAAGGAGATATTAGCACTTCAATCATGCAGTTAGGACATACATTGAAAGATTCAGAACCTACTTGACTTTTACCAGCTCCTCGCACATCCATCTTAATGTTTTATATAAAACCATTCGGATTTGGCATTGCCTTAGTTACTATGTCCGTCAGACAAGGCCTTCTTGGAGGGGATCAATTCGAAGAAAATAAAGTTTGGGGTCCCTGTATAGTGATGCTTGAAATAATAATAGAAGTTCAAATCTTTGAAAACAAGCTCGGTCTCTAGAATCTCTGCATATGCAATATATAAGGTATACAGAGCAGCATAAGCATTAGGATGGAGTTGCATGGGAGCAATGCGTAGTTGTCTCAGGAGGTCGATGACGATCGAACGTAAAGGAGGAATAGCGCCTACCGAGCACATAACTTTGTTGATAGCCATATACCCTTCCGGAGCAGAGTGAGGCCTATGCTCTTTTTCTGGGGGTTTTACGTCATCCCAGGGGATCCCATGTCTTAAGAAGATTTTCTTTAGATTTATATCATCCAGTTTGGAAGCTATGGAATCACTCGACTTGTCTAATTTTTTAACACCTTCAACTCATCAGGAGCCCGATCATCCTCTTCATCCTCAACCGACATGCTTTCAGAAGATGTTGATTCTGCATCTAGATCTGTTTCATAATCAGATCCAGAGTTATCCCATTCTGGGTCTGATGGAAGTGCATCAGGATTATAATAGCTTGACGATTCGGGTCTGCACTCTTCTCTGATAATCTTGCTGAGCATCTATCGGACATGTCTGCGGTGGTGGTGAATAATCATAAAAAATTAGAAGGTAGATACCCATGAACCCCGTGTATGTGCAAGTGCTAGCGTGTACAAGTGTGTGCAATGCTTAGAAAAAAGCATGAATTGGATGATGGAAACATGAAATTGATCGCTGTATGCCGCTTAATCATGAGATCATTCAATGTAGAAAGTTTTTCCCGAAGGTTCTAACCTAACTTTCCATCGATCCGTTCAATTTATGGTTGAATTTTAGCTAGAGAGTAGGTTGACGTGTTTGGCTAGTTGATGTTACAAAGTCAAGTATAGTCGTATAATGAGAATTAGCTTGAAAATAAGTCGATTCATGAAGACTTCAATGGCGGCTCATGATATGGAACTAGCTCGTGAAAAGAGGTCGGCTCGTGGCCGGGGGTTGACCCACAGAGAAAGGTTCAGTTCGCGATCGCAAAAAGGCTTATGGCTGGGGGTTGACCCATAAAGAAAGGTTCGATTCGCGATCGCAAAAGGGCTCACGGTCTGGTGCTCAGTTAAACACCTCATCAACTCGCCCCATATGGTTCGCAAGATACTTCCACGACCCGCTCCAGACTCCTTTACGAATCGGTTATCCACCCTTCTCCAGGAACCGACGCCTCATCCCTTTTCACGAACAGATGCCTTGCTCCTCTTTCACGAGCAAGCCCACTACCACGCTCCGCGATTCGCTTTGACACTTAACCCTTCTTCACAACTCAAATCATTGGAGCATGCACTTTCTCCTACCTCCTCACCATGACCCATCACACTATAACTCGTCGTCCTCTTTACCAAACTCTTTCTCCATGCATAAACCCATCGACTGCATGACCCGAGCGCCCGTAGCTCACTCCTTCTCTCCTCTTCTCACTTTCCTAATTTATAAGCGATCTCCTTGCATTAGAACCTCTGGCAACATCTAAGTATAATCGAACAGCAGATTTTAATACATAGAAGGAACACTATATCCACCATGATTCAAACCCTGAGGTAAAGGAGGTGGAGACTGCTGCGGGGAAGAGTGATGATGGCTGACAGAGCAAAGACGATCGATTTCCTCACAATCAAGAACTAAAACATGGTGATTAAAAGCTATTAAATTATAAACCCTATTACCTATGAATTTGGAGAACAAAGTCAACTAGATTGGGGAACTCTGGAGTTAGGGTTTTGGATCTGTAAAAGATAGGTTTAATGGAGGTGAAAGTGAAAAAGAAAGATAAGAAAAGGGATGGTCAACCGGCTTACATAGCTTTTATGGAGACTCTTGGTCTCCCCCTTTTACACAGGCGGATCAGCCTGGCTCGATGGGCCATATACGCTCATCCGAGCCCATCGTTGCTCACGCAAGGGCAGCCGACGACGACTCGTGATGCACATCACCCCAGGAGACATTAACCACAAAACGACTTGATGACAAAGACTTTGGGATGACTACCAAGTTGAAAAGTTAAGATTTTTCATCTACAGGCGTAGTGAATCTCTTCAAAATTATTCATGGAAATTTGGGATTTACCTGAAAGATCGCTCGCGGTGCACTTTGAAGTTTAAAAATTGGAGTCAACCAATAAACAGGAAAATAATTTGGAAACTTAGAGATGTATTTATACTCATCAAAGGACATTGTCTTTTGAAACATCGCGATTTTAGGGACAAATACGACTGTTGACTCTTGCCGTTTCAAGAAAAGATAGTTCGATAATTTCGAAGCACGTTCTATCCTTGACAAAACGTACTTCGAGGGGGCAAAATGTTGGCTAGCTTTTTTATCAGGCCACCAAGAAGTACAAATATTTGTAGTTAAATAGATGAAGAATTATATGCCCAAACTCAAGACAAATGCACCATGGCTCATGAGGTTTAGAATCCCGCTCATGACCCAATTCCTTGTCCCGCTCGTGACGGGTGCTCCACAACCCGCTCGTGGAGAATACTCCACGACCCGTTCGTCACAGATGCTATATGATCTTCTCGCAATGGAAGGCCATGAGCCGACCACTTTTTTTAAGAAATGGAGGCCATGACTTGGTCGTCCACGGGCCGCATCTCAAGGATCTTATGACACATGTCCATAACCGCTATGTTGACCATTTCTTCATCAAGCCACGAATGGGTCTGAGATTCTTGGGATTGGTGCCACGTGTCTTCAAGAATTGCCTATAGAAATCATCTATAAATAGCCCAATAGTTGGCATTTTTCAGAATCTTTTGGCAATTCAGAGCTCTCATTCCACCATTATCGAACCTACATTATTTTTAATCAGAAATATTTTGAAATTGTTGAGTGAATCACTATTGTAAAAGTGAGATTGAGAGAATATTGTGATTGTACTTGCATTCAAACGTATAATCTAAGTCATATAAAGTGGACGTAGGCTCTTTAACGCCGAACCACTATAAATTTGGTGTGTTTGTTGCTTTTTCTTTCATTTCTAGTTTTAATTCTCAGCAAATCAAGATAATTTGGGTGTTAGAACCATATTTTGGTCTAAAAAAAATATATTCTCAAGTCTCTAACCTTGCTCGAACAACAAATATTATTACATTTAATCTTCTACATTCTAATAATTTCAATCAACATATATTCTTAAGTCCTATGCTTTATACCTATAGCCAAATTACAAAACATTTTCAATTTCGAATATCAATTTTTTTTTAAATCAGTGATTTTAAAAAAGACTGCATTTGTTCCAGAAAAATTCTGCATTTGTTTAAAGAAACTGCATTTGTTTTATTAAAAAAACTGCACCGCACTTGTTTTAAAAAATAAAAAAACTGCATTGTACTTGTTTTAAAAAAATTACATTGATCTAAAGAAACAGGATTTGTTAAAAAAACAACATTTGTACAAAACAGAAATTGCATTTGTACAAAACTTCAAAAAAAACTGCATTAAAAAAAATATCATTTGTTTTTTTTAAAAAAACACGGCACTTACACTTGTTTAAAAAAGACAGCTATTGTTCAGAGGGACAAAAAAAAACTTGAAGTGGGCTTGATTTGGGCCTGAGCACAAAAAAAAAAGTTAGATGGAGGAGCCTGCTCAGTTCAATTCGACAGTATTAAAAGAGAGGAGGAACTTGTAATATAAAATGCATCATTTTCATGTATATTATAACTAAATTTGGAAAAATAAGTAAGACATATACTTGAATACAACCCTACAACGCAACTAGTAATGTGTCACTTAGATCTTTCCACCTATCAAGTGTAACCGGAACATGTTCCCTGACTAGCGAACCTAAATATGAAGAAAGCTTGATAGGCCCATCCCCTATTGGTTTGCCATTCGCATTAAATTCGACTTTAGTACGATTCAACGGATTAACTTGAAGCCTTTTCACTTTAGTTGGACCTCTACATTTGCGCTTCATGACTGGATTTGCGGTGGCATCTCGAGTGGTTCTTCCATTCATATCAACCTCAAATCTTCTTCAGCTTGCATTGTATCTTCCTCAACTACTTCAGCTATGTCTTGATTTTGATCATGATTGTTCTCCATGTTTCTAACTTCTTGCGAGTTTTCTTCAATACGTGGCTCGCTATCGACCCTATTGTCTTTGTGCTTTGCATTAGCTATGGATATGGTGGATTTATCCATTCGTTTTAGCCATTTTAGAGCAGCTGGCTTCTTTTTACCCATTTGCTGCATATAACAGAAAAAATTGGATGTTAACAAAAGCATAGAATTGTTGAAATAAATGGTGCAACTGCCAACAAAAACATGAAGCATAGACTTCATTATGTCACATACAACATGTTACATCAATGTTATTTAAGAAACTACAAGTATCAAATCACAAGTTCTACCTAATTTTTTTCTTAGCCTACGAAATCCAATGTTTTCTAACGCATTATTTCTTTACAGTATTAACAGAACTGTAACAATCACCATGAAGTTGTATTCCATGATGTTGACAGACTCCTCTACACTGAAATATCATAAGAAATGAAAATTACAAAGAAGTTAAAAAAATGTTACGCCTAGTTGTATACCTTGATCAATTACTTTTTAACTGCTGATTCAAAATAATTGATGGGAGCGAATATTGATACAAAAACTAAAGTGATTTATTACCTTTTCAAATGTTGTATGTACAATAGTTAATGTTCTTACTATTATTACTATTTATTTCTTTTTTCCACTGGTAAACTGAGAGCTGATTTGCTACAAGAAAAAACTCAAAAGAAGCATTAAACACCTCAAAGCATTTATAAAAAGATCAAAATTGTTATTACCTTCAGTTTTTTGTATAATGGAATTTATTTTAATTTTGTCTTTAAAAGCTGTTTGTTCATTTATAAAAATGATTTACTTGCATTTTCTTTTTAGGTAACGCTTACCTAAACATAAGAAAATTCACCCAAAAAAAAATGCCCATGCATGTTACGTGATTAAAAGAGTATGTGCAGTGCTTGATTAATCTTCTATATAAGAATATAATCTAAATAAGTAGCAATGGAAGAAAATATTAAAAAATTATAATAAGATACTATATAGATCATATTCTGAAGAAAAAATGAGGAACTTACATATATTCTGAATATAGTCAAACCGTCGTATCTATCGGTTGAAATGGCTTACTTTATTAATTTACACACCACCCCCTTTTACCTACTTACTTTATTTATACCTATCAAAACAACATCATAATCAATGATGTTTCTAAAAATTTTCTCCAAGATGCCTTCACAGTCTTCCCTACCATTGCTGGCTTCCTCCACATAATCCACATCTATCATGTTTTCTTTGCAATCTTGAATAGCATAGCTTGTGTCTTCGATATAATCATCTGCCTCCAATTCATGAAAACCTATTGGTGGCGCCTTCATTACAACATACCAATTCGAAGAATCGTTCTCTCTTAAATAAAAAATTTGTTTCTCTTGAGATGCAAGAATATATGGATCCCTCGAAAATGAAGCTTGATTTTGATGCAAATTAACAAGAGTAAATCCATCTTCAACCTTTACCCCGTTGCCAACGTTTGCCCAATGACACTTAAAAACTAGAACAAAAATTTGTGATAGTCTAACAAGATTATGTCAGTCAAAATCCCATTGTACGTGACCACATCAACTACTTGAGAGACACCTTTCACACTTTCTCTACACATGGTAATAGCATTATAAGTCACTCCAGAATTCTGAGTTTCTCTTTCAACATCTTTTGTATGAAAGCGTAATCCATTAACTAAGGAGATTTTTGTGAAAATATAATGATATTTTCGAGAGACCAATGATTGTTGATTATTGAAGTAACAGAAATAATTCAGAGATTAATGATTGTTGAAAATATAATGATATTTTCCAGAGTTCAGAGACCAAACGATTGTTGAAGCAACAGAAAAAAAAGAGATTTTTGCGAAAATATAATGATGTTTTCGAGACTTAATGAATTAAGGAGATGAGTTTGGATAAATTTATTTAAAAGGGAAGTGTTAGTTATTGTTTTCGAGAAATGAAACAAAAAGGATTTTGTGATGATACTCTACGTTAAATTTAATTGGACTCAAGGTTGGGAATATATATATGATTTAATCCTAATGTATTTAAAATGATCTGAAAATACTTTTATAATAATGTAAGAAGTTAAACTATGTTTTAAATATATTGAAAGATGGAGAAGTTTTAAATTAACCATTGTAATTTATTAAAGAAGCCAAGTGATGTAGAGTAATAAATCAGTAAACTCATTTTATTTTCATGATTGAATGTTGTTTATTTGATAGTTAAATAACCAACTATCAAATCTGAACAATACGATTATTACTACGGAAAGACCGTGATCGCATTTATATTCTGAAACCATTCGGAACTAGCGAATACGAAATTGTCGAAGATGCTGATTGAAGACGGAGAAGTTAAAGACCATGGATCTTCATGAGCGAAAAGATTATTTGTCAAATCCCTTTGATTAGCTTCCAGAGGTATTTCGATAGTGATTCTGTCGTAATTGGAATCTTCGGATTGCAACAGCTACTCGCTACTGATCCATAGAGTAACTCAAGGATGAGGTAGGAGGGTGCCTTTGGTTTATCTAGTCCTAGGACAACTTGTATGGATGTATGTCTAACAGAGGATTTCCAAAGGGATCACATATGTTGACTTCTTCAAATGTACCATAATTGGTGGCGGAGAAGACAACTTCTCTTAGTTTAATAACCAGGGTATTGTTGTGGAAATTAATTAGTGATTTTTTGTAGGATTTGACAATGTGGCATTCAAAGTGAATGGTGGTGTGCTATCTTTAAGAGGTAATTTTATCCTCAAGCCTCACAACCCAGAAATGACAGAAATCGGGTAGATAGTATGGCTAAGTTGTAACGACCAGTGTATTTTCGGCCCCGGAAATCGACATGAATACCTTTACCGTAACTCATGCCGACCTTCCCACACCGAAAACACTGGACATTATTAGAAAGAAATTAGAGGGTGAGATAAGAAAGAAAGAAATTTTAGAATAGAAGAAGAAGAAGAACCAACACAACACAGAGTCTCACATCGCAGCGGAACAAAATATAATGCAGAAATAACTTTATTGAGAGCTTTAAATAAAACTTACAATATCAGAGAATATCAACATTTTTAGACAGTTATAAAATCTGTCCCATATGCAGCACACAGCGGAATAGTATCATACGTCTGTACTCTTCCAGCTCGTTTCTTCACAGCTTTCGATAACCTGAACCTGTATACCTCGGGCTAACCTGAGCATTCACAAAACACCGGGTCAGTCTGGTGAACCAGAGTGAGATAAACTCGCACAGTATTAAGATATCACACAACTTGATTTTTTTTTAAATTAAAATCTTTAAAAGAAAAGGATAATCGTAAGACCAAATCCACACATAAACACGGACGGTTTTTACCTTGCGATAACCCAAAACATTTTGAAAACCAATATCTTGTCTGATATTATAATAATGTCTAAATACAAGTAAATAAAAATCTAGTAGAACGCTTGCATCTCACGCTCTACATATATAGTATACCCACGGGCGCTTATTGGAAATTGGATTCCGACTATGACAAGGTATGGGACCACTTACCGATAGTGTATCACTAGAGGCGAATACACTGGGTTCAACAAGAACGTCTTGTAACCCGGCCCTCGCATGACTGCCCACTCATTTAGCTTGAGTGTATCGAATGTATATCACCAACGGTTGGAAGCTACCCACCGTCTTCCCGACAAGGGACAGCATCGAAATAGATTTAAGAAGCAAATAGATTTTCTCTAGATAGGTGATTATACACTCTAATGGGAGCGACCCACATAGCCATGTTGCCTGCCCGATTTTTGTCATTTCCCGGTTGATGAGGCTTGAGGCTACGCTTTATCATCACACCAGATTCACTTTGAATGCCACATCGTAAAATCCGTTAAATCACTGATTGACGTCCTCAATAATACATTATGTGTTAGTTAAAAGAAGTTTCCTTCTCCCTTCCACTCTTGGTACAGTTGAAGAAATCAGTATACGTGACCGTTTGGAAATACTTTTTCAGACATTCGTCCATACAAGTCATCCATGAACAGGATGAACCGAAGATACTCTCCTACTGCACCCAATATAGGAATCACCCCATGGATCAGTAGCGAGAAGTCCTTGCAACCCGTAGATTCCTAATCACGACAGAATCACAACTTATCTCTGTTTGCAAGGTAGAGAATTTTAGTGGCTCTTCCATTTATGAAAATCTATGGTCTTCAATGCTCCACCTCGATCATCTCTTAATCTCTTCACGTATTTGTTGGTCGAAATGGTTTTCGAAAAAAAATTCGATCCGGGTCTTTCGTACCAACTATCGTATTGGACAGATTAATTAGTCGGTGATTTAACTGTCAAAATAATTAGTGATTCAATTATGACAACTCAATGGGTTCACTTGTTCGGTGATCATCATCACTTCGCCTTTAAATGAAAATAAATGTAAATTTAAAACCTCTAAATCTTTTTTCTCGCTTCTGCTTGACACAAGACTTTATTTTCCAAAACTATTTTAAAACACAGTAGACTTCATTGTATATATATATGCTTTCACCACACATTTGTCTTATTATTTCTTTAATGGAAATAATAAATTATCACTAACCTCTTTATGATTACCAACAAATATCATCCTCAGATAATCCTGATGATGTTCAAGTTGGGGTATTCTAATTACCTCTCAGACCTTGACCAACAACGTTCATATCTTCGGATAGATACAAGTTGTAATACAAAACCCAATATTCCATTCTAAGTCGATTCAGATTCTATTTAACGATTTAATTCAAAAATGCGATTCCATAAACCTTATTACCCTTTTCAAAATCCCCTTTCCTAATATACCATCATTTCTCAATTTAACTAAATAACTTCTTTATATCACACCACTTTTAACTCGACCTCTTTAACCAAACTCCTTTCACAGCTATTCAATATTTCATGCTTTGGAAATCCTATTTCAATTCCCCCGCTTAGTCACCTTCTTAAATAACGTTAATTAGGATTAACGATATAACACCTCAAATCTTTTTCCATCGGAATTTCCTTTTACCTAATTCAAACGATTAAGTAACATTTATTTTAAGCAAGAACTTGCTTAAAAATTCCCTTTTAACTTAGATTATTTTTAAATTAATTCCCATTAACAAGTAATTTTTCTAAATTATTACAATAACAATCTATTTCCACCATTAACTACATAGGTAGTTAACTTCTTTATTAACTAAAATAACCAGTAAATCCCTTTTTTAATTCTTATTCTAAACCAAACAATATTCATTTAAACTATTTTCTATTCAGAACATACTAAGTTAGAAATCAATCCAATTAAAAAGTCGATTTAGTCACTCAAAACACGATTACTTCATTAACCGATTCCAATCAGTTTCCCGTTAAATTAATTAAAAATATAATTAATTGATTTAAATAATTCCATTGAATTATTCCTCAACAACACAATTATACAAATTTAACCATTAGGTAAATCCCTTTATCCTTACATTTACAAATCTGATTAACCTCAGTTCTGACCTTATAAATCAATTTAAAATTTGTTTATAACCGTAGATATTTATTTCCTTTGAATAAAGTTTTTATAAAATATATATTTCAAACCTATTTTTAGTTATAAATTAAATTTTATAACTTCATCTCTATCGACTCACCTGACGGTAAATCGATATAAATAAAACAATTCTACTTTTAGGCCATTAACCGCCGATTACTCAACCAATATAGCCCATTGGTTAAAACACACACACAGGTTGACTTTCAAATCAATGATCGATAATCAAACTCATCACACCAAACAGATCAGTTAATTCCATTTAACTGATATATGATAGTAAATGGCAACAATTTCACATCAACCAATTTTCCAACAGTTTAATCAGATCAAGCAATTCAAACAAAACACGTTTATTTTATAAACGTGACCAACGAGGTAAATTACCTTCATTGGAACCAACTCGTTAAAATAACGATTTGGTATTTCATTGAAATTAAACGATGGTTTAATTTCGTCAGTTAAATCAGCAAATAAATATATACATTGCGAACAGTCAACCATTTGCAGGCAGAGAACACAAATAAAAATACCCAATATAAAATATAAATGGGAAAAATATACTGAGTGAGTTTAACTCACTTTGATTTCATCCGTCGCTGAAGCAGCTCGTTTTAATCAAATTAAACTGACGTTTAATTTGATTAAAATTCCAGTCGCTTCGAACTCCATTCAAACCAGCTCCAACCCATTATGCTCGTCGGTATGAACTCGACATTACTTGTTTTGTCTGACTCCATCTCTGTATGATGCAGATATAAGATTTAAACATTACCTACTTATTTTCCGGTATACTTAACTAATTAGCACACGCAAGCGTATATTGATTCGCCGAATTTGAAGAAAGTATAAGGGTGTTTATAATAAGTACCTAAACCATTAAGGATAAGTTGCTAAAGTTCTAGTGATTATTGTGAAATATGATCCTGGTGCTCTGCTCGACGTGAGCTTAAAATTCAAATCACTTACAAGGTTTGTTCGGATACACCATAATTACATGTATTAACCGATTATTAAATATATGCTCAACGAGTTGGACCAATTTTCTTATTAGGCTCTTATAGTGAGGATTTAGTACCGGAATTATATAATTAGTCCCATGCGAATGTAATTAGGCAACATTAAAGTATCATTAGGAAAATACGAACGTTATTAGGCACACTAGTTTACTATTCATTTTCGTTACCTGATATGTACTTATTTCCTCTTCCTCTTCTCTAGTTTACTCCCAAACAATCACCGTCGTTTCCTGCTTCAACTCCTGTGCCACCTCGACTTTGCCACCCGCTTGCCCATTTTGCTGAACAGCTCGGTCCCTTGTAGAAGCCAACTTCCCCCATTAACTGCTTCGTCATTTACCTTTTGTAGATTTTTTTTTTAGAACTAATGTACTGCTTCTGCTCCTCTCCACCGTGTACCACAAAACTTACCCATGATGAAAGCCTTCACTGCCTGCTACGTTTTGTTTCAATATAAACATCCCTACGTCCAAAAATCCATAGCTGCACGAACCCACACCGCTCCATTCTTCCTTCATTCACAGTTCCAACTATCAGCACCCATCTCTACTGATGCAAACACCCCACTGCCTTGCGACTTCCCATTTATATATATATATATATTAATATAAGAAAAGGTGCGGAATTAAAAAAATAGGAGAATGGGTTTTCGGGTGCCATTTCCTGAAGCTTGGCGAGGGTATTTATAGAGGTTGAACACTTGGTGGCCAAGGAATAGCAAGCTATAGGGGGTAGGTTAGGTAGGTCTACTGAGGTGATTGTTCACGGTGACGAGATTATACCGGCAGAGGGGATGGCCATATCTTTTAGGTTTGCAGTATTTGTATATGCATGGTGAACAGAAAGATAGCTATAGGAGTGTAGGCTTACGCTAATAAGATATGGAAATTGATTGTAAAAGATTGAATGAAGCAGGGTCTACTTTATGTAAGTCATAGGTAGCAGTCTGTATTTTCATTTCATATAAACGTAGGGTCCGCTTTATACACTAGGACATGCGCATGTGCTTTATTTCGTAGCTGTAGATGTGTTGTTACATTTCACTCTTAGGATCTGCTGTGTATTATTAGATGGGTAGGATTTCAATGTTATGTCTATTTCGGTTATCATCATAGATTAGTAGGGGCAAATTTTCAGCTGGTAGAACCAGTGTAGGAATTGAAAAGAAAATACGGATTTGGTTTTTATATTGAGGAAAAATATTAATTTATTATAATGTGAAACTTCGCCACGAAGTAACATAAAGAAACTACCACAAATGACTTCCGTCTTCTGATAATAAAACTAGTCTTGGTATAAAAAGATATTTCGGATCCAATGGGACAAGTTTCGTCAAAATCCGACTTCGTTTGAAAAAAATTCCTTTATGAAACCAGAAATAAACACACATTTAATTTTTTCACGGTCACTAGGTAAATCAAATCAGCTCGAAACCTTGATATCCTAATCTGATTCTTCAATACGAACCCAACAGCATCAGTTTCGTCGCATTTTGAGACTGTTTCCCCGGTAGGCCATTTTTACGCGCACCGCAATGCCATTCCGAACAACAAATTTGCCGATCTCTAAAAATAACAAACTATATACCTATCCTGGCTCTAATCGAAAATACGAACTCAACGGAATTGGTTTCGCGGCCTAATTTGATCGTCTGTTCAAGTTATACCCAAATAACCCTTTATTAAATTATTAATTACGCACTATAGAAATTGAACGGGCGTTTACGGCTACCGTGGTCACATACGACATCGGTTTTCCCCGCCATTCACCATTGTACAATAATTTAATGTTACAGTCCCAATGAAACTGATTTCGTCGAAATCTGAGTCCATTTGCAAAATGGTCATTTTAAAAGTCGATATTTAAATAACGATTTTCCATAGCGACTATTTCAAAATTTGATTTAGCCATAACTTACAAATTATAATACGAAATCTAAATTTTTCTCTTTCATATGAAAATTATCATTAACACGGTTCCAACGTTTCTTGTTTCATGGAAATCCGGCTTATATCGGCTCCAGTATTCTTAGTTGTTGTTTAAAACTCCATATTACGAACTACACGCCATTTTCAAGCTCGATTTATATTTAAATAAATTATAGCGTTTAAACTTCGTTTAAGTAACAAATTAAATATTAAAACCCATTAATATCCCAAATATAATATTTAAAAAAATATATTTTAATATTTGATGGCCAAAATACGGGTCATTACAATCTTCCCCCCTTAAAATAATTTCGTCCTCGAAATTGCTAAGGTAGGAAAGAATATTACAAACCCATTATCTTTAAAAACAATAAATTTGAAACTCGATTTTTAATTTCCAAAACTAATCTAATTGGTTGTGAATCAATTTAATTCAAATAAAAGAATTTTCCAAAAATCTTCAAAATTTCTAACACCTTAAATTTTGGAAGAATTTGACAGAGTCTCCCCTGTACGGAGGTCATCTGCAATATCGCAGGTACAATAAATATATATCCATCGACCAACAGGGTCGGAAAAATTCAAAAACCAAACTCAAAATTCAAATAAAACCCAAAATTTCATATTCTGCATAGGCGTACCTTTTTGCGAGCGTTATTACGCGATAAACGATTAACAATAAGCGAGCCTGCTCAATTACTATGCAGCTTCAATCAGACTAGATTCAGTTAACTGCATAATCTTCTTTGGCATAGTTTAAAGATAAATTAGCTCCTCTGCACCTGTTCTCAACTCTAATGAACTTCATTAGTTTCAAAACAATATCGATTAGTTTCAAATATCCATACCATCCTAGATTTGTCTCAATAAATCAACTCTATTTCGGACTGGTTTCAATCAAGTTCATTCAACTTTTAAATCACTATTTATGCAATCAATCTCAACCAAATAATCCAAAATCATTCCATTTGGGTATTTCTACTTCTCAACTCAATTCAAACTAGTGTTGACTTAAGGTTATATTTTATTTCAATATTTCAATTCAAATTTAATCCATACGATTTATCCAACCCAACATGAGTTAAATTTCCACATTTCACATTTCACATTTCAAATTTGAAATGCCCTTCGATTGGTACAATCCAACCTAGTAATCAAACACATTCAAACCAATCAACCAAGGCAATACAAATTTCAAACAACTAGTCAACAATTTAAAATAATTACCACAAAGTATAATTCAGGGAAAATTATTTTATTTATCCCATTTTCAAAATAATTTAAAAATAATTTTATATTCAAATTACAAATACGTGCTCTCAAATATATACACTCAACTCAATCTAGGGTATTACTAACCCTATCTCTATCGACTTGCACCACAGAGCCAAGGTTATCACTAAACCAATAGCTATGATACCACTGTAATGACCCAGGGATTCGAGTAGGCTTTTCAACCATCCTCTCCTCCCCCGTGGCAGAGGGCTAACCTCCCCCCGTGGCTTACAGAGATACCTCAGAACTGCTTTTACGGCCAGCCTCTCGACTCGACCAACCCACATTGTCGAGAGATGTAGGGGTAAAAGTTTCCCATTCGCCACCAAACGCGAAGCGAGAACCCCCTATCATCCATACCAATTAAGCAACCAGCTCGGATACCACTGTAACGACTAGTGTATTTTCGGCCCCGGAAATCGATATGAATACCTTTACCGTAACTCATGCCGACCTTCCCACACCAAAAACACTGGACGTCATTAGGAAGAAATTAGAGGGTGAGATAAGAAAGAAAGAAATTTTAGAATAGAAGAAGAAGAAGAACCAACACAACAAAGAGTCTCACATCGCATCGGAACAAAATTTGAATTGAATAAAGATTTTCCATAGCGAATATTTCAAAATTTGATTTAGCCATAACTTACAAATTATAACACAAAATCTAAATTTTTCTCTTTCATATGAAAATTATCATTTACACGGTTCCAACGTTTCTTGTTTCATGGAAATCCGGCTTATATTGGCTCCTGTATTCTTAGTTGATGTTTAAAACTCCATATTACGAACTGCACGCCATTTTCAAGCTCGATTTATATTTAAATATATTATAGCGTTTAAACTTCGTTTAAATAACGAATTAAATATTAAAACCCATTAATATCCCAAATATAATATTTAAAAAAATATTTGATGGCCAAAATACGGGTCGTTACATAAGTGGACCACTTCCAATCAGCACGTATAATCACCTATCTAGAGAAATGCCATTTCCTTCTTTAATCTATCGATATTGTCCCTTTCGGGAAAGGGTTGTTGATCCTAACTGTTGGTGATATACATTCCATACACTCAACGAAAATAGTGGTCGGTCATTTGTGGGCCGGGTTGTAAGATGCTCCCAATAAAGATTTATTTCTATATTATATACTTTCCGCTGCGATGTGAGACTCTTTGTTGTATTGGTTAGTTGTTTCCTTTTCTTTTCTTCAATTATAATATTTCTTTCTTTCCACACCATCTAATTTCTTTCTTTCCACACCATCTAATTTCTTTCTATTAATTATCTGGTGTTTTCGATACTTGTATTTTGGCAAGTAATGCGAGATAAAGTATTATTGTCGGAATTCAAGCATTGAATTCTACTGGATGGTTACAGTGGTATCAGAGCATAAGGTTTAGTAATAACCTTGGCTCTGTGGCGTAACTCGATAGAAATGGGGTTAGTAATGCCCTAGATTGAGTTTGATGTGTGTGTGTGTGTGTATATAAGAGCGTATTTGTATATTTTATATACAAATGTTTTGTACAGTATTATTTGATCAGTTCAAGTGTTGAGAAGCACCTAAATTAGCAATGGACACGATATTGTTTTATAAGGAGGGTAAATGAAATAATTTTGCCCGATATATATTTTTGTACAAAAAGAAATAATTTTATCAAATTATTGAGATATTGGCTTGACTGATAGATTGAATGGAATTAAAATTGGATTATAAAATTTGAAATGGTTTAATATAACGAAGAAAATTTTACATATGAAAATAGTAAATGAGAATTAATGATTTTTGAGATAAAAATCAGAAAATGGATTTCTAAGTGGAAGTGAACTAATTTTGAAAATCAATTAGTTAATTGAATATGGAATTGCAACTTAACTTGGTTAAGTATAATTAAGGATGAATATTGAAATAAAATTAAATTAATTTGGAAATTAAATAAAATATAAACCGATTGATTGGGTTATGTTGGCTGTTGATTGTTTGTTAGAATGGTTGAACATAAATTCGTCAAATGGTTTAATAAGAGAGTTGAATGAGTTAGTTTTCGATTTAAAATAAAATTGAATTTTTGGAGGTTAATGGGATTTGTAGCATTTTTCATACCTTAGTAATTTCGGGGATGAAATTCTATTAAGGGGAAAGGAATGTAACATCCCGTATTTTTGATAATCGAATATTTAATTTAATTTATTATTTTGATTATTGATTTGGGATTATAAATGGATTTATAATATAGAACCGTTCATATAACGAAGTTTGAATGTTAAATTTATATTTAATTATAAATCAAGTTCGTAACATCTTTGTAGTTCGTAATATAACATTTTGAATTTCAACTGAATATATAGTGTTCGATATAAGTCGGAATTCCATGAAACAAGAAAGGTTTGAATCTATTTGATTATAATTTTCTAATGTATGAGAAAAATGGAGATTTCATATTTTAGATTGTGAGTTATATCAAATTCAAATTTTCAAATAGTTGCTACGGAATTCGTTAATAAACGTTAATATTTATTTAATATAAATATAAAGGGTTATATATATATATATATATATATATATATATATATATTGAATATCGTTTAACCCAAAAAAATTAATATTGAGTTTAGAATCTATATTGATTTATCTTAAAGTTGTATGAGATTTCATTTAGAGATATATGACAATAATAATTTATTGTTATTTAAATTGAATTGTTTTATATTTAATTTAATCGATATTAAATTAATAGTTATTTTTCAAACGATGTCTGTTTCCGACGGAATGAAATTTATTGGAATACAAATAACTAATTATAGCTAGATTCTCAGTTTGAAGCCAATCGGAGTTGCTTTATTTGTGTGCAATTTAAAGATGAACCGGTGAATAAATTGAAATTAAAATAATGCCGTTTTCAAACGAAGTCGGTTTTTAACAAAACGAATTTCATTGGGACTGGAACATTAAGATGTAGAGCTGTATCTTCCACAACGTTTGAAGTTCACATGTGGTGGTATGAATATATCATTTAATGGTAAACAACGGTTAACAGTCGAAATTTAATACTGTATACAAATAAATAAATAAATAAATAAATAAATATAATATAAAAATTAACTTCTATGAAATTGATACAAAATCTACCTAACGTAATCCATGCGCACATGCAAAATTTCAGAAAAAGAAATCTACATGCATGCCTAAGCTGCCTTTTTCATGCCTAAATTTGCCTTTCTGTCTGCGCGTATGGCTAGTGCATATGCTTTGAAGCCTACCAATGTACAACCATATTCAATTGCACATGCATCCTCATCTGAGATTGTAGCTACCCTAAAATAAAATATGTGCAAGCTACCTACGGATGGAAAGAAATTAAGCCCAGCCTCATGTATTTTTAAATCACATACCCCATCACAACCCAAACTACACGCAACAATCCTACCAACCCAAAACCTTGGGTGCCAAGTTTCTACATCTATAAATACTTCACTACTTCGCACTTTTCTCTTAGGCATTCATGCCGAAAAGTTCCAATACCAAATAAAAAAGAGAAAAAAGAAAGGGGATTGCGTTCGAACGAATGCAGCTCTTCCATGGGGAAGTTCTAGCAGGTGGGGGAAAAGAATAGTTGGAGGAAGAAAACTGGGTGGGGAGTGTGAACTATGATGTCAGCATGATGTTTGGAGTTGTAGAAAGGTGACGTGGCTGAGAAATATTATATGGGGAAGGAAGCTAACGTATAAAGGTGGGAAGGTTTGCAGCAGGTTTCAGAAATTATAAGGTTTATAGCTACGTAATAATTGCAGAGGAAGTCAGTGGTGTATTAGTAAGGAGGCGTGATATGAAATGGTGACTAGAATCATGTTCGGAAGTTATAACATACGGGGATGTTGAAGGCAACATCGATCGATGGAAGAATGGGTGATCGGTCAGAAGTCGGGTCAGAGTGTCGGCATTGCAATAGGGAGTTGATGGGTTCGTGTAGTAGTGCTAGATGATTTCGCAATGTCATAGGGGAGAACTGGAGTGAGGTGCGATTTCGAGCAGAATGCGAAGAAGGAGAAGGTGACAGTGTTTTCCTGGAATATTTTTATATGCCTAAGTATATATTTATATTGCTTCATCACTATTTACTTGGCCTGTTTGTTTTCATATTGGGCCTGCATAAATTCTAATATGCCTAAACCTTTTTAAACATGTGTAATGGTAGCCTAATTATATATACGTACTACATGGCCAATTAAGATATGAGAACATATCTGGGTATTTTTAACGTGGTTTGGCTCGTCTAGGTGTGATTTCGAATGTGTGTAATAATGCTTACAAGTGCCCAATCCTTTTTATAAGTAACGTGAAGATTAAAAAAATGCCTAACCCAATATATTGTGCCTAACTGTTTTGAAAGTACCCAAACAAATAGTTTAAATGTGCCTATTTTAAATTTAATTTGCCTAATAAGTATTTAACGTGGCATAATATATCGAGTAGTTTTGTTGCAAAGTAAATATGCTTAAGCTTAAAACATGATAATGTTATTAATTATTAATTTAAGTTGATTAATTTAAATTAAAATGGGGTCGTATAGTTTGTGTATCCCTCTCATATTTTAACAGAATCAAACGAAACCAGGAGCTTGAGAACCATATTGGTAAGTACGACATTTTGGGATTGGAACAATCAGAGTGGAAGCAGCTAGAGTTTTTAACTAAATCAAACACATGCTTAATTTAATTAAATCAAAAGATTTTGACGATGAAAGGAAACCCAAGGTGAGTACAACTCACTCAATTTTATCCCACTTATGTCTTATATAAGTCGGGTTTAATATTTGTGTGCTATGGATGTTTATTATTGGATGTTTATTGCATATATTATTTCATATTGACTGAACTGATTAAATTAAAAGTTCGTTTAACTATATTGAAATCAATCGTTATATTTTGACGATTGTAACCAATTGAGGAAACTTGCCTTGTTGGTCACGTTTACAGTAATATAAACGTGTAAAATTAATAATTGGATGTTTAAATTACTATTATTGTAACTGTATATTGAATGAATGATATTATTTGAGGTAATCTATTTGGATGCAGGAAAAAATAGGCTGGAGGGATCCAACTGGATTCCACAAATATATTAAATCTTATTTATTTTCATATTATCATTATATGAACTGTTCTGATGGGATAATTGATTTGGTTGTTGATCGTTGACTGTAAATTAAACGTTTGTTTTGTTTTAACCAATGGGCAGTATTGGTTGAGAAATTGGCAGCATATGGATTATAAATCAATCATTTTATAAATATTGATTCGTCGTAAGGTGAATCGACAGAAATAAAGTTATAAAATTTATTTTATAACTGGACATAGATTTTAAAATCTATTAATTTGAATAAAAGTTTATAAAAAAGGAAATGAATATTTATTTAAATTTATAAGTTTAAATGAATTTATAAAGCAAATTCTAATGTTAATAAGATTTATAACGGTTAAGATTTGGATTAATTGTTTCTAAGAAACAATTAAATGGAAAATTTAAATTAATTATACTATTAATTAATTTAAAGGAAAAAATAGTTGGAATTGATTAAAGAAATAATCGTGTTTTTAGTTGATGGAGTCGACCTTTTTAACTAGGATTGATTTATTGAATTAGTTTGTTGTCAATTAATTTAATGAAATAGTTTAACGAATATTGGTTTTAATTTTAATAAGATTTTAAAAACTAATTTCTATTTGTTTTAGTAATAAGATGTTAACCACTTCTACAGTAGTTAATGTGTAAGTAAATTATTATTTTTACTAATAATAATTTAAGTGATTACTATTTAAATAAAATACATTCAAATAAGTAATCATAGTTGTAATGAAATCTAATTAGATTGTGAAAGTAATTTATTAAAGTGTTTTATATCAAACAAGAGTTTTATAAACATGGTTTAAAAAAAAGATGAGGTGTTAAAATGTTGATTTTAAATTGACGATACTTAATAATCAGATTAAGTGAAGTGAATGGAATTAAAATGAGATTTTCAAGTGGAAAATGATCGAATGAATTATAAGTTGAATAATATGGGTTGATAAAGGGTTAAGATAAGAATTGGATCCTAACTGGAAATTGGTTGAGTTGAGTGATTTTCTGAGTATTAATCTGATGTTGATTTCGGTCTTCGAGGTTGATACTTAGGGAGTTATTTGCTTACCAATTTACGGTCAAAGACCAATGATTGTTGAAGTAACAGAAATAAAAAGAGTTTTTTGTGAAAATATAATGATATTTTCGAGATTTAATGAATTAAGGAGATGAGTTTGAATAAGTTTATTTAAAAGGGAAGTGTTAGGTACTGTTTTCGAAAAATGAAACAAAAGTACTTTGTGATGATGTTTTACGTTAAATTTAATTGAACTCAAGGTTGGGAATATATATATAATTTAATCCTAATGTATTAGAAATGATTTGAAAATACTTTTATAATAATATAAGAAGTTAAATTGGGTTTTAAAAATATTGAAAGATGAAGAAGTTTTAAATTAACCATTGTAATTATTTTTGAAGAAGTCGATTGATGTTGAGTAATAACCAGTAAACTCATTTTATTTTCATGATTGAATGGTTTTTTATTTGATTGCTAAATAACCGACTATCAAATCTGACCAATAGATTATTGCTACGGAAAGACTGGGATCGCATTTATATTCCGAAACCATTTAGAACCAATGAATACAAAATTATTGAAGATGCTGATTGAAGACGGAGAAGTTGAAGATCGTGGATCTTCATGAGCAAAAGGATTTTTTTCTTCCAAATCTATTTGATTAGCTCCCAGAGATATTTCGACAGTGATTCTGTCGTAATTGGGATATTCAGATTGTAAGAACTACTCGCTACTGATCCATAGGGTAATTCAAGGATGCGGTAGGAGGGTGCCTTCGGTTTGTCCAGTCCTAGGACAACTTGTATGGACGGATGTATGACAAATTATTTTTAAAGTGATCACGTACATTGACTTCTTCAAACGTACCATAGTTTATAGTGGAGAAGACACCTTCTCTTAGCTTAATAACCAGAGTATTTTTGTGGAAATCAATTGGTGTTTTTTTTTTAAATTTGACAATGTGGCATTCAAAGTGAATGGTGGTGTGCTATCTTATAAAGGTAATTAAAACATCAGGCCTCACAACCGAGAAATGACATAAATCAGGGAGGCAACAAAGCTAAGTGGCTCGCTCCTAATTAGGGTGTATAATCACCTATCTAGAGAAATTTCATTTCCTTCTTTAATCTATCGATGTTATCCCTTTCGAGAAACAGTTGCTGATCCCAACCGTTGGTGATATACATTCTACACATTCAAGCGAAATGAGTGGCCAGTCATGTGTTGGCTAGGTTGCAAGTTGTTCTTGTTGAACCCAGTGTAATTCCCTCTAGAGATACACTAGTGGTAGGCGGTTCCATATATTGTCATAGTCGGAATCCAATCTCCAATAAGCACCTGTGGTTTTGATTGTATACTATGTATGTGGGACATGAGATGTAAGCGTTCCGCTAGATTTCTATTTATTTGATTTAGACACTATTAATAAGGTAAGATTTCAAAATATTTTATGTTATTGTAAGGTAAAAGTCGTCCATGTTTATGTGTGGACTGGCTTATGATTATCCTTTTCTTTTAGAAAAGATTTGTTAACTTTGAAGTCAAGTTGGATTTTATCTATAAACTTAGTGGGTTTCTCACTCTCGTTCACTCAATTGATCCGGCGTTTGCAATGCTTGGGTTAGACCGAGTTTTACAGGTTCAGGTTTAAAGGATATGGATTTCAGAAGACAATCTGGAGGAGTTCGTATGTATCATTATTTATATCGCTATGTGTAGTATATGAGGACTAATTGTTATAATCGTCCAGATGTGTTGACTGTAAGTTATACTCTAATGATTGAATGTAACAGCCCGGAAAATCTGAGCCAATTTAAATCTTTTAATTTGGCTAATTTAATGAATTTTAGATATTTAAAAAAAATTATTTTAAATAATAAAGACGAAAAGTATATTGGGATCGACGTTTGAAAATAAAAATAATTATTTTTAATTATAAACAAGGCCTGAAATGGCGCGGTAGTTTCAAAATTTCAATTCAAACTTTGACTGACTGTACCGGGTGCAAAACAAAGCGGATTTTAGTGAAACCGAAAATATTTAAATCTATTAGTTAATATTTTTCTAACGAATCTAAAAAATCAAAGTTTCATAGCGGGAATCAAAAGTTATGGCCGAATGAATTTTCAGAAGGGTCGCTATGGAGTTTATATAGCCCGTGAAAATAGCCATTTTGCAAACGACCTCATAATTTGACGAAACCACTTTTATTGGATCCGGGATGTCAAATTATTACTAGGTTTCAAATTTCATAATTTTTGAAGTTAGTATGTGAGCATGGCAAAGGAAAATGTGTTTGGTCGATTTCTGTTAATTTGGATCGACTAGAAAAGGGCCATTTTTCGAACGGTCTCAGAATTCGACAAAACTAGTTTTGGTAGGACCGTATCGTCAAAACATAGCTAGATTTAATTTTCTGGAATTTTTGGGATCAGTATGCGGCCCCGGCAAATTGAAATGTACGTTCAAAACAAATATTGAATGTTTTATATTTTTATTTGAAGAGAAACTGACCCAAACAGTCGAATGGACCTACGAAACATATCCCATTGTGTTCGGGATGGGGGTATTTAGCTAGGGGCGACAGTCGTTGGGTTTGGATTGGAGTTAGTATGCGAGAAGGGGTATTTTCGGATTTTTAAAGTATATAAATATAAAGAAAAAATATCATTGGCCATCGAAATTTCTCTCTCCCCGATAAGCTTCAGGCACGACGCGTAAAAGCTTCCACACCTTCTCTCCTCCTTTTCTCCTCAACCGCTCAACGAAATCAAGTGATTCTTGATCCATTTTGAAGAGCTCGGCGAGAGCTTCGAATCCATACCCACTACCATCAGTTTCGTCGCTAGTTGGAGGAGAATCACCTCCGGGAAGTGCGGCCTTTCAACCGCCGCCGCCGACGATAGGGACCACCGAAGTGGGTCCCTCCACCGCGCCGGGTCGCCCTCTGTCCCCCTTCAACGCTGCATCGCCCGATCCTCGTCTCGTTACACGGATTAGCTGAAATCTAAAACCTAGTTTTGAATGTAAGATGAAAGGTACGACCTTTATTTATTTAAAACCGTTTTAACACTTTAATACCGTTGCAAATTTCTAAAAATACATCTTTTTGCTATGTGATCCAAATCCAGTGAAACAAGAAACTGTGGACTCGTGTGGACGTCTTCTACATTCTAGAAGAGATCGGATATTTTTCTGAGCCTTCTACAATTTTTGGTGCAGTGGAACCCAATGTGAGATTTCTGAATTATAAACGATATGGAATCAACGATGTATAAATTATATAGTCGAAGTACGAGTTATATAAGCATTGTACACCACATGTATAAGCGCTGTATAAGTTGTGTGTTCGATGTATAAGTTATATATGCGTTGTAAAAATGATATGTGCGTTGAAATAAATTGAAGTGATATTGAAATGAAATCGAAATATAGTTATATACGTATATATATATATATATATATATATATATATATATATACTCCCCTCGTCTACAGACCATGGACGATATATATTGGTTGTGATATTGTATGGATTGTTGGTTGATGTGAAAATTTGGTGAATATCATGAATGGTTGATTTGAAATAAATGATTGTGGTTGAAATCCCAATAGGATTAGAATATGGGAAAATTCGTCTGTTTACGAACTAGATATTGAAAATCCCCATTGTCAAAAGCAGCGAGGCTTTAAGGTAGAGCGAGGAGTCGTACTAGGGACGGTCCCAGTTTTAACTACCCTGCCGTTATGCTGCCAAAATTTTCTGAAATACTTCTGTGTTTGATTTAAATTCTTGTGTTGAATGTTGAAATAAAATTCATGTGTTGAATGTTGAAATAAAATTCATGTGTTGAAGTAAATTCATGTGTGGAATGTAGTTCGTGTATTGAATAAATTCTTTGAGAGATAAAAATCACATTTTTATTATATATAAACTATATAAAGTAATCGTGTTTTAAAATAAACTTTTTTGCAATAAAAATCACATTTTTATTATATATAAAAAATATATAAAGTAACCGTGTTTTGAAATAAATTGTTTTGCGTTAAAAATCATATTTTTATTATATGTATAAACTATATAAAGTAATCGTGTTTTGAAATAAATTGTTTTGCAATAAAAATCACATTTTTATTATATATATAAAATATAGAAATTATTCATGTGTTGAATGTTGAAATAAAATTCATGTGTTGAATGTTGAAATAAAATTCATGTGTTGAATAGAAATTCATGTGTTGAATAGAAACTCATGTGTTGAAATAAAAATTCATGTGTGGAAATAAATATCTGTTGGATAAAAATATCATTTTTATCAAATATATAAAGCGAAAATGGTTTTGAAGTCGAAGAATCGATTATATATATATATATATATATATATGTATATATATATAATTAAAATATATCGAATAACGAAGCTGCCGTTCGTGTTTTGCAACCGTAATTTCAAACAATTAGTGTGGGAGATCCGACCATCAGATTTTCCCGAAACCGAAACCGTTGGGTTCACCTTGAAAATATCTTTCCAATGATACCCACTTTGTGAAGATCCAAAGGTTGGATTGTCTGGAATGTTCAATTCAAATCTGAAGAAAAGTAGCGCCAGAATCGATTATATATATATATATATATATAATTAAATTAAATCGAATAACGACGCTGTAGTTCGTATTTTGAAATCGAAACTTCAAACGAGTGTACCGGCAGGTCCGACCGTCGGATTTTCCCAAAACTGAAACCGTTGGATTCGTTTCGAAAAGATCTTTCTAGTGATATAAAATTTGTGAAGATCCAATGGTTAGATTTTCAGATATATATGAAAATCAAATCTGAAGAAAAACAGCGTCACGGCCGTGTTATGGCCTGAAGCATCATTTGAAGAAATTGGTTATTTTTAGATAAATAAAAATAGCGATAAATCGTTATAAAATATTATAAACGATATGGAATGGAAATAAACCGAATTTACCCGGTTTAGTGGATACTTGACGGTTGAATGTTTTTGGCGTGAATTGTTGTCGAATAGTTTAACCGTTGAAATGAATTGATTTAAATTCTAAATATACGTGAATTATTTGAAAAGGCCGAGTTAAATCTCATTTCAAATAATTGATCGGCATTAAGAATTCGATGATGAAGACGGTGGTTAAAGACCGGAGATCTTCTCCTTGGTTGGATGATAATTGATGTCTTGATTGGGAGGCATCCCGAAATATAGATAATAAGTGGTGATCGTCCAGACGTACGTGGAGATCGATGGGTATGCGGGGTATATAGTGCCTCCGGTTTCGTTCAGACCCAGAACAAACATGTAAATGGACTATGTGTCTGACATTGGATTTTGTTCCGTACTGATTGATCTCTATTAAATATATATCTGTTTGGCGGCGGAGAATTTATTCTCTTTCTTAATGCCCTTCTCTGAGACCTACGAGCTCAGAGGTTATATATCGATAGAAATCAGTCGCATGGAGTGAACTGCCTGTGTGGCACGCCTGAGTGGCAAATGATCAAGGCTTCTGTTGAAAAGCAAAGTCTTGTGGTTGATGATCAAAGCACGACCTGTGTGGCATAGCTTTGTGTATAACATGAATTCGCGAGCCTCACACCCCGGTATGAGCCAGAAATGGGAGAGGACCTCAGGGAGGACATGCGTTTCTTTCTAGCTAGAGGTGGTGTCAGAGCTTAAACTGGTTGACATATATATTATTTTCACCTGTGTTGTTGTTGTTGTTGCGAGGCGCCTCAGATATATCGGTGACTATGTGGAGCCGATGGAGTCATCTGGCTCATTTACGCCCCAAAGGGCGGGGAAACTTAGTGTTCAGGCATTTTAATCCACATCGGTGGACCGGCCCTGACGATCCAAGGTTCACTCGAGCTCTGACCCTGAGACTTGGGCTAGACAGTCTCGATTTTGGTAAGGACTATATTTTGCCTTGGTTCATGATGGAAATCCAATTTCCAAATACGACAACGTGCAGTTTTGATTGTATAATTATATATGGCGACATAGTGGTATGGGGCATTAATGTCATCTATGATTGATACTTATGATTTGAAATTGTTTTTGAAACGTATAAGCAATAGCAATAATATCAAATGCTTTTGTTTTATTCGTATCAAGCATATTTTGGCCATCATAAGGTAAAAACTCTATCCTCCGGTTTGCGTTGCATTGTGTGATGGGAACTGAGTCTTATAATGGCTTCATTTTTATAAAAGGCATTGTGATGTTTAAAAGGTTTACTTGTTTTAAAGCACTGGCAATCACTGGAGTAAACCCGTTCCGTGAAAGTGGCGTGGTCCTATGATTTGCCTTGTTATTATTGATTAACCAGTTAAGTAGATTTCTCATACCAGTCCCATGACTGACTCGTAGTTTGTTTCACTTGCAAACTCGGGTGCCCCTTTTTCTACACGGGCAGCCCTATATTCAGGTTTTATCAGGCTCTTTCTGGATAGCTGGAGCTAAAGATGGACTCTATCATTTATCTCTCTTTATGTTGTTCAGTTCCTATTGTACATATTACGTTTTGTTTTCCGCTGTAGACATTTATGTATAGCTGAACTATATATTGAACTATGTATGATTCTATATACTGTGTAACTCTTATGATTATGTTTATCCAATGTATTATATTGTACATTATCCGATGTATTTATTTAATTCTGTTCTGCTATTATCTGTTTATGTGTTATATTCCAAAGATTACCCTTGCCACCGTCGTACGGGGTTTCGGAGTCGTCTCAACGTGGTATCAGAGCTTTGGTTAAGCTTAGTTCTGAAACATAACATATTAACGAATTCATCAGAAGTAGAACCAGTAGTGTTCTAGGACGAATAACTCATTACAGATAGGATCAGTAATATCCTAGTATGAGTATAGCAGAATGAAATACGCCCGATAGACACATTTACATTCAAGTATATGTTTATATGCTTTATAATATCTTTTCTGTTGTCCTGACACTTAGTCTGCTATTTGCAGAAGTACTAGAAAATGAGTGTTAGAAACAGAAGGAGGAATACATAACCAGATCTAGAAGCTCTATTAAAGAAATATCGAAATCAAGGAAGGGCATAATTCTCGGGAAATGAATCCATTATTCAAACTCAGGCATGGACGAGTTCTGCCGAAAGAATTTTTGAACGCCTCCAGCTGAGAGATGATCATAAAAGATTAGTGGCCTCTTGGGCGCTCAAAAAAGAAGCTTTAATCTGGTGGAAACGGTTATTGAAGATACTTCAGAAGGTAATATTACCTTGGATAAATTTAAAGAGATTTTCAGTGAAATATTTACTCCACCAAAAGCAACTGAGCGGTTATGCAATGAATTATGTTATTTGATACAAGGGGATATGAGTATTCCAGAATATCATAAGAAATTCAACGAACTCTCTCATTTTGCCCGGCATCTAATTGAAAATCCGAAGAGGAAGAACCTGAGATTTATTAATGGGATTCAAAGGAAGTACCAAAGTAGAGTGATAGGGCATGTGAAGCTCCCTTTTTCTGAAATGATATACATGGCTTATCTGTATGAAGATCTCCATAAGAAAGGTCTTTTGAACGATGAAGAGGAAGTCAGTTCTAGTAACAAAGAGGAGTCTGAGACTGATGGTCCTGAGGCCAGTACGATGCCTGAGGTCAGTAAGAAGCCCGGAGCTAAGAGGAAAAGGGTTAAATCTGAGAAAGAACCCATAACGACAGCCACATGCTCTAACTGCAAGAAACAAGGGCATTTGACCAGGAATTGTAAATCCTCGAAGAAACGAAAGAAGGATGAATTTAAATCCGGTAAGAAGTTTCAAGAGAATAGAAAATGCGATGGATGTCAGCAGACTGGTTATCTTTTAAAGGTCTGCCCGCTATTCAGAAAACCTGAAGTAGTGCATGTGAATGAAGTGGCAGAAACTTTAGCACCCTCAGCTAGTCAGGGAAGGTCCGATGTTTTGGAAGGCACGCTTACTGTCTAAAACATTCCAGTTAAAGTACTGTTTGATACAGGCACGTCGCGAAGCTTTATTGCAAAGAATGCAGTTAAGAAGCTGGATTTGAATTTGAAAAATCTTAAAGAACCCATCACGGTCCATAATCCGGTTGGGGGTTCCCTCAATCTTAGTTGGGTATGTAGGGTGCCTGTCTCTTTTTCCATATATCGGTTTCCTACCATCTCGATCATTATGAATTTTACCGAATTCGATCTTATTTTGGGATTGGATTGGTTAACCAAATATGAAACTGAGGTTAAATGTATCGAGAGAGTGGTTAAGGCAAAGATTAAATCAGGGGATTATATCACCATACCATGCGAAGGTCCGAATTCAGATAGAAAAGACTTTTGGTCAGCTCTTGATGTTTCTCCTGCTCAAATAGAAAATATCCCTGTAGTCACAGAGAATATACCGGACCTCATAAAAGATATTCTTGTCATCAAGAATTATGCTGATGTGTTCGAAGAAGTTGTTAGCTTACCTCCGAAGAGAGAAATTGATTTCAAAATCGCTTTAATTCCGAATGCAAGGCGAGTAGTGCACGCTATTCGGAGGATGACTCTAAAGGAGCAAGAAGAATTAGATAATCAAACTCGATAGCTGGTATGGAAGGGTCTGATCAGGCCTAGTTTCTCTGATTGGGGAGCAGCAGTGGTGTTTATCCCAAAGTCAGACAATACTCTTCGACTATGTTTGGATTATCGTGACTTGAATAAACAGACATTGAAGAACAAATATCCATTGCCGCTGATTGATGATTTGCTGGATCGATTGAACGGTGCACAAGTATTCTCAAGGATGGACCTAGCTACAAGCTTCCATTAGCTTCGTATTGCCAAAGAGTGTGTTCCTATGACACCATTCAGAGGTCCCGATTTATTTTATGAGTGGTTAGTAATGTCGTTCGGCTTATGTAACGCTCCTGTCTATTTTGTGGATTTGATGAATCGAGTGTTCCGCGATGTCTTGAATAAATTTGTTCAGGTTTTCATTGATGACATATTGATCTTCTCTAAGTCAGAGAGCGAGCACACGAAACATTTGGAACAAGTGTTAGAAATTCTCATAAAGAATGTCTTGAAGGCCAAACTTTCTAAATGTGTATTCTGGCAAGAAGAAGTCAAATTTTTTGGCCATGTTGTATCGAAAGAAGGAATTTCGGTGGATCCCGGTAAAATCACCGCTATTCAAAATTGGAAGCAGCCTAGTACTCCCCCAGAAGTTCGAAGTATTCTTGGATTAGCTAGCTATTATCGGAAGTTCATCAAAGATTTTTTGAAGATATCTAGTTCCTTAACAAAGCTTACCAAGAAACCACGCAAGATTCAAGTGCACTCCCGAATGTGAGGAGGCGTTTCAGGAGCTAAAATTATGATTAACAACTGCTCCAGTGCTAACAATTATCGATGGCAATCAAGACTTGAAAGTCTGGACAGATGCCTCTAGAGAAGGCCTTGGTGCAGTATTAATGCAAAGAGGTCAAGTGGTTGCTTATGCTAGCCGCCATCTGAAGCCGCATGAGAAAAACTACATTACTCATGATCTTGAGTTGTTAGCCATTGTATTTGCTTTAAAAATATGGAGGCACTATCTTTTGGGTGAGAAACTCGAACTGTTTACAGATCATCGGTCGCTAAAGTATTTGTTCACACAAAAAGACTTGAATCTGAGGCAGCAACCTTGGCTAGAATTTCTTGCAGCATACGATTTTGAGATTTTGTACACTCCAGAGAAAGCCAATGTTGCGGCCGATGCGCTAAGTAGAAAGAATGTAATGATCGCCAACTTCTTTATTATGACTTCTTTGATTGATAAAATATCTATTCTTCAGAAGGATGATAATTTTATTAAGGATATGATCAGAAGGATTCAGAAAGGCGAACCCTCGGGTTTTCAAATAGATAACGATGGGATCCTGAGATTGAGAGGAAGGATTTGTGTTCCCGACATCCCCGAGCTCAAAAGGGAAGTGTTAGAAGAATGTCACAAGTCCAAGCTGAGTATCCATCCAGGTGTGACCAAAATGTATAACGATCTCAAGCGAATATTCTAGTGGAAGGCTACAAAAAGGGACGTTTCAATATATGTTAGCAGGTGCTCTACTTGCCAACTAGTCAAAAGCGACCAACAGAAACTGGCTGGATTGTTGCAACTGCTGGACATTCCAGGTTGGAAGTGGGAACATATTTCCATGGACTTCATAGATGGTTTGCCCATAACCAAGAAAGGTAATTACAGTACTTGGATGATCGTAGATCGCTTCACGAAGACCACCCATTTTACACTGTCAGGTCCAATAGAACTGCTCAGAGTCTGGCACAAGTTTATTTCAAAGAAATTGTTAGGGTATATGGAGTGCCGATCAGTATAGTTAGTGATAGAGATCCAATATTTACTAGCAAATTCCGGGAGGCATTTCAAGTAGAACTGGGAACGAAGCCGAACTTGAGCACCGCCTATCATCCTCAGACAGATGGTCAAACTGAGAGGGTGAATCGTATTCTTGAAGATTTATTGCGGGTTTGTGTTCTTGATTTTGAAGGATCATGGGAAGACCATTTGCATTTTGTTGAGTTCTCATACAATAACAACTACCAAGCGAGCCAGACAATGTCACCATTCGAAGCATTGTATGGTAGACCGTGTCGATCTCCTACTTATTGGGTCGAACCTGGTGATAGGCTTGTATGGGGACCAGATATGATTCGAGAAGCTGCAGATAAAGTCGATTTCATTAAGAAATGATTGCTAGCAGCTCAAAGCCGACAGAAGAGCTATGCAGAATCGAGAAGGATGGATTTAGCATTTGCTATTAGCGACTATGTGTATCTAAGGGTTTCTCCGATGAGAGGAGTAATTCGATTTGGAAAAACTGGGAAGTTGGCGCCCAGATTTATTGTTCCATTCCCTATACTTGAATGGATTGGGACTCTCGCTTATAGAGTCCAATTTCCAGATTGGTTTCCTGGAGTGCATGATGTATTTCACGTATCTCAACTTCGAAAGCATGTTCAGGATCCAGACTCGGTTGTGGAGGAAGCTGCACAACAGGAATTGGAAATTACTCCAGAATTGGATGTGAGAAGAGAGCCGATAAAGATTATTGGCAAAGAAACCAAAGAGCTAAGGAACAAGAAGGTTCACTTAGTCAAAGTGCAATGGAGTGGAGATCCGCGAGATTGTACTTGGGAAACAGAGGAAAGCATTAAGAAAGCCTATCCTAAGTGCAGGGTGGATATCTCTGATTGACTCTAGTGCAAGGTACATTTACCATATTTTGTAATTTCCATTATGTTATCTACTTTGTCGTTATTTTCTTTTCATGGATGTAAACTTTTAATTCTATAGTCTGATTATTTTAAAAGAGTATATGAATCGATTAGTATATTTTTCAAAGGGTAAAAATAAATTGATTGTTGTTTGTGTGGTGTGATAGTGGATTTGATTAATTAAATTATTAGAACGATAGTTAATTAAATCAATGAATGAAGGGTAAATCTATGCAATTAAATCGTGTATTGAACTGATTTAAAAATAGATAGAAATATAAAAATGTGCATTATATATGTTTGAATAGGTAAAAGGATTAGCTGTTGAGTAAAGAATTTATTTGCATGCCCGACAAATAGGTAAACCTTAATGAGTTGGATGCGCAATTTTACTATTATATCAACTCCTGTTAATGTCATTGGATGCGGAGTGCTGGTTGTTCCATGTGTAATAATAAACATCGCTATAGGATAGTAACAATTAATTTTGAACTACACTACATGGCATACTTCTTGAAGATAGGTATACTTCATCATATACCACATAAGCATTTGGGGCTTGTGTGACGAGGTTGAAGATTTACCATATGAGTGAGAGGCTTGTATGGCGATGACTATATATTACTGGTTGAACTTATGACTGATATGGACCATATAAAATGTAACGGTAAATTGCAAGATTAATAAAAACCCCACACGGGTCTGGAGATGACAATAAACACGTCTCTCCGGTCATTAAGGCACAAAAACCATTTATAGGGTGACGAGAATTTATTCTCTGGAGTTATGATCTATACACACTCCCTTGTGGACACCGGAATATATCACTATAAATATGTGCATGCTTATTAGGATTTATTGGGTACCTAATACGGCCCAATAAATTTCCAAACACCTCCCCGTACAAAGGAGGTTATGGCGATTTTTTTTGAAAATTTAGGGTGTTAGCCAAATTTTTGAAGAATTTGAAAATTCTCAAAAACTGAAAAGTTGGAGAATGGAAGCCAAATTGAAAGTAGAGTTGGTTAATTAAACCACTTTCGACTTTGTTCCTTTTCGAGGACGAAAAGTTTTAAGTGGGGGAGATTGTAACAACCCGGAAAATCTGAGCCAATTTAAAATGTTTAATTTGGCTAATTTAGTGAATTTTAGATATTTAAAATAAATTATTTCAAATAATAACGACGAAAAGTATGTTTGAATCCACGTTTGAAAATAAAAATAATTATTTTTAATTATAAACAAGGCCTGAAATGGCGCGGTAGTTTCAAAATTTCAATTCAAACTTTGACTGGCTGTACCGGGTGCAAAACAAAGCGGATTTTAGTGAAACCAAAAATATTTAAATCTGTTAGCGAATATCTTTCTAACGAATCTGAAAAAACGAAGTTTCATAGCGGGAATCAAAAGTTATGACCAAATGAATTTTCAGAAGGGTCGCTATGGAGTTTATATAGCCCGTGAAAATAGTCATTTTGCAAACGACCTCAGAATTCGACGAAACCACTTTTGTTGGATCCGGGATGTCAAATTATTAATAGGTTTCAAATTTCCTAATTTTTGAAGTTAGTATGTGAGCGTGGCAAAGGAAAATGTGTTTGGTCGATTTCTGTTAATTTGGATCGACCAGAAAAGGGCCATTTTACAAACGGTCTCAAAATTCGACGAAACTAGTTTTGTTAGGACGGTATCGTCAAAACATAGCTAGATTTATTTTTCTAGAATTTTTAGGATCAGTATATGGCCCCGGCAAATTGAAATGTATGTTCAAAACAAATATTGAATGTTTTATATTTTAATTTGAAGAGATACTGACTCAAGCATTCGAATGGGCCTACGAAACATATCCCATTGTGTACGGAATGGGGGTATTTAGCTAGAGGCGACAGTCGTTGGGTTTGGATTGGAGTTAGTATGCGAGAAGGGGTATTTTTGGATTTTTAAAATATATAAATATAAAGAAAAAATATCATTGGCCATCGAAATTTCTCTCTCCCCGATAAGCTTCAGGCACGATGTGGAAAAGCTTGCACACCTTCTCTCCTCCTTTTCACCTCAACCGCTCAACGAAATCAAGTGATTCTTGATCCATTTTGAAGAGCTCAGCGAGAGATTCGAATCCATATCCACCACCATCAGTTTTGTTGCCAGTTGGAGGAGAATCACCTCCGGGAAGGTGCGGCCTTTCAACCGCCGCCGCCGACGATAGGGACCACCAAAGTGGGTCCCTCCACCGCGCGCGGGTGCGCACTCCTTCAACGCTGCATCGCCCGATCCTCGTCTCGTTACACGGATTCGCTGAAAGTCTAAAACCTAGTTTTGAATGTGAGATGAAAGGTACGACCTTTATTTATTTAAAACAGTTTTAACACTTTAAAACCGTTGCAAATTTCTAAAAATCACATCTTTTTGCTATGTGATCCAAATCCAGTGAAACAAGAAACTGTGGACTCGTGTGGACGTCTTCTACATTCTAGAAGAGATCGGATATTTTTCTTAGCCTTCTAAAATTTTTGGTGGAGTGGAACCTAATGTGAGATTTCTGAATTATAAACGATATGGAATCAACGATGTATAATTTATATAGTCGAAGTATGAGTTATATAAGCATTGTACACCACATGTATAAGCGTTGTATAAGTTGTATGTTCGATGTATAAGTTATATATGCGTTGTAAAAATGATATGTGCGTTGAAATAAATTGAAGTGATATTGAAATGAAATCGAAATATAGTTATATGCGTATATATATATACTCCCCTCGTCCACAGACCATGGACGATATATATTGGTTGTGATATTGTTTGGATTGTTGGTTGATGTGAAAATTTGGTGAATATCATGAATGGTTGATTTGAAATAAATGATTGTGGTTAAAATCCCAATAGGATTAGTATATGGGAAAATTCGTCTGCGTACGAACTAGATATTGAAAATCCCTATTGTCAAAAGCTGCGAGGCTTTAAGGTAGAGCGAGGAGCCGTACTAGGGACGATCCCGGTTTTAACTACAGTACCATTATGCTGCCGAAATTTTCTGAAATACTACTATGTTTGATTTAAATTCATGTGTTGAATGTTGAATTAAAATTCATGTGTTGAATGTTGAAATCAAATTCATGTGTTGAAGTAAATTCATGTGTGGAATGGAGTTCGTGTATTGAATAAATTCTCTGAGAGATAAAAATCACATTTTTATTATATATAAACTATATAAAGTAATCGTGTTTTAAAATAATTGTTTTGCAATAAAAATCATATTTTTATTATATATATAAACTATATAAAGTAATCATGTTTTGAAGTAAATTGTTTTGCAACAAAAATCACATTTTTATTATATATATAAACTATATAAAGTAATTGTGTTTTGAAATAAATTGTTTTGCAATAAAAATCACATTTTTATTATATATATAAACTATAGAAATTATTCATGTGTTGAATGTTGAAATAAAATTCATGTGTTGAATGTTGAAATAAAATTCATGTGTTGAATAGAAATTCATGTGTTGAATAGAAATTAATGTGTTGAAATAAAAATTCATGTGTTGAAATAAATAGCCGTTAGATAAAAATATCATTTTTATCAAATATATGAAGTGAAAATGGTTTTGAAGTCGAAGAATCGATTATATTATATATATATATATATATATATATAATTAAAATATATCGAATAACGAAGCTGCAGTTCATGTTTTGAAACCATGATTTCAAACGATTAGTGTGAGAGATCTGACCATCGGATTTTCTCGAAACCAAAACCATTGGGTTCGCCTTGAAAATATCTTTCCAACGACACCCAATTTGTGAAGATCCAACGGTTGGATTGTCTGGAATGTTCAATTCAAATCTGAAGAAAAACAGCGCCAGAATCGATTATATTTATATATATAAATATAATTAAATTAAATCGAATAACGACGCTGTAGTTGGTATTTTGAAATCGCAACTTCAAACGAGTGTACTGGGAGATCCGACTGTCGGATTTTCCCAAAACTGAAACCATTGGATATGTTTCGAAAAGATCTTTCTAATGATATAAAATTTGTGAAGATCCAACGGTTAGATTTTCAGATATGTGTAAATCAAATTTGAAGAAAAACAGCGCCACGGCCGCGTTATGGCCTGAAGCGTCGTTTGAAGGAATTGGCTATTTTTAAATAAATAAAAATAGCTATAAATCGTTATAAAATATTATAAATGATATGGAATGAAATAAACCGAATTTACCCGGTTTAGTGGATATTTGACGGTTGAATGTGTTTGGCGTGAATTGTTGTCGAATTGTTTAACCATTGAAATGAATTAATTTAAATTCTAAATATACGTGAATTATTTGAAAAGGCCGAGTTAAATCTCATTTCAAATAATTGATCGGCGGTAAGAAGTTGATGATGAAGATAGTGGTTGAAGACCGGAGATCTTCACCTCGGCTGGATGATAACTGATGTCTTGATGGGGAGGCATCCCGAAATACAGATAATAAGTGGTGATCGCCCAGACATACGTGGAGATCGATGGGTATGCGGGGTATATAGTGCCTCCGATTTCGTTCAGACCCAGAACAAACGTGTAATTGGACTGTGTGTCTGACATTGGATTTTGTTCCATGCTGATTGATCTCTATTAAATATATATCTGTTTGGCAGCGGAGAATTTATTCTCTTGCTTAACGCCTTTCTCTGAGACATACAAGCTCAGAGGTTATATATCGATAGAAATCAGTCGCATGGAGTGAACTGCCTGTGTGGCACACCTGAGTGGCAAATGATCAAGGCTTCTGTTGAAAAGCAAAGTCTTGTGGTTGATGATCAAAGCACAGCCTGTGCGGCATAGCTTTGTGTATAACGTGAATTCGCGAGCCTCACACCCCAGTATGAGCCAGAAATGGGAGAGGACCTCAGGGAGGGCATGCGTTTCTTTCTAGCTAGAGGTGGTGTCAGTGCTTAAACTGGCTGACATATATATTATTTTCACATGTGTGGTTGTTGTTGTTGCGAGGCGCCTCGGATATACCGGTGACTATGTAGAGCCGATGGAGTCATTTGGCTCATTTACGCCCCAAAGGGCAGGGAAATGTAGTGTTCAGGCATTTTAATCCACATCGGTGGACCGGCCCTGACGATCCAAGGGTCACTCGAGCTCTGATCCTGAGACTCAGGATAGCCAGTCTCGAATTCAGTAAGGACTGTCTTTTGCCTTGATTCATGATGGAAATCCAATTTCCAAATACGACACCGTGCGGTTTTGATTGTATACCTATATATGGCGACATAGTGGTATGGGGCATTAATATCATCCATGATTGATACTTATAATTTGAAATTGTTTTTCAAAACGTATAAACACTAGTAATAATATCAAAGGCTTTTGTTTTATTCGTATCAAGCATATTTTGGCCATTATAAGGTAAAAGCTCTATCCTCCGGTTTGCGTTGCATTGTATGATGGGAACTGAGTCTTATAATGGCTTCATTTTTATAAAAAGCATTGCAATGTTTAAAAGGTTTACTTATTTTAAAGCACTGGCAATCACTGGAGTAAACCCTTTCAGCGAAAGTGGCTTGGTGTTATGATTTGCCTTGTTATTATTGATTAACCAGGTAAGTAGATTTCTCATACCAGTCCCATGACTGACTCGTAGTTTGTTTCACTTGCAAACTCGGGTGCCCCTTTTTCTACAAGGGCAGCCCTGTATTCAGGTTTTATCAGGCTCTTTCTGGATAGCTGGAGCTGAAGATGGACTCTATCATTTATCTCTTTTTATGCTGTTCAGCTCCTATTGTACATATTATGTTTTGTTTTCCGCTGTAGACATTTATGTATAGCTGAACTGTATTTTGAACTAAGTATGATCCTGTATATTGTGTAACTCTGATGTTTATGTTTATCCAGTGTAATCTATTGTACATTATCTGGTGTATTTATTTAATTCTGTTCTGTTGTTATCTGTTTATGTGTTATATTCCAAAGATTACCCTTGCCACCGTCGTACGGGGTTTTGGGGTCGTCTCATTGAAAGTTTTATTTCAAGCTCTCAATAAAGATTTATTTCTATATTATATTATTTTTCGTTGTAATGTGAGACACTGTATTGGTTAATTGTTTCTACTTCTTTTCTTCTATTCTAATATTTCGTTTTTCTTTCCTCACCCTCTAATTGCTTTCTATTAACTATCTGGTGTTTTCGATACTTGAGTTTTGGCAAGTAATGCGATATTAAGTACTATTGTCGGAATTCAAGCGTCGAATTCTGACGGGTCATCACAGGAGTGCTCCTTGATACCACCAGTTTACGGTGGTTTTACAGTAATGTATAGACTACAGTGATTGTAAACAATGTAAGGGTAAAAAAGGTAATCCTGCTTATGCTATTTTCAATATTATATTTAACCTAGACACTATTTTAATAGCATATTATATTGTATCTAGTTTAATGGATCCTTAGGAGATAGAAATTCCAGTAACATCTCTTAAGCTACTACACTCACGAACACGTTGGATATGAGATGTGAATTACCATAAGCATCTCTGATGCTTTAACACTCATATTATTGCATGGTTTTGATTTGAATGATATGAGAATATTTTAGTTCTAATCTGAATGTTTTTTATTTTCATTTTTGCTCGGGTCAACCTTTAATTTCTCAGTTTGTGAAGACCAAGCTATGAAGATGGAGCTTGACAGATGTATTTATTAGTATTATTCCACTACATTTACTGATATTTCTTATGATAGTTTAACTTTGATAACTGTTGTAAACTATAATCAAATTTATGTTTTAACAGCATCATAAACTTTAATTTACTTATTATATTTTATCCTTCCGCTGTGAGATTCTATGATTGTTTTTCTTCTTTCTGTCTTTTTCTTATATTTACCCCAATAGTTATTTGTATTTGGATTTATTTGAGTCGATATGTCTGGATTATGGATGACTTGAACGGTCAAAAATACAGGTTGCTACAACAACATTCAAAATTTTAAACTTTAATCACTTAATTGCAAAAGGTTTCAACTCTTTTTCCACATAAGGTACACATAAAGTTAAATTCACTACTACATATCTTTCACATAGCATATATTGGAATACACGCTCTTCATTTCAATCAATGATAAATGCTTCCACATCATAAAATTTTGTTATAATTCCATACATGATGGCTGCCACTTTGATTATAATGTCAAATAGCCTTGCTATTCAGTGTTCACATGCCTAACTTGATGGTGGTAGCAGCTTTTTAAACCCACATATGAGAGTGCATTTTAAACATATTGTTCATATTCAGGATAGTTACTTATTTCAAACAACTTCTTATACACAAACTACTTAATTAAGTCCTTTTCGAAACACTATTTTTGACTTAATAACCCTTTTAATTTGTTTTGAATAATATTAAACGACTAGTTTAATAACAAATTTTCCTCATTGTTGGCATGTAAAGTCAATATAATATCACTATGGCTTCGCCAACATTACTACAATTCTCGTATCATACGGTTGTTTAACACTATTCTTACGTAAATACTTCCCAGTCACTTTCTCGAAATATTATGCTTGAATGTTCATATAAGTATTTAAGATATTCTTATCGATAATGCCAATCAGGCATATCGATCAGAACCCCTTGAAATACCCAATGGACAATTCGACACAAAAGATAATCATATATTTTAGTTCATATACATGGTTGACTATACTGTTTATTATCACTAATACTTCTGCTTTATTTCTTGGCAAGGCTTCTCTTGCTTTATTTCAAACATTTATTTCGTTGGTTATTCAATTGATTTATATTCGCTACTCAATTAACCCTTAATAAACATTTAATCGCCGATATTTACCATCACTTAATATTTTTTTTTTAAGATTTTAGCTTAGCCAAAACAATTTACTTGTCTTGGCTGTGCGCCCTAATTTATTTTAGATTAGTAGACTTTTAGCACAATATGGATTTCACTTATATTTTCTTGGATTTAATTACTTTATCCATCTCAACTTATTTTATTTACTTCAATAATCAACTTAACACAAGAGGACTTGGTTTAAATTTCATCAAAAAATATAAACCTAAGATTTAAGCACCAAAGGATTCAAAAGGATAAAAATTCCTACCAAGATAAACTATTGATGATAGGATTCAACTCATGGAATAATATGAAATGAAATACATTCCTAGACTTATTCCCAATGCTAAGATTTACTTAAGATTCGGAGAACAAGTAACATAGGTTAAGGATAACAATTGAAGTGATCAAGTATACACAAGTGTTATCCATCCGTGTTGTAACATAGGTACTATTCTGCTCCATTTCTATGTCTATCGCACTTTGTTCTGAACCTCTTTCTGATACCAAGCTGTAGTATCCCATATTGAGACTACCTTAACAAAGAGCATTACTGAGTAGTACCGTTTGTTTAAGTGTAGAATAAGACTGCTTAGGGATGACCATTCATAAGCTTGTATTAGACGAGTGTCAAATACATCGATTGAGTGTATATATATTTTTCTTACCTCAAGTGGATCGATGTCATCAGTCCATCTAATATAAAACTATGGTTGATAAGGATTTTATTCAGAACAAATTACAACATATAACAGATAGCAGATCATGGAACGGAATACAAAGAGGTACAACGATAGAATACAACATATACATGTGTTACAACTCTAATGGTTACAAATGAACCACATACATACAACAAGTCTTAATAGAATAAATATGTGACATGAATATAAGACTACATAACTAATTAAGGAAATGGATCCAAGAAAGATAGTCCAAGATGGATCAGCTAACCATGAATCAACAAAAAACTATAACCCGAAAACAACTCGGTCTGACCTGAGCATAAACATATGGGTTAATCTAACATAAACATATCATTTATCGAATGATAAATGAATTATATAACTTATTGATAGGAATTATGTTTAAACAAAAGAAATCATATATGCTTAAAACAAATCATCGTTCATGAGATGCCAAACTGGATACATATAGGGGTCTCAGGAAGTAGATAATGACACAACGACAAATATTCTCATTATTGTAAAAGACGTAAGTTACGACACGAATACTTGATGTCATAGATAAAATGAAACATTGAATGCTACACAACTTAAGACTAAGAGTCTAATTCCAACATAATTTTCTAAGCCTACAAGCTAAGCCAAAAAGGGTATAAATGACTATGTCACACCACACAAAAGAAATCACCATCACAGTATCAATTAAAACCAATTCAAGAGTTCAATAGTAATATGAATGAAATCACCTAAAATAACATCGATAGTCCACCGGCTGTCTAAAAGATAAACACCATCAATACGTTGGAAACATCCGAAATCACCAAAATTCTAAAAATCAACATAAAGAAATTTAGAAAGCAGTAATAATATTAAACCTTAGTCCCACCAATCCAAGTCGCCCACCAGCTATAGTTTAGGACCCACCAGTCTAATATATGACGTATCGGCCTTCCAGTACTATACATAAGAGACCCACCTGTCCAGATTCTCCCATCGACTAAAAATATTAATGTAGGACCCATCGGTCCAAATTTCCCCCAATGGTTATAAATATGTATATAAGACCCACCGGTCCAAGTACCGGCAATAATACACCAAAAGGTGTGTTATAGACTACAAAATAGTAATTCGAATAACGAAAATAATAAGTCATATACCATACGTTTCTACTAATCAATTTACTATAAGCTAGTCCACTTCACACTAACAAACAACAATTAAGTTCAACTGATGAGTATGGAATTAACTGATCCAATTAATCTACGTGTCCCATATCACAAAATTAATTATAATGCTTAAATCACCTCCTTGCTTTTTCGAAGTGTGCAAAAACATGTAATTTTATATATAGAAAATATTTAGTTTAAAAAATGATTTTATAAAACGATTTTGAAAACATTTGGGTTATTTCTTTAAAATATTTATATCACATAAAACTTTGTTTACACTATTGCTTTAGAATGATTTTATTTATAAAACGCAAAACATAAAAAAAATACTTGTGTTAAAGCTATGTATGTGCATGGAAAAAAGATTATTTTAGGAATTGTTTTCTAAAAACGTGTTCGGTGTGAAAATCACCATGCACTATGGAAAAAGGAAACAACAAACCATATCATGCATGCGATATTCATGCATTCCAAATATGGATATGCTTTAAGTTTCTAGTATTTGAATGGACACATAAATAAGTCAACTCAAACTACATATGTGCAAGCTAGCTAGTTGGAAATAGTAGATAAATGTGTGGACAACCATGCACAAATGCACTTAAGAAAGCAACGACCAGGGAGAAAGTATCCCAAGAAATATATAATGCCTATTTCGACATAGCTCTTGCATGTGTTGACACCCATGTCAACACAAGCAGGGGCTGTGTCGGCATAAGTCCACGCGATTTACAGGCGTGGTCTGCCTGTGACGAGCTCAACTTCAGACTGTGTTTTCGCCTAACTACAAGTGGGTTTACTTAACAAAAAATTGCAGTTTAAAGTTCAAAACTCGGATAATACATTGGAAAAAGAATCATTCCAAACGAATATGAAATGAGAGAGCTATACACTCTCAAAGTTGAAGACAGGTAGGATTCAAATGGTAAATTAAAAACTAAACCTTTTTTTTATTGCATCAACCAAAACTCGACAAAAAAGACCTGATATCGATTTAAACTAAAAATATAATTGCATGCAATCTAGAAGGGGAAAATTTTTTTAAGGACAAAAGCCCACTAAAATTTATCCATAAGGACAACCGCCTAATATTTTATCCTAAAGGACAATACACTGGAAAAAAAATCGACCGCTTCTTTCTTCCTCACGTGCGCTCTATTTTCTCCCTTCGCAATCGATTCTCGTCCGCTCCATCTTCTTCCTATGTCGCTCTTATCTCAAATCGTAAATCATAAATCCCGAAAAACAGAAGAACATCAGATTCAAAATTGCAATCGAACCCAAAAATTCGAATTCATAAATCGCTCGAAACAGAAACCCTAGAAAACCAAAAAGGCCTTCGAACAAAAAAATCCATTGGAAATCGCAAGCGAATTGAATAAAAATATTTTTCAGACGATGGAAAACACAAATGAAGAAGTCGATATTGTTGAAACATTTTTTTCGTGATTGAAAATGTATTTTTTTTTCGTTAATACTATAGTAGTTCGTAGGTATCGTTTTTGTATTTTTTTAGTTATCATTTTACCTGTTTTTAACTTTAAAACATAACAGCAGTTTTTATTTATCATTTTTCTATTTTTTTAGTTATCATTTTTCCTGTTTTAACTTTGAAAACATAGCAGCAGTTTTTAGTTATCATTTTTCTATTTTTCTGGTTATCATTTTTAGTGTAACTTCTGTGTTATGTTTATATGCATCTTTTTTTTACCTACAATATTAAAAAACTGATATCCATGAACTGTTTTTAGTTATCATTTTTCCTGTTTTAACTTTAAAAACATAGCAGCAGTTTTTAGTTATTATTTTTCTATTTTTCTGGTTATCATTTTTAGTGTAACTTCTATGTTATGTTTATATGCATCTTTTTTTTACCTACAATATTAAAAAACTGATATCCATGAACTGTGAATATGAGAAAAACTTTAGCTTAGCCCTACCAACTTATAAAACTGATAACAGAATAAAAAATCACATGAAAAAACAATTAACATAGTTAAAATAGTAAAACTGATACGTAAGAAAATAGGAAACTTATACCTAAAACCTGATTCAATGTTTTGAAGTAAAAGTAATGGAAAAAATGTTTACTTCAAAGTTTGATTGAATAAAATGAAATTAGTTCGACTTAGTTACAAAGTTAATGCAACAGTACAACTGCAAAATTAACACAACAACAAAATCACATGAAAAAAACACATAACACAGTTAAAACATGAAAACTGATAATTAAAAAAATAGAAAACTGATACCTACAAACTGCATCAATGTTGTAAAGAAAAACTAATGAAAAAAATGTTTACATCACAGTTTGATTGTATAAAATTAAATAAATTCGACTGAGTTAAAAAGTTGATGCAACAATATAACTTCAAAATTAACACAGTAATAAAATCACATGAAAACAACACATAACATAGCTAAAACAGTAAAAATGATACCTAAAATATTAGAAAAATGATACCTAAATACTGATGCAATGCTTTGAAGATAAAAAAATGAAAAAAAAATTATATCACAGTTTGATTGATTAAATTGAAATAAGTTTGACTTAGTTTCAAAGCTGATACAACAATATAACTTCAAAATTAACACAGCAACCAAAATCTCATGAAAAAAACATATAACACAGTTAAAACATGAAAAATGATAACTAGAAAAATAGAAAAATGATACCTAAAAACTGCTGCTATGTATTACAGTTAAAATAGGAAAAATGATAACTAGAAAAATAGAAAAATGATAACTAAAAACTGCTGCTATGTTTTAAAATTAAAAACAGAAAAAATGATAACAACAAAAATACAAAAATGATAATTACGAACTGCTGTACTGGTAAAATAAAAAAAAAACATTTCCAATCTAAAAAAATTGATTCAACAATTTCGACTTCTTCAATTGTGGTTTCCATCGTTTGAAAAATATTTTTATTCAATTCACTTGTGATTTCCACTGGATTTTGTTGATCGACATTTTTTTTTAATTTTTTAGGGTTTCGAATGATTTTCTTCTCGATTTTGATTTCGTGATGTTTTCCTTATATTTCGAATTTCGAATTTATTATTTTCTGAAATTCGTAATATCGCGTTTTCTGATTTTGCGATTTCGTGATTTAAGATGAAAAAGAGAACGACGTGAGAGAAGGAGAAGTTGAAAGTAGCGGCCGACGTGAGAGAGGGAAAAGATAAAAGTAGCGGCCAGAATTATTTTTGAATGTATTGTCCTTTTGAGTAAAATTTTAGTGGGCTGTCCTTATGGATAAAAAGGCCTTCAGTTTTGTCCTTGTAAATATTTTCCTGAATGTAGAATGTGTGAGTTTTACAAACTCACCCTTATTGTGGAAGATTTAGAGCACAAAACAATGCCCTTTGAAGTTGAGGAGGACTGAAAATGCCTCTAGAAAACCCTTTGTAACATGCAACTCAAATAATAAGATTACAAATAATAAAATTACAATAACTGAATATAGATTTTGATGGAATAATTCTTCGATTCCTGCTAAGATTACCTATTGCCTCCAAGTTTCTCAAATTTCCACAAATAGTGCTTATAATTGGGGCTTCAAGTTTTAAATAGTTGAAGGGATTTTGTTTTTCCTACTTTATCACTTACAGGGAGAAATAAAAGACAGTTTCAAAAACAAAACAATATGTATATGTTAATCTAGGCTTCCAAATATTTCTCTTTTAATTAAGTAACTAAGAATTGGGCCTACCCAACTTAATAAAACCCGATCTACAATTTATTCCATCTTATTAAGGAATAAACACAATATTGTAAGCATTATCAATACATTTATCAAGTTATATCATTATAGACAAAACACAAAGTTTGTGCTTTTCCTTAAAAAATACATGACACATATGTTCAATAGATTTTAAACATTTTTAAACATCATTTTTATACAACATCAATTGAAATTCGTATCTTTGCAAAACATTCATTTTATGCTTCAATTATGCGCTACTAACATCCTTAAGTTTAAATCTACGTAAATTCTGTTTCTTGATAAAATAAACACAAAACCTTGCTAAATATTATAACACACTTGAATATTGATATATAATCAATATTTACACATTTAATTTTTTTTATAACATACATATATTTAAAAGTACATTTTGCAATAAAATCCATTAAATATAATAATTCGCTAAACAATTGCATTTACACTATTAAATTATTTTGACACATAATTTTCACACAAGCGCATATAATAAGATTTTCAAACATGACTTCGAACACAATTCTTATTTTATTTCATCAAGAAATACAACTTACATTTTTATTCACATCTTTACTGATTATTGAGTCTTGTTAAATCAACTTAATACTTCATGTTGCAAAGATATTTATAAATACATATTGATTACTAATCAATATTTCATGTTTTCAAAATTCATTTGAACCATCAAAATATAATTTACAAACATGAATTGGAATAAATTTTCTTGTTATACTAAATGTATTTAATTTATTCCTATACACGCAATTATATAAATCACAAATTCTTTATTTTCTCATCTTAAAATCTCATATGGTTTAGGCTTTGGAACTTGTATTGTAATATTTTCATGTTTAAAATTGCAAAACACTTGATGATCTGCTTACCTTGGGCTTCCAAAAACTGGGTTATTATAGACTCTCCTTTTAACGAAATTGCATCATCGTAATTTACTTAGGTTATTCATTTACATTTTCCAAATCCTAACAGCACATTTCAAATTTATTCCCTTAGGAAACTATAATTTAAGTATCCAAACATAAAGTGTTTGTAACTTTCTATATTTTTCCCCAGCGTATGTAAATTGCAATATTCAAAATTTTAATTTGTAATCACTCAGTTGCAAAAGGTTTTAAATTTTATTGCACATTAGATAAACATAAAGTTAAATTTGTTACAAAATATTATTCACAAATCATGTATTGAAATACACACTCATCATTTCTAAATTTTCAATCAATGATAGATGCTGCCACGCCATCAAATTTTGTTCTACTTTCCTGAATAATGGCTTCTACTTTGATTATAATATCAGACATGCTCTCCATTTATCGTTTACATCCCTAACTTGATGGATGCAACTGCCTTTTAAACCCACATATGAGAATGTGCATTTCAAACATAGTGCTCACATTCAAGATAATTATCTATTTAAAACACTTGTATACACAAATGCTTTATATTTATTTACTTAAGTCACTTTCAAAACATAACTTTTCACTTAACAACCCCTTTTAATTTGTTTTCAATAAAATTATACCACCAATTTCTTAACAAATTTTCCTTATTATTTGGCTGCACAGTTGTTACAATATAGTTATTGCCTCCCTAACTTTACAACAATTCTCCTATCATACAGTAGTTTAACACTATTATCACATAAATACTTCTCATTCTCTTTGTCAAAATATTGTGCTTGATCGTCTCCTATTTAGGAAATTGTTATCAATATGTTGATTAGACGTATCGATCAGAACCCCTTAAAATATCCAACAGACAATTCAACACAAAAGATAATCATATATTTTGTTTACACACATGGTTTCATTTATTGTTTATTATCGCTAATTGTCTTTCTTTATTTCAAATTAAAACAACCCAACACTTAGTTATTTACTTGATTTATATTCACTACTCAATTAACTCTTAACAAGCATTTAATCACTGATATTTATCATATTTAATCCCACTATATATTTATTAAATTTTAGTACAGCCAAAACAATTCAAAAAAAAAATTGGTGTGCACTCTAAATAATTTCATATTTGTATACTTTTACCCCAGTATAAATTTCACTTTTATTATCTTGGACTTAATTCATTTATCCATCCCAACTTATTAGATTTAACTCAATAATCATCTAGACACAATGAGGATGAGGTTTAAATTTCATAAAAAAAATTAAGACAGAGGCTTAAGCACAAAAGGATTTTGAAGGATGAAACTTTCTAGCAAGATAAACATATGATAAGATTCAACATATGGAATACTATGGAATGAAATACATTCCTATAAAAATTCCTGAAGCTTACTCAAGACTCAGATAACAAGGAACAAGGGTAAAGGATAATAATCAGAGTAATACAAGTAGATATAAGTGTTATCCTTCCATGTTGTAACATGTACTATTCTAGTTCTTTTATGTGTTTATTACACTTTGTTATAAACCTTGCTCTGATACCAAGCAGTAACGCCCTACCTCTAGACCCACCCTAATAAAGAGCATTACTGAGTGATACTTTCTTATAAAGCAAAGAATAGGGCTGGTAAGGAGCGACCATTCGTAATCTTGTACTAGACAAGTATCAAACACATGATTCTGTGTTTATATATTTTTCTTACCTCAAGTAGATCGATGTACTCAGACTATTTTCTATAAAACTAGGAGGATAAAGATCATATTCAAAACAAATTACAACACATCACAGGTAGTAGATCATAGAACAGAATACATAGAGGTACAACGATAGTATAACACATATACATATGCTATATATTCGAGTGATTACATATGAACCATACACATACAACAAATCTCAAAAGAATAAATATACAATTGGTGTGAATACATGACTACGCAACTAAGATAATATCTCTAAGAAAGATAGTCCAAGATGATCAGCTAACATGAATCAACAACAAAATGTAACCTAAAAACAACTCGGTCCGACCCGAGTATAAATATATGGGTCAGTCTAGCTTAAACATTTCAGTTACGAATGATAAATGAATTATATAACTTATAGGTAGGAATTCCTTACTACAAAAAAAGAATTATATAAGCTGACATCAACTCACCGTTCCTCGCCGTTCATGAGATGATAAACATGATGTGTGTGTGTGTGAGTGTGTGTGTGTATATATATATATATATATATATATATAATAAGGGGCCTCATGAACTAGATAATGATATACGAACGAATATTCTCATTATCCCAGAAGAGGTAAATTATGACATGAATAGTTGATGTTGTAGCTTTTAACAATCTGAAGATTTGAAATTTTCAAATGATTATTTAATTGAAGCTTAGCTTTTCAAAAATTTAAAATTTAATTTATTATTGAATTATATAAAACAAATGTACTGGATTACTATATAAAATTATTGTGAACCTGTGCTATGCACACGGGTTATGGTAACATGCATTGTGAAACAACATTTCTTGCAAAAACACCTTCAACTATAGTCTATTAGATGAGTTAATTCAAAGAACTGAAATCGAAAACATAAAATATCTCATGGAGCTACTGTAAATTGTTGTCACAAAATTTGGTATTATATCTCAATGGTAAGCATAATGGTATGCCACAGCATGAATGAAACTGATCTTAAACTAATGTAGTTGCTTGTGTATGCTGAGCACCATAAAAAATAGAATATGAGGACCCAACGTACCATAGCCAAATTTAAAATTTTGAAAAGTTAATTCATAGAGAACATCATATGCTTATGCTAAATAGAAAGGTACAATAGAACTATTATGATGTCAGCAGAGCGCATGCACATATCACTTCAAAAATAGAAATTTTTATTTAAACATTTAACAATGTAGAAAGGTTTATTTCCATAGCTTACAGATGAAAGCACTGATATGATCTATTATCCAATGGCAAGTATATTGCTAAATTTTAAAAGTAGACACAGTGAAGCAACTTTTGAAGGCACATAATTCCAGCTGACAACGAAGGGATCACTTAGACATGTCACAATAAACTGTTGCAGGTTAGCATCAACATCCTATTCAACCTGGATAATACAACATGAGTTAATGTGCAGTAGGGAAAAGAATGGACAATATAACTAAATATTGTACACCTTATGAAGTGATCAATAATAAAGTGACCACGAATAATCACGAAATTGTATATTTATTAAATTTATTGATGTTAGAAGAGCATTGTAATTTAAAAAAATGGAGAGAAAAAGGGAAAAGTGGCATTAGTTCATTCGTACTTTCAAACAATATTATTATCTAAATGAACGAATTGGAAACCATATTGGTAATAATTTATTTATATATCAACAAATAAAACTGGAAAATAATCACATGTCTTAAGATAATCCTTAAGGTATTGCTCGTGATATTAATGTAAAACGTATGTTGTACATATAAACAACCTCTATATTTCGGGTTACAAAATAACTACCACAACCTGAAAGCACTTATCATGTGAATGCATATTACATACATCTCATATTAACCTCCCATTGTTTTAAAATAACACTTAAAAAAAATTCACCATAACCGGTATGGAAGTTTTATATGATTTATGGAGAAAGCTTTGACCATCAACATCTAAGCCTTCTAGCCTTGTAGTTAACCTTGAGAATGAATCCCCTAGTTTCATTTCCTTCCCTACTACCATAATATATTTAAATTATTCCTTCTTAGTTACCTACAGGCTACAGTGTAGCCACTGCATATATTGAAATATAGCATGCCACATTGATTGTTAACGCAAGCCATCGCCAAATGGTTTCTAGTTCATGTATCATGATCATGGTTTTTTTTTTAAAAAAAAAACAGCCTCAATACTCAAGTCTCGAGAAGAGCCTCGAGGAAATAAGAGATAAAACACCTTAAGGCTTATTTTAGAAAGCTTTTTACCTTTAAAGCGTACGCCTCAACAACTTGAGGTATACGAACGTATAAAGCATACGCCTCGCAAGCCTAATGTTGAGGAATATGACTCAAATTTTTTACTTTTGATGCAAATATTGACACTAATAAAAGTCATTAAATTTCAAGAAATTAAGGAACAAAATTTAAGGAAAAAGATTAGCATTTTTTATTTTTCAACTTCAGTATCGACATAATTGAGTAAGAATGTTTATGAAACAATGATCAAGAGTTATATAACGGATCTTCTCATAATCTCATTGTTATTTAAAAAATGTTTTTCAATAAACTTCATTAAATGTCGGAATAATGCGAATCGATTTGAACTGATCGAAGTAATGGAAATTAGAGTTTAATCGGATCTTCAAATTTTTTCGTAATTTTTTTATTTGTGCACAAAATTCTAGTATATATTGCTAACCATGAACACCCATACCTAAACTTGAAGTTTTCATCACGACCACCATAAACCAAAGATTAAGTTAACCTACATTGTGTAAATTTAATTTAGGATAATAAAATATTCAAACAGAGCAAAACTTGGAATTCGATGTCACAAATTCATTTTAAAACCTATAGTAAATTTGGTACCCAGAGTAATGTCAGCTTTTAGTAAAATATGAGTGTCAACGGCCATTGGTTAAATGCATTGAAAATGAAAAGTGATCTCCAAACCAGAATACATAGAACATACATTTTTCTACTGTACAACTAAAGCATGTGTTGAATCAAGAATGTTAATACGATTAACAATAAATAATAATAGAATGATCATATAATGCAGTGTAGATAAAAAACAAAAAGGAAAACAAAATATGTTTGGAAAACGCAAACCATGAATATAAACTACAAAGGCTGCCCAAAGAAGGAAACAATTGGTTAATATTCATTCTTCAGTGAAACTGGATAATGGCAGTAAACAGTGATCCATCTACTTGACAATATGTAAGTTTTGTGTGTGTGTATAAAATTTGGGAATATAATAATAAATTTTAGGCTAATTCTATTTGTACACCAAAAATTGCTATACATACACCAAAAAATATAAAAAGTTAGTATACACCAAATATTACTCTGCATACACCGTGTATTTTACTAAATTATCCTTGTTTCCATCTTAGTTTTATTCCCTCTTTCAAACTTAAACCAAATTTAACCAAAATTTTGAATTTATTACATCGAATTGAGTATAATTTAACAAAACAACCTTTAGTTCTTGCACCAATATTAAGTATATTTTAAACTTTTCAAAAATTTCTCAATTTCAACAGAATTTCTCAAATTAATTAAAATAAAAATCAACATATCTAAATTACAACAATTATTTAGGAATCTTGTCTTTATTTAAATTTAAAGTTCCATGATGAAATCATTTATAACATTTGAATTAACATATCTGATTGGCATCATATTGTATTACTCATAAGGTAAATTAGATTTATTGTATGCAAGAGTTTTAAAAAAAGTAAATATGATGAAAGGGTATTTTAGTAATAGATTTTTATAAAAAAATTAACGGTGTACGTTAAGTGATTTTTGATGTATGAATAGAATTTGCCTAAATTTTAAAGCAGATAATCGTTTTATAAACATTTTTTTTATAATGAGATAGCTGCAAATGCTCAAACAATTTTTTTGCACGTATGAGAAACTGTGATGGAAACTTACAAATCACACTATCAATAAATCGCATGGTCATAAGGACCAATTTCTTGTTAAGTCAAAAACAACTGGAACCATTGAAAACCTTTTTGAGAATAAATTTCAGACATAAGAGTTTCTAAAATTGATTCACTAAAACTAATTTTATCCGAATATTTGTTGACTATGCCATTTTTCAATACAATATTGTGTTATAGGTACAAAAATTCAAAATGTGATAATTAAAATTTTCAAAATTTAGAAACTTGACAAACATACTTTTTTCTACTCATTTCTGGTACTAATTATATCGAAATACTGATTCTTTAAAGCACATTATCAATATTTTAGCCTATTGATTATTGAGTGAATGAATGTAAATCACATTGATATTTTTTCTAAAATTAAGGAAGGTAACTTTAATTCATTTAGTCATTTATTTGTAGAACTAAGGAAAACTTTGAACAATAAACATACATTAGTGGTCCAAAGCAACATCAATGGTGTTAATATAGTCAAAAGTTTTTTTGGTATCTTTTAAACTTGGTAGTAATTGTATATACTTACAATTAGTTTGTCATACATTTAAAAGTAAATAGATTTTATTTGTTTTAAGTCTATAAATGTCAAACAAAAAAAAACCAATGAACAATGTTTTTTTTTTAAATTCCAAAGTGTATAGCTATCAAAATCAACAAATGCTTATGATTTGTATTTTCTATCATAATATAAATGGTAGCGCGGGAAGGCCAGTAGCATAAATGCAGAACTTAGATGTTCAAACTGAAAAGGGAGAAAAAAGAGAGGAAAAACATGGCCAGATCCAACAGATAAAACTGAATGCTAAAGGAAATATGGTTTCATCCCTGGGGTAGAAATAGAAACAAAGTCATATGAAATATTCAAGGTTCAACAAATTTGCTTACTACAAATGAGTATAGCCTTACAGGAGCTCAAAGTGAATGACTGTACAGAAAGATGCAGAAAAGTATTACTGCAGATGAGTATCAAGAGAATAATCTAATTTGTTTACATTTAATTACCAAGCACACAGTTCTCCCCATAAGCGCCTAAAAATGGAATGAACCATGAGTTAAATACACTGGTATATCTTATGTTAATTGGCCATCTTAAGACATGCAATTAGCAGAATATATCATATATAGAGGTGGATGGTTTGCCATACATTTACTCGTATACAGGTAAAATAAATTAGGCATACATTTAGTTATCAGTTAATACTACAATATCAAGGATCGTGGTAATTATTAAATTACTATGTGCAATAGTTTAATAATCATAATGTTACAAAAATTGGATCTATAAATCATACAGAATTCAAAATGACAAATAAAATAAATAAATCTCAACATAAAGGGATAGAATTACTAAAAATCTAATTATTTTGGAATTTTCGCAGTACATACAGGAATAGATTAAAATCAGTAAGAAGACTGAATCTATAGGAAATAGTATGACTAAAATCAGAAGAAGTGAAGAGAAAAAAGTGAAAGCCACCTACATATAGTGTAAGTTTTACTAATTTAATATCTACTCAACACATACAGTTGTAAAAATCAAAGGTCGACATGGTAAGATAATCATAAATATACATGGGATGATAAAAAAATCAAACAAAAGTTTGTCATTAGTCAATATGAATTATTTATTTTGTAGGATAATAATATAAGAAATAATCAGTTCACAGCAATTTCTAAACTATTTAAGTTGTATAATTTTAAAACAATAAAATTAAGAATATAATTGGCATAATCTACAGGTTATAAAAAGCACAAAACATTTTTGTAAAGAATTCATGTCTTTCATAATTAATTTCATGTAACTTCTAAACTTTTTGAGACATTGGTAAATTTCAAAAGCAGTAGAAGCTAACGGTATGTAGTAAAAATAGCGGAGAGACAGTTATTTGAAAACAATATTGTTAAACTGCAACAACACTAAAATTTAGCTATATGTAGTAGGTAAAATGAAGGATATAACAAAGCAAAAGCGTAAGAGGCCAAGATAAAACCAGAAAAGTTTACTTTGATGTCTAAGTATGTGACCATGCAATGAAAGACATTTTACTGTTTGCAGTAACTGCAAGCTGAATTTCTTTATTGAAAGAAAACTCTTGGAATGGATCCCACACACTCCACTGCCTAAGCTCATCAGCAAATGATTACATTTCCTAAATTCAACTTATTTGGAATGCCTTGTTAATAATGGTTCAACTGCTTGATTTGTATATGTTATATCACCAGAAGTATGACAACAAAATAAAATTTAAAATTGTAGAAAGCCCACTACTATCAAAAAAAGTTAGCCTGCATATACAAATTGTCCTATCATTATAGTAAACGAATGTAAGCCAAAATCTTTGGAAGAAACAACTACTTGTTATTGGAATATTTGGCTTACATATTTAGCTTAATTGCAGCTGATTGATTTGGAAGTCCCGAAGTTGGTCCTTCTCAAACAAAATGCAAGATTATAACATCCAAACAATGAAAAATGATATTTTTTTGTATAATGTCTCAATTTGCATGTAAATAAGTTCAATAAGTATATATAAACATGAATAGATGTTGAAAGTTGAAATAGATTTGAATAAGTAAATGAAATCTAACATGTTGAAGACTTTCTATTTTTTAATTTGGAAATGCTCGTCTAATCACAAATAGCGACGACATTGCATACAAATATCAACAAAAGCATAAGCATTTTGTGGTGCACCGTATATCATTGGTTAAAGAAGAAATGTTTTAGCTAATGAATGTTAAAAAAACGAACAAAATACTCTTTAAACATATCACAGAGAGAGGGAAAAATTTGTGATAGAAGATGAACACACAATAATCTGTTCTCTCGAATTAATAATAAATATTTAATAACAATATATATATATATGGATATTTTGATATATTAAAAAATATTTTGAGCTTTATAATTACGAAACATGGTTGTAGTCGTAGAATAGATAATAGATAAAACAAAATCAAGCTAAAATAACAAAAACAAACATATTAATGTGTAAACAGTATGAACTTACATGAGCTGAACATGTTCAAAACCAAATATTAACAAAATCATTGCACTGTCAAATGGCGTAAAGTGATTAGTTTTGTTCTCATACTATGAATATCTAGACGATTTAGTGTAGTTATTATTAAATTAATGACTAACTTACAAACATGAATTCAAAAAGTTATGGCTGTGAGTTGGCTTATAACCAATTTTTAAGAACTTTTCAAATAGAATATTATTCAGTTATATGTAAAAGATATGTAAGCATAGCATGTGCTTATTACTATCTAAATATCCTTTTTGATGATCGAAACTGATGTAAACATGTAAAATTCTGAAAGAGTTAATGATATAAAAAAGGGAACTATTTTTTGCACTTGATGTTAGGAACTTGTACACAAACTTAATGTTCTGATATGCAAGATAAATCTTCTTTCAAATCTTATCGTCCTTATGCAGGCCAATGACTTCTAGAAATAATGGAAGACCTTACTGACACCTCACGAATGCAAATAGACAATTTTCAACACAATAACATAACAAGGTTAGGAAAAAAAGAACAATAAGAAAAATAATCAGTTAATCCAAATGTAAAATGAAGAAGTGTGAAACAAATGAAATTCAAAATTCCATTGAATTGAATTTTATAAACATTATGCACAAAGGTAGTAACAACCTGCTGTAAATATAAGGCAGAGGATTATAATAATGGATTAAATCAGTAGAAACTGAATGACCCTATGTAAGGTTAGGCATCCAGAATGTTGACTTGGAATTCAATTGATATAACATGTGGTATATGCCATTGTAGAACATTGGTGCAGTGCATTAGGATCATTCATCTACTATTGCAAAGATTGGAAATGATAAGCAGTTTTAAGACCATCTCCAACTCCGTGACCCATTTCTACTAAATTTGGAGTTTCAGATTCTATTACAAAACTCTATTGCAAAAACTATGCGATTTTGTTTTTGAGTTCAGTTAAATCAAAATGGAATAAAATATTAAACATCAGGTTTAAGTAGATAAAGAAATTGAGAATAGTATCTCTGATTACTTGGAATTTAGATCAATAATAGCAAGTTAATTTTTAATCACTGGAAAACTGTATGAATTAAGAAAATAACATAACTGTTTAAATTAAGAATAGTAATCGAACTTACGTATGCAGATCTGTTCATAAAAATAGATGAAGGGAAATTCAATACATGGTTTCAACCTGGAAAAAATGGAGTAGGGAAACTCAATACCTGGGTAGAAGCTTCGATTTCAGCATGACGCAGCAGCGGGAAGCTGGAAAAGGAGCAAATCGACCACGTAGGAAGTATGAAAGCGACAGAGGGACAATCGAGTAGTTGATGCAAAGACTCGCTTGCAGCTGTACCTAGATGCGGGAAGGAGTTGAAGTGACGAACTCACTAGGAAGTTGGGGCATAATCATGAGAGTGATAGCCCAATTGAGGCTTGCAGCAAGGCGGGGATTAAAGAGGGAACAATTAGTAGTAGCGTTAGGATGAATTATCAACATCAATGTGGTTAGGATCTTTGACGATAAAGGAGAGGAGAATTGTCGAGAAGATGATGAAAAAGGTACATGCGAAGATGGCGGCGGAAGGTATTTTGGTAGCAGATCTGAGAATTCATTTTAAAGGGTATTGGGTCACTGAAGAGTTGAGACGGTTATCCTATTGGATGGAGCGGATTGGAATGTGGTACACGTGTCGGCCTATCAAATTTTTGGAGGATCTGGATCTGAAAGGTCTTCGAAGAAAGATTGTGCTTTCATATAATATAATAGATATGAGTAGCGACAATTTGACAATGAGAATTACATTGTTGTCGGTGCAGGCCTTAATTTTTGAGTTAACTTGGTTTATATTATTATTTGAATTCAAGTTTATTCTTAAAACTTAAATTTAAATAATAAACTAATAGTATTCAGTAATACAGTTGTGAATCTATTGAAATGAAACCTTTTTGAAAAAGTCGATGTTGATAAAAATTTGAATTTGAGTATAAATTTCAAAATTTTCTTTTTATATGATTCTACTCTGAATTTTGAGTTATCTAGCATTTTTCATTTCATCAAAATCAACTTTAGTTTACTCTATATATGAGTTTTACAATGCTTAAAACGAGCAAATGGACATTGTTTGTTTGTTCGTTTTTGCATATGCCCTCTTTTGGACTTTATTAAAACGTTTTATTTGGCTTATTGGGAAAGTTTTTCCATCTCATCACTCATTAATTTTCATTTATTTGTAGAGACTCTGATAAGTTAATACATGTTTTCTTTCTCATGACTTCTCATTCCATTCATCGAAAGATTTTCTCCTTCTCCTTCTTCCCCTATTCTTCTCCAATTCATTTCTCCTAAAAAATATTCTCAATCAACTCTATCCCTCTTGTCTAAAAAAACTTCAAATTCCAAAACTAAAAAAATCGAACCTTTTTTTATTTCATGTTTTCTAAATCTTATCATTGTCTTTCGTCTTCTTCCTCTACAAATTCTCTTCTTTGTAAATTCTTCCTAAATTTTTTTGTGGCAATCTCTCTATCAAGATTCACAAATCAAAACAAATTTCTAAATTTTTATTTCTCTCTCTCTCAATTATTGAATATGAAAAGAGTAGAAATTTTTAAAACCTAGATTACTTCTGTTATAAACTCCTTGTTTTCCTCCTTTTTAGCAACCAAACCTTAATACCAACCACCAAGCCAGCCACGAACAAGCCTCTACACCACCAAACCAACACCTAGAAACACTGATCCCTGCTTCACTCACTAGTCCCACCAAACAATCCTGACCTAAACCCAAAATCCATAAAATCCAAAACCACATTACATAAGTTTCTATTTTCTATTTTTTTAGATTTTATCCTATTTTCCTATGGCCATACTTGTTAACAGGGAATCCGAATCCACTTTTTTGTAATCAAATTAGGTGAAATTGAAATAGCTAAAAGTTTCATATTGATAAAAAATTTAGATTTCATATTCTTCTATCTCAAAATCGTGAATTTACCAGATCTATTTTCGAACCTAGATTTCTAATCCGAAAATGGTCAGTCACTATTTCAGCCTTTTCTCCCTCAAAAATAATCCAAATTCAATTTTCTTTTTTTTAGATAAAGAGAAAATAATTTTCTAAACTTTGTTTTTGACCACTTTCCCAAATTCAGTGGTTAACATATCCGAAAATCTATTTTAAACACATGCAAAATCTTAATCTGTTTTGAAAATTTTCTGAAAATCAAAATCCATCTTACCTAACTGAAACCCCTTACTCTTTTCTTTTAAATTTCTTAGGGCATTGTTTTCTGAATTTATTCATGATATGGTATTAGAAAGTTTATAGTTGTGCTTGTTGTCGGAGTTGTGCATCTTGCTTTTCGTATCCATGTTCATTCATTTGTCGTCTCCGTTTAATGCCACGAAAGATGAGTTTATCTCATACTTGACAAAATTTTTGTGAAAGCATGATTAAGCACATGTGAATATTTAAATTGAAATGTTAGGATTGTTTTAATTGACATGATTGTTATGTTAAATATGAAAATTTGATTCATGACTTGAAATTATGCTATTTTGTGATGTAAGTTTATTTGTGGCATGTATGATATGTCTGGACAGTTATTGACATAAATGACACTTATGTTACATATTAGTATTGTTATGTTTTTAATTTATCTTCTCATCTTGCAAGTTCCCTATGGATTATGGGTTAGAATGATATATACCAGAATCATTATTCCTTTTGATATTGAATTGGGATACTAAATGAAATGATATATACCCGAAAATTTAACTAAATAGGTTGAAACGATACATACCTAATTCACTTGATACAGACAACATTGGCCAATAAAAAACTATTTTTTGAAATTTATATCTATATATTGATTTTGAAATATAACTTAAATATTTGTTTAAATTAATGTTTGAAATATTTAAATTTAAATTTAATTTATAAATTTAAGTTAAAGTTGATGTAATGTAATTGTTGTTTGGAAGTAATAAATCTAATTAAAATTTACTATTCAAAGTTAAAATTTAATTTAAAATAAACTTTTATAATGTAAACTAATTTAATATAATATAACCTAATTTAATATTATGATATATTTTAAAATGTTTTTTTTGAAGGAAAACGGTAGTGAATCATCCGATTCACGCCTTCATATATATCATTCAAGTACCATGGTACATAATCCATTGTTACATTATACATATATGTATATAATATATACATAACCAACAAAAAGCCATAGCATGAGAATTGCATCAGTGCGCCCAAAAAATAAATAAGCTTATACATAATACATAATACATAACACAACATCATGGCAAAATATACTAAGTATGGCAGCACTGGTCAACCTTCAAGAACAGCATCCAGCAAGCTAATCTCCAGTACGTCCCCGAATTCGATCATGGACTCTCGCAACACTTATGTCAACAAATTTGCATCTTTCTTTGCCTGCCCACATGAAAACATATTTAAGGATGATGTAAATGATTTTTTTAGCCGTACGTCGTAAGGATTTGAATTTTCTACAGTTGCGTTCATGCCATAACATCCAAGTGTAAGCGAAGTTTATCAAAGCAAATTAGTGACTATTTGGTGTGTTTTCTAAACAAGGAAACATGTATTGCCAAAAGTTAAATTAATATTTGATAAATTCTCACCATTCCAGGTTCAGCTGAAGATATACCATGCACTTCGTCCACACACATAAAGCAAAGTCACACTGCCAAAATAAGTGAATGTAATCTTCCTCATCCACATCGTAAAAAACACAGCCACCAGTTAAAGCTAAACCTTTCCAACGCAAGGCATATATGGTGTTCAATCTCCCATGCATTAAAATCCACAAATGAATCCTTACTTTCATGGGAAATGTTGAAAAACTCCATATATATTCAAAACACAGCCATTTCCTTCAAGCGAAGTTCATTGTCTTATACAAACTTCCAACACGAAAAACATTTTTCTCTCCTTCCAATCTCCACACAAATTCATCATCCTCCACACATAAGAAAACATTATCGAGTAATTTGAACAATTGGCACGACTAGGAAAGCGAATTTCCAGTTACAATTTCGCAAAATGTTAATCTCCATTTAAATCTGACGACCTCCGAATTGTACAACTCACCAGCAGTGTATAATCTATTGCAAGAGATCCCAAATAAGTCTTCAAATTCATCTTTCAATGGTATAGGAGGTATCCAACTGTCGTACCAAAATGAAACATTGAATCCACTTCTCACAATAATTTTTGTACTCATTTTGATCCATTGTGAATTACTTATAACTCCTCTCCAAAAAAAAGAGCAATGTAATGAATCACGATTCCAGTCAAATCTACCATCATAATAGGTGTTAACAATCCATTCTTTCCAAAAAGCTTTTTTGTCGCTTAACATAGCCTACAACCATTTGCAAAGAAGGGAAGAGTTCATATTTTTCAAGTTAAGGACACCCAAACCGCCCTGATCTTTGGATTTATAAACTTGATCCCAACTAACAAGGAAACTAAGATTTTAGTCTCCTTACCTCCAGTCCAAAAGAAATTCCTTCGTAGTGCATCGATTTTATTAATAACCTACCTAAGGCATTTAAAAAATGAAAGCCAGCATAGAAGCAATGAGGAAATTTAATACAAAATATTTATTTAGTTTTAAAAGATTTAATTTAATATAATGTGAAGATTTAATTAAATATAATAACTTTAATAAATATAATTTAATGGAAGAATTCAATGTATGATGTTTTTAAATGAAATGAGTGAAAGAAATTGATTTAAAAATTTAAATTGATAATTTGTTAATTTAATAATTTTTGAAGTTAAAGAATTTATTTTAAATATTAACTTCATAATCAAACTGTGAAAGTTGTTTTGAATAATATGATGAAATAAATTTACAATTTAAGTTTTAAACCAAACTGAAGTAAAGGTTTAGAATTGTGATTTTAATTGAACACCACTAAATTTGAAACCTAGATCATTTTAGTTTAGTGAATATTAGGCACACATCCCTAAAACCAAACTTAATTAGGCTCACATCCGGTCATAAGCTTATTATAAATTAGGTCCCTATTTTTCAAAAGTAGATCAAAAAATAAAAAAATAAAAAATACAAAAATTAATATTAAAATAAGTTAAGCATTTGAAAAAAAAATTAGTCAAAAAAAATCAAAAAACACGGCCAGAACAACAAAAAAGCGAAAAAGTGCAGTTAAATGCATAATATTATGCACATATTTGAACTATATTACATACATATGTGCATGTATTCCAGTTTTGCATCTGCGTTAATTTACTTACATATTTCAGTGCAATTATTGCATAATTTTAGCGTAAAAATGTGCAATAATTCATATCAGTGCAACTCAGTTCATTTTTATTTACATTCAAGTGTGCAAGTAAAACAGAAAACATGCACACATGTGTGCAACATTTCTGCAGGCAAAATGTTAGCTGAATTTTCTTTATGTAATAGTTGCATACATGTATACAACTTTATTTTTAAAATTGGCGTGGATTTCTGGGATTATTTCCATATTTTAGAATATATATTTTTTTAACTCAGTGCCGCATTTTTTTTGGCAGAAAATGTGACGATCCCAAAATCCATGTGACGGTGTTAAGGATAATCATTGGAATATAACACATCAATCATCATAGCAGAGTACAGATAATAGCAAAAACAATAAATAGAATAATTTTACATGGTTATGGCAGCGGAATCATAACATGTAACAACATCAGAATAGCACAACGTAGGATATAACTTAGTAAATAAAAGGGGAATGATCAGTCACCATCGCCATAGGCGGAATATATACATACAGTGAGACATAATAAGGGTATCAGTCTACATCGCCGGAGGTGGTACATATACATACGATAATAAATACTGAAAGTAAAACAGTCTGCATCACCTGTGGCGGAATCATAATATATATACAATAATGGCGGAAAATGTCAAAGTCATCTCGGTGAAGTCAGCCTCGCCATAAGCCAAAAGTGCACTCCATACTACAGTGCTAAGCCAAAACAACCTGTCATCTGTGAAATAGGTTGCCCGTGTGAAAATAAGGGCACCCGAGTTTGCAAAGTGAAACAAACAACGAGTCAGTCATGGGACTGGTATGAGAAATCTACTTAACTGGTTAAACAATAGTAATACGGCAAATCATAGGACCACGCCACTTTCGCGGAACGGGTTTACTCCAGTGATTGCCAGTGCATTTAAAATAGAGTAAATTCTTTAAAAACAATGCAATGCTTTTAAAAAGAATGAAGCCGTTATAAGACTCAAGTCCCATCATACAATGCAACGCAAGCCGGAGGATAGAGTTTTACCTTATAATGGCCAAATATGCTTAATACGTGTAAAGCAAAATCATTTGATATTATTACTAGTGCATATATGTTTCAAAAACGAATACCATCATAAATATCAATCATAGGCGGCATAGCTACCATATACTATGTCGCCATACTAGTTCTACAATCAAATCCGTTATTTCGTATTGGAAATTGGATTTTCGTCATGAGTCGAGGCAAGGGGCAAGCTCCTCTCCGCTTCGAGACACTCTAGCAAACGGCTCAGGACTACTCACTCTGGGTAACCCTTGGATCCTCGAAGGCCGGTCCTCCCTTACGTTTGAGGATTAGTTATTCCTGAACACACGTTTCCCGGTCCTTACAGACCTAAAATCGAGGCGCCTCGCATTCCAACAACCACATAGGTGAAAAGTATATGTAAATGTCAGGGCTGGTAGGTCACTGACACCACCATAGCTAGAAAGAAACGTCGTGCATTCCTTGGGTCCTTATCCCGTTTTTGACTCATACCGAGGTGTGAGGCTCGCGAATTCACGTTATACACAAAGCCAGGCCACGTAGGTCGTGCTTTGATCATCGAACACAAGACTTTGCTTCGCAACAGAAGCCTTGATCACTGCATCTTGGCATGCCACATAGGCAATCCACTCCATACGACTGATTTCTATCGATATATAACCTCTGAGCTCGTACGTCTCAGAGAAGGGCGTTAAGCAAAAGAATAAATTCTCCGCCGCCAAACAGATATATATTTAACAGAGATCAATCAGTATAGAACAAAATCCAATGTCAGACACATAGTCCATTTACAAGTCCGTTCTGGGTCTGAACGAAACCGGAGGCACCAAATTCCTCGTATATCCGTACAATCAACACATACGTTCAGACGGCTACTGCTTACGATCCTTCACGGTAGCTACTCCAATCAGGAACCTCAGCAGCGCCCATCCAACCGATACAAAGATCGTCAGTGTTGAATCGTCTTTGTATTTTCGCCTTCGAATCGTTCGATCAATTATTTGAAATGAGGGTTAGCTCGGCTTTCTCAAATAATTCACGTATAATTAGAATTCGAATCAATTCTTTCTATGGTTATATTATTCGACATTCATATTTCAGTTCTTTAGTATAATTTTCATGTCAAACACAAACAACCATCAAATATCAAGCAGATCAAGCCAAATTGGTTTATTTCCAATCCATGTTGCTTATAATATTTCATAACGATTTTTTGCCATTTTTATTTATTTAAAAATGACCATATTTAATTAAATGGCGTTTCAGGTCGTGCCGTGCCACTGGCGCTGTTTTTCTCCTAATTTGTTTTACACATATCGGAAAATCTAACCGTTGCATTTCTACAAAGTCTATGTCTCTGGGAAGATATTCCCAAAGCGAACCCAACGGTTCCAGTTTCGTGAAAATCCGACGGTCGGATCTTCCACACTAGTCGTTTGAAGTTACGTTTTCAAAATACGAACTGCAGCGTCGTTATTCGATTTAATTTAATTATATTTATATATAAATATAAACGATTCTGGCGCTGTTTTTCTTCAGATTTGAATTAAACATTCCAGACAATCCAACCGTTGGATTTTTACAAAATTGGTGCCGTTGGAAAGATATTTCCAAGGCGAACCCAACGGTTGCGGTTTTGGAAAAACCCGATGGTCGGATCTCTCGTACTAATCGATTCAAATTACGATTTCAAAACACGAACTGCACGGCTTCGATTCCTTTCAATTTTATTTATATTTATATACATGTAAATATAGTTCATTCTTTAATTTCAATATCGTTTTCACTTCAAATATTTCACTAACGCCTTTATATTTCGAAAAATTTCGCCATAACCTCCTTTGTACGGGAAGGGGTTTGGAAATTTGTTGGGCCGTGTTAGGTACACAATAAATCCTATAAAGCATACACATATGTATAGTGATATATTCTGGTGTTTACAGGGGAGCGTGTATAGATAATAACTCCAGAGAATAAATTCTCGTCACCCTGTCAAGTCTGAGGGAGCGTGTATTTTTAATTACTCCAGAGGATAAATCCTCGTCACCTCGTCCCGTGTGGGAATAAATAGTCCATGTGCCGTATCTAATGACTAGAGAGACATGATTTTTGTCAACTCCAGACCCGTTTGGGGTTTTTATTAATCTGGAAATTTATCGTTATATTTTATATAGTCCATATCAGTCATCAGTTCAACCTGTAGTATATAATCATCGCCATACAAGCCTCTCGCTCGTATAGTAAATCTTCAACCTCGTCACACAAGCTCCAAATGCTTATGTGGAATATGATGAAGTATGCCTATCGTCAAGAAGTATGCCATGTAGTGTAGTTCAAAATTAATTGTTACTATCCTATGGCGATGTTTATTATTACACACAGAATAACCAGCACTCCGCATCCAAGGGCATTCACATGAGTTGATATAAAAATAAAATTGCGCAGCCAACTCATCAAGACTTACCTATTTGTCGGGCACACAAGTAATTTCTTTACTCTACTGCTAATCCATTTTCCCTGTTTGACACATGTATATATATGCAGAACAAAGCTAATAATAATATTTTTAGCGAACTAGTATTTATTTCAACACGTGTGTATTTTTATCAAAGCGTATACATGATAAAAGTAATATTTTTATCATCAAAAATATTTATTCAACACGTGAATGTTTTTAACACTTCATATTCACAATAAAAATGTAATTTTGATTGTCTAATCAATTTACTTAAAATACGAATAACATTCAACACATGAATTTCAATTCAACGAATGAATTTCAATTCAACACATGAATGTTCTCTATAGTTTGTATATATATATATATGTGATTTTTATTGTTAAAGCTATTTATTTAAAATTCGAATAACATTCAACACATGAATTTCAATTCAATGAATGAATTTCAATTCAACACATGAATATTCTTTACAGTTTGTATATATATGAAAATGTGATTTTTATCGTTAAAGCTATTTATTTAAAATTTGAATAACATTCAACACATGAATTTCAATTCAACGAATGAATTTCAATTCAACACATGAATATCCTTTACAGTTTGTATATATATAAAAATGTGATTTTTATCGTTAAAGCTATTTATTTAAAATTCGAATAACATTCAACACATGAATTTCAATTCAACGAATGAATTTCAATTCAACACATGAATATCCTTTACAGTTTGTATATATATAAAAATGTGATTTTTATCGTTAAAGCTATTTATTTAAAATTCGAATAACATTCAACACATGAATTTCAATTCAACGAATGAATTTCAATTCAACACATGAATATCCTTTACAGTTTGTATATATATATAAAAATGTGAATTTTATCGTTAAAGCTATTTATTTAAAATTCGAATAACATTCAACACATGAATTTCAATTCAACGAATGAATTTCAATTCAACACATGAATATCCTTTACAGTTTTTATATATATAAAAATGTGATTTTTATCGTTAAAGCTATTTATTTAAAATTCGAATAACATTCAACACATGAATTTCAATTCAACGAATGAATTTCAATTCAACACATGAATATCCTTTACAGTTTGTATATATATAAAAATGTGATTTTTATCGTTAAAGCTATTTATTTAAAATTCGAATAACATTCAACACATGAATTTCAATTCAACGAATGAATTTCAATTCAACACATGAATATCGGTTTCAACATATGAATTTAATTTCAACAAATGAAAACTATTCTAACACATGAATATTTCAGAAAATTTCGGCAGCATAACGACAGGGTAGTTAAAACCGGGACCGTCCCTAGTACGGCTCCTCGCTCTACCTTAAAACCTCTCGGTTTTTGACAATGGGGAATCATGCATCTAGTTCGCACGTAGGCGGCATGTTTTGTTTTCATTTCCACAATTCTACTCTAATTTGTTTCAACCACAAGAGGGTAGTTTTCAACCACAAAGGTATTTTTCAACCACAATATCAACCACAAACAATTATTTCCAACCATTCGTCATACTATATATTTTCACGCCAATCACAAGCAATAAATATCGTCCATGGTCTGTGGACGAGGGGAGTATATATATATATGTATATATATATTATTTCTATAATTCACTTGCATTTCATCACAATTCAAAGCATATATGTTTCATACAACGCTTGTATAATTTATACATCGCTAATATAACTTATACAACACATGTACATGAGGTATACAATGCGTATATAATTTACACTTCGCTTATATAATTTATACAACACGATTCCATTCACACAATTTAATTTAGATTCCTCACATTGGTTTTTGAAGTGCTAAAAATCGTATGTAGATCAGAAAAATCCGCGGCCTCTGCTAGATGGTAGAGAGCCTCCTTGCGGTCCCGATGTTTCCTGTTTCATCGAATTTCGTCAACACACTAAAAAGATATGATTTTTCAAAGTTTTGCAACACTTAAAAGTGTTATTTTCATTTCAGAAGTTTCAAAGCCGATACCTTTGCCAAACCTTCGAAACTAAGTTTTAATTTCACGATCGATCCGCGAAGTATTGTCACGATCAGATGCTGCAACGTCGAAGAGCTTCGAACAGGGTCTCCAGCGCCTGTGGTGGCACTCAACTCGGTGGTCCTTGCGATGCACGGCGGCGCTCCAAAGACGATGACTTCCTCGCAGTAGATCGACGCAAATACCAAACGATTTCAAACAAGGGTTGGATGGATTGATAGAGGAGGGGAAGATGAACAGAAAAGCTAACTGGAGGGGGCGGTGAAAACTCGCGTGGCGGCGGCGATCGGGCCTAGAAGCTCTGAATGGGTTTCCGTCATTCGTGGGGGGGTTTCGATCGAGATTTGACTGGTCAACGTAGTGAGAGAAAAGAGGGGCTTTTACTTATTTTATTTAAATTTTAAATTCCTAAAATATCCTTTTGAACAAACGAACACCAATTTCAACCCAAAAACTATCCCCCGTAGCTAAATACCCCCATTCCAGACACAATGGGATATGTTTCATTGGCCAATTCGACTGTTACAGTCAGTTATTTTTCAAATTAAAGTATAAAACATTTAATATTCAATTTGAATGTACATTTCAATTTGCCAGGGCCACAAACTGAATCGAAAAATTCCAGAAAAATAAATCTAGCTATGTCTTGACGATACGGTCCTAACAAAACTAGTTTCGTCGAATTCTGAGATCGTATGCAAAATGGCCATTTTTAGGTCGACCCATTTTAACAGAAATTGACCAATCACATTTTCCTTTGCCTCGCTCACATACTAGCTTCAAAAATTATGAAATTTGAAACCTAGCAATAGTTTGGCATCCCGGATCCAACAAAAGTGGTTTCGTCGAATTCCGAGGTCGTATGCAAAATGTTTATTTTCAAGGGCTATATATTATATAGCGACCTTTCTGAAAATTCATTTGGCCATAACTTTCGATTCCTTCTATGAAACTTCGATTTTCAGATTCGTTAGAAAGGTATTCATAAACAGATTTAAATATTTTCGGTTTCACTAAAATCTGTTATATTTTCCACCCGGTACAGTCAGTCAAAGTTTGAATTCAAATTTTCAAACTGCCTCACTATTTCAAATACATTATTTTATTGAAATATTCCATTTCAATTGTTTGAATCCTTTGACAATAACCACTTATAAAAAATTTAAATTGGTTCACATTTTCCGGGTTGTTACAGAAAATGAGGGAGGCGGAAGGTAAAAACAGGGACCGGGTTTGAAGACAAAACATGGGAGGACGCGACATGTATTTCAAACTATAATAGGCATGTGGCGCAAAAGTACCCTTTAATTTAAGCCAATTGGAATGGAAATTTAAAAGGGGTTTTAAGGCATAAGGACAAAATAAGAGAAAAATTTAGGCACAAGGACAAAAGGCCACAAATTTAGCCATAAGGACAATTTTTTTTAGTTAAAATCAAGGCATTCAGGGGCATACTATCATTTTCTACTGAAAAGTGTTTTTATGGCTAAATTTTTGGCCTCTTGTCCTTGTTTCTAATTTTTTCTGTAATTTTGTCCTTTACGCTATTTTCCTGAATTTGAAATATAAATTTATGACAAGTTAAATTTGGAAATACGAATATTTTTTATGAATTGGATTATCTTTTTAAAACTATTTTATCTATTTTAGTATTATAACTATTTTTAATAATACTATTTTATACATTTTAACTATCAAAATTTTATAACTATTTTCAAACAAAACTATTTTTAATAAAACCATTTTTATATTAAACTTAATTATATACATTCTATTATTTTGTAATTAAACCATTTTTAAATATATTTCACTACTTCAAAACTAAGCCTATTTACAATCCGAGCTATTATGTCCAAATTGATTTAAGACAAAGATTTCAATTTATAATGATATTTGTGAAATATAATATAAAATCAAAATTTGAAATTGACAATGAATTATTTGACAATATGGAATCCGAAATTTGAAAATGGATTTGACACTTAATAGTTTTAAACAAATGATTATAAATAAATCAATGCTTGAAGTTAAATTGATTTATTATTTTGAAATGTGATTTTAAATGTAAATGACCACAGTATGAAAAATGTACATGTTTGGTTATTAAATAGACCGGAAATGATATTTTCTTATTCTCTGCTAACACCGGGAACCACTTTAACAACTGTGCATGTGGTGGAGAATCCAGAATGAAGTAGGCTGATTTGGCGAGTGCTACTGGAATGAAATAAGAGAACGATGATGGATAGCCTTAACCTTCGAGTCATAACTAAAATAACTAAAACAGAAGCCATACCCAGGCCAATTGAGTTAGCTCCTCATATCGGACATGCTTTTTTGATACCATGTCACTTACTCTGTGATTGATCAGGCACGCCTTTTATAATGGGAGTATTGTCAGAGGTAGGCGGTAGTTGCCACTATACGTTACCACCATCCTGGACCCGCAATCCAGTAGAATGCTACCATGGGTATAGCCTCGTGTTCCTTGTTATATTATCCTGATCATGCCCCCTCCAATTTTGATTTGTATCATATCTATGGAGTGCCCTCTGTTAGCCACTAGTTCACGGTGTGTAGACTATGGTGCCTATGAACGATGTAAGGGTAAAAATGTAATCCTGCTTATGTTATTTAAATACTTTAGTTTATTTAATAGACACTATTATAATAGTGTATTATATTATATAATTAATAGTTCCACGGATCCTTAGAAGATGGAAATCCCAAACATCCTTTAAGTTACAGATGTATTTCATTGAACATTTCACTTTAGTTGATTTACTTTTATGAGAGTGCTAGTACTGATCCGAGTGTTTTGTCTTTGCATTATTTCTCAGGTTTGACCGATTACTACAGTATTGATGAAACGACCCAAAACTTCCCCTTATGGGAAAGCCCAGATTGCTTTGAGAACAAAACTCATTGGAACGCAATCATTGATATTACAACAATTTACATCAGAGTATAAGAATAAAATAGAGTATAAATAAATATTATATAGTAGAAAAATAATATTAGAGATTTAAATTACAAAACAGCGGAAAATACATAGACTAACACAACTGAAAGAAATACACGGATACAAAGCTTTTTGAATATAGCTTTAACCGTAATCCAAGATCCTGTTAAATAGAAATCTGCAAAACCAAAACTACTGACTACCTATATGGAAAATAGGGGCACCCAAAGTTTCGATTAAAACAATAAACTCTAAGTCGGTCATGGGACTGGTATGAGAACTAAAACAGTTTTACCTTTTTATTTTAAAAGTTGGGAAATCATAGGACCACACCGTATGATATGGAACGAGTTTACTCCATATGAATACTAGTTTAAAACATAAAACAATGCAATGCTTTTTTGAAAAATGAAGCTATTATAAGACTTAGGTCCCATCACACAATGCAACGCAAGCCGGAGGATAGTGTTTTACCTTACAATAGCCAAACATGCTTAGTACGTTTTAAGACAAATCATTTTAATGTTACTATAAGTGCACAGTGTCAAAACAACTTCAAATATAAATGTATCAATCATAGACGGCATGAGCGTCCCATCCTACTACGTCGCCATATAGGTTTACAACTAAAACCGAAAAAAGTCGTATTGGAAATTGAAATTCCATCATGAGTCAAGGCTAGCGATGGCTCCTTCCGATTCGAGATACTCTAGCAAATGCCTCAGGATCCCCCGCAATGGACCCGTGGTTCATGCAGGGCTGGTCCACACTTACTTTAGTGGATTAGCAATTCCTGAACACACATTTCTCGGTCCTATTGGATCTATCTCTGAGACACTAGGGACTCAATATCTGAGGTGCCTCATTCCATCATCCACATAAGTAAAAATGTCTGGGCTCTATACCATGGCACCACTCCTAGCTAGAAAGCAACGTCGTGCACTCCCTGCGTCCTAGATCCCGTTTTAGACTCATACCGGGGTGTAAGGCTCGCGAATTGACACTATACACAAAGCTATGCTATTTAAAGTTGTGCTTTGATCATCAACCACAAGACTCTGCTTTTCAACAAAAACCTTGATCATTTGCATCTCAGCATGCCACGCTGACAATTCACGCTATACAACTGATGTCGATTGATATATAACCTCTAAGCTCATACGTCTCAGAGAAGGGTGTTAAGCAAGAGAATAAATTCTCCGCAAACAAACAAATATATATTTAATAGAAATCAGTCAACATAGAATGAAATCCAATATCAAACACACATCCTTTTACAAGTCCGTTCTGGGTCTGAACGAAACCGGAGGCACCATATTCCTCGTCCCATATGTCCAATATAGGAGAGAGGTCCTTGCATATCCGGTCGATCTCCAAGTACGTCTGGACGATCACCACTTATTACCTTTTCTTAGGTGTACAGCTCAATCAAGACATCAGTAATCATCCAAATGGTGTGAAGATCTCCAATCCTCAACCACATCTTCATTGTCGACTTTTAGTCGTCGTATCAGTTATTTAGAATGGGATAAACCCGATCTTTCCAAATAACTTTCGTATTTTATAATCAATAATCAAGTGCTATAAAAACACATCATATGCCTCATTCCAATTCAGAACATTCTTTTATTCAAATGTTCACATTATTAAGGAAGGTTCCTATTAATTTTATCAAAGACAAATTCATTTAAATTTATTCTTTAATCTTCCTTTGGATATCATTTTCAAAAGATTTTTAGTAACTAGTCGGGATTATCGAGGCTTACCGAAGTAATCATTTATTTTATCTTTCAAATCCCAACCTATTCATCCCATGGAGTAAAACTGGTAGCACTCCATATCTAACACCCATTGTGTTCTAGGTAAAATTAATTACCATTTCACATTCAAATCTAATTAAAAATTTAACTATCGCTTGGAGTAAAACTGGTCGTACTCCATTCTCGATCACATCTCAAATTTGGCAAATTTAATTACCACGTTAACTTTTCAATCTAATTAAAGATTCGTTAAAAATCCACTTCGTTTTAATCTCCAAAAATCAATATTTAATGATTATTCAAATTTAGGAAATAAATCCCGTCTTTAACTGGGTTAAAGAGCGATTGTCCTTCAAAACATCGCTCATGATAAACCCAAAATCATCTTCCATTAGAATGGAATCTACACAGAAATCATAACAGTGTATAATCGATATAAATTCCCATATCAGACTAATAATATAAATGGAATTGCGTCAAAGCCTTTTAAATTCCATATATAGTAACGATCTTCATTCACAGAAGCTCATCTCGATTATTACCATCTCGAATTCCATTCAATTTCAATTTAATCTATTAAATTTGAAACTTTACTTTTGAAAATTTCCATTAAATCTTAATAAAAAGATTTATTAATTCCAAATCATATATTCACTGTTAATTGGATTAAAAACAAATGTTATTCAAAACATTATTCACGATAGACCCAAAAATCTACTTTTAATTCAATTCCAATTAAATATTAATTAATTGATAAACTACTCTAAATCTTATTTAACAATTTATTCTTTGCTCATTAGGGTTTAAGAACAGTGTTATTTACACCATTCATGATAAACCCCAAAATCCAAATTTGATATTAAATACATGGCTTTGAATAGAAATTATATCGGCTTATATTCAATATCAAACTCTGAAACCAACAAATATCATATTAGGAATAACGATATATATATCTTCCAAATTCCTCAACAATATATGTATAATCACGGAATCCAATATCGAAATATTCCGAAGATTATTTCCCTTCAAATCCATTCCAATTTATTCATTGGAAAATTCTTGTTATTTTAAAACCCCTTTTTCAAGTCCAATTTATTTATTAAAAATATTGAATTATCATTCTAGTTAATAACTGGCTCATTTCGATAAAAATATATTTTTATCCTTATAAATATGGAATTTCTCATCCAAAATCTTTCCAAATCATTTATTATGAATTAACACAATTTTTCTTCCATATTTTTAATAATTTTAGTATTGCCATTTCAGTCGGTTTCCAATAACGGCCACTGAACTGCATCCATAACGACCTTTTCCAAAACTGATTTGGACATATTTTGAAATCCAACCATTCAAATTTAAATCACTTATATTCATTGGAAAGATCTTTTCAATACGAACCCAACGGTTCCTGTTTTAGGAGAATCCGACGGTCGGATCTCCCGTTACATCAATTTGAAGTTAATGGTCGAAACTCGCGAACGGTCGTTGCACGGCGCGTTCTATTCAGACCATTAAATATATATAATATATCTCGTCGATTTCTATTTAAATCATATTTTATAAGTTGCTTATAAATTCGTTTTAAAACGATTTCAACTTCATTTTCAATTTTAAATCAAAATTGAATATTCCATATCATTATAATATTTAAAATGATAATAATTTCAAAATATCAGATTTTGAAATCAATTCTCTTCGATATTATTTTAAAATGAATAAAATCGATCGATAAACCCGTCTGAGTTAAAAATGGCGAATATCTACTTAACTCGGCTTCATATTCATTTCAGTTATGAATATTTTTGTGTCCATCCAAAATCAGACATCAAAAATCATACTTTAATTCTTTACTGAATTTTATTTTAAAATATTTGTCATTTTAAAATATTCGTTATTTTAAAATATTCATTATTTCTGAATCGTAATATGACTCAATCAATTACCATATAATTTCAAATATATGGATTTTATACATCAAATGTATTTAACAATAATGATGAATAATCATTACACATTCAAACATCATGTAGAGTGCATTTTACTACGGTATAAGCATTAAATAATTAAATAATGCTTATAACGGCCTGTCAACCCATCGATTGACATATAACTAATTATTGGGATTAGTGTATGTCCAATATCATCCCAATACCTGTGTGGGGTTTCCAAACAACAACAGTTGATTCGAATAAATCATTGGTTAATAAATTTAACCAATTCTAATTCAGTTTGAAATATTTTTCTAATTAGCCAATTTTCACTGTCTAAATTATAATCGGATATTTGTAATTTAATTTCAACAATCATAAATTTATCAACATTATTTTTAATGTGTTAAGCATTTCAACAACACAATCAACACGCAATACAGTCAATTGAATTGTCCATGGTCTGCGGACGAGGGAGGTGAGCTAACGAGCACCGTATAAAATTTATAATGATTAAAACTAATGAAAATCTATAGTGACAATTCTATATATTTTTATACATGAATACACTAACATGATAAAATATAATTTAGTGAGAAGGAGTTCTCACATTGGTTTCCACTTCGTCATTCTTTATTTCTGATTTCAGTACAGTTGAGGTTTAAACTTGCCTGAATTTTTAACGTGCTTCATTCCCGTTCTGGTCAGTACCATGTTGTGGTGCTCGATTTTACGGTTCCAATGATGTCTGGTTTGCCGAATTCTGCTTTGGTTTGAGCATGATACGATACATTTAACATTAATGACATTATTAAAATTTATTAAGATAATTACTTTTTCCTAATTAACTAATTATTCACCATAATCCTTTCTTCCTTGTGACCGATGCTTTCCAGTATACAGCCAAACTAACATCAACTTCTGGGGTTCAATTCCACTATCACCTAGAGCCGCCTGGCATTGATCCCCAACCTCCACATAGTGTGCCGCTGTGCCACGCGCCTATGCCAGGAGAAGTTAAGAACTCGCAGGTCAGGTGGCGCCGGAATCCTGCTTCGAACGCCATGAATTTGTGCCCCTAGAATTCGTGATTTTTTAAACTAGAGATGATCATCCCTGTTGGATAGATAGAACTCGTGGCCCACTATCAATTTGTCATTGGAGATTTTAGCCGGAGGTGACTGGATTGGGTAGAATTTGAGGAGGAAGGAGGGAAAGACATGGCCAATGATTTCTTTAGACTAGCAGCGGCAATGAGTGATATTAGGGTTTCTAGAAAAGTTTGTTTAAATACCCTTTTTATTATTTAATTCTATTATTTGTGAAAATTGATGTTTAACAATTCGAACTCCAAATGAACCCCAATGAATGTCACCTCTAACCAAATACCACCATTCTGGACACAACGAGATATGTTTTGTAAACCAATTCGGTTGTTTTAAACTATTTTTATCAAAATTAAGATATAAATTAATATAACGCTCAACTTTGAATATGAACGTACATTTTAATTTACCCGGGCCACATACTAACTCCAAAAATTAAGAAAATTGAAATCTAGCTATGTTTTGATGATACGCTCCTAACAAAACTAATTTCGTTGAACTTGGAACCGTTTGAAAAATGACCTTTTTATAGCCGATTAAATTTAAACTGAAATTACAAAACATGTTTAAATTTACTACGCTCACATATTAATTCCAAAAATTATGAAATTTGAAACCTAATAATAATTTGACATTCCAAATCTGACAAAAGTGCTTTCGTCAAAAACAGAGGTCATTTGCAAAATTATTATTTTTAAGGGCTATAAATATTATTAAAATATAAATTCCATAGCGACTATTTTAAAATTTTAACTGGACATAACTTACAATTTATAAAGTGGAATCTTAGTTTCTTACATTCATTGGAAAGATATAGTTAATATGATTCCAACGTTTTTTGTTTCATTAAATTCTGACTTATATTGTAGTCTGTATATTCAGTTGAAATTAAAATTTGAATTTTCAAACTACCACGCCATTTCGAGTTTGCTTTAAATAAATTTTAAATTTATACATTCTAATTTCAATTTAAATAAATTTTTGGTCAATATTATTTAAAATAAATCGTTTTAAATATTCAAAATACATTAAAATAGCTAAAATTAAAATTTTAAATTGGTTCAGAAATTCCTGGATGTTACAATCTCCCCCACATAAAATCTTCCTCGAAAAGGGGCGGAGCTGAAAGTTATTTAACTAACCAACTCAACTTTCATTCTGGTTTTCATTCTTCAACTTTTCAGTTTCTCAGAATTTTCTAGTTTCATAAAAATTTGGCTAACACCCTAAATTTTCGAAAAATTTCTCCATAACCTCCTTTGTACGGGTTGATCGGTAAAACCGCAACTTGCCTCACAGGGCCATCATCAACCAAAGAGAAAAGGAAAAAGCCAAGCAGCTTGCCAATTGGCACATAAAATCATCATAACCCAATAAAAATAGTAAATATGTACCTGTTTATCGGGCATACAATTTTATTCCTTTTCTTAGCTTCCATGCTAGGACCTGTTCATTATATATATATGTATATGTATCCAATTGCAATAAATTTTCAATTCTGTTCAATATTCGATTCGATTTGGCTAAATTTACCCTTTCATTCTCTTATTGGTTAAATTAATTATCATACCAATATTTTTATTATTTATACTAATAATCAAACATCACAATTAGCAATCAATTTGTTGATTAAATTTTCAAACATATATATTTCTATAGGTACTTAAAAATCATATTTTTAGTGCCACATCACAAACAAAAAATTCTAACTAAATTTGATTCTCACACCAGTCAATTGGAAATATATAGAACCCACTTTCGAAACTCGAAAATAAATGCTGATGATGCTATAGCGATCATCAGGATCATCTCTGGCGACTAGAGTGTGATTCTCTATCTATCCAGTATGTTCGAGACTTCGAATATATGTTCATTACGTGTATATGCAAAATATTCATATACTTGATAGTCCAAAATAAATATAAAATAAAATACTCAAATACGTATAATAAGATATAATTTTCAAAATTAAATTCCTTTTTTATAAATAATACTTTTCAAACTCGTTCTAGGGTACTACTAACCCTATCTCTAACGAGTTACTCTTATAGGATGTTGCTAATCCTATCTCTGATGAATTCTTTCGTTTGGTTCTAACGTGCTTTTTTCTCGAGCTTTGTAAACCAATGCTCTGTTACCAAAATGAAACGACCCAAAACTTCCCCTTATGGGAAAGCCCAGACTGCTTTGAGAACAAGACTCATCGGAACACAAATAAAAGAACATTTCATTGTGATTACAATAATTTACATCAGAGTAAAAGAATAAAATAGAGTATGAATAAATATTATGCAACTGAAAAATAATATCAGAGATTCAAAATACAAAACAGTGGAAAGTATATCGACTAACACAACTAAAAGAAATATACGGATACAAACCTCTCTGAATACATGTAATAACCCGGAAAATACGAGCCAATTTAAAAATTTTAAATTGGTGGTTTCAAAGGAATTTGAACAATTGAAATAGAATATTTCAATAAAATAGTGAGTCAGTTTGAAAATTTGAATTCAAACTTTGACTGACTGTGCAGGGTGGAGATTATAACGGATTTTAGCGAAACCAAAAATATTAAAATCTGTTTATCAATACCTTTCTAACGAATCTGAAAAATTGAAGTTTCATAACGGGAATCAAAAGTTATGGCCGAATGAATTTTCAGAATGGTCGCTATATAGAATATATAGCCCTGGAAAATTGATATTTTGCATACAACCTCGGAATTCGACGAAACCACTTTTATTGGGTTCGGGATGTCAAACTATTGCTAGGTTTCAAATTTCATAATTTTTGAAGCTAGTATGTGAGCGTGGCAAAAGAAAATGCGTTTGGTCAATTTCTGTTAAATTGGATCGACCAAAAAATGGCCATTTTTCAAACGATCTCAGAATTCGACGAAACTAGTTTTGTTGGGACCGTAGCATCAAAACATAGCTAGATTTATTTTTCTGGAATTTTTCGAATCAGTTTGTGGCCCTGGCAAATTGAAATGTACGTTCAAAGTTAAAAATTAAATGTTTTATACTTTAATTTGAAAAATAACTGACTGTAATTGTCGAATTGGCCCACGAAACATATCCCATTGTGTCCGGAATGGGGGTATTTAGCTAGGGGCGACAGTTGTTGGGTTTAAAAAGGAGTTCGTTTGAGAAAACACTATTTAAAAATTTATTAAAACCATCGACCAATCATATTTCTCCATTCATTATTTTTTTTTAAAAAAAAACCCAAAACCAACGGCGAAACCCGCTTCCCTCCTTCCAGGCCCGATCGCCGCCGCTGTCGCCGCTTCCAGCCTCCGCCACCACTGCCGCTCGAACTGCCTTCGCCTCCCCGTCAGATCCGACCCCAGCTCGACGCCGACCAACCCCTCCTCCGCCTGAATCAAGGCTCCAAAGCCCCGACCTTCCCAGCGCCGCCGCCGACGATACTGACCACGGAACGCCACCAAACCACCACCGACAGAAAGCCCTCTCTTCCCTCTTCCACGTCCAACCCGCCGATCATCCCCTCGTGCCTCGATTCTCGCGAAAACCGTAAACCTAGTTTTGAACCTTCGTGAAAGGTGAGTTTTTTTGATGTTTACACTTTGAAAAATCATATCTTTTTAGTGTGTTGATGAAATTCGATGAAACAGGAAACATCGGGACTACAAGGAAGCTCTCTACCCAATAGAAGAAGCCGCGGATTTTTCTGACATCGTATCGATTTTTAGCACTCCGAAAACCAAAGTGAGAAATTTAAATTAAATAAATTTGAATGGAAAATGTCGTGTATAAATTATATTAGCGAAATATAAATTACACACGTGTTGTATACCTCATGTACATGCGTAGTGTAAGATATATAAGCGAAGTATGAATTTTACATGCATAAAATAATTGACATATGTGTTGAAATGCAAGTGAAATATAGAAATTATATTAAATATATATATATATATAGATATGTACTCCCCTCATCCACAAACCATGGACGATATTTATTGTTGTGAATTGGTGTGAAATATTGGGTGAAAAATACGAATGGTTGAATAATTGTTTGTGGTTGATATTGTTTGGTTGTGGTTGAAAAATACCCATTGGTGATTGGAATGAATTGGAAATATTTGTGGAAATAAAAATAAACATGCCGCCTGCGTGCGAATTAGATGCATGAATCCCCATTGTCAAAATCCGCGAGGTTTTAAGGTAGAGCGAGGAGCCGTACTAGGGACGGTGCCGGTTTTAACTACCCTGCCGTTATGCTGCCGAAATTTTGAATAATCTTTATGTGTTAAAATAATTTTCATATGTTGAAATTGTTTTCATACGTTGAAATTAAAGCCATATGTTGAAACTATATCCATGTGTGGAAATGTTGGTGTGTTGAAAAGTGATGTGTGAAAATTAAATTCATTTGTGAATGAATGAAGTGTCTATGTTGAATCACGCTGTATAGCGTTTTGATTATGACAACTATACATGTACACATATATTATTATAAACTAATTTTGTTTTGCAGGAAGAAACTCAGCAACAGATTCAAGAGCTCAAACTAAATATTATATGTGTTTAAAGTCTGTTAGTATTAGTATTTAATTGTTAAAATCTTCCTTGGTGATACACACACATGCACGTTTTCAATTTATAAGATTTTATACAAGACATACACAAGGCATAGGCATGAAGCAGAAAACAGACGTCTAAATTTTTTAAATCAGACGTCTGTCTGCTGAAAGAAAAATAAACTTATAACAATATTCAGACATCTGAATTAAAATATTCAGACATCTGAATATTGGCTAAAATAGCCTATTTCTTTGTTGTTTGAGTTTTGTTCAGAAACAGACATCTGAATTTTTTAATTCAGACATCTGAATTTTAATTTAGACATCTGAATTAAAAAATTCAGACATCTGAATCTGAACCAAAATACACTATTTCCTTTCTGACTTGATTTTTAAAATAAACAGACATCTGAATTTTATTTTCAGACATCTGAATTCCGAAGAGTTGCATCCTTTAAGAAGAGACACAACTATTTAATCCATATCTCTTCATCAAAACTCTTCACGATCAGTTGTATCTTTTTATATATTATAAATAGAGAATTGCTTAGATGATCTAATTACCGAATTTTATTCTAATTCTCTCTATCTTATTCAAAGCTCTCTAAGTTCTAAAAAGCTATCTACTTTTATACCTGAGACTTTTAAACTTCCATATTCCTTCATGCACTTCACGATTATCATCAAGGAAAGGTTATAGGAAGGGTGTACTTAATATTCGACAATCCGTGTTATCAAGAACACAAAAGAGTCAACAATTATTCTGTATTAGTGAAGACCTCTTCAGTGGTTGAGGCAAGAAATCCCATTCAGTGGTTCGGGTAATTGTGAACCTATTCCTCCGGGTGAAGTGAGGGTTTTAGTGTTAGTGAAATACCAGAAGTGAGTCTGGGACTGGACGTAGGACAGTGGTCCGAACCAGTATAAATCGACTGTGTGATTTACTATTTACTACTCTACCATATACATTATATCCTATACTCCATACTACACGATCCTATACCGCTGCATAGCCTCTTTCAGTCTAAACAATAAAAATCACATTTTTATAATATATATGAAGTTTGAAAAATATTCGCCTTATATATAAATAGTTTCAACAATAAAAATTCTATCTTTCTTATATGAACAACATAAATAAAATACCCATGTGTGGAAACGCTCACGTGTTGAGAAGTGTGTGTAGTGGAAAAGTTCATGTGTTGAATAAAAGGTCCAAACAATAAAAATTACATTTTTATTGAAACTATGAAGTGTTGAAAACATCCATTTGTTGAATAAATATTTTAAATGATAAAAATATCATTTTTATCATGTATGTGATATGCTAGAGATATGTGGACGTTGAAATAAATATTGGTGAAGAAATATTATTTTTAACATGCATAAGAACTAAATAAAAATAGTCATGTGTTGAAATCTATTTTAGTTCGCCAAAATTATCATCTTTGAAATGTGAAGTGTTAAAAATAGCCACTTGTTCAAATAAAATATGCATGAGTTGAAATATACATTAATTAGCTAATGATATGATTTTAGCATATGCATGCAACATTAGAATGAATGGTGTTTTTAAACCAAAGTAAATCAAATATGAAGTTGAATGGAAAATGATAAGGGATAGAAATTGTATATATGTACATGCATATCTATTGAACAGGTTATAGCAAAGGGGCTAGAGAAGAGGAATAAAATTTTGTGCCCGACAAATAGGTACACATTTACTGTTTTGTTTGGGTGATGATTTTATGAGCCTGTTGGCTAGCCGCTTGGCTTTTTCTTTTTCTTTTTGACATGAGACGCCCATGTGGCTATTTGGGAATTTTCCCAGCCCCTCTCGTACAAAGGAGGTTATGGCGAAATTTTCCGAAATTTAAAGGCGTTAGTGAAATAATTGGAGTGAAAACGATATAGGAATTTTTGAATGAACTATATTTATATAGATATATAAATATAAATAAAATTAAAACGAAACGTGGTCGTGCAGTTCGTGTTTCGAAACCGTGATTTCAAACGACTAGTGCGGGAAATCCGACCATTGGATTTTCCCGAAACCCCAATCGTTGGGTTCGCCTTGGAAATATCTTTCCAACGGCACCAACTTTGTGAAGATCCGACGGTTGGATTGTCTGGAATGTTTAATTTAAATCTGAAGAAAAACAGCGCCAGAAACGATTATATTTATATATATATATATAAATATAATTAAATTAAATCGAATAACGACGCTGTAGTTCGTAAATTGAAATCGTAACTTCAAATGACTAGTGTGGAAGATCCGACTGTCGGATTTTCCCAAAACTGAAACCGTTGGATTCGTTTTGAAAAGACCTTCCTAATGATATAAAATTTGTGAAGATCCAACGGTTAGATTTCCAGATATGTGTAAAACAAAATTAGTGAAAAGCAGCGTCAGTGCATCAATACGACCTGAAGCATCGTTTAATTAAATTTGGTCGTTTTAAATTAAATAAAAATGGCGATATATGGTTATAAAATCCAATAGACGATATAGAGTGAAAATAATCCCATTTTGTTGTGTTTGCTTGATATGTGATGGTTGAATGTATTTAACATGAGAATTATAACTAAAGAACTGAAATGTGAATGTTGAATAGTCCAACCATGTGATTAATTGATTTGAAAATCTAAATATACGTGGGTTATTTGAAAAGGCCGAGTTTACCTCATTTCAAATAATCGATCAACGTTGAGAAGTCGAAGAGTCGAAGACGGTTGAAGACCGACGATCTCCACATTGGATGGATGGTCGCTACTGATGCTTGTGATTGGAGTAGCTACCATGAAGGAACTGAAGTAGTAGCCGTCCAAACATACTGTTGATTATACGGATATGCGAGGAGTTGGTGCCTCCGGTTTCGTTCAGACCCAGAACGGACTTGTAAATGGACTGTGTGTCTGACATTGGATTTTGTTCCGTGTTGATTGATCTCTGTTAAATATATATCTGTTTGGCGGCGGAGAATTTATTCTCTTGCTTAACGCCCTTCTCTGAGACGTACGAGCTCAGAGGATATGTATTGATAGAAATCAGTCGCATGGAGTGGATTGCCTGTGTGGCACGCCTGAGTGGCATATGATCAAGGCTTCTGTTGCAAAGCAAAGTCTTGTGGTTGATGATCAAAGCATGGTCTGTGTGACGTAGCTTTGTGTATAACGTGAATTCGCGAGCCTCACACCTCGGTATGAGTCAAAAACGGGAGAGTGACTGCAGGGAGAGCACGACGTTTCTTTCTAGGTAAGGTGGTGTCAGTGACCTACCAGCCCTGACATCATATATACTTTTCACCTGTGTGGTTGTTGGAATGCGAGGCACCTCGATATAGGTCTGTAAGGACCGGGAAACGTGTGTTCAGGAATTGCCAATCCTCAAAAGTAAGAGAGGACCGGCCCTGAAGATCCAAGGATCATAGTAGGGTCCTGAGACATTTGCTAGAGTGTCTCAAATCGGAGAGGAGCTTGCCCCTTGCCTCGACTCATGAAGGAATCCAATTTCTAGTATGAAATATGCGTACGTGATTGTATTACTAGTATGGCGACATAGTGGTATGGGTCATTTATGCCGCCTATGATTGATATTTATGATTGAAATCGCTTTTGAAATATATATGCACTAGTAATAATATCAAACACTTTTGTTTAATTCGTATGAAGCATTTTTGGCCATTATAAGGTAAAAACTCTATCCTCCGGCTTGCGTTGCATTGTGTGATGGGACCTGAGTCTTATAATGGCTTCATTTTATAAAAAGCATTGCGATGATTTAACCATTTACTTTATTTCATGCACTAGCACCCATTGGAGTAAACCCGTTCCGCGAAAGTGGCGTGGTCCTTTGATTTGCCTTATTATTGTTGTTAATAAGTTATGTAGATTTCTCATACCAGTCCCATGACTGACTCGTAGTTTGTTTCACCTTGCAAACTCGGGTGCCCTCATTTTCACACGGGCAGCCTAGTTACAGGTTTCTGACGCACCTTTTGGCTCATGGCGAGGCTTGACTACATCGTGCTGACTTGGATTTTCTCCGCCATTATTGTATCTATATTATGATTCCTTCATTGGCGATGTAGACTGATATTTATTTTGAGTACTCTATATGTATGATTCCGCCTCAGGCGATGGTGACTGATTATGTATCATTATGCCCTAAGTTGTATCCTGTACTGTGCTTCTCTGATGTGATGATATCTATATGATTCCGATGTCATATGTGTGTAAATTATTCTATTTCTTGTTTATGCTATTATCTGTGATCTGCTAATGATGATTAATGTGTTATATTCCAATGATTATCCTTAACACCGTGTAACGGGGTTTTGGGATCGTCACAACTGGTATCAGAGCTTTGGTTAACCTTAGTTCTGGAGTCTAACACACTAAACACTTCGTCAAAATAGAATCAGTAGTATTCTAAGGCAAGTCGCTCATTAGAGATAGGACTAGTAAGGTCCTAGAATGAGCAGAGCAGAATAGCGAAAACAATTTGATCAGTCCATCGTTATCTTTCCGTAAATTTTCTGCTTAATCATGCAATAGACTATCATTTTTGTTAGCTGACTCTTTTCTTTCTTATACAGAATTTGACAAATGGCTACCAGAGCAGCCGCCGCTAGAGGAGGCCGTGCCGGCCGAGGAAGGGGAGTAGCCCCAACTCAAGAAGGACCTTTGATACAACCTCCGGCAGCTCAATACTTCGATCTAGACCGTGTAGCGAAGAGATATAAGAACTTAGGAGGCAAGACCTTCTCGGGTACTGGCACAGTAATAGAGGCCTTTGCATGGCTCAAAACATGCGAGAAAATTCTTGAAGGCCTAAGGCTTGGAGACGAAGATAAAGCTATTATGGGCGTCTGGCTTATGCAGGAACAAGCTGAACTATGGTGGGAATCTCTCACCGCGGGGAAAAGAGAAGCTGGAAGAACATGGGATGGATTCAAAGAACTCTTCAAGGAGAAATATGTCCCAGAACAAGCTTTAGAACGAATGCACGATGACTTCGCCAATCTCCAGCAGGGGGATCTTTCCGTGCAGGATTATCTGAATAAATTTACATTGTTGTCGCCCTATGCTCCGGAGCTCGTCGCCACCACGAAATCCAAAAATAAGAGGTTTATCCTTGGGCTAAGACGACAATATCATGATAGAGCCATGGCCCATGTCAAGCAGGAATTCAACGAACTGGTGGAAATGACATGCAACTACGAAGACCTTGATCAAAGTCATCTGGATTAGGATCGCGCTAGAAGCCAAGCCGGAAACAAGCGTAAGCCTGCTGTAAATCAAGGCGAGTCAAGCCAAGCAGCATCTTCAAAACCTCAGACTGGCAAGCCGCCAAGAGGAAATTGCTTTAACTGTGGCAAGCCGGGGCACTACTCAAATGTCTGCACAGCTCCGAAGAGGCAGAAGACAAATTCTCAAGGCTCGAGCCAAGGCTCCCAGAACCCTCGCTCATGCATCAACTGTCGCAAGACCGATCATCTGGTCAAAGACTGTCCTCTGCTGAAGAAAGCTACCATAGCTCACGTATATGACGGGTCAAGCCCGCCAGCTGCTTCCGATGGAGCAGGTAAACCTGATGTTTTGGGAGGTACCCTTTCAATTAAAAATATTCCTGTTTCTGCATTGTTTGACACGGGTGCATCGCGTAGTTTTATTGCTAATAACACAGTGCACAAATTAAAGTTAAAACAGCGAAAGCTCAAAGAATCGGTGGAAGTACATAACCCAATAGGGGGTCCTGTTACTCTCAGTTCATATTGTAGAGTGCCAGTCTCTTATTCTTCCTACAAGTTTCCTTTTGATTTAATCGTTATGGATTTTAATGAATTCGATATTATTCTCGGACTGGATTGGTTAACAAAATACGAAGCTGAGGTAAAGTGTGCGGAAAGAATCGTAAAAATTCGAACGAAGCTTGGATATATTACGGTCCCCTGTCATGGTTCAAATCCGAATAGAGAAGAATTTTGGTCGGCATTAGAACTTATCCCTACTTCCATAGAAAAGATTCCTATTGTAAGAAACTATGCGAATGTGTTTGAAGAAGTTGAAAACTTACCTCCGCAAAGAGAAATAGAATTCCGAATTGATCTAATTCCCAATGTCAGACCAGTAGTACATCCAATTCGCAGAATGACTCTGAAAGAAAAAGAAGAATTAGGCGATCAAACTCGTCAACTGTTGTGGAAGGGTCTAATCAGACCTAGTTTTTCTAATTGGGGTGCAGCTGTTGTGTTTGTCCCAAAGTCAGACGGTACTCTTAGATTATGTGTTGATTACCGAGATCTCAACAAACAGACGCTCAAAAACAAGTATCCATTACCCCGCATCGATGATTTGCTAGACCAATTGAATGGGTCGAAAGTATTTTCCCGAATGGACCTAGCCACAGGTTTTCACCAATTGAGAATAGCAGAAGAGTGTGCTCCTTTGACAGCTTTCAGAGGTCCAGACATATTTTATGAATGGTTAGTAATGCCGTTTGGCCTATGCAACGCTCCAGCATACTTTGTCGATCTAATAAATAGAGTGTTCAGGGGAGTTCTGAATAAATTTGTCCTCGTATTTATCGATGATATTTTAATCTACTCCAAATCAAAACCCGAGCATGAAAAACACTTAGAACAAGTATTGAAGATTCTAAGGAAGAACGTCTTCAAAGCCAAATTCTCTAAATGTATCTTCTGGCAAGAGGAAGTGAAATTTCTTGGCCATGTCGTGTCAGAGAAAGGAATTTCTGTTGACCCAAGAAAGGAATTTCTGTTGACCCAAGCAAAATAACAGCAATTCAAGACTGGAAACAACCCACTACTCCCACAGAAGTTAGAAGTTTTATGGGGTTGGCTAGTTATTATCGAAAGTTCGTTAAGGATTTTTCGAAGATATCCGGTCCGTTAACGAAGCTCACAAAGAAACATGAGAAGTTTAAGTGGACTTCCGACTGCGAAGAAGCTTTCCAGGAATTGAAATCGAAACTGACAACTGCTCCAGTGTTAACCATTATTAATGGCAATCAGGATTTAACGGTTTGGACAGATGCTTCCATTAGAGGTCTTGGTGCAGTGTTAATGCAAAGAGGCCAAGTAGTCGCTTACGCAAGCCGCCAACTGAAACCGCATGAGAAGAATTATGTGACTCATGATCTTGAGTTGTTAGCCATCGTTTTTGCCTTAAAAATCTGGAGGCATTATTTATTGGGCGAGAAATTTATACTGTATACAGATCATCAATCATTGAAGTATTTATATGCCCAGAAAGATCTAAATCTGAGACAGCAGCGTTGGCTATAATTTCTTGCAGCGTATGATCTTGATATCCTGTATACGCCGGGGAAGGCTAACGTTGTAGCGGATGCGCTTAGTAGGAAAACCGCAATCGTGGCCAATCTTATAATTACGCCAGGATTGATTGATAGAATATCTGCTCTTCAGAAAAGTGACAATTTTGTGAAAGAGATGGTAAAAAGGATTCAAAGGGGCGAAGGCTCCAGTTTCCAAGTGGATAGTGAGGGAGTTCTGAGGATAAATAGAAGAATATGTGTTCCTGACATTCCTGAGCTCAAAAGAGAAGTGTTAGACGAATGCCATAAATCCAAATTTTGCATCCATCCCGGGGTGAGTAAAATGTACAACGATATCAAACGCACTTTCTGGTGGAAGGCAATGAAAAGGGATATTTCTTTGTATGTTAGCAGATGTCCTACTTGTCAATTAGTCAAGAGCGACCAACAGAAGCTAGCTGGATTGTTGCAACCGTTGGAAGTCCCAGGTTGGAAATGGGAACAGATTTCCATGGATTTCATAGATGGCTTGCCGCAAACCAGGAAAGGTAATGACAGCATTTGGGTAATCGTAGATCGCTTCACGAAGACTTCCCATTTTATACCTGTCAGATCCAATAGAACCGCTCAAAGTCTAGCACAGATATATTTCAAAGAAATCGTTAAGCTGCATGGAATTCCCATCAGCATAGTCAGTGATAGAGATCCCCTATTTACTAGCAAATTCTGGGAGGCTTTCCAAACAGAATTGGGAACAAAACTGAATATGAGCACCGCTTATCACCCTCAAACAGATGGCCAATCTGAGCAGGTGAATAGAATTCTAGAAGATTTATTGCGGGCTTGTATAATTGATTTTGGTGGGTCATGGGAAGATCATTTGCATTTGGCAGAATTCTCATATAACAATAGCTATCAAGCAAGTTTGGGAATGTCGCCATTTGAAGCATTATATGGCAGACCCTGCCGATCTCCAGCATGTTGGGTAGAACCTGGCAACAGACTTGTGTTAGGACCCGATATGATTAGAGAAGCATCTGATAAAGTCGACTTCATCAAAAAGTGTTTGAGAACCGCGCAAAGCCGACAGAAAAGTTATGCAGATTCTAGAAGGAGAGATTTGACATTTGCTGTTGGTGATCGTGTTTATTTGAAGGTTTCTCCGATGAGAGGAGTAATCAGATTTGGCAAGACTGGGAAGTTGGCACCGAGATTTATTGGTCCCTTTCCTATACTCGAACGAATTGGAACTCTTGCTTATAGGGTTCAATTACCAGATTGGTTGCCTGGAGTGCACGATGTATTTCACGTATCTCAACTTAGAAGACATGTGCATGATCCGGATCTTGTTGTAGAAGAAGCAGCGCAACAGGATGTAGACATAACTCCAGAATTAGCACTCAGAAGAGAGCTATTAAAGATTGTAGGCAAAGAAACTAGAGAACTAAGAAGCAAAGAGGTTCATTTAGTTAAAGTGCAGTGGAGCAGTGATCCTAGAGACTGTACTTGTGAGACTGAGGAAAGCATTAAGCAAGCTTACCCCAAATGCAGAGTGGATATCTCTGACTAATTCCGGTGCAAGGTACCTTTACAATACTTTGCATTTACATTTTGTTTCCTACTTTACTGTTGTTTCCTTTTCGAGGACGAAAAGTTTTAAGTGGGGGAGATTGTAATAACCCAGAAAATACGAGCCAATTTAAAAATTTTAAATTGGTGATTTCAAAGGAATTTGAACAATTGAAATAGAATATTTCAATAAAATAGTGAATTAGAAATAGTGAGTCAGTTTGAAATTTTGAATTCAAACTTTGACTGACTGTGCAGGGTGGAGAATATAACGGATTTTAGCGAAACCAAAAATTTTAAATCTGTTTATCAATACCTTTCTAACGAATCTGAAAAATCAAAGTTTCATAACGGGAATCAAAATTTATGGCCGAATGAATTTTCAGAATGGTCGCTATATAGAATATATAGCCCTGGAAAATTGATATTTTGCATACGACCTCGGAATTCGACGAAACCACTTTTGTTGGGTCTGGGATGTCAAACTATTGCTAGGTTTCAAATTTCATAATTTTTGAAGCTAGTATGTGAGCGTGGCAAAAGAAAATGCATTTGGTCAATTTCTATTAAATTGGATCGACCAGAAAATGGCCATTTTTCAAACGATCTCAGAATTCGACGAAACTAGTTTTGTTGGGACCGTAGCGTCAAAACATAGCTAGATTTATTTTTCTGGAATTTTTCGAATCAGTTTGTGGCCCTGGCAAATTGAAATGTACGTTCAAAGTTAAAAATTAAATGTTTTATACTTTAATTTGAAAAGTAACTGACTGTAATAGTCGAATTGGCCCACGAAACATATCCCATTGTGTCCGAAATGGGGGTATTTAGCTAGGGGCGACAGTCGTTGGGTTTAAAAAGGAGTTCGTTTGAGAAAACACTATTTAAAAATTTATTAAAACAATCGACCAATCATATTTCTCCATTCATTATTTAAAAAAAAAACCAAAACCAACGGCTAAACCCGCTTCCCTCCTTCCAGGCACGATCGCCGCCGCTTCCAGCCTCCGCCACCACTGCCGCTCGAACCGCCTTCGCCTCCCCGTCAGATCCGACCCCAGCTCGACGCCGACCAACCCGTCCTCCGCCTGAATCGAGGCTCCAAAGCCCCGACCTTCCCAGCGCCGCCGCCGCCGATCCTGACCACCGAATGCCACCAAACCACCACCGACAGAAAGCCCTCTCTTCCCTCTTCCACGTCCAACCCGCCGATTATCCCCTCGTGCCTCGATTCTCGCGAAAACCGTAAACCTAGTTTTGAACCTTCGTGAAAGGTGAGTTTTTTTATGTTTACACTTTGAAAAATCATATCTTTTTAGTGTGTTGACGAAATTCAATGAAACAGGAAACATCGAGACCACAAGGAAGCTCTCTACCCAATAGAAGAAGCCGCGAATTTTTCTGACATCGTATCGATTTTTAGCACTCCGAAAACCAAAGTGAGAAATTTAAATTAAATAAATTTGAATGGAAAATGTCGTGTATAAATTATATTAGCGAAATATAAATTACACACGTGTTGTATACCTCATGTACATGCGTAATGTAAGCTATATAAGCGAAGTATGAATTTTACATGCATAGAATAATTGACATATGTGTTGAAATGCAAGTGAAATATAGCAATTATATTAAATATATATATATATATATATATATATATATATATTTATGTACTCCCCTCGTCCACAAACCATGGACGATATTTATTGTTGTGAAATATTGGGTGAAAAATACGAATGGTTGAATAATTGTTTGTGGTTGATATTGTTTGGTTATGGTTGAAATATACCCATTGGTGATTGGAATGAATTGGAAATATTTGTGGAAATAAAAATAAACATGCCGCCTGCGTGCGAATTAGATGCATGAATCCCCATTGTCAAAATCCACGAGGTTTTAAGGTAGAGCGAGGAGCCGTACTAGGGACGGTGCCGGTTTAAACTACCCTGCCGTTATGCTGCCGAAATTTTGAATAATCTTTATGTGTTAGAATAATTTTCATATGTTGAAATTATTTTCATGCGTTGAAATTAAAGCCATATGTTGAAACTATATCCATGTGTGGAAATGTTGGTGCGTTGAAAAGTGATGTGTGAAAATTAAATTCATTTGTGAATGAATGAAGTGTCTAAACAATAAAAATCACATTTTTATAATATATATGAAGTTTGAAAAATATTCGCCTTATATATAAATAGTTTCAACAATAAAAATTCTATCTTTCTTATATGAACAACATAAATAAAATACCCATGTGTGGAAACGCTCACGTGTTGAGAAGTGTGTGTAGTGGAAAAGTTCATGTGTTGAATAAAAAGTACGAACAATAAAAATTACATTTTTATTGAAACTATGAAGTGTTGAAAACATCCATTTGTCGAATAAATATTTTAAATGATAAAAATATCATTTTTATCATGTATGTGATATGCTAGAGATATGTGGACGTTGAAATAAATATTGGTGAAGAAATATTATTTTTAACATGCATAAGAACTAAATAAAAATAGTCATGTGTTGAAATCTATTTTAGTTCGCCAAAATTATCATCTTTGAAATGTGAAGTGTTAAAAATAGCCACTTGTTCAAATAAAATATGCATGAGTTGAAATATACATTAATTAGCTAATGATATGATTTTATCCTATGCATGCAACGTTAGAATGAATGGTGTTTTTAAACCAAAGTAAATCAAATATGAAGTTGAATGGAAAATGATAAGTGATAGAAATTGTATATATGTACATGCATATCTATTGAACAGGTTATAGCAAAGGGGCTAGAGAAGAGGAATACAATTTTGTGCCCGACAAATAGGTACACATTTACTATTTTGTTTGGGTGATAATTTTATGAGCCTGTTGGCTAGCTGCTTGGCTTTTTCTTTTTCTTTTTGACATGAGACGCCCGTGTGGCTATTTGGGAATTTTCCCAGCCCCTCCCGTACAAAGGAGGTTATGGCGAAATTTTCCGAAATTTAAAGGCGTTAGTGAAATAATTGGAGTGAAAACGATATAGGAATTTTTGAATGAACTATATTTATATAGATATATAAATATAAATAAAATTAAAACGAAACGTGGCCGTGCAGTTCGTGTTTTGAAACCGTGATTTCAAATGACTAGTGCGGGAAATCCGACCAATGGATTTTCCCGAAACCCCAACCGTTGGGTTCGCCTTGGAAATATCTTTCCAACGGCACCAACTTTGTGAAGATCCGACGGTTGGATTGTCTGGAATGTTTAATTCAAATCTGAAGAAAAACAGCGCCAGAAACGATTATATATATATATATATATAATATATATATAATTAAATTAAATCGAATAACGACGCTGTAGTTCGTAAATTGAAGTCGTAACTTCAAATGACTAGTGTGGAAGATCCGACCGTCGGATTTTCCCAAAACTGAAACCGTTGGATTCGTTTTGAAAAGACCTTCCTAATGATATAAAATTTGTGAAGATCCAACGGTTAGATTTCCAGAAATGTGTAAAACAAAATTAGTGAAAAGCAGAGCTAGTGCATCGATACGACCTGACGCGTCGTTTAATTAAATTTGGCCGTTTTAAATTAAATAAAAATGGCGATATATCGTTATAAAATCCTATAGACGATATAGAGTGAAATTAATCTCATTTTGTTGTGTTTGCTTGATATGTGATGGTTGAATGTATTTAACATGAGAATTATAACTAAAGAACTGATATGTGAATGTTGAATAGTCCAACCATGTGATTAATTGATTTGAAAATCTAAATATACGTGGGTTATTTGAAAAGGCCGAGTTTACCTCATTTCAAATAATCGATCGACGTTAAGAAGTCGAAGAGTCGAAGACGGTTGAAGACCGACGATCTCTACATTGGATGGATGGGCGATACTGATGCTCGTGATTGGAGTAGCTACCATGAAGGAACTGAAGTAGTAGCCGTCCAAACATACTGTTGATTGTACGGATATGCGAGGAATTGGTGCCTCCGGTTTCGTTTAGACCCAGAACGGACTTGTAAATGGACTGTGTGTCTGACATTGGATTTTGTTCCGTGTTGATTGATCTCTGTTAAATATATATCTGTTTGGCGGCGGAGAATTTATTCTCTTGCTTAACGCCCTTCTCTGAGACATACGAGCTCAGAGGTTATGTATTGATAGAAATCAGTCGCATGGAGTGGATTGCCTGTGTGGCACGCTTGAGTGGCATATGATCAAGGCTTCTGTTGCAAAGCAAAGTCTTGTGGTTGATGATCAAAGCATGTTCTGTGTGACGTAGCTTTGTGTATAACGTGAATTCGCGAGCCTCACACCTCGGTATTAGTCAAAAACGGGAGAGTGACTGCAGGGAGAGCACGACGTTTCTTTCTAGCTAAGGTGGTGTCAATGACCTACCAGCCCTGACATTATATATACTTTTCACCTGTGTGGTTGTTGGAATGCGAGGCGCCTCGATATAGGTCTGTAAGGACCGGGAAACGTGTGTTCAGGAATTGCCAATCCTCAAAAGTAAGAGAGGACCGGCCCTGAAGATCCAAAGATCATAGTGGGGTCCTGGGACATTTGCTAGAGTCTCTCGAATCGGAGAGGAGCTTGCCCCTTGCCTCGACCCATGAAGGAATCCAATTTCCAGTACGAAATATGCGGACGTGATTGTATTACTAGTATGGCGACATAGTGGTATGGGTCATTTATGCTGCCTATGATTGATATTTATGATTGAAATCGCTTTTGAAATATATATGCACTAGTAATAATATCAAACACTTTTGTTTAATTCGTATGAAGCATTTTTGGCCATTATAAGGTAAAAACTCTATCCTCCGGCTTGCGTTGCATTGTGTGATGGGACCTGAGTCTTATAATGGCTTCATTTTATAAAAAGCATTGCGATGATTTAACCATTTACTTTATTTCATGCACTAGCACTCATTGGAGTAAACCCGTTCCGCGAAAGTGGCGTGGTCCTTTGATTTGCCTTATTATTGTTGTTAATAAGTTAATGTAGATTTCTCATACCCGTCCCATGACTGACTCGTAGTTTGTTTCACCTTGCAAACTCGGGTGCCCTCATTTTCACACGGGCAACCTAGTTACAGGTTTCTGACACACCTTTTGGCTCATGGCTAGACTTGACTACACCATGCTGACTTGGATTTTCTCCGCCATTATTGTATCTATATTATGATTCCTCCATTGGCGATGTAGACTGATATTTATTTTGAGTACTCTTTATGTATGATTCCGCCTCAGGCGATGGTGGCTGATTATGTATCATTATGCCCTAAGTTGTATCATGTACTGTGCTTCTCTGATGTGATGATATCTATATGATTCCGCTGTCATATGTGTGTAAATTATTCTATTTCCTGTTTATGCTATTATCTGTGATCTGCTAATGATGATTAATGTGTTATATTCCAATGATTATCCTTAACACCGTGTAACGGGGTTTTGGGATCGTCGCAATACAGCTCCAACTATAATCTAGGATCCTGTTAAATAGGAATTTGCAAAACCAAAACTACTGACTACCCGTGTGGAAAATAGGGGCACCCAGAGTTTTGGTTAAAACAATAAACTTCGAGTCAGCCATGGGACTACTGTGAGAAATAAAACATTTTTTAACTTTTTACTTTAAAAGTTGGGAAATCATGGGACCACACCGTATGACTCGAAACGGGTTTACTCCACATGAATACTAGTCTAAAACATAAAACAACACAATGCTTTTTGAAAAATGAAGCTATTATAAGACTTAGGTCCCATCACACAATGCAACGCAAGCCGGAGGATAGAGTTTTACCTTATAATAGCCAAACATGGTTGGAACGTTTTAAAACAAATCATTTTGATGTTACTATAAGTGCACAGTGTCAAAACAACTTCAGATATAAATATATCAATCATAGACGGCATGAGCGCCCTATCCCACTATGTCGCCATATATGTTTACAACAAAAACCAAAAAATTTCGTGTTGGAAATTGGATTTCCATCATGAGTCAAGGCTAGAGATGGCTCCTTCCGATTCGAGACACTCTAGCAAATGCCTCAGGATCCCCCGCAGTGGACCCTTGGTTCCTGCAGGGCCGGACCACACTTACTTTAATGGATTGGCAATTCGTAAACACACGTTTCTCGGTCCTATAGGACCTATCTCTAAACCACTTGGGACTCAATATTCAAGGCGCCTCATTCGATCGTCCACATAAGTAAAAATGTCTAGGCTCCATACCATGACACCACTCCTAGCTAGAAAGAAACGTCGTGCATTCCCTGCGTCCCTGATCCCATTTTAGACTCATACCGGGGTTTGAGGCTCACGAATTAATGTTATACACAAAGCTATGCTATTTAATGCCGTGCTTTGATCATCAACCACATGACCCTGTTTTGCACAAAACCCTTGATTATTTGCATCTCAGCATGCCACACTGACGATTCATGCCATACAACAGATGTCTATCGGTATATAACCTATAAGCTCGTACATCTCAGAGAAGAGTGTTAAGCAAGAGAATAAATTCTCCTCCACCAAACAGATTTACATTTAATAGAAATTAATCAACACAGAATGAAATCCTATGTCAGAGACACATCCATTTACAAGTCTGCTCTAGGTCTGAACCAAACCGTAGGCATCTTATTCCTCGTCCCATATGTCCAATACAGGAGAGAGGTCCTCGCATATCCAGTCGATCTCCAAGTGCATCTGGACGATCACCACTTATTACCTTTTCTTTGGTGTACAGCTCAATTAAGACATGAGTAATCATCCAAATGATGTAAAGATCTCCGGTTTTCAACCACCGTCTTCATCGTCGAATTGTAGTCGTCATATTAGTTATTTAGAATATGATAAACCTAGTCTTTCCAAATAACTTTCGTATTTTATAATCAATAATCAAGTGCTATAAGAACACATCATATGCTTTATTCCAATTTAGAATATTCTTTTATTCAAATATTCACATTATCAGGGAAAGGTTCCCATTATATTTATCAAAGATAAATTCTTTTAAATTTATTTGTTAATCTTCCTTTGGATATCATTTTCAAAAGATTTTTATTAACTAGTCGGGATTATCGAGCCTTACCGAAGTAATCATTTATTTTATCTTTCCAATCCCAACCTATTCATCCCATGGAGAAAAACTAGTAGCACTCCATATCTAACACCCACTGTGTTCAGGGTAAAATTAACTACCTTTTCATGTTCAAATCTAATTAAAGATTTAACTATTGCTTGGAGTAAAAATGGTGGTACTCCATTCTCGATCACTTCTCAAATTTGGTGAATTAAATTAACGCATTAACTTTTCAATCTAGTTAAATATTCATTAAAACTTGGCTTAGTTTTAATCTTCAAATATCATTATTTAATGATTATTCAAATTTAGGAAATAAATCCCGTCTTTAACTGGGTTAAAGAGCGATTGTCCTTCAAAACATCATTCACGATAAACCCAAAATCTTATTCCATCAAAATGGAACCAACACAGAAATCATAACAGTGTATAATCAATATAAATTCCCATATTAGACTAATAATACAATTGGAATAGTGGAAATCCATTTAAATTCCATATATAGTAACGGTCTTCATTCACAGAAGCTCATCTCGAATATTACCAACTCGAATTCCATTTAATTCCAATTTAATCTATGAAATTGAAAAACTTTACTTTGGAAAATTTCCATTAAATCTTAATAAAAAGATTTATAAATTCCAAATCATATCTTCACTGATAATTAGGTTAAAGAGCAAATGTTATTTAAAACATTATTCACGATAAACCCAAAAATCCAATTTCAATCAATTTCAATTAAATATTAGTTTGTTGGTAAACTTCTCTAAATCTTATTTAAAAGATTTATTCTTTGCTCATCGTGGTTTAAGAACAGTGTGATTTAAGACACCATTCATGACAAACCCCAAAATCCAATTTTGGTATTAAATACAAGGCTTTGAATAGAAACTATATTGGCTTATATTTAATATCAAATTCTAAAACCAACAAATATCGTATTGGGAATAACAATATATATATGTATTCTTCCAAATTCCTTGTCTCATATGTCCAATATAGGAGAGAGGTCCTCGCATATCCGGTCAATCTGCAAGTACGTTTGGACGATCACCACTTATTACCTTGTCTCGGGTGTACAGCCCAATCAAGACATCAGTAATCATCCAAACAATGTGAAGATCTCCGGTCTTCAACCACCGTCTTCATCGTCGACTTATTGTCAAATCAGTTATTCAGAATGGGCATAAACCCGGTCTTTCTGAATAACCCGCGTATCTTATAATCAAGTGCTATAAAAACACAACATACGTCTCATTCCAACCCAGAGTATTCTTTTATTCAAATATTCGTATCTTTAGGGAAAGGTTCCCAATAATTTTATCAAATATAAATTCTTTTAAATTTATACTTTAATCCTCCTTTGGATATCAATCCTAAACCAAATTAAGATTTATCAACTAGTCGGGATTATCGAGCCTTACCGAAGTAATCATTTACTCATTAATCCCAATCCTAACCTATTCATCACATAAAGAAAAACTGGTAATACTCCATATCTAACACCATGGTGTTAACGGTAAATTTAATTACCATTTCATGTTCAAATCCAATTAAAGATTTAACTATCGCTTGGAGTAAAACTGGTGGTACTCCATTCTCGATTATTTCCCAAATTTGATAATTTAAATTATCACATTCACATTTTCATCTAATTAAAGATTCATTAAAACTCCACTTAGTTTTAATCTTCCAATAATCATTATTAATGATTATTTAACTTTGGGAAATCAAACATGCCGCATCGACAATCTATACCATACCATCGATTTCTACCGATATATAACATCTAAGCTCGTACGTCTCAGGGAAGAGTATTAAGCAAGAGAATAAATTCTCCACCACCAAACAGATATATATTTAGCAGAGATCAACAATACGATTCGAAATACAATGTTAGACATGTAATCTGTCTTTAACTGAGTTAAAGAACTAATGTTGTTTAAAACATAGTTCACGGTAAACCCAAAATCACATTCTATTAACCATGGAATCTTCACGGAAAATAGATCAATATATAATCGACATCAATTTCCGTATTTGACTAATAATATAAATGGAATAACGACAAAGCCTTTTAAATTCCATATATATTAACAGTCTTCCTCCACAAAAGTTCACTTTCATTATTACCAAATCGAATTTCATTCAATCCCAATATTTTATTAAATTGGAAAACATTACTTTGGAAATTTTCCATCAAATCTTAATAAAAATATTTATAAATTCCAAATCACATTTCACTGTTAATCAGGTTAAAGAACGAATGTCGTTAAAAACACATTTCATAATAAACCCAATTCACATTCCATTTTATTCCGATTACTAAATATAATTGGAAACTCTAATAATCTTAATTAAAAGATTTATTCTTTTCACACGGGGTTTAAGAACAGTGTTAGTTAAGACACCATTCATGACAAACCCAAAATCTAATTTCCTTCCAATTAAATTAATTAATTAGAAAAATTTCACTAAATCTTAATTAAAAGATTTATTCTTTTCTCAACTGGGTTTAAGAACAGTGTTAGTAAATACACCGTTCACAACAAACCCAAAGTCCAATTTGATATTAAATACAAGGCTCTGAATAGAAATTATATCGGCTTATATTCAATAACAAATCCTGAAACCAACAAATATCATATTGGGAATAGCGATATATATATCTTCCAAATTCCTCAACAATATTCGTATAATCACGAAATCCGATATCGAAATCTCCCGAAGATGATTTCTATTCAAATCCATTCCAATTCATAGCTTTGAAAATTCTGGTTAGATTAAAACCAATCATAAATCCAATTTATTTATTTAAAAACGTTGGATTATCCTTTTAGTTAATAACTAGTTCATTTTGATAAAAATATATTTTTATCTTTTCAAATATGGAATTTATCATCCCAATTCTTTCCAAATCATTTATCATGATTTTACACAAATTATTAATATTTTTAATAATTTTATCAAGGCCCTTACAGTCGGTTTCCAATAACGGCCACCGAACTACATCCATAGCGACCTTTTCCCAATTTGATTTGGACATAATTTCAAATCCAACGTTATATTTCAAATCTCTTATATTCATTGGAAACCTATTTTCAATACGAACACATTGGTCCTGGTTTTAGGAAATCCGACGGTCGGATCTCCCGTAATATCAATTCGAAGTCAATGGTCAAAATTCATGAACAGTCGCGGCGTGGCGCGTTCTATTCAGGCCATTAAATATAGTATATATATATATTATATATTTCATCGATTTCCATTTAAAACGTATTTTACAAATCGTTTATAAATTCATTTTAAAACGATTCCCATTTTCATTTAAATTTTAAATCAAAATTGAATACTCCTTATCATTATAATATTTAAATGATAATATTTTCAAAATGTTAGCTTTTTAAATCATTTCCTTTTCGATATTCATTATAAAATGAATAAAGTCGATATAAATATCGTTCACATCAAAATGGCGCATATCTAATCAACACGGCTTTACACATTTCAATATTTTCGTGTCCATCCAAAATCGGACATCAAATTCACATTTTAATCCTTTACTGAATATTATTTTAAAATATTCGTTATTTTAAAGTATTCGTTCTTTCTGAATTGGAATCAGACCCAATCAATTACCATATAATTTATTTATATGGATTTCATACAACACATGTACACAACAACAATGATAACCAATCAACCATCATCCAGAGTGTATTACACAACTGCATAAGCATTAAATATAAATAATTAGTGCTTATAATAGTCCGTCAACCAATCGATTAACATACAACTAAACAACTGGGATTAGTGTACGCTAAATATCATCCCAATACCTGTGTGGGGTTTCAACCAACAAATACTGAATATTATTTGTGCAGTTTGGCGATGTGTAAAATTTATCATCCCAATCAATATCAGTTAAATGCATGTACATAAACAAATCATCCGATTTATAAATGACTATTTATTTTCATTTCAGGAGAATTTTTCGCCGTTTACATATATGTTAAAGACTATATTTTTAACGATAAAATATTTATTTCAACACATGAATATTTTTAATAGTCCATACATTCAATAGAAATAATATTTTTATTGTCCAAACATTTTATTCAACACATGAATATTTTATACAATTCATATACACATTAAAATTTATATTTTTAATGAACAATATTTATTTCACAAAATTTCGGCATTATAACGGCGCAATATTAGAATCAGAGTAATGTTTAGAATTACCCCTCTCTTGATACTGGCTCGCGCCATACACAATAATCACAACCAATTCAAACAATCACACAATCAATTTTATAATCACAATCTAAATTTCCACAAACAATCCATGTAATGACCAGCATTTCCAGCGGTATAATAATTAATTTATTTAATTATTTGAAAGGTGATTAAAAGGATTTAATGGTCGTGGAATTAAATAATGGTCAATATTTAATTAAAATAATAAATTAAATAATATATTTAAATTCTGAAATAACCAGAATTGGCTGAAATGGCGATATGATATGAACTGGATCATCTGTGATATTTAATTCAGCTTGGAATTGAATTTGAATAACGAATATATTATATAAACGACAGTTTGAATGTAGAGTTATAATATAATTAAAATCGAGCTCGAAATGGTGCTGCAGTTCGTAAATTGGCGATTCAAACTTCAACTGAATGTACAGGATTCGTTTTAAGCCGGATTTCTGTGAAATAAGAAACGTTAGGAGCTGGTGAAGTATATTTTTTCTAGTGGAAGAGAAAAATCGGGATTTCGTCGGGTAGATTTTGATTCACGTCCAAATCAAATTCTAGAAAAGTCGCTGTGGAATTCCTTTATAATTTATAAAAGAATTATTTATATTTCTAAAAGGAATTTCAATATAAATCAAATATCGGGTTTACCCAGAAGTGAATATTGAGTTAGAAGCCCATATAGGATTTTTCTGAGCAGTATGGTATTCCTCTGTGAATATATACGATAATATTTAATTATAAATATTTAAATTTAATTATATTTAATTATATTCATATATTTAAATAGGTTATTTAAAGCGTTAAAAATAGCCCCTTTTGCAAACGAAGTCAGAATTTGACGAAACTAATTTTGTTGGATCCGCAACATCAAATTATTGCTAGATTCCAAGTTTGGTGATTTTTAGAGTCATTGTGTGACCGTACGAATTTTTAGAGTGAGAAACAGTCAGTATTTCGACGGTTAAAAATACGCTGTGTGAGCATACGGAGTCGAAATTCGATGAAACCAGTTTCGTTATGTCGAACTCTAGATGCATGTCAATTTTCATGATTTTTAGGCATCATGTGTGTCTGTAAGGATTTTTAGAAGTCAGAAACGAGCATGAAATGATTAAAATAAAATAACATAAAATATCTAAATGAAATGGGTGACCATTTAAGTGCCACGTCCTTCGTCCTACAGCCACACAAGAGTTTTGCTTCTGTTATAAAATCAAAATTTATCGGCCGTCAGTTATTTGCTTCCTCTCAACAAAAATGGCAAGTTCTAACATCAATAACAAATTGAAACAAATCTCTAAAATAATAAGTCCATCCTCATTGAATTCCTGGTGTAATTTCCGTCGGTCCTGTATAGGTATTGCAGTGTTCGACGTCTGTTCTTTCGAAGTGAGTATGGACAGTAAAACCTAGGGTTGATCGATGCTGAAGTTTGGTGCTTCGATGGTTGTTGTGGAGGGTATATTTGAGTTCCAGGTTCAAAGAGGAGCAGCTCGACAAGTTTTGGGGGTATTCGGTTGTATCTGTGTTCAGTACTTTTACTGTACCGTGACTATAAGGTGGAGTGACGGATTCCGATAAGGGGGTGCGGTTTTATCGTGAATGGTATGTGGAGGAAGAGGACGTGAAGAGAAGTTTGGTGGTGTCATTTTTGTGGAGTTCGGTTGATCGGAGAAGGAGCACTTTGGGGAGGAAACGGCGGCTATGGTGGGTTTGAGTTGAACTGGAGCGTGGAATTTGATATTGGGGAAGGAGAAGGGTAAACGGGCCTGAAGGGTGTTGGGCCGATGATGAAAAGGTTAAGGCCTTTTTAATTAAATCCAAGTTTTAATTTAATTAAATGTATACTAACTTATAAATGCGATATCTCGACCATACAATATCAGATTGACGAACCGTCTGTCGCGTTGAGATCGTATGGACGGGAGCAACACAACGGAACTGACTGGGAGTGGAGTGGAGCTAGTTTGAATTTAGGGCAAAATAAACTATTTGATTCAAATCAAATAACAGTTTATCGTTCTTTAACGATGAACTGCCAATGTGAGTAAATCTCACTAACTCTGAACAATTTATAATTTCATGTTGTATTTTTAGAACTGTTAAATATTTGCTAATTGACTGTGTGTTGACTGTTTGATTGAACTGCTAGTCAGTTAGTTGAATTTCTATATTGATTCTGTTTAACAGAATATATCATATGGAAATGAAATGATGTTGATTTTATTGTATAACATCTGTGGATGCAGGGAAACGGGTTGGAGGAATCCGACTGGATTCCTCAACAGTTATTTTATTGTTTTTCATATATTGTGATATATGGTGTGGTTTATAATTTGTGGTTGATTATATGTGTTTGGACGATATTGGTCATCGTGATATGATGTGTTAAGTACCATAAAATATCGGAATGGGAAAAGGAGATTTTCAAAGTGATATTGAAAACAGAATATGTATAAATTGGAATATTTATAAATAAGAAATATTTAAAAATTGGAATAATTATAAAGTGAATTATTTATTTAAGATAAATAAATAAGATGTTATAAAATAGACTATTTACTTAGAAAATAAATAGGAGATAATAAGTGAGATATTTATTTATTAAATAAATAGGATAAGATAATGGATTTATTTATTTGTTAAATAAATAGAATAAGAAAAGGACATATTTATTTGTTAAATAAATAGGGTTATTAAAGGAAACATTTTGAATAAATAAATAAATAGGATATTAAATGGATTATTTATTTAGGAAATGAACAAGTTATGATAAAGGGATATTGACTTAGAAATTGAATAAGTTATAAAAGAGATGTTAAGCAAAATTAGAAACTGACTAGAGATTAGTAAATTGAATGGTTTTCTGAGTGTCGATCTGATGTTGGTTTCGGCCTTCGGGGTTTATACTTAGAGAATTATTCTCCTACTAGTTTACAGTCAGGGACTGATTGTTGTGAAATGATAGCGATATGTAAATAACAATGGGAATGTTTTCCAGTGTTAATAACATATATTTTCTAAACATAGAAAATAAGTAAATATGAATATATATATATGATTGATGATTGATTGATAGAATTTCCATTTGGAAATAATATCGTTGTTTGCACACGTGTTTTTCTTTGATAGTTAAATCACAGACTATCGAAGTTTTGACCATTTTAACGTTGTTAATATGGAGAGACCGGTTGGATTATTATCCAAAGAACTACTCTGTATTGGCATAAGCGTTGCGAATCATATATGTCAAAGATAATTGAAGACTGAGTAAAGTGCAAGGGCTATTGTATAAGTCATAGATAAAAGTGCCTAAGATGGATATACTGAATAGTGCCTTCGGTTCATCCTGTTCCTTGATAACTTGTATGGATGAATGTCTGACAGAGTATTTCCAGAAAGGTCATGTACATTGATTTCTTCAACCGTACCAAGAGTGGAAGCGGAGAAGGAAACTTCTTTAGCTAACACGTAATGTACTGTTGTAGACGTCAATTAGTGATTTTCGATGGATCTGACAATGTGGCATTCGAAGTGAATCTGATGTGATGATGAAGCGTAACCTCAAGCCTCATCAACCGGTAAATGACAGAAATCGGGCAGGTAGCATGGCTAAGTCGGTCGCTCCGAAGTAGGGTGTATAATCACCTGATCTAGAGTTTCATTTACTTCTAAAAATCAATTGTTGATGCTGTCCCATTCGGGAAACGATTGCTGATCCCAACCATTGGTGATATACATTCGATACACTCAAGCAAAATGAGTGGTCGGTCATGTGTGGCCGGGTTGCAAGATGTTCTTGTTGAACCCAGTGTATTCCTTTCTAGAGATACACTAGCGAAAGGTGGTTCCATACCTTGTCATAGTTGGAAATCCATTACCCAATACGTGCTTGCGGTTTTGATTGTATACTATATATGTAGAACGTGAGATGAAAGTGTTTCAGCTAGATGATTATTATATTGTGGTTGATAGACATTATTATAATATCAAAAGGTTTTTGATATAAAGATATTTTGGATTCTCATAAGGGAAAAACCCGTTCCATTATTACGGCGTGGTTTATGAGATATCGTTTACTTGTTCAACTATTTTAAACTGTTTTACTCATACCAGTCCCATGACTGACCCGAAGTTTATTTTGCTTTGTTTTCTCTAAACTCTTGGGTGCCCAATTTTGTACAGGCAGTCAAGTAGTCGAGATTTACAGATACTTGAAGAGCTGGAGCAGGAGGCTTCAGGATTATATAGCTATAGTTTATTTCCGCTATGTTGTAAGTGCTGTACTTTGAAAATGATGTATATTCAAGTACAAAGTTATATTTCAAAGTTATGTTATATATTTAATGTTATTCGTTCCGCTGTGAGATTCGTGTTACTCTGATGTTGTGTTGTTCTTCTTCTTCTATTCTAAGTTTCTATCTTATCTTTCCTCACCCTCAAATTTCTTTCATTAATCATCCGGTATTTTCGATCCTTGGATGTTTGATATGTGTTGTATATCGGATAACCAAGGTCGACAAAAACCCGGGTCATTACAATCCAAAGAAACAACTATGGTTTGTACAATAAATAGTGTTGGGGGCTTCTAAGTCCCGTCTGCATCCTAAAATATACTTAACTGTAAATTAATTAGAGTGAGAAGGAGTTCTCACTTTGGTTTCCACTCCATTATTCTTTAAAGGACGGTTTGGATTCGAATTTTCCCTAAATTTTAGCTAGCTTCAAGTTGGGTCCGGTTAATCTTATTGTGAAGCTCTCGTCCCCACGATCGCAATGGATCCAGTTTCGCGCGATTCGGACCTCTTATGGAAAAGTTATATAATTTTAAACATTGGTTACATTATCGAATTAATTAATTAAAATAATTAAACCATAATTACCATTTAATAACGTTTATCCATTCGTTGCCGTTCCTTCTTCCTTGACTACTCAACCCCTTCGTTCGAAGTTGCTCCCTCCTAGGGCTTGAAATTCCTGCCGCCTCCATTAGCCGAATGCCGATCAAGAGCCACCACGCGGAGCGCCTTGCTCCGCTCCACCAACGCCCAAAAGTGGGCCCCACTCGCATGCATCTTGAGGGCAGAAAATGGGTTCGAACAGGGTCCTTTGGATCCCGATTTCTCCTCCAACCCTCAATAATAATTCATGAAATTGTTATGGATTTGAAGATGAAGGAAACCTCTACAAAATTCTCTAAAGAAGTGGAGTTCAATCTTGCGTGTAGAGGGTGAAAAAGAGGGGAGACAGATTGAGTGTTTTCCGCCCTTCATCGTAGGAGCTGACGGCCGTTTTCTCGATTTTGGGAAAAGTGAAAAATTAGGGTTTTTAAATTTATATTTATATTTTTTTCCAAAAATACCCATGTGCTCGTACGAACTCCAAATCGACCCCAACGACTGTTGCCCCTAGCTAAATACCACCATTACGAACACAATGGGATATGTTTTATAAGCCAATTCAATCATTTCAAACATTTTTTCTTCAAATTAAAATATAAATAAATATAATGGTCAATATAGAATTTGAACATACATTTTAATTTATTGGGGACACATACTGACTCCAAATAAATCTAGCTCTGTTTTGATGATACGGTCCTAAAAAAAACTAAATTCATCGAATTTGGAGACCATTTGAAAAATGGTCATTTTCCAGTCGATTAAATTTAAGTGAATTTTAGTGTCACGTCCCTGTTTAAGTTTGAAATTAAAGCCACGTCCCTACCAATATTTTGATGTAAACCCGATCCCTGTTTTAAGTTGTCGCTCCCTATTTTTGCTCCCTTCCGCCCTTTGTTATGCCATCTTCCTCCTTTTACATGTTTTGACCAAAAAAAGGTGATTTCGAGTAAAACAAAATTCAAAAAATAGGAAATATTCCCAGAAGCATTTGCCAAAAAAAAGGTTGCATACTTTTGTGTAAATATTGCCAATAATAGCATACATACATGCATATATTCATATAGTGTTTTACGTTGAAAATCTGGACCAATATACACATACATATGTGCAACTATTACCAATAGTCGCATACACGTATGCATACAAAGTTGAACTGAGATTCATGTGTTACGAAAAGTTGCATACATGAATGCAACTATTCTGTATATATGCATGCATGTGTGCAACAAATTTAAAAGGGATGACAGTTTGAATATATGCATAAAAGGATCCGTATAATGCTATTTAGCTGCATATATATATATATATATATATATATATATATATATATATATATACACACACACACACACACACACATTTATATTGCAGTTGGATGCAACGCGGAAATATAAGCATGAATGTACGCAATTATTTACGAATAGGTGCATCTTTTGATGCAAAAACCTATTATTTCGCTGTTTTTGTGTTATTTTGGGTTTTGGTGTAGTTTTTGATTGTTTTTAATGCATGAATTTTTTGGCATGTACGTTCTTTATTTAATAATGAATTTTCGTGATTTTTTTATATTTTTGTACCTATTTTCGAAAAAAAGGAACCTAATTTACATGAAAAGTTGGACCGGATGTGAGCCTAATTTTGAAACTTCACAAGGATGTATGCGAGATGGACCCTAATTCAAACTGAAAGTATCAAACGCATTTAAATTCACCACGCACACATATTAATTCCAAAAATTATGAAAATTGAAATCTAGCAATAATTTGACATTCTGGATCCAACAAAAGTAGTTTCGTCGAAAACGGAGGTCGTTTGCAAAATGGCTAATTTTATGGGCTATTTATTATATAAAATATATATAAATTCCATAGCGACTATTTTAAATTTTAAACTGGACATAACTTTCAATTTATATTATAAAATTTGAATTTTTCACATTTGTTATAAAGATATTATTAAATAAATTCAAATATTTCTGGTTTTACTGAAATTCGATTTATTTTGAATCATGTACATTCAATTGAAATTTAAAATCGAATTTTCAAACAACCACACCATTTCAGGCTCATTTTATATTTAAAATAAATTTATTCATTTTAACTTCAATAAAATAAATTTTTAGTTGTTATTATTTAAAATAAATCATTTTAAATATTCGAAATCCGTTAAAATAGCAAAAATAAAAAAAATTAAATTGGTTTTGAAAATCTGGATTATTACATTCTAACTTCGATTTAAATAAATTTTTAGTCGTTATTATTTAACATAAATCATTTTAAATATTTAAAATACATTAAAATAACTAAAATTAGAATTTTAAATTGGTTTAGAAATTCCGGGTTGTTACAATTGAGATTCACCATTCAAAGCTGGAGACATGTTGAAGACATCACTTCTATCTATCGGTCCCGGTTACTCTTTTGTATTAGAAATCCTTGTATTTAGACTTCCGATGTATTAAATTTTGCAACTATGATATTAACGTATAAATTTTAAAATTTTGTATATGTTAGATTCGTGAACTACTTTTGTATTCTATTTATTTCGTTGCGATGTATTCTTCTTTTGTGTATGAGATTTGTCTGTGATTCTGTGATGAGTTCACATTTAACCCGTAGCAACAACAATCAACTATGTTAAATGATTTGAGTTGTTTTTATTATCGACTTAAAGGGTTAGAAATGGCAGTTTGTTACATATAGTATCATAGCTTTGGTTCATAGCAATACCTTATAATGAGTAGAATCAATCCTAGAATCATTCTTGAGAGAGTGTATTTTAAAATTTATAAATGGTTTTTAAAAGTATTTTTGGATATAAAAATTTGTTTAAAAATTTATCCTTTTTGCTAGAGTTTCCTTCTTTTTGAATCCATTTTCCTTGATAGGTATCTCTTCGATTAGGATTTCCTTAGCTAATCTTGATCCTTGTTTTGATTCTATCTTATGAAATTTATGATTTATAGTTTCCAAAATCTTAGTAATTCTCTAATTTATTTTAATTAAAGTCTTCATCCTTGATAGATTCTTGTTGATTAAGTTCTTTCAAGGGTTCGGCTTCTGGCTCATGTTCAGACTTACCTTTGACCTAGAAAAATAAATAACTGAAGAAATTATAAATATATCTCATATTCTGAATTAATGACAAAATGTTAATGTGTTAATAACTAGGATAATAATCACTTAGTCCATTAACTGGTGAAATAAAGTATTTAAATGTAATATCTAAACTTAAAAGCTGCTATTTTTAGAAAATATGCATAGATTTATAAAATGATTAATTGTAAATAAATGGCGTTTATTGAATTCGAAATTTTATATGAGATGATTTTGAAATAATAGTGATTTCTTGATAAGCATAATACTAATTATATTTCATAAACATGATATTTGAATTTATTAACATTAATAAATATGAAGCATGATTTGATTTAAGTAAATGGAATTGGAATATTGATCTAAATTTGGAAAGTTGTATACGAAATGATAAGGTTCGCTTTATGTGAATATAAAATTTGCAAAAAGAATAATTATAACCAAATATATAGTAACAATATGATTTATTAAGAAAATTGTTTCTGAAAGTATAATTTAAGAAAATTTAATTTTGTGACATGTTGCAAAGCTAATAAAATTTATAGTTATTCATTCAATTTGAGTTTAGTCATTTAAAAGTATTGTTGAACTTTGAAAAGTTTGAAATAAATTTAAATTTTGTCATATTAAGGGTAACAAGAACAATATTGATGCAAATTTGATTTAATGATACAAAATTGAACATGAATTAAATCTGTATACTGATACAAATAAAATTTAATTGGCATTTTTAATGGTAATAAATTTGAGAACTTAATTAAAATGGAATTATAGCGTAAACTTTATTATGAATTCAAGTATGAATTGTGCATTAAATAAATGTAAATTAAGTACAGGCTAATATAGGTTAATATTACATACGACTTTGTAATAGGTTTCGATATGTCCTTTTAAATGTTTTATGATTTATATTTGCAAATTTCAAGCTGGTTATATTTGATAAAGAATATGTAACACCCCAAATTTTAATAAACGATGATTATATAAAGAAGATTGATAAAATAGATATTAATTAATATATTATTCATAACTGGATAAAATGGACTTTACCATAACTGGATAATATGTAACACCCCAAGCCAGGCACGAACTTGTTCCTAGCCAGACTAGTCTGGTTCTAGAAGGTTCGTTTGCTGACTCATGCTAGTGTATTTTATATGGTTTGGATTGAACCCTAATATCCTATGGCCTAGACTATCCTATTACAGATATAAATAGACTAGCAAGCCTCACTCTTTTCCAATACAAATATTTCTTCATCTTCTTCATTCAGTCTATAATGTTCTGGAAATAAAATTAAGGGAAAAGTACGGGTGTTGCCAAAACATAGACCTGAACGGATATTCTGCTTCAACATTTCTCTCAAAGGCCTTTCCTGGATCTATTACAAATCTCTGTGAGTTCTATGTTATTTTTAGATTAGCAATTTAAAAAAGATTTTGATAGAAAAATATATATTGGGTCTGAAATTTACAGTGTTTATAAGTTCATCTTTTACATGTTCTTATTTATTTTAATTTCTATCAATTACCTGTTCCTTTTTCAGTTGTTATTCTTTATATGTACATTCTTCTTCCTATTTTGCGTTGAGCCTGGGTCAACGAGAGCCTTGGTCTTTACCATTTGAATTGCGTAAATTGGAATAATAAAAAATAATATAACAAGGAGAATGTGGGCATATTATGAATTGAAATCATGGACTATAAATTTGGGGAAAACTTCAAAAGTGAGAATATGTAAACCTGTAAATTGGAATAGGTTGTACTTAATTATCTATTAGTAACATGTTAACATCAAACATGTGCATTGGGATAAAATATACTTAATTAAACATTATGTAACTTGCAACTATAAAACCTCTTAACAGTGATATATGGGAGTTGACTTGGCTCAAACTTAGACATTGAACTTGACTTGATTTGACATGGGGAAGCGTTGTAGATTACAATCGTTAATTACAGCCTTGAGATATATAACAATTAGTTATATTGGGCTTATTGAATGAACTTAGCCATGCTAAGTTAATCTTGTTTAATTTATACGCTAATCTTGAAAGGTAGTCCATTCTAATAAGATATAAAGTCTCGTGGTAAACCTAGTTATTACTTGTTTTGTTTGCTTGGAACCCATATCAATTAGTACCCTCTTGTTATCATCTGAGTCTCGCACTAGGTAGGGACCGGGGAACGCTTTACTGATGCTTGATTTTAAGAGGTTCGAATTTTGGAGGTGGGTACGGGCGGGTTTCGACAAGACCATAAGTGTGCATAGTTCCGAACATGGAAGATAAGAAGTTCTAACATTGGTGTATAGGGTTGTGTCTTTCTAGTTGATGGGATCGGGGCGGATATCCCTGAATGTCATTGCTGGCATAGGTTATTCGTGTTTGTTTAAGGAGCCGATCACTGGTTGGTATTCAGATTATTGGTGCAGAAATTCTTAGGATATGAATGATAAGCCTATCTTACCTTATCTTGAATTATCTCGAATACTTTATTGTTCACTATTATTCATCTTTCTTATACTTCTTTATCTCATGCTTATGCTAAAAATCACTAGAACAAGCCAACTTTATGTCTAACCTATTTTGTTCTTCCTTCACTCTCTTCCTTTCCTCTAGGTTTTCATAGTGGAGGATCGCGGTAGTGAACTTGACCTTTCGATTCAGCTTTAACTTGGATCATTTTCTACTTCATGTATTGCTTCAATACTATTTCTATGATTATTATTATGACTCATAAGGGATACGATGGCTTTGTATTTGTACTCTGATGTTTTTCATTCCACGAGATAGTTTATTTATTGTAACGTCCCGCATTTTTAGATGGTTGAACAATTAATTTATTTAATTATTTAACTATTGATTTGGTAATTTATATGACCTGAATTAAGTAATTTTGATCATTTAATTAATTTAAATAATTTTTAGTTCCGAAATAGTTGGAAATAGTTGAATTTTGTAATATTGCATAAATTGGATTATTTAAAAGAATTAATTCAGTTTAGAATTTAATTATAATAATGAATTTAATAAACAATGTTTTAACATATTAATTTTAATATAACAAAAAACGAGCTCGTAACGTCGGGGTAGCTTGTAATGTTATGTTTTGAATTTTAAATGAGTATATAGTTACCGTTATAAGTCGGATTTCATGGAAACAAGAAACGTTCGAATATGGTGACCATATTTTTCTGATGGAAGAGAAAAATTGAGATTTCATTGTGTAGATTGTGAGTTATTTCCAAATCAGATTTTCAGAAGTCGCTATGGAATTTGTTATAAGTTATAACAATTTATTTAATATAATATAAAAGGATTTTTATATATATTGAATATTGATTTAACCATGATTTGAAATATCGAGTTATAAACCCAAATATGTTTATTTTGGAACTATATGTTATTCTATTTGGATATATACGAAAATAATAATTTACTACTATATTAATATATTATTGGTTTATTTAAATCTTAGAAAATAGCCATTTTGCAAACGACCATTATTTTCGACGAAACGAATTTTATTAAATTCATAATGATTAATTATTGCTAGATTTCAAATTTCACGCCAATCAGAGTTATTTTGTGACCGTGAATAATTTAAATGTGAATCAGTCAATAATTTACTTTAAAATGATGTTGCGTGAGCAAACTAACTCGGATTTTTATGAAACAAGTTTCATTGTCTCCATAATTTCAAACTATAGTTGTTTGTCAATTTTCGTCGCAGTTGGATTTCGTGTGTGACTACACGGATGTTTAATGTAATGGCAAGGAATTTCACTCGATCCGAATCAGTCGTTAAACCGATCTAGACCGTTCGAAACCCCTGATCGTTTGAGAACAGTACAAATCAGAACGCAGACGGAAAAACATTTCATTGTTATTACAACAATTCCATCAGATACAAGAATTTACAGAGTATAAATGAATAAATTACATTCGATAAATATCAGAGATTTAAATTACATTTAAATACATCGCAGCGGAAAATAATACAAAAGCACAACTAGAAGTAATGCACGGATACAGAGCTTTCCGAGCATCGTTCCAGCTGTAAATCAGGATCCTGTGAATATAAATCTGCAAAACCAAAACTACTAGTTGCCCGTGTGGAAAATAGGGGCACCCAGAGTTTAGGTTAAAACAATAAACTCCAGGTCAGTCATGGGACTGGTGTGAGAACTAAAACAGTTATTAATCTTTATTTTTAAAGTTAGGTAAATCAAGGGACCACGCCGTATAACATGGAACGGGTTTCCTCCCAAGAATACCAGTGCATAGAACAAACAGCGCAATGCTAAATAAAGGAAAATGAAGCTGTTATAAGACCCAGGTCCCATCACACAATGCAACGCAAGCCGGAGGACAGGGTTTTTACCTTATAACAGCCAAAGCATGCTTGATACGTTAAAACACATTATTTGATACTATTATAGGTGTATAGTGTCAAAACAATTTCAATCATAAATATCAATCATAGGCGGCAGGAATGACCCATACCACTATGTCGCCAGACAAGGTTCTACAAATAAAACCGCACTATCACATATTGGGAATTGGATTTCCTTCATGAGCCGAGGCACGGGGCAAGCTCCTCTCCGTGTTCGAGACACTCTAGCAATGCCTCAGGACCCCACTCTGATCCTTTGGAACCTCCAAGGCCGGTCCTCTCTTACTTTTGAGGATTAGTTATTCCTGAACACACGTTTCTCGGTCCTTACAGACCTATATCTGAGGCGCCTCGTATCCAACAACCACACAGGTGAAAAGTATATAAATGTCAGGGCTGGTAGGTCACTGACACCACCATAGCTAGAAAGAAACGCCGTGCACTCCTCGGGTTCGTATCCCGTTTTTGACTCATACCGAGGTGTGAGGCTCGCGAATTCACGTTATACACAAAGCTACGCCACACAGGCCATGCTTTGATCATCAACCACAAGACTTTGCTTTTCAACAGAAGCCTCGATCAATTGCCACTTACGCGTGCCACACTGGCAATTCACTCCATGCGACTGATGTCCATCGATATACAACCTCTGAGCTCGTACATCTCAGAGAAGGGCGTTAAGCAAGAGAATAAATTCTCTGCCGCCAAACAGATGTATATTTAATAGAGATCAATCAACACAGAATAAAATCCAATGTCAGACACACAGTCCATTTACAAGTTCGTTCTGGGTCTGAACGAAACCGGAGGCACTTTCCTCGCATATCCATCCATCTCCAAGTACGTCTGGACGATCACCAACTGTTTCGCTCATCTTGGTTGTACAGCCCAATCAAGATCATCAGTAATCACCCAAAACGATGTGAAGACTTCCGATCTTCAACCACCGTCTTCATCTTCGACATCTCGTCGAATCGGTTATTTAGAATGGGTATAAACCCGGCCTTTCTGAATAACCCACGTATATGATAAGCAAATGTTACACAAACACAACGAATGCCTCATTCCAATTTAGAATATTCCTTTATTCACAAAATCACATTTTTAGGGAATAGGTTCCCATTAATTTTATCCAAGATAAATTCTTCTAAATTTATCCTTAAATCTTCCTTTGGATATCAATTCAAACTAGTCGGGATTAGCGAACCACACCGAAGTAATTATTTATTTTATTTCTCAATCCCAACCTATTCATCCCATGGAGCAAAACTGGTAATACTCCATATCTAACACCAAGGTGTTATCGGTAAAATTAATTACCATTTTACGTTCAAATCTAACTAAAGATTTAACTATCGCTTTGGAGCAAAACTGGTGATACTCCACTCTTAATCACTTTTCAGGTTTGATAATTTAAATTATCAATTCACATTTTAATCTAATTAAAGATTCATTAAAACTCCACTTGGTTTTAATCTTTTCAAAAATTAACATCCTGTCTTTAACTGGGTTAAAGAACCAATGTCATCTAAAACACGATTCACGACAAACCCAAATCACATTTGATATTAAATACAAGGCTTTGAATTGAAAATATATCAGCTTATATTCAATATCTAATTCTGAAACCAACAAATATCGTATTGGAAATAACGATATGAATGTATCTTTCAAATCCCCATAACAATATCTGTATAATCACGGAATCCAACATCGAAATATTCCGAAGATAATTTCGATTCAACTCCAGTCCAATCCACTTATTGGAAAGATTGATTATTTTTAAAATCACTTTCAAATTCAATTTATTTATTTCAAAAATAAAATTATTTTGGTTCTATTTCAAAACTAGTTCATTTCGATAAAAATCTATTTTTATCTTTTCAAATGTGGAGTATTTCACCCCAGTTCTTTCCAATTCACATATTATGATTTTACACAAATTATTAATATTTTTAATAATTTTATTAAGGCCCGTACAGTCGATTTCCATCAACGGCCATCAAACTGCACTTACAGCGACCTTTTTCAAATTTGATTTGGACATAATACCAAATCCAACCGTTAGATTTCAAACTTCTAATATTCATTGGAAAGCTCTTTTTGATATGAACCCAACGGTTCCAGTTTAAGGAGAATTCGACGGTCGGATCTCCCGCAACGTCAATTCGAAGTCAATGGTCGAAATTCACGAACTGCCGCGGCGTGGCGCGTTCTATTCAGGCCATTATATATATAATATATATATATTATATTTCATCGATTTCCTTTTTAAAACGTATTTTATAAATAGTTTTAAATTTGTTTCAAAAACAATTTCAACTTCATCTTCAATTTCAAATCGATTTGATTTCAATTCAATTCGAATTCATTTCAATTTTATTTAATTCTAATTCAAATTCGTTTCGATTCAATTCAAATTCTAATTCGTTTCAACTCAATTCAATTTGAATTTACCTTCTATTTAATTAAATTCGAATTCATTTCAATTTGATTTCAATTCAATTTCAGTTCGTTTTAAATTTCATTCAAAACGATTTCAATTCGTTTTTAATTCAATTTCAATTTAATTTAATTTGAATTCATTTCTATTTAATTCGAATTCAAATTCACTTTCTATTCAATTCGAATCGAATTCATTTTCTATTCGATTCGAAATCATTTCAAATTGATTTCAATTCAATTTCAGTTCATTTTAAATTTCATTCAAAACGATTTCAATTCGTTTTTAATTCAATTTCAATTTAATTCAATTTGAATTCATTTCTATTCAATTCGAATTCAAATTCACTTTCTATTCAATTCGAATCGAATTCATTTTCTATTCGATTCAAATTCATTTCAAATTGATTCAATAAAATTTCAATTTGAATTTTTATCTAATTTAATTTGAATTTCATTTCAAAATATTAAATTTTGAAATCACTTTTCAATATTCATTATAAAACAAATAAAATTGATATAAATATCGTTCGCGTCAAAATAACGCATCTCTAATCAACATGGCTTTATATTTTTCAAAAACTTCTTTATTCTATTCAACAAATGAATATTTATTCTATTCAACACATGAATCTATATTTCTTTCAACACTTGACTAATCTCAACAAATGAGTACTGTCAACACATGAATCTTATTTTATAATATTCATTATTTTCCCGATTGGAATGAGGCCCAATCAATCACCATATAATGTTAATTATATGGATTCCATACAACACATGTATATAATAGCAACGATAACCAATCAACCATCATCCAAAGTGCACCACAAAACTGCATAAGCATCAAATATAAATAATCAACGCTTACACAGCCTGTCGACCAATCGATCGACATATAATTAAATAATTGGGATTAGTGTACTCAAATATCATCCCAACACCCGTGTGGGGTTTCAAATCAACCAACACATATTTTTATTCGTGCAGTTGGGCGATGTGTAAAATTTATCATCCCAATCAATATCAGTCAAATCAGTTATATAAACAAATCGGTCGATTTGTTTATAAATATTTATTTACTCACATTCACGTTAAAAATTATATTTTTAACGATAAAATATTTTTAACTATATAAATATTTTATTATTCAATCATTCCACAACACAATCAATTTTCACAACACATCAATCAAACAAACAAGCCATCCATGGTCTGTGGATGACGGGTGTCGGGTGCTACTAAGCACCGTCTGCATCCTAGTGTATATATATATATATATATATATATATATATATAACTAGAAAAAGAAATTTAGAGTGAGAAGTTCTCACCAAAGCTAATCCAATCATCTCGACTCTTCCTATGTAGAAATCTTCGTCGTTCTCTCCCTTTGTCACTTTCGTTGCCCGTATTCACTACATATATAAAAGTCGAATTTTTACTTCCCTATTCAATATATAAAAATCGAATTTTTACTTCGCTATTCAATATATAAAAATCGAATTTTTACTTCGCTATTCAATATATAAAAATCGAATTTTTACTTCGCTATTCAATATATAAAAATCGAATTTTTACTTCGCTATTCAATGTATAAAAATCGAATTTTTACTTCACTATTCAATATGTAAAAATTGAATTTTTACTATACTACTATATAGATAAAAATTCTATTTTTACATTGCTATTCTCTATATAAAGATTTCGCCTTTCCAAATACAAAGATTTAATTTTTATTTCATTACTATAAAAATCACCTCTTTATTTCAACATATATATCATAAAAATCAGAATTTTATTTCGCTACACATATAAAGATGGTATTTTTATAACTTCAACTTCATAGTCAAAATCGTATTTTTTTATTCTTTGAAAAAAATCAAACCTTTCTACTTCGCAAAATCAAACCTTTCTACTTACATTTGACCAAATAAAAATGAGTATTTAAAATAAATTAAAATCAATAATTAAAAATTACCTTGGTTCGCTCGTTGGAGGGCTTGGCGAAGGGGGGGGGCTGTCGGTCAGTGGATGGAGGAGGGGGGCTTCGAGTTGGGGCTGTACAAAGAGGAGAGGCGGAGCAAGGGGAGGAGCTGGGGGTCTCCGACGAACGGGCGGCCGTAGGGGTGTCGTGGTGGAGCTGCGCGTGGAGGGAGGGGTTCAGAGAAGAGAAGAAAGGAAGAGGAGGAAGAAGAGGAGAGGGAGGCGGCGGCAGGTGGTGGCGCCCCACCTGGGGCGGCGGCGCCCCACCTGGGGCGGCGGCGCCCCACCTGGGGCGGCGGCGCCCCACCTGGGGCGGCGGCGGCTCATCGGGGGATGGGGGGCGGCGGCGATCGATCGCGTCCCCCCTTTCTGTTTCTTTTTTTTTCCTTCTGATTCGATTTTGAAGGGGGGGGGGGGCAGATAAAGGAAGAAGGGAAGAGAGAGGAATTTTATATTTAATTATTTAATTATTTTAATTTCAAAAAGTTGACTTTTTATTTCGAGCTCGTAACGAGGCCCACCGCCTGTCGTCCATAGCTAATTACCCCCATTCCGAACACAATGGGATATGTATCGTAAGCTGATTTGATCGTTTCGATCAGTTTTCGTCAAAATCAACATAAAACTCTATATATTGAATTTGAACGCGCATTTCAATTTACTGAGGTCACATACGAACTCTAGAAATTCCAGAAAAATATTTTCTAGCTTCGTATTGACGATACGGTCCTAACAAAACTAGTTTCGTCGAATTCTGAGACCGTTGGAAAAATGGCCATTTTCCAGTCGATCAAAATCAACTGAAACTGGTCAAACGCGTTTTCCTTTGCCATGCTCACATATTGATTCAAAAAATTATGAAATTTGGAATCTAGCAATAACTTGACATCACGGATCCAACAAAAGTGGTTTCGTCAAAATCCGGGGTCATTTGCAAAATTCCCATTTTTAAGGGCCTGAATTTCATAGCGACTATTCAGAATTTTCAACTGGACATATCTTTTGATCCCCGTTATGAAATCTCAATTTTTCGGATTCGTTGGAAAGATATCCCCAAATAGATCCTAATATTTTTTGTTTCGCTAAAATCCGGTTTGTTTTGCACCCGCTACATTCATTTGAAGTTTGAAATCGAATTATCGAACTACCGCGCCATTTTCAATTCCTTTTATAATTATATATAATTATTTATATTCTAACGACGACGTATATAATATATACGTTCGAATTATATTCAAAATAAATTTCTCGTCGAAATTATTTAAAATAATTCATTCTAAATACTCAAAGTTCGCTAAAATTGCCAAAATAAAAATTTTAAACTGGCCCAGATTTTCGGGTTGTTACAATCTCCTCCACTTAAAACTTTTCGTCCCCGAAAAGGAACGAAGTCGAAAGTGGTTTGATTAATCAACTCTACGTTCGATCTGGCTTCCATTCTCCAACTTTTCAGTTTTTGAGAATTTTCAAATTCTTCAAAAATTTGGCTAACACCCGGAATTTTCGAAAAATTTCGCCATAACCTCCTTTGTACGGGGAGAGGTTTGGAAATTTATTGGGCCGTATTAGGTACCCAATAAATCCTAATAAGCATACACATATTTATAGTGATATATTCTGGTGTTTACAGGGGAGCGTGTATTGGTAATAACTCCAGAGAATAAATTCTCGTCACCCTGTCAAAGCCTGAGGGAGTGTGTATTTTAAATGCTCCAGAGGATAAATCCTCGTCACCTCGTCCCGTGTGGGAAATAAATAGTCCATGTGCCGTATCTAATAACTAGAGAGACGTGATTATTGTCAACTCTAGACCCGTGTGGGGTTTTTATTAATCTGGCAGTTTTATCGTTACAATTTAAATAGTCCATATCAGTCATCAGTTCAACCTGTAAAATATAGTCATCGCCATACAAGCCTCTCGCTCATATGGTAAATCTTCCACCTCATCACACAAGCTCCAAATGCTTATATGGTATATGATGAAGTATGCCTATTTTCCAGAAGTATGCTATGTAATGTAGTTCAAAATTAATTGTTGCTATCCTATGGCGAGGTTTACTATTTACACACAGAATAACCAGCACTCCACATCCAATGACACTCACAGGAGTTGATATAATAATAAAAGTGCGCATCCAACTCATTAAGGTTTACCTATTTGTCGGGCACGCAAATAAAATCTTTACTCAACAGCTATCCAATTTACTGTTCAAATATATATAATGCACAAGTATATATTTCTAACTATTTTCTAATCAGTTCAATGTGTGATTTAATTGAATAAATTTGTTCTGGTTTTTATTGACGATATTCTAATCTTCTCTAAATCAAAGGCCGAAAAGGAACGAACCCGAAAGTTGTTTAACAAATCAACTCAACTTCCATTATTTTGACTACGGCTTAAGTTCTTCAACTTTTCAGTTTCTAAGAACTTTTCAAATTTTTCAAAAATTTGGCTAACACCCTAAATTTTCGAAAAATTTCGCCATAACCTCCCCTGCACCGGGAGCAACGGGAAAATCCCGAAATTGCCATATGGGCCTTCTGATCTCAAAAAGAAAAAGGAAAAGCCAAGCGGCTAGCCAATAGGCTCATAAAATCATCATCACCCAAACAAAACAGTAAATTATAGTAAATATGTACCTATTTGTCAGGCAAACAAATTTTATTCCTCTGCTCTAGCCTCTTTGCTATGACCTGTTCAATGTAAGTACATGTATATGCAAGCAAATGCAACTAATTTCAATACAATTCAATATTTGAATCAATTAGGCTAAATGGTTCAAAATTATCAACAAATAAACAAACAACACAACCATCAATCAATTAGTGAATTAGAGTATCAAATTCATAATTTTGATACATATGCAGAAAATCATGTTTTGATGCCAAATCACAACAACGTATTTTAGCTATATTTTGGTTCTCACACCAGTCTAATGGAAATATATAGAAATCACAACTTCGAAACACGAACATAAATATTGATGATGCCATGGTCATTATCAACATCATCTCCGGGCGACTAGAGTGTGATTCTATATCTATCTAGTATATTAAAACTTCGAATATACGTTCGTGACGCGTATACGCGAAATCTTTATATACTCGATTGTCCAAATTCAAAATAAATAAATATTCAAATACGTATAAAGTGATTTAAATTTTTAAAACAAAATTGTTTTCATTTGAAAAATATACTCTTCACACTCGTTCTAGGATACTACTGATCCTATCTCTAACGAGTCATTCTAATTGGATATTACTAATCCAATATCTGATGAATTCTTTCGTATGGTTCTAATGTGTCTTGTTCTCGAGCTCTGTAAACCAAAGATCTGATACCAAATGTAACGGCAAGGAATTTCGCTCGATCCGAATTAGTCGTTAAACCGATCTAGACCGTTCGAAACCCCTGATCGTTTGAGAACAGTACAAATCAGAATGCAGACGGAAGAACATTTCATTGTTATTACAACAATTCCATCAGATACAAGAATTTACAGAGTATAAATGAATAAATTGCATTCGATAAATATCAGAGATTTAAATTACATTTAAATACATCGCAGCGGAAAATAATACAAAAGAACAACTAGAAGTAATGCACGGATATAGAGCTTTCAGAGCATCGTTCCAGCTGTAAATCAGGATCCTGTGAATATAAATCTGCAAAACCAAAACTACTAGCTGCCCGTGTGGAAAATAGGGGCACCCAGAGTTTAGGTTAAAACAATAAACTCCAGGTCAGTCATGGGACTGGTGTGAGAACTAAAACAGTTATTAATCTTTATTTTTAAAGTTAGGTAAATCAAGGGACCACGCCGTATAACACGGAACGGGTTTCCTCCCAAGAATACCAGTGCATAGAACAAACAGCGCAATGCTAAATAAAGGAAAATGAAGCTGTTATAAGACCCAGGTCCCATCACACAATACAACGTAAGCCGGAGGATAGGGTTTTTACCTTATAACAGCCAAAGCATGCTTGATACGTTAAAACACATTATTTGATACTATTATAGGTGTATAGTGTCAAAACAATTTCAATCATAAATATCAATCATAGGCGGCATGAATGACCCATACCACTATGTCGCCATACTAGGTTCTACAAATAAAACCGCACTATCACGTATTGGAAATTGGATTTCCGTCATGAGCCGAGGCAAGGGGCAAGCTCCTCTCCGCGTTTGAGACACTCTAGCAATGCCTCAGGACCCCACTCTGATCCTTTGGAACCTCCAAGGCCGGTCCTCTCTTACTTTTGAGGATTAGTTATTCCTGAACACATGTTTCCCGGTCCTTACAGACCTATATCCGAGGCGCCTCATATCCAACAACCACACAGGTGAAAAATATATAAATGTCAGGGCTGGTAGGTCACTGACACCACCATAGCTAGAAAGAAACGTCGTGCACTCCTTGGGTCCGTATCCCCTTTTTGACTCATACTGAGGTGTGAGGCTCGCGAATTCACGTTACACACAAAGCTACGCCACACAGGCCGTGCTTTGATCATCAACCACAAGACTTTGCTTTTCAACAGAAGCCTTGATCAATTGCCACTTACACGTGCCACACAGGCAATTCACTCCATGCGACTGATGTCCATCGATATACAACCTCTGAGCTCGTTCGTCTCAGAGAAGGGCGTTAAGAAAGAGAATAAATTCTCTACCGCCAAACAGATGTATATTTAATAGAGATCAATCAACACAGAATAAAATCCAATGTCAGACACACAGTTCATTTACAAGTTCGTTCTGGGTCTGAACGAAACTGGAGGCACTTTCCTCACATATCCATCCATCTCCAAGTATGTCTGGACGATCACCAACTGTTTCCCTCATCTTGGGTGTACAGCCCAATCAAGATCATCAGTAATCACCCAAAACGATGTGAAGACTTCCGGTCTTCAACCACCGTCTTCATCTTCGACATCTCGTCGAATCGGTTATTCAGAATGGGTATAAACTCGGCCTTTCTGAATAACCAATGTATATGATAAGCAAATGTTACACAAACACAACGAACGCCTCATTCCAATTCAGAATATTCTTTTATTCACAAAATCACATTTTTAGGGAATAGGTTCCCATTAATTTTATCCAAGATAAATTCTTCTAAATTTATCCTTAAATCTTCCTTTGGATATCAATTCAAACTAGTCGGGATTAGCGAACCACACCGAAGTAATTATTTATTTTATTTCCCAATCCCAACCAATTCATCCCATGGAGCAAAACAGGTAATACTCCATATCTAACACCAAGGTGTTATCGGTAAAATTAATTACCATTTTACGTTCAAATCTAATTAAAGATTTAACTATCGCTTTGGAGCAAAACTGGTGATACTCCACTCTCGATCGCTTTTCAGGTTTGATAATTTAAATTATCAATTCACATTTTAATCTAATTAAAGATTCATTAAAACTCCACTTGGTTTTAATCATTTCAAAAATTAACATCCTGTCTTTAACTGGGTTAAAGAACCAATGTCATCTAAAACACGATTCACGACAAACCCAAATCACATTTGATATTAAATACAAGGCTTTGAATAGAAAATATATCAGCTTATATTCGATATATAATTCTGAAACCAGCAAATATCGTATTGGAAATAACGATATGAATGTATCTTTCAAATCCCCATAACAATATCTGTATAATCACGGAATCCAACATCGAAATATTCCGAAGATAATTTCGATTCAACTCCAGTCCAATCCACGTATTGGGAAGATTGATTATTTTTAAAATCACTTTCAAATTCAATTTATTTATTTCAAAAATAAATTGATTTTGATTCTAGTTCAAAACTAGTTCATTTCGATAAAAATCTATTTTTATCTTTTCAAATGTGGAGTTTTTCACCCTAGTTCTTTCCAATTCACATATTTTGATTTTACATAAATTATTAATATTTTTAATAATTTTATCAAGGCCCGTACAGTCGATTTCCATCAACGGCCATCGAACTGCACTTACAACGACCTTTTTCAAATTTGATTTGGACATAATTCCAAATCCAACCGTTAGATTTCAAATTTCTAATATTCATTGGAAAGCTCTTTTCGATACGAACCCAACGGTTCTGGTTTTAGGAGAATCCGACGGTCGGATCTCCCGCAACGTCAATTCGAAATTCACGAACTGCCGCGGCGCGGCGCGTTCTATTCAGGCCATTATATATATATATATATATATATATATATATATATATATATATATATATATATATATATATATATATATCGTCGATTTCCTTTTTAAAACGTATTTTATAAATAGTTTTAAATTTGTTTCAAAAACAATTTCAACTTCATCTTCAATTTCAAATCGATTTGATTTCAATTCAATTTGAATTCATTTCAATTTTATTTAATTCTAATTCAAATTTGTTTCGATTCAATTCAAATTCTAATTCGTTTCAATTCAATTCAATTTGAATTTACCTTCTATTTAATTCAATTCGAATTCATTTCAAATTGATTTCAATTCAATTTCAGTTCGTTTTAAATTTCATTCAAAACGATTTCAATTCGTTTTTAATTCAATTTCAATTTAATTCAATTTGAATTCATTTCTATTCGATTCGAATTCAAATTCACTTTCTATTCAATTCGAATCGAATTCATTTCAAATTGATTTCAATTCAATTTCAGTTCGTTTTAAATTTCATTCAAAACGATTTCAATTCGTTTTTAATTCAATTTCAATTTAATTCAATTTGAATTCATTTCTATTCAATTCGAATTCAAATTCACTTTCTATTCAATTCGAATCGAATTCATTTTCTATTCGATTCGAATTCATTTCAAATTGATTCAATAAAATTTCAATTTGAATTTTTATCTAATTTAATTTGAATTTCATTTCAAAATATTAAATTTTGAAATCACTTTTCAATATTCATTATAAAACGAATAAAATCGATATAAATATCGTTCGCGTCAAAATAACGCATCTCTAATCAACACGGCTTTATATTTTCAAAAACTTCTTTATTTTATTCAACAAATGAATATTTATTCTATTCAACACAAGAAACTATATTTCTTTCAACACTTGACTAATCTCAACAAATGAGTACTGTCAACACATGAATCTTATTTTATAATATTCATTATTTTCCCGATTGGAATGAGGCCCAATCAATCACCATATAATGTTAATTATATGGATTCCATACAACACATGTATATAATAGCAACGATAACCAATCAACCATCATCCAAAGTGCACCACACAACTGCATAAGCATTAAATATAAATAATCAACGCTTACACAGCCTGTCGACCAATCGATCGACATACAATTAAATAATTGGGATTAGTGTACTCAAATATCATCCCAACACCCATGTGGGGTTTCAAATCAACCGACACATATTTTTATTCGTGCATTACTTCTAGTTGTGCTTTTGTATTATTTTCCGCTGCGATGTATTTAAATGTAATTTAAATCTCTGATATTTATCGAATGTAATTTATTCATTTATACTCTGTAAATTCTTGTATCTGATGGAATTGTTGTAATAACAATGAAATGTTCTTCCGTCTGCGTTCCGATGTGTGTTGTTCCCAAAGTATCTGCGCTTTCCTTCACGGGGAAGTTACGGGTCCTTACAGTGGTATTTGAATGAAATTTCAATTTAATTCAATTTGAATTCATTTCTATTCAATTCGAATTCAAATTCACTTTCTATTCAATTCGAATCGAATTCATTTTCTATTCGACTCGAATTCATTTCAAATTGATTCAATAAAATTTCAACTTGAATTTTTATCTAATTTAATTTGAATTTCATTTCAAAATATTAAATTTTGAAATCACTTTTCAATATTCATTATAAAACGAATAAAATCGATATAAATATCGTTCGCATCAAAATAGCGCATCTCTAATCAACACGGCTTTGTATTTTTCAAAAACTTCTTTATTCTATTCAACAAATGAATATTTATTCTATTCAACACATGAATCTATATTTCTTTCAACACTTGACTAATCTCAACAAATGAGTACTGTCAACACATGAATCTTATTTTATAATATTCATTATTTTCCCGATTGGAATGAGGCCCAATCAATCACCATATAATGTTAATTATATGGATTCCATACAACACATGTATATAATAGCAACGATAACCAATCAACCATCATCCAAAGTGCACCACACAACTGCATAAGCGTCAAATATAAATAATCAACGCTTACACAGCCTGTCGACCAATCGATCGACAAACAATTAAATAATTGGGATTATTGTACACAAATATCATCCCAACACCCGTGTGGGGTTTCAAATCAACCAACACATATTTTTATTTGTGCAGTTGGGCGATGTGTAAAATTTATCATCCCAATCAATATCAGTCAAATCAGTGTATATAAACAAATCGGCCGATTTGTTTATAAATATTTATTTACTCATATTCACGTTAAAAATTATATTTTTAACGATAAAATATTTTTAACTATATAAATATTTTATTTCCTTTCATCACAAGAATATTTTATTATTCAATCATTCCACAACAAAATCAATTTTCACAACACATCAATCAAACAAACAAGACATCCATGGTCTGTGGATGACGGGTGTCGGGTGCTACTAAGCACCGTCTGCATCCTAGTATATATATATAACTAGAAAAAGAAATTTAGAGTGAGAAGTTCTCACCAAAGCTAATCCAATCATCTCGACTCTTCCTATGTAGAAATCTTCGTCGTTCTCTCCCTTTGTCACTTTCGTTGCCCGTATTCACTACATATATAAAAATCGAATTTTTACTTCCCTATTCAATATATAAAAATCGAATTTTTACTTCGCTATTCAATATATAAAAATCGAATTTTACTTCACTATTCAATATATAAAAATCGAATTTTTACTTCGCTATTCAATATATAAAAATCGAATTTTTACTTCGCTATTCAATATATAAAAATCGAATTTTTACTTCACTATTCAATATGTAAAAATCGAATTTTTACTATGCTACTATATAGATAAAAATTCTATTTTTACATCGCTATTCTCTATATAAAGATTTCGCCTTTCCAAATATAAAGATTTAATTTTTATTTCATCACTATAAAAATCACCTCTTTATTTCAACATATATATCATAAAAATCATATTTTTATTTCGCTACATATAAAAAGATGGTATTTTTATAACTTCAACTTCATAGTCAAAATCGTATTTTTTTATTCTTTGAAAAAAAATCAAACCTTTCTACTTCGCAAAATCAAACCTTTCTACTTACATTTGACCAAATAAAAACAAAATAAAAATGGGTATTTAAAATAAATTAAAATCAATAATTAAAAATTACCTTGGTTCGCTCGTTGGAGGGCTTGGCGAAGGGGGGCTGTCAGTCAGTGGATGGAGGAGGGGGGCCTCCGAGTTAGGGCTGTACAAAGAGGAGAGGCGGAGCAAGGGGAGGAGCTGGGGGTCTCCGACGAACGGGCGGCCGTGGGGGTGTCGTGGTGGAGCTGCGCGAGGAGGGAGGGGTTCGGAGAAGTGAAGAAAGGAAGAGTAGGAAGAAGAGGAGAGGGAGGCGGCGGCAGGTGGTGGCGCCCCACCTGGGACGGCGGCGGCTCATCGGGGGGGGGGGAGGGAGGGGGCGGCGGCGATCGATCGCGTCCCCCCTTTCTGTTTCTTTTTTTTTCCTTCTGATTCGATTTTGAAGGGGGGGGGGAGATAAAGGAATAAGGGAAGAGAGAGGAATTTTATATTTAATTATTTTAATTTCAAAAAGTTGACTTTTTATTTTGACCTCGTAACGAGGCCCACTGCCTGTCGTCCATAGCTAATTACCCTCATTCCGAACACAATGGGATATGTATCGTAAGCTGATTCGATCGTTTCGATCAGTTTTCGTCAAAATCAACATATAACTCTATATATTGAATTTGAACGCGCATTTCAATTTACTGAGGTCACATACGAACTCTAGAAATTCCAGAAATATATTTTCTAGCTTCGTATTGACGATACGGTCCTAACAAAACTAGTTTCGTCGAATTCTGAGACCGTTGGAAAAATGGCCATTTTCCAGTCGATCAAAATCAACTGAAACTGGTCAAATGCGTTTTCCTTTTCCATGCTCACATATTGATTCGAAAAATTATGAAATTTGGAATCTAGCAATAATTTGACATCATGGATCCAACAAAAGTGGTTTCGTCGAAATCCGGGGTCGTTTGCAAAATTCTCATTTTTAAGGGCCTGAATTCCATAGCGACTATTCAGAATTTTCAACTGGACATATCTTTTGATCCCCGCTATGAAATCTCAATTTTTCGGATTCGTTGGAAAGATATCCCCAAATAGATCCTAATATATTTGGTTCCGCTAAAATCCGGTTTGTTTTGCACCCGATACATTCATTTGAAGTTTGAAATCGAATTATCGAATTATCGAACTACCGCGCCATTTTCAATTCCTTTTATAATTATATATAATTATTTATATTCTAACGACGACGTATATAATATATACGTTCGAATTATATTCAAAATAAATTTCTCGTCGATATTATTTAAAATAATTCATTTTAAATATTCAAAATTCGCTAAAATTGCCAAAATAAAAATTTTAAACTGCCCCAGATTTTCGGGTTGTTACATTTAAACATCAAATGGAGGTAACGATTCAATAAAATTCAATGCAATATTCGAACAAAAATATATTAAACTATACTGTAAACACATCCTACCCCTTCCTACCTCTAAGTATTTCTCTGTGTGGTTAAAACACTTCCTAACCGCCATCATTCTTCTTTCTATAAACAAAATTAAGCCACTTAAAATTCATATATATTCATAGAAAATCCTATAAATCAAGAATTATATATATATATGGAATCCTCACATGTTTCTCTTCGATATGGTATGAACTTGTGGAGGTGCGCCATGTTTTTGGCATGCTGATTTGTTTCATGCAAGCTTAGGGTTAAGAACGTCGGGAGATTGAAGTACTAATGTTTGTTTTGGTGACTAATTTTGGATTTGTGAGGTCGAGTAGAAGGTGCTATGAAATTTTCAAGAGGTTTGATGCATATAAGTTTCGTGAGTTCTTGTAGGGTAGCAAAGAGGGGTGGAGGATGCGATGGGATGAGTGGCGTGCGAGTTGACTAAGACTATATAGAGCATGGAGAGGAGAAGAGGAGTTTGTCGGATTTTCCGCTTTGGAATTTCATGAAGAAACATGGGAGAATGAGAGCTCCAAAGTTTTCGGCTACGGTTTGGAATGGTGATGCCTACGTTTAAAACACTGGGCATGAATTGGAGAAGAAGGGATGCAGGACATGGGTCATGGGTTTAAGGGTAAGGAGATGGGCTGATTTTAAAGGGATGAGGCCCGATTTAAAAAAAAAATAAGTTTATTGAATTTAAAAATAGTATATAAACTTGTTAACATAAGTATTTTGCTCATACGTTCTCAGAATTTCACAAAACAAGATTCGTTCGAATCGTAGTGACGAATACTACAAGTCCGTGAAGTTTGGAATGAATCGGAGCCCGTGAGAATTTCAAGGAAAATAAAACGTCTGATAAATCAATCGAGATTTATAACGATAAACGACCAATGTGAGTAAACTCACTAACTCTGTCTGGTTCTATAATACTATAAACATTAATTAATGTTGATATATGTTGATTGATTGTCATAAGATAACTGTTTGATGAATTGCAAATAATTGGTTGAAATGATTGATATAGTTATAGATATACATCGTTGGTCGAATTATTGATTCTATTTACCGTGATAATTCATATTGATATGAAATTGATGCTATTGATGTTGATTAACATCTGTTGATGCAGGAAAACAGGTTGGAGGGGTCCAATTGGATTCCTCAACATTTATATTATTGTTTTTCATATATGGTGATATATGATGTGATATATAATCTATGATTTATTATGTGTGTTTGGATGGCATTGTCCCTTTTTATTGGTAAATACCATAAGTAATATTGCAATATAAAAAGGAATTTTTAAAGTGGATATTGAATTTAAGAAGTTTGTAAAATTAATGGATTATATTTAGAAATTAAATAAGAGACTTCTGCAGAAAATTATTAACAGTTATATGAAAGTTTTTTAAAGGGCGTTTTGTGAAAATACTAAATGGAAGTAATAGAAAGTAAATAGAGGACTATATGGAGCAAAATATGAATTTTGAAAATTTATAAAATTATGAAAAGGGAATTGCGAGATATAAAAGAATTACGAGAAGATTGATTTAAAGTAGATTTCAAATAGAAATCTATTTAAACAAATAAAATGAGAAGATAAATTTATAAACGATGTTTATAAATTAAGTAAAATGTTTATCATTGGATAAATTGAAATATAAGACTGAATTAAAATAGAGAAGTAAAAATCAATTTTTCACCGATATTTTAATTGGATTTGAACTTAGCATTTTTAAAGGGAGTTATAAACAAGATTCTAAACAATTGGAATAAAAAGGAAATTTGAATTGTTTAAAATAAATTGAAAGTTTTTAATAGTAGTTTTATAAATAGAATTTATAAATATTATATGGGATTATAAAGTGACTCGATTTGAATCTATAATGATATTTACAAATAAAATCAAGTTGATTTGATAAGGCGAGTCCAGATTTCCTATAAGGAATGATATTCACATTAAAAAGTGAATAATGGTTTTAAAATCAAACGTTTTGCAAATGGGAATGATTATGAGAGAATTTGAGTTGATTTGTAACAGTGAGATTATTCCGAAATTCGGAATATTAATCGAATAAAAGATTTTTTGAAAGAGAATTTACACTGGAATTCGATAATATCAGATTCGGGAAAGTATTATTTACTTTCTGCTTTAATTAAAGATTGAATATTTATTAGTTTATATTATATAATGATTTTCTATCCAAATTAATAAATAAAAGTTATATTTAAGTTTCTTATATTTCGAAAGCATGGACTATAACATTATTATTATAATAAATGATTTATGTAAAAGAAGTGGATTCGGAAATTGAATCTAAGAGTTATATAAGCAATGTTTGTTAAAGATTGAAGTTATGAACTTTGCCTATTTCGAAGTTAATAATATTGTTCAGTTAAGGTTTAAGAGGTACTTATACCCCAAATTGATTAACTTCATTGTTGACTAAGAAATGGTTAAGGTTCGATAGCGAGGGTCGGTTAAGTGAAGTAAGTTAATGAGTGTTAATGGTTTGAGTTAGTATAGCGATGTTTCATTTAACATTCGTTTTAATCCAATAAAGGAGTTCTGGAAACATTTTCCAAATAAAATTAGAAATGTTTTCTAATATAGATAATGAAATGATTCAATTCATAAGAAGTTAAGAAATAGAAATTTTTTCCGATGTTAACAACGTATATTTTCTAATTATAGAAGTTGTGAATATATGGAAATGTTTTTTGAAGTTAAAAGAGATATTTCCTGAAATATAGAAAATATATAGTTTATAATATATGAAAACGTTTTTCCAAGATTTGTAAGAGGCTAAACGAGTTGAAGAAATATTTAGGTAAAGATATTGAAGAGAAATTGGGAAATGAATAATTGAATGATAAATTAATTTAAAGGGGCTCAACGTTGTTTAATGATTGACCAGTAAAATTTCCATTTGGAAATAAGATCATTGTTTGTATGGATGTTTTCCTTTGATAGTTTAATAACCGACTATCAAAGTTTTTGACCATTTTCCCGTTGTCAATACGGAGAGACCAGGATCGGGTTTATTACCTGAAAACCACTCTGTATGGGCATAAGTGTTGCAAATCAAATTATGCTGAAGACAATTGAAGACGGAGTTATGCAAGGGCTATTCTGGAAATCCTAGGTAGAAATTGCTTAAGATGGGTTGACGAAATGGTGCCTTCAGTTTGTCCAGTCCCAGGGCAACTTGTATGGACGAATGTCTGATAGAGTGCCTAACAGATCATATACATTGATCTCTTCAAACGTATCGTCTGGTGGCGGAGGAATTTGTTTCTCTTAGCTTTATACACGTGATATTGTTAGGAAATCGATAAATGGTGCTTGGTTAGTCGATATGGTACTTTGTCGATAATCAGGATCGGGAATCTGTTGGTTCATTACATTTATGATGATGGTTTTATGGTATTTCAAATTGTAAGGTTGTGACTGTTATTAATAAAATTAAATGTCTTGAAAGTTTCCATTGTATTTTACATTTTGTCTTGCGAATTTAGTCTCTGTATTATTACTTTATACCTATTGTGCTTTACAAAATTTAATAAATCCTCGTTTGGGTGACATTAAGGAATGTGGGGTGTTTTATTTTGTATCAGAGCCTAAGGTTACAAGATCAGAGAAAAAGATTTTGGAAAAGTATTTTCAATACAAAGAATTTTCAAGTAAAGCCTATTTTTGAAAAAAAAATATCCCCTCATGTCAATTTAATATTCCTTCGATCTCTTTTTGAATCTTTGTCTCATCTCTTTTCAGCATGTTTGGAGCTCCTAATTTCCCTGAATGCACTCCCATTCCGACATGGTTTCGTAGATATATAGAGGCACGGCACCTGCTAAAGTGAAAGGAAATGTCCCATCCCCAGTTGCAGCCGCAGTAGTTCCACCCAATCTGGTAGTTAAGTTTCTAAGCTCTATAAGGATTTATGTGCGATGAGGGGCAAACCATTTCGTGGAACAGGGAGTTAGGTAGAGGTTTTGGTTAAGCGAGAATGAGCATGTGTTTGAGTTGTTGTAGCTAGATGATAGAAGGAAGATTCTGTTGGCAGCTTGGTAGCTGAAGGACGAAGCATCGTATTGGTAGGAGGTAACTCAGGCAGGGCAGATAGTGGCAAAAGGGATGAGTTCAAGGACAGATTCGGAATGAAGTTCTTATCAAAGGATGAAGAAGGAATGCAATTAGTGAAGTTCTTAAGACTGAAGCAAGGGATTACGATGGTGAAAGAATTTGTGAATTGCTTTAATAAATTGGCGAGGTTTGGCTTGGATCTAACTAATAATCCTCATAAGAAGGCTTTGCGATTTACGAGAGGGCTGAATTAACCCTCCAAGAACTGGAGATGTCACATATACCTATGGGATCTACATTTGAGAGACTAGTGGATATAGCCTTGATGCATGAGGAGGGAAAGTGGACAAGCAAGTGGAAAAGTACGAAGAGGCTAATCCCAAATCAGAAAAGAAAAGGTGGTGGCCTAAGAAAGGAGCAGCGAAGAAGGGAGAAAAACCTAATAAGGCACAAATCAAGAAGGATGTTAGGTGCCATGGCTGTGGTAAAAAGGGACACTTTGTCAGAGACTGTAGAAAGACTAAGAATGCTTTTTTCCAGTGCGAACAGATTGGACATTACACCAGGCAGTGCCCTAAGAAGCCGGGTCAGGAGGTAGGATCATCCGGAGCACATATTCATGTGCTTGAGATGACTCAGACTGGTAGTCAGGATCAGGTAGAAAAGTCACCGTAGAAGGTTTGATTTCTCTTTTTGACTCTCCTATCAGGACTGTGTTCCATTCTGGTGCTTCTTATTCTTTCATATCCAATTCTGTTGTTAATAGTCTGCCGCTAGATACTTGTATAGTTTTTTATCTTGTAGTTGTCTAAAACCACATAGGAGGCACGACTCACCTGTCAATGATATGTAAGGGTTTAAGAATTTCTATTCTTGGTGTCGAGTTTTAGTCCGACGCATATGTTTTGGGTTTTATGGGGTACGAGCTTATTCCAGGAATGGATTGGCTAACCATGTATAGTGCAATTCTTGATTGTGAGAGCAGAGTTGTTAGGATTTTGACATGCTACGGTAGAACTCTCAAGATTTGTTTTGACCCACGGTGGCTAGTTATGCTTAGTTTCCTAGATTCTCTTGATGCTTCTGTTGACAGTCTCAATTTGGTACCCATAGTTAAAGATTTTCCAGATGTGTTCGATGAGGTAAGAGGATTACCTCCCAGGCAAGAGATAGATTTCTGGATATACTTGGTGGAGAATGTGAAGCAGGTTTCTTTACCAGTGTGCCACATGGCTCTTAGGGAGAGGAAGGAGCTCAGTAAGCAAGTGATTGAGTTATTCGAGAAGAGATTTATTAGATGGAGTATTTCTTAGTAGGGAGAATTAGTTGTCTTTGTGACCAAGGCAGACAGCTCTCTTCGTCTATGCGTAGACTATAGGGAGTTGAATAAACTCACCAGGGAATAGACACCCACTCCCAAGAATAGATGACTTGATGAGCCAGTTAGTGGGCGCCTCGCTTTTCTCACATTTGGATCTAGCCACAGATTTTCATCAACTTAGAATAGCAGATGAAATCATAGATGTGACTGCTTTTAGGACTTCCGATGGATTCTTTAAATGGTTGGTTATGCCTTTTGAGTTGACCAAAGCACCAACATACTTTGTGGATTTGATGAGTCAGGTATTTAGGGAGTACCTAAATAAGTTTGTAATAGTTTTTATTATTGATATCCTGCTTTTCTCAATGAGTGAAGAGGAGCATGCCATACACTAAAGAGAGGTTTTCCGCACACTCTGAGCACATTAGCTGAAGGCTAAGTTTTCTAAATGTCATTTCTAGCGAAAGGAAGTAAGGTTCGTAGGGCACATGTTGTCTTTAGGGATGGAATAGAGGTGGATCCTGCTAAGGTTGTCGCATATCATGGTTAGGAATGTTCATAGTAGCGAGAAATTTTTTATAGGAGGAGACTTCAATGGCCATGTTGGCTCATCTAGCGGGGGTTTTGAGCGAGTGCATGGTGGTTTTGGATTTGGCAGTAGGAACCAAGAGGGTGAAGATATTTTGAATTTCGCTCTCTCTTTTGATCTCATGATTGCTAATACGTTCTTTAGAAAGAGGCAATCACATCTGATCACCTTCAGTAGTGGCCAACAGGCTAGTCAGATTGACTTTGTCCTAACTAGAAGAGATAGTAAACGAGATTGTGTGGATTGCAAGGTCATACCTGGAGAATGTGTCGTCTCACAACACCAGCTGTTGGTATGCGTGTTTCGTCTTCGGGTGCCGAAGGATAAGAGAGTGAAGATTAGCAGGACGAAATGGTGGAAACTCAAAGGAGATGCTTCACGGGTGTTTAAAGATAGAGTGATGGGAGAAGGAGCTTGGAATGTGGAAGGAGAAGCAAATGTCATGTGGAATGCGATGGCAACTTGCATTCGGAGAGTCGCCACTGAGGTATTTGGGATAACAAGAGGAAGTAAGCGAGAACCCAAAGATTCGTGGTGGTGAAATGACGAGGTGCAAAAGGCTATCAAAGAGAAGAAGGAATGCTACAAATGCATGTACCGTCATAGAAGCGAAGAGAACATGCACAGGTACAAAGTGGCAAAGAAGACTGCAAAGAGAGCAGTGAGTGAAGCAAGGAGACGAGCGTACGAAGATTTATATCAAAGGCTAAGTACAAAGGAGTGCGAAAAAGACGTTTACAGAATAGCTAGGCTACGCGAGAGGAGGACAAGAGACTTCAATCAGGTTAAATGCATTAAGGATGAAAATGATAGATTTTTGGTGAAGGAAGATGAGATAAAGAATAGGTGGAGAGAATACTTTGATAAGCTTTTCAACGAAGAAAGTGATAGCTCTTCGATCAAGTTGGAAGACGTAGCCGATAGCACCAATAGACATTTTGTGCGGAGATTTCAAGAAGCTGAGGTAAAGGGGGCGTTGAAACGTATGAAATCAGACAAGTTGGTAGGGCCTGATGATATTCCTATTGAGGTGTGGAGATGCTTTGGAGATGCAAGGATAAAATGGCTAACTAAGTTGTTCAACAATATTTTCAAATCAAACAAAATGTCAGATGAGTGGAGGAGAAGCATTTTAGTTCCAATCTTCAAGAATAAAGGAGATATTCAAAGTTGCACAAACTATAGAGGAATTAAGCTTATGAGTCATACAATGAAGCTTTGGGAGAGAGTTTGCGAGCAGCGTTTGAGGAGGTTGACAAGTGTCTCTAGGAATCAATTTGGTTTTATGCCGGGAAGGTCAACCACTGAGGCGATTTTCTTGGTTAGGCAACTTATGGAGAGATACAGGGAGCAAAAGAAAGATCTCCACATGGTTTTTATTGACTTGGAGAAAGCTTATGACAGAGTACCGAGGAGGGTTATGTGGTGGGCGCTAGAAAGGAAGAGAGTGCCATCAAAGTATATTACCCTTATTAAGGATATGTACGAGGGAGTTGTGACTAGTGTTAGGGCATGCGATGGTGAGACCAGAGACTTTCCAATTAACATAGGGTTACATCAAGGTTCGGCTTTGAGCCCCTATATTTTCGCATTAGTGATGGATGAAATCACAAAAGATATACAAAAGGGAGATTCCCTGGTGTATGCTCTTTGCCGATGATGTTGTGCTGATTGATGAAAGTAGAATAGGGGTTAATCGACAACTGGAGTTGTGGAGGGAGACGCTGGAATCAAAGGGTTTCAGGCTTAGCAGAACTAAAACAGAGTATATGAAGTGTGAGTTTAGCAGTGTCAGGTCAGATGACGGAGATGTTACCCTGGCCGGTAGAGTAGTACCCAAGAAGGAATCGTTTCGATACTTAGGATCTATGTTGCAGTTTGATGGTGAGATTGATAAGGATGTTAGTTTTAGAATTCAAGCAGGATGGGTGAAATGGCGACTAGCATCTGGCATTCTCTGTGATCGGAAGATTCCTCAGAAGCTTAAAGGAAAGTTCTATAGGACAGCAATCAGACCTGCAATGTTATATGGTGCAGAATGTTGGCCTACTAAGAGGCAACACGTCCAGAAGATAAGTATAGCAGAGATGCGAATGCTGCGTTGGAGCTGTGGGCATACCAGACGAGATCGGATTAGAAATGAGGATATTCGGAAAAAAACTTGGAGTTGCACCTATTGAAGAGAAGTTAGTCCAATGCCGCTTGAGATGGTTTGGACATATCCAACGTAGACCATACGATGCACCTGTACGCGCTGGAATTCTATGTCGCGCCGAAGGCCCAAAGAGAGGTAGAGATCGACCTAAAATGACATGGGAAGAGATAATAAAGAGAGATTTAAGTAACTGGAGTTTATCGGAAGAGTTGGTAGTTGATAGGAGTGCATGGAAATTGGCAATCCATGTACCAGAACCATAGGTTTATATATATATATATATATATATATATATATATATATATATATATATTATTTCACGTTTACTTAACCTTTTTACTTTTTATTTACTATTTTAGATTTTATTTCACTTTTATTGAACATTTTTACTTATTATTATTATTATTATTTAAAAAAAAACCTTTATCGGACGACTTTTTATTTGATTGGTTATTTTAAACCCTTTATATATATATATATATATATATATATATATATATATATATATATATATATATGTATGTATATATGTATGTATGTATTATCATCATTATTACTTTTATTTCATTTTAATTTTAGGTTCCATATCTAGCCAACCCCAACTTGTTTGGGATATATGGCTTTGTTGTTGTTGTAAAATAGCTAAACAAATTATAAAATATGGTATAAATTTTAAATTATAGTAAATAAAATTAGTTGTAAACATGTTTCAACAATAAAAAATTGTTATAAACATGTTTTAATCAAGATTAGGGAACTTGATTTTGGTCATTTGAAATTTTCTTGGATTCGGTCATCAGAAATTTTGAAAGACTTGCTTTTAGTTTCAATTTCGGTCCCTCAAATTGTAAATGATATAATATTCCTAAAATTATGAACGATATAATAAAGTATTAATAATAGACAATATACTAAACAAAAGTTAAACTAAAACTAAATCCAGTCCGCCCAATCATTCAGCCCAACACCGCAAATTTAAAGTTAGTTCATCTACACATTTAATTCAGGTTCATCAAAATAATTATCATAACTAGCTATAACCTCATTAAGGTTCAGTCCACTCAATCATTTTAAATCCAATATCAACTGTACAGTAACCCCTAGATGTAGAAAAGGGAGGGGGAGAAGGGGGGGGGGGGGGGTGAGGACTGACGACAAAGCAACTGGAATCTCTGGTGTTCGTGCTCGAGTTCAATCTTCACCACTCTAATAACATGTTTTTTCATTGCAAAAAGCTTAATGACTTGATGTATTATTCGACTGAGACAGTATGTTTTTTTTAATATTCAATCCTTCTCTCTTTTTCTATTGTTTACCCATCTTTCCCACCCACTATCCAGTATTATTATTATTATTGAAAGTACCGAGACTGGATTTATACCTAATCTCATTCTACCTCCAAGTGGGACAAAACCGAAATGGCCGAAATCTCGTGGTTTTGGCCGGAATCCGACACCATGGTTTTAACATTAAAGTCGGTGTTGTATACTTGAACCTGATTTTGTTTTGGTTTTGAATTATCTTCGTACGTACTAATTCGTGCTATTTAATTTGCAAAAAAGGTTATAAATATGTTATAACGTTAAAATCATCATTTTCAATGGGAATTCACAGTGCAATGTTTTTTCACAAAAAAATCAATTTGTTTTAAAAAAAGTGCCAAAAAAGCTCAAGGCGCGTATCTTGCGCCAGAGCGCCTTAACTACCTTGTCTTTAAGCAGCTACTATAAGCTTAGCCAAGCATGTATACTCTAAACTGTTCTCACTGCTCAGTTCAGAGTTCAGAGTTCAGAGTTCAGTAGTAAGTATAATCTTTTGCAATTTTACACTTCAAAAAAGACTCCTGCACCATAGTCTGTAGAAATTGACCACGCTGACGTAAAGAGAAATGTGTCAAATAAATAGAAAGCGAAGAATATCTATCTATAATAGGAAGCCCATCAAATAAAGCTTCTGAAATCATCAAACTGCTTGCCTTATTTTACGTAACTGAAGAGACTTTGGAGACGTTTAATTCATTTAGTTTTACCACGTTTCCATTCATTGTGCTAATCTGCAAAATCTCTCCTAAATGATAACTCCTTGCTTTTGACGGACCTCAGCACCATTTTTCATGCCCAATAAAATAATTTTAACAAAATTTAGAGTTTCAAATTAGTCTAAATTCACAACTTGAAAGTAGATGATCTCCATCTCCACTACGTTAGTGAGTCAAAATTTATCAATGGCTTCCTTGAAATATAATCTGATCCATGAAGGAGCTTAGTAATGGGAAATCCAAGGTCGGTAGAAACTCAATATTTACTTCAATGTTTTGACGACAAATTTTGCTAGTTATGTAATTAACAGTTGATGTTATTTGGGTTTGACATAGTAGAAGGAATAAGATATAGATGATAGAGTGGAAGGATACGCATAGAGGGATCGAACCAAACAGCCAAAGGTATATTATGTTTTTGGTTTGTCACTTCCATCTTATATTTGACGTAATTCTGATAGCTAATGTCCAAGCACTTGTATCTTTAATTCCGGTCAGTTGATATCATACCAGTTCTTCAATGCTATAATCTAGCGTAGTCAAGAAAACTGTGTATGTTCATGTACGTAAAAAAGAACAATGACATTTAACTCCATTAATCATCATGAAACAAGTACAGGACCGAAACAAGGAGTTGGCCATTTATATCCCAACATTCATCATTGGATTGTTCTTCACTTTCAAAATTAGTTTTGAAATTGAAGCAACAAATTTGGCCTTTTATGTCCCAAACATAAAGATCAAAATTAGAGCAACAATGATGATCTATTTTTATTTTATTTTGAAATTTTATAGAATATCTTAAACTTAAATATATCTAATTTTTTGGTCACTCGCATTATTACAAGTTAATGTTCTTTTATGGTTTTCAGCAAGATTGTAAAAATCGCTAGGTGGATGCAAGACGGTAAGCATGAACTAGGGATTAATAGTCAAGGCGAGAATTAATCAAGGCTAGGCATTTCTAATAAATTGGTGTATTTTCGATGAAATTTAATATTGCTTAGTGCTAACTGATGCATACTGCGATATCACGAATTTGGCCGGATTTGGAAGTAAACATAGAGACAAAACCACTTGAAACAAACAATCTAATGCTTGTAGTAGGCATCAAGCCTAGATTGATGCATAGATGATGCCTACAAACTTCTTTATATGCCTAGATAATCTAGTAAATCTCATTTAGACGGGTTATAGGAGGCCTAGGCAAAAGGACCTAGACGATAAGGCTAGCCTAGTGCCTACGCAAGGTCAAGACGCGTAGATTTTTTTTTCCATGGTTCGAGCCCCGGCCTCTTCACATAATGTGAGGGAAAGGCTGCGCGTGCTAATCGACCACCCCCAGAGCCCGAAAAGCCGTGAATAATACCAGGACGGGAGACTGACCTGGGAAGTCCTCGCGCTTGAGTACGGGAGCCTTTGACACTAGGTATCCACCTTTTTATTGGTTTTAAGTAATTTGGATTGTTTCTGGTAGTCATCTCAAGCTTAAAAACTCCATGAACAATTGACCATTCATATCTAGAATAAACAGCACATTTATTTGAATGTATAATGCAAAATTGTTTTCAAATAATAAACAACACATTTCCGAAACAAAACACTCTATCATTGGCTTTTTTGGTTCACATTTTACTCTCTTTTTTGGGTTTTAATTTCAAATGTGCACGTTTTTAATAGTAGGTTGAATTACATTTTATATTTACCCCTGTCTTTTCGACAACAATCCATGTGTGCTAGAAGCTTAAAAAAACGAAAGCAGAAATACGTAAGTTTATAAGTTGGAAAACAAGGTAAGATTACTCGAATTTTTCTCTTTGACATGAAAAATATCGTGTGTTACCACAGTTTGATTAAGTATTTGTATCTAAGATGAGTGGCAATTTATATTCTAGTAAGCGACTTTCAGTTATTTGGGTAGCATTTGAAATCTGTCATCTCAAGCTGAAAAGCAGTAATTTGGTTACGGCTTTCCATTTTTCGCCTCTCTATATTTTATTATTACTTTACTAGCTGATACTAATTTATGTTGTGGACTATGATTTCAAAATACAAAATATACAGAATAAAGTTGGTAGTCATTCTACCCACTTTAATAGCAACAGCTAGCAACCCTGCCACTAACTTCACAAAATACAAAATATACAGAATAATATTTTTCGCAATAAGGTGCATGTGATGAGGAGCACCTGATGTGGTGCACCTCTTTGTTTATTAAACCAGAAACGTGCCATCTAGTGTTCAAACAAACTGAACTAAAATAGTACCTAAAATGAAGTATACTAATGGTTCTTCTCAGTCAATGCCATCCATAATTCTTTTTCACAGATCCCTCGCAGCAGATAGCCTCAACTGATATCAGGAGGTTTGTCTATTACTATGTCATCGCGCCTGCACATTGGTCAGATAGAATCAGTATGGTGAAATACACAACACATAATCTTATAAAGTATAAAAATAAAATATTGGGGATCAAATTCTTTCCACCTGTGAGATGGATGTTTACTACGATCATATGCTGAAACTCGTTGACCAAGAAGTTTCAGACTCAGACCATATGCAGCATGTTCACTTACACGTCTCTGGATATTTACAGAGCTGGAAGCATTGTGAGTACGTGGTCTATATTTACCAGCAATCACATCAGAGATTATCGAGTCCATTTTCTTTGCAGTTACAGACCCATCAGCAATGTCCATGTGTTGTCGATAGTTACCACCTAACACAGTCTCGATTGTCAAGTTCAGGTCTGAAGCAGCCAGTATGAATAGCAGAATAAAACATTTGGAAAACGCCAAACGGACTCCATCGGTGTTCCGAATAGAAAAGAACGTTACCCCCATCCTTCCTTTTGAAATTTCATTCAGCACCTGTTTGTTGAATGAGAAGAAGATTAAAGAAAGTAAATTTATTTGTTCATCATCGTATGCAGTATATTTCATGAATGCAGCACATACCTTCGGATCATACTGTTTTCCTAAAGCAAATGCGTAGACAGGAATATTACCGAGCTGAACTTTTGTGGCGCTATAATCGTCTTTGTTCGGGGTAGCATCAGAGATAAGCATGACTGCAGCCAAACGACCTGTGGTAAAACGGCGGCTATTGATTACTTTTAAGCCCATTTGAATACCAGCAGTTATGTTCCTATCAGGGCCAAATGCTGAGTTATTGACCAATGTTTCAAAATCATCTAGAGAACTTTCAGTGATCTGCCGCAGTGAGCAGAGCTTCGTAGGCTTGACAGATAATATGATTATGGACAAACGATCAATGGAGCTAAGTTTTTCGATCAAGAGTTTCACAGCTGATTTCAAAAGTTCTATATTTTTTGAACTGACATCTAATATTGTAACAAAATCCACCCCAGGTCTATCGCGACCAGGGTCTATTCCCATGGCCTCCAGCTTAGCATTGTAATCGTTTCCCATGGCCTCCAGCCTTGCCATGTAATCGTTTCCTCCCAAGGGTGCCATCATGTCCAAAATTAGTTTCACCACTGTTCTTCCTTTTACCACGGACCTGTGTTTTCCATCTGAAACTGACATATATCATAAGCAACCATGCAATGAAATATTATGGGAAAAATTCTCGAATTAGGTTGCTTTCTGAAACAATTTCGCATTTAGAGCTAGTATCAAAACTTACTACCAAACAAGGCTGTTTTGTATCCAATCCGCAGTCCAGTCAGCATTTTAAGACTGACACCCATAGGGTAATAAAAAAAAATCAACATGAACTTGTGTTTTTTGTAACAAGAAAAAAAAAGTTTCATGTGGCGCAGCTAGCAACTAATCTTTTTTACATATATAAACATGTGGTGCAACTCACTGTTGCTCCACCAAACATACATATATACATACATACATACATATATTTTTATTAATGGTTGTAATGTAATTCGTTTGGTGTCACTTTTTTGATATCAATGTGAACTACCAATAACGCGCTTAGATACTATTAAATTTTAGTAATACTAAAATGTAGGATCTAATGAATATTCCATCTGCTAATTCAAAATGTCCCTCAATAGATATTAGTAGATTATAATATCGCTTGAAACTAGGATCTAACACATAAGCTTATTTAAAAGTTCATTTTTTATTGATTACTAGAAATCAAAGGGGCCCTCTACATATATTATTAAATCTCAATGCCTCTTAAGAATACAATATAACAAGCAAACTTCTTACAAATTCAAAATAGCCCTCCATGTTCAAAATTAGGATCTTACAAATAAGCATCATTTATTAATTATGAATGTAAATAAAATTGACTCATAAAAAAATTTAGATGTTGCAACATAGAAATAAAAATTTAAATCAACTACACATGATTTCAACATAAAAACATGACTAAATATTTGTGCAAATTATATTCTCTTAAATATACTAATCATATATAATTCATAGAAAAACAATCCACGCGCAAAGCATACGTTATTATCACGCGCGAAGCGCGTGCGGTAACGCTTGTATATGTATATACATACATATGTATATATATTGGGTGCAACTATGAGTTGCGCCCAGACGAGACAGATACAAAATCATTGACTAGGCAGAAACCAGTCATGTTTGGTAATAAGTTTTAAAAATAGCTCCGAACGCGAAATTATTTTGAAAAGTAGCCCAATTCGAAAATTTGTCTATTTTATATAATGCAAAGACCTATACATTTCCTAGTAGATAGGGTGAAAAGCAAACAAGGACTATGCAATTACCATAGATGTATACATGAGAAGAAACAAAAATGATGGTTCTTGCTTTGCCAAAAAAAAAAATGATGGTTCTTAAGCTTATATCATTACATGAACAAACCCTTGAAATCAAAATGGGTAAATGTAACAAATGTAAACCTGCCAAGTCTTCAGTGGAAAGAATTGGCTCATCATCGTCGAAACTCATCATGACATCAGAAGATATTGTACTAGATGACCTGAACATGAAAAGGTTAACTGTTAACTAATCATTGCTAGCTAGTTAGAAAATAATATCATCACCATTAAATCTCTCTTTGTGTGTGTATCCTTGTGCGCACGTGCGTGCACGCATGCATGTGCGTGTGCGTGTGCGTGTGCGTGTGATAACTAACTCACCTTTTATGTTGATCCAACTGAATACCATTAAGAGAAACATAAGTAATCTGTGGAACCTTGTGTCGGTCCTCCTGTGTCTCGACAAGCCTGTTTAAAAGATTTCCTTTTGGAAACGAAAGCTCCAACTTCTTGAGAGATCTCAGTCCCATCAAACCATCTGGAAGTTTCAAAAGCCAATTTGATGCTCTAATCATCAAAAAATTAATTTTAGGCAATGCCCCATTTTCAATTTTCCAATCTAGCAAGGAACGCATCTCATCAATCTGCAGGTTCTCCAGTTGATGGAAACCAGTGGCCGAGAAGACAAACTCGTCCTCTGAATGAATACAACAATCTTTCAAATTAAGATTTGCAAGCCCTGTCAAATTTTCAAGTGAAGCTATCACTCCTTTTTCAAAGGTGCATCCACTCAATTTGATGCTGATAAGATTTTGCGGAAACTCGCAACTGACCTTACTCCAATTTATTAGGACTAACTTTGAAAGGGGGTTATGGCTTCCAAAAGATGTGAAGAGAGATGTGGCAGGTTGGTCGTATGATTCAAGGCACAAAGACTTCAGATGGTTTAGCTTGCAAAGTGAATCATGAAGCATTCTTACTCCATCTGTTGTAATTCCAAATATAGAAAGCTTACGAAGATTCAAAAGTTTTGTTAAATCTTTAACCATCCAACTTCCCGCTTTGATTGAACCTAAGGTCTGTAAGTTTCTAAGGTTCCAATTAACTGATGATTTGATAATAACCCCTTTAGTGTATAGATGCCTCAAACTATAAATTTGATAATAACGTTGCTGGTAGCTTCAAGATGCTAGTATTTTTTATGTTTAGGGTTTGCAAATTATGTAGTTTTCCAATTGAAGAAGGAAGATATGTAAGAGCTTTGCTTATCAAAGTTATATTTCTTAAATGGATCAATCTTGAGATCTTCTTTAGTGATTTTGATCTGTTAATTTTCACCTCTAATGGAAAATTCAAATAGATAACTCTTAATAGCTTGAAATTTTGTGCAATATTGCTTAGAAAAAAGTTGCTTGCAGATAGATAATCAAAGCCCAGTATTGCGCGTGCTTTATATGATAAATCACAAAACTTGTCATCTAATGTGTTCTTATAAACAGTCAAACGACGTGCATCAACAACTTCAAGACCTGAGGTATCGCTACTAGAAGTGCAAATGCGAAAAAACCCATCCTCTTGAGCCTCTGAGATGCACCATTTACGATAGAGATCGTGAATTCGGAAATGTTTTACTCTTTTAGAAGTCTTAGTCCTGTCGACAACTTGAACCATACACCTCAGAACAAATTCATCCAAGAAATCATTTGCTGTCTCCTCAAATGTTTGATTCTCCTCTTTCAAAATAAAACCTTCAGCAATCCAAAATTTAGTCAATTCAGATGCTTTGATTATACAATCCTCAGGATAACTTCCTATGTAGAGGAAGCATGACTTCATATTGATATTAGGTAAATTATTATAGCTTAACGCTAATATCTGTAAATACTCTAAGCTTTTATTTTGACACTCCCATCTAGCAGCCACTTTATTCCATGCGTTTATTGTGGGCTCTTTCACTAATAGAAGTCCTCCTAACATGTTCACGCCGAGAGGCAAGCCGCCACATTTCCTAACAAGATCTTTACCCAGAGTTTCCAATTCCTCTGGACATTTTGGTTCCGAGCCATCTGCAGAGGGAAAAACCACATTTAAAAATAGTTCCCAACTCTCTGAATCATCAAGAAATGGAAGCATATTGGGCTCGTTAGTTGGATCAACAGATTTTGCTATACCAATGAAGCGGGTAGTGATTAGAACCCTACTTCCGTTTTCCACATCGGGAAATACATCTTTCAATTGGTTCCATACATCGGGATTCTGTTCCCAAATATCATCTAAAACTATTAGATATCTTTGCTTTTTCAAACACTCATGCACTTGGACTTTTAGCTCTATTGTGTTCATGTTGGTGTATTTATCCAAATCCCCTCCAACTTGTTTAATGAGACTACGAAAAATTTCAAGTGGGTTGAACTCTTCTGATACAGTGACCCATGCAAGATAAGGGAACCAATCTTTGACAGCATCACTGTTATATATCATTGTAGCAAGGGTAGTCTTTCCCAATCCACCCATACCAACAATGGGTACCACAACATATTTTTTGACTTGGGGATCTATTAGGCGTTCTAATATCAACTTTTTATGACCCCCAAATCCAACATAATATTTGTTGTTGGCTAGATGAGGATTTATGTCTCTTTGTGCCCGAAGATTCCCTTCACTAGAATCACTCAATTCACTGAGATTACTTAAGCCATATCTGTCTTTTCTCTCGCTGATGGTATGGATCTTAGACTTAATCATTAGAATCTCATTGCCAATATAGTGAAGATCTACAAGCTTACCCGGAAAGCAAGCGTACCTTTGAAAAAAACCATTTCTTTTTCTATTTTCAGTATCAATTTGTAACATGAAGGTATCCACAACATCTTCAGCTTCATTTGCAACTTTTGTTAATTCTCTAATCCAAGTCCTTGTTCTTTTATCTCCATTTTTCCCCTTTGTGTCAGCATCTTCTAGAAAGCAACTCATCCAACGCAACTCAGATTGCATCCAGTAAACATCAGCACGTACTCCAGTTAAGAAATTGATTTCATCAATTGCTAACTGTCCTAGTTTCTGTGCTGCATATTCTATTGCCCATTCAGCGCTAGCCATTCCAACCTCAATTATTCAAGTTTACCTGAAAATTAACTTCCATAATTTCAGTTGGCTTATTGACCTGTGCAAAAAGAAAGATTAAAATAAATTAGTTTTAACTAATCTTAGGATATCATGTGATAACTTTTAACTATGGATGAGGTCACAATCTGTGACAAAAGGGACGATTAAAGATGCTTCTGTCACACGTAATAAGAATAACAGTAACGGAAAGAATGATGTTTCGCTATCATGTTCTTTTATTTAAGAATATGTTCACATTTTTTAAGCAATTAATCCCAGTGGAATGCGACCACAGTATCCTTGTGTTACTAAAAAAACAACCAACAATGTCGACTTATTATCATTGGCAAACTGAATCCGTTTATGATTAATTAGATCAACGATCATTATTTGCTACTGATATAAAAAAATTCACTATTCACTAACATGTTTTGAAAATGTGCAACATGATATGTCAAATCAAAAAGGATATGGTGTTATCTTGCAACAGTGGAGATAGCTTGTAAAATGAAGATAGCAAGATGAAGATCATATGAAATAGAAAACGGTCAACATAGTGCGAGGAAATGCACTAAACTGGGATGTAAGAGAAGATCAAACTAAAAAAATATAGCAACCAGGTACTGCTCCAGAAAACTAGAGGAATGAACCACCAGTCTACCATCGGATTTTATATCGACTCATGAAGACTCCGTTTGAAGACAAAACCCAAGGACCGTCTAGAAGCGTGAAGGCGGTTCAGATATCTAAGCATCATGGGCTATTTAATCTTGCGAGTGTAATTTTCTAACGTTCTAATCCTATGGTCATGATTAATTGTTGAAGAAGGATATTATCTTATATGTATGGATAGAGAAAATGGAAAAAAAGAAGCTTTTAGCGTATTCCAACTTGTTATGGAAGAAGATTGTTATCTAAAAAAATAGCAGTGAGACAAACACCAAGGATATTTGAGATATATATGAATAGTCACCCATAAATCATTTGGTCGGGTTGCGGATATTTTCACATTTGAATATGTTAATCAATTGTTAATAAAATGAAGAATTAAAAAGATCATTGAAAATATTCCAATCGTGGATAGTGGGATATAATTTTAGTGTGATTTCGTTCTAAAGCCAGCAAGAAAAATAATACCAAATTAAACGATTTACTATTACACTCCCGTTCAAAACAGTCGACAATTTTAAAATAAAATAAAATTATAACTGATTCACAAAAACAAAATTTGGAGGGATTGATTGGTGTTATTGGAGCACGTAATAGTCAGAGACTATTTGTTGAGAGAATAGTTATTGACGATACACGACACAAAAAAAGAGAAAACAATATACTGAAACCTTGGTTCATGGCGCAACAAATGGCACACACTTTTGATTCACTATGGATCTATTAAAAGAGTCACATATTAATCACATGTCACAAATAATTAAACAAAATTAGCGCAATTTTTTTCCCAACTAATCAACAATGTTTTAGGAAACATAGACTCGTTACTCTCCTCAAGATAAGGAGAAATAAAATGCCTTGGGTTTTCTCAAAATATTTGTTACCTCTGAGGCTTACCGCAATAACTTGAAAGCATGAAGCATATGGAAAATACGCCACATACACCTCATTCTGAGAAGGCATCAAACTCGAATTTCTTTTTACCACAAAGTGTAAATACTGGCACTAATAGAAGTCATAAAACTCAATTGTCTAATAGCAAGCAAAAAAGAATAAAATTTAAGGAAATGTAAGTTGATATTATTTTTTTAGTTTTCAATTTTAGGTTTCCTCAATTATCATATAAAAGAAGATAGCTACTATTCACACCCCTATTTACATTTCTGGCCACCAAAACTAAAAGCACCACAAATATTTCAAATTTTCTCTACTGGCCACCGTCCAAATAAATAACAAAAAATGCAGAAGGCACCAGCTCCTTGCTCTACCTGAAGGCTTCCTTCCTCTCTTACATCAATGTACTTCGTGAATCAAATACCTAAAATCAAATAGTTCAATTTTTTTAACATAATCCATTTTCATAACCACATTAACCATTTTAATTTTTATAAATGAGTGCTTACTTCGTCAGTTGTAAAATGATTCGTCAAATCAATATTTATGTCTTTTTGAGTCATTTGATCGAACATCTTGCATCATATTATCACAACCATCATGTTTACCGTCCAATTTATCATCATTCAAATACACCATCTAACAAACAACGAAAAAATTAATGTATCTGTTTGTAAAAGAAGATACATAAGTTATACCGATAAAAACTCTATAAGTCAAAACTTATATTGTCATTCTTTATTATAACGTCGTCATATTTAATGTCCTTCAAACTTGAAATTTCCAATGAAGCAGAAAAAATATCCTAAAACGCAACGGAAAACCGTAACCATTAAATAAACCCTAACAACATATTCTATAACATAATATAAAACAATAGAAATCAAGCAATTCTAACTTCTTTTTTATCTTCATCTTCCATCTCTAATAGGCACAAAAGAAAATCTACTTTTGTTAGGGTTTAGGGTCTGAAATTGTAGAGAAATACGTTTTTTTCTAAAGAGAAATATGGTGGTGAATAATTGAGTGAAGGAATAATATATGGTGACCAGAAGAGTATAAAATATATTCATTTGTATTAAATTTAGGAAGGTGGTCGGAAGTGTAAACCAGGGCGTGAATAGTAGCACCCTAAAAGAATTTCTGAACTATCATCGCTGAACCTTTGAATAAACTTGAGGGTCATTTAAATTGCCGAAAGGAAAAAGAAAATTCCTACTGCATATAATAGAGATCGGTTTCACTGGATTTGATCAAATATCATTTTAAAAAAGACTCAAAAGTAAACTGAAGATAAATATGAACAATTTACATATATTGTCAAAGACTTACATTTCATTTACCTGTGGTTTAATTATTTTGACATATAAAAACGAATAATAATGAATGATTAAGACTGAACTCTTTAAAATTGAATGTTTATATTGTTATTTATTTGTAGTCTCATATGATTAATCGTCAACTTGTATTTGCTAACCAACAACTAATGATGACAACAATAATAACTTACGCTTCAGTGATTTAAGGTTTGTGTCTCGCCTCGCCAGAAAATGAACGCTTTGTATATGCTTTAGAATTTTAGAACTATGCTAACTAATATATACAAAATAGTCAATTCGAAAAAATACACCAACAAAATTTCATAAATAAAATGTCATTTCACTATGTTACACTGTTTACTGTTTAATCATAGGTTTAACTGAGTTAAATCTCATCAGTATGGTTTAGTAATTAATTTTCAAGTATATAGGAAGGTTTGAGAACTCAGTTTCCATTTCGTTCATTTGAAAATTTTCTAGTTTCAAACAATTTCGGAAGTTTCGATTTTGATTTCGGCTTCGGTCCTGATTTGGTTTTTAGTGGTTGGTCAATGAATATATAACAATGACCAATCTAAATAAATTATAAAATATATTATAGTCAGATATTTTTCTACCAAATATAATTTAGACTTAGAACTATGCTAAGTCAAATTAAATAAAAAAAGCCAAGCTCAGTTTATCTCATCAAGTCTGGTCAATTTGATAAAACTAGATAACGGTTAGTTTCATTCCATAGCCCAGCCCAAAATTCTATTTTAATACACCAGCCTAGCCTTAGGTTTACAATGTCGCATTCTCCACAAGCACTTTATTCCTGAACCGAGATTACGGCTCACCATAGAACCCAACTGAGAAGACACATAACAAGACGGGAAAAAAAAAATCAGTGGAGATCTTCGCCTTGGATTTGCTTCTCGATAGTCAATGAATTAGTTACCTATATCAATAACCACATGTGTTTAACTTCAAACTAAAAGATGGTTGGAAAGCAAAACAATCATTTAGAACTTAAACAAAAGCAAATTACCCTGTAAACAGAAATATATGGTGAATACTAATTATATACATTTTAGGATTTATATAAGTACAGAAGAAAATGGAAAGGTGCTTTTACACTGCGTCATGTATGCACATGTGTCTAACTTCAAACTAAAAGACGTTTGGAAGCAAAACAATCATTTAGAACTTAAATAAAAGCAAATTACCCTGTAAACACAATTATATGATGAATACTAATTATAACATGTTAGGATTTCTATAAGTATAGAAAAAAAATAGAAAGTTGATTTTGCACTGTGCATCATGTATGCCTTATGCACTGTGTTTTCTATTTGGTGCGTCTAGCCATGGGACAAAAAGGTGAAACCATCATGCCTCGTATTGCTTTATGGCATGGTGTGTGTCAAATCTATTGCTGAGAGAGGTGGAAGTGAAAAATGAAAGAACAAAAAGGGGTGTTCTAAGTCTGAAGTTTGTCGGTAGATGGTCAAATAAATCGAGAGATACATCATACTATTATAACAAGAATCCATATAAAAAATGAGTGTGTGGAGAAGAAGTATGAAGTGACCATGAGTTTATCTACTGCGATGAAGTATGACATCAGTAGTGACATATTAACGATGGCAGTATTGAAACTTTTGGACATATGATGTCTCATAGGAGATCTTTTATCTCTGCCTATTTTATAACAGGCTAAGTGCAGTTCCTATGGAAAATGATGTTACACGTAAGTCATCAAATATAGGCTTAGTGTAGCTTCTTATGTTTAATGGAGTAATTCATTGACATAGTGCATTATGTTATAGAACCAGATACAAGATCACTATTAAAAATGATAACTTGAGAGTCCCTCAGGGAGCACTTATGTTGTCAGATCTAACCTTTTATTTGGATTTATGATTTATAGAAATAATCTCAAATTCATAAGTAACTAACCAACATAGTAATTCAAGTCGAATAAACAAAAAATAAAAGATAAATTATAAATTAACTAAAAGTAAATTTGAAAATATAGTATTTTGATAATAAATCAGAAACAAATGAAAATAAAAAAGGGATACATGTATTAACACAGAACCAAAAAAATAACTAGTTATAATAAAGACAATTGCATAGTAATTTAATGCTAACATTGCAAACACCATTGACTAAATTTATCCTCAATTAATGGTACCAAAACATATAATTTTTCACACCTTAAACGTTTTGCATATTTCAATATTACTCTCTAAACAATTTCAGTTCAATTTTTTTTTCTTATTCAAGACGAATAAAAAAAATCATAATCAAATTCTAAAAAATAATTAATATTAAATTAAAATGCCATTAATTTTATTAGAACTAATTTAAGATCACAAGAAAGATAAATAATACAACAAAATTTCAAGTATTCTGATTTTTAAACAAATAATATGAAGTAACAAATAATTTAGTTTGCAAGTTGTTATTATTATTATATTGTACGCACACACAAACACACACACACACACACATATGTATATGTATATGTGTGTATATATGTATGTATGTGTGTGTGTGTACAATATATATATATATATATATATATATATATATATATGAGTATATATATAATCTCTACTATTAATAAAGAGAATTTAATGAATAAGATACCAACGTTATTTTTTAAAATTCTGAAAACAGTCTTATCCATGAATGGTATCTCACCACCTTTAAAACATTAATTATCATCTCATTTTCGACTACCCATCAACGGAATTTTCTACCAATTTGTCACCGACACCACTAACGAAATATCTTCAAATAAAAGTGTTGTACTACCAAAACATTTACACTTAAAATTATAACATACATTTATTCATTCACTTTTATTAAATAAAAAGTAAATAACTTCGAATTTTAAATGCACATTACGAGCGTTTTATACTAGTAATAACAGTCAAAGACCATAGCTAGCTCAACTGATTAGAGGTATGAAGTTTTAGACGATGACTCTAAAGGTTAAAGATGATGGGATAGATCCCCTAGGACATTATAATATAAATAATGATTGCTCTGCTCGAACAAGTATCACTCTTGCCTTTAAATAATCTTTTAATAACAGTTGTAATATGTGTGATCACATTTTTTTTGTGTCAACGTGAACTACCAAAACTGCATTCCTATCTTAATATCATTAAGAATTTGAATCTAACTTCTTTTACAAAATTTTCCTTGCTAATATGACCAACCCTTAATATACCTCTTAAGTCTCTAACATAAATTCAAACAAATAAACCTCTATAAATATTAGCAAATCTTAATGTCACTTAAATATAAAATCTAGCAAATAGTTTGTTTGTTTGGTTTTTTTTTTTTTTTTCTTTTTTTTCTTTTTTTTGAAATTGAAATTGAGTACTTATATACAAATTTGGATAGTATGAACCATATTATCAAAGCAAGGGGGCTCCACAGAATCAAATTCATAACCTCTTGCAGCTTGCTCCTATGTCGTATCTTGCTCCTATGCTCTAACCAGCTGAGAAAAGGATGTTTGTCTAGCAAATAATGTTTCTTATTAATTCAAAATTTCCTTTGTAAGTGTTACCAAATCTAGTATCATTTAAAAAAGCTTCTTTTACAAATTAATAAAAACAAAAATTCAAACTACCAACAAATTAGTTGCAACTAAGAAATAGAAAGTAGAACTAGCGACACATGTTTTTGATTGAAAAAAATATGATTTAATTTTTATGCAAATCATTTTTCTTAAATATGTAATTCAATTCATAGAAAAACAGTTAACAACTAAAACGTTCATCTAGGATTCAAACGGTCTGTCAACAAATATTTTCATATCTTAAATATTTTTCAAAAATAAGATCTAAAAAATAAAGTTCTTTACAAACTAAAAGCGATCATCTAAAAATACTATCAAATCTTAATTTTATTTAAAAATGGGATTTACCAAATTAATTATTAACGAGTGTTACCACATGTGCTTCATGTGTGATAACCTCACAATCTTCACCGGTGAATTGATTTTTTTTTAAGTTATATACGTTTAACATGTTTAAAAAAGTCATAAATATTTAGCAATGTTTTTGCATTGGAATAATGTGTAATTAGTTTGATTTTATTTCTAAGTTGCAACATTTTTTTATTAGTTCGAATTAATGTTTTTGTTATTATTTAATAAACAGTGAAAATGTATATGAAGTTTATTTGTTAGATTTTATATTTAAGTGATATTAAGTTCGCTAATATATGTGAAATAATGTTTTGAATCTGTAAAAAAAATCGCTATCTCCTAATTCTAAGCGATGTTTACATATAAAAAATGCAACTTTTATTCATATGCTATTTTTTGAAATGACAATTTATGAAAGGATTGCATATGAAGAGAAATTTTAGAAGTTCACGATTGAATCAAAAGTTTGTTCTTTTAAGGCAAGCACTAATAAAAATTCAAACTAGAAAATTTTGTTCCAACTTAAAAATTTTAAACAAATAATAGGCAGACTTCAATGCAAAAATATGATTAAATATTTGCACAAGCCATTTTCTTTTTGAATGTGCAAAACATACAAAATATATACAAAAACAATTCACCCGCGAGGAGCATGGCATCATTGTGCGCGAAGAGGGGGCGTTACGCTCATAATAATAGTAGTAGCAATAATAATAGCTCATTTGCAAGAGTCTGACGGTTAATTTTCCTCAAATAAAATTTTGTCCTCATCAGTCAAAAACCACAATTTTGTTCCTATCGAACGCATACACCCTATGCTAACGCGGGCATATCAAGCCAAATTATTTTCTTGTACTTTCATATATGTTTATCTATTATCAAGATACCAAATATATTGACCCTCTAGACAAATTTTTGATTAAAAATTTTATTTACAAACAAATTGAAAAAAATTGTGCATTGGAAATTTGACAAATAGATAACTATGAAATAAATAAAAAACTTTTTACAAAATGGTTTGCTTCATGAGAATCATAAAAACGTTGAAACTAGAAATTGCCATACCCTTCCAAATGGAGACACAATTTTAACATAAACAAATTTAAATTTAAAATCAACAAAGCAACACTGTGATTCAGCATAAATAAACTAAAAATAATCGAATTACTTAACCGAATCTGAAATTTTATTATTATTATTATTATTATTATTTGTAATTTTCAATTATAGAAGTAATGAAAACAAAAGCATGCATGTATTAACACCATGGTTATCACGTCGACGACTAGTCGACGACTAGTCGTCGACTAGTCGACATGTCGCTTCCTGGAGTTCGACGATGAACGACTTATTGCTTTCGACGGTAATGGCTGGAGCGACCCAGAAACCCTAATTTCGACAGCAGTAAAATTGGATTGATGTTTTACAGATCGATTGTTTACCTCGACTTCGATATTTGGCCTGGAGAGAAACCCTAATTTCTTGGATCGACGCCTGCTCCTCCTCGACCTCGACTTCGCTGCTCCTCCTCGACCTCGACCTCGACTTCGCTGCTCCTCCTCGACCTAGACCTCGACCTCGACTTTCCTGTCAGGTAACGATATTTTATAAGTGGGTTGGTCCTTCTTAGAATAGATAGACAGACTTTAATGTTCTGATTTGTTTTTACTGTTGGTTAACACTAGATAATTATTGTTTACTTTAGTAAATTAATGTTGTTTACTTTAGTAAATTACACAGTAAATTACTGTTTTTTACACAGTAAATAAATTACACAGTAAATTACTATTGTTTACTTTAGTAAATTACACAGTAAATTATTGTTGTTTACTTTAGTAAATTACTTTAGGATCAATTTTGGGTATTTGTTGAATTTGAACCTATTATTATGTTATCTTTGTGGAATTTGAACTTATTATAAATTTATAATTATATCTAATTATATTATATACTTAAGTCTAATAAATATATGTATATAAAAGACTTATCGACTAGTCACGACTAGTCAGACGACTTGTCGACTAGTCTTCTAGACGGTAGTGGCTCGACTTGGCTCGACTTGGCGTCGTGATAACCTTGATTAACACACAAATCGCGCCCATACCTAATCATAAAGCTGCAGATAACGATGAAAATCTATTTCATAAAATCAAAAAGGAAAAAATATCCATGGATAATACAAAATATCATTTGTGGAACATAATTCATATTGAAAAAACAAAGTAGATCTGCAAATTTACATATTAAATATATCATTGTTCATCGTTATACAACTATAGCTCTAATATTAGGATATTTGTAACATCATCTAGGTGAAACACACGTATTACACACTAATTATTTTAACAAGACCTTTTGGTACTTACATACAAAAGCCTCTTATAAAATTATTAAAATTGAAATTTCTAAAGAAAGAAATGATTTCTTTTTTGGGGTTGGATAAGAATTTGGATATGTAACCTTGTTTATGTTCCAAGCAAGGTTATCACGACGCCAAGTCGAGCCAAGTCAAGCCACTACTGTCTAGAAGACTAGTCGACAAATCGTCTGACTAGTCGTGACTAGTCGACAAGTCTTTTATATACATATATTTATATTAAAAATTGTAATAGGGGATTGTTCTAATTATTAAGTAACCATTATTCAATTGAAATAGGCCCAACTCTGTCCATGCATAAAATAAATAGAATAAAAGTTAATTTGCGCAATATAAAAATGACCCAGCCCAACCTAAAACAACCCAGCCTATAATTCCACTAAACCCTAGCCGCAAAAAACTCATCCTTTCTGGCAACGTAAGGTTAAAAAAAACAACGAAAGAACAAAAAAAGCAATTCGCTTTCCGCTACCAAAAAAATTAGATGAAGAAAAGTAATGTTCGTTCTTGCTAGCATGAAGTCGACGACCAAATTCCCCTCTTCTCAACCAAAACCAGGTATGTATATAAGTCTCGATTTGAGTTCGAACCCTAAGTCTCGATGTCGTCGAATTGAACAAGTCGACTGTCGTCGAACTTGATTGACCGACTGGTCGACTTGTCGTCGACGTGATAACAGTGGTTCCAAGATTTCTATTTGAAGATGAATGTTAATTTTGTTAAAATTGGACGATTTAAATCTATGTCAAATTTATTATGGAGAAGATTTTTAATTGATTCTTAGAATCAATTAATTATGGGCAACAATTGGAAAGATATGAGAAAAGATTATTTGATTTGATAAATCAATCATACATACATATATATATATATATATATATATATCAACAAATTGGAAAGATAAGAGGAGATTATTTGATTTGATAAATCAATCAAATATATATGTATAAGGGAAACAATCACAATTATGCAAGATTTGCATTGAAACCAAATCAAGGAAATACAGAAACTTTTCATGCTTATCTTCAGGCAAGTTTCCATCCTTACTCTTACAAATATGGAGGCATTTGCTCATCTTTTTCATCATAAAGCCAATAGTGCTCTCTTCTATATCCACAATAAGATCTCTATTTCTATATCAATTATAGGGTGAGAAAAAAAAATATTAAGTGTTTTGTATTTTTCTCTTATTGTACGCACTCTTGAACTGAAGAAGAATAAAAGAAGTTGTTGTGTCTCCATAATGTAGGATACTCATATCTAAACCATGTTAGATCTTTTGTCTTTTATTTCTGCTATCGTTTCTGTGAGGCTGCATAGTTGATTCTTGTTCTTTTGGTTTGAGTTCCACTGATATCTAAATAGTCAATACTAAATCATGATCAAATACGCTTTCGCTCAAATTAACAAAAAATTCACTATAGGTTGGTATCAGAGCTAGTGTTATTGTTCCTATTTGGGTATAGTAATGGCTACTTCTAGTAAGTCTATTGGTAGATCTGGTGTCAATTATGGAGTAACACGTTTTGACGGAAATGGAGATTTTGGTACCTGGATGATGAAGATGGAGGTTGTATTGAAGAAGGAGAAGACTTATAAAGCCGAGTCTGAGAAATTGAAAGATATGGATGCAGCTGATTTTAAAAAGATGGAAGATGAAGCTCTCACAACAATTCAGTTGAGTCTTTCAGATGAAGTTCTTGGAGAATTTTCTCAGAAGAACACGGCGAAGGAACCATGAGATGCATTATCAGATGCATATCAAGACATGTCTTTCCCTGATCAAATTATTCTTCAGCAACAACTTTATTCGTTGAAGATGAAGCCTAGAGCCGATCTCATGGAGCATGTAGATGCTTTGACCATTTCTTTATGAACTTGAAGGCAACATATGTTGATATTACTGATGAGTTTCAAGCTATGATCCTCTTATATTCTATACTGCTTTTGTTAATTTCATGATTTATAGCCGTAGTAAAATTAGTCTTTCCAATGTAAAGGCTGGTCATCATAATGAAGTGTTAAGAGGTAGATTAGCGAACACTGGCATTGATAGTGACACCGAAGGTTTATTTGTTTAGAGATGTAGAAGCCAAAGCAAGTCAAAGAAAGGTGGAGGACGAAATTCTTCGAGATCTCAGTCTAGAGTGCTTAAGAATTTGACTTGTCATTATTGTAAGAAGTCTGGACACTTTATTGCACAATGTTCCAAGCTTGAAGGAAGAAGAAAAGAACCAAAGCAAGCTTCAGCCTCTACAGTGAAGAAATCAGATACAGAGAGTGATACTGATGTGTATACAGCTGCTAGCTCTTCTGGAAAGAGCACCCTATGACCGATTGATTCTAGCGTATTATATCATATGACACCTGATAGGAACTCGTTTTCCATTTACGGTGGAGGAAAAGTTCTGAAGGACAACAATGCTTTTTGTCGTATGGTTGGTGTTGGTAGCGTAAAGATTAGGATGTTTGACGTTGTTATTCGAACCATTAATGATGTTAGGCACGTACCTGATTTAAGGAGAAACATGATTTATGTTGGGGTGTTGAGTAGACTTGGATTAAAAATTGTAGTTGAAGAAGAAAAGATGAAAATATCGAAGGGCTCCATGATTATTATGAAAAGAGTGAGGGCGAAAAATCTCTATTTACTAAAGGGCACCACTGCAGTTGGTGAATCAGCTTCAGTGATTCAAATTCTTCCAGATTATGACACTTGTGGGTGGGTCACATTGGTGAGCGCCATATGCATGAGCTAAGAGAGCGATGTTTGATTGACGAAGTTCGACATGCAAAGATAGACTTTTGTGAAGGTGTGCTCTTGGTAAGCAGCTATGTAGTTAAAGCCCCGCTAAAGCCTCACAATATCTCCACTATAGCCTATAGCGCTCTTCAACCGCTACGCTATTTCAATTTAGCACTAATGAACAGTAGATCCGCTTTTAGCCCCGCTACTTTCCGCTGCAGCCGCTAAATCGATACCTTTTAGTGTCTGCTTTAGCAGTATTAATATATAGAGCTTGATTTGACTAGTTATCTTTTTAAAAATTCTGTAAATTTGGCGTAAAAAGAGCTAAATTTAAGGCACAAGTATCTAATATATGGTAACAATCAATTACACTCATCAAATATAGCATGCACAACTATGATATTTCTTGATTTTGTTATATATATTAATTTATATTAGTTTCATGTACACATATAATGTGAGAAAGAGGATTAATTAATTTTCAAATATTTGATTTTATATATAATGAACCTTTTTGTACCTCCGCTATTTCCTCGCTATTTCCTCGTTTTATCCCCGCTACACATTTTTGCACTTCCGCCGCTATAGAACCGCTAAGCGCTTTAACAAAACACTAAGCAGACAAAGATTTGTTTTGGTGAGCATCAAGCAAAAGCTGTTTTGGATTATGTGCACACATGTTTGGGGACCTCCCTTTGCCCATTTTTGGGTGGAGCTAGATATTTCATTCCATTTATAGATAATTTCTCTCGTAAGTTTGAGTGTACTTTCTAAAGTTTAAAAGTGAAACCTTTGCTATGTTTCGTAAATGGAAATCCATGGTGGAGAAGCAGTCAGGAAAGAAGTTAAAAGTTCTCCGTTCAGATAATGGTCTATGGTAGTGAATAAATATCACAGGAATTCATCGATTATTGTGAGTTCGAAAGCATTAAAAAACATTACACCACACCAGACGATCCTCAATCCAATGTTGTAGCAGAAAGGATGAACCATACATTATTAGAGAGAACTAGATGCCTCGGATTGACTGCTAAGTTGAAGAAGATATTTTGGGCTGAAGCTTTATCTATGACGACTTTACTCATCAACCGCACACCTTCTACTACCATAGAAATGAATATCCCTGAAGAAGTATGAAAAGGAGCATGTTAGTTATTCATTCATCAAGATGTTTGGTTTTCCACCATATGCACACGAGTGTCGAGGAAATATGGAATCTAGAGCTCGCAAGCTTATCTTTCTAGGTTATAAAAGAGAAGTGAAGGGATATAGGTTGTGGTGTCCTGTTAGCAAGAAACTTATTATAAGAAAACATGTAAGTTTTCATGAGAAGATTATGCTGAAGGTGGAGCCTTCCTCATCGGATGACAATGAGAGGGCATGTGAAGAATACCAAACACAAAGTCATATGTCGATTCTTTTCATAGACGTTCAAATGGTGCTTCCAATGACACCGTGGTTGATGAAAATAGTACAAACGTTGGCACAGAAAATCAAACTCAAGGTGGAGCTCGTAAAGACTTAAGCCTGTTAGAGAAAGAAGAAAGCCTAGATGGCTTGATGAGTTTGTTGGTTTGAACATCAAAGACATTGATTTTGATGATATGACAATATACACATTAAATGTTGTCTATGATGAGCCCATAGATTATAGAAACGCTATTGCATCAGTTGACAGTTCCAGTTGGTTAATTGCTATAGAAGAGAAGATCAAATCTTTACAGAAAAATCACACTTGGGATTTGGTGTCACTTCCTATCGACAAAAGAGCTACTGGATGTGTGTGGAACTATAGAATGAAAAACGGCGGCAATGGAGATTTCAGATATAAAGCAAGACTAATGGCAAAGGGGTATGTTCAAAAAAGGGGTAGAGTATCATGGCGTCTTTGCTTCAGTTGTTAGACATACTTCTATTCGTATTCTCTTTGCATTAGTTGCTCATTATGATATGAAATTAGAGCAACTAGATGTCAAAACTGCATTTTTGCATGGTGATCTGGATGAGGAAATCTAAAGCAGCCGGAAGGGTTCATTGGCAGTAGCAGACCAGATTATATGTTTGCAAACTCAACAAATCTCTATATGGATTGAAGCAATCTCCTAGGCCGTGATATAAGAACTTCAATAAGTTTATGCTTTCACAAGGATACTCTAGAAGTTTCAAGGATCAATAAGTTTACTTTAGGAGATGTGATGATTATATGATTTATTTTTTGTTATATGTTGATGATATGCTGATTGCATCTCGGAGTACGGTCAGAATTAAGGAGTTGAAAGTGGAGCTCAGTATAAACTTTGACATGAAGGATTTGGGAAAGGCACAAAGAATATTTGGTATGAAGATAAACATGGATAAGAAGCGGAGAGAGTTAAGGCTCACTCAGGCGTAATATATCGAGAATGTCCTCGCTCGATTTGGAATGGAGAAAGCAAAACCGGTTGGCACTCCATTAGGCTCTCATTTCAAATTGTTGAAAGACCAGTCTCCTACACCGGAAGAAGATAAGAGGTATACGGCTATTATACCTTATTATAGTGTCGTTGGTAGTCTTATGTATGCGATGGTGTGCACAAGACCAGATTTGGTCTATGCAGTGGGTGTTGTGAATCGATATATGTCTAATCCAAGCAAAGAACATTGGCAAACAGTGAAGTGGATCCTTAGATATCTTTGAGACACTTCTTTGATGGGCTTGTTATACAGTGGAGTACATGATGACATCTCTCTTAGAGGATACTGTGATTCGGGTAATGCTGGGGATAGAGATGCTAGGAAGTCAGCGTCGAACTATGTTTTTACAGTTGGCATAGGCTCGATTTCATGGAGATCAAAGCTGCAATCTATTGTAGCTTTGTCGACTACCGAAGCAGAGTTGATATTGATTGTGGAAGCAACAAAAGAAGGATTATACTTCAGTTATTGGATGACATTTCAATGATGCAGCGGACGGTGGAGCTATTTTCAGATAGCAGAGTGTGATTCGTCTTGTAGAGAATCAAGCTTATAGTTCACGGACAAAGCACATTGATGTGAGATTTCTTTCTTATGCTTGAAGAAGAACGAAACAAGATCAAATTGGTGAAGACGAGTACTTTAGATAATCCTTCAGATATGCTGACAAAATCACTTTCAAAAGACAAGTTTGAGCATTGCTCAAACTTAATTAGTTTGCTTCCTGCTACTTAAGCGCCATGGGGCGCAGACCCAACAATTAATTTTGTTGATTAATGAATATATTTAAATTGAGGTGGAGTGTTAAAATTGAACAATTTAAATCTATGTCAATTTTACTATGGAGAAGATTTTTAATTGATTCTTATAATCAATTAATTATGGGCAACAATTGGAAAATATGAAAAAAGATTATTTAATTTGATAAATCAATCAAATATAAATATATATGGCAACAGATCGAAAAGATAAGCGAAGAGATTATTTGCTTTGATAAATCAATCAAATATATGTATACAGAAACAATCAAAAATATGCAAGATTTGCATTGAAACTAAATCAAGGAAATCCGGAAATTTTACATGCTTATCTTCAGGCAAGTTTTGCTCTTATAAATAAGGAGTCATTTGCTCATCTTTTTCATCACAAAAGCAATAGTGCTCTCTTCTATACATCCTCAATAAGATCTCTATTTCACCATCGATTATAGAGTGAGAAAATTATGATGAGTGTTTGTATTCCTCTCTTATTGTACTCCGTCTTGAACTGAAGAAGAATAAAAGAAGTTGTTGGGTCTGCGTGGATGTAAGATATTTATATCCAAACCACGTTAAACCTTCTGTCTTTCATTTCTGTTATTGTTTCTGTGATGCTGCTTGCTGCATAGTTGATTCTTGTTCTTTTGTTTTGACTTACATTGGTATCTAAATAGATAATACTAGATCATGATCAAATATGCTTCCGCTGAAATTAACACACTACAAATTTTTATTTATTGTGGAATTCGAATTTATGAACTTTTTAAGGGTGTGTTTGGAAATTCATGTTCGGTTAGAAAGATTATTTTTACATTTCAACTGTTAACAAAGACATTTGATCGCCTTAAATTTGGATCCTTTACGCTTCATCAAAAGCATAGCTTTTACTCTATGTAAGTTGACAACTAGCATTAACTTCAACGATTTTAGGATAAAATTGTTTCTTCATTTTGACTAAACTATAATAACTGACATGGATAAAGACTATACCAGGTAACCCATTTAGCTGGAATAAAATATTTAACGGAATATATAAACTTTACTAATACAATAGCTAATGCTATTAAGCATACTCAATAAACTTATAGCTCAAATATTATTTTACTGCAAATGATGAGTTGTCAACAAAACTAAAAAAAATTGAATAAAATAAATAACTTAATATTTTGGATGATCATGCTCGTTTAGTTGAGATAAGTTTAGTATATAACCATCGCATCGATATACTATAAATAAATTTTGTATTTACGGCACCAATTCATTGGTGATAAACTTTATATCTATCGCATCAATTCAACAAAAACAAACATTATTTTCATACATCTTCCGAACTCGAAAAAGACTTTAGTTTGGATCAAACTTAATATATCATTGGCAAGCATTAGTGTTTTGTTTTTTTTCCTTGATATAGGGTTTCTTTAAATAATCAGCTGTTATTATTTCAAATTAATACAGGCCTGGAATCCAGTGATGATGCACTGGTAAATGAGCAAGTAACAATCCATCAGAAACAAAAGGGTCCTTATACCCAGCCTAATTATACTATCAATATTTGATTGTGTGTTACTTCATTCCACAATATTTTTTGTGGTCGTATTTTATTTCATTAAAATTATACTCCACTACAACATGCGATATTATGGCTGTCAAAATTTCCATAAAGAAAGACATTACCAAGGCATAAATGAGCTACTGGTAAACAGGTCAAAAAGGAGGTCACCATCTAAGCAGATCAATTATAAACAACCACATTCACCTAACTGCTAATACACAGCTTGGATTTAATGAGATTAGAAAAGGAAAAAGAAAAAAACATAGGCAAATGATAGAAACTGAAAATATAATAACAATCAAACAGAGACCTTACCTTACATTCACGAAAGGAGGAAAAAAAATGTGGTGAGTACCAAGTTCTATGCAGCAGGAAGAAGTGCTTGCTCAGTCTGTCTGCATTTTAACCGAACTTGAATCATTCATCTCCCTTAACAAACAGCGGCAAATATAAGAGAAAGCGGATGATTAAAATACACAGGAGCAATGTGCTTATATAGAGATGCTAGCAACCCCAAAAAGACAGAAAAGACAAGTAAACAAAGCACAAGTTGGCAACCTGGTGTTCTCTAATGTAAATTACCAAAGAGAAGACTTCATATCATTATTCTTGGCATAAAAAGAGACTTCATATACAATGCCGCATTAACTATTCATGAATTCAGATGATAGGATGAACAAAGCAATAAAGTAAAGGAGCTATCAAATTTATGACTGTTACATGGCAACATGTTGCATAAAACAAAGAATCTCATTGAATTGTTCATATGTAGCTTTACACGATACTTGGTGTGGGGAGGATAGCCTACAAAATATAGATAGATTTATAAACTCATAACATAATACTAAGTTATTTAAGGGCCAAATACTTGGACATGTTATCGATTGTTTTCGCATAGGTAAGAAGAATATTTTCACAAGCTATCAAGAAATGTTGTCTCATTGAAGTAAATACTGAACGCTGGAGAAACAATGAGCGATGAGCGATCGCAAATTAACTTTTTTTTTCCTTTTTCTTTTCTTTTCTTTACTTTTTTTTTTTTTTTTTTTTTTTTGACTCATGGGTAAGTATAAATTACTCTTTTAAGCCCATGTACTCATTATAATGAAGGTTTTTACTGCCGATGATGGATTTGTTCTTGAAAACTACTATAAATAAGGGGTCCTTGTTGCTTTCACATACATTTTTAAAATATATATAATCTATAACATTTAAACTTGACAGATACATATTTCTTACCCTACATATACCATTTCTAGCATTATAGTATTATGTTTCTTACAATTCTTCAACACAATTGTGCAAACTTCAGAATTTTGACTTAGTAAGCAACTAGTATGGCTTTGTTCAAACGAAGGAGCTAACTGGAACTAATATAATACAGAAATCAAGTTTGTTTTTACTTTGATATTGCATCAGCTATCATTTTCTTTATGATGGTAATGAGAGAGACTGCACGATATGTATGCCCTGTTATCTTGTATTAGTACCCAATTCAAAGAAAAGGGCAATCAAAATGAAATAAAAAAGGATGCATAATTTGAGAAGGAAGCACAATTTGAAAACGATGGTTGTCCTACTTATGATATTTCATATTGTAAAACAAGAGTACATTTCAAATTAAAATCACGTTGATTTTAAGATAAGGAGCTATGTTAATAAAAATGTCTTAATAGTTACTTGTCATATCTCAACATTATCAATCAACAAAATATAAATAACACAAATTTTTGTGTGCGACGGTATCGTGAAATCTAAAAGTTCTCCGTACACAAAAGAAACTAGAAGCAAGTTTAACACACCAATGATATATTCAGTTTGGACAAGCATTTTAAAAGTCAGCTTCTGTGACCTATTATAAAAGAGTAAGATCTAATGCTAATAAGTTAACTAATTAACCATAGTACATCTAAAGTTAAACCACATTATTTAGCAGGCCATCTTCATTTAATCAATGGCCCCATTCCAATTCTCGAAGCACGCCATCTTCTTTTAATCAAAGGCCCAAATCCAATTCTCAAACAATCTAATCCACAGTGGACATATAGAAATATATTATATGTGAAACAGCTGAGAGTTTTTAACTCAGCACAACATATCATTAATCAACAAATTTGCAAAATATTAGGAAGATAATAACATGATACAGCAAATAGAATTCTGAAACCATGTTCTATCCTATATAAATTAATATGAATAGATTGAATCCTCCATTTAGTTCTGGAATCGCTGCTTTTCCTACTAGCATGCACTGGAATACCATGGCATCCACGACAAATATAGTAGTCCCACACAGTCAGATGAACATGAAGATGATATTATTAAGGTTGTCTTGCATGTATTAAGGAGGAACGACGGTTCGAATTTAGAAAGCCACACGTCTAAGTAGCTTGGAGAAATGGTGTATCAATATGAGTTGGTATGCAGTATGCACGTAACATCAAAGATACATTGTGTCAACAAAGTGTGTCCTAACTTATATGCGTATGTCACGTGCTGTAAATGGGGAGCTTGATCCAACTGTCATTACAAAATTTGTAAAAATATTTAACCATATTTCTGAGTTGAAATCATCTATGTTCATTAAAATTTTATTTCTAAATTGCAGTATCTATTATTATTTTTAATTTAGTTTTTTTATATCATTAATTAATTAATAATTTATGTGTTAGATTTAATTTTAGTGCTATTGAGATTTGGTAGTATTTATAGATGATCATTCTGAATTTTGAATATATATTAGATATTATTTTTAAGTGATATTAAGATTTAATAATATTTGTAGATAAATATTTTAAATTTGTAAAAAAAAAAAAAAAAATGTTAGATCTTATTTTCAAGTGATATAAGCGTTTGTTATTACATGTTTTTTGATGGTTCACGCTCATATCAAACAAAGTGCGACACCAAAAGTATTACGACTATTAATAAGGATATATATACATACATACACAAACACACGTGTGTGTGTGTGTGTTAAGGAGGGGTATATTGAGACACAAAATGTAGACACGATGTAACAGCACTTCCATGTTGTCTGACCACAATTCAGGTTTCAAAATGCAAGTAAATGCAGGTTCTGGCCAAGTTCATCGGAACCCGACCTTCGGTTCATCGGAGCAAGTGGCTAAAGATGTTGGAGGACCAGTACGACCAAAATGGCAGAAGTATAGGCTTAAGGATGGAGCTGGACTGACATATCAATGTGTGCACCTGTGTGCATGTGCAAAACTAATACAGTTGTTTGCAAAAGAAAAAAAATAACATAATTGTTGTAATATATTAGAATATTAATGATGAATAATACGCTTAATGCAAGAGACATTATTGTAATTACTAGGAAATGTGAAGTCTATAAATAAAAAGCTCATGTGTGTTGTAAATAGATCGGAATCAATAGAAATAAAGGCTCTCTCCCTAATATTTTATGCTCCCTTAAATGGATTTTTAATATCTTCTATTCTTTTTAATGGCTTCCTTCTTTTATTATTTGTTCTTGTTTTATTTTATAACACGTTATCAACACGAGATTCTATTAGAGCTATTTTAATTTGTTTATATTCAAATTTGAAATTTTCTAGATGTATATTTATGGATTTGTCATGTAAATAATGTTTATTTGAGTATTCTTGATTCACGGATTTCTAGATTTGTTCTGTATTTATTTTCTGTTTAAGAATCCTTGATTAATGGATCTATAGATTTGTTATGCAATTATTCTACTTAAAAATTCTTGATTAAAACTTCTAGATTCGTTTTTCCTATACTTTTTTTAAATTTAGACTGGGTTCCAATGGATCTAACTTTTTACATCTAATCGTTTTTATTGACCCCAGATATGTATTCATAAATTTCAATCATTTGAGGATCTAATTTTAAGTTTTTCAAATCCAATTTGATGGAGCCATGATTATATTTGTTGTTTTCATTATTGATGATATAGACGTGGATCTAATTTTATTTTTCGCAATCTACTATTACTTTTTATATGTAATATTATTGAAAAGACTAAATATAACCTGAAAAAAGAAATTACGTATACCCAATAAAATTATCGGTATAAAATATAATGGTGTAGCATTTAAATACGATAGCAATATTGATTTATCATTGGAAGTGAAATTGAAAACTCATGATTATTTCAAATGAGGAACCTGAAATTCATACGCAAAAAGCTGAAAAGTTAAAGCCTTCAAAAGCTGAGATAAAGCCTCAAAGTATATAAGTGCGTTTAATATTTTCTTATAGCAAAGAACCTATAATTCAATAACTGGAAAGGATTTGATAAATCATTAGAAGAAAAAGTTTCAATGAAAAGCAGAAGTCTTATATTCAAATTTTATGTTACACATAATTTCTTAAAAAAAATTATTGTTAGAAGAGATCATTACATTTACAATAAATGCTATAACCTTGAAGAAAAATAGTAAAATGACTCTCATACATAAATAAAAGCACTTTCAAGAAAAGCCCCTTCAATTTAAAATATACAAAAATAATATGTAAATTATAATAAAACCTGAAGTTTTATTGTAGTAATTTTATAACATATAATAATGAATCAATGATATCATTTATTTGTGAAGTTTACGTGGTCCGAAGCATTTAACTTTTCTTAACCAATTATTGAAACCAGATTTATCTCTTCCTTTTACTTAATTAATTAATGAAATCATATTTGAAATTTTCTAATTTTACTTTTCTAGATTTGTTTTTGCAATTAATTTAGATCTGGATTTAAGTATCTTTTATTCAAAGTTATAGATCTAATCCTTTAACTTTTCAGATCTGAACTTATGTTTTAGTAGATCTACTTTTCAAAACTCGTTATATTGATTTTAACTTTCCAGATCTGTACATGTTTTATAAATATAGTTTTCATTTTGAATTTTGTTTGTTTTAGATGGTGTTTTGAGATATAATTCGTATTTCCAGAAGAAATATTTTATTGTTTCTTAAAAAAACTTTTATAAAGAAAATCGCATCCCGAAGGTCGTATAAAGTTCAAATCCAACATTGAGCTTAATTTAATACACTTCAAGTGAATGCAGGAAAAAAATACGTTTTCAAAAAAACAATTTTTTTTAATAATAACAATAATAATAACTTTTGGAGTTAATTTCCTTATGAGGGAAATAATTTGAATTTGAGACATGTAGTTATTTTTATTTACGGTTGTGAATTTTATGTATAGATCTATAAATTTTTGAAACTTTCATGTTAGAGAATGTAAAATCTTGATGTTTATACTCTTCTACTCAACTTTTTAGATATTGTGTATATATATAGTATTTTTAGAAAATATGATTATTGAGAAATACATTATAACTTTAAGTTGTTCATTTTAAATCTTTTTCATTGAATAATATTGTAGCTAGATCCGAATTTCATTTTGTTGTTTAAGTAAAATTTATTCATTTGATTCATATATTTGGACTACATAATGATTATTTTCATTGTTTTTATAATAAATGCATTAAATGTATCCTTATGGTAATATATTTTATTACATTGTTATCATAAATGTATTAAATGCATTAGTTAATGTATGTTTGTGTTTGAGATAAGAATAAATATATGCATTATTATTCGACGTATCTAGCAAGTAATATCTAATGTAATGGAAAAAACAAAAAGGTTAGAACCACAATTTGAAGTGTAAAGAAATTTTTTAACTAGAAGTTGTATAATTCAAATTCTGAGACCTGAAATCTTGCATTACGAAAAAACTTTTTGATAACGTTTACAAGTTTGAAATCTTATCAGTTTTTCCTAATTAGTAAGAATGTAAAATCTTCTAAATTAGACGTACACAAAAACGTTGAGAACCAAAAGTTCATCATAAATTAATAAAGTTGATATACATACGCATATATATAAGCATTATGGAACCTAAAATTCATCAATCAATGAACTTGAAATAATTCATAATTTAAAAGTTTGAAGCTTAATTGAAACCGTGTGAAATAATAACATTGTACTCCTTAAAGAAGTTAGAAAAGATAAACATCAAATGGGGTAATGATGATGCATCCAAAAATTTCAAAATGAGTTGTATCTTACTTATATATTTACATTTACATATTGCATTGAAGAATAAAAGTTAACAACTTGAAGTTGTTTATATATTTTATTTGAACCAGAAGTTCAATACAGTCTAAATTAGATGCTTTGAACATTATCATGGAGTCTCAAAGAATTCACATTGACATTGATCAATAAATAAAAATTGATAGTTTGGAACCTTGTAATAGTTTGTTTTATAAATCAGTGACTCAAACAAGAAAGAAGATTCAAATTTATAATATAATTGTAATAAGCGGACGGATGTGTGTGTATGTATGTATATGTGTGTGTGCATATATATATATATATATATATATATATATATATATATATATATATATATATATATATCAACTAACAATCTGAAGTTTGTTATGAGCTCATATTACAAATTATGCATATGCTATTTAGTAATTCAAAAAATCAATTGACATAAACATTGAATTACTTGAAAACATGAGTCTATTCAAATGATCTATATAATTAGAAAATCCTGCCAAGTTACTAAATCAATGAAAGAGAATAAGTAATATAACATGGATGTATCTTATCAATCAATAAAAGCGTCGTCTTCTACAATTGAAATATATATAATGTATTTGCTAGCAATAATGTGATAATGGATCAAAAATGAGAATCCAAAGAAGGTTTATTATTTAATATGATAGTGTTTGTCAACATTGAGTGGGGGTAAAAGGATACAAGTTCATCATCAGTGTTAAATATTAGTTAACATATAGAATGCTGCAAAATATTAAGAAGCTTAAATAAATTATCAATTATATCCTCAGTAGACTTTCTTCAATATAGATTTGAATCCTTGAAGGATCAAAAGGGGTAAACCACAGTTGAAATATGGTATAAAAGTCGGTTTAAAATATTTTTGGAGTAAGTCATAAAGATGTCAAATAAGGAGGTGAGTACTCTTGAAGAAACACTTATGGGGTGCTTTGAAAGAAACTCATGGCATGATTGTCAAATAACTCTAAAAGCGATTTAGATACCTAAAACATGTTACATAAAGATATCTCAATAAATCATATCGAAAACTAACAATAATTATTCGTTATTGATAAATTGTAAACAATAAAGTGTTTATGTTAATTAACCAATACCAATCTCAGGATACTTAGCCACATTTCCCACTTCTTGAGCCACCGTGAGTAGCACCGATCCAAATGTGTTTCTGGGAGTTGCACCGATCTCGAACACTTAGCCAAAATTCTGAGTTTTCCAGAATACTGTGACTTTGGCCAAATTGCACCAAACTCTCCCGAGTCCGTACTCGAGTCTTGAACACTCCAATGACCAGAAATACGACGCGTGACTGCCTTATAAAAACATGGATCAACATGGCCCATACTAATCGCACGTACATCTTCAACATATCTAACGCTCTGTATGTTTCCATGAAACTTACAGTTCAAAATAAAAAAACATGTGATTTTAACATGTTATAGTCTTTAAAATATGAAACAACCAAATGATGCAATACATAGTAGTGTGCTGCTAAAAGCACCTGAGTTTACGTTTCTTAATACTATGATATGGTATTAGAAAGTGTGAAACTGGATGCTTTTAGTCTTAAATGGTGGTATGATGCTAAAGATCCCAGTTTTGTGCTTTTGGCTAGCATCCATGGTATTAGGGAGAGAAAAAATGGTGCTTCTAGCAAAACATAAAATATAATTTATCCAGCAATGCTATTTAACCCAAAAAAGGAAGATATTGTTAAAACAGGCAGAATCTGAATCATTTAAGTTAATTTCTACCTTTGATTTCCTCATCGGCTCGTTTGTACTGTTGGACTATTTCGACTATTGGGTCACATATGTAATATAAAATGTGTTGTGCTATTTTGGTGTAAAGTCTAATTAAAGTAATCTAATTTTAGATTAGAATTTAAAGGCTTAAAGCTTAATTTATCATGGGCATAATGTGTAGATACCGGGGCATTTTTTAATTTGTGAAGGGCCGAATTATAAAATGTCAACTTTATAAATATGGGGTTATGGTCCTCGAATTGCACGAGTCTTAGCAACTCTCTAACCTCTTCTATGGAGAGCTGAATCTAATCTAGGATTTGTGTCAATTTGGAAGACCGAACCTAATTCATCCACTCCATAGCAATTGATTATGAATTCAGGTCCTACAATGATTAACTATTGATTCAGGTACGCTTCCGCAACTTATTATTTATGTTTGTTCTCAATTAAATCAATATGGGTTACTTATTTGGATCTAGGGTTTCATGATTGTTTGTTACCTAATATTGAAATCCTAACATGCACACCTCAGTATAGCATCGTTCTATTTTAACAGCAGCGTAGTTAAATACTTGTATCAATAGTCTACCAACTTGCTGCTGTACTTAACAATTCAACAAAATGACGTACCAGTATATGTGTGGATGATATGATTCCCAACCATGGTACGCAACCATCATATTGACATCTTCCAAACCCTACTCGAAATATCCATCACAAACACGGATCGTTCAATTTCTCAAGCATCGGCGGCGCAAAGGCAACCGCTTTAAATGTGCAATTGCTGCTGCCGCAAATGTCGCCACTCCAACATTCTCCACCGCACCAGAGCAATGTCATTTACAGCGTTCTTCATTCTGGAGTCTCATACTCTCATCTGCATAGTTCCGTTCCTTGTATGTTCGGTTTCCCTCAACAGCTTCCCATTCAGCATTCTCCGGATATATTTAATTGTTATTCGGTGATGACACAGTACTGGAGAATCAGAGCACAGAAGAGTACCAATAGACCTCTGTATTGGCGATATTAAGTGCCGCTAGGGTTCTTGAGTTTGAGGACCTTCACGGTTGGTGAAGTTCGGAGAAGGACAAAGGTGGAACGCCTGGTCCCCCTCGCAGGGGCAGCATGTAAATGATTCGATTCAGGAAATTCCGTACATTTATTATTTTTAAATATAACAAGGCAAATTGCATTGAGAGCACGAAAAGTGCTGAATTGCCCTCCATGGAAGGGACTCCAAATTTGACAAAGGAAAAATAATTTTAAGAGAACTTTAGCTTAATATTTTTTTGTTAAAGGGGGATCTGATTTATTTTAAAAAAAGAAAAAAAAGACCTAACTACCCCTGATTCATCACTTATGTTAAACACCAACTTACTAAATTCAGCGCAACTAACAAACATGCAAATTACAAAATATCTCAATTACAAAAAGGCTAATTATATTCATACATCAATAACATCTTTACATACACCATAAAATAAAATAAATTGCTATACACTAAAAATTACTTTTCATACACTTTTTTTTTTTACAATACTAGCCTTATTTTTTTCTTCCTTTTCTCTCACTAAAACTTTAAAGTTATTTACATAAAATAGGTAACCTATAGCACTAAATTAATTTTAAATTTAGTAAAATGGATTTTTTTTTTTTTGAGCGTACGATATACAATTTATTATGCTACAAAAAAATTCTTAATTTCAGCAAAAGTGACCCTACTTTTAAATTAAATAACTCTAAATTATCACTTGTAAAAGTTACCGTTATTCAAATTTTAGGTTTCATGTTTAAAAATGCATTATGTTCTTCAAATTGTTTTACATAGATTTAATCAAATATCGTTAGTTACAATGTTTTAGTTTGATGGGTTATTATTAAAAAGGTAAAAAAAAAAAAAAAAAAAAAAGATGCAATAAAAAAGAAGGGTAATTTAGTAGTATATATTTTTAGCAAAATAATGGTATACATAAAGTAATTTTTGGTGTATAAATAGAATTTGCCTTACAAAAATTTGATACAACATATTAAAACAAAATTTTTGTTTTTGCACTTAAAATTAATCATACCAATTCCAATATGAAATTATAATTAATTACCTAATCCGATACCTTCTGATTACCCATGAAATTTTCTTGTGTCTCTATTACATGAACTATATCCATTGTTTACTTTTATGAGCAACATTAAATTGTAACCGATAATTAAAGTTTAGGCTTTATAGTTTATATTAATGAGGACTATATGGGGTTAATATTGAAAATTTAATTTATATGTTTAAGGGGAGGCTAATTTATTTTATCCTCCCTATAACAATTATACAATAAATAAAAATTGGTCCTCCCCTTAACCAAATGTGGAGTCTCTTTAACAATTCCCTTATTTTTTACGAGCGTAACGGCACGCGCTCCGCGCGTGATCGTGGCACGCGCTCTGCGCGTGGGTTACTAATTCTCAAATATTTTATATTTTTATAGGCAAGTACAAATGTTGCATAATTTATAAACTGTCAATGCAAGAAAAAGAAATAAAAATATTAAATATAAACAAATTCTAAAGTAATGGCTACAAAATATTATTCAATTATTTTATCTTTCAGGAGATATTAAACATTTCTGCTCCTATTTCCGTGTTTTAAATTTCTCTATCTTTTATGATGTTCAAAAGTTTGTGTAATCGCTAATATACATGTAAACAAATGACACTTAAGCACCGTTGGGCCAATAAATATTTTCCGCTAGCAAACATGGCCTTATTGTAACCCTGTTTCCTTGTAACATTACATGGAAAGATTATATCATCCAGTGTATGCTATGTTCCTTCATTGTCATCGATGGTTGTGTAAACTGTATCATTAGACACATTAACATTTGAGTATGCATGGGCCTCATCTGTTTTAGCTTCTTGAGTAGGTTCATCAGCATTTAGATACATTGGAATGGCTTGCTTCCTCATCCTGAAGTATATAGAATGAGTTTTGTAGAGATAATGAATATTATAGTAAAATGCATTATTGATAAACATTAAAAATCTAGCAGTATAATTTTTCTAAGAACTTACCAAAGACAAAATTAAGTCCTTACCTAATATCTGCCCTACAAAATTCACTAAACATATCACAGTTAAAAAAAAGTGAAGCAGTAAATAATTAAAACCTACCACCAAACCGGTCGGTCTTCAAAACAGGTGATGATGAAAGCATGTAGATTTATGGAATATAAAATAGGGTTTTGAAATATTGCAGAATGTATATCTTTAAAGTGGAGTTTACCTGAAGCCAAATACTTCTGCAGAGTAGCTGAAAGAGGAAGGAAAAAAAGAGAGAGAAGTAGAGAAGTTGATATGTGGGATTGAGGAATAAAAGAAGGTATGTGCATTTATAAATGAAATATTGCGGGATTCTAGCAGATGTATTGACCAAGGAAATATAATGATTCAATATTCAAGAAGGAAACATATATATCAGCGCATAAAATTAAGTAAAGGTGATGTCATCTTTTGTGATAATAAAAGATATAATATATTATTTTCCCGAAATAAGTATAACATAAATTCTAATAGATACTCATGCGTGAAAATTGCTATGATCGGCTCGGTTTCCATGTTCAAGAAGATCTTTTTATTTGAATTGTTATACCATGCGCCAATGCTAATTTTTTAGATCTAATTTCTTTAGGTTCTAAAAGATTCCTTTTATATATTTGAATTGCCCTTCAATGCACGAACGGAACTTTTTGTGGATCTATTAAGATATGTTCAAATTGATTAAAAGGTATAATATATTATGATCCATTATTCAAGGAGGAAATATATATATCAACGCAGATAATTAAATAAAGGTGATGACATATTTTGTAATAATAAAAGATATAATGTATTATTTTCCCGAAATAAGTATAATATAAATTCTAATCTCATGTAAATGACGTGGGGACATTTAATAATATAAATTTTAATTTCATGTAAATGACGTGACAACATTTAATAATGATAAGATGTATAATATAAAGGGATCCATGGATATTTCCAGCATTCTATATTTGTTCAAATGAAGCCTTAAATGTTTCACAATAACAAATACCTATGTGTGGATGAGCGTGCGTGAAAGTTGCTATGATTTTGGCGTGGTTTCTATGTTTAAGAAGATCTATTTATTTGAATTGTTATACCATGCGCCAATGCTAATATTTTGAATCTAATTTATTTAGGTGCTAAAAGATTCCTTTTATATACTTAAATTGCCCTTTAATGCATGGATGGAACTTTTTGTGGATTTATTAAGATCTGTTCAAATTGATTAAAGGGCATTTTCGGTAGTTTGCGTGTACACCAAAAAAGTGTGACACGAAACCTATTCCAACTATTATTAAAGATTTTTATTTTTTACTTTCCCATGACCAAAATACCTTTGGTTAATTAATTTATAAGAATAAAAGGCTACTATAATTTATCCATAAGGACAGCCGCCTAATATTTTATCCAAACGGACAATACACTACAGTATTTGTTAGACCAAAAATTAGTTCTAACACCCAAATTAGCTATGATTTTAATGAAATAGAACTAAAAAGCAACGAAGAACACACGATTTATAGTGGTTCGGCATTAAAGAGCGTACGTCCACTTTCTATTCTTTTAATTGATGATTCGAATGCAAATACAACAATGATTCTCACTCAACTTCACAATTACAATGTATAAGCTCACTCAAATTTCTCAAAAATAGACTTTAAGAGATGATTTTGATCTGAATGTGGTTATGAGATTTGGCTATCAAGGAAGTTAGAACTGAGAATTTGCCAAAAGATCCTTTCAAATGCCTCTTGATGGTGAATTGATAGGTGAAAAATCTCCTCGAAGTGGCTCCGGTTCGAAACTGCGTGGCACCCATCCCATAAGAGTCGGGTTCGGATGCCTCCAGATGGTGACAGCGCATCGATTTAGTGGGAGATCGTGGGAGGAAATGGTCGTGCTTGGTCCGAGTCTTCAGGAGACGTGTGTAGCAACGGTCACAGGTTCAGAGAAAATGGGTTCGGATCGGCCGCCTCCGATCCGATCCGATGAGGCTGCTTGCTTTCTTTTGGTGTCGCTGAAGCGTTTCTCCGAACCGAACTGATATGATGTCCGCGTCTTTGACTCCTTCTTCTTTCCTGCGCTGGTTCCCTCCGATCTGAACCGGTTGATGACTTTCCCACTATTTGCTCTTTGTGTAGCCTAGTTCACAAAGTAGGCTATCATTTTGCCCCCTCGGAGTACACTCTTATTTAAGATAAAGTGTGCTTCGAAGTAGTTTATAAAACAGTCTTTGAATTAAAGTCATTAAATGATCGCTTCCATTTACTTGTTGAGACGTGCCACTTCATAAAGTCATGCCTTTTGTTGCTTATATATATCCATAAACTATATGAATTACTTTCTTCGTTTTCAGACAACTTTTGAGAGCTCTTTTTAATGTTCAATGATTCCTCCAGGTAAGCTTTTCCTTTTACTTTTCCTTGAATTCAACCTGCATGCCAAGTCAATGTGTATAATACATTTCGGTTCGGATTCCGACCCGAGCGGATTTCTCTCTTATATTGCTCAACACTGGATTAACAGGCCAAAATGCATTTGTGGGCTTGCAACTCCGGTCCGAAAGGGGGTAAAAGGCTGGGAATACGATGGGTCACTACAAACACATATATAAACTCGCAGCCTATCTCCTTCCTCCTTCTTTTATTATATTGCTCATGTTTATCATATTTTACACTGAAATCCTATCTTTCAAAAACTCCAAAATTCTTCTCGTTAATCTTCAAATCAAACTCGTAAGTAAGTTAAAAACTTTGATTATCCTTGTAATAACTGATTTCAGTCAAAATTTGTGGTCAATTTCGAGCGATTTGGTCATGGCCTTTGCCTGGCTTCAACGCCTTGGCCTCCTCTCTCGTCGTCGTCGTTGGTGGTTCTATCACCACCTCGAGGCGTTGAGAGAGGGAATTAGGATCCTACAGTATATTTGAGCACGTAAGTGCTCGGTCTTAATTGGGGCTTTTGACATGGAGTTGGTTTCAGTGTTGGTTAAGCGAGATGGAAAATGGGGAAGATGAAGAAGAGGAGAGGAACTTGAATCGGTTCGGGTGGAGGAACGTTGGAGCAAAGGGAAGGGAAAGATGTATACAAGACCGGATCGGGTCGGAGCATAAAAGGGGAAACAAAGCCTACCTGATCGGTCGGATCGGAATAAGAGACAAGGAGGAGAAGATGCATGATTATTCAAGTCGATTCGATCCGCTCCGAAAGCCTGCATCCTAACCGACCCGGTTTTACGCACTGGGTGTGAATGTCTGCTTCAGACCGAAACATGACTTTGCCCCCCCCCCCCCCCCCCCGATCTGATCCCAATACACATATCCGAACCGAAACAGTCCAATTCAATGTGCGATAATTTTCCAACTAGCTTAATCAATGCTTGGCATAACCTTCAACTTAATGAACAGTTAGGATAGCGCCTTACGAACATAACAAACATCAAGAACTATTCTGAAACATTATTACTCCTTCGGATCTTTATATCACGCTTTCATGTGTTTACTTTGCATCTTTGGTACACGTAGCACACACTTTAGTTCACATACACACACGGGGGACACGGGCAACTTTACTCTAATCCTTATTATTGTTTCTTTGATAGTCTAGTGATCATGGCCGAGAGACGTTCATCTAGGTTAGTAAAGAAGATGAAAGTTGCGGAAACTTCTGAGAAATTTACTCTTGATGACATATCTTCTTCCTCAGACCCTGAATGAGACGATGAGGGCCCAGATTATGAAGTAGGAGCACATAACAGCGAAACACCTTCCGATAGTGAAGTTTCTCTGGGCGATGAAGAGGAATGAGGGATTAGAGATAATCGAGCTCCTGATGAGTCTGAGTCTGCCGTTATATTGGAGTTACCCAAAGACTCTGTTGAATCGACGATTGATGATGATAGACTTGTTCGCATATGTTTAAAGCACGGGATACTGAAAAGGGATACCCTGGTGCTATCGAAAGCCGATCGTGCCCACAATCCTCCGGAAGGATTTATGCCAGTTACCTGATTGATGTGTATGGTTGGGGCTATTCCACTGTTTCCGCCTTTTGTTGTCGACTTTCTGAGACAGATGCGGATTGCCCCCATGCAGTTACATCCCAACTCTTATGCTTACTTATATACCTTATATATAGCATACAGAGAGATTTTAGGTACAGAGCCTACTTTCGACGACGTCCACTTTTTTTATAATTTCAAGCATCGGACTCAAGAGACTCCTTCCTTCTCCTATTTTGAATCAGTCCCAAAAAGGAAGATTATTTCAGCTCCATTTAGCAGCAAGGCCGGTGATTCTAAGCTCGAATGGTTTTATATCAAGCAACAGCCGGGTTGCGCCAGGAGATGGACCAAATCAAGTAAAGCATCGATTTTCTAGATTCAATTTTGAATGTTCATGCCAACACATTAACCTTCCTTCTCTTTTGTTTGCAGTTGATAACCCAAAACAAATATCGGATCAATTGTACTTTGATCGGATCCATTGGCTTCTCAGTGACGATCAAAAATTTCTAACCATCGATGAAGTTCTCAAGGATGAGTACCTCCATCATCATGGGTTACTATCCATTACCCGTAGCATAGGTCGTTGGTCGGGTCCATATGTATACACCCCCCCACTGGACATTATTCCTGAAATGGGCGAGGGCTCGAAAAGTCCAACAATACCTCTTCAGACTTCACCTTCTCCATCTTCGACTCAGGACGATGAGTTAGCCAATATAGCTGAAAAGCATAGAGAAGGGTATACCGTCCCTGATGATGCTATTTCTCCTGAGAAGTCAATGTCCCCTAAAGAGCTGCCAATAGACGCTTCTCAAGGAGATGTCCCTACTATCAATGATTCCACATTTCAGGGTTTAGGAGATCTCCCCCTACCTGAAACCATCTATACTTCAGAGGACTTTGGCACAAATCCTTTAATTTTCACTTCTCCAGAGGAGACTACTCCCGTGAAGGCCAAAGAGCCCACTCGCGCTGGCCTGGCTTTGGATTCGGGTTTGTCGGGGGGGGGGGGGGGGGATACCACTTAGGATGCACCCAACATAATAGCACCACACTTCACAGCACTTACTTCTCATGTGAACACTGATTCTGAATTCCACTTACATTGTTGTGTAGGTACAATGTCTCGCCCCTACTATGATGTTAGGAAAATACGTCGTAGCATGACTAGACCCCCGTCCGATGTCGAGTATGATCGCCATGAAAGCCGAGATAGAGAGGACAGAAGGCCTCATGATTCATCGGCCACACACCTCGCGCTCTCGCTCCCCCGTCCAGTCGGATCCAAGACTGATATAAAAGCTATCAAAGTCGTCGAGGAGAAGACACATCGCAGCCCAAAGACCGAACTTCTCCTCAAGACAAACACAGTCGGGAAAAAAGTCCACCGAAACATACTGATTCACGGGACAAACATAAGGTTTCTGAGAAACGACCTGGAAAGGGTGATACAACCATCGTGCCTACTAAGCGTAGGGACACTGAGCTAACATACTGCAAACCTCCACCATTAGATGCTGAGTCCAAAGTTAAGACGGCTTATCTGGAGAAGTAGTTCCCAGATCATTATTTCGAAAATCTGACTTTTTTACCTGCTCTTGAGCCTATTTCCTCAAAGTGGGCAGATGAGGCTAAAGCGAAGACTGATGCAGTCGAAAAGCAATACTCGGAAATGTTCAAGTATTCACGCCGTCTCTCCAGAATCATTCGAACTTTAATTACAGATGTTAATTCAATGAAAAAGACTGCAGATGCCGATGAAAGGGCCTTGAAAATTTTGGAGTTGAGGACACACAGGCTCAATTTGTCATCGCTCAACGAGACGCTACCAACTTCAAACAGCAATTTGAGGAGTTACAGAAGCATTATCATGACTTGCTGGAATCTCATAGTCAAGAGCGTTTGGAGTTGAAGAAACAAGCGGAAGATGCTAAGTTGGACAATGCCAAAATGCAACTGGCTTACAATACTCTTGAGAAAGAAAAAGCCGAGTTAGCGAGAAAAAATGCTAAACTGGAAAAACGAAACGCTGACTTGGAGTCCAAGTTAATGGAAGCCGAGAATAGGGCTGCCCTAGCTGAGGGGAATGTGGAGAATGTCATTAAGTCTGCTGAAGAGACCCGTAAACAGCTATCAGAGGCTCAGGAAGAAGTGCACGGTTTTGGCGAATTACTGATTGAATTCTTCGCGCACATAATTCGTCGTCGAAACATCTCTTGGATTGAAGACTATCCAACTACCTTGGTTCATGTATGGAGTCAAATTATCGAATGGGAGAAAGAGGAACTTAAGGTAGACTTCGTCGACGAGAATAAACTTATGGAAAAATATCTGAGAGATGATGAGCCGGCACGTCTGGCCGAGGGGCGTCGCCTCATCGCCGCTGCTATGGAGGAGGAGAAGCGGATGGCCAAACAAAAGAATATCCCTGAGGCTGGTTCTTCTTCCACTACCGCTGAAACTTCTGAAGTCAAGGGATATGATCCCGAAAACCCGGGAATCCCTCAGGCATCTCTTTTATCTCCCATACCCGAGTCAGCGTCAGAGACGGTAGTCACTCCAACTGAGAAATAATCGGAAGGTATTTCTGCCTTTTCACCTCAATTCATTAAGGCCGTCTCCACTTTTCACCACATAATTGGGCAATCGATGGAGGATCTTTTATTTTCTCCTAAGTTGGTAACTGTTGCTTCTCATTCTATAGGTGTTGAACCGACCGAGAAGACTGGCGTGCCTCAGGGAACCACCACTGGGGTAAAATCCGTAGAAAAGGCTCAAGGAGAACAGGATAAGGCTACCGCTGTAGAGTCGGGAGGGGGAGCTGAACTGTCTAAGGCCGACGGTTCTCATGATGACGAGATGATAGATGCCTTGAAAGACGATGGTGGTAGCGAGGGGCATGAGGAAGACCTGATGTGGCTATAATTGGGGATTCAAAAAGTGATGATGACACCACTTTGGCTGAAATGAAAGCCGAACAAGACAAACGTATGCAGATGAAAGTTGAAGACTTGAACCCCGAAAGCCTTAGACCCCTTGCAATGGTGGATCCTGGATCAAGGTTAGTCATTAAGCTTTCAACTAGGTCTATTACAGAGGAGCTTGCTAAAAAATCTTCTCTTAATTCTAGTGCTCCGACTCCTGGTAAAAAATCAACCGATTCTAGCACTTCAACTGCAGAGAAGAAAAGGCTGAAACGCATTATGACTGATGCTGAAAAGGAAGATGGGGCTACTCAGAAAGCTGCCAAAAAATCTAAGTCCGCTCCAAAGCCCAAGTGACGGAGTGCTTTGTTTTATTTTGGCATTTAATTGGTCGGCAATTGTTACAGCGAGTGCGGCCCTCGCATCCTTTGCTTGATTTCCCTGTATAAACTCACGTGTTTGTAAATAATAATTGTAACACCCCACCTCCGTTAAGGTCACTCACAAAGGGAATGCCTTAACTTTGGTGGAGCATTTTAGTAAACAGAACAGAAACTTACAAGATAGATAAAACAGTACTTGAAATTTTTTAACTTTATTACAGCGGAAACAGAAATTAATATGGTTACATCCTTTCAAATTTCAGAATTCAAGTACAAAATATCAGTCTTGTACAAAAGCCTTCAAAATGCATGGTTTAAAATCATAATCCCCATGGAACGGAAGCTATACAGAGCCAAGCCATACTTTAAGCACTTCAAGCACTTCAAGTAAAGAGAAATCCGGATCAAGCTAAAGTATTTCCCTCCTTGGATAACCTGGGGGGGAACGGAAGAAAGGAGGCGAAACAACAAGGGTCAGACAAAAAGTCTGGCAAGTCCAGTGACTTTCAGCATATGAACAGATAATAATAATATGATATGAACATAAATCTGGATGTGAGATAACTGTAACAGGTGTAGCAGATATAACAGAAAAACAGAATGATATAAACTATTGTTTTACACTTCTCTGCACTAATACTGGTATAGCAGAATTAGGTGTCACCCTAATGTCTAAATTGAAGCAGGAACGGGTACAGAATACTTTAACAGAAACAGAATGCTAATAATGGGCCTTTACTACCCGATCAGAAATAGACAGAAGCAGAAACAGATTTATCCCTACGGAAACAGAATGTAGAATTAGGTGTACACTAGTAATGGGCCTTTACCACCCGAACAGACGGTACCACACAGAAACAGACAGGTGTTACCACCCAACAGAAACAGACGGTACCAACAGAAACAGACAGAACTAAGCGTACCCTAAAACCCTACCCCAAGCGATCGGCTGCCTAATACATAAATATCCTGTGTCGGCCCCACAGTAGGGTGTATCACTCCCTAAAGTGACAACCAATTGGCACAGACCTATTTACAGATGTCACGGCGTCTTACATCCTCAGAGGCAGACCGGGATCCATGCACGCACATGACCCGGTTGGAACGCACCATCAACATCCCTCGCCATTATCAGAATGAACCACTTATAATTAGTTCAGTAAGCATGCCCGGACCCTACCTACTGTTGGGTCAAAGTTTTGATACCAGAAAGGGTTACTGACTAATATGGGTCCCAAACAACAGATGACACAAGTAATTCCCCTCCTAACCTTGTGTCCCCAGACTAACAGATCTCAGATTAACTTGTTTACAAGTTCAGACATACAGAATTCAGATTTACTACTTCACATATTAAGTTAACAAGTTTTCAGACTAACAGATCAGATGTACAGATTTTTCAGATTTGTCTAACTTTGTATTGGGCCTACAGATTCATGGACGGGTTTACTACACCTATTAATCCAGTTGGTTTAACCCTATTTTCCCCCAATACATTTTAGACGTCATTCTTATCTTAGATTTGCATTAATTAATTATTAATGCCCAGACCTCTCACATTAGGTCGCTAGCTTGTGGCCGCTGGATGGGCCGGGCGGTTCCGGGCAGACTTCTGCCACAAGCCAGACCTAACCTCGTGTCTTAAGCAGGTTATGACTAACTTCTCACATTAGAACCTATTGTTTGCGGCCACTGGATGTGCCGGGCGGTTCCGGGCAGAATTACGCCGCAAACTCATTCTAACCTCGAGTTAGTCACGTTTATCTTTGCGGCCAATTAATTAATAATTTACCGTTTATGCGCACGCCCAATATATATGCCAATTCAGATTATATCAATAACAGGATGATTATATTAACACAACAGATAACAGATTTTAGCAGATAACAGATTTTATATGACTTAACGGATTTAACAGATTTAGCAACTTAGCAGATTTTGGCATATAACAGGTTAGGCATTTCAACCGACAAATTTAACAGATTAGGCATTTCAATCTAATTAGCAGTCTAGGCAATATAACAAAACTAGCAGTTTAAGCAACTTGGCAAATTAGCAGATTTAGCAAATTTAATATTTCTAAAGGTTCTATTTACATGCCTTGCCTAATCATAAATTGGCCTAAATTCATATGCCTACATAATTGTCATGATTCACAACATATACTCCATGTTTGCATAAGCGCAGAATATGGACATAATTTGCCATATAACATATGTTCCAATTTTTGTTAAACTAGCATTTTACAGCAGATTCACATATAAATTATACCAAATATAACCATTAATTTCAATGCATGCCATATATCCAAAAATCCCTATTTAGGTGTAATCACAATAATAGATATCCTAATTAATGTAAATCTTTACACCTAAGTTTCCATATCTTCTTCTTTTTAAGTCATGAATCATTATGCAAACTATACCCAACAATCTAAATCTTTAAATCATATCTTCTAAAAATCAGATCTTGACTTTTATATGCATTTTGTCCAAAGTCTCAAATCATATGTAATCTTACAGTGGTTCCTCTTCTTCTTTTATCACAGAATATGCATAGGTCTAAAACTAGTTTATAACATATGCTTATTTTTCTAATTAATTACAGATCTAAATAACATATGTTCATTTCTCTAATTAGTTACAGACCTAGATTACAACGTACACTATGCATACAACATATATAAATTATATGTTTACAGTCAAATTCATGCATCCAATCCCAAGTCATATGTCAATATATTTTATGCCTCAGATCTAAAGTCATATGTTCAATTCAGTCTCGTCAAATTTCGCATCATTCATTATTTATCCCAAAATTTGCGTTCATACGTTAATCTCTTATGAGATTAGGCACAGGCTCGTGGTAGCCTGGCTATAGAAACAGAAAGGAAGCAGAAAGGGATACAGAACGGTCACAGAAAAACAGATCTGACAGATATACAATTTCAGATTCAGATTTAAAAGCATATCAGAATTATAATTAATGTTTATAGCAGAAAATAACTGTACTTGCCTTGATTGGATTAAAGAAAGAACTTTAGTTGTTACAGAATTGTTGCAGAAGCTTTTATCTCAAATTTGAATTTAGGATGATGTTGATTGACTTCTAGTTTTGATTCTAGCAGAGTAGCGACGCCATTTTTATTTTTAATTAGAAGAAGAGAGCAATGGAGGCTAGAGAATTGTGTAAGAGACTTAGGTTTAGGTTAGGGATGTATTTATAGGAGGATAGGGTGATTTAGAGCCTTCAGATCAGTCCAGAAGTCATCAGAATCGCACAGCTCGAATACACATCATCCAGCCACTCAAAAGAAGACACGTCACCTCAGAACACTCCAGAATTCGGTGTTGAATTTGTATGGGCGCACTTGGCAGGTGCGCCAGTGTATTTTTGTACTGGCGCACTTCACAAGTGCGCCAGTGTATTCTGGCCTGTTTCCGGTTTTTCTGCCTAACTTCGTTCGCCCATATCTTCTTCATACGGACTCCGATTTACGCAAATTCGGACTCTATTTCGCGTATTTTTCCGAGACGAACACAATGGCGCAACCCGTTTCCCTTATTTCTTCTCCTAAAAATTAATTATACCTTGATTTTTAACTCTTATGTTTACAGAAAATACAGGGTGTTACATTCTCCCCTCCTTAGAGGATTTCGTCCCCGAAATCTTCAAGTTAAGAAGAATGTGTCCTACTATCCAATCACCCATCTACTCAACCATCATCCACAAGCATCCATTGTACTTAGAAAACTTCTAATGTTGTATGAACATATGCAAAAGTGTGTGTATATGTTCCTTATCTAATGCAAAGATCAGGCGGTCTACTGATTCAGTTGACCTCCTTAATGTGAATTATGTTAGTGCCATGAGTCCAACATGTATGCAATAGAATTCTAATGATATATATTATTTCTATATGAGTGCACAATCATTCACTCAAATGCAACATCCATGTGCTGAATCAATCATTTTTCATCCACAAGAATTGAAAAATGCTCACCCATCCATATGCAGTATGAGAATGTTTTCGAGCCGATCTAGTGCCTAGTGTGTGTATATGCATCCACGGGCAACCACTTGCATCCACTTGCAACCATCAAACATAACATGTCTCAAACACATGTTTACACCCATTAGTTTCTACCTAAAGTTCGAAGATTCGATCGATAGGATACAGTCGAATGATGGAAGCGAGTACAGATAGAACGAAAATTTGGTTCCCATTAGACATGGGTCCTAAGTATCGACCCCAAAGACCGAAACCAACATCAAATTGACACCCAGAGGATTACCTTCTTTAGACAATGTCAAAACTGGAAGTCCTATCAAAAGTATTTAGATATTTACAGACTACTGGTACAGATCAGGTTCCCTAATGATTCTTAGGAAGCTAAGCATGATAAAATCATACCCCACGAAAACTCAGAATGTATGCATCATACTTGACGCCTAACACAGATATCCCTCAAACCCCAATCTCAAACAGATGATCCATAACCCTTATGGGTCTGAGTCTACAGCGGAATTCAGAAATAATACTAGTATTAAAGTGCAGAGTATCGATTACAAAATCAAAATACCAGAATCAGAAAAAGTCTTAACTCCATAATCAGATAAAGAAATTAAACCTACTATAGAAATTTTCCTATTTCTATCCTAGCCACTAGCCTCAAGAGTGTTCGCCTGCCCTCCTTGTCCTCGTCTCTTCGGGCAGTCCCTAGTGAAGTGTCCCATCTCCCCACAGTTGAAGCAAGCGCCCTTCCTTTTTCTGCAATCCTTGTTCAGATGAGTCGAGCTCCCACAAGTAAAGCACTTTTTCCCCTTCTTATCTTCAGACTTCTCATCCTTCTTTTGTGTTTCCTTTTTGGGCCCGGCTTTCTTATTCTGTGGTTCTTCCTTCTTTGTCTCTTTCGGGCCCTTGTCTTCCTCGTGCAGTAGTGCCATATCCACCAATTTCTCGTAAGTTGCTCCCATGGGTACATGGGTCATGGCTAGGCTGTGCAGTGGCTCATTCAATCCTTTAACAAAGCGGAGAGCCTTTTTATGCTAAGTGTTGACTAAATCCAATCCGAATCTTGCTAGTTAGTTGAACTAGTTGATGTATTCCTTGACCGTCATACTTCCTTGCTTAAGAGATAAGAACTTTTCCAATTGTAAACTTCGTTCAGCTTGCGAGAGGAATTTTGTCTCAAACCTTGTTCTGAAATCCATCCATGTCTCAACCGGCCTCTCGGCGTTAGTGACTTCCCACCAGTAGGAAGCTTTGTCTTTGAGCAGCCATACTGCCAACTGTACCTTCTGCCTATCGTCCACCTCGAAGATAACGAATAGATCCTCAGTTTCTTTGAGCCAATTCCTTGCTTCTACGAATGATTCAGTTCCTTTGAAATCCTTCCCACCCATGGCCCTAAAATCTCTACAGATCTTTGAGAAAGCAATTGCACGAGGAGGGGGTGGAGGAGGGGGATCATTTGCTGGACCTCCAGCGGCGGTCCTAGCCTCAAGATATTGACGAAACCAACCGGGTACATGAACACCCTCTGGTATCTTAGATGCTTCAGACATGCTGGAACGAAATAGGAAAGGTTCAATACAAAAAGGACTGAAAGAAAGATATATGGCTCTTGGGGATCATGTTTTTCAAAATAAGCTTTCTTTTTGAAAATACTTCCTTCCAAAACCTTTTTGAAAATAGTTTTCAAAAACTTTACCCAATCTGGTAACCTTCAGCTCTGATACCAAGTGTAACACCCCACCTCCGTTAAGGTCACTCACAAAGGGAATGCCTTAACTTTGGTGGAGCATTTTAGTAAACAGAACAGAAACTTACAAGACAGATAAAACAGTACTTGAAATTTTTTAACTTTATTACAGCGGAAACAGAAATTAATATGGTTACATCCTTTCAAATTTCAGAATTCAAGTACAAAATATCAGTCTTGTACAAAAGCCTTCAAAATGCATGGTTTAAAATCATAATCCCCATGGAACGGAAGCTATACAGAGCCAAGCCATACTTTAAGCACTTCAAGCAAAGAGAAACCCGGATCAAGCTAAAGTATTTCCCTCCTTGGATAACCTGGGGGGAACGGAAGAAAGGAGGCGAAACAACAAGGGTCAGACAAAAAGTCTGGCAAGTCCAGTGACTTTCAGCATATGAACAGATAATAATAATATGATATGAACATAAATCTGGATGTGAGATAACTGTAACAGGTGTAGCAGATATAACAGAAAAACAGAATGATATAAACTATTGTTTTACACTTCTCTGCACTAATACTAGTATAGCAGAATTAGGTGTCACCCTAATGTCTAAATTGAAGCAGGAACGGGTACAGAATACTTTAACAGAAACAGAATGCTAATAATGGGCCTTTACTACCCGATCAGAAACAGACAGAAGCAGAAACAGATTTATCCCTACGGAAACAGAATGTAGAATTAGGTGTACACTAGTAATGGGCCTTTACCACCTGAATAGACGGTACCACACAGAAACAGACAGGTGTTACCACCCAACAGAAACAGACGGTACCAACAGAAACAGACAGAACTAAGCGTACCCTAAAACCCTACCCCAAGCGATCGGCTGCCTAATACATAAATATCCTGTGTCGGCCCCACAGTAGGGTGTATCACTCCCTAAAGTGACAACCAATTGGCACAGACCTATTTACAGATGTCACGGCGTCTTACATCCTCAGAGGCAGACCGGGATCCATGCACGCACATGACCCGGTTGGAATGCACCATCAACATCCCTCGCCATTATCAGAATGAACCACTTATAATTAGTTCAGCAAGCGTGCCCGGACCCTACCTACTGTTGGGTCAAAGTTTTGATACCAGAAAGGGTTATTGACTAATATGGGTCCCAAACAACAGATGACACAAGTAATTCCCCTCCTAACCTTGTGTCCCCAGACTAACAGATCTCAGATTAACTTGTTTACAAGTTCAGACATACAGAATTCAGATTTACTAGTTCACAGATAAAGTTAACAAGTTTTCAGACTAACAGATCAGATGTACAGATTTTTCAGATTTGTCTAACTTTGTATTGGGCCTACAGATTCATGGACGGGTTTACTACACCTATTAATCCAGTTGGTTTAACCCTATTTTCCCCCAATACGTTTTAGACGTCATTCTTATCTTAGATTTGCATTAATTAATTATTAATGCCCAGACCTCTCATATTAGGTCGCTAGCTTGTGGCCGCTGGATGGGCCGGGCGGTTCCGGGCAGACTTCTGCCACAAGCCAGACCTAACCTCGTGTCTTAAGCAGGTTATGACTAACTTCTCACATTAGAACCTGCCGGGCGGTTCCGGGCAGAATTACGCCGCAAACTCATTCTAACCTCGAGTTAGTCACGTTTATCTTTGCGGCCAATTAATTAATAATTTACCGTTTATGCGCACGCCCAATATATATGCCAATTCAGATTATATCAATAACAGGATGATTATATCAACACAGCAGATAACAGATTTTAGCAGATAACAGATTTTATATGACTTAACGGATTTAACAGATTTAGCAACTTAGCAGATTTTGGCATATAACAGGTTAGGCATTTCAACCGACAAATTTAACAGATTAGGCATTTCAATCTAATTAGCAGTCTAGGCAATATAACAAAACTAGCAGTTTAAGCAACTTGGCAAATTAGCAGATTTAGCAAATTTAATATTTCTAAAGGTTCTATTTACATGCCTTGCCTAATCATAAATTGGCCTAAATTCATATGCCTACATAATTGTCATGATTCACAACATATACTCCATGTTTGCATAAGCGCAGAATATGGACATAATTTGCCATATAACATATGTTCCAATTTTTGTTAAACTAGCATTTTACAGCAGATTCACATATAAATTATACCAAATATAACCATTAATTTCAATGGATGGTGTATGGCCCTTCCCATTTTGGACCCAATTGGGTCGAAGGCGGGAAGACTCGTTTCAGTACTAGGTCTCCTGGTTCAAAGGTTTTGAAGTGAACTTACTGGTCATAATAACGTGCTACTTGATGTTGATGTCGATGTCTCGAGGCACGCAAGTCGGCTTCATCTCTTTTTTCTTCAATCATATCAAGAGATTCTAGGAGGAGTGCTTTATTTGTCATCGGGTCATAATACACAACTCGATGAGAAGGGACTTCCAATTCTACCGGGATCACTGCTTCTGATCCAAAGGAAAGTGAATAGGGAGTATGGCCGGTAGCCATTTTAAAGGTTGTCCTGTAAGCCCATAAAGCTAATGGCAACTCGTCTACCCATCTAGCTTTGGCCTACTCCAACCGCTTCTTTAGAATTGATTTAATGACCTTGTTTATGGCTTCGACCTGGCCATTTGACTGCGGGTGAGCTACTGCAGTGTATCGTTTATCAATCTTATATTTCTGGCAGAAGTTTCTGAACTCGATGTTGTCAAACTGCGTTCCATTATCGGTTATGATGGTCTTCGGTATCCCAAATCGACAAATAATGTTTCTGACCACAAAACTGATCACCTTCCTCGCCGTGATGGTTGTTAAAGGTTAAGTTTCCACCCATTTTGTGAAGTAGTCCACGACAACGATCGCGTACTTAGCTCCTTCTTTGGCAATAGGTAGCACTGCAATAATGTCAATTCCCCACATGGCAAACGGCCATGGACTTACCATCGACTTGAGCTAGATCGGAGGCACTCTGGGAACTTTGGCGAATCTTTGACACCTATCGCAGCGTTGTGAATAATCAGCCGCGTCTTTATTTACGGTAGGCCAGAAATATCCATACCGTAATACATTCTTTGCTAGGGTTTGGCCCTCAGTGTGATCTCCACACTCACCTTCATGTACTTATTGCAGTACACGTTTAATGTCGTAGTGTGCGATACACCGTAATAGGGGCATTGAAAACCCTTGTCGATAAAGGACGTCATCCTGTAAAACGTATCTTGCAGCCTTGCGTCTTACAGCTCGTCTTTTGCTTTTTTTCTACGGGAGGGTTCCATTCTTGAGAAAATTCTTAATCGATGTCATCCAGGATTCTCTCTCTGGTTCAACTTCCAAGGCTAGCTCTGCTTCCATTAGGTCGAAACTCGGTGCTTCCAACACCTCTACCGGAACCATTTCGGTTTCTTTTGGATTATCAGAACTTGCTAACTTCGCCAGTCGATCTGCTTTCTGATTTTCCGCTCTTGGAATGTGTGTTATGCTATAATGCTCCAAACCTCCCAATAACTCCTTTACCTTTTTGAGATAAGTGATGAGTCGAGGTCCTTTAGCAGCAAATTCTTCCCGAACTTGACATACAACTATCTTGGAATCGCAATATATATCCAGTGTCTTCACTCCCAAATCTTTGACGAGTTTCAGCCTTGCAATCAGGGCTTCATACTCGGAATCGTTGTTAGTAGCAGCAAACTCTAACCGTAATGCATAGTAGATAGATCGTCCTTCAGGAGTTATCAAAACAACTCCGGCGCCGGACTTTCGATCATTCTTGGCCCCATCCGTATATAGTTTCCATGGACTGAGTTCTAACTCTCGATCCAAAGTAACTACCTTGTCACCCACCATTTCCTCTTCAGGAATTGTAAATTCAGCTATAAAGTCAGCCAATGCCTGCCCCCTTACTGATCTTCGTGGCTGAAAGTTCAAATCAAATTGACTTAGCTCAATATTCCATTTAAGTAACCGCCCCGATGCTTCGGGTTTCTGCAACACTTGCCTCAAAGGTTGATCGGTATATACAACTATCGGGTGTGCCTGAAAATGATGGCGAAGTTTGCGGGAAGCAATCAGGAGGCTATAAGGAAGCTTCTCTATCTTCGGATAATTACGTTATGCAACAACTAGTTTTTTCTTATGTAATACACAGGTTTCTGTATTTTATCCTCTTCACGCACTAATGTTGCGCTGACGGCGTGAGATGATACCGCCATGTAGACGAACAAATCCTCATGTTCCACAGGCTTTGATAATATCTGAGGCTTTTCTAAGAAGTCTAATAGATTCTGGAATGCCTCCACACAGTCGGGAGTCCACTCAAAATTTCGCTTTCCTCGTTTTATGAGATCGAAGAAAGGTACACACTTGTCCGTTGCTTTGGAGATGAACCTGCCCAGTGCTGCAACCTTCCCAGCTAAGCTTTGAACATCCCTAATCTTTCGCGGCTCCTCTATATTCCGGATTGCTGCTATTTGGTCCGGATTGATTTCAATTCCTCTGGAACTCACGATAAAGCCAAGGAACTTGCCTGATGCCACTCCAAAAGAACACTTCAAGGGGTTCAACTTCATCCCATACCTTCGTAATATGCCGAGCATTTCTGCTAAGTCCTTCGTGTGACTGGGAGCTTGCTTGGATTTCACGAGCATATCATCTACATAAACTTCCATGGTTTTCCCGATTTGATTGTAAAACATGCGGTTGACTAGGCGCTGATACGTGGCTCCTGCGTTCTCTAACCCAAATGGCATTACCACGTAACAATATAACCCCAAGTCTGTGATAACGCTTGTATGCTCTTGATCTGGTATGTGCATGGGAATTTGATTGTACCCGAAATAGGCGTCCATAAAAGATAAAAGCTCATGCCCGGCCGTAGAATCTACTAATTGATCAATTCTGGGGAGAGGAAAGCTATCCTTCGGGCAAGCCTTGTTCAAATCAGAAAAGTCAATACATGTTCTCCACTTCCCGTTTGACTTTTTGACCAGGACAGGATTCGATATCCAGCCGGGATATTTTGAATCCTTAATGAATCCATTATCTTTTAATTTCTCTACTTTTTCTTTTAAAGCTGCTGACCGCTCTGGGCCTAACATCTGTCTCTTCTGTTTGACTGATGGGTGCTTTGGATTAATACACAAAGAGTGTCTCATGATGGTAGGTGAAATCCCATGCATGTCAGCGTGAGTCCAGGAAAACACATCCAAATTTACCTTTAAGAAATCAGCCAATTCCCTCGCTCTAACTGGATTAGTTGCGAGCCGATCTTTAGTACTTTTGTTGGATCTGTTTCATCAATAGGTATATCTATTGTTATTTCATTGGGGGTTGCCTTCCTGTCCCCGGGTTCTCTATCCTCTCTGGGATCTATATACTCGAGCACGTCTGAGGGCGACTCTCTTGGGGCAGGACCCCTTAATTGCTATGCTGAGGCCTCCTTTGGAGGGGCGGAATCGTCCTTAGCTCCTATATTCAACCCCTTCATTAACATCTTTAACTCCGTCATGTAACAAGCTCGTCCCGTAGCTTGGTCGCCCGTCATCACCCCAACTCCTGAGTCAGTCGGGAATTTAAGCAGCAAGCACCAAGGTGCAATACATGCCCTAAATTCGGCAAGGGCCGGTCGGCCTAGGAAGGCATTGTAAGGCGACTCCACATTGAAAACTACAAACGGTAGGATCCTTACTCTCTGGTGATCTCCCTACCCTAGCGTGACTAGTAGTTCCACAAAACCCATCGGAGCTGTAGATGCTTCGTTAAAACCACGTATCCATCCTTCACATGTCTTTAAGTCTTTTGCTTCGAGTCTGATTTGTTCGAAAGCTTTCTTGAAGAGGATATTGACCGAGCTCCCGTTGTCCACTAACACTTTATGGACTAAAGCAGGGCTAATTGTTGTGGTAATCACTAGTGGATCGTCGGTTGGAGATTGAACTCCAGAATCATCTCTATTGCGGAATACGACGTCGTCTGACATCGTCTTTTGTTGTTTTACTGGAGTAACATCTTCGAGGCTACTGCATTCCCCTACCTCAAAATGCTTGGCGGCATTGACGTACTGGTCCTTTGCTTTGAAACTACGACCAAGTAAGTGAGGTCCGCCTATAATAGTATTAATGACGATCCCCTTACCTTTTTGCTGAGCTGTGGGTTTTGAAGCAGGCTGGTTTTGGTTCGGGGCTTGTCCCCCTTGCCCTCTGTCCCTTGGGGCGACCTTGTACTCATCCAACTTCCCCTCTCGTAGCAATCTTTCGATGATATCTCTCAAATGACAACATTCATTTGTGGAATGACCGTGGGTACCATGAAACAAGCAAAACTTTCCTGTTGCAATCTCTTTCTCAGTAGAATCTCTGGGTGGTGGTTTTTTGTACTACAATATGCTATATGTATCTAAATAAATATTCTCCAACGTATCATTTAACAACGTATAATTTTCAAAAGTATGGAATCTGGGTCTTTTATTAGAGCTATTCCCTTGGTTTCTGTTCCTTCTATTGTCGTTCCCATTTCTATTGCTATTACTCCCACTCTAGTTGCCAACATTTACTTCCACCTTCCCTGAACTGTCACCAGATTGTTTCATAGCAACGTTACTCTGGACACCTTCCTTCGAGGCCCCTTCGGACTTTCTCTTCCGATTTACCTTAGCTTCTTCTTGCCTTAAGAGGATATTAGCCTTTTCATAGAACAATTCTCTAGTAGAGGTGGTTTTCCAGCCAAGTAATCCCTGAACTCTATGTCAGGATCTACCCCTTCTATCAAGGCCAACAGGATAGTGGGCTCATGAGGATCACTAACTTTGGTGACGGCCAGGTTGAAGCGATCCAAATATGACTTCAAAGATTCTCCTGGGGCTTGTTTAATCTGTGACAATTCTATGACGGTCTTGGACTTTTGGGCATGGAGTCGAAACTGATTCATGAAGCGCTCACTCAATTCTGTGAAATTTGATACCGACCGAGGAGGGAGTCGGGTGAACCACATTAACGCTACGTCTTCAAGATATATTGCAAAAGCTTTGCATTTTACGGCATCTAGAGCTGTTGCCGCATTCATGAACCATGCATATCTCATCAGATGCTGCCCTGGGTCTGTTCCTGAATATCGATCCATTTGAGGCAAGTTGAATCGCCGGGGAACTGGAAATTCAGTATGTCATCTGTGAAGGGGGTATGACTTCGTTCAATGCCCTCATCTTCATTAGTATACCGCCGGCTTTCAGACATAATCTGGCGCACCATTACCCATACATCGACGTTTGTTAATGTCTGCATAGGCTCTCTAGATCTGATGTTCAGATTACCCCTGGGTTCCTTATCAGGGGATAACCTCATGTTTCTGGCGGCAGCTGCTCTACGTTGTTCTCTGTGCTCCCGGTCGATCTCAGGAGGTAGAGGTTGGAGAAGCTGTTGCTGTGTGGGATTGGTAATATTAGGATCCTTGTGCAAGACGTGGGATCCGCGCATGGGTAGCAACATAGGCTGTTGCAGGCTCGGGTCATCAGCGTCCAATATAAGAGCGGCGTCTTCTCGGGATCCCAAAGATCCAAAAGTCAATTGATTGAGGTTATGAGGTCGTTCAAGCGGCCTTCTCTCGCGAGGGCGTTCCTCGTCCGAAGAAGACGAAACATCTGTAGCAAGGTGGCGTGTTGGGGAAGGAGTCTTCTGCCTCCGGAGTTCCTGTAGTTCTTTACACATAGTGATCATGTTTTCCTACAAGCGAAGGCTGTCACGCCTTTGGAATTCCAATGCTTCTTTAGTGCTCTGTAGCATATCAAGAAAACGTGAAAAGTCTCCCTGTGTAACACCCCACATCCGTTAAGGTCACTCACAAAGGGAATGCCTTAACTTTAGTGGAGCATTACGGGTACTGGAACAGAAATATTACAAGACAGACATATATAAAACAACGGAAAGTAAACTGGAAGTACTTCAAATCATTTATTAAATATAATCGTTTACAATAAAAGCCCATCAACTTCCAATACCCAATTACATAGCTAAAATAACTGTCTTGCTCAAAAACAAAGAAGCATAAAAGTAAATTGTGATATTCCCCAATAAAGCAAAGCAAGCCATAGCCAAGGGAAATCCAAGCCGCACATGAAAGAGCCTTGGTGCTTGGTAAGATTCGAACTAAGCTGTATTCCCACCCTGCGAACCTGGAGGGGGGAATGGAAGAAAAAGAGGCGAAACAAAACGGGTCAGTCATAAAGACTGAGTAAGTCCTAGTGACTTTCAGCATAAAAAGAGGTAAAGATAACATGGCATGAATAAACTGAAAATAAACATAAGCATGATGACAAGATAAGCTACGGGCACGATAACTAAGAATAACATCATATGACTTTTGTCATGTATAACATTGCGAGGTTCCCATTCAAGATGAACTAAGTATAATTTCGCAAGATCGCAAGATTTCTCTGCTTCACCGTTACAATATTTCTATGATATCTATTTGCTCTGCACCACCCGTACTAGTATCCCAACCCGTGTCATGTGTTGACTATAAAATGATCCCTTGCCCAATGTCATGAAATGACCCATTACTTGGTCCCACGAAATGATCTATTAATCGATCGGCTCCCTACAAGTCCTATTTCGTTCATGTGTCTGTGTCATACGGCCCTATCACGAAAGTAGTTACCTGTGCTGGGTCCACCATAGAGTGTATCAAGCCCTAGGATGCCAACCCCCGACACGAATCAAGCACGCACAGTGTAAACCTACTAATGCCCAATGCCTGCTTTTTCAACTCCGGACTACGTGCACGACCGTAGTCCGCCTGAACCTACACTGGCGCACCAACTCAACCGTCATTCTGGTCGCTTACAATCAGCCCAATAATCGTGCCCCACCTGCCTAGTTCCAGGGTATCTTGATACATCTATGTGGGTTACTGCTGAAATGGACCGCGTAACTAAGTTTTCCGTCCAACAGGTTAAGTGTTGTCATTTAAATTCGTGACTTAACCCTTATCAGTCCAGCATGTCAAGTTGGTTAAGTGTTGTCATTCAAGTTCTTGACTTAACCCGCCTACGTGTCATGTCAAATTGGCTAAGTGTTGTCATTCAAGTTCATGACTTAGCCCTACGAATCATGTGTCAAGTTGGTCAAGTATATTCAAGTGGTTCATGACTTAACCCAAACAAATCATCGTGTCAAATTGGTTAAGTATATTCAAGCGGTTCGTGACTTAACACTACCAAATCATCGTGTCAAATTGTTTAAGTATATTCAAGCGGTTCGTGACTTAGCCCTACCAAATCATCGTGTCAAATTGGTTAAGTATATTCAAGCGGTTCGTGACTTAACCCTACCAAATCATCGTGTCATATTATATTGGTTGAATGTCATTAGCCTAGTCATATTACTTAACCCACCCCCGGTTAACATGTTATGCTGGTTAAGCGTTCTTAGTTTACTTAACCCTACCAATCCTGACATAGCTTTAACTTATTCATTAAAGCACCAACAGCTCACATTAGACAGGTATTGTTGCGGTTACTGGACAGCCGGTCGGTTCCGGGCAGGTTTACACCGCAACTCAGTCTAACCTCGGGTCCTATTTGGGCTCAATGCCTTAACCTCCCACATTGGATAGGTATTGTTGTGATTACTGGACAGCCGGGCGGGTCCGGGCAGGTTTACATCACAACTCAATCCAACCTCGGGTTAAGCATTTCGTATTTTCTAAATTTACATATTTTCTCTTTATATGTAAGTGTGCTAACATTTTAATGTTATGACCCATTTTCCAAGTTCATAATTCACGTTTTTGCCCCAAAACGTATTCCCAAATTATTATCATAATTCACTATGAAGTTATGCCAAGTTATAGCCTTTTATTTACAATACAAGCCAACGACCCAAAACCCAACTTAGGCGCGTTCATATTAAACTTTCTCCAAGTCATAAATTATCATATATGTTTCTACTCCAAATTTTACATAATTAACATATGCTCAAGTTCTAGATTACATGTCAATTTTACATATGCCCAATTCATACCAAATTTACGTATGTTCAATTCATGTCGTTTTACATGTATGCCAATTTTATGCCAATTTACACATATACCAAGTTTCATGCCGCTTTACATATGTCAAGATTCATGATTTACATGTTTACAAAGCTATGCCCAATTTACATAGATCAAGTTTTATACCCAAAATTACATGTATACTACGTTTATACTAATTTACCCATAACAAGTTCTAGCCAAATTACATATATCAAGATCCATGTCAAATTATATATATATATATATATATATATATATATATATATATATATATATATATATCAAGATCCATATCAAATTATATATATCAAGATCCATGTCAAATTATATATGTCAATCCCCATTCTTGCAATTACCATTATAATGACAATACCCAAATATCAAGTTTCATGTTAATGGTAGTAATACCCAAATATCCAATTTTTATGTTATGCCATCAATTACACCAAACACATATATCCAAATAGGCAGTATCCCAATATTTCCCCGTATTCAATCGCACGTATATCGTAGTTTAGGCCTAGGTCCGAAATTGACCAAGGTTCATCAAAAGAAAATAAATAGAGGAAGGTAGAATTTGTATAACAATATGTACAGAGAGAAAACTGGCATAAAAACATCGTCTTAGGCATAAAAGATAGATCTTGATAATAATGTCAACATGAATCAAGAAAAACTGATTTACAACAGCTGAATAGATCATAAGCTTGACATGAGAATGGGAATAGAAAAGTCCCAAAACTCAAGATCCAAGAAGCAACAGAAATAGATCTGAATCGATAAACATACTTAAATTCAATTTCACTTTATTTCATGTCCATATTATAATTAAATATTTAAATCTAAAAGTAACTAGCACTTACAGAGCATGGCTAGTGAATTAAGAACTGAATTTGTTATAGAAATGTTGCAGCGTTGTTGATTTATTGTCTTGAATCATTGTAGAAGTCTTAATCTTTGAATTGATTTGAGTTTGAATGCTTGTACTTTGATTTGGAGACGGCGGCCATGGTTCAAGAGGGATTTAAACAGCATTTTGATGTAAGAATGATTTGATATGAATTAGGTTAGGTCTTAGGGTGTATTTATAGGGGTAGCAATTAGTTTAGGCCCTTAGATTAACCCTAGAATCAATCCAGACCATCAAAACACGTCTCAGACTTCAAAAATGGGTTCTGGGTCAAAACAGGCCGACCAGGTCGACCTGTAAGGGGGGAGGTCGACCATATGGTCGACCTGGGGGGTAGGTCGACCCTAAGGTTGACCACGTGGTCGACCTGACCCCTAAGTCGACCTGCAGGTCGACCTGCCTGGTCCTGTGCTGCCTAAAATTTGCTGAATCTTCTACAGGCTATAACTTCTTCATTCGGACCCGATTTTCGAAAACTCGGACTCTATTTCATGTAGAATTCCGAGACGAACGCAATGGCGCAACCCGTTTCCCATGATTCTCACTTTAAAATTTAATTATACCCTGATTTCCAGTTTCAACATGTTATTAAAATTCGGGTTGTTACATTCTCCCCTCCTTAAAGGATTTCGTCCCCGAAATCTTCAAGTTAAGAAGAATGTGTCCTACCATCCAATCATCCATCTACTCAATCATCAATCACATGTATCCATTGTCCTTAAGAGAAAGTGTGTATATGTTCCTTATCTAACGCAAATGATCAGGCCTGATTGATCTTCTTAATGCAAAATATGTTTAGTGCCATGAGTCCAACATGTATGCAAATAGCCCTAATCACATAAACACTATATGTGTGCACAAACATCCATCCATATGCAACATCCACATGATAACACATTCAATTTCATCCATCAACAAGTATAAACACTCATGCATATGCAGTATGAAAGGTGACGGAGCCGATCTAGTGTCTAATGTGTGTGTATATGCATCCACGAGCAACAACTAGCAACCACTTGCAACCATCAATCATAACATGTCTCAAACACATGTTTACACCCAAGTGTTCCTACTTAAAGATATAGTCGAACGATAGAAGCAAGTAAAAACCTTGTGCCCATTAGGCAATGTCAAAGCTAGAAATCTACGTCACATATATACTGATTAGGAGAAGAATTCCCTAAGCACCAACACCGAAGACCAAAATCAACATCAGGCTGACACTCAAAGAATTACTCATCCCAACCAATATATATGATTCTAGGAAACTAAGCATGATGGACTCCTTTTAGGTCACAAGTAAATCCCTTACTAAAACCAACTCGTATCCTATAAAACCCAAAAAGTTTCGCTAACCCAACGGACACCCTCAAGCCCCAACATGTATTACTAACAGATAAGTCATACTCCCTTATGGGGTTCGCAACAGAAATAGGATTGAGAATAGGACCGAGAGGATATACTTAAAAGATAGCATGCAAGTAAGCTCTACCGGAAAAGAAGGATCAAGGATATACTCTTATAAAGAGATATAATGTGCGTATCTAGCCTTCAATCTTCTAAACTGCATTTCCTTGAGCTTAACTCCATTGTGCTTTGGCCATTTTTAACTTTACAATTTCGTAGCTTCTTAATTCTTGTTTCCAAAATATGAGTTGGAACTCATTTCACTATCGCCTCTCGTTCGACTTTCATTTATTCTTTTTCTAGTATACTCGGCTCAAACATAACTGCGTACTCATGGTTTCATGCAAGCTCTCCCAAAATTCACTAGTGAATCCTGGATTTCGTTTACTTATTATAAGGTATTCCACGCAGAAGAACTATCTCTTGAAAACAAACAAATGCCAACCATGTTGCCAAATGTACTTACTAAGGTGATTTTCTATGGCTCATGCATAAGCGAAATGAACCATTCGCCTTAGTGGCGAACACTACTCGAACGGATCAATAAATGTATCAAGAGATTCTAGGTAACTAAGCATGACATAACCCTAAGGGTTACACTAGACTTCGAGGGCATTACCAAGGCAAGTCAAGAATCTAACTACCCTCTTTTCATACTCAAGAATGCCACCATTACTGGATAACCACTCCATCCCTAGAATCAACCCATAGCCCAAAAGAACATAAGCATTACTTCTAAACTCAACACTTAGCATAGACATTCCCAAATCCAAACAAGTCATGAATAAATGAGCCGATTCCCTAATAGGATTTGAGACAAAAATGGGATCCTCTACTACGCTAGTACTAAGGTGCAGAGACTCAACTATCGAAGCAGAATTAAAAGGATGCGATGTACAAAAACAAAGTTCTAACGGGATGATAGAAAAGAAAAGCTAAGCCTTAAACAGAAACGTTACCACCTCTCTTAGGTACGCTAGTAGTGAGAGCATACAATTGCTCTCTCGACGATCTTGTTCTTTGCCCTTGTCCTTGTCCTATAATACTTAATTACATGTCCCTTTTTACCATACTAAAGATATTCTCTCTTGTCATGGGTTTTTATTATTCTTTCACTTGGCCTCTTTCCTTTCACCTTTTTCCTCTTCGTGGATTAAGCCATATCAACAAGTTTCTCATCCTTAGACTTGTGTTCTTTATCCTCGTTCCTACTATCCTTGTATAGCTTGTTGAAAAGTTTCTCGAAAGCTACTTCTATTGCACGACAACCCTACAAAGCTTGAAATAAGATTAGTCGCAAGTAAAACTACTACGGCTACAGATGAAGGTTGGACACTACTTTGCCCTCCGACATGTGTCGCATGCCTACAAACTATGGTGAAAAAGAAAGAGAGAAGAGACTCAAGGAGAGAATCAAAAGATAGTGCATATGGCTTTGGGGAATATGCCCTTCGTAAAACAAAACTTTTCTTTAGAAAAATGCTTCTTTGTAAACGTTTTGAAAATAATTTCAGAAGGTTTTTAAAAGATTTTGCCCAGTCTGGTAACCTTCTGCTATGATACCAAATGTATCACCCCACATACGTTAAGGTCACTCACAAAGGGAATGCCTTAACTTCAGTGGAGCATTGTGGGTACTGGAATAGAAATATTACAAGACAGACATATATAAAACAACGGAAAGTAAAGTGGAAGTACTTCAAATCATTTATTAAATATAATCGTTTACAATAAAAGCCCATCAACTTCCAATACCCAATTACATAGCTAAAATATCTGTCTTGCCCAAAACCAAAGAAGCATAAAAATAAATTGTGATATTCCCCAATAAAGAAAAGCAAGCCATAGCCAAGGGAAATCCAAGCCGTACATGAAAGAGCCTTGGTGCTTGGTAAGATCCGAACTAAACTGTATTCCCACCCTGCGAACCTGGAGGGGGGGGGGGAAACAGAAAAAAAACAGGCGAAACAAAACGGGTCAGTCATAAAGACTGAGTAAGTCCTAGTGACTTTCAGCATAAAAATAGGTAAAGATAACATGGCATGAATAAATTGAAAATAGACATAAGCATGATGACAAGATAAGCTACGGGTACGATAACTAAGAATAACATCATATGACTTTTGTCATGTATAACATTGCGAGGTTCCCATTCAAGATGAACTAAGTATATTTTCGCAAGATCGCAAGATTTCTCTGCTTCACCGTTACAATATTTCAATGATATCTATTTGCTCTGCACCACCCGTACTAGTATCCCAACCCATGTCATGTGTTGACTATAAAATGATCCCTTGCCCAATGTCATGAAATGACCCATTACTTGGTCCCACGAAACGATCTATTAATCGATCGGCTCTCTACAAGTCATATCTCGTTCATGTGTCTGTATCATACGACCCTATCACGAATGTAGTTACCTGTGCTGGGTCCACCATAGGGTGTATCCGGCCCTAGGGTGCCAACCCCCGACACGAATCAAGCACGCACCGTGTAAACCCACTGATGCCCAATGCCTGCTTTTTCAACTCCGGACTACGTGCACGATCGTAGTCCGCCTGAACCTACACTGACGCACCAACTCAGCCGTCGTTCTGGTCGCTTACAATCAGCCTAGTAACCGTGCCCCACCCTGCCTAGTTCCAGGGTATCTTGATACATCTATGTGGGTTACTGCTGAAATGGACCGCGTAACTAGGTTTTCCATCCAACAGGTTAAGTGTTGTCATTTAAATTCGTGACTTAACCCTTATCAGTCAAGCATGTCAAGTTGGTTAAGTGTTGTCATTCAAGTTCGTGACTTAACCCGCCTACGTGTCATGTCAAATTGGCTAAGTGTTGTCGTTTAAGTTCATGACTTAGCCCTACGAATCATGTGTTAAGTTGGTCAAGTATATTCAAGCGCTTCATGACTTAACCCTAACAAATCATCGTGTCAAATTGGTTAAGTATATTCAAGCGGTTCGTGACTTAACCCTACCAAATCATCATGTCAAATTGTTAAAGTATATTCAAGCGGTTCGTGAATTAGCCCTACCAAATCATCGTGTCAAATTGGTTAAGTATATTCAAGCGGTTCGTGACTTAACCCTACCAAATCATCATGTCATATTATATTGGTTGAATGTCATTAGCCTAGTCATATTACTTAACCCACCCCCTGGTTAACATGTTATGCTGGTTAAGCGTTCTTAGTTTACTTAACCCTATCAATCCTGACTTAGCTTTAACTTATTCATTAAAGCACCAACAGCTCACATTAGACAGGTATTGTTGCGGTTACTGGACAGCCGGTCGGTTTGGGTAGGTTTACACCGCAACTCAGTCTAACCTCGGGTCCTTATTGGGCTCAATGCCTTAACCTCCCACATTGGATAGGTATTGTTGTGATTACTGGACACCCGGGCGGGTCCGGGCAGGTTTACATCACAACTCAATCCAACCTCGGGTTAAGCATTTCGTATTTTCTAAATTTACATATTTGCTCTTTATATGTAAGTGTGCTAACAATTTAATGTTATGGCCCATTTTCCAAGTTCATAATTCACGTTTTTGCCCCAAAACGTATTCCCAAATTATTATCATAATTCACTATGAAGTTATGCCAAGTTATAGCCTTTTATTTACAATACAAGCCAACGACCCAAAACCCAACTTAGGCGCGTTCATATTAAACTTTCTCCAAGTCATAAATTATCATATATTTTACATAATCAACATATGCCCAAGTTCTAGATTACATGTCAATTTTACATATGCCCAATTCATACCAAATTTACGTATGTTCAATTCATGCCGTTTTACATGTATGCCAATTTTATGCCAATTTACACATATACCAAGTTTCATGTCGCTTTACATATGTCAAGATTCATGATTTACATGTTTACAAAGCTATGCCCAATTTACATAGATCAAGTTTTATACCCAAAATTACATGTATACTACGTTTATACTAATTTACCCATAACAAGTTCTGGCCAAATTACATATATCAAGATCCATGTCAAATTATATATATATATATCAAGATCCATATCAAATTATATATATCAAGATCCATGTCAAATTATATATGCCAATCCCCATTCTTGCAATTACCATTATAATGATAATACCCAAATATCAAGTTTCATGTTAATGGTAGTAATACCCAAATATCCAATTTTTATGTTATGCCATCAATTACACCAAACACATATATCCAAATAGGCAGTATCCCAATATTTCCCCGTATTCAATCGCACGTATATCGTAGTTTAGGCCTAGGTCCGAAATTGACCAAGGTTCATCAAGAGAAAATAAATAGGGGAAGGTAGAATTTGTATAACAATAAGTACAGAGAGAAAACTGGCATAAAAACATCGTCTCAGGCATAAAAGATAGATCTTGATAATAATATCAACATGAATCAAGAAAAACTGATTTACAACAAGCTGAATAGATCATAAGCTTGACATGAGAATGAGAATAGAAAAGTCCCAAAACTCAAGACCCAAGAAGCAACAGAAATAGATCTGAATCGATAAAAATTTCAATTCCACTGTATTTCATGTCCATATTATAATTAAATATTTAATTCTAAAAGTAACTAGCACTTACAGAGCATGGCTAGTGAATTAAGAACTGAATTTGTTGTATAAATGTTGCAGCGTTGTTGATTTATTGTCTTGAATCGTTGTAGAAGTCTTAATCTTTGAATTGATTTGAGTTTGAATGCTTGTACTTTGATTTGGAGACGATGGCCATGGTTCAAGAGGGATTTAAACAACATTTTGATGTAAGAATGATTTGATATGAATTAAGTTAGGTCTTAGGGTGTATTTATAGGGGTAGAAACTAGTTTAGGCCCTTAGATTAACCCTAGAATCAATCCGGACCATCATAACACGTCTCAGGCTTCAAAAATGGGTTCTGGGTCAAAACAGGCCGACCAGATCGACCTGTAAGGGGGGAGGTCGACCATATGGTCGACCTTTGGGGTGGGGGTAGGTCGACCCTAAGGTCGACCACGTGGTCGACCTGGCCCCTAGGTCGACCTGCCTGGTCCTGTGCTGCCTAAAATTTGCTGAATCATCTATAGGCCATAACTTCTTCATCCGGACTCCGATTTTCGAAAACGCGGACTCTATTTCATGTAGAATTCCGAGACGAACGTAGTGGCACAACCCGTTTTCCATGATTCTCACTTTAAAATATAATTATACCCTGATTTCTAGTTTCAACATGTTATTAAAATTCGGGTTGTTACACCCTGAGTAATGGGTGCAGATGGATCAGGCTGAACATTAGTCATCGTGGCTGGAATCAGAGCGTTGGAGGGAGGTCGAGTAGAAGTTCCAGCTTCATTCTGGTTTGGATCGGATCGGTTCACAGTGGCCTGGTCGGGGCGGTTCGGATGGAGTGAGTGAGTGCCCTCGACCTCATTAGACCTGATCGGATCAGTGCCTTCCATACGGTTCGGATCGGCGCCTCGCACCCAGTTCGGATCCTCCAGATCGGAGTGGTCTGCTCCAGAGCTTTGAGCCATGACCTCGTTAATACGATGGCTTGCTGATCTTCTCTAGCATCGTTTCCCCTAGCACCTTGCACTTCTTTTCCTTTGGTCTTAGCCATGATACTCGATTCTTCAACGGTTAGTCAACAAGTACTAAAAGATGTCAGAGATAATGGATTAACTTCTTTGAACTTGAAAGTCCAAATAGTAGAATGATAATCCCAAAAAGGCTAAGAATTCGAAGGTTCTCACTGAAAGCACCAAAATGTTAGACCAAAAATTGGTTCTAAACCCAAATTAGCTATGATTTTAATGAAATAGAACTAAAAAGCAACGAAGAACACACGATTTATAGTGGTTCGGCGTTAAAGAGCATATGCCCACTTTCTATTCTTTTAATTGATGATTTGAATGCAAATACATCAATGATTCTCACTCAACTTCACAATTACAATGCATAAGCTCACTCAAATTTCTCAAAAAATAGACTTTAAGAGATGATTTTGATCTGAATGTAGTTATGAGTTCGGCTATAAAGGAAGTTAGAACTGAGAATTTGCCAAAAGATCCTTTCAAATGCCTCTTGATGGTGTATTTATAGGTGAAAAATCTCCTCGAAGTGGCTCCGGTTCGGAACTGCGTGGCACTCATCCCATAAGAGTCGGGTTCGGAGGCCTCCAGATGGTGACAGCGCATCAATTTAGTGGGAGATCGTGGGAGGAAATGGTCGTGCTTGGCCCGAGTCTTCAGGAGACGTGTGTAGCAATGGTCACAGGTTAAGAGAAAATGGGTTCGGATCGGCCGCCTCCGATCAGATCCGATGAGGCTACTTGCTTTCTTTTGGTGTCGCTGAAGCGCTTCTCCGAACCGAACCGATATGATGTCTGCGTCTTTGACTCCTGCTTCTTTCCTGCGCTGGTTCCCTCCGATCCGAACCGGTTGATGGCTTTCCCACTATTTTCTCTTTGTGTAGCCTAGTTCACAAAGTAGGCTAACAGTATTGCCGTTTCAATCTTCACTCCCATTCGATTTTCTATACCATAGCGCTTCCAACCGCTGTCTTCTTCTCCGATACCTCCACCGAAATTCAGCATCGGCCATGTCTCTCAATCTCGCTCAATCATCTTCAGAATCTCGCTCATTTCATACATCAATTTATTAATCTCTCCCAATCTCGCTCAAATTCGTATCACGAAAACTCGAAATCGGAAAATCAAAAATCACAAAAACACGAAATCATTTTGAGTAGCAACCGATTAAAAATCGCAACATTTCATACAATTGAACGACGCACAAAAATCATACGAAACAACCATTTTTTTCCACGTTAATATTAAAGCAGTTTTTAGGTATCATTTTGCTATTTTTTAAGGTATCATTTTTCTCATTCTAACTGTATTATGTGTTTTTTTTTTCATTTGATTTTGTTGTTGTGCTAATTTTGTAGTTATATTGTTGCTTCAAATTTGTAAACCAGTCGAATTTATTTCATTTTAACCAATCAAACTATGGTGGAAACATTTTTTGCATTAGTTTTATTTAAAACAGTGCAAAAGTTTTTAGGTATTAGTTTTATATTTTCTAGGTATCACTTTCATAGTATTAACTGAGTTACAGTTTTTAGGTATCAGTTTTATATTTTTTTAGATATCAGTTTTTCTATAATAACTGTGATATGTTTTTTTCCATGAGATTTTATTACTGTTGTAATTTTGTAGTTGTACTGTTGTATTATCTTTGTAAGTCAGTTGAACATATTTTTATTTAATCAATCAAATTATGGTGTAAACATTTTTTTTGCATTAGTATTTCTTCAAGAAATTGCATCAGTATTTAGGTATCATTTTTATAACTTTTTAGGTATCATTTCTACAGTATTAACTATGTTATATATATTTTTTCATGTGATTTTGATACCCATCAACTCAATTCAATTCTAACAAAAATGATATTTATTCTCAATAATATCCACTGATATTAATTCATCACTTGTGTTACACCAAAATATTATATTGAAGTTACACCGAATATATTGAAGTTACACAAAACAACATATGTTTTACAACTGAATTTCACCAAAAATTTATAAATAAGTACCGTGAAGAAATAAAATAGGAAAAACTGATAAGCTTGGTGCTTGTTATGTCATATTCTTTGCAAACACAGCGTCTATTTTGCTTATCTTGAAAATATATAAATGCTCCTCTTTTTTTTAGGATGGTCTCTCAGCTCCACATTTATCGTACATCACAGCTTGAATCAACAGTAAGAAAAACGTTTAGATCACTGGAAGAGGAAAATCATTCAAAAGATTCAACTAGCAAAGCAAATAAACGAAAACCGAGACATACAAACTGCTGTAATTAAATAAAAAAATATGAACAGATGTACACTCATACTCATGAAATGATAACAAAAGTAAAACTAAAACTGATACCCACCAAGTCATGAAACTGATAACTAAAAACTGTAGGCAAGAAATGAACAGAAAAATGATACTTACAGGAACGTAAAACTGATACCCAGTAGCTGAAACAAGAAACCGGATCTGAATACATAGTAACTAATGTACAACTAGGGTTTCACGACAGTTGCGACTGACGACGAATCGGGGGCGCGCTGTCGATGAACACGCTGACAATGAACGCGTTGACGAGGAGTGGGGGGCACGATGTAGGGTTTCACGGCATAGTCGACCGTGAGTGGTAGCTCAAGCAACGGCAGCGTTGCGGCAATGGCAAAGGATCAGTGACATGGTGTAAATTGGTCGTCGGAGGCACATAGGGTTTTAATTTCCGCCATTATTTACGGAATAGGATTTTATATTTTGCGATGAAATTTTAGGTAATAGGAGCTTAACAGTGTAATGTCCTTCTGAATAAAATATTAAGAAGTTTGTCCTTAGGGATAAATTTTTAATGGGCCGTCCTTGGGGTTAAAAAAGCCTTAAGAATTGTCCTTCTAATCATTTTCCTGTCATATTTTTTATTTAATTACAGCAGTTTGTACATCTCAGTTTTCGTTTATTTGCTTTGCTAATTGAATCTTTTGAATGATTTTCCTCTTCTAGTGAATCAAAACGGTCTTCTTACTGTTGATTCAAGTAGTGATGTAGGATAAATGTGGAGCTGAGAGACCATCCTAAAAAAAGAGAGGAGCATTTATATATTTTCAAGACAAGCAAAATAGACGCTGTGTTTGCAAAGACTATGGTCATAACAAGCATCAAGCTTATCAGTTTTTCCAATTTTATTTCTTTACGGTACTTGGTTATCAATTTTTGGTGAAATTCAGTTGTAAAACATATGATATTTTGTGTAACTTCAATATATTCGGTGTAACTTCAATATAATATTTTGGTGTAACACAAGTGATGAATTAATATCAGTGGATATTATTTAGAATAAATATCATTTTTGTTAGAATTGAATTGAGTTGATGTGTATCAAAATCACATAAAAAATATATAACACAGTTAATACTGTAGAAATGATACTTAAAAAATTATAAAAATGATACCTAAATACTGATGCAATTTCTTAAAGAAATACTTATGCAAAAAAATGTTTACACCACAATTTGATTGATTAAATTGAAATATGTTCGACTGTCTTACAAAGCTAATACAACAGTACAACTACAAAATTACAACATCAACAAAATCTCATGAAAAAAAACATATCACAGTTATTACAGAAAAACTGATATCTAAAAAAATATAAAACTGATACCTAAAAACTGTAACTCAGTTAATACTGTGAAAGTGATAACTAAAAAAAAATATAAAACTGATACCTAAAAACTGTTGCACTGTTTTAAATAAAAACTAACGCAAAAAATGTTTACACCATAGTTTGATTGATTAAAATGAAATAAATTCGACTAGTTTACAAATTTGAAGCAACAATACGACTAAAAATTAACATAGCAACAAAATCACATGAAAAAACATAACACAGTTAAAACAAGAAAACCGATACCTAAAAATATATAAAACTGATACCTAAATACTTTAACACATTTAATACTGTAAAACTGATACCTAAAAAAATATAAAAATAATAGTTAAGAACCGCTTCACTGTTTTAAAGAAAATCTAACGCAAAATATGTTTACACCATAGTTTGATTGAATAAAATGAAATAAATTCGACTGAGTTACAAAGTTGAAACAACAATACAACTAAAATCAACACAGCACCAAAATCACATGAAATAAAACCATAACATGATTAATACTGTAGAAATGATACTCAAAATATTATAAAAATGATACTTAAAAACTAATGCAATTTCTTAAAGAAAAACTAAAGAAAAAAATGTTTACACTAGAGTTTGATTGAGTTACAATATTGACGTAACAATAAAACTACAAAATTGACGCAGCAACAAAATCAAATGAAAAAAACACATAACACAGTTAAAACAGGAAAAAATGATACCTTAAAAAATAACAAAATGATACCTAAAAACTGCTTTAATATTAACGTGAAAAAAAAATTGCTGTTTCGTATGATTTTTGTGCATCATTCAATTGTATGAAATGTTACGATTTTTAATCGGTTGCTACTCAAGATGATTTCGTGTTTTTGTGATTTTTGATTTTCCGATTTTGAGTTTTCATGATACGAAATTGAGCAAGATTGGGAGAGATTGATAAATTGATGTACGAAATTGAGCGAGATTCTAAAGATGATTGAGCGAGATTGAGAGACATGGCCGATGCTAAATTTCGGTAGAGGTGTCGGAGAAAAAGACACCGGCTGGAAGCGCGATGGGGTAGAAAATTGAATGGGAGTGAAGATTGAAGCGGCAATACTGTAGTGTATTGTCCTTTTGGATAAAATATTAGGTAGCTGTCCTTATGGAAAAATTATAATAGCCCTTTGTCCGTATAAATTAATTACCCAAAATATGAACTGATGTACACTCATACTCATGAAATGATAACAAAAGTAAAACTAAAACTGATACCCAACAAGTCACGAAACTGATAACTAAAAACTGTGGGCAAGAAATGAACAAAAAAATGATACTTACAGGAACGTAAAATTGATACCCAGTAGCTGAAATAAGAAACTGGATCTGAATACACCGTAACTGATGTACAACTAGGGTTTCACGACAGTGGCAACTGATGACGAATCAGGGGGGCGCTGTCGATGAACGCGCTGACGATGAACGCGCTGACAATGAACGCGCTGACGAGGAGTGGGGGGGTGCGATGTAGGGTTTCACAGCATAGTCGACGGCATGTGGTGGCTCAAGCAACGACAGCGAGTGTTGCGGCAACGGCGAAGGATCAGTGACGTGGTGTAAATTGATCGTCGGAGGCAACTAGGGTTTTAATTTCCTCCATTATTTATTACGGAATAGGATTTTATTTTTTACGATGAAATTTTAGGGAATAGGAGCTTAAAAGTGTAATGTCCTTCTGAATAAAATATTAATAAGTTTGTCCTTGGGGATAAAATTGTAATGGGTTGTCCTTGAGGTTAAAAAAGCCTTAAGAATTGTCCTTCTAATCATTTTCCTGAATACCTTTTATCTCGTAGAGTCACTACAAGGTTATGTTGCTTAGCTCGTAGGGACTCTACGAGGTAATGTTGCTAACCTCGTAGGGTCCTTACGAGGTAATGATATCAACCTTGTAGGCCTACTGCGTGGATGAATCACAACCCCCACACCCGCACTGCGTTGTTGGTGAAAACATGTAAAAAAAATATATTCAACGAACGATATTTCCATCCAGCAAAATTTTAAAATAAAAAAGGGGGGCAACTCAGCAATTTTGGTGGTCTGAGTAGAATTTGCCATATAACAAATATAGACCATATACGAAAATATTCACGCATATTCTTGTTCTGGTCCCTGCGCAACTAAGTGGAAATTAGTATTTAACCCCTTTTCAAAAGTCATTGATGACTTTTGAAAAATCATCAATAACAAAAGAAATTAAAACTAGTGAAAAATCGCCAATTAGAAATTAGAATTATTTACTGGCGTGTAACCCGTGCATTGCACACGATAATATTATTAAAAGCAGTATTTTTTATTTTAATGTTAAAAAGAGAATTTGTTATGCAACATATGATTCGATGTGAAATATATAAACTACTAATTAAAATTATTGTTGTTGTTTGTGTATAATTTATGTTGTATGACTTACACAAACAATATGTATGCATCTATATTTGAGAATTTATTTTATTATTTTTGTTAATATAGATATACATATTGAAACTGATGTGTATTAATTTATTTGTTGAATCAACAAATATTATTTAATAGAGTTTATTTAAATAAGTTAAATATAAAATTACGAAGTTAGTTTAACTGTATAGCTATCATAGCAGGAAGAATTGAAAAGATATTTGCAAAATAACGTATAAATTGTTATGAAATTATTGATGTTCAAAAAGAATTTTATAATAATATGTTGTAAATTTTTGATATAAATTAATCATAACTAATTTACTAATTAACTTTGTCATTATTGTTGATATACATAGTTCATGTTACGTGATTTATACATCTTTATAGTTGCATAGAAAACTACTTTTTTTTAATATGAATATACATAGTAATTTTTTATAGAGGAAATATACATAGTAAAATTGGCGTTTATTTTTAAGAACTATTAGAAAAGGGACTAAATACTCTCTAAAATTATTTAAATAATTATAATTGAAGATTTCATGAGTAGTTTAAACATATGGACTGAAATATAAAATATCACGAAAGAATTAATGAGGTTCAACAAATAATTATAAAAATGTTAAAATGCAGAAATTTAAAGCAAAAAATATTTTCTTCAATATATGATAAATTTATTGAGATAATTGTATAAAATATTATTTTATTATTATTTTTTACATATATTATTTAAACTGTTTGACTCATTTTAACTTTATATTTGAAAGAAAGAATAATTTTTCCTTTTTTTTGATATGTACATGATTTACATTTTAAAATATCACACTTAGCATTAATTAGATGAATTAAAACCAATTTATTAACTGAATTCAAAATCACATAATTAATCTAAATATATTAATTTAAATGTACAATGTCAATTGGTTTTGTGCAGCGTTTTGTAAATGACTAAATAAATTTTAAAACGTAAACGTTTAACATCAATGTTATAATGCAATATACGGTAAATATATTGACGTAAATAAGTTCAAATTTAAATTTGGGATAATTAATTATGTGTATAAGTTATGATTTGTGATTGACGTGTTTATACATTTGATTTTTTTTTTCATTTTTGTTGATATAAATATGGTTAATCTTGATGTGATTTATTAGACGAATCAATGAATAATAGTTTGCAAAAATTATTTATATAGATTAATTATTATGAAAGAGACTTAAATGATTATAGAAAAATTAAAGTATAGGTATTTAGAGCCAAAAAACATTTTATTTCATTTTTAGTATTTAAAAAAATATAAGTTAAATAGATTTATTTAAATTGCTTAAATTTTTGGGTTCTATAATTAATTTAAATGTCTAGACTTAAATGTAAAATGTTAGGGCTAACTGTCAATAAATAAGTATGTAAACTTTGAAATGTCCATGTCAAAGTGTAAAATGATAGAAAAAGTAAAAATAATGTGAGAGAAACTGTAAATAAGCCTAAAATGATAACATAACTTAAAAATAAAACATTCGGAGAGATTTAAGGAGAAGAGAGAAAAGTCCTAAAAGAAAGGAGAGCTTTAAAAGTTTTTGCTTTACTGTTATTTAATAGATTGATATTGTGCCATGTTTTGTAAATGACTAAATAAATTTTAAAATGTAGACGTTTGACATCAATATTACAATGCAATATATGGTAAATATATTGACGTAAATGAGTTCAACTTTAAATTTGTGATAATTAATTATGTGTATAATTATGCTTTGTAATTGACGGATTTATATATTTGTTTGTTTTTTCATTTTTGTTGATATGAATATGGTTAATCTTGACGTGATTTATTAGACAAATCAAATGAATAATAGTTTGCTAAAATTATTTATATAGTTTTACTATTATGTAATTATTTATAAAATATGGTACAAAATGTAAAATGTTAAGAAAGAATTGAAAGAGACTTAAATGGTTGTAGAAAATTTAAGTATAGGTATCTAGAGCCAGAAAACATAATTTTTCCATTTTTAGTATTTAAAAAATATATAAGTTAATTAGATTTATTTAAATTACTTAAATTTTGGGTTTTGTAATTAATGTAAATATCTAGACTTAAATGTAAAATGTTATGAGCTAACTAGCAATAAATAATTATGTAAACTTTGACATGTCCATGTAAAAATGTAAAATGACAGAAAAGTAAAAGTAACGTGAGTGTTACAAAATAAAAAGAAGAACACAAGAAAATAAGAGAGAGTAGACATTTTTATTCATTCAAATCATTTTACAACATACATGAGCTCTCTATCTATAGACTTAAGATGTCTCAACAATTACAATAATGTCCCTTGCATTATGCGTATTCACCCTTAAAATAATATATATTACAACACTCCCCCTGAATATGCATATGCAAAGATGATAAAATTGATTGCCTCATTAAAAAACTTTTTATGAAAATCCCTGTGGGAAAAATCATATACAAGGAAAAGAGTACAATTTTCATCTCTAGGTAACATATTGACAATGTTCCAATGAGTGTTGATACTTCTGGATCAAAATAATGCCTCGTTAAAAACCTTACTAACAAAAACCCAGTGGGAAAAATATTAGTGAAGGAAAAGAGTACACTATAGCATTATATATGCTCCCACTGATTTGTAACGCATTACTCAAATAGTTTGGTGATGCAAACAACGCATACCAATTTTATAAACCATCTTTTGATTTGTTGACTTTGGAAGTGCTTTGGTGAATAAATCTGCTGGATTTTCTTGAGATTGAATTTGCTCCACTTCTATCTTATTGTCCTTTTGAAGTTCATGTGTGAAGAAGAATTTGGGAGAAATGTGCTTCGTCCTATCACCCTTGATATATCCTGCTTGAATCTGAGCTACACATGCGACATTTTCTTCATAAATAATGGTTGATCTTCCTGTAGTTGAGGGAAGTTGACATGTGTTTCGAATATGTTCGATTAATGATCTTAACCAAATACATTCTCGGCTTGCTTGATGTAGTGCTAATATTTCAGAATGATTGGATGATGTTGCTACCAATGTTTGCTTTGTAGATCGCCATGAAATAGCTGCATCGCTATTAGTAAATACATATCTAGTTTGTGATCTTGCTTTATGTGGATCAGAAAGGTAACCTGCATCAGCATAACCAACTAGAATCAGATTATTGCCTATGTTTGAATGAAACAAGCCTAAATCTGTGGTTCGTCACAGATATCTCATGATATGTTTTGTGCCATTCCAGTGTCTTTTAGTAGGTACAGAACTGTATCTGGCTAGAAGATTGACTGAAAATGCAATATCTGGTCTCGTGCATTGTGCTAAATATAATAATGCACCAATTGCACTAAGATGTGGTACTTCTGGACCAAGTACATTTTCATCATCTTCTTTTGGTCGGTAAGGGTCCTTTTTAATATCTAGTGACCTGACAACCATATGTGTGCTAAGTGGATATGCTTTATCCATTTGAAAACGCTTTAGGATTTTCTCAATGTAATTTGATTGATGGATTAATATGCCATTTTTACTGTGCTCAATATGTAGACCAAGACAGTATTTTGTTTTGCCAAGATCTTCCATTTCAAATTCCGGTTTTAGGTAATCTATTGTTTCATTGTTCTCTTCTGGAGTTCCAATCAAATTTATATCATCAACATATACCGCTAAGATAGCAATTCCCTTTACCGATTTCTTTATAAAGACACATGGACAAATGAGATTGTTTTTGTACCCAGCTTTTACTAAATATTCACTAAGATGGTTATACCACATTCTTCCAGATTGTTTCAAACTGTATAGTGATCGTCTCAATTTTAATGAATACATTGACTTTGATTTTGCTTCAGGCAAATTATATCTGTCTGGGATTTTCATGTAAATATCGGTATCTAATTCACCGTATAGATAAGCTGTTACAACATCAGTCAATCTTATGTCAAGCTTCTCAGAAACTACAAGGCTTATTAAATATTGTAATGTTATGACATCCATAACAGGAGAGTATGTTTCTATGAAGTCAAAACATGGTCTCTGCAGGAAACCTTGTGCAACAAGCCTTGCTTTGTATCTCACAACTTCATTCTTATCATTTCCTTTTCTAACGAATACCCATTTGTAACCGACTGGTTTAACACCTTCTGGTGTTTTCACTATTGGTCCAAATACACCATGTTTTTGAAGTGAATCTAACTCAACTTGAATAACATCTTTCCACTTTGGTCAATCTTGTCTTTGTCGACATTCATTTATGCTAGTTGGTTCATTATCGTTATTCTCATTATAGTCATGACTTTCAATTATTTCAATAGCTACTGCAAATGATAATACATCATTAATTGTTATTTTATTTCGATCCCACATTTCTCCATAATTCGTATAGAATATTGAGATCTCATTATTATTAGGTACCATTTTGTTTTTTAGAAGCTTCTATTATTTCTTCTGGGATAATAGTTCCTTCATTGACTTTTTGGAGAATTGGAATTTTCCTTTGAGTTATCATTTGGATCATTTATAACTTCTTCGGGAGGTTTGCTAATTGATGATTTTTCATTAGACTTTCTTTTTCTAGGCGCTAAGTCTCTTGAACCTATTGGTCTTCCACATTTTGTCTAGCTTTAAATTCATTTACTGATATTGGTCCTTCGGGGATTTCAATTCTAACTGGTGTATTTTCTGCTGGAATATGAGATTTAGTTATTTTTGCAGCATCATTAAATGTATCTGGCTTAGAGGGATCATTAAATATGCAAAATTCTTTGTACCTTGTATTGGCATTGTTTGGTACGTGGATCTAAATGAAATATAGAGGGATTATTCCATGAAATTTCACGCCGTTCTACTGGAACGGTCTTTTCTCCCCCTAACGGCGGGAAGTTTGACTCATTTAATTTGCAATCTGCAAATCTTGCAGTAAATACATCACTCGTAAGAGGTTCAAGATAACGAATTATCGAAGGTGAGTTAAATCCCATATAAATTCCCAACCTTCTTTGAGGACCCATTTTAGTATGAAGTGGGGGACTAATGGGTACATGCATAGTGCAACCAAATTTTCGTAGATGTGAAATATTTGGTTGGGATCTAGTTAAAAGCTGTGATGGTGAAAACTGATGATAAGCCGTTGGTCTAATTTTAATCAATTTGGATGCATGCAAAATTGCATGTCCCCAAGCTATAATAAGCAACTTTGTTTGCATAAGTAAAGGTCTTGCAATAAGTTGCAAACGCTTAATTAATGATTCTGCCAGACCATTTTGAGTATGAACATGAGCTACTGGATGTTCAACTTCAATTCCCAGTGATAAACAATAATCATCAAATACTTGAGAAGTGAATTCTCCTGCATTATCTAGTCATATTGATTTGATTTGATGATCGGGGAAATGTGCTCTTAATTTAATTATTTGAGCAAATAATTTGGCAAATGCCATGTTTCTAGTAGATAGCAAACATGCATGTGACCAACGAGTTGATGCATCAATGAACACCATAAAGTATCTAAATGGCCCACAAGCAGGATGAATCAAACCACATATATCACTTTGAATTCTTTGCAAAAATGCTGGAGATTCAAAGGTGATCTTATATTATGAAGGTTTAGTAATTAATTTTCCTTGTGCACATGACATACACATGTAATCATTTGGTAAATTCAACTGATTTGGTAAATCATGCCCATTTGAGTTCTTAGCAATTTTACGCATCATAGTTGATCCAGGATGACCTAAATGAACATGCCATAGAATCAATTTCTTTGTGTATGTGAGCTTCTAGCTCATGTTTATAAAATGAGATTCAACTATGCCAATTTTGGTAAAGTATAATCCAGTTGAAATTGTACCAAATTTTTCTAAAATAAGCTTCTGGCTTTCAATTTTATAAATAACACAAAGATATTCTTTGTTTTTTTCATTTATAGTTTCAATATGATATCCATTCATTCTTATATTTGTGAAGCTAAGCAGATTTCTTTTAAAATTGCTTGAATATAGTGCATTTTGAATGAATATATGTGTACCATTTGGTAACACTATATGGGCTCTTCCGGACCCTTCAATTATATTGACTGAACCAACTATAGTTGAAACTTTATATGAAATATTTTCAGATAATTCAGAGAAAAACTTCAGTTTTTCAATATCGTATGAGTAGTTCCACTATCAACTAGATATATATCATCATTTAAATACTATCGATTCATACCTTAAGAATTAAAAACAGTACAGTTAGTCAATAACTGAAAAAAACATATAAATATAAATAAATGTCCACGAGAATAAACTAATTATCATGTCCAACTTTACACATTATTTCCGCAATTCCATAAGAATAAACTGAAAAGGAAAACAAATAAACAGAATTTTCAAACAAATACTTGCTGGAAGGAAATGAAAACAAAATAAAGATTACATAATATGCTTCGGGCTACTTATTGGTTGGTTCGGTCATTTCTTCAAATATAACATTTAAATTTGTGTCGCTGAATAAATTTCCATCATATTCTTCAAAGAAATCATCTAACTTCAAGTCAGTGATATCGGACAATCCCTCAGTATTATTTATCTCAATATTCTTCGATTTATGATACTCTTCGATTGTTTTCTTTGATGATCTACAAGTGTGTGACCAGTGAACAGTGCGTTCGCATCTATAACAAACTTCCTTAAAATGCTTTTTATTTTCTGCAGCTGGATTATTGCTATTTTCAGGCTGCTTTTTAAAATCAGTAGTTTTGTTGCATCCAAAGCCACTATAACCACCTCTGCTGGGGTTGTATCCACGTCCACGTCCACGACTACGTCCTCTACCTCTTCCTCTGCCACGACCTCTTCCGGAGTGGGCGAAGTTAGCATTAACTTCAGGTAATGCAGTTGAACTAGTTGGTCTTGAGGAGTGATTTTTAAGAAGTAGTTCATTGTTTTGTCCAGCAATCAACAGGCATTCAATGAGTTCAGAATATTTTGTAAAATGATGCTCTCGATATTGCTGCTGCAGGAGCACATTCGAGGCATGAAATGTTGAGAAGGTCTTTTCCAACATTTGCGCATCATCTACCTTCTCTCCACATAATTTTAGTTTAGAAGTAATTCTAAACATAGCAGAATTGTATTCCCTTATGGTTTTAAAGTCTTGAAACCTCAGGTTCAACCACTCTTGCCTTGTATTTGGAAGTATGACCGTTTTCTGGTGGTCATAACGCTCCTTCAGGGAGTTCCATAAGTGGAGAGTATCTTTTTCAGTTAAATATTTTGATTTTAGATCATCGTGAATGTGGCGTCTTAAAAATATCAGAGTCTTTGCATTGTTCTACTGGGACATTTTATTGCCATTTTTAATGGTGTACTCTAAGCATTGAGATTGTAAATGGATTTCGGCATCCAGGATCCATGACAAATAATTGTCTCCAGAAATGTCCAATGCTTTAAATTCAAGCTTAGCAATGTTTGACATTTTACAAACTACACATAAAACAAATTGCAGTAAATAAATTATACCATAATCATAACAATAAAGTATTGACAAGTGCATACAAGAAAAAAAATGAAACAAACTTATAACATCATAAACAAATACAGCTATTTGTAGTATGACAACACAATAGCTTTATCATTAAACAAAAAAAATGCATGATGTCGAACATAACAAAAGATTCACATACAGTAAGATAGAATAGAAGCAAAACTTGTTTGAATTCTCTTACAAATCAGTAGACTTAACATATATATGTAGCTTCATGATAGCTACGTGGTATATATTTGTATGCCTTGAATTTATATGACATGCTAATAACATGCTGAACAAACAATACTACAAACAAACAAAAATTACCGTTGGCGACAAAAAAATAGAACAAGAAGAAAAGTAGAGAGATAAGTGACATGCTACTTGAGAATTAATAATCATTAACATGTCATCGTTGGAAATATGCAACAAAAATACAAGGACCGTATCATTGAAAAATAGTATTATATAGAAATAATACTTTATATTTTACCTTGTTTTGGAAAGTAGAAAGATAAGAAAGAGTTGTATTAAACACAAGTACCATTAGATCTTATATATATAGTATAGGTGCTGCGCAGATCAGGGAACGAAATAAAATATCTTACAATGGACTAGGTTGCCGAAAGAAAAGGTCATAAGCATAAGCAACGTATCAAAATATCTTTTATATTTTTGATCTTGGAAATATCACGCGGGGCTTAGTAATTCAAAATACAAAAATATTCAATACATCGTGCTGATAACGTGTTAAAAATAAAAAGAACACAAGAAAATAAGAGAGAGTAGACATTTTTATTCATTCAGATCATTTTACAACATACATGAGCTCTCTATTTATAGACTTTAGATGTCTCAACAATTACAATAATGTCCATTGCATTAAGCGTATTCACCCTTAAAATAATATATATTACACCAGTGGGAGAAATTGTAAATAAGTGTAAAATGATAATGTAATTTAAGAATAAAATATCCGGAGAAATTTAAGGAGATGAGAGAAAACTCCTTGAAATAAGGAGAGAGCTTTAAAAGTTTCTGCTTTACTATTATTTAATATATAGATTAAGGAATTTCTTTTTAAATTGCCAACTAGTTTTAATTTTTTCTATGTTGATACATTTTTAATAAGTTGATGATTTTTGAAAAATCATCAAATGCAAATTGCACCAAAACGTTGATATTGCCAAAAAAATTATATATGTAAATATTTTCAAAAATTATCACATTTTTGTTATATTTTTAAAAAAGGCCTAAATGTGCAAAATTCCATTTAATTTATGAGTTTTGTTAATATATAAAAAAAATTATAAAAGTGCAAAATTAGTGGGTTTGGATGGATTCAAAAGGGTAATATTATAATTTGAGATATGATCTTTCAAAGTTATGTTTTTGATATAGAATTTGATAAAAGTTGTTTTTTCGTAGTTGCGTTTTTGTTATTATATAACTCCTTTTAAAAGTAGTGAATAGTAATTTAAGTAGTTTAAATAATTTTTAAGTATTAAATTATAAGCAAAAATGTCTAGATCAATTTTGACTTCTAACTTTGACTAAGTTAATTTTAGTGTTGATTACTCTAACATACAATGAGCGTCCAAATTACATCACTGGAAATCTGTTGCACAATATGTGAATATCAAATTATGTAGTGTCATTTGACAACAACTAAAACTTTAAAACTTACTAATACAATTGCAATAAAAAACAAAAAACCAATCAAACAATCCCAATACAATGTCATATCACATCGACATACATGTCTTTGATGTTGTGTCCTTAGAGAATTCTATTTTTTTGTTAAATCGTATTCTAAATGTATCTCATAATAAAGAGAAATGTCTTCTGCTATATGCTCTCATTCTTCCTTATTTCATATATGCCTTTTGTGGGCCTTCTTAAATTCACCCTATTTCCATGAGCTGTTATTCAATTTGTAATTTGCATCACCTCCAAGACCTACACATTTTGTTCTTCAAGCCTAAATAATTCCTCCTTTTTCAAGGACGGAACAATCAAAATATCGTCGAGGGATGAAAGTAACTTGTCACCGGCCATTCCAAGTGCTCGACTCCTTTGTTCCTTAATAATTTCTCTTGTTTGATTTATTCCCTAACGACGACCAGTGAACCAACTATACAACATTTCTGATATAGGAGTTGTTGAAGTACAATAGTTCCAATTAGTCTATAATAACATGAAAATAATTCATATGGCCCGATGATGAATCAATTGAGATTTTTGATTATACGTGTTCAAAATTTAATGCTTCCATGTCCATGATTGAGACTGTAGTCTTACGAGACTGGATGTATTATGCTTAGAACTTCAAGCGCTCTATGAGCATTGAAATCGCATTATAAGTGTTCCGCATGAACTTCTTTTAAGTCTTTTAACCTTGACTTGTTACACTATGACAAAATACTTATTTCACAACTGGCAATGCCAACTTCAGTAGACCTATTACAATTAGCAGCCATCATTCTTTATATGCTAAGTTAGATTAAGATGATATCATTTTACAGTTGTTTCTGATAGTTTCAAGTAACAATTGCAATAAGGACTTGTATCTACTATTTTCAACCATTTGAGTGGATAAAAAAACCAACTCAAATCATTTGAAACAGCAGATTGTTATTACTATTGTATATTATCATCACAAAATCACAAATACATAATAATAGAATATCTCGCAGCGGAATAAATAAAATACAATCGTAGTTCAGAATCTATTAAATATAAAATCTCAAAACTTACATGTTTATCCAATAAATATCACAATTTTTTTGATGAAATCAAGCACGAGCACGATCGATCGGTATATAAACTCCTGGACAGGTTCAAAAGACTTGTTGATCGGTTCTAAGACGGCTGAAGTGATCGGCACTGAACATCATAGCTCGGTCGGTTATAAGGTAGCCCGGTCGGTATTCTCAAGCCTATGGTCTGGTCAGTGATGTGTCAACGGGATTCAGTTAGCTTCAAAGAGAAATTAACGGGCGGTTGACAAAAGTATGACCAATCGGTTGTCAAAGGCACAACCAACTATTCAAAGGCGTAGCTGATCGGTAGTCCGAGGAGGCGCAACCAATTGGTAGTTTGAGGATATAATCGGTTGTATCTATTGACAACTAGAGACAGCTGGCCGATGGCATTTTCTGTAAATATCCACATATACTAATCGGATCCCTTCACCATATATTTTCACCCTTCTCCTCATTTTCTCTACACCTATAAATAAGCCATGGCTTCCACCATTAAAGGGATCGATTCTTTGCAACCACGAAGTGCTGTCGGATCCTTCCTACCGCCATTCCTAAGCAATCCTACTTTCTTTCATCATCACCATTCAAAGATCTACCATCTAATCGACCAAGGCTTCCATCGAGATCATCTAAGTGACCAAGAGATCGAAGATCCTCCTCCATTATCCTTGCATTCAAAGACATTTCACCATTTCTCCGCCGATCTTACCATTTCTCCATCGGTTTGCATGGATCTACGTAGGATCTACATGAGAGAGAGAGAATATATTGTAAAAGAGAGAAGATGTATATGAAACTGAGAACAATGTACTTTGTACTCGCCATGATCATAATGGAAACTTCCCTCATAGTGGATGCAGGCTTCCTTTAGAGCCGAACCACTTTAAAAGTTGTGTGCACTTTACCTTTCCCCATATTTTCATCCTTAATCTTGTAATTTTTCGTACTTTAAAGTGTTGATTGCATTTTTTGGGCGTTGATACTGAATTTGATATCAAGATTTTTGGTGCCCATCGTGGGGCTAGAACGCACAACCATAAGGTCAATAGCCTTGGTGGGGGTTTGCTAGAGTGTTGTGCTAAAGCCTGCTTACTACGATAGGCTCCGAAAACCTAAAAAGTGGGCTCGTTGAAGAATTTGCTTTGAAGTTCAAAAAATTGTCAGAAATCATGGTTGTTTCAAAGAAAAAAGAAAAGTTACAATAGGTTTTTCAAACCAAAAAGAAATTTTCTCTTCTTTAAGTTTTCCCAATTGCCAATTATCTTAATGGATATCAAGACAGAAAATCTGCTAGAGTTACTACGAGTAATGAAATTTATAATAATGATGATGTAGTTACACCACAGACTTTGAACCGAGAGGTCGGTGAGCCCTCGAGACCAGCTGTAACTCGAGAGGAATTGAACATGGTGGTAACTGGCTTAAATGAAAAAATGGATGCTACAACCAAGATGATGATGGAGAAGCTTGATGTTTTGCTTAATGCTCAAGCCAATCCCCCGCTTCCGAAGGTCGTGGTTAATGTTGACGAAAAAGAGGACTCTTTTGCCTCGGACCCTAGTCGTTCCCACTTTGAAGTGGAAGACAAGGGGTAGGCCGACGTTTAGGACTCTAAAATCAAAGCATGACAACATGTCGAGAAACATACAACTCGAAGCGCCACTAGACCCACCAAAGGGGCACCTCCCAAGGGAGGTACAGGGCATCGGAACTTGAACCGTGATCATTCTGGTAAAAGGATTGATGCCTGCTTCATGGAACAAACAGGTGATGTGGAGTACATCTCAAACATGATCCAATGAATAATGAAAGAGAACATGGCCCTTCAAGATGATGAGAGGGAATGGGAGTTTTCACTAAGCAAGAATCCATTCACAAAATGAATTCGTCAAGCGAAATTCCCTAAGAAATTCACACCCCTAACAATAACACCCTATGTTGGGATCGGAGATTCGAACATCTTCTTGTTCAAGTATGATCAACACATGAATAGAGCTAGGTCCACTGACGAAATAAAGTGCTTATACTTCCCCGTGTGCCTGGAAGGGGTAGCTTCTCTATGGTTCACTAGACTACCGCCTAAATGTGTGAATCAATTGGTTGATTTGGCGAGAAGGTTCCAAGACTGGTTTCGACTATAGGCTGCCAAAGTAAGGGATGTGATGTCGCTTAGCGAAATGGAGCAGATGCCTGGGGAAACGATCAAGGCTTTTCTTACAAGGTTCCACGTTGTGGCAGCCGAAGTCATAGATCCAGAACCTTGGTACATATTGGAGGTGCTGAAGGGTGCTATTGATAAGTTTGGAGGTGGCTTAAAATGAAGAAACCTAAAACTCTGAAAAAGTTCCATAAAAAAGCTGAAGAATACATGAGTGTGGAGGATGATCCTACTATTGTTCGAAATGCTGCAGAAAGTAATGCAGCCGGTGAAAGGAAGGGTAGTGAGGTCCAAGCTGATCCAAAAAACAACTCTAGGCAAAAAAGGGGGAACGAGACGGAGGATAATAAATCTTATAAGAAGATGCATTTCTTCAAGCAATCGGAGTTGGCTTCCCTGAATGAAACCCCAGAGAAAATTTATTCCGCTACGAAAGATTCGGGCATCTTTCCTGAATTAAAGCCACAGAAGATTACATAGCAGTAAGCTAATTCTGGTAAATTCTATCGCTTTCATAATCAGCCAGGCACAATGCCAACGAATGCAGACACTTCAAGAGTTTGATTGAGGAGCTCATTAGAAGAAAAAAAAAACAAGCTTCAACAATATGTGAGAAATTCCTAAGATGCTCAAGATGCCCAGGGGCAGGGTATTGCTACCAGTCAACCAAGGCCTAGATGGAAGGCTCAGGCTCCTGCTGACCCAAGACCAATAATCAGTACAATTTCTAGAGGTCCTCATCCAGTAGGAAGAAACTGGGGGGACATGGAAAAATATACTAATTAGCTAAACGATGTTTCAGAAGGAGAAAGGTGCCTGATCTTGAGCAATACACTTCTAATGAAGATGCCTAAGACTTCAGCTGAAGATGTGGTATTCAAAGATAGAGATTCTGACAGACTACTTACACCAACCATTGATCCTATAGTGATCACATTTGGTCTTGGTCCTCCATTGTGAGAAGAGTCCTAGTTGATATGGGAGCATCCGTTAATGTGCTTTTCATAAATGCCTTCCAAAAAATGAAGTTATCCATGACTGATGTGCGAGCATGTCCGAATAAGATTCATGGATTCACGGGACATCCTACACAACACATTGGTGTTGAATTAGCAGATGGATAACGCAAAGTATCTATGATCCAGACTTTCGTCCTAGTCGACGAAATTTTCGCTTACAACACATTCTTGGGGAGGCCAACTCTGTCAGCCTTTAAAATTACACTAGCTCCATAGTGCTTGACCATGAAGTTTCCAACAGAAAATAGAGTTGGTGTAATTAAAGGAGATCAAGCTACCATAAGGGATTGCTATATGACAGAGCTGTGTGAGGCTAGGAAAAAGGAGACGGGAAAGAGTGTGGAGGCTCCCCTCTACATTCGCAACCTCCCCTTATAGCAATTAGAGCGGGGTCCCTGTACTGACGAGCATAGCGGAGCACAGAAAGAAATGAACCCTAGAAAAGCCAGTGCAGGTGAAGGGAGAGCAGCTCCAGCTGAGATCACGATTCCTATTGTTGTTAATCCGAAAGATCCAAACCGTGTGCTGAATGTAGGATCTTAGTTGAGCCCAGAATTGAAGAGTTAGTTGATTGTCTTTTTGAAGGCTAACTTAGATATGTTCGCGTGGAGCCACTCTGACATGTGTGGCATATCTCCGAATGTTGCAATTCATAAGCTCAATATTGATCCATGTGTTCCATCTGTCAAGCAGAAAAGGAGAACCCAAGGGCCAGAAAGGTCGAGAGCTCTAAAGAAGGAAGTCGACAGATTAATGGAAAACGACTTCATCAGGGAGTCTACTTATAACAACTGGGTCTCCAGCCCTGTGCTCGGGAAGAAAGCGAATGGCAAATGGCGAGTTTGCATAGACTACTCAAATCTTAACAAAGCCTGTCCAAAGGATAGTTCCCTTACCCTAGGATAGACCAGCTGGTGGATTCTACAGCTGGGCATGAGTTGCTGTCTTTTTTGGATGTGTATTCAGGCTACAATCAGATCATGATGTATGGACCAGATCAAGAAGACACAAGCTTTATCACCGGTCTCGACCTATACTACTACAAAGTGATGCCATTCGGCTTAAAAAATGCGAGGGCAACTTACCAACGGCTTGTGAACGCCATGTTTAATGCACAAATCGGCAGAACAATGGAGGTCTATGTCGATATTATGCTGGTATAATAAAAAAGGGCTGCTGATCATTTGGAAAATCTAGCCCAAATATTTGATATTCTACGCCGGTACGACACGAATTGAACCCTCTGAAGTGCTCTTTTGGAGCCGCTTCAGGAAAAATCCTGGGATTCATGGTCAATGCCCGGAGCATAGAGGCCAACCCAACTCGGATATCAGCCTTGAGGGAAATGCGCGCTCCAAGGACCAAGAGGGAACTACAATGCTTAAAGGGAAAATTGCAGCTTTGAATCGCTTCATATCAAGGGCAACATACAAGTGCCTTCCCTTCTTTGATGCCCTCAGGAAAGGAAAGAAAGATATACAGTGGACTCTAGAATGTCAGAAAGCTTTGAGGAATTGATCCAGCACATGGCGACACCTCCGATGCTTTCCAAGCCTAGTGACGGAGAAGACTTGTTCTTGCACTTGGCATGTCCACTCATGCTCTGAGTGCAACTTTAATGAAAGAGGAGTCAAAAGTTCAAAGGCCCGTCTATTAAATTAGTAAAAGGTTAACTGGGGCAGAGTTGAATTACCCAATGCTGGAAAAGCTCGCCTATTGCTTGCTTATTGCTTCTAAGAAACTTCGGCCTTACTTTCAGGCTCATCCTATTAAGGTCCTCACCGATCAGCCTTTGAAGCAAATCTTGTTCCGCCCAGAAACTTCCGGAAGGTTGCCAAAATGGAATATCAAGCTCAGTTGGTATGATGTTACATACCACCCCCAGAGAGCAATGAACAGGCAGGCACTTGCGGATTTTATCGTGGATTTCACTGATCGAGGAGAGGAGAAAGAGGAGCCTGCCGTCGAGGCCAATGTTCAATGGAAACTATTTGTTGATGAGGCATCAAACGACTATTGTTCAGGGGTGGGAGTAATCCTGGAAACTCCTAAAGGAAGATCTATCTGTTATGCGTTAAGATTAGAATTTCCATTGATAAATAATGAAGCTGGATATGAAGGCCTTATTGCAGGAATAAGGTTGGCAAGGGAAATGCAGCTAAAGACCTTAAAGTTTTTCAGTGATTCGCAATCGGTGGTATGTCAAGTTCGGAAAGAGTCCAGGCTAAAATGGGCAACTTGCCAGCTTATCTATCCAAGGCTTTGGAACTACTAGAGAGCTTTGAATATTACACCATATCTCATATTCCTAGAGAAGAGAACACCAAAGCAGATTCGCTAGCAAAGTACGCAAGCATAGGAGATGGACAACTCATAGGGTTGGTTCCAGTGGAAGTCCTCTCTCATCCTTGCAGAATGCAGATTGATATGGATTGGGACATGGAGGCGACCGATGAGCCAGACTCATAGATGACACCAATTAAAGAATACTCCTAGTGGAAGCTAAGCAACGAAGGAATTTTTTACGAAAGGCTCCTATGTATCTCATTCAGGATAGACGACTATATAGGAGAGGATTTTCTATGCCTCTGCTTTGATGTGTTACAGAGGAGGAATCAAAGGCAGTCATGATGGAGTTGCATGGAGGTGAATGCAGAGGCCATACTGATGGTCATACATAGACCAAGAAAAGTCTGCGATATGGTTACTTCTGGCCAAATGTAAATCGATACTCCACATCATACACCAGAAAATGTGACAGATGCCAAAGATTTGCGAAGATTCCGAGAGCACCGTCCATTGTGATAACTCAAATGGTCAGTCTGTGGCTATTTGTCGTCTGAGGCATTGATCTTATATGAGCACTTCCCACAGCAAAGTCTGGATTCAAATATACCATTGTTGTCGTTGATTACTTCACTAAATGGGCTGAGGCCGAACCACTGGCAACCATAGCCTCAAAGAAAGTTATTAACTTTATCTTGAAAAACATCATTTGCAGGTTTGGAGTGCCGTAGAAGATAATCATGGACAACGGAACCCAATTTAAGAGCAAAGAGTTCCAAAGCTTCCGTGCCAAGTATAAAATCCAGAAAAGCTGCGCAACAGTTGCCCACCCGTAGGTAAACAGGCAAGTAGAAGCGGTTAACAAAATCATAAAGTCAACCACAAATAAGCAATTAGAGAAATCCAAAGGTGGTTGGGTAGACGAGCTTCCGCTAGCACTATGCGCATACCACACAACTCATAAAACTGCAACTGGGCATACTCCCTTTTCTTTGGCTTTTGGTTCTAAAGCTATGATTCCCATAAAGTTGGAAGTTCCCACTCACAGAATGATTCATTTCAACTTGGAGTAAAACGGGAAGTTACAGCTTGAAGCCCTTGATCTGCTTGAAGAAAAAAGAAATGAAGTAGAACTCAAGGTTGCTGCATATCAAAGAAGGGTGGCCATACATTTCAATTCAAAAGTCAGAAGGAATTTCGAGATCGGAGACCTTATGCTGAAAAAAAGTAAGGACGGAACCAAGGTTTTTGGGACAAAGTGGGAAGGACCTTATGTTATAAGCCAGAAACTCCAAGACGGCATCTTCAAGTTGTCCACCTCAAATGGAATCCAGATTCCTAGGGCTCGGAATAGCGAGCATCTTCGCCGTTACTTTATATATTACATTGTTCAAATCTGTTGTAAAAGTTGTAAATATTTGCAATCGTTACATTTGAGCTATGTACATATGAAAAGTCATGAATGAGTAAGTCTATTTGCCTGCACGAAACATATATTTGCAAACTCTTGCTAAATTTGATTTTTGGAATGTAGGCAATATAAGAGCAATAGATCATTCACAATACACCTAGAATTGGAAGCTTCCTAAAGCATATCCCGGTTGCGACAACTCAAGCATTGAGTGCCGAAAGCATCATGCAAATTAAACAAAATGATGAAATGCACCGCCTTGCAAATCTAAAAAGGAACAATCTATCCATAGTCAAATAGTGAAAAGCGCAGCAAATGGGCACCAAGTCGGAAAGCTGCACCATTCATCATAGAAAACACTTCCTAAAGAAAGAGGTTTAAGATGTTAAAATCCTGGCTATGGTCGCCTATCAAGATAAGCGTCCAGCAAAAGGGTTAGCATCAAATTCAAAAAACGATGCAAAGGTGGAAGCATCAAACCAGGCCAACAAACAAAAGATTGCAAGTTCCACCGTAGAGGCAACTTCTTAAATGAAAGGTTCAAGACCTTAGTTCTAAAAAATCGTGATCACTCTCGATAAAAGAACCGACGTCTGCCTCATGGGATGATGCAACACCAAGCTGGAAGGACCAGCACCATGTCAGAAGGACCGACAAACCTAGGCTGGAAATACCAGTCCTAGGCCGGAAGGACCGGCAAACCAAGCTACCAGTCCTAGGACGGAAGGACCGACAACCCAAGCTGGAAGGACCAACACCAAGTCGGAAGGATCGAAAAACCTAGGCTGGAAGTACCAGCATTAGGCCGGAAGGACCGACAGCAAGCTAGAAGGACCAGCTTTAACAGAAATCTCAGCCAAAAGGGGGTATCCAATATAACCTTTCTGATTCTGAGTTAATCAGGACGGACAAGACAAAAATTGGGTTAAAACTCAAATCCAAGTCCTCTCTGGAGGCGCCCGACATTAGGCCAGGTCTTCCAAATTCAATTATTTGCGTAGCATCTGGTCATCTCGGATGTGAATGATACTGAGTAAAAGACCAAAAGCCGTTCAATTATCTGCGTAGCATCTGGTCATCCCGGATGTGAAAGACACTGAGTAAAAAACCCTCTTTGAAGGCATAAAAACCAAAACCTCCCCTGGGGCACGTATTCAAATCTAGTGTCCGAAGGGCCTAGACTGCCAGGGTAGCAAGAAATACGATTGAATACATAATAAATAAGACCTTTCAAGCAGGGGCACGGGAAAAATGGCATAAATCAACCAACTGATCTAAATCTCGTTGCTAAACAAGCAAAAAAGCTCAAAATCCAATAACAATGTCAAAATGCCTTAATTAATAGAACAAGAGATTCCAACATCTTAGCTGTAACCAAGAGAATTCAGAATATTTTCAGCTTACTAAGATTGTAGCAACCTTCGATATGGGGGGATAACCATAGCATCGAAGCAAACCAACAATGCTAACTTAACGTACCATAAGTTTGTTACAACCTCATAGTCGACAAAGTGTACTGTGATACAGTGTAACATGCGAGTGCAGTGTGCAAATAAAAGCGTGACAAGGCTAAATAAAAGGCTGTAGTGCAACAAACAAAAACACTATCCCAGGTAACAAAATAAAGCACAATTTCATCACACAGTTAAAAGTCAATCACAGAGTCACAAAGTCAACAACGTAAGCATAAAGTAGTAAGCGAGGACCGGCACTCGCATATACAACCGGCCTAAGTGTACCACAAGAAAGGAAACAGACTAAAATCAAAGCATGAAAATCACAAGTACTACTACTTCTTTTTCTTCCCGTTGCTAGATCTTACACACTGTTTGATGGAGGAAGGGGGAGGTGTATCAGTTGTCTGGCTTCCATCTTTCGCTTCTTTGTCTGCGTAAGGACTCTCGGAGGAGGATAAGTTAACAATTCTCAGCTTATTCATAGTGCGCTTCCTCCTATGTTCCAAAGTAGATAAAGCCTTACTATTCCAAATCTCGTCCTCATCGTTACTATAATCATAATCAACAGCTTCCAGGTCAGATACAGTAAGTAATGATGTATCACCTGGCAGAGGAGTGATATGCGGGCCAGTGCTAGTTGACACTAAGATCGAATCGATAGTAGCAGCTTGAATGTTGGTTGCATCAGTAGGAAGAAGAGGCGATGAACGCAAACCTAGCACAAATGAATAGCGAGCACGAAATTTGGTAAAACCGGGTGAAGAAATAAGATAATCCAAATCTAGTATGGTTTGATGAATATCAGTTTTACTTGGGGTTTATTGGTTTATGAGCTCAACTTCATAATCATTTACATTCAAAGGGGTGTCGTCATCTTCCTTGCCATTCCCTGCACATTGCTTGACGGTTTCTTCCTGGACAGCATGCCCTCAATAGGATGAACTTTAGTAACAATAGCAGGAAGGTCCGCAAGAGGAGTTTGAGAACTTAAAGTCTCAACATTGGCAGGGCGGGGTGGAGCATGGATAGCAGTAACATCTGGGATTTTCTTCTGAAGGATTAAGCTCGCTCATCTATCAGTATCTTCCTGCCCTTAGCCAGAGCTTCATGATCTTCTGCTTCTAGGAGAGTCTCTTGAAGGATGTTATCTTCTGCACAATCAGAGTGTATAAGCACTTGTTCCCAAACAAGAGCCATAGTTCGTGGAAAGTCGTCTTTCAAATAGCTTAAGCTTTTGCGACTCGTGACGCTATAAACATAAAATTGGAACAAAGTGTCCTCAACTTTAACCCTGGCATGTTCATGTGCACTAGTCAGTTTGGTTTTGTCTTCTTCCAAAAAAGAAAGAGCTTTTCTATGGGAAATAATCCTGTCTTCAAGAGTTGCCTTTTCCCGTTAATAAGAAATCGAAGCTCGCTTTTCCAAAGCCAATTGAGATTTAGCAAATTCTTGTGCGGATTGAGCTTCTTGCACTTGTTTTCTAGCAGCATCAAGCTCTCTTAAGTTTCTCATTTTCGGCTTCTAAGCTATTTACCTTGGTATTTCCATCTTTTAAAGATGCAATTTCAGATTCTTGGCACCTAATCACGCAGACCAATCCAGCCATGTCATTTTCCTAAGTTTTAATATACTCAAGGTGTTGGGCATTTAACTTTTGAAGCTCGTAGCCAAATTTGTGCCATGCCTCTAATTGTTGGCTGGTTTTGCTTATGGCCTTTTCTAACAGTGTTTCAAATTGACTCTTGGCAATATCGAATTGGGTAAGCATGCAGCTCTTTATAATGTTCAGCTCATCAACAACACCCCACTTGTTATTCGGATGTAAATCCAAATCGAAGAACATTCTTCTTAGGTCCCAACCTCTAAATCGATCCTTAAGCTTCAAATTTTCAAGCGGAGTTTTATAGGGAGGCCTGTCAAAAATCATCTGGATCTGAGTAGAAGTCGAGACAATGGATTAAGAAGCAGTGAAGGGTTGTTCAGGAGGAATAGGGAAATCAGGATCTTAGAACTCAATTGATTTATGACATTTCAGAATCTCATCCTCGCCTCATTCATCTCTTCTTCTCTTCCTCTCTCCCTTCTTCTGGTGCTGCTCCTTGCCCTTATCACCTCTGACTGATGCATCTATACTATCGTTCTTTCCCTTCCTCCGATGGTCAGTGAACGAAAGATCGGAAGTGTGCTGAGGCCGAGGTCTAAAGATGGTTGGGAATGCTTCGAATGATGAGAAAGGCGAGACCATAAAAACTCTTTTGGTTACCAGAACTAATCTTTCAAGAGAAGCTTTCCGATAACGAGTGCTTCATTCATATATCTAGAAAAGGGGAACAAAGCAGAATTTCAGCAATTAAGTTGAAATATATATATATGTATGTATATATAAACTACAAGATTTATGGAAAAAATAAAGAGCCTATGGTGTCTATGTTTTCTAATGCACGCCTAGTAATGAACCAATTTCAAGAGCAGTGTCTAAATCAAGTGTTTTCCCAGGTAATTAGGCAAGTTCCCAAGCTTTTCTGCATTAGACTTTGTGGCTGGAATTGCAGGGTCAGAAGTCATGGTGTCACCCTGGCTAAGATCTTTAGTAGTGTCCAGATCACCTAAGCTCTCGAAGGTTCCCGTAGAACCCTCTTCTTGAGTAACTGGGGTAATGGGATTCTCAATAACTTTCTCAGAGATTGTTTCATCTTTTAAACAGCCTTACTTTTCTCAATTTGTTTTCCCTCTCGATGTGGAATTTCTTCCTCGGTAGGTAAAGGTAATGGGGGTCCTACGGGTGTTTTACTGCCACTACCATGGTCCGAACACTTTTTCAAAAAGGATTTCTTAAAGGCTCGATCTAAGACAAGGGTTCGAGAAGGATGAAGGAAGTGATATTGGCAGAGAAATTTCTCTGTGATTAAAAATTTCCTACTCCTCTCATTCTCATTCACAACCATTAAAGAGTTAAGCAAATCTCGATCCATAGCAGTATCAGAACCGGCAGATAGGGTTTCTATAAGATACAGAAAGAGCTAGAAGTTTGAAACTAGATGTAAAAAGAGAATAAAGCATTTTTAAGTAATAAAATTCTCACCCCTTCCATCAATTGGCCGTAAAAGCTAATTAGGCATCGGATAAAGCAGTAATGATCCACATACCCTTTGACACTCTCCACCAAGTCTATTATAATCTTGGATTGTTTCGTTTGCAAAAAAAAAATGATTGATGGTTTTTCCCTCCTTTTAAAGGCGTATATTGAAAAAACTTCTCGATAAGTAGGCGCCCGTTGCTTAACTCTCATGAAGAGCACATATAAACCATTCAAAACAACAGAACCGTTTGGGTGTAACTGCATGAGAGCAATAGCCAGGTGCCTTAATATCATTTCCAGGAATGGGTTGAAAGGAGGAACAACTTCTGTTGTTAACATGTGCCGGTTAACCACAACATATCCAGGTGGTGGAGAATCGACAAATTCATTATTTTCAGGAAACTTGGCATCGGCTTATAAAATCCTAAATTGAAGGCACAGGTTCTTATATGATTGTATGGTAAGCTTCATCAAAGTCCTCTCAGAAGTATTCTGGCGATAGGACGTGGTATAGGGAATTCGAGATTAACCTCTAAAGCAGGGACATTTTCCATTACATTTTCTAATGTTCCAGCAGAAGTTTCAGTTCTAGTAGATTCAGATGCTTCCTCAGTATGTCCACAAGATTGTTTTCGAGTCATCATTAACTACGTTTGAATACAAACTATATGTATGCATTTCCTAAAATTAGAGATATTATATGCAGCAACATAAAAATGGAATTTAAATATTAGATGATCAATCAATTTCAAGTTTTAATACGAACTAACATGAGAACGGTTAAACATGTGTGAAAAGCGTGTGACCAAAACAGTCTACCGAAAACTACAGCGTAGACATACCATTTGAGTGTGAGTCGTAAAATGTTATGTATAAATTCCCTAAATAGTCATCTAACTTGTTGCCAACACGGGCAGTTGACGACAGAGTATAAATGGCCCAAAAAAACATTTTGTTACAGGACAAGTAATGGTAAGAGGCGGTTTGCACTTTGCAAGAAAGATAGTCGATCAGGAGAAGCTATTAGAATAGCATGTAACACTAACCGATCGGTATGGTGCATGTAATGACCCGCATCTTCAGCGGTATAATAATTTATTTATTTAATTATTTAAAGGGTGATTAAAAGGATTTCATGGTCGTTGAATTAAATAATGGTGAATATTTAATTAAAATAATAAATTAAATAATATATTTAATTCTGAAATAATCAGAATTGGCTGAAATGGCGATATGGGGTGAACTGGAACATCTGTGATATTTAATTCAGTTTAGAATTGAATTTGAATAAAGAATATATTATTTGAACGACAGTTTGAACGTATAATTATATTTTAATTAAAATCGAGCTCGAAATGGCACTGCAGTTTGTAATTTGGCGATTCGAACTTCAGCTGAATGTACAGGATTCGTTTTAAATCGGATTTCTGTGAAACAAGAAATGTGTGGAGCTGGTGGAGTATATCTTTCTAGTGGAAGAGAAAAATAAGGATTTCGTCGTGTGGATTTTGAGATATGTCCAAATCAAATTTTAAAATAGTCGCTATAGAATCGTTTATCGATCGTAACGGTTTATTCAATATAACTAGAGATCGGGTTTGAATTTAGACAAGGTTCTTTTTGGACATAGTGATAATTTAATTTTTAAAATTTTATTGTAATTTTTAATTAATTTAATAAGCAACTTTTTATTCGGATTATTTTGCACCCTTAATCAGCGATTTTTGGGTTTCACAATATGAGTTAACCTACCGACATTATTATATTTTTGGAATCGGGGCGCCTTGCTCGTCACAACAGTATATTTATTTCTGTTGATAGAAATCCGTAAACGAGTAGAGTTGCATATAATGGTTACGTTAGTTTCAAATGGACACAAGCATGGATGGACTAACGAAGACCGGGCATTTATAAAGGTTTTAAAACAAAAGTTGTGAACGTATAGGAGTCCACACATCCTTTGTTTCAGCCGCAGAAATTCGTGTTCCTCAATCAAAGACGTGGACATAAACCTACTCTAAGACAACAATACACAGAGCACTCTACAGCTATTAATCCTCATGCTATAAGTAAGAGAACAAAATCCTCGTTCATTTTTTGTTCTTCTTCAGTATATTACAAATGGCCGAGCTAAATAAAATACAACAACCCGTAGCCTTCTTCCATCTTCTTGGTATCAGCAAAAAAATAAATAAAAATAAGAGAGTCACATGCCTCTTGGCAGCGTGAAAAGGCTACTGCAAAAACATTTGAAGAAGGAGTGATGGGCGCGAGCTGCTGTAGCAAGCGATGGTACGAGATCGCGGCTTGTACGGGTGTTGCGAGCCTGAGGTGAAGGGAGTAGGGTGTTGGGGCTTTGAACGCTGTAGCTAGCAGGGATCTTCGATGCAGATTTGATGAGGGCAAGGCAAGGACGAGGTTGTGCGAACAAGGAAGTTGTGGAGGAGGTGTTTGCGAGAAGAGGAGTGGTACTGGGAAAAGAAGGATTGGTGTTCGAAAGTATTTACTGAAAAGAGGGGGTTCCGAAAAGGGTGAATTCATAAGAGGAGCAACGAGTTTTTGGTTCGTAGAAGAAGGAGAAGGCGAGAAAAAAGGAGAAAGTTTGCTGTTATAGGGCGTTGGTAGGGATGAAGTGATGTAGCATGAAGTGGGTTTCCTTTTTGGGGCAAACACGTTGGGGATGGGTTGCTGCCTTCGAAAAGGTACTGTTTTGAAAGACAATATGTGGTAATGTCTATTTGGGGAATATTGTTGTGTATGGAAGGCTTGAACAGTACATGCGTGTGTTTGTGTTAGTGGTTTGGGCAAGGGTGTTATACTGTGCAGCATTTTTAAAATAAGGTAGGTGGAAGAATCAATGGATGGCCATTATATAGGAAGCACTACTGAAAATTTAGTCCGAAGTTTACAGACGGAAGAACAGTATACAGGAGTGGGCAAACAATACTGGAGTGAGCGTTCAAATGGTTGAAGGAGCACCATTGTTCACGTATGTTTAAAGAAGGGTATTTGGCCAGTTATATTATTAAGCCCAACAAAAAGAAATAAAAAGAAAATGTACATATTTTAGAGAAGGGAAGATTGTTAACATTCAGAAGAGGAGAACGTTGGGGATATGGGTATACATGAATTCGCGTTTTTCTTTTGCAGAAGAAGATGAAATGGTCGGTCGGGTTTGGGCTTCCAAGAGGGAAGGTGGGCCAGATTTTAGAAGGTGAAGGCCCAATTATATTAAAAGGAAATTCAATTTAGTTTAATTAATGTGTATAATCTTGTAAATTCAATCACTTGATCATACATTATCAGAGTTATACGAAACAAGATTCGACAGGATCTTATGGACGACGGCTACACAAATGGAACTGACTGGAAGTGGATTGGGGCTCGTATGAATTTACGGCAAAATAAATTGTTTGATTCAAATCAAACAGACAGTTTATCGTTCTTTAACGATGAACTGCCAATGTGAGTAAATCTCACCAACTCTGAATAGTTTATAATTTCATGTTGTATTTTTAGAACTGTTAAATATTGGCTGATTGACTGTATGTTGACTGTTTGATTGAACTGCTAGTCAGTTAGTTGAATTTCTATATTGATTCCGTTTAACAGAATATATCATATGGAACTGAAAGTGATGTTATCTATATTGTTTAACATCTGTGATGCAGGGAAACAGGTTGGAGGAATCCATGCAACTGGATTCCTCAACATTTATTTTACTGTGATTCATATATGGTGATATATGATGTGATATATAATCTGTTGTTGATTATGTGTGTTTGGACGATACTTATCATTGTTATACGGTATGTTAAATACCATAAGAAATACTGGATGTGGGAAAGGGGATTTTCAAAGTGTATTTTGAAAATGAATTATTTATATAAAATCGATGGATTTTATATAGAAAAAGTAAAAGGATTTTTATAAAAGAAAATAATTATAAAATCGAAGAAGTAAAATAGATATAAAAGGAAATATTGTTGGTTAGAATAAATAGAATAGATTATAAAGGAAATATTTATCTTTGGATATATATATATATATATATATATATATATAAGTCTGAACTTATATATGAAGGGGTAAACAGATAAAAGGAACAGATTGATTTATAAATGATATTTATAAATTAAGTTAAATACTTATCATTTGGATAAATAGAATATATAAGTCAGAACTTATATAAAGAAGTAAGAATCGATTTCAACATCGATGGTTGAAACTGAATAAGGACAAAGAGTTAACCAGTTAAGGTTAACCAGTTAGAGTAAAACCGTAGAGTTAAACCAGTTAGAGTTAATCAGTTAGAGTTAACCGATTAGGGTTAAATAAATAGAGTTAATCGAATTTAGTTTATTCGAAGAAAGGTTTCCGAATCTAGTTATTCGTAAGAGAGATTATCAAATATAGTTATTCGGAAGGAGGAGTAATCGAATAGAGTTGTATTCGAATGAAAGTTACGTAAGGAAGTGTTAAAGAGTTAAAAGACGAACTTACCCTATTTCGAGATTTGAAAGGTGGTTCAGTTAAGGTCTGAGAGGTAGCTATACTCCAACTTGATTGACTGCGTTTTTAATTTAGAAATGGTTAAGTTTCGAGAGTGAAAGTGGTTAAGTTTCGAGAGTGAAAGTGGTTAAGTAAATTTAGTTAATTAGCGTAATGGTTTGAGTTGGCATCGCGATGGTTTGTTTAAACATCTGTCTAAGCCCAATGAAGGAGTTTTGGAAATGTTTTCCAAATAAGAACCATAAATGTTTTCTGATATAGAAAACAAGAAATGGAAATGTTTTCCAAGGGTAATAACATATATTTTCTAAATTTAGAAAATAAGAAATGTTGAATATAGGGAAACAGGAGATGAAAATTGAACTAAGGAGATAAATGTTAAATGATGCTTGATCGATATAATTTCCATCTGGAAATAATATCGTTGTTTGACACGTATTTTTCTTTGATAGTTAAGTCACAGACTATCGAAGTTTTTGACCATTTTAACGTTGTTAATATGGAGAGACCGATTGGATTATTATCCAAAGAACCACTATGTATTGGCATAAGTGTTGCAAATCATATATGCCAAAAATAATTGAAGACGGAGTAAAGCGCAAGGGCTATTGTATAAGTCTTAGATAATAGTGCCTAAGATGGATGTATTGAATAGTGCCTTCGGTTCATCCTGTTCCTGGGTGACTTGTATGGATGAATATCTAAGTATTTCCAGAAAGGTCACGTACATTGATTTCTTCAACCGTACCAAGAGTGGAAGCGGAGAAGGAAACTTCTTTAGCTAACACGTAATGTACAGTTGTAGACGTCAATTAGTGATTTTCAACGGATCTGACAATGTGGCATTCGAAGTGAATCTGATGTGATGATGAAGCGTAACCTCAAGCCTCATCAACTGGTAAATGACAAAAATCGGGTAGGCAGCATGGCTAAGTCGGTCGCTCCAAAGTAGGGTGTATAATCACCTGATCTAGAGTTTCATTTACTTCTAAATTTCTATTATTGATGCTGTCACATTCGAGAAACGGTTGTTGATCCCAACCGTTGGTGATATACATTCGATACACTCAAGCGAAATGAGTGGTCGGTCATGTGTGGCCGGGTTGCAAGATGTTCTTGTTGAACTCAGTGTATTCCTCTCTAGAGGCACACTAGAGAAAGGTGGTTCCATACCTTGTCATAGTTGGAAATCCATTACCCAATACGTGCTTACGGTTTTGATTGTATACTATATATGTAGAACATGAGATGAAATCCTTTCTGCTAGATGATTATTATATTGTGGTTGATAGACATTATTATAATATCAAAGGGTTTTTGATATAAAGATAATTTGGATTCTCTTAAGGGAAAAACCCATTCCGTTATACGGCGTGATCTTATGAGATATCGTTTACTTGTTCAAACTGTTTTAACTATTTTACTCACACCAGTCCCATGACTGACCCAGAGTTTATTTTGTTTTGTTTTCCCTAAACTCTTGGGTGCCCAATTTTGTACGGGCAGTCAAGTAGTCGGGATTTACAGATACTTGAAGAGTTGGAGCAGGAGGCTTCAGAATCATATAGCTATAGTTTATTTCCGTTGTGTTGTAAGTGTTGTACTTTGATAATGATGTATATTCAAGTACAGATGTATATTTCAAGTTATGTTATATATATTGTATGTTATTCATCCCGATGGGAGGTTTGTGTTACTCTTGTAACACCCCACCTCCACTAGAATCACTCCTTAGAATGTACTAGCTTTGGAGGGGCGTTATTGTGAAGGTAAACATGCACAGAGATATCGCAAGACAGAGTATATAAAAATAAATATAAGTAAAGCAGCGGTAGCAGATAAAAACCCATCCTCATCATCTCAGAAAACCAACATAGTCAAGTACATAATATCAAAATGTCATGATCCAAAATACAACTCCAGTCTAGATACGTGATAACAAAATACATAGTAAACATCAGTACTAATCCCCAGAAATAAAAGATAAGCCACAGCTAGCTCAGATCCATACATGAGCTATCCAACAAGCAAGTCAAAGATCCACTAAGCAGATGAAGTCCCTCCCTGAGAACCTGTGGGGGGGGGGGGGGAACGGAAGAAAAGAAGCGAAAGAAAACAGGTCAGTCAAAAAGACTGGTAAGACCTACTACGATCAATCTATAAACTAATAAAGTTAACAGTATGATGGAAACTGAGATGAACATACTGGCAAATAGATAAAGGTGACATCACATAGACTAGCTTAAACTTTGCACCACAGTGTACTAGCAAACCCACAAAACAGACCTTGATCCCTTAGCCCAAACTTTGGCCCAATAACATGAAGTGACCTTAGTATAAGGCCCAGCCCAACGGTCTAGTCGATCGGCTCCCTATAAACCTAACATGTCAAGTGTTGGTGTCCATACGGCCCACATGGATGTAGTCAGACTGCGCTGGGTCCACCCTTGGGTGTATCAAGCCCTCGGGTGTCAACCCCAGACACCTAAGCATTAATGCACAGTCTAAACCTACTGGTACCCGTGCCTCGAGTTTGTCCAACATCGGACTATGTGCACGTCCGTAGCCCGCCGGACCCGCACCGCTGTACCACTCAGCCGTCGCTTTGGTCGCTTACATCAGTCCAGTAATCGTGCCCCGCCCTAACCTAGCTGTAGGGTTGTAGTGATACCAAACTGGGATTACTGCTGGAACAGACCACGTTGCTAGGGTTTCTAAGAGGGTTAAATGTGGTTTTAACCCCCCACTAATCCCGGATTAGATTAGCTAAGTGTAACCACTTATCCCCATCTAATCCTCGCATCCCCATTATTGGTTAAGTATTAGTGGGCCATGACTTAACCCTAATCATGAGGCATTAATTACTTAACGCACCCAACCTCTCACATTAGACATCCGTGGTTACCTGGGAAGATTTACACCACGTCTAGGTCTAACCTCGGGTCTTATGGTGCAACATGACCAACTACCCACATTAGACCCCACGTTGTGGTTACCTGGGAAGATTTACACCACAACTAGGTCTAACCTCGAGTTGGCCATATCATGTTATCTAATGTCATGTCCACTTCAAAACATATTTACAAGTTAACATATACTTGGGTAGACCTAACTTAATAGGTAAATTCCCAAGGGGTAGACCTAACTTAATAGGTAAATTCCCAATCTTTTAGTTTCATGTATTTTTAAGTTTACCCAAACCCTCCCAACGTCATTATCTCGCTTACATATTCGTCGTAACGTATAAGGGTATAAAAGGTAACTTGGCATAACATACATGGTGAACTCCACATGTTATAATAAACATGCATACATGTTAAACTTGCAAATCATGTCATGGTGAATTCGCATAAACATGCATAGCTTATTAAATATGCATAACATGGTAAGGTGAACATGCATAATCCATTAAACTTGCATAACATGGTAAGATGAGCTTGCATAAGCATGCATAATCCATTAAACTTGCATAACATGGTAAGATGAACATGCATAATCCATTAAACTTGCATAACATGGTAAGGTGAACATGCATAATCCATTAAACTTGCATAACATGGTAAGATGAACATGCATAATCCATTAAACTTGCATAACATGGTAAGGTGATCTTGCATAAACATGCATAACTTGTGAAACATGTAAAACATGGCATAGAAATCTCGCATATGCATGCATAACTTATGAATCATATAAAACATATCATAGTGAGTTCGCATAAGCATGCATAATCAACTAATCTCACATAAATCTCAACTTTCACCAAACATTAACTTTAAAGTTTGTAAAGTGAAGGTAAGAGGGCTTACTAATATAAACAAGCCACAAATCCACCAAATAAGATGAAGAAGCCCTTTTAAAGACCAAAACAAAGCCTCAAATAAGAAAACCCTTTTGCAAAATCCCAAAAACACAAACTTTAGCAAATCAAACTTGCATCTTAATGAAGTATGCAAGTTATTAAGCATTCATACAACATAGAAAAGGTTGTATGATCATCATATCATCATAGGATTAAACTTTGAGGAAGGTGGAGGCTAGGGATTTTAGATGGAGGCCATTTGGGGTTTCAATTTGGCATAGTTTAGTTGCAAGATTGATTAATGAGGCTTTAGGGTAGGATTAGGGGTATATTTATAGAGAATTAGAGTGTTTTAGGCCCTAGGATTAACCCTAGATTAGGTTTGGCCCGTCAGATCTTAGAATTCTCCAGAACCAAGCCACTTGACCCAACCCAAATCAGAAATGGTGCACCAGGCTGAACTGCCTGGGCACCCCCTGTCGACAGGGCTGTCGACAGGGCAGTCGACACCCTGGGTGCCCTGTCGACATGCCTGTCGACATGGGCCCCCTGGCGGGAATTTTCCCGCCTAACCCTGATTAGCCCAAATCCTTGATTTTAATTTGAAATTTAAATCTGTCTTTAGCATAGAAATTTCTGAAAACTTCAATGGGCCCTAACCGGGTCATACGGACTCCGATTTTCGAAAACTCGGACTCTATTTCGCGTATTTTTCCGAGACGATCGCAATGGCATAGCCCGTTTCCCCTGATTCTGATTTTTGAATTAAATTCTGCCTCGATTTATGTTATAACAGTTTATTGAAAATACGGGTTGTTATATTCTCCCCTCCTTAAAGGATTTCGTCCCCGAAATCTTTAAGTTAGGAAGAACGTATCCTACCATCCAACATCCATCTACTCAAAACATCATCCACGAGCAGCCATTGTCCTTAAAAGATTCTAAATGCTGTATGAACATATGCAAAAGTGTGTGTATATGTACTTATCTAATGCAATGATAAATGCAAAATATGTTAGTGAAATGTATCCACATGTATGCAAATCCCTAACATAATGTATAATCTCTATATGCGTGCTCAATCATACATCCATATGCAACATCCATGTGATTGCATACAAATTTCATCCAAGAATAAGCATAAACACTCATGCACATGCAATATGAGGAGTGTGTGAGCCGATCTAGTGCCTAATGTGTATCATGCATCCACGAGTGACCACTTGCAAACACTTGCAACCACTTGCAACCATCAACCATAACATGTCTCAAGCACATGTTTCATCCAAAGGGTTTCTACCTAAGGTTCTTATGACAAGCTTAGTACGATAACTAGATAAATATGGATTAGCAAAGAGAAAGATATACTAGCAAAGGGAAGAGATTGAGAGTGTACCCTCAAACAGGAATGGATAAAGCCCACGCATCTTCTCCTCGGTTTCCCAAGTTGCGTCCTCTTCGGCTTCACCCCATTGAACTTTCACTAACCTGACCTCGCGATTCCTTAGCTTCTTGGTCTCTGTCCCCAAGATACGAATCGGAGCTTTCCTTAAAGTTGCTTCTTTCTCTACCTCCACGTCTTCAAGCATGCTAGGCTCAACCACCTCAGCGGACTCATGCAGGCACTTTCGGAGATGCGAGACATGAAAGACATTATGCACTCCGGACAACTTCTCGGGCAATTGCACTCTATAAGCCATCTTCCCAATTCTCTCAATGATGGGGAAGGGTCCAACAAATCTCGGTGCTAGCTTCCCAGCAGCTCCAAATCGGACCACATTCCGCAAAGGAGAAACCTTCACGAAAACCTTGTCCCCAACCTCAAACTCCAATTCGGACCTTCGCCTGTCAGCATAGGATTTCTGCCGGTCTTGGGCCGCTTTCATCCGTCTTCTAATCAACTCAACCTTCTCGGATGTATCCCTAATCATGTCGGGTCCAAGTATAAGCTTATCCGTGGATTCCCACCAACATGTAGGTGACTTGCACGGCCTTCCATATAAAGCCTCAAAGGGTGCCATCCCTATGCTCGCCTGATAACTGTTGTTGTATGCAAACTCGACAAGAGGGAGATGGTCTTCCCAAGCACCACCAAAATCTAGAATGCAAAGCCTCAACAAGTCCTCAAGTACCCTATTCACCCTTTCTGTCTGGCCGTCTGTTTGTGGGTGATAGGCCGTACTCAGGTTCAACTTCGTGCCCATAGCCTCCTGCAAGCTGTTCCAGAACTGACTAGTAAAGATGGGGTCCCGGTCACTGACTATGCTGGAAGGGACTCCATGTAGTCGCACTATCTCACGAAGATAAACTGATGCTAGTCCAGATGCTGTCCTTTTGCTCTTCACCGGGATAAAGTGAGCACTCTTCGTGAGCCTATCCACAATGACCCATATGCTCGCATTCCCCTTCCTGGACCTTGGAAGCCCATCAATAAAGTCCATAGAAATGCTCTCCCACTTCCATAGCGGGACCTCTAGCAGATGTAATAGCCCACCGGGCTTCTTCGACTCAGCTTTTACTCTCTGACAAGTAACACATCTCGAGACAAACTCCGCCACATCCTTTTTCATTCCGGGCCAGAAGAAAACGCGCTTCATGTCCTTATACATCTTATCACCCCCTGGATGTATGGTCATCTTGGAGCGATGTGCTTCCTCGAGGACTTTCCTCACCAAGTCTTCTACCATCGGGACACAAAGCCTTCCATCTCTCCTCAGCCAACCCCTTTCGTCTATAGAATATCGAGTAAGGTGACTAGATGTCTCCCCTCGAACCAGCTTATCCAAGATCTCAATTATCTGAGGGTCTTCCTTTTGTGAAGCCCCAACTTGATCTAGGAGGGTAGGCCTGAGCTCTAAAGATGCCAAGGAACCGGTCACCGACTCCATTGCCAAAGAGAAATCAAAGGTCGCTAAGAACTCTAAATTCTTCATCTCAACAAACAGAGGACTTAGTGTCAACCTTTTCCTACTCAACGCATCCGCTACAACATTCCCCTTGCCAGGGGTATAGGATATCTCAAAATCATAGGAAGCCAAAAATTCCATCCATCTCTGCTGTCTTAAGTTCAGATCTTTCTGCGAAAAGAGATACTTCAAAGACTTATGATCGTTATATAGCTCGAATCTCTCTCCCAGAAGATAATGACGCCATGCTTTGAGCGCATATACAATCGCTGCTAGCTCTAGATCATGAGTGGGATAATTCCTCTCATGCACCTTAAGTTGCCTTCCACCAAAGCATATAACTCTGCCCTCTAGCATCAGAACGGCACCCAATCCCGTGCCACAAGCGTCAGTGTATACGGTAAATATCTTACCACCATCGGGTAAGGCTAGAACTGGTGCGGAGGTAAGGGCTCTTTTGAGTCTCTGAAAAGCAAGCTCACAATCCATATCCCAAGCAAAGACTAAGTTCTTCTTCGTCAACTTAGTAAGAGGAGCGGATATCTTTGCGAAGTCTTTAATGAACTTCCGATAGAAACCCGCAAGACCCAGAAAGCTTCTCACCTCGGTTGCATTCCTTGGAGTCTTCCAATCCTGAACTGCAACCACCTTAGCGGGATCCACCGCTAAGCCTTGCTTGGATACGATATGCCCAAGAAATCTGACTTCCCTTCTCCAAAAGTGGCACTTGGAGAACTTGGCTTTTAACTGGTGTGCTCTGAGTGTATCCATCACCTCTACTAGGTGCCTCGCATGCTCTTCCTCATCCTTGGAGAAGACCAGAATATCATCAACAAAGACCACGACAAACTTATTCAAGAACTCCCGAAACACCCTACTCATCAAATCCACAAAATACGCGGGTGCATTCGTCAAACCGAACGGCATAACAAGCCATTCAAAGAATCCGTCTGGAGTTCTGAATGCAGTCTTGTCTATACTGTCTTCAGCCACTCTGAGCTGATGAAAACCCGTAGCAAGGTCAAGCTGAGAGAAAACAGAAGCACCAACAAGTTGATCAAAGAGATCATCGATCCTTGGTAACGGGTGTCGGTTCTTCTTAGTCAGCTTATTCAATTCTCTATAATCCACACAGAGTCGAAGAGAGCCATCTGCCTTAGTTGCAAACACCACAGGCGCTCCCCATTCGGATATACTCCTTCTGATGAAGCCCTTCTCAAGCAATTCTTTCACTTGTTTTCTCAACTCCCGTCTCTCACGCGGAGCCATATGCCGAACGGGCAAAGAAACAGGCTTAGCATTATCTACCAGATAGATGCGAAAGTCAATCTCTCGTTTAGGGGGCAACCCCTTAACTTCTTCAAACACATCTGGATAATCTCGGACCACCCTTACAGACTGAAGGGCATCCTCTGATGAGTCGAGAGATTCTAGATAGCACAACATGACGGGATTCTTCGGATTGCATGAAATCTCTAAGGTGTTGCCCAGGCGAGTCACAAGCCTTACAACCCTATGCTCACAATCCAGAATGGCTCCATATCTAGACAGCCAATCCATGCCCAAGATTAATCCGTATCCCCTGAAACCTAGAACATACGCACTACACAAGAACTCAACGCTGAGTATAGAGATCCTTAGATCCTCACATATCATGGATATATGAGCGGAACTCCCAATGGGATTCGAAACACAAACGGGATCATCCACTAAGCTAGTGCTGAGGTGCAAACTATCAACAAGATCAGATGAAATAAAGCTATGTGATGCACCGGAATCAAACAAGGTACGTACTGGAAGATCAGAGATATAAACAAGGTTCTCAACAGAAACACTACCTCTCTCGGGAACCGAAGCGGCATTGAGAGCATGAACTTGCCCTCCTGAAGATCCAGCCTGTCCTTTCATCTTTGGGCAGTCTTTGCTGAAGTGCCCAGTCTCTCCACAAGAAAAGCATCCACCACTAAGCTTCCTTTTCTTCTTCCTGCAATCCTTAGCAAAATGCCCAGCTATGCCACAGTAATTGCACTTCCCCTTGCCTTTGTTGTTGCCCTTCTTGTTCTTGTTCTGATTTCCTTGACTGCTTTGACCTTGGTTGCCTTTGCCTTGAGAATCCGCCTTCTTTGCTTGAGTATCGCCCGACTTGACTTCCTTCTTTCCCTCTCCCTGGAGCAGAGCCATATTGACCAAACTCTCGAAAGTGGCTCCATGCGGAATATGTGACATTGCCAAGCCCTGTAGCGGCTCATTCAATCCTCTGGCAAATCGAAGAGCCTTCTTCTCCGGGGTGTTTACTATATCCAAACCAAAACGGGCCAGCTGATTGAACTTGTTCACATACTCCTTGACAGACATATCCCCTTGCTTTAGAGCAAGGAACTTCTCCATTTGTAAATTTGCTTCAGCTGAAGATAGAAACTTGGTTACAAATCTAGCCCTTAAATCGGCCCAAGTCTCAACGGGCCTCGTCCCATTGGTGACCTCCCACCAATAGGCCGCCTCATCCTTCAGAAGCCATACGGTCAACAAGATCTTCCTCTCGTCATCTATCCCAAAGATGGCAAACAAGTCCTCCGTGTCCTTCAGCCAATTCCTAGCTTCAACGAAAGATTCTGTGCCTAGGAAATTCTTGCCCCCCATTGCCTTGAAGTCTTTACACACCTTTGTAAACTCAATCTGAGGATGCTGAGGGGGAGGAGGAGGAAGAGGAGCCTCAGCAACAGGAGGGGGAACATTAGCAACGGGAGGGGGAATATTAACTGCTGGAGGAGGGGGAACAGGGACCACCGGAGGAGGGATATTAGGGATAGGATTTTCAACTACAGGAGGAGGAGTGGGAGTAGGGTTGGCGGGACCAGCTGCCGCCCTAGCTTCTAGGAGTCTCCTATACCAGAGTGGTACGTTCACCCCATCTGGGATGTCAAGATTCTCAGCCATACTGAAACAAAAGATAAGATAAGATTAGGTCAAGGGAACGAAGGATAACGCTGATGGCTTTTTGGGGATTAGCCTTAAAATAATCTAGACTTTATTTTGGAAAATAATTAGTAGGTTTTTGGAAAATAGTTTTAAAAAGGGGTTTTTTTTTTTCAAAAGTTTTGTTCAATCTTGTAAACCTTGTGCTCTGATACCAAATGTAACACCCCACCTCCACTAGAATCACTCCTTAGAATGTACTAGCTTTGGAGGGGCGTTATTGTGAAGGTAAACATGCACAGAGATATCGCAAGACAGAGTATATAAAAATAAATATAAGTAAAGCAGCGGTAGCAGATAAAAACCCATCCTCATCATCTCAGAAAACCAACATAGTCAAGTACATAATATCAAAATGTCATGATCCAAAATACAACTCCAGTCTAGATACGTGATAACAAAATACATAGTAAACATCAGTACTAATCCCCAGAAATAAAAGATAAGCCACAGCTAGCTCAGATCCATACATGAGCTATCCAACAAGCAAGTCAAAGATCCACTAAGCAGATGAAGTCCCTCCCTGAGAACCTATGGGGGGGGGGGGGAACGGAAGAAAAGAAGCGAAAGAAAACAGGTCAGTCAAAAAGACTGGTAAGCCCTACTACGATCAATCTATAAACTAATAAAGTTAACAGTATGATGGAAACTGAGATGAACATACTGGCAAATAGATAAAGGTGACATCACATAGACTAGCTTAAACTTTGCACCACAGTGTACTAGCAAACCCACAAAACAGACCTTGATCCCTTAGCCCAAACTTTGGCCCAATAACATGAAGTGACCTTAGTATAAGGCCCAGCCCAACGGTCTAGTCGATCGGCTCCCTATAAACCTAACACGTCAAGTGTTGGTGTCCATACGGCCCACATGGATGTAGTCAGACTGCGCTGGGTCCACCCTTGGGTGTATCAAGCCCTCGGGTGTCAACCCCAGACACCTAAGCATTAATGCACAGTCTAAACCTACTGGTACCCGTGCCTCGAGTTTGTCCAACATCGGACTATGTGCACGTCCGTAGCCCGCCGGACCCGCACCGCTGTACCACTCAGCCGTCGCTTTGGTCGCTTACATCAGTCCAGTAATCGTGCCCCGCCCTAACCTAGCTGTAGGGTTGTAGTGATACCAAACTGGGATTACTGCTGGAACAGACCACGTTGCTAGGGTTTCTAAGAGGGTTAAATGTGGTTTTAACCCCCAACTAATCCCGGATTAGATTAGCTAAGTGTAACCACTTATCCCCATCTAATCCTCGCATCCCCATTATTGGTTAAGTATTAGTGGGCCATGACTTAACCCTAATCATGAGGCATTAATTACTTAACGCACCCAACCTCTCACATTAGACATCCGTGGTTACCTGGGAAGATTTACACCACGTCTAGGTCTAACCTCGGGTCTTATGGTGCAACATGACCAACTACCCACATTAGACCCCACGTTGTGGTTACCTGGGAAGATTTACACCACAACTAGGTCTAACCTCGAGTTGGCCATATCATGTTATCTAATGTCATGTCCACTTCAAAACATATTTACAAGTTAACATATACTTGGGTAGACCTAACTTAATAGGTAAATTCCCAAGGGGTAGACCTAACTTAATAGGTAAATTCCCAATCTTTTAGTTTCATGTATTTTTAAGTTTACCCAGTGTAACACCCCACTCCCGCTATGATCACTCACTAAGGGAATGCCATAGCATCGGTGGAGTATTTTAGTGAATATAGAACAGAAAAATTACAACAAGACAGATATAAATAGTGCTTGAAATTTTAAAACATCATCTCATAACAGCGGAAGTAAAACATGTCTGGTTTCATCATAAAACCACAATAAAGGTCAAGTACAATATCCATCAAAATAAAGAAGTACATAATCCCACTCTCATACAATAGCCAAACAAAAGAAAAGATAACTGGATAACTAGAGCTTTACATCTATCCAAGCTCCTAAAGACTGGAACAGCAATCCGATCAAGCTCCACTACTGCTAGGATCCACCGTAGGACCTGAGGGTTGGGAAAAAGATGAAAACAACAGGGTCAGACATAAGTCTGAGCGAGTCCTATAACTTTAACAATACAATCGTTAAAGTAACCAGAGAAGACATAAACTGATATACGGTAACATATAGGGATGAATGGCTACCCTAAGCAGTCAACTAAACGAAGATAAAGGATAAAGACGCATCTACCCTCCCTAAGGTAAATTACTAAACTGCACCACACCAGTCGTTCCTAACTTAAAGGTTGATCCCACCCAAGGACTTATAAAATTTACTAATTAGTACCTGCGTACCCCTAGGTGACCAAGTAGGCGCCACGGGGCCCTACAATCCACTAGGTGTACACACTACTTCCCATTCGATCGGCTCCCTAACGTAGATACCCGTGCTGGCCCCACCGTGGGATGTATCATTCCCCAATGTGGCAACCTGATGGAACTAAAGGTGCACGGCTTATATCTACTCGATGCAACAACGGCTTACCTACCAGCCCGGGCCCACTCACGCATATGAAGCCCGTTGGACTTGCGTTGCCACCGCTAACCCGTTTGCCTCTTACAGTCAAGCCCAGTATGCGTGTCCCGTCCTCGACATGGGTCGAGCCCACAAAGATACGTATGGGTTACTGGTTGAAATGGGCCTCCACAAGCTACCCACCTAAGCTTGTCCCTTTTTCTAGTATATCCCACTTAACCCTTTAATCATGTTTTAATTACATGTTCTATTTTGGTTAAGTATTCTAATCGTATTTTCTATTGCCACCCAAGGCAACCACTAGATTTTCTCATGCCACCCGAGGCACCCACTTAACCCCTCATGTCCCTCTACATGCTAATGTGGTTAAGTGTTTCTTAATTAATTAATTAAGAACGTAACCTTTGTAAAGACCTCTCACATTAGACTGTCTTTTATGACCGCTGGTTAAGCCGGTTGGGTCCGGGCAGCCTTATGTCATAACAGAGTCTAACCTCGTGTCTTTACATTAATTACGTATTTAGTTTGTGCCTAAGACCTCTCACATTGGGCTAACATTTGTAGCAACTGGTTAAGCCGGTTGGGTCCGGGCAGTTTTACGCTACAACTGAGTCCAACCTCGTGTCTTAGTCAATTAATTACACCTAATTAATCACCCTCATAATTTTATATTAATTATCCCTAATTAATCAAGTTTTCTTAACATGGGTAGACCTAACTTAATAGGTAAATTCCCATGGGGTAGACCTAACTCAATAGGTAAATTCCCAACACATAGTATGGGTACACCTAACCAAATAGGCAAATTCCCATACTATGTTTATTTATTTTGTGTTATGCATAATTATATTAATTTCACACAATCTTATTAACTTATGCATTTAATTACCCCATCATTCCCACGTAATTTCGTTCATGATATAACACATATAAAAGGTGTCAACTTGCATATGAATGAACATGTTTCAAAGGTGCCATCTTGCATATTAACAAACACATAACTTGCATATGAACTTGCATAACATGTCACATAACTTGCATATAATATGTCACATAACTTACATATTCATTTTGCATAACAAACTTGCATATTAGCTTATAGACTTGCATAATGTGTCATCATGAACTTGCATATTAATAAACATGTAACTTGCATATTTACATACATGTAACTCGCATATTAACAAACATGTAACTTGCATATAAAGAAACATGTAACTTGCATATTTACATACATGTAACTTGCATATTAACAAACATGTAACTTGCATATTAACAAACATGTAACTTGCATATTTACATACATGTAACTTGCATATTAACAAACATGTAACTTGCATATTTACCATGAACTTGCATAACATGCATATGATTACATAGCCCACAACTTGCATATTTAGCATCATGCAAACATAACATACATCATATTAAACTTGCATAAGCTTACATACTCAACATGCATAAACATAAGATTAATGCTAACATCATATCATATGATTCAAAGCTCATTAACCCACATACAAAACCATAAATCTCATCACATCTCATCTAATTAGTTTACCAAAAGATCATCAAAGTGATAGAAACTCACAACTAGCAACTTTGAACACCAAATGAAGAAGATTAAGATGCTAAGAAGGGATTAGAAGTTGATTAGAGAGTGATTAGTATGCAACCCTCTTCATAAAATTAGTGGAGGCCATGAGAGCTAGCATTTTGCCATAGTTTAGTCACTAGGTTTAATTATGAATGAATTAGGGTAGGTTAGGGTCTTATTTATAGATTAGGCAAGTGTTTTAGGCCATAGGATTAACCCTAGATTCAATCCAAGCCATCAAAGCATGTCTTGGGGAAGAAGTCAAGTGTAGGAACCATCTAGGGCCTTTAGATTAAAGATGGACCATGAGAACCATTCAAATGCAAAATCTGCACTTGAGCGAATCGGCCCACGGGTTGACAGCCAAACACCCTGGATTAACCCCTAGTCGACCCAGCGGGCTCGGGTCGACTTCAAAAATCGGCCGGTTCGGTTATTCCCCTCTCCCAATTCGCTGTTTTGAGCATTTTTGCATATTTATTTATTAAATTTTCAATTATATATATATATATCAATATATATATATATATATATATATATATATATCTACACAACCCATTTCACTTAATTAAGTAAACTTTAATTTGGGAATTTTCGTGAAACTTCGCGAGGCCATATCTTGGTCATACGGACTCCGATTTTCGAAAACTCGGACTCTATTTCGCGTATTTTTCCGAGACGAACACAATGGCATAGCCCGTTTCCCTTGATTCCCATTTTAGAATTAAATTCTGCCTCGATTTATGTTATTACAGGTTATTGAAAATACGGGTTGTTACATTCTCCCCTCCTTAAAGGATTTCGTCCCCGAAATCTTCAAGTTAGGAAGAACGTATCCTACCATCCAATCATCCATCTACTCAAAGCATCATCCACGAGCAATCATTGTCCTTACAAGATTCTAAATGCTGGATGGATATATGCAAAAGTGTGTGTATATGTACTTACCTAATGCGAAAATCAGGCGGTTACTGATACAGTAAACCTCCTTAATGCAAACCATGATAGTGCCATGCATCCAATATGTATGCGAAACCCTATTGACACATACAAATTTCTACATGCGTGCACAACCATACACAAAAATGCATCATCCATATGATAACACAGCCATGATACATCCATCAATCTAACTACCACATCCATTTATGCAATATGCAACATGAAGTGACTGAGCCGATCTAGTGCCTAATGTGTGTGTATATGCATCCACGAGCAACCACTAGCAAACAATTGCATCCATATGCATCCATCAACCATAACATGTTTCAAACACATGTTTCAACCATAGGTTTTACCCTATCTAAAGGTCATAGGTATTAGCGAGAGGATATACTAAAGATAAGATAAGTACTAGACAAGCAATAAAGGAGAAGTTAAAAGACATACTCTCAAAAAGAAATGGATACAAAGAACGCATCTTTGCTTCCGTCTCCCAAGTAGCATTGCTTTCGTCATCTCCCCATTGCACTTTAACTAGCTGAACTTCTCTGTTCCTCAACTTCCTAGTTTCTGACCCAAGGATGCGAGTAGGAGCTCGTCGAATCGTCGCATCACGCTCTACCTCTACATCTCTAAGCAAGCTCGGCTCTACCACCTCCGCGGTCTCATGTAAGCACTTCCTCAAATGTGATACATGGAATACATCATGAACACCACTAAGTCTGTCGGGCAACTCCACCCTATATGCCATCCGTCCAATCCTTTCCTTAATAGGAAACGGCCCAACAAATCTCGGTGCTAACTTCCCTACGGACCCAAAGCGAACAACATTTCTCAATGGAGATACTTTGACAAAAACCATGTCCCCAACCTCAAACTCAAGATCCGTCCTTCTCCGATCCGCATAAGATTTCTGTCTATCTTGTGCTGCTTTCATCCTTTTTCGAATTAAATCAATCTTCTCTGAAGTCTCTCTAACCATATCCGGCCCAAGCAAGATCTTATCCGTAGATTCCCACCAACATGTAGGAGATCGACAAGGCCTTCCATAAAGAGCTTCGAAAGGAGCCATACCAATACTGGACTGAAAGCTGTTATTATATGCGAACTCCACCAAAGGAAGATGTTCTTCCCATGTACCTCCAAAATCCAAGATACAAAGCCTCAAAAGATCTTCTAAGATACGGTTCACCCTCTCGGTCTGACCGTCCGTCTGAGGATGATATGCGGTGCTCAAACACAACTGAGTCCCTACCGCCTCTTGCAAACTTCTCCAAAACTCACTAGTGAAAATAGGATCTCGATCACTCACAATGCTGGATGGTACGCCATGCAATCTAACAATCTCTCTAACATAGACTGAAGCAAGCCATGGAGCGGTCCTCTTACTCTTTACGGGTATAAAATGGGCACTCTTGGTAAGTCTGTCTACCACAACCCAAATTCCCGTATTGCCCTTCCTCGATCTCGGTAACCCGTCGATGAAATCCATCGAGACACTATCCCACTTCCACTGTGGGACTTCCAATGGGTGTAGCAACCCACCGGGTTTCCTTTGCTCCACTTTAACTTGTTGGCACACTAAGCATCTAGCCACATACTCGGCCACATCTTTCTTCATACCGGCCCAGAAGAAAACTCTCTTCATGTCTTGGTACATTTTGTCTCCACCGGGATGAATAGTCATTCTTGAACGATGTGCATCATCTAAAATAGCCTTCTTCAAACCCTCATCTTGCGGTACACAAAGTCTACCGTCTCTATGCAACCATCCCTTATCATCTATGGTGTATCTACCCAAATGGCTGGACGACTCCCCTCTTATAAGCTTCTCTACCAACACAACCAACTGTGGGTCGTCTCGCTGAGCCTCGCCAATCCGTCTCAAAAGAGTAGGTCTAACCTCCAAGGATGCCAACAAACCAGGTACAAAATCAACAGAAGGTCTGAAGTCAAACAAAGAAAGAAACTCCAAGCTTCGTCGTTCCACGAACAATGGACTCAAAGATAGCCTTTTTCTACTTAAGGCGTCTGCCACCACGTTACCCTTACCAGGGGTATACGCTATCTCGAAATCATAGGATGCTAAGAACTCCATCCACCTTTGCTGTCTTAAGTTTAAATCCTTCTGAGAGAATAAGTACTTCAATGATTTATGGTCGGTGAACAACTCGAATCTCTCACCAAGAAGATAATGGCGCCAAGACTTAAGTGCGAAAACAATCGCGGCCAACTCTAGATCATGGGTAGGGTAATTCTTCTCATGCACTCTCAATTGTCTCCCTCCATAGGCTATTACCCTTCCCTCCTGCATCAAGACTGCGCCTAATCCTGTTCCACAAGCATCGGTATAAACAACAAACGGCTTACTCCCATCTGGAAGCACTAAAACTGGAGCGGTGGTCAAAGCTCTCTTTAACCGTCGGAAAGCATCATCACAATCTACATCCCATGAGAAAACCAGATTCTTCTTCGTCAAGCGGGTTAATGGGGCTGATATCTTCGCGAAGTCTTTGATGAACTTCCTATAATATCCTGCCAACCCCAAGAAACTTCTTACCTCGGTAGCATTTCTAGGAACTTTCCAATCCTGGATAGATACTATCTTTGCGGGATCCACAGCTATCCCTTCCTTAGAGACCACATGCCCTAAGAATCGCACTTCTCTTCTCCAAAAATGGCATTTAGAGAATTTAGCTTTAAGACTATGCGCTCGAAGAGTCTCCAACACTTCCTTGAGATGTAAGGCATGCTCTTCTTCATTCTTGGAAAAGACCAAGATGTCATCCACAAAAACTACTACAAACTTATTCAGATACTCTCTGAACACTCTACTCATGAGATCAACAAAGTATGCGGGGGCGTTTGTCAACCCAAATGGCATCACTAGCCACTCATAAAAACCATCCGGAGTCCGGAAAGCAGTCTTCTCTATACTGTCCTCCGCCACTCTTAACTGATGAAACCCTGTAGCTAAGTCCATCTGCGAAAATACTGACGCGCCAACCAACTGATCAAAGAGATCATCTATCCTCGGTAATGGGTGTCTATTCCTCTTCGTGAGCTTATTAAGTTCCCTATAATCCACACAAAGTCTGAGGGACCCATCCGCCTTCGTGGCAAACACTACTGGAGCTCCCCACTCCGATATACTTCGCCTTATGAACCCCTTCTCAAGCAACTCCCCTACTTGCTTATGAAGTTCTCTTCTCTCACGAGGAGCCATGTGGCGTACTGGCAAAGACACTGGTTTGGCATTATCCACCAAATAAATTCGGAAATCTATCTCCCGCTTCGGAGGCAAACCCTTTACTTCTTCAAACACATCCGGATATTCCCGGACTACTCTGACAGAACACAAACTTTCGACCGAAGCATCGAGCGATTCAAGATAACTTAGCAAAACAGATTCCATGGGATTGCAAGAGATCTCGAGAGTGTTACCCAAGCGGGTCATGAGCCTGACAACTCTCCTTTCGCAATCAAGAACGGCACCATTACTGGATAACCAGTCCATGCCCAAGATCAACCCATAGCCCGTGAAGCCCAATACAAAAGCATCACATCTAAACTCAACGCTAAGTATAGAAATCTTCAAACCCAAACATATCATAGACAGATATATGGAGCCCCCAATTGGGTTTGAGACAACCAAGGGATCATCAACTAGACTGGTGTCTAAGTGCAGTGACTCAACTAACGATGATGAGATAAAAGAATGCGATGCGCCAGAGTCAAACAAAGTACGAACTGGATGATCAAACAGAAAAACCAGACTTTCAACGGAAATAGTTCTACCTCTCTGCTGAATCGGTGGAACTGAGAGAACCTGAACTTGCCCCCCTGACTGAGGTGGTGCTATAAGAGCTTGCACCTGGCCTCCTGAGGTAGACCCCGTCTTCTGCCCCTTCTTTGGGCAGTTTTTCACAAGATGCCCTGCTTCACCACAATGAAAGCAACCGGTCTTCTTCTTTTTGCGACAATCCTTACTGAGGTGTCCTGGTGTTCCACAATTGAAGCACTTCTTCTTCGTCTTCTTTTTGTCACCATTGCCTTTTCCGCCCTTGCCTTGTTGTTGCTGTTGCGGTTTCTTCTGATCCCCCTTTTTCTCTGGTGCCTTAGAATTCTTATCATCCTCATGCATAAGTGCCATGTAGACAAGCTTCTCAAAAGTGGCCCCCATAGGAATGTGAGTCATAGCTATTCCTTGCAATGGTTCGTTCAAGCCTCTAACGAACCTCAAAGCCTTCTTCTCCGGTGTATTCACCAACTCTATGCCAAACCTTGCTAATTGATTGAATTTGTTGACATATTCTTTCACCGTGAGATTCCCTTGCTTCAAATTCAAGAACTTCTCCATAAACAGATTCTCTTCCGCCCTTGAGAGAAACTTAGCCCCAAACCTTTGCTTAAAATCTGCCCAAGAGTCAACAGGGCGTTCTCCATTAGTGACCTCCCACCAGAATGAGGCCTCTCCCTTCATTAACCAAGCCGCCAACTTGACTTTCTTTCCCTCTTCCACTTCAAAGATATCTAGCAACTCTTCCACTTCCTTAAGCCAATCTCTAGCCTCTACGAAAGTCTCTGAACCAAGAAAAGGTTTTCCTCCTATAGCCTTGAACTCCTTGCAAACCTTAGCAAAATTATCCACTCTAGGCTGAGGAGGAGGAGCGGTTGTCTCTGGTGTAGTAGCATTGGCCGGACCCGCAGCCGCGGCCCTAGCCTCTTGCAACCTCCTATACCATAGTGGTATAACTAAACCCTCCGGGATGTTAAGATCTTCAGCCATGCTGAAACGAAAGAGGAAAGATTCAAAAAGGAGATTCCGAAAGATAAAGATATGGCTATTGGGGATTATGCTTTTCTTTTTCAAAAACTTTTTCTCTTAAAAGACATGTTTTTGAAAATACTTTCTTCGAAAATACTCTTAGAAAATAGTTTTTTCTAAAAATTTTATCTGTTCTGGTAACCTTAAGCTCTGATACCACGTGTAACACCCCACTCCCGCTATGATCACTCACTAAGGGAATGCCATAGCATCGGTGGAGTATTTTAGTGAATATAGAACAGAAAAATTACAACAAGACAGATATAAATAGTGCTTGAAATTTTAAAACATCATCTCATAACAGCGGAAGTAAAACATGTCTGGTTTCATCATAAAACCACAATAAAGGTCAAGTACAATATCCATCAAAATAAAGAAGTACATAATCCCACTCTCATACAATAGCCAAACAAAAGAAAAGATAACTGGATAACTGGAGCTTTACATCTATCCAAGCTCCTAAAGACTGGAACAGCAATCCGATCAAGCTCCACTACTGCTAGGATCCACCGTAGGACCTGAGGGTTGGGAAAAAGATGAAAACAACAGGGTCAGACATAAGTCTGAGCGAGTCCTATAACTTTAACAATACAATCGTTAAAGTAACCAGAGAAGACATAAACTGATATACGGTAACATATAGGGATGAATGGCTACCCTAAGCAGTCAACTAAACGAAGATAAAGGATAAAGACGCATCTACCCTCCCTAAGGTAAATTACTAAACTGCACCACACCAGTCGTTCCTAACTTAAAGGTTGATCCCACCCAAGGACTTATAAAATTTACTAATTAGTACCTGCGTACCCCTAGGTGACCAAGTAGGCGCCACGGGGCCCTACAATCCACTAGGTGTACACACTACTTCCCATTCGATCGGCTCCCTAACGTAGATACCCGTGCTGGCCCCACCGTGGGATGTATCATTCCCCAATGTGGCAACCTGATGGAACTAAAGGTGCACGGCTTATATCTACTCGATGCAACAACGGCTTACCTACCAGCCCGGGCCCACTCACGCATATGAAGCCCGTTGGACTTGCGTTGCCACCGCTAACCCGTTTGCCTCTTACAGTCAAGCCCAGTATGCGTGTCCCGTCCTCGACATGGGTCGAGCCCACAAAGATACGTATGGGTTACTGGTTGAAATGGGCCTCCACAAGCTACCCACCTAAGCTTGTCCCTTTTTCTAGTATATCCCACTTAACCCTTTAATCATGTTTTAATTACATGTTCTATTTTGGTTAAGTATTCTAATCGTATTTTCTATTGCCACCCAAGGCAACCACTAGATTTTCTCATGCCACCCGAGGCACCCACTTAACCCCTCATGTCCCTCTACATGCTAATGTGGTTAAGTGTTTCTTAATTAATTAATTAAGAACGTAACCTTTGTAAAGACCTCTCACATTAGACTGTCTTTTATGACCGCTGGTTAAGCCGGTTGGGTCCGGGCAGCCTTATGTCATAACAGAGTCTAACCTCGTGTCTTTACATTAATTACGTATTTAGTTTGTGCCTAAGACCTCTCACATTGGGCTAACATTTGTAGCAACTGGTTAAGCCGGTTGGGTCCGGGCAGTTTTACGCTACAACTGAGTCCAACCTCGTGTCTTAGTCAATTAATTACACCTAATTAATCACCCTCATAATTTTATATTAATTATCCCTAATTAATCAAGTTTTCTTAACATGGGTAGACCTAACTTAATAGGTAAATTCCCATGGGGTAGACCTAACTCAATAGGTAAATTCCCAACACATAGTATGGGTACACCTAACCAAATAGGCAAATTCCCATACTATGTTTATTTATTTTGTGTTATGCATAATTATATTAATTTCACACAATCTTATTAACTTATGCATTTAATTACCCCATCATTCCCACGTAATTTCGTTCATGATATAACACATATAAAAGGTGTCAACTTGCATATGAATGAACATGTTTCAAAGGTGCCATCTTGCATATTAACAAACACATAACTTGCATATGAACTTGCATAACATGTCACATAACTTGCATATAATATGTCACATAACTTACATATTCATTTTGCATAACAAACTTGCATATTAGCTTATAGACTTGCATAATGTGTCATCATGAACTTGCATATTAATAAACATGTAACTTGCATATTTACATACATGTAACTCGCATATTAACAAACATGTAACTTGCATATAAAGAAACATGTAACTTGCATATTTACATACATGTAACTTGCATATTAACAAACATGTAACTTGCATATTAACAAACATGTAACTTGCATATTTACATACATGTAACTTGCATATTAACAAACATGTAACTTGCATATTTACCATGAACTTGCATAACATGCATATGATTACATAGCCCACAACTTGCATATTTAGCATCATGCAAACATAACATACATCATATTAAACTTGCATAAGCTTACATACTCAACATGCATAAACATAAGATTAATGCTAACATCATATCATATGATTCAAAGCTCATTAACCCACATACAAAACCATAAATCTCATCACATCTCATCTAATTAGTTTACCAAAAGATCATCAAAGTGATAGAAACTCACAACTAGCAACTTTGAACACCAAATGAAGAAGATTAAGATGCTAAGAAGGGATTAGAAGTTGATTAGAGAGTGATTAGTATGCAACCCTCTTCATAAAATTAGTGGAGGCCATGAGAGCTAGCATTTTGCCATAGTTTAGTCACTAGGTTTAATTATGAATGAATTAGGGTAGGTTAGGGTCTTATTTATAGATTAGGCAAGTGTTTTAGGCCATAGGATTAACCCTAGATTCAATCCAAGCCATCAAAGCATGTCTTGGGGAAGAAGTCAAGTGTAGGAACCATCTAGGGCCTTTAGATTAAAGATGGACCATGAGAACCATTCAAATGCAAAATCTGCACTTGAGCGAATCGGCCCACGGGTTGACAGCCAAACACCCTGGATTAACCCCTAGTCGACCCAGCGGGCTCGGGTCGACTTCAAAAATCGGCCGGTTCGGTTATTCCCCTCTCCCAATTCGCTGTTTTGAGCATTTTTGCATATTTATTTATTAAATTTTCAATTATATATATATATATATATATATCAATATATATATATATATATATATATCTACACAACCCATTTCACTTAATTAAGTATACTTTAATTTGGGAATTTTCGTGAAACTTCGCGAGGCCATATCTTGGTCATACGGACTCCGATTTTCGAAAACTCGGACTCTATTTCGCGTATTTTTCCGAGACGAACACAATGGCATAGCCCGTTTCCCTTGATTCCCATTTTAGAATTAAATTCTGCCTCGATTTATGTTATTACAGGTTATTGAAAATACGGGTTGTTACACCCAAACCCTCCCAACGTCATTATCTCGCTTACATATTCGTCGTAACGTATAAGGGTATAAAAGGTAACTTGGCATAACATACATGGTGAACTCCACATGTTATAATAAACATGCATACATGTTAAACTTGCAAATCATGTCATGGTGAATTCGCATAAACATGCATAGCTTATTAAATATGCATAACATGGTAAGGTGAACATGCATAATCCATTAAACTTACATAACATGGTAAGATGAGCTTGCATAAGCATGCATAATCCATTAAACTTGCATAACATGGTAAGATGAACATGCATAATCCATTAAACTTGCATAACATGGTAAGGTGAACATGCATAATCCATTAAACTTGCATAACATGGTAAGATGAACATGCATAATCCATTAAACTTGCATAACATGGTAAGGTGATCTTGCATAAACATGCATAACTTGTGAAACATGTAAAACATGGCATAGAAATCTCGCATATGCATGCATAACTTATGAATCATATAAAACATATCATAGTGAGTTCGCATAAGCATGCATAATCAACTAATCTCACATAAATCTCAACTTTCACCAAACATTAACTTTAAAGTTTGTAAAGTGAAGGTAAGAGGGCTTACTAATATAAACAAGCCACAAATCCACCAAATAAGATGAAGAAGCCCTTTTAAAGACCAAAACAAAGCCTCAAATAAGAAAACCCTTTTGCAAAATCCCAAAAACACAAACTTTAGCAAATCAAACTTGCATCTTAATGAAGTATGCAAGTTATTAAGCATTCATACAACATAGAAAAGGTTGTATGATCATCATATCATCATAGGATTAAACTTTGAGGAAGGTGGAGGCTAGGGATTTTAGATGGAGGCCATTTGGGGTTTCAATTTGGCATAGTTTAGTTGCAAGATTGATTAATGAGGCTTTAGGGTAGGATTAGGGGTATATTTATAGAGAATTAGAGTGTTTTAGGCCCTAGGATTAACCCTAGATTAGGTTTGGCCCGTCAGATCTTAGAATTCTCCAGAACCAAGCCACTTGACCCAACCCAAATCAGAAATGGTGCACCAGGCTGAACTGCCTGGGCACCCCCTGTCGACAGGGCTGTCGACAGGGCAGTCGACACCCTGGGTGCCCTGTCGACATGCCTGTCGACATGGGCCCCCTGGCGGGAATTTTCCCGCCTAACCCTGATTAGCCCAAATCCTTGATTTTAATTTGAAATTTAAATCTGTCTTTAGCATAGAAATTTCTGAAAACTTCAATGGGCCCTAACCGGGTCATACGGACTCCGATTTTCGAAAACTCGGACTCTATTTCGCGTATTTTTCCGAGACGATCGCAATGGCATAGCCCGTTTCCCCTGATTCTGATTTTTGAATTAAATTCTGCCTCGATTTATGTTATAACAGTTTATTGAAAATACGGGTTGTTATAACTCTGATGTTGTTTTCTTCTTCTTCTATTCTAAGTTTCTATCTTATCTTTCCTCACCCTCTAATTTCTTTCATTAACTATTCGTTTATTTTCGATCCTTGGATGTTTGATATGTGTTGTATATCGGATAACCAAGATCGTCAAACACCCGGGTCGTTACACTTGGTATAAGAGCTTAAGTTAAGTGAATTACCTTGGCTCTGTGGCATGACTCAGTAGAGATAGGGTTCGTAATACCCTAGATTGAGTTGAGTGTATATATACGAGTGAGAGTATTTGTTATTGATATAAAAATTGTTTTATATTGTGGTGATTTATTGGTTGAGTTGTTCATGAGTTCTGGTCGATCAGTTTGATCCACTGTATCGGTAGGAGTTACTAAACACTCGAATACGATGGGTCGACACGATATGTTTTAAAAAAAAAGGTAAATTAAAATAAGTTTACCCAAAGTATATTTTGATATAAAGAATTATATATATTAGATATATTGGTTGTTATTATAATCGAGTAAGATTATAAATTAAATGGTTATGTAAATAACCAATCAGAATCCATATAAGTGAAATACGTGAAATCAGATGAGTTATATCTAAAATTTAAACTAGAAATTGAATTAAAATTCTGGAAAATTGGATAAGTGTTTGTAAATGGATTTGGATTAAAAATAAGGAAAATTTAAGATCCTGGGAGATTTTAAATTGTTGTACAAGCAGTGTGAATTATATTTTGAAATGAATTTCAAAGTGGAAATGTTTAGAAATGGTTTTATAGTATTGAACTCACTTCAATCGCTGGAAAATTGATTCTGATGATGACAGCTGCATCATCAGTATTCATTTTCGAGTTGTAAGTGACGAATTACTACCAGAGATACTGTTTTGAATTTGTTTTGGGAAAGACAAGTTGTGTTGAATTTCAAAATGGGATTTATAATATAAAATTTGATATATAGAATTTGAATATATAGAATTTGAATATAGAAATTCAAATGGGATTTATAATATAGAATTTGAATTGAATTCGATATATAGAATTTGAATAATAGAATTTGATATATAGAATTTAAATAATAGAATTTGATATATAGATTTGAATAATATAAGTGATATAAAATTTGAATAGAAATTGAATAGAATTAACTAAGTCGAAGAGGAATTAGTTAATCGAGTTTTGAATTTGAAGTTGAACTTTGAAAGGTGAATTGGATTTGTAAATGGATATTCGAAATCGAATATAGAAATTAAATTTGAAATTTGGATTCAAATTAGTTAATAAGCAAGGTAAAATATATTTGAACATGTCATGTTCAAATATAAAAGTGAAATAGACTAAAGAGTTAATTAAAAAATTAATTAACGAATTGAGTTCAAACGATCAAGTATAGTTAAAATAGATTGGGCAGGTATAAATATACATGAGATAGGTATGGATAAGGTATGAAGGTATATAAATAGAATGCTCGACGGAAAGGTATGAATTTAATTCATATATGAGATTTTATGCGCCGTATCGGCTAGCCGCTTGGCTTTTTCTTTTGGATTGGTGAGGGCTATGGGAGGCTATTTGAAATATCCCGATGCTCCTGGTACAAAGGAGGTTATGGCGAATTTTTCCGGGAATTTAAGGAGTCAGAATATTTTTAAGATAATTTGATTATTAGAAATCAACGTATCGATATATATATATATATATATATATATATATATATAAGTCGATAAGGAAACGAACTTAGAAATAGAATAGTAAAATAAAAAAGGAAGACTAAGAATAAAATCTAGTAAGAATAGAAAGAGGAAGCGTATATGTGTTTAAAAGTGAATAAGTAGTTGCATGGTATTGATTACTCGAGTAAGTAGTCATATCTGTTTTGACGTTATAAATTTTATTCAGTCAAGGTATGAGAGGTAGTTATACCCCAACTTGATTGATTTCATTATTAACAAATAAATAGTAAGATTTCAGGCTCGAAGATCAATGTTGAATAAGAGTTAGTTGAATATAGTATTTGGGTTGTCGTAACGATGTTTTACACAACATCCATTTTAACCCAAATAAGTGTAAGCTTGGAAATATAATAAAGAATATTTCCTAAGTATAGAAATAAATGAACGAGATCGGAAAAGAGATAAGTAATTGGAATATTTTCCAATTATAAATAGCATATATTTTCTAAAGTTTAGAAAATAAAGGAATGCGATATTCGAAAATGTTTTCCAAATAACATAAAAGGCCAATATGGTTATTGAAAATATTTGGTTAACAAATATTGATAAAGAAATAGAGAAGTGATTTAACTAATGGAATATTAATTAAGGGCTCAGTAACATGTTCAAAAGGAAAATTTGATTTTTGAAAAGAGTAAACTGTTTAAAGAATCCCAAGGAGAGACTGTTTGAATTAAAAACAAATTAAACAGAAATTTGTGAAAGCAAAATTGAATTAAAGTAAAGCCAGTAAAGTGGTAACTGAGATTGAATTAGAATAATATCAAGACAAATTGGATTGAGAGATTCAAATTTGAAGTGTAATGTGATAATCAAGTTAAGAGTTGGGAATCGAGAAGAAACTCGAGTTGAAATGATATTTGGCTCGGATATAAGCGAATGGTTGTGTCGTGGATAAAAGCAGATTGGGATTTGATTGGGATGACCCTTGTATCCGCTGAATTGACAGCAGGTGAAAGTGATAGAGTTGATATGCCCGACAAAAAGGTACAAGTTTATATTCGATATAAGCATGAGATTTATGAGCCGATTTGGCAGGCCGCTTAGCTGTTTGGTTTTCTTTTGGGTTGGAGATGGCCCAGAGAGGCGAGTTGGAGTTTGACCAAATGACCAGTACAAAGGAGGTACTGGCGAAATTTCTCGAAAAGTTAAGGAGTTAGAAAATTTTCAGGATTTTTGAAAATTTTCGTTGATAAGAATTAATTAATAATTTAATTGAAATTAAATTGGTTCAATTGAAACTGAAGTTAAGAAGTGAACAAATATGTTCTAACCAGTCGATAGGGTCGTTCTCTACCTTAGCAATTTAGAGGACGAAATTATTTTAAGTGGGGAAGAATGTAATGACCTGCATCTTCAGCGGTATAATAATTAATTTATTTAATTATTTAAAGGGTGATTAAAAGGATTTCATGGTCGTTGAATTAAATAATGGTGAATATTTAATTAAAAAAATTAATTAAATAATATATTTAATTTTGAATTAATCAGAATTGGCTGAAATGGCGATATGGTGTGAACTGGATCATCTGTGATATTTAATTCAGTTTAGAATTGAATTTGAATAACGAATATATTATTTGAATGATAGTTTGAACGTATAATTTTATTTTAATTAAAATCGAGCTTGAAATGGCGCTGCAGTTCGTAATTTGGCGATTCGAACTTCAGCTGAATGTACAGGATTCGTTTTAAATCGGGTTTCTGTGAAATAAGAAACGTGTGGAGCTAGTGGAGTATATCTTTCTAGTGGAAGAGAAAAATCAGGATTTCGTCATGTGGATTTTGAGATATGTCCAAATCAAAATTTAAAATAGTCGCTATAGAATCGTTTATCGACCGTAATGGTTTATTCGATATAACCAAAGAACGGGTTTGAATTTAGACAAGGTTCTTTTTGGACATAGTGATAATTTAATTTTTAGAATTTTACTGTAATTTTTAATTAATTTAATAAGCAACATTTTATTTGGAGTATTTTGCACCCTTAATCAGCGATTTTTGGGTTTCACAATATGAGTTAACCTACCGACGTTATTATATTTTTGGAATTGGGGCGCCTTGCTCTTCACAACAGTATATTTATTTCTGTCGATAGAAATCCGTAAATGAGTAGAGTTGCATATAACGATTACGTTAGTTTCAAATGGACTCAAGCATGGATGGACTAACGAAGACCAGGCATTTATAAAGGTTTTAAAACAAAAGTTGTGAACATAAAGGAGTCCACACATCCTTTGTTTCAGCCACAGAAATTCGTGTTCCTCAATCAAAGACGTGGACATAAACCTACCCTAAGACAACACTACGCAGAGCACTCTACAACCATTAATCCACATGCTATAAGTAAGAGAACAAAATCCTCATTCATTTTTTGTTCTTCTTCAGTATATTACAAATGGCTGAGCTAAATAAAATACAACAACCCGTAGCCTTCTTCCATCTTCTTGGTATCAGCAAAAAAATAAATAAAAATAAGAGAGTCGCATGCCTCTTGGCAGCATGAAAAGGCTACTGCGAAAACATTTGAAGGAGTGATGGGAGCGAGCTGCTGTAGCAAGCGATGGTACGAGGTCGCGGCTTGTACGGGAGTTGCGAGCCTAAGGTGAAGGGCGTAGGGTGTTGGAGCTTTGAACGCTGTAGCTAGCAGGGATCTTCGATGCAGATTTGGTGAGGGCAAGGACGAGGTTGTGCGAACTGGGAACTTGCAGAGGTGGTGTTTGCAAGAAGAGGAGTGGTAATGGGAAAAGAAGGACTGGTGTTCGAAAGTATTTACTGAAAAGAGGGGGTTTCGAAAAGGGTGAATTCATAAGAGGAGCAACGAGTTTCTTGTTCGTTGAAGAAGGAGAAGGCGGGGAAAAAAGGAGAACGTTTGCTGTTATAGGGTGTTGGTAGAGATGAAGTGCTGTAGCATGAAGTGGGTTTCCTTTTTGGGGTAAACCCGTTAGGGATGGGCCGCTGCCTTCGAAAAGGTACTGTTTTGAAAGATAATATGTGGTAATGTCTGTTTGGGGAATACTGTTGTGTATGGAAGGCTTGAACAGTACATGCGTGTGCTTGTGTTAGTGGTCTGGGCAAGGGTGTTATACTGTGCAGCGTTTTTAAAATAAGGTAGGTGGAAGAATCAATGGATGGCCATTATATAGGAAGCATTACTGAAAATTTAGTCCGAAGTTTACAGACGGAAGAACAGTATACAGGAGTGGGCAAACAATACTGGAGTGAGCGTTCAAATGGTTGAAGGAGCACCACTGTTCACGTATGTTTAAAGAAGGGTATTGGGCCAGTTATATTATTAAGCCCAACAAAAAGAAATAAAAAGAAAACGTACATATTTTAGAGAAGTGAAGATTGTTAACGTTCAGAAGAGGAGAACGTTGGGGATATGGGTATATAGGAATTCACGTTTTTCTTGTGTAGAAGAAGATGAAATGGTCGATCGGGTTTGGGCTTCCAAGAGGGAAGGTGGGCCAGATTTTAGAAGGTGAAGGCCCAATTATATTAAAAGGAAATTCAATTTAGTTTAATTAATGTGTATAATCTTGTAAATTCAATAACTTGATCATACGTTATCAGAGTTAGATGAAACAAGATCCGACAGGATCTTATGGACGACAGCTACATGAATGGAACTGACTTGAAGTGGATTGGGGCTCGTATGAATTTATGGCAAAATAAATTGTTTGATTCAAATCAAACAGACAGTTTATCGTTCTTTAACGATGAACTGCCAATGTGAATAAATCTCACCAACTCTGAATAGTTTATAATTTCATGTTGTATTTTTAGAACTGTTAAATATTGGCTGATTGACTGTATGTTGACTGTTTGATTGAACTGCTAGTCAGTTAGTTGAATTTCTATATTGATTCCGTTTAACAGAATATATCATATGGAACTGAAAGTGATGTTATCTATATTGTTTAACATCTGTGATGCAGGGAAACAGGTTGGAGGAATCCATGCAACTGGATTCCTCAACATTTATTTTACTGTGATTCATATATGGTGATATATGATGTGATATATAATCTGTTGTTGATTATGTGTGTTTGGACGATACTTATCATTGTTATACGGTATGTTAAATACCATAAGAAATACTGGATGTGGGAAAGGGGATTTTCAAAGTGTATTTTGAAAATGAATTATTTATATAAAATCGGTGGATTTTATATAAAACAGGAAAAGGATTTTTATAAAAGAAAATAATTATAAAATCGAAGAAATAGAATAGATATAAAAGGAAATATTATTGGTTAGAATAAATAGAATAGATTATAAAGGAAATATTTATCTTTGGATAAATAGATATATATAAGTTTGAACTTATATATGAAGAAGTAAACAGATAAAAGGAACAGATTGATTTATAAATGATATTTATAAATTAAGTTAAATACTTATCATTTGGATAAATAGAATATATAAGTCAGAACTTATATAAAGAAGTAAGAATCGATTTCAACATCGATGGTTGAAACTGAATAAGGACAAAGAGTTAATCAGTTAAGGTTAACCAGTTAGAGTAAAACCGTAGAGTTAAACTAGTTAGAGTTAATCAGTTAGAGTTAATCGATTAGGGTTAAATAAATAGAGTTAATCGAATTTAGTTTATTCGAAGAAAGGTTTCCGAATCTAGTTATTTGAAAGAGTGATTATCAAATATAGTTACTCGGAGGGAGGAGTAATCGAATAGAGATGTATTCGAACGAGAGTAATGTAAGGATGTGTTAAAGAGTTAGAAGATGAACTTACCATATTTCGAGATTTGAAAGGTGGTTCAATTAAGGTCTGAGAGCTAGCTATACCCCAACTTGATTGACTGCGTTTTTAATTTAGAAATGGTTAAGGTTCGAGAGTGAAAGTGGTTAAGTATATTTAGGTAATAAGCGTAATGGTTTGAGTTGGCATCGCGATGGTTTGTTTAAACATCTATCTAAGCCCAATAAAGGAGTTTTGGAAATGTTTTCCAAATAAGAACCAGAAATGTTTTCTGATATAGAAAACAAGAAATGGAAATGTTTTCCAAGGGTAATAACATATATTTTCTAAATTTAGAAAATAAGAAATGTTGAATATAGGGAAACAGGAGATGAAAATTGAACTAAGGAGATAAATGTTAAATGATGTTTGATCGATATAATTTCCATCTGGAAATAATATCGTTGTTTGCACACGTATTTTTCTTTCATAGTTAAGTCACAGACTATTGATGTTTTTGACCATTTTAACGTTGTTAATATGGAGAGACCGGTTGGATTATTATCCAAAGAACCACTCTGTATTGGCATAAGCGTTGCGAATCATACATGCCAAAGATAATTGAAGACAGAGTAAAGCGCAAGGGCTATTGTATAAGTCTTAGATAACAGTGCCTAAGATGGATGTGTTGAATAGTGCCTTTGGTTCATCCTGTTCCTGGGTGACTTGTATGGATGAATGTCTGACAGAGTATTTCCAGAAAGGTCATGTACATTGATTTCTTCAACCGTACCAAGAGTGGAAGCGGAGAAGGAAACTTCTTTAGCTAACACGTAATGTACTGTTGTAGGCGTCAAATAGTGATTTTTGACGGATATGACAATGTGGCATTCGAAGTGAATCTGATGTGATGATGAAGCGTAACCTCAAGCCTCATCAACCGGTAAATGACAGAAATCGGGCAGGCAGCATGGCTAAGTCGGTCGCTCCGAAGTAGGGTGTATAATCACCTGATCTAGAGTTTCATTTACTTCTAAAAATCTATTATTGATGCTGTTCCATTCGAGAAACGGTTGCTGATCCCAACCGTTGGTGATATACATTCAATACACTCAAGCGAAATGAGTGGTTGGTCATGTGTGGCCGGGTTGCAAGATGTTCTTGTTGAACCCAGTGTATTCCTCTCTAGAGGTACACTAGCGAAAGGTGGTTCCATACCTTGTCATAGTTGTAAATACATTACCCAATACATGCTCGCGGTTTTGATTATATACTATATATGTAGAACATGAGATGAAAGCGTTTCTGCTAGATGATTATTATATTGTAGTTGATAGACATTATTACAATATCAAAGGGTTTTTGATATAAAGATAATTTGGATTCTCATAAGGGAAAAACCCGTTTCATTATACGTCGTGATCTTATGAGATATCGTTTATTTGTTCAAACTGTTTTAACTGTTTTACTCACACCAGTCCCATGACTGACTCAGAGTTTATTTTGTTTTGTTTTCCCTAAACTCTTGGGTGCCCAATTTTGTACGGGCAGTCAAGTAGTCGGGATTTACAGATACTTGAAGAGATGGAGCAGGAGGCTTCAGAATCATATAGCTATAGTTTATTTCCGCTGTGTTGTAAGTGTTGTACTTTGATAATGATGTATATTCAAGTACAGATGTATATTTCAAGTTATGTTATATATATTATATGTTATTTGTCCCGCTGGGAGGTTCGTGTTACTCTGATGTTGTGTTCTTTTTCTTCTTCTTCTATTATAAGTTTCTATCTTATCTTTCCTCACCCTCTAATTTCTTTCATTAACTATTCGGTTATTTTCGATCCTTGGATGTTCGATATGTGTTGTATATCGGATAACCAAGATCGTCAAAAACCCAGGGCGTTACAGTGCATAATACAAACCGATCGGTATGCAGCACTAACCTATCGATCGGTCAGAATGGTACATGACATTAACTTATCGGTAAGCAACAATGACTGACCAGTACAATACATATTATTAACTGATCGACATATGGGACTGACCGATTAAGTACAAGTCAATCTCTAGAAGAATAGTATCGACCGATCGGTACATAAAACTAACCGATCGGTGCAAACACATCTTTAGGGGATTCATAATGACCGAACGACATATAATGCTAACCAATCGGTACAAACTGACCAGTTCAGGGTCAATATTGATCGATCGATGTAGTCGATCACTTGTGTTCCACAAATCCATAGCCTTTCCCAAATCATAACCAAATGCAAGTGCAACCACTAAGTCTTGAGATAGTTAACAAGATCAAATGACACTTAATATGGTTGCAAACACAATCATGTTTCTTTAACAAGTAAGATTATGCATGATTCCGGAAACAAAAGCAATGCACGCAAGTGTTACCGATACAAAGCATACAAGCTCGAAATAGGGTCCAGGTGGTTCAAACACGATCATATGCAAGCTGTTCGCATATGGTCTCACGACACCAACCTCAAAGCATGCAAAGTTAAAAAAATTCTGACTCGAGCAATTAGTCAAACACCTTATGTGCACCATATTTAAATCTAAGTTCAGGGAGTTCCATGCTATCCGATTCGTCTATACACAACCCTAATCTCGATTCATTTCCAAGTACAAATCACTACAAGACTTTTTCCAAACCATTATAGCTTCAAGATCAAACTCCAAATGAAATTATCTCAAAATTCAAAACCCTAATTTCGAGAGCACCAAGTCAATCCAAAATTTGAAGATAACAATACCTGTAATGGGATCGCTGATTCGAATATCTGAAGATGTCTTGAATTCTGATAGTGATAAAGCCGTGGGGATTCAAGGTGGTAGGCTTTAAATCAATTTGGACCAGCTAAGAATTAAGAGCGATTAAGTTCAGGGGTTGATGAAGGTTGACATAAGACGCAATTTTGGTGAGGATGAAATCAGGATTTTAAAAAGATCAGATGTTCTTCAAAATGTAGCGACTGACATTAAAATGTTTTCCAACGAAAAAATCAAAGGTCAGAGGCGTAATAGCAAATGTAAGATAGGCCAACCGACCCATGAAGGTCTTTTATGCCCAACTTGTTCAAACCGACCGGTCATCCTATAGGTTGGCCAGACCGACCGGCTATAAATACCACACCAACTTAAAATGAAGTGTAGTGTGCATGATCTATCAAAATGTGATAAAAACGATAATTTTGGAGCTAACGATTTTTTGTAAACAAAAAATTATAAACTCTGAGGGGAAAATGTTTATCCAATAAATATCACACACTTTTTGATAAATCTGCACGACCGGTCGGTATATAAACTCCAGGTCAGGTTCTAAAGACTTGTTGATCAGTTCTAAGACGACTGAAGTGATCGACACTAAAAAACAGAGCTCGGTCGGTTATAAGGTAGCCCATTCAGTATTCTCAAGTCGGATGTCTGGTCAGTGCTATGGCAACGCGATTCGGTTAGCTTAAAAGAGAAATAAATGCACGGTTGACAAAAGTATGACCAATCGGTAGTCAAAGGCTTAACCGACCGATATTCAAAGGCATAGCCGATTGGTAGTTTGAGGAGGCGCAGCCAATCAACAGTTCAAGGATATAACCGGTCGGTTCTGTTGATAACTGGAGACAGCTGGCCAATGGCATTTTCCATAAATATCCAAACATACCGATCGGTTCCCTGCACCATATATTTTCAATCTTCTCCTCATTTTCTCTACACCTATAAATAGGCCATGGCTTCCACAATTAAAGGGATCGATTTTTTGTAACCACGAAGTGCTGTCGGTTCCTTCCTACCGCCATTCCTAAGCAATCCTACCTTCATTCGTCATTACCATTCGAAGATCTACCATCTAATTAGCCATGGCTTCCATTGAGATCATCGAAGTGACCAGGAGATCGAAGATCCTCCTTTATTCTCTTTGCATTCAAAGACATTTCGCCATTTCGCCACCGATCTTACCATTTCTCCGTTGATTTGCATGGATCTAAATAGGATCTACGTGTAAGGGAGAGAATCTATTGTAGAAGAGAGAAGATGTATCTGAAATTGAGATCAATGTACTTTGTATTCGCCATAATCATAATGGAAATTTCCCTCATAATGGACGTAGGCTTCCTTTAGAGCCGAACCACTTTAAAAGTGTGCACTTTACCTTTCCCTATCTTTTCACTCTTAATCTTATAATTGCTCCTACTTTAAAGTGTTGATTGCATTTTTGGGGGGTGTTGATACCGAATTTTATATGAACATTATACATATTATTAGAGTTATAAATTCAAAAGTGGCTGAAGTCTAAATATAATGGAATTATAATACATAAGGAAATAACTGAAACAAATAAATAGAGATGAGGTTTTCAACAAGTCTGCAGCTCTAGAAGATGCAATCTCAATACTGAGATACTCGATCTAACCCGAGCATAAAGTAAAACAAAACACTCAATTCAGGACTAACGTTCTCATATAAGTGAATCAACTCAAGTGAAATACTAAGAGAAATGCACTAATAACGTAAGTGATGTTTGAAATTCTCATCCCCTAAGGATTCGTGGAACAGTATATATATATATATATATATATATATATATATATATAATACAATAAGCTATTGTAATAATGTCTAGGTGAATATACTGTTGAAAATATCATTAAGCAAGAATATATTTTTCCCTTAACATGGTTTATAAGCATTATATCCTATATATTACCTTAAATTCAATGCACTAGTGTTATCAAATGCGACTCATAGAAAATAACACCAAATCAATGTCATAGGGAACTCGATCAAGATAAATTTGACAATGTACGCAAGGCAATACCCAAGGTAGGTATCTACCTGTTGCACTCCCGGCTGGTGGTACGAAGCTACTACCCACCTCGAAATAACACTACCATAATCAAGGGTGGGCTCAAATCAAATTATAAAGTAATAAATATGGTTCTAAGAAGTGTGTATGATCGGAGTAGCTAACTACTTGGTTACAACGTAGCTCATGTTTATGACTCGAAAGTCAAGGTTACCCATCATCATTCTCTTACTTCGTTTCAGTAGTGTTCGCCAATTCATCCTACTTTGTTCTGGATCCTCCACTACATATGCAGTCGTTAAAGCGGTATCAGTATTTATAGAGAGTATGTTAATACCGACTTTAGTCTCTTTAACAACCAATCGCTTATTTCACATCATGGTCATTAAATTTAAAATCACATTTATATGTCATTAAATCAATTAACTTCAAGTATTGATTTTATAATCATATAGTTAAAAAATTAAGTATTGAATTCAGTTTGGAATTTCAAATCATATGTTATCAAATGGTTCATTATCGAATCCAAAATTCGGTTTTGAATTTCTATTTCGCAACTTTGATTATTAATCGCAATCTCCATCTTAAATCAGATTTAATTACTCGGATTAGAAATAGACTTTATTTATTTTCTTGGCAAAGCCAACGGGTTTTTATGGTAGTCCGTAACACTTTTTCATTATAACAAGTAATGAGTATAAAATATAGCAGGAGATAGGCAGATCGCCTATCTGCTACAGACATGATTTGCATTAACTAAGTCCTAAACTGTTAATATCGCCACGTAGGGTGAGATGGGTTACATAAAATAGTTAGAAGGCAGAAACAAATCAATATGCTGTGTTACACACTGCACTACACATATTAAATTAAAACGAATATGCTACTACCGGTCCTAGTGAAATAGTCACAGTTATTAGTTGAACACTGCTCAATGGCCATTGCTAGCAGCTAGATACAACAACAAAGAAGCTAACTATAAAGAACCGAATCTACACAGCTTCGCGGCTAACATCAACACTACTGATAGATCCAATTAGGCACTTCAAATTATTCTATGAGCCACACATATCTAAATACAACAAGCTAGGAATAAATGTCCGTAACAACCCAAAAAGCCACCTCTCCTCCACGATTATTGATTCACCAATGCAACAACTAAAACCAATTTGATGCACATTCAAAGGAAATAACAACCAGCAACAACAGCCGTAAACACAACCAACAAATACTTAACAAAAATCAACCCACAATCTTACCATAGAGAGCAAAGGCAGCAACCAATGTGTCACGAGAAACGACGCCAGTCTGATGAGAGAGGATAGCCAAATTGAGTTGCCGAAAAGAGCACGAAAACTACTAGACTGTCATGAGCAACAAAGCCAGCCGGTAGAAGAGAAGCAACCTAATGGAGATGCCTAAGCAACTAAAATATACTTTGTTTTAAAATAGTAAAATATATTTAAAATAATTTATTTAAAATAGTTGTAATATATATTAAATTTAATATAAAATAGTTTATTAACATAATTTTATTAAGATAGTTATACATTATAATATATAAAATAATTCAAAAAATTTAATAGATAAAATAGCTTAAATTAAATACTTATGAAAACAAATAGTAAAGAAAAATTAGTTTAAGTAAAATAGTTTGATACAAATAATAATAATAACCTAAAATAATTCAAATATACTAATCCAATTTGTTTTTCCTTCCTTCAGCTTGTTTTATGCAATGGTTGGTTCTTGTGTCCTAGATCTCGTGATGGCCATAGCTTCTCTTCCCTAGCTTCTTTGTTTGGTTATCTTGACTTGGTTGCTGGTGGTGCCACTTCCTCCTTAAATTCTTCACCTGCCTTCTTTGGTCATTCTTTTGGGTTGTGGCTTCTTGGCTCTCAGCTCCAGGTCATTTTGGAGCGTGCCTCCTTGTAATGTTATGTGCATTTATTTTAGGTTATTGGTTGATGGTTATGCTGATTCATTGAGTTATGCTTCTCAGTGAAATGTGGTGGTTTGCTATTTCATCTAGTTTTGTTACAACATTATGTGAGTTCGCTATGTTATTCTACTGCTCATAGTATGTAATTATCTTTCATCTCTCTCCCTGTGTCGAGTTGTACGAATTGTATTGTGATTGCTTATGAAACATGTTATACACCCTGGGTGGTGTCTTGTTTTTCATAGAATAAATAAATAGTCTAGCTCCAACTTTGTAAACTAGTTTAGTTGCAGTGGACTATCCACTATAAAACTGTTTGTCTTAGGTTGGCAATCTTCCAAACTCTTCTACTTTTGTAATTATTATTTGTTATAATAGTAAGCATTATGGAACACAATAAAAACCGGTCAGTCTTGCCACAAAGTAATCCAGTCCGAACCAAATATCTGTATTTCACAATTCAACTTATCTTAATTTCAAATTTTAGATTCCTATACAAATCAACTTAAATTCGACAAGTACAAATTTCTAATTTATTGGTTTACAATTATAATCACAACTATAAATCATTACTTAGATTTGGTTTATAATTTAAATATTCATTTCATTTTGTTATATTTTCCCAGAACCACTTTCAAGGTTAGATTATCATGCTTGTCAATTTATCCAAATTCATAAGTTTTACCTTAAATCAATTAGGCTTATAAAATCTTATATCAATTAAAATCTTAAAATTACATATTTTAAATTAAATTTTATTAGAGTTGTCATATTAATTAAATCTTTAAATTAAATTGAATTAAAATTTGAAATAAATCTTTAAAACTAAAAAAATATCTTAAATTAAACTAAAACATTTCAAAATTGAATTATTATATTAAATTAAGTTACTTATGTTAAGTGAGTTTATATTATATTAAATTAGTTTGAATTAAATTATTTTTAAATAACAACTTCAATTTAAAATCATACTAAATCCTTTCATTAAATCAATTTTACTATAAATCCGTAAATTCAAGTCAGATAATTCAAATACTAATTTATACTAAAATATTTGAATTAAATTTCAAAATCAGTACATACTTATAAAAATCTAGAAATTAGTTTTATTAACAAACGATGTCCTTATATAGTTTTCTATCTCTTGTTCAAGTGAATAGAGTATATATCATTTCAACTCATTTAATTTGATGTGTATATATAATTTCAACCCGTATCCCAATTTGATATCAAAATGGTATAGTGATTCAGGTATATACCATTTAAGACATAATGATTTTCCTAATCTTTAAGGGAGCTTGTAGTATGAGAATATTAAATAAAACATAACATAATAAACATGTTGCACAACTAATTCATATTGTGCTAAATTTGCCAATATCATGCACAACATATAATGGGTGTCATAACTAGACATATATGTCATAACATAAATCCGTGTCATAAGTGAATAATTTATGTAACATAAATTTGTGTATAAATGAACAATTTACATAACATAATAACATGCACTCTCAAAATAATTCTAACATTTCAAATGACATTTCAGATGTATTTTATTCACTTAACAAACAACGCTACTCATGAGCGAGAAATTCTCACCTTTCATGGCTAAGAGAAAATTCTATCCCCAAAAAATTTACACAAAACCATATCAAACAATTTAAAGAAAGATAACATAAGGGTTTTGGCAAGGGAAGATAAGTTTAAATTTTCACAAAACGTACAAAAGCATAACTAAATTTTGATCATTGATTTTACTCATTAACCATCGAATTTGGAAACGTGATCAATAGAAAAATTATTGCAAATTCTTTTCTCTACCATTCAAAAAAGGGAAAATAGGATTTAAATAAATTTTGAGTGAGATAAGACAGAATCAATACCAGCCATTTTCAAATTAAAAATTCTGGGTCTGAAAATTGATCTAAAAGATTAACGATTTTGATACAGTAAACACAAAATCTGAAAAAGTGGTAAATATGAAAATTGTAGCTAACTTGATTTCACTGAGTTAAAAAAAAAAATGAGTTTGTTATTTCTAAGGGGAAGTTATGGTCATAGGAAGATAAGGGAAAAAATTTGGAAAATAAAGGAAATAGAAAAAAGGAAAAAGGGTGCGACGTCCCAAAAATTCCTGCCTTCCGAATCAACCGTAAGCCACATAAGTCTGATCCAAAACGATAGAAATCCTCAAACCATTATGAGATACAACAAATCAGAACAAAACATAAAAGAATATTTAATTGTTATGACAATAGTTTTACATCAAAGTACAAAATTATATCACAGTACATCCAAATATAAGGGAATAACAAATTACAATACATGGTGGAATCATAACTACATTCAGTGGAAAACTATCAAATGCTATGGACATAGCTTTAGCTTCCATCCAGAATCCTACTCTATAAAATATCTGTAAAACCAAATCTACTAGCTGCCTGTGTGGAAAATAAGGACACCCAACGTTTATATGGAAAACAATAAACTTCGTGTCAGTCACGGGATTGGTATGAGAACCAAAATAGTTATTATACTTTATTTTAAAGTTGGGTAAATCACGAGAGCACACTGTATAACATGGTGCGGGTTTTCTCCACATGAATACCAATCATAAAAACTCGTAATGTTTTTTGAAAGAAATGAAGCTATTATAAGACTCATGCCCCATCACACAATGCAATGCAAACCGGAGGATAGAGTTTTATCTTATAATAGCTAAACATGATTGATAAAAAAGGCGAAATTTTACCTTTTAATCACTAGTGCATAGTGTGGAAATCAATTTCACAAATAAATGTATCAATCTTAGATGACATATTACCCCATCCTTCTATGTCGCCATATAGGTTTACAACTGAAAAGGCAAGGTTCGTATTGGAAGTTGGATTTCCATCAATTACCAAGGCAAAGGATCTTCCGTATCTGATTCAGAGCATCTCTAGCAAGATGTCCAAGCATCACACGCATGTGACCCTTGTGATAGCAGAGCCGACCAGCACTGTACATGACTGGTTATAATCTTACCTGAACATAAAATTCCTCGGTCATTGCTAACCATCATCTTGGTCGTTGATTGACCATCATCTGAGGTACCTCAATCCATCATCCACATAAGTATATTTCCTGGGCTCCATGACAAATAGATGGAAACTTTAGTCCTCTCTGGTGCCGATCATCCTGTTTTCGGCCATTCATGGGATGTGAGGCTTGCCGAAGTCATGTTTCAACACAAAGCTACGCTATGTCAGCAATATTTCGATCATCATCCACAAAGCCCTGGTTTTTAAAAAAAGCTTTGATCTATTAGCAACTTAACATGTCGCATTGTCAATTCACAACGTATAATCGGTGTCTATTAATATATAACCCTCTGAGTTCATAAGTTTTAGAGGAGGGTGTTAAGCTAAGAGAACAAATTCTCCGCCACCAACTGATATAACAATAATAGTCATCAATTTATTATGTTGTAACTTACAGCGTCAAACATACATCCATTACAAGTTCGTTTTGGGTCTGAATGAAACCGAAGGCACATTATTCCTCGTCCAATTAAGGAGAGAGACCCTTACATATCTGGACAATCAACAAGTACATCTGGACTACTGCCATTTTAACCTTATAATAGGAGCTACCCAAGGCATCGGTAATAATCCAAATGATGTGAAGAACTTTGGTCTTCAACCACCAACTTAAATATCTTCGACAATCATCATATTATTTATTCATAATGGGTTGAAACCCGGTCTTACGAATAACTATCGCACCATTAAAATCAAGTGACATATAAACATATCATAAGTCTCATTCCAATTCGGGACATTCTTTTTCTCACACATCCTTCACACTGGGAATTACTTCCTTAAATCTTATCAAAGATTTACAACATTTAAACTTTTGTTTAAATATTTTCTTGGAAATCATTTCAAAAGATTATATGATCTTCTTAACTCAATTTAAGGATTATAAGCCTTATTGGGATTATCGAACCTTACAAAAAGGTAATCTCGTATATGGTCATCCCGTTCCCTTCCTATTTATCCCATGGAGCAAAACTGGTGGTATCCCATATCTAACACCCTTCGTGTTTTGGTAAGTTTAATTACCTTCTACCATTTCAAATCTTTATTAAAAGATTAATTAAACTCTAACATAGTTTTAGTCTCCATTTCATTTAATCAAATCTTTATTGATAGATTTATTAACTCTTAACATAGTTTTAATCTCCAAAATCATTATTTAATGATTAAACTTTGGAAATAAATATTGTCCTTAGCTTGGTTAAAGAATAGATGTTATTAAGGACATCATTCACAACAAAACCCAAAAGCAATTTGGTATCAAATATAAGGCTCTAAATAGAAATCATATCGACTTATACTCAACATCAAATTCTGAACTCAACAGATATTGTATAGGGAATAATGATATCTATATCTTCCAAATTCCCCAAATATTATCCGTATAACTACAAAATCCAATATTGAAATATCCTAAGATTATTTCCATTTAAATCAAAATGAACTTATGTTTGAAAACTTTTAGTTTAATCTTAAACTAAATTCCAAAATATTGATTTACTATGTTGAGCAAATTAGGTCAAAAGTATAAAAACTCAAATCATAGTTCAAAATTTTACAGTTCTTATTTAAATCATTAATCATGGCTTATCATGATTTTTCCATATTTTTTATAATTTTTATAAGGCCCTTTTAGCCGGTTTCCAATTCCGGTCACCGAGCTGCATTTCTAACGACCTTTTAAAAAATAGTTTTGAACTTATCTTAAAGTCTAACAATTGTATTTTAACATGTTCTATTCCATTTAAAAACTCTTTTCATTTTGAACCTAATGCTTTTCGTTTTGGAAGAATCCGATATTCGGATCTCTCGGTACACTAATTCAAAGTTAATGGTCAAAGTTCATAAACTACCATTGCGTGAAAATTCTATTCAGACCCAATTTGATTTATAATTAAAATTAAAATCAAAACCCTTTCCAATATAATTTATTAATTATATCATATTTAATTATTTTTGGAAACTATATTTCAATTATTTGTCTTCAAAATCAAATATTGCATTATTTAACCATTTTAATATTATCTTAGTCATTAAAATAATATTATTTTTTCAAAATTTATCATTTGAAGTCCAAATTTTCCTGCCATCTATTATAAAAATAAATAAGATACTTCTGTAAAGGAAATCCTTTTAACACTTACCCTATATATCCTAACCGAACTTCACTTTCAGCCGTTACTATTCATTTTAAAATAAATTTGAAAACATGCCTTAATTAACTCAAAATTAATTGAAATTAAAATTTTCTTTTAAGGAAACTATTCATAATGACTTCATCTACCTTTCTAAATTATTTTAAATTTAAAATTTAAATTTTCATTGAATATTTTATTAATAAAATATTCAATGTAATTCTAAATTGGAATGAGGTTCAACAAATCACCATATAATTCAATTCGTATGGATTTCACACATCATTAACATCCAATAATAGTTTTTACTAACTATTAACATCTAATTACCACATATCGTTGTAAATACCGTATAAGCCTTAAACCATTAACGTTTATATAGGTTTGTCAATCAATAAATTAACTGCAATATTAATCAATTAGGAATATTTCAACAATCAGTGTCAACCAAACATCAATCAATTATCCAAATAGTGTTTATATTAATATCCATTTAACAACACGTAGTTAATTACTTTGTAATGACCATTTAAGGTTCAATCAAATTCCAGTTCAACACTATTAGTTCTAGGTGTCACATACTCCATCAACTACATGTGTATTACTTGAATGATATTATTATCATGCTAAACATCATTAAACCCTATCATAAACTGAAATCATCATTATAACAACTTATGAATATAATAAACATCAAATAATTAACTAATCTTCCAAACATAGTAATACTAGTTATATTAACTAAAATAGTTAACTAAACTTGAGTGACAAGTTCTCACCGAGGGATCCACTCATCCAATCTTTAGTATAGGAATCTCTAGTCTCACACATAACCAAGATCTTAACTTCCCCACTCCAAATCACCAACCACTAACAATATATATATATACATATATAATTATACTTATACTTGAGATCAAAAGAGGAAAAATGAGATTTTTAGAGTTTTAAGGGTATGGAGGCTTAGTGGGTCCCACGGCTTGGGGGAGGTGGGGTCCACCGTATTGAAAGGCTGGAGTGGGATCGGAATGGGGTTGGTGCGGCCAGATGTGGGGCTGGGGATTTGGGAGAAATTGGCTACGGGGTGGTGGAATTTAGGGTTTTAAGGTCGATTTAGGGTTTTAGGAAGGAGGTGGCGACATGGCTTAGTGGTGAAAGGTGGCGAGCTGTGCGCATGTCAGAGGGGAGGGGAGGATGGTGCGGATGGGGATAGAGAAGGTCGTGGGGTGGTGGGCGTCCATGGAAGAGGACTTAAGGAATGAGGAAGAAAGGAAAGGTTAAGGAAAAATGTAAGTGAGAATGGAAAATGGAAGAAAAGGTGGAGTTTTTATAAGAATAAGGTGGAGATTGATTGCTAAAGTGTCGCAAGATGGAGAGAGGAGAGGAAGCACAATCTATGTCCCTAAAGAGGTGACACCTGAAACAAACAATGTGTGTTTCTTCACTTGTTTAAAGGTGAAGTACTTTTATGCTTTTTCAAGCGTTTATTGCTGGTATGATCAAACGACTAGTCCGATTGATACGAAATTTTGAACCATAACATATTTTATAGTTACAGATCCAATGAAAAAGGTCTCGTCGATTTTGGAGTCCATCTGAACATTGGCGTTATTATTTTATTACTTTATCACATAAATTTGACCCACTGACCTGATATGCGTTTATTTTTCGTACGCTCACATACTAATTCCGATAATTATGAAATTTGAAACCTTTCCATTTTTCAACATTTCGGATCCGAAAATCCAGTTTCGTTGAATTCCAAGATCGTTTGAAAAACGTCTCTTTTTATGCTATTGAAATAATATTAAATCATCAAATTTTTAAATCGACTATAAATCATTATAAAATTAATTAAAAAACAAATTTAAATTGGTTTCAAAATTTTAAGTCACTACAATCACCCCCACTTAAAAGAATTTCGTCCTCGAAATTGGAGATGGAACTGAAGGTCGTTTACTTAACCAACTCAACCTTAATTCAACTTACTCAAATTCTTTGACTTTTCAGTTTCTAAGAACTTTCTATTTTTTTGAAATTTGGCTAATGTCTTAAATTTTCAAAAAAATTTCACCATAACCTCCTTTGTATTGGTCAATCAGTACAACTACAACTTGCCATTTTGGGCCCTCATCAATCAAAAGAAAATCTAAAAACCAAGCGGCTTGCCAATCAGCTTATAAAATTATCAAACCCTATCCATACAATAAATATGTACCTTTGTGTCTGACATGCAATTTTATTCCTCTTCTCATCTTCCATGCAATAACCTGTCCAACCTACATACATGTACAATCCTAATTAATTTCCAGTTTTTTATAAGTTAAACTGATTATCATACATCACAACCAGCAATCAATTAGTTGATTAACTTTCCAAATCTATATGTTGTCAAAACATCTATCTTTTATATACTCAAAGTATATTTTCATAGTTAAATTACAAACATTAAACTCTAACTATGTTCTTGGTCCTTACACAAGTCAATTGGAATTATATAGACATCCCACTTTCGAACTCAAAAAAAAATATAGATGATGTTGCAATCATCATCAAAATCATCCTTAAGCGATTAGAGTGTGATTCTATATCTATCCAGTATGTTTGAGACATTGGATATACGTCAACTAGCAAGACGTATATTCAAAATCTTCTTATACTCTATAGTCCAAACTCAACATCAAATAAAATGCTCAAACTCTTATTATAAGATATATTTTTTCAAAACTAAGTTCGTTTTTATATATAATACCCTTCAAACTCATTCTAAAGCAGCACTAACCCCATCTCTAATGAGCTATCCATTTTAATATACTATAGATCTTATCTCTAATGAGTTTTCTTTTATAGGATGTTACTAATCCTACCACTGTTGAATCTTTTTATCTTGTTATAATGTGTCGTATTCCGAAAGCTTTGTAAACCAAAGCTTTGATACCAACTTATGATGGAACTAGGGCTTTCAACCATCATCCAGAAGCTACACTCCGTCTTGGCATCACCATGGTACCCCAGTCTGCCTTGTTTTACCGCCAGCCTCTCGACTGACCAACCAACCACAAAGGGAAATGTAGGAGTAAAAGTCCACTGTTCACCACCAAACCACATGGAGAGAATCCCTTGTCTTGCGGCATCCTATAACTAGGCATGTCAAATAACGACTGGTGTGATAACCAAATTAATTATTATACTTTATTTTAAAGTTGGGTAAATCACGGGACCATGCCGTATAACACAGAACGAGTTTTCTGCACATGAATACCAGTAATAAAAACTCACAATGCATTTTGAAAAATGAAGCAATTGTAAGACTTAAGTCCCATTACACAGTGCAACACAAACTGAAGGATAGAGTTTTACCTTTTAATAGCCAAACGTGCTTGATACACAAATAATCACTATTCCATAGTCTGGAAATCAATTTCACAAATAAATGTATCAATCATAAATGGCATAATACCCTATCCTATTATGTCTCTATATAGGTTTACAACTGAAAACGCAAGGTTCATATTGGAAGTTGGATTTCCATCAATGACCAAGGCAAAGGATCTTCCTTATCCGATTCAGATCATCTCTAGAAAGTTGTCCAAGCATCACACGCATGTGACCCTTAAGATGGCAGAGCCGGCCAGCACTGTATATAACTGGTTATAATTTTACGTGAACATAACATTCCCCGGTCGTTCTTGACTGTCATCTTGGTTGTTGGTTGACCATTATCCTAGGCGTCTCAATCCATCATCCACATAAGTTTATTGCCTGAGATCCATACCATGATATCACTTTTCAACTAGAATGAAATGTTCATCCTCTCTGGCGCCGATCATCCTTTTTTCAATCATTCACGGGCTGTGAGGCTTGTTAAAGTCACGTTTCAACATAAAGCTATTCTATGTCTGCCATGCTTTGATAATCATCCATAAAGCCCTGCTTTTCAGCAAAAGAATCGATCTATCAATAACTTAGCATGTCACACTGCCAATTCACAACATATAATAGGTGTCTATTAATATATAACCCTCTGAGTTCATAAGTCTTAGAGGAGGGTGTTAAGCTAAGAGAATAAATTCTCCACGACCAACTGATATAACATAAATATCAATTTATTATGTAGTAACTTACATTGTCAAATATACATCCATTCACCAGTTCGTTTTGGGTCTGAACGAAACTGAAGGCACCTTATTCCTCATCCAATTAAGGAAAGATGCCCTTGCATATCCGAACAATCAACAAGTACATCCAGACTACTGCCATTTTAATCTTATAATGGGAGCAACCCAAGGCATCAACAATAATCCAAAAAATGTGAAGATCTTCAATCTTCAACCACCGTCTTCAATATCTTCGATAGTCATCGTATTAGTTATTCAGAATGGGTTGAAATCCGGTCTTTCCGTATAACTATCGCATCATTAAAATCAAGTGATATATAAAGATATCATAAGTCTCATTCCAATTCGGGATATTCTTTTACTCACACCTTTACATTGGAAATTACTCCCTTAACTCTTATCAAAGATTTTGCATCATTTAAATTTTTATTTGAATATTTTCTTGGAAATCATTTCAAAAGATTATATGATCTTCTTTGGCAAACTTAACTTAAATTAAGGTTTATGAGCCTTATTGGGATTATCGTACCTTACAAAAAGGTAATATCTTACATCGTTATCCAGTTCCCTTCCTATTCATCCCATAGAGCAAAACTGGTGGTGCTCCATATCTAACACCCCTCGTGTTTTGGTAAGTTTAATTACCTTCTACCATTTCAAATCTTTATTAAAAGATTTATTAAAACTCTAACATATAGTTAGTCTCCATTTCATTTAATCAAATCTTTATTGATAAATTTATTAACTCTTAACATAGTTTTAAACTCCAAAATCATTGTTCAATAATTAAACTTGGGAAATAAATAATGTCCTTAGCTAGGTTAAAGAATAGATGTTATTGAAGAACTCATTCACAACAAAACCCAAAAAGCAATTTGATATCAAATATAAGGCTCTAAATAGAAATCATATCGACTTATACTCAACATCAAATTCTGAACTCAACGGACACTGTATAGGGAATAATGATATCTATATCTTTCAAATTCCTCAAATAGTATCCGTATAACTACAAAATCCAATATTGAAATATCAGAAGATTATTTCCATTTAAATCAAAATGAACTTATGTTTGAAAACTTTTAGTTTAATCTTAAACTAAATTCCAAAATATTGATCTACTATTTTTAGCAAATCAGGTCAAAAGTTTAAAAACTCAAATCATAGTTAAAATTTCGCAATACTTATTTAAATCTTTAAATCATTATTTATGATTTATCATGATTTTTTCATATTATTAATAATTTTTATAAGGCCCTTTTAGTCGGTTTCCAATTCCGGTCACCGAGCTTTTAAAATTAGATTTAAACTTATCTTAAAATCTAATCGTTGGAATTAACACTTTCTATTCTATTTGAAAACTGTTTGCATTTTGATCCCAATGTTTTTCGTTTCGGAAGAATCCGATAGTCAGATCTCCCAGTACATGAATTCAAAGTTAATGGTCGAAGTTAGCGAACTACCGTTGCGTGACAATCGTATTCAAATCAAATTTGATTTATAATTAAAATTAAATCTAAACCCTTCCCAAAATAATTTATTAATTATATAAAACATATATAATTATTTTTGGAAATTTCAATTATTTATCTTGAAAATGAAATATTGCACTATTTGACCATTTTAACATTATTTTAATCATTAAAATAATATTATTTTCAAAACTTATTATTTGAAGTCCAAATTTTCCTCGCATCCATTATAAAAATAAATAATATACTTTTGTTAAGGAAATTCTTTTAACACTTACCCTAGAGATCCTAATCGAACTTAACTTTTAGCCATTACTATTCATTTCAAAATAAATTTGAAAACATGTCTTAATTAATTCAAATTAAATTCTTTCTTTTATGGAAACTATTCATAATAACTTTATCTACCTTTCCAAATTATTTTGAATTTAAAATTCAAAATTTAAATTTTCACTGAATATTTTATTAATAAAGCATTCATATTAATTCCAAATTGGAATGTGGTTCAACTAATCCCCATATAATTCAATTTATATGGATTTCACACATCATTAACATCCAATAATAGTTATTACTAACTACTAATATTCAATTACCAAATATAGTGGAATATACCATATAAGCCTTAAACCATTAATGCTTATATGAGTTTGTCGATCAACAACTAATCGCAATATCAATCAATGAGGTATATTTCAGCTATTTATCAACCAATCATCATTACATTATCCAAATAGGGTTTACATCAATATCAATTAACCAACACTTAGTTATTTACTTTGTAATGACCATTTAAGGTTCAATCAAATTCCAAGTCAACACTATTAGTTCTATGTGTCACATACTCAAGCAACTACATTTGTATTAATTAAATGATATTTTTATCATGCTAAACATCATTAAACCCTATCCTAAACTCAAATCATCATCATAACAACTTACGAAAATCAGAGTAAAAGTAGTTATATTAACTAATCTGGTTAACTAAACTTGAGGGAGGAGTTCTCAACGAGGGATCCACTCCCCCAATCTTTTGTGTAGGAATCTCTAGTTTTACACATAACCAAGATCTCAACTTCCCCAATTCAAATCACCAACCACTAACTATATATATATATATATATATATATATATATATATATATATATATATATGTGCAAGATACGCGAGGGTTGCCAATGCTTTTTTTTTTATTTTTTTCTGTGAATTGTTAATGAACTGCTACCATTAACCATTGGTCGTTGAGACATATTCTCATATATAATTATACTTGAGATCGAAAGAGAAAAAATGAGAACTTTTGGGGTTTTAAGGGTTTGGAGGCTTAGTGGGGTCCACAACTTGGAGAGGTGAGGTCCACCACGTTGACTGGCAAGAGTAGAGTCGGAACGGATATAGTAAGGATATATGTGGGGTTAGTTGGTGTAGAGGGGTGTGAATTTGTGGGAAATTGGATAAGGGGTGGTGGAATTTAGGGTTGTATGGTTGAGGGTTTTAAGAAGGAGGTGGGGCCATGGATTGGTGGGAAAAAGATTTCTGAGAGTTGTTTCATGGATCCACAAGAGAGTACTTGGCTTCTCCCAATAAGTAAAAAGTGTATCATGCCTGAATCGAACCGGGGTTCGCAGTGGTAGAGGAACTGGATCAGAAAAAAGAGGGGTTCTAGTTGTAAGATAGCTAATGAAACAATAGCTGGAATTGAGATCTCACTGGAAGGTGGTGGGGCTGTGTGCAAGTCAGAGGGAAGGGGTCGAAGGTGTGGACGGGGATCGAGCAGGTCATGGGGTGGTGGGCATCTATGCGACAAGACTTAAGGAAGGAGGAAGAAAGGAAAGGTTAAGAAAAAATGAAAGTGAAAATGGAAAATGGAAGAAAAGGTGGAGTTCTTATAAAAATGAGGGGGAGATGGATTGCTGAAGTGTAGCGAGATAGGTAAAGGAGAGAAAGCACAATCTACGTCCCTAAGGAGGTGACACCTTAAACCAACAAAGTGTATTTTATAACCTTTTTAAAGGCGAAGTACTTTTAAGCTTTTTCAAGCGTTCATCGCTGGTACGGTCAAATAGTTAGTCTGATCGATATAAAATTTTGAACTCTAATATATTTCATATTTCCGGATCTAATGGAATAGGTCTTATCAAATTTGATGTCCGTTTGACCATTGGTCTTATTATTTTATTACTTTATTACTTAAATTTGACCCATTGACCCATATGCGTTTATTTTTCGTACGCTTACATATTAATTCTGAAAATTATGAAATTTGAAACCTTACCATTTTTCAACATTTCGTATCGGATAAATTAGTTTCGACAAATTCATAGATCGTTTGAAAAATGTCTCTTTTAAGCTATTGAAATAATATTAAATCATTGAATTTTTATAATCGACTATAAATCCTTATAAAATCAATTAAAAATCAAATTTAAATTGGTATCAAAATTTTAAATCGTTACAAAGGGAATTCGGGTTTGGGTGCAGTCAAGGTTCGACCAAGAATGGCTAGCGGTGGTTTAGGCATAGGCTGGCGGCATTAGAGGCTGGTGGTGGTGAGTTGGGCTTGGAAATGGGGGTGGTCGTGGTAAGAAAAGGGAAGATGAGGTAGGATTTTAGGGTGGAAGGATGCTAGGGTTTGTGAAATAAAGGGGTGGCTTGGGAGTTAGGTGAGCTGAGGTTAAGATGGCCAGAGAAGGGGGTAGAGCAAGGCAAGGAAAAGAGATGAAAGAAGAAAAGGGTTTAGTATTTTAGGGATTTGAATTTTAGAGAGGAAATTAAGGAGAGGGAAAAATCAATAGAGAGAAGGTGATTTCCTTTTGATTTTTGCATTTGTTTCTTATTTGAGGAGAAGGAAGATGGTGTGGGATCTAAATAAACCGTAGAGATGGGTGAACAAGGTTTATTACAGTTTTTCACTGAGTAATAAATAATTGTAACACAGATAATAATCAGAGTAAATGCGGAAAACTAAACAACACTGAATTCACCTAGCTTCGTCAAAACCCAGCCTACTACTACATTCCTCAAGGTGTCTACTTGTTATTAAAATAATCTCTACGCTAACAATCCCCTATAAACTCACGACACCCACTCCTAACTATTCTAATCCTACACTCAAAACAGTGCCACCGATCTTTGTCCCCAGATTAGAGTTCCCCGAATTACAAACCCGTAACTCGTAAACCCTAGTTTAGAAAACTTGTTGTAACACCCCATCTCCGTTAAGGTCACTCACAAAAGGGAATGCATTAACTTCAGTGGAGCGTCATCAGTGTATAGAACAGATAAATTATGAAACAGACAAAATTTTTAAATAGCGCAAAATATATAAAACTTTACTTCATTGATAAAACAGCGGCTTGGTAAAACAGCTTGTACAAAGATTGTTTTCCAACACCAAAACACCCTTACCCATTACAACAAGCATCTGTCTTGTTTACCAAAATAGAGAAGCATAAAATGATAATGATATTCCCCAATAAAGCTTGAGCCAGCCATAGCAGTGGAAAAGAGAGTCCAAAGAAATACATCGTCTATCTTCGAGCTTGGAAAGAAAACTGAGCTAAATTGTGATATTCCCTCCCTGTGAACCTGAAGGGGGGAGGGAGGTGGAAACGGAAGAAATGAAGGCGAAAGAAAATGGGTCAGACATAAGTCTGGTAAGTCCAGTGATTATTTAGCATGTAAACAGGTAAAAGGTATCATGACATGATAAACTGAATACCAAACATAACCATGATAATAAGCATAGCAAGACAACAAATGATGACCATTAGATATGACAAGGTAGGATACACTGAATGCTTTTCGGTTCTTTCTCTGATTTCCTAATTTCTCTGCACCACCCAACTAGCATCCCAACTAGTGTCTTTTATAGAATGATTCATATTCCCTACTAGTTTCCCAACTAGTATCTTGTGAAAAAGGATCTGTATCCCCTACTAGTGTCCCAACTAGTATCTTGTGTTATAAATTAAGGTGATCCCAACCCCGCAATTGTGGTAGCCTTCAGGTGTACATCTAGTATGAGGATATTACCTCAATCAGCCTAATTGCCATGAAGATGTTAGATGTACCCTTACTACCCTATCCATCAACAACCTACTTGTATTAATTTTTCCTTGTGTCTGTGTCAATTGACCCTCTCTTGTGTGTAGATACCCTATGCTGGTCCCACCATAAGGTGTATCAATCTCTATGATAACGACCCGACACGATTCAAGATGCACACTGCATGCTACTGATGCCCAGTACCTGCTTTTCCACTCCGAAGCACATGCACGCCCATACTCCGTCGGAACTACACTGCTGCAACCCCTGCCGCTATTTTGACCACTAATAATCTGCCCAGTAATCGTGCCCTACCCTGCCTAGTTCAGGGTACCATGATACATCTATGTGGGTTACTGCTGAAATGGGTCCCCGATACTAGGGTCTATTCGTATACCCCCCAAATTGGCTAAGTGTTATCCATCCATTCAAGTTAACTTAACCCATCCACACGTCATGTCATGTTGGTTAAGTGTTTCTTATTAACTTAATCCTTCCCATTAAATCATGTTGTAATTGGTTAAGTGTTTCCCCTTAGCTTAACCCCATTCGTTCATCATTTTATATTGGTTAAGTGTTTCCCATTTACTTAACCCCACTCATTCATGATGTTATATTGGTTAAGTGTTTACCATTAACTTAACCCCACTCGTTCATCATGTTATATTGGTTAAGTGTCATCAATCGAGTCGAGTTAACTTAACCCACCCACTTTTCAAGTTACATTGGTTAAGAGTTGCCCTCTTGTGCTACTTAACCCTATCACACATCATATTGTATTGGTTAAGTGTTGCCTTCTTGTGTTACTTGACCCTATCACACATCATGTTATATTGGTAAAGTTTTGTCCTCTTGTGTTAACTTAACCTTACCGCTTGTCATGTTACATTGGTTATGTGTTGTCCTCTTGTGTTAACTTAACCCTACCATTCTTAGCCTGTATGTTTCTTTGCTTTAATTCATTCATTAAAGCACCAACCTCTCACATTAGATCTATATTTTTGCGGTCGCTGGATGTGCCTGGCAGTTCCAGGCAGTCTAACATTGCAACTCAATCTAACCTCAGGTTTTTGGGATTAATGCACTAACCTCTCACATTAGATCTATATTATTACGGTTGCTGGATGTGCCGGGCGGTTCCGGGCAGCCTTACACCGTAACTCAATCTAACCTCGGGTTAGGCATATTCATTTTTTAAATAAATTTACATATTTAGATTTTATGTTCATATGTAAATTATCCACAAGTGTTGTCAATTCAAGTCATGCCCCATTTACCCTCTAAATTATGTCCATAATTCTTGGTATACAAATTCTACCATTTCATGCTACTAATTATTTACATTATTATGAGCCAATCTATGCCAGTAGCATGTAGTTTAATATTTTTTCCCAATGTCTCCCCTGTTATTCGTTCGCATAATTCACATAGAACGTTAGGCTCGCAAATTAGCCTAACTTATAAACAAAAGGAAAAGAAAGGGACATGTAACATTCTAGCAGGTCTAAACAATATAGATCAACATGTGTAGTATAAATCTGTGATAGAACGACCACATGAACGCGATCTTACATTTAAATTAGATCCAATTAACATGCGAACTAGCATAGATCTAATTGTATAAGCATGAACTTGTATAGATCTTAAACATGGTTACCAGCTTGGATCTAAACATGTAAGCATGCATGAACATAACTTATCATGTAATTTGCATATACAACATGGTAGGTTCAATTGTGTTAGTCCAATTGTCTCATGAAATGGGATGTACAACATGATAAATCAATCACAATAGTTCTATAGGCATGATAGGTTCCATTTTGTCAATCCAACAGTCTCATAGTCATGTTAGGTTTCATTATGTCAATCACAATAGTCTCATAGGCACGATAGGTGTCATTACATCAATTACAATAGTCACATAGGCATGATAGGTGTCATTACATCAATCACAATAGTCTCATAGGCATAGGCAATTCAGAACTGACAAAAGGATAGGCACGAATAGAATTAGGCATAATTCTAGATTGAGTTATTACTGTCATGATTTCTTATTAGGTGTTTACATCTAAACAATAACTATACTTACAGAAAAGGACGGATCTCTATTTCTAGGATCTGATTTCTGAATTTGAAAAGCAATCATTTGATGTAGACGTTTGATTCTCTAGTTCTTCTAATTGATTCCTAGTTTGAATTTGATTCTTTAGTTTGGGGTAGATCAATCGAGACTAGGCTAGTTTGTAGACAAACAACATGACGGCTTCATAGAATGGGTTTTAGGGTTGAGGTTTGGGGTGATTATATAGAAGTCTTGGTTCAATTCTAGCCTTTAGATTAGTCTAGGAGTTATCAAAGCCATCAAACCAAAGAGATGTGTCATTCAGCCAACCATAGCACGACACATAAGCCCTAATACCTCAGAAATTATTCATAGGCCAATCAGAGAAGGCCACATCAGCTCAGGGCTTAAAAAATTCGTCACTAGAAGAGGATCTCAAAGGGGTCGACTCTCTACAACGGGGGTCGACACCTATGTCAACACCCCTATAGGGGGTCGACACCTGCGTCGACTCCCTCTGGGGGGCGGAGTCGACACCTTTGAGAGGGAAATTTCCCGCTCAGCCCGCTCTGACCGAATTTCGAATTTTGAACAGTTTTGACTTTTGATTATTATTTATATTTATTTTCTGCTTAAACTTGAAATCTTCTAACCTCCATCTTCTTCATACGGAGTCCGATACACGCAAACTCGGACTCTATCTCAAGCAGAATTCCGAGAAGAACACAATGGCGCAACCCGTTTTACTTAATTCCCACATTTAAAATTAAATGTTATTAGATTTGTTAATTTTAATATTCATGGAAAATACGAGGTGTTACATTCTCCCCTCCTTAAAGGATTTCGTCCCCGAAATCTCTAAGTTAAGAAGAATGTATCCTAACATCCAACATCCATCTACTCAACCATCAATCACAGGCATCCATTGTCCTTAAAAAGTTTTTCTAATGCTTTCATGTTCATATGCATAGTGTGTGTATATGTCCTTATCTAATGCAAAATCAGGCGGTCTACTGATTCAGTTGACCTCCTTGTTGCGAATCATGTCAGTGCTATGAGTCCATCGTTATGCAATTATTCTAATTGTATTTTGTAACTTCTACATGAGTGCACAATCATTCGTACAAATGCAACGTCCACATGATAACACATCAAGTTTCAATCCAAACATAAATACATATATGCATATGCAATATGAAAGTAACTGAGCCGATCTAGTACCTAGTGTGTGTGTATGCATCCACGAGCAACCACTAGCAAACACTTACATCCACTTGCATCAATCAAACATAACATGTCTCAAACACATGTTTACATCCATTGGCTTCTACCTAAGGATCGAGGATAGGACCGAGAGGATATACTTAAAAGATAAAGACTAGCATGCAACTAAACTTTACAGAAAAAGAGGGATTAAGGATATACCATCAAAAAGGGTATGATGTGCGTATCTAGTCTTCAGTCTTCTAAGTCGCATCTTCTTGAGCTTCACCCCATTGTGCTCTGACCGTCTTAATTTCACGATTGTGTAGATTCTTAATTTCTGTTTCCAAAATTTAAATTGGAACTCATTTCACTGTCGCCTCTCGTTCCACCCCTTCCCCTTCTAGTGTACTTGGCACTGCAACTTCTGCTATGTCATGCTAGTATTTCCTCGAAGGGTCTTCAAAATTCACTAGAGGGTATTCCATGTAGAAGAACTATCTCTTGAAAATAAATAGATGCTAACTATGTTACCAAGTTTATTCACTAAGGTTATTAGAGGTCTCCTCTCTACTTAACTTATCCATTGTGTCAACTATATGAGAGTCTTTTCTTTGTGAAGTCCCTATTTTATCCAAAAGCGTAGGTCTTACTCCTAGAGATGCCAACTACTAACTTAACCGAAGGTTTTAAAATCAAAGGTTGATATGTATTCTGAGCTTTTCCTTTTCACATAAAGAGGACTTGAAGTCAACTTTTTTTTTCTTCTTAAGGCATCCGCTACGACCTTACCCTTCCTTCTTACATCAAAATGGCGCCTAGTCCCGTGCCGCATGCATCCGTGTATACAGTAAACCTTTTACTACCGTAAGGTAAAAGTTAAAACTAGGGCCATTGTAAGAGCCCTCTTCGATCGTTGGAAAGTGACATCACAATCAATATCCATCCCGAGTAAGGGTTAGATTCTTCTTCGTTAATCCAGTAAGTGGGGCTAATACCTTCGCAAAGTTCTTGATGAACTTCGTATATTAACCCGCTAGTCCAAGAAAGCTTCTTACTCTTGTTGCATTCCTTGGGACCTTTCAGTCTTGCACTGCGACTACTTTTGTGGGATCTACCGCTATCCCTTCTTTGGACGCCACATGTCCTAGAAACCTTACTTCTTCTCTCTAAAAATGAAATTTTGGAGAACTTCACCTTAAGTTGATGTACTCGAAGTGTATCCATGACTCCTCTTAAATGCAAAGCATGTTTTCCCTCGTTCTTTGAGAAAATCAAGATATCATCCACGAAGACTACTACAAAATTATTAAGGAACTCCCTAAACACCCTCCTCATTAAGTCAAAAAAATAAGAGGGTGCATTCGTCAAACTGAAAGGCATGACGAGCTACTCAAAGAAACCATCAGGGGTCCTAAAAGCAGTCTTGTCTATACTATCCTCAGCTTCTCTTAGCTAGTTAAACAGACGCACCTACAAGCTGGTCAAACAAATCATCTGTTCTTGGAAGTGGGTGCCTATTTTTCTTAGTCAGCTTGTTTAATTCTATAAAATACATGCATAAGCGAAGTGAACCATCCGCCTTAGTAGCGAATACTACTGGAGCACCCCATTCAGAAATTCTCCGCCTTATGAACCCTTTTTCAAGCAACTCTTTAACTTACTTGCTGAGCTCTTTCCTTTCCCTTGGAGCCATGTGTCGTATGGGTAATGCAACTGGGTTGGCGTTATTAACCAAGTATATGCAGAAATCTATTTCATGTTTTGGAGGTAAACCCTTCACTTCATCAAAGACAACGGGATACTCATGGACTACTTGAACAGAATGCAAATTATCAAAAGATGTATCAAGAGATTCTAGGTAACTAAGCATGACAGAAACCTTAGGATTACATGAGATTTCGAGGGTATTACCGAGGCGAGTCAAAAGTCTAACTACCCTCCTTTCCCAATCGAGAATGGCACCATTACTGGATAACCAATCCATCCCTAGAATCAACCCATAGCCCATGAAACCAAAAACGTAAGCATTATATCTAAACTCAATGCTTAGTATAGATATTCCCAAATCCAAACAAATCATAGATAAATGAGTCGAACCCCCAATAGGATTTGAGACAACAATGGGATCCTCTACCCTACTTGTACTAAGGTGCAGAGACTCAACGATGGAAGTGGATAGAAAAGAATGTGAAGCGCCAGAATCAAATAAAGTTCTAACGGGATGATTGAAAAGAAAAACCACACTCTCAATAGAAACATTCCTACCTCTCTTAGGTACACCAGCAGTGAGAGCATGCAATTGCCCGCTAGAAGATTATGTCCTTTGCCCTTGTCCTTCGGGCAATCCTTGTTAAGATGCCCTGCCCCAACATACTGAAAACAACCTTCCTTCTTCTTCCTACAATTAAATGACCCAGTATACCATAGAAAAGACACTCCCTCTTGCCGTGGGATCTATTATTTCTTCCATTCTTCTTATATTCCAATCCCTTGTTTGTGATTCTTCCACTTTGGCCTCTTTCTTTTCACCTTTCTCCTTCTGCGTGGATTAAGCCATATCGACAAGCTTCTTATCCTTACTATCCTTATGTAGCTTGTTGACAAGTTTCTCGAAACTACCTCCATCGCACGACAACCTATAAAGATTAAAAGAAGATTAGACGCAGGTTAAACTACTACGGCCGCAGATGGAGGTTGGGCAATACTTCGCCCTTGACATGTGCCGTATGTCTACGAAACTATGGAAAAAAGAGAGGAAGAAGAGATTCAAATAAAGAATCAGAAGATAGTGCATATGGCTTTGGGGAATATGCCTTTTAAAAACAATACTTTTCTCTTGAAAAACGCTTCTTTAAAACATGTTTTTAAAAATACCTCTTTATAAAAATGCTTTTGAAAACGGGTTTCAAAATCCTTTATCTGTTCTGGTAACCTTTAGCTCTGATACCACATGTAACACCCCACCTCCGTTAAGGTCACTCACAAATGGAATGCATTAACTTCAGTGGAGCATCATAAGAGTATAGAATAGATAAATTACAAAACAAATTTTTTTTTAAATAGCGAAAAATATATAAAACTTTACTTCATTGATAAAATAACAGCTTGGTAAAACAGCTTGTACAAAGATTGTTTTCCAACACCAAAACACCCTTACCCATTACAACAAGCATCTGTCTTGTTTAACAAAATAAAGAAGCATAAACGACAATGATATTCCCCAATAAAGCATGAGCCAACCAAAGCAGTGGAAAAGAGACTCCAAACCAATACAGCGTTTATCTTCGAGCTAGGAAAGAAAAATGAGCTAAGTGGTGATATCCCTCCCTGTAAACCTGAGGGAGGGGGAACGGAAGAAAAGAAGGCGAAAGAAAACGGGTCAGACATAAGTCTGGTAAGTCCAGTGATTATTCAGCATGTAAACAGGTAAAAGGATCATGACATGATAAATTGAATACCAGACATAACCATGATAATAAGCACAGCAAGACAACAAATGATGATCATTAGATACGACAAGGTAGGATACATTGAATGCGCTTCGGTTCTTTCTCTGATTTCCTAATTTCTCTGCACTACCCAACTAGCATCCGAACTAGTGTCTTTTATAGAACGATTCGTATTCCCTACTAGTGTCTCAACTAGTATCTAGTGAAAAAGGATCTGTATCCCCTACTAGTGTCCCAACTAGTATCCTGTGTTATAAATTAAGGTGATCCCAACCCCGTAATTGTTGTACCCTTCAGGTGTACATCTAGTATGAGGATCTTACCTCAATCAGCCCAATTGCCATGAAGATGTTAGATGTACCCTTACTATCCTATCAATCAACTCCCTACTTGTATTAATTTTTCCTTATGTCTGTGTCAATCGACCCTCTATTGCATGTAGATACCCTGTGCTGGTCCCACCATAAGGTGTGTCAATCCATATGATAACGACCCAAAACGACTTAAGATGCACAGTGTATACTACTGATGCTAGTGCATGCTTTTCCACTCCGGAGCACGTGCAGGTCCATACTCCGTCGGAACTACACTGCCGCACCCCCGCCATTATTTTGACCGCTTATAATCAGCCCAGTAATCGTGCCCCACCCTGCCTAGTTTAGGGTACCGTGATACATCTATGTAGATGTAACACCTTGAATTTTCTGTGAATATGAAAATTAACAATCATAAGAATACTTAATTGTTAAATTGAGAATTTAGGGAAATGGGTTACGCCATTGCGTTCAACTCGAAATTCTTCTTGGAATAGAGTCCAAGTTTTCGTAAATCGGACTTCATATGAGGAAGTTATGGCCCTCGGAAGTTTCAACAACTTTATATAAAGTAAAACAGTTCAGAAGAAAAAAACGTTCAAAGTTAAAAATTCAAACAGGAAAGCGGGTTGGGGGGGGATTTTTCCCGCCCAAGGCCAGGTCGACCAGGGGGTCGACCTGGGGTTGACCTACCCTATATAGGTCGACCAGCGGGTCGACCTTAGGGTTGACCTACCCCCCCTCGGGTTGATCTGAAATGTGACGATTTCTGACTCTTTGCTGTGTCATTAGGGCTGATGTGGCTATTCTAGATAACTCTATCTAGTCTGGTTGTTGGGATTTCTGCTATGATAATCCAATGGCTTGGGTTGATTCAAATTTCTATAAAAGAGTGCCTAGACTCAAACCCTAACCTAAACAAAATTTGTCTCTTGGCCACCATGTTGCTGCTAGGATAGTTCTCCTTCCTAAAGCTTAGGGATTAGCAAGTCAGAATTCTAATTCAAAAGTCGAACAAATTATTCCCTTCTCTAACCTATCTATGTGAGTATAATTTCTTTCACAAAATAATTAATAAATTTATTGTGATGAGTTATAATATGGATTATGAGAACATGACTGTTGAACTATGTGATGTTGTTTAACTTTGTTATCATATGTTAGTAGATCTATTTCATATGTCCAATTATACATGTTTAACTTGATTCATTTTATGCAAGTTTGGGATGTAAATCATATGCTAGTTCGTATGTGAAACCTTGTGCAAGTTTGGGATGTTAAATCATATGCTAGTTTGTATGTGAATCTTATGCAAGTCCGTTTTTACATATGTTAATTCATATGTAGAACTTATGCAAGTTTGGGATGTTATATCATATGCTAATTCGTATGTGAATGTTAAAACGTATGCTACTTTGAATATGAATCTTATGCAAGTCTATATGTGAATTGTACACAAGTTTATATGTGAATCAAGTATATACATATGCTAGTTTATATGCAAAAACATGTGATAAATTCATATGCAAGTTGTATGAATCCATATGCAAGTTTAGGTGAAAAACTATATTCACATTTTTAGATGAAAATTTTATTCACATATGCAAGTTTAGGTGAGAACCATAATTCATATATGTAAGTTCACAATTTCATGTTTTAGATTTATATTTAGATCCATGGTAGTTTATGGAAGTTCATGTTGTATATGCCTATGCAAGTTATTGGCTATGCAAATTTATGTTATAATTCCTATTTGCAAGTTAGATCTATTTTATGTGTTACGCAAGTTGGGGTGTTTCTTTTCTATTTATAAGTTAGACTATTTGCGAGTCTAACATATCTCATATTAGTACGTACGAATATCGTGGGGACAAAAGGGAAAATATTAATAATGCAAATTGTGAATTGACATAAAAATAACTTTAAAGGCATATAATTAAATTAAGACTTTAATTGGTATAATTTTTATACCTAAAAAGTATGGACATAATTTAGGTGACAATTATGGACATAATTAATTTGTAAATTATTGACAATTTGAATAGGGATGATTAATTCAAATTGGGGTGAAATAATTTGTAATAATAAACGCCTAAGACACGAGGTTAGACTCGTTTGTGGTGTAAGACTGCCCGGACTCGGCCGGCAAATCCAGCAACCACAAACGATAGTCTAATGTGAGAGGTCAAAGGCATAAATTAAATGCGTAACAATTGTAAAGACATGAGGTTAGGCTCGTTTATGGTGTAAGACTACCCAGACCCGCCCGGCAAATCCAGCAACCACAAAAGGTAGTCTAATGTGAGAGGTCTTACAAAGTTACATATATAATGAATTAAGTAACGCTTAACCAAGATAAACATGTGGTGGGACATGGGGGTTAAGTGGGTGACATGGATGGCATGTGAAACACGATTAGAAACACTTAACTAGATTTCAACATGTAAGAAGACATGAATAAGAAGGGGTTAAGTGGAAAATTCTAGTGGGGACCAAGCATAGGTGGAAAGCTTATGTCAAGCATGAGGAACCCTTTTCAAACCAGTAACCCATTAAGTATCTTTGTGAGATCGAGTTAGATCGAGGACGGGACACGCTTACTGGGTTTGATTGTAAGAGGTCAAAACGGCTTAACGGTGGCAACGCAAGTCCAACGGGGTCATGTGCGTGCGTGGGCCCGGGCTGGTAGGTAAGACGTTGTTGCATCGTGTAGATATAAGTCGTGCATCTTTAGTGGTATCAGGTTGCCATTTTGGGGAGTGATACACCCCACTGTGGGACCCGCATGGGTATCTACGAGTTAGTGAGCCATCACATGGGGGTAGTGGGTACAAGTAGTGGAGATAGGGGTAGGCAGCACCTATGGAGACAACTAGGGCTACACGAAACTAGCATTATGATTATTATGTTCAGTTGGCGAGATCAACTTTTGGGGTGACTAGTAGTGGTGCAGTATAGTAATTATCCTATAGTGATTAGGAGCGAGATTAACGCCAGAATATTCCTCTTGTTTGTTTTGTCTTGCCCACTTGTTTCACAGTCATTCCTTGTTTTACCCGTTTATGCCTTATCCTAATTACTTTAATAATTATATTGTTAAAGTTATTGTACTTGCCAGACTTTATGTCTGGCCCCCTTTGTTTTCTCTCTTTTCTTCCTTCCCCCCCTCAGGTTCTCAGGGTGGGACTAGTACTAGTGGAGCTTGATCTGGATCTTTCTCTCTCTTTTGGAAGTGCTTGGATTGCTGAAAGTAAAGTTCAGCTCATCTCTTTTATGGCTACTTATGTTTGGGTTATGCTTCTTACTTTATGTACTCAGAAAACAATTTGTCAAGATGGTTACTAAGTGCACTTGGTATTTCTGTTGGTTTATGATGTTGTTGTAATCAAACTATTTCTCCGCTGCAATAAAAGTTGTTTTAAAATTTTTCAAGTACCAATATATGTATTTGTCTTGTTATATTCTATTCTATACACCAGTAATACTCCATGGAAGTTAATGCATTCCCTTTGAGATGACATTAATGGACGTGGGGTGTTATACGTGGTATCAGAGTTGAAGGTTAACAGAACAGATAAGAGATTTTGAAAAACTGTTTTTAAAAAGCGTTTTATTAAGAAATACTTTCGAAAGTATGTTTTAAGGAGATATTTTCAAGAGAAAAAATTGTTTTAAAAACATAACCTCCAAGAGCCATATATCTTTCTTTCGAATTCTCCATTTTGAATCTCTTCATTTTCTTTTCAGCATGTCTGGGTTACCCGAGATACCCTAGGGAATACCGATACCAACCTGGTTCAGAAGGTATTTGGAGGCTAGCGCCACTGCCACAGGCCCAACATACATCCCTCCTCCCCCAGCTGCAGCCGCCCCTCCTCCTCCCCCTCCCCATGTTGATACTTTTTCAAAGATATGCAAAGACTCTCAAGCAATGGACGGAAAACCATTTCATGGATCAGAGACGTTTGTTGAAGCTCGAAATTAGTTTAAGGAGGTAGAAGATTTGTTTGGTATCTACGAGATAGAAGATGGAAGGAAGGTACAATTGGCTGCTTGGTTAATGAAGGACGAAGCCTCGTTTTGGTAGGAGGTCACAAATGGAGAGCGTCCAGTGGTGACATGGATGGATTTCAGACATAGGTTCGAATGAAATTTCTCTCATGAGCAGAAGAGAATTTATACATGGAAAGGTTCTTGGCATTGAAGCAGGGGAATTTATCAGTAAAGGAGTACGTCAACAAGTTCAATCAGTTGGCGAGATTTGGCTTATACTTAGTGAACACACCTGAAAAGAAGGCCCTGAGATTCGTTAAAGGTTTGAATGAGCCGCTACATGGGTTAGCTATGACCCACATTCCCATGCGGGCTACCTTTGAGAAACTGGTTGACATGGCACTTATGCATGAAGAGGAGAAAGACGCTAATGCTAACAAGGCACCAGAAAAGAAAGGGGATCAAAAGAAGTCACAGCAGCAACCTAAGAAAGGTGGTAAGGACAACAATAGTAAAGAAAAGAAAAGATGCTTTAATTGTGGAACACCATGCCATCTGAGCAAGGATTGTAGGAAGAAGAAGAAGACCGGCTGCTTCAACTGTGGTGAGGCAGGACATCTGATCAAAGACTTCCCGAGAAGACAAGGACAAGGGAAGAGGACTGGGTCTACTTCTGGAGGGCAGGTTCAGGCTCCCATAGCACCAGGGCAGGCAAGAGGGCAAGTTCATGCTCTCATGGCACCAGGACAGGAGAGAGGTAGAAACATTTCTGTTGAAAGTTTCGTTTTTCTGCTTGATCATCCTGTTCGTACTTTGTTTGATTATGGCGCTTCACACTCGTTTGTGTCTGCTTCGTTAGTTGAAACACTGCACCTAAATACTAGTCTAGTTACGGATGCCATAGTAGTCTCAAATCCTATTGGTTGTTCGGCTCATCTTTCAATGATTTGTTGGGATTTGAAAGTGTCTATCTTGTGCGTTGAGTTTGAATGCAACACCTTCGTTCTTGGCTTCACGGGCTATGTATTGATTCTAGGCATGGATTGGTTATGCAGTAATGGTGTCATCCTCGATTGTGAAAAGAGAGTGGTTAGACTTGTGACTCGCCTTGGCAACACTCTCAAAATCGCTTATAATCCCATACATTCTGTTATGCTTAGCTACCTAGAATCTCTTGATGCATCTGTTGAAAACTTGCAGTCGGTTAGTGTAGTCTGTGAATACTTAGATGTATTTGAAGAGGTGAAGGGCTTACCTCCGAAGCGGGAGATAGACTTCCGCATATACCTAGTTGATAATGCAAAACCCGTAGCTTTACCCGTTAGACATATGACTCCAAGGGAGAGAAAAGAGCTCAGTAAGCAAGTCAAAGAGCTGCTCAAAAAGGGGTTTATAAGGCGGAGTATTTCTAAATGGGGTGCTTCAATAGTATTCGCAACCAAAGCGGATGGTTCACTTCTCCTATGCGTTGATTATAGGGAGCTAAACAAGCTAACCAAGAAAAATAGGCACCCACTTCCAAGGATAGACGACTTGTTTGATCAACTTATAGGTGCGTCGGTTTTCTCCCAACTAGATTTGGCTACCGGGTTCCATCAACTAAGAGTGGCTGAAGACAGCATTGATAAGACCGTATTCAGAACCTCGGATGGTTTCTTCGAATGGCTTGTCATGCCTTTTGGCTTGACAAATGCACCTGCTTACTTCGTTGACTTGATGAGCAGGGTGTTTAGAGAATTCCTTAATAAGTTTGTGGTGGTCTTCGTAGACGACATTTTGATTTTCTCAAAGAATGAAGAAGAGCATGCTTTGCATTTATGGGAAGTCATGGATACTCTTCGTGCACATGAGCTGAAAGCCAAATTCACCAAATGTCATTTCTGGAGAGAAGAAGTGAGGTTTCTTGGACATGAGGTGTCCAAAGAAGAGTTAGCTGTGGACCCCACAAAAGTAGTTGCGGTGCAAGATTGGAAGGTTCCACGGAATCCAACCGAAGTCCGAAGCTTCCTCGGGCTAGCGGGTTTTTACCGAAAATTCATTAAAGACTTTGCAAAAATCTCAGCCTGCTCACAAGATTAACGAAAAAAACCTAACTTTCGCTTGGGATTTGGATTGCGATATTGCTTTCCAACGTTTGAAAAGGGCTCCAATAACAACCCCAGTTTTGACATTGCCGGATGGGAGCAAGATGTTTACCGTATACACGGATGCATGTGGTACGGGACTAGGTGTTGTCTTGATGCAAGAAGGGAAGGTAGTAGCTTATGGAGGTAGACAGTTGAAATTACATGAGAAAAACTACCCAACCCACGATCTAGAGTTGGCTGCCATCGTCTTTGCGCTTAAGTCTTGGCGCCATTATCTCCTAGGTGAGAAGTTTGAATTTTATACTAACCATAAATCGTTGAAGTACCTTTTCTCGCAGAAAGATCTTAACTTGAGGCAACAAAGGTGGATGGAGTTCTTGGCATCCTACGATTTCGAGATTTCCTATACCCCTAGCAAGGGTAATGTGGTAGCAGACACCTTAAGTCGGAAGAAGCTGACCTTGAGTCCTCTCTTTGTGAAAAGGCAATGCTTGGAGTATATTGCAAACTTTAACTTTAAACCCTCCTCTGAAATTGTGCCTGGCCTGTTAGCATCGCTAGAGGTGCGGCCTACTCTTTTGGACTCAATAGGAACCGCGCAACGAGAAGACCCTGAGCTAGTTGACATGATGGATAAGCTAGTTAGGGGTGAGACTTCTAGTCACCTCACTAGATAATCCATCGATGATAAGGATTGGTTGAGACGGGATGGAAGGCTATGCGTCCCACAAGTAAGGGATTTACTGAAGACGGTTCTCGAAGAAGCACACCATTCTAAGCTGACCATACACCCAGGCGAATACAAGAAGTATAAGTATATAAAAAGGGTTTTCTTTTGGAATGGCATGAAGAGTGATGTAACTGAGTTCGTCACTAAGTGTTTGATATGCCAGCAAGTCAAAGCGGAGCAGAAGAAGCCTGGTGGTCTTCTTCAGCCTCTAGAGGTTCCACAGTGGAAGTGGGATAACATTTCGATGGACTTTGTTGATGGGTTGCCTAGGTCAAGAAGTGCAATACCAGTATTTGGGTAACAGTGGACAGGCTCACTAAAAGCGCTCACTTTATACCTGTTAAGAGTAGAAGGACTGCCTCGTCCTTAGCATCCATTTATCTTAAAGAGATAGTTCGACTCCATGGGATACCCTCCAGCATAGTGAGTGATCGAGATCCTATCTTTACGAGCGAGTTTTGGAAGAGATTGCAAGAGGCTGTATGCACACAATTATGCTTAAGCACGACCTATCACCCGCAAACTGATGGTCAGACGGAAAGGGTGAACAGAGTATTGGAAGACCTCTTGAGATTGTGCGTTCTTGACTTTGGAGGGGCATGTGAGGATCATCTTCCTTTGGTGGAATTTGCCTACAACAATAGCTACCAAGCCACCATAGGCATGGCGCCCTTCGAAGTTTTATATGGAAGACCATGCTGATCACCAACTTGTTGGTGGGGGTCTACAGAGAAGCTCGTACTTGGGCCAGACATGATTAGAGAGACCTCAGAAAAGGTGGACATGATAAGAAGACGGATGAAGGCTGCACAAGATAGACAGAAGTCCTACGCAGACAAAAGAAGGACCGACTTTGAGTTTATGGTTGAAGTTAGGGTGTTCCTTAAAGTATCTCCTTTGAGGAATGTCATTCGCTTTGGATCCGTAGGAAAGCTAGCACCAAGATTTGTACGACCATTTCCTATCATTGAAAGGATTGAGACGATGGCCTACAGAGTAGAGCTACCCTAGAGACTGACTGGAGTTCATAATGTTTTTCATGTTTCTCAACTACGAAAATGCTTACATGAATCTACAGAAGTGATGGAGCCAAGTATACTAGAGGAAGTAGAAGTGGAACGAGAAGCGACCATGAGAAGAGTTCTAACTCGTATCTTGGGTACGGAAGTCAAAAAGCTACGCAACCGTGAAGTCAAGCTTGTTAAAGTTCAATGGAGTGACGCTAAGGAAGATGCAACCTGGGAAACTGAAAGGAAAATATGCACAGCCTACCCTTTTCTCTTTGAGGGTACCTCCTTGATCTCTTTTTCCATAAGATTATTTATGCTTATGTCTATCTTTTAAGTATATCTCCTCAGTCCTATTCTTTATCGTTAGGTAGAAACCGATGGATGTAAACATGTATTTGAAACATGTTATGATTGATGGTTGCGAGTGGTTCCAAATGGTTGCAAGTGGTTGCTCGTGGATGCATGTACACACACTTTAGGCACTAGATCGGCTCAATCACTTTCATATTGCATATAAATGTGTGTGCATATTTAAATTAATGGATGTATAATGGTTGTGTTATCATATGGATGCTGCATTCTGATGAATGATTGTGCACACATGTAGAAGTAATATGTATCGTTAGGATACTTTTGCATGCATAATGGACGCATGACACTATCATGATTTGCATTAAGGAGGTCAACTGAATAAGTTGACCGCCTGATTTTGCATTAGATAAGGAAAATATACACACACTTTTTGCATATGTTCGTACGGCATTAGAAATCTTGTAAGGACAATGGATGCTCGTGTTTCATGGTTGAGTAGATGGATGATTGGATGTTAGGATATACATTCTCCTTAACTTGGAGATTTCGGGGGCGAATCCTTTAAGGAGGGGAGAATGTAACACCATGAATTTTCTGTTTAAAATTTAACAATCCTAAGAATACTTAATTGCTAAATTGAGAATTTAGGGAAATGAATTATGCCATTGCATTTGTCTCGAAATTCTGCTTGGAATAGAGTCCAAGTTTTCGTAAATCGGACTTCGTATGAGGAAGTTATGGCCCTCAGAAGTTTCAACAATTTTAAAGTAAAACAGTTCAGAAGAAAAAAATTTCGAAATTCAAAATTCAAACAGGGAAGCGGGCCGGGCAGGATTTTCCCACCCAAGGCCAGGTCGACCAGGGGATCGACTTACCCTATACAGGTCGACCAGGGTGTCGACCTACCCCCTCGAGCAGATCTGAAATGTGACGATTTCTGACTCTTTGCTGAGTCATTAGGACTGATGTGGCTATTCTAGATAACTCTATCTAGTCTAGATTGTTGGGATTGCTCCTATGATAATCCAACAACTTAGGTTGATTCGAACTTTTATAAAAGAGTGCCTAGACTCAAACCCAAAACCTAAACAAAATTTGTCTCTTGGCCACCATGTTGCTGCTAGGACAGTTCTCCTTCCTAAAGCTTAGGGATTAGCAAGTTAGAATTCTAATTCAAAAGACAAACAAATCATTCTCTTATCTAACCTATCTTTGTGAGTACAATTTCTTTCACAAAATAATTAATAAATTAATTGTGATGAGTTATAATATGGATTATGAGAACATGACTGTTGAATCATGTGATGTTATTTAACTTTGTTATCTTATGTTGGTAGTTCTATTTCATATGTCCAATTATACATGTTTAACTTGATTCATTTTATGCATGTTTGGGATGTAAATCATATGCTAGTTCATATGTGAAACCTTATGCAAGTTTGGGATGTTAAATCATATGCTAGTTTGTATGTGAATCTTATGCAAGTCCGTTTTTACATATGTTAATTCATATGTGGAACTTATGCAAGTTTGGGATGTTAAATCATATGTTAATTTGTATGTGAATGTTAAAATGTATGATAGTTTGAATATGAATATTACGCAAGTTTATATGTGAATCAAGTATATACATATGCTAGTTTATATGCAAAAACGTGTGATAAATTCATATTCAAGTTGTAGGAATCCATATGCAAGTTTAGGTGAAAAACTATATTCACATTTTTAGGTGAAAATTTTAATCACATATGCAAGTTTAGGTGGGACCCATAATTCATATATGCAAGTTCACAATTTCATGTTTTAGATCTATATTTAGACCCATGGTAGCTTATGCAAGTTTATGTTCTATATGCCTATGCAAGTTATTGGCTATGCAAATTTATGTTATAATTCCTATTTGCAAGTTAGACCTATTTTATGTGTTATGCAAGTTGTGGTGTTTCTTTTCTTTTTATAAGTTAGACTATTTGCGAGTCTAACATATCTCATATTGGAACGTACGAATAGCGTGGGGACAAAAGGGAAAATATTAATTATGCAAATTGTGAATTGACATAAAAATAACTTTAAAGGCATATAATTAAATTGAGACATTAATTGGTATAATTTTTATACCTAAAAAATATGGACATAATTTAGGTGTATGGACAGAATTAATTTGGAAATTATTGACAATTTGAATAGGGATAATTAATTCAAATTGGGGTGAAATAATTTGTAAAATAAACGCCTACGACACGAGGTTAGACTCGTTTGTGGTGTAAGACTACCCGGACCCGCCCAGCGAATCCAACAACCACAAACGGTAGACTAATGTGAGAGGTCTTGTAAGGTTATGGTTATACTGAATTAAGTAACACTTAACCAAGATAAACATGTGGTGGGACATGGGGGTTAAGTCAGTGACATGGGTGGCATGTGAAATACGATTAGAAACACTTAACCAGATTTAAACATGTAAGATGACATGAATAAGAAGGGGTTAAGTGGAAAATTCTAGTGGGGACCAAGCATAGGGGGAAAGCTTGTGTCAAGCATGGAGGAACCTTTTCAAACCAGTAACCCATTAATTATCTTTGTTAGCTCGTGATAGATCGAGGGCGGGACACGTTTACTGGGTTTGATTGTAAGAGGTCAAAACAGGTTAATGGTGGCAATGCAAGTCCAATGGGATCATGTGCGTGCGTGGGCCCAGGCTGATAGGTAAGACGTTGTTGCATCGTGTAGATATAAGCCGCGCATCTTTAGTGGTATCGGGTTGCCATTTTGGAGAGTGAAACACCCCACTGTGGGTCCAACACGGGTATCTACGAGTTAGGGAGCCGATCGCATAGGGGTAGTGGGTAAAACTAGTAGAGATAAGGGCAGGCGGCACCTATGAAGACAGCTAGGGGTACACGAAACTACCATTATGATTATTATGTTCAGTAGGTGGGATCAACTTTTAGGGTGACTAGTAGTGGTGCAGTATAGTAATTATCTTATAGTGAATAGGAGCGAGATTAACGCCAGAATATTCCTCTTGTTTGTTTTGTCTTGCCCACTTGTTTCACCATCATTCCTTGTTTTACCAGTTTATGCCTTATCCTAGTTACTTTAATAATTATATTGTTAAAGTTATTGTACTTGCCAGACTTTATGTCTGCCCACTTTGTTTTCGCCTCTTTTCTTCCTTTCCTCCCCAGGTTTTCTGGGTGGGACTAGTACTAGTGGAGCTTGATCTGGATCTTTCTCTCTCTTTTGGAAGTGCTTGGATTGCTGAAAGTAAAGTTCATCTCATCTCTTTTATGGATACTTATGCTGGGGTTATGCTTTTTTACTTTATGTACTCAGAAAACAGTTTGTCAAGATGGTTATTAAGTGTACTTGGTTTTTCTGTTGGTTTATGATGTTGTTGTAATCAAACTATTTCTCTGCTGCAATAAAAGCTGTTTTAAAAATTTTCAAGTACCAATATATGTATCTGTCTCGTTATATTCTGTTCTATACACTAATAATACTCCATGGAAATTAATGCATTTCCCTTTGAGAGTGACATTAATGGCTGTGGGGTGTTACACGTGGTATCAGAGCTGAAGGTTAATAGAACAGAAAAGAGATTTTGGAAAACTGTTTTTCAAAAGCGTTTTATAAAGAAATACTTTCAAAAGTATGTTTTAGGGAGAGTATTTTCAAGAGAAAAGATTGTTTTAAAAACATAACCCCTAAGAGCCATATATCTTTCTTTCGAATTCTCCATTTTGAATCTCTTCATTTTCTTTTCAGCATGTCTGGGTTACCCGAGATACCCGAGAGAATATCGGTACCAACCTGGTTCAGAATGTATCTGGAGGCTAGGGCCACCGCAACAGGCGCAACAGACATCCCTCCTCCCCTAGCTGCAGCCGCTCCTCCTCCTCTCCCTCCCCGTGTTGATACTTTTTTAAAGATATGCAAAGACTTTCGAGCAATGGGCGGAAAACCTTTTCACAGATCAGATACGTTTGTTGAAGCTTGAAATTGGCTTAAGGAGGTAGAAGATTTGTTTGGTATCTTCGAGATAGAAGATGAAACGAAGGTCCAATTAGCCGCTTGGTTAATGAAGGACGAAGCCTCGTTTTGGTGGGAGGTAACGAATGGAGAGCGTCCAGTGCAGATATGGATGGATTTCAGACATAGGTTCGAGATGAAATTTCTCTCACGAGCAGAAGAGAATTTATACATGGAAAGGTTCTTGGCATTGAAGTAGGGGAATCTATCAGTAAAGGAATACGTCAACAAGTTCAATCAGTTGGCTAGATTTGGCTTAGACTTGGTGAACACACCTGAAAAGAAGGCCCTGAGATTCGTTAAAGGTTTGAATGAGCCTCTACATGGGTTAGCTATGACCCACATTCCTATAGGGGCTACCTTTGAGAAATTGGTTGACATGGCGCTTATGCATGAAGAGGAGAAAGGCGCTAATGCTAATAAGGCACCAGAAAAGAAAGGGGATCAAAAGAAGTCACAACAGCAACCTAAGAAAGATTGTAAGGACAATAATAGTAAAGGAAAGAAAAGTTGCTTTAATTGTGGAATACCAGGCCATCTGAGCAAGGATTGTAGGAAGAAGAAAAAGACCGGCTGCTTCAACTGTGGTGAGGTAGGACATCTGATCAAAGACTGCCCGAGAAGACAAGGACAAGGGGAGAGGACTGGGTCTACTTCTGGAGGGCAGGTTCAGGCTCTCATGGCACCAGGGCAGGCAAGAGGGCAAGTTCATGCTCTCATGGCACCAGGACATGAGAGAGGTAGAAACATTTCTGTTGAAAGTATGAATTTTCTATTTAATCATCCTGTTCGTACTTTGTTTGATTATGGCGCTTCACACTCATTTGTGTCTGCTTCGTTAGTTGAAACATTGCACCTAAATATTAGTCTAGTTACGGATTCCATAGTAGTCTCAAATCCTATTAGTGGTTCGACTCATCTTTCAATGATTTGTCGGGATTTGAGAGTGTCTGTCTCGAGCATTGAGATTGAATGCAACGCCTTCGTTCTTGGCTTCATGGGCTATGGATTGATTCAAGGCATGGATTGGTTATCCAGTAATGGTGCCATCCTCGATTGTGAAAAGAGAGTGTTTAGACTTATGACTCGCCTTGGAAACACTCTCGAAATCTCTTGTAACCCCATACATTCTGTTATGCTTAGCTACCTAGAATCTCTTGATGCGTCTGTTGAAAACTTGCTGTCGGTTAGGGTAGTCCGTGAATACTCAGATGTATTTGAAGAGGTGAAGGGCTTACCTCCAAAGCTGGAGATAGACTTCCGCATATACCTAGGTGATAATGCAAAATCCGTAGCTCTACCTGCTAGACATATGGCTCCAAGGGAGAGAAAAGAGCTCCGTAAGCAAGTCAAAGCGCTGCTCAAAAAGGGGTTTATAAGGTGGAATATTTCTAAATGGGGTGCTCCAGTAGTATTCATAACCAAAGCGGGTGGTTCACTTCGCCTATGCCCTGATTATAGGGAGCTAAACAAGCTGACCAAGAAAAATAGGCACCCACTTCCAAGGATGAACGACTTGTTTGATCAACTTGTAGGTGCATCGGTTTTCTCCCAACTAGATTTGGCTACCGGGTTCCATCAGCTAAGAGTGGCTGAAGACAACATTGATAAGACTGCATTCAGAACTATGGATGGTTTCTTCTGGATTGTCATGTCTTTCGGCTTGACAAACGCACCCGCTTACTTCGTTGACTTGATGAGCAGGGTGTTTAGAGAATTCCTTAATAAGTTTGTGGTGGTCTTCATAGATGACATTTTGATTTTCTCGAAGAATGAAGAAGAGCATGCTTTGCATTTAAGGGAAGTCATGGATACTCTTCATGCACATGAGCTGAAAGCCAAATTCTCCAAATGCCATTTCTGGAGAGAAGAAGTGAGGTTTCTTGGACATGTGGTGTCCAAAGAAGGTTTAGCTTTGGACCCCGCAAAAGTAGTTGCGTTGCAAGATTGGAAGGTTCCACAGAATCTAATCGAAGTCCGAAGCTTCCTCAGGCTAGCGGGCTTTTACCGAAAATTCATTAAAGTCTTTGCAAAAATCTCTGCCCGACTTACAAGATTAACGAAGAAGAACCTAACTTTCGCTTGGGATTTGGATTGCGATATTACTTTCCAACGTTTGAAAAGGGCTCAAACGACAGCCCCAGTTTTAACATTGTCGGATGGGAGCAAGATGTTTACCGTATACACGGATGCATGTGGTATGGGACTAGGTGCTGTCTTGATGCAAGAAGGGAAGGTAGTAGCTTATGGAGGCAGAAAGTTGAAAGTACATGAGAAAAAATTACCCAACCCACGATCTAGAGTTGGCTGTCATCGTCTTTGCGCTTAAGTCTTGGCGCCATTATCTCCTAGGCGAGAAATTTGAATTGTATACTGACTATAAATCATTGAAGTACTTTTCTCGCAGACATATCTAAACTTGAGGCAACAAAGGTGGATGGAGTTCTTGGCATCCTACGATTTTGAGATTTCCTATACCTCTGGCAAGGGTAATGTGGTATTAGACACCTTAAGTCGGAAGAAGCTAACCTTGAGTCCTCTCTTTGTAGAAAGGCATTGGTTGGAGTATATAACAAACTTTAACTTTAAACCCTCCTCTGAAATTGTGCCTGGTCTGTTAGCATCGCTAGAGGTGTGGCCTACTTTTTTGGACTCAATAGGAACCGCGCAACGAGAAGACCCTCAGCTAGTTGACATGATGGATAAGCTAGTTAGGGGTGAGACTTCTAGTCACATCACTAGATAATCCATCGATGATAAGGGTTGGTTGAGACGGGATGGAAGGCTATGCGTCCCACAACTAAGGGATTTAGTGAAGACGGTTCTCGAAGAAGCACAACATTCTAAGCTGACCAAATACCCAGGTGGAGACAAGATGTATAAGGATATAAAAAGGGTTTTCTTTTGGAATGGAATGAAGAGTGATGTAGCTGAGTTTGTCGCTAAGTGTTTGATATGCCAGCAAGTCAAAGCGGAGCAGAAGAATCCTGGTGGTCTACTTCAGCCTCTAGAGGTCCACAGTGGAAGTGGGATAAGATTTCGATGGACTTTGTTGATGGGTTGCATAGGTCAAGAAGGGGCAATACCAGTATTTGGGTAATAGTGGACATGCTTACTAAAAGCACTCACTTTATACCTGTTAAGAGTAGAAGGACTGCCTCGTCCCTAGCATCCATTTATCTTATAGAGAAAGTTCGACTCCATGGGATACCCTCCAGTATAGTGAGTGATCGAGATCCTATCTATACGAGCGAGTTTTGGAAGAGTTTGCAAGAGGCTGTAGGCACACAATTATGCTTAAGCACAGCCTATCACCCCCAAACCGATGGTCAGACGGAAAGGATGAACATAGTATTGGAAGACCTCTTGAGATTGTGCATTCTTAACTTTAGAGGGACATGTGAGGATCATCTTCCTCCGGTGGAATTCTCCTACAACAATAGCTACCAAGCCACCATAGGCATGGCGCCCTTCAAAGCTTTATATGGAAGACCATGCCGATCACCAACTTGTTGGTGGGAGTCTACAGACAAGCTTGTACTTGGGCCATACATGATTAGAGAGACTCAGAAAAGGTGGACTTGATAAGAAGACAGATGAAGGCTGCACAAGATAGACAGAAGTCCTACATAGACAAAAGAAGGACCGACCTTGAGTTTAAGGTTGGAGATAGGGTGTTCCTTAAAGTATCTCCTTTGAGGAATGTCATTCGCTTTGGGTCCGTAGGAAAGCTAGCACCAAGATTTGTAGAACCATTTCCTATCATTGAAAGGATTGGGACGATGGCTTACAGAGTAGAGCTACTCGAGAGACTGGCTGGAGTTCATAATGTTTTTCATGTTTCTCAACTACGAAAATGCTTAAATGAATCTACGGAAGTGGTGCAGCCAAGTATACTAGAGGAAATAGAAGTGGAACGAGAAGCGACCGTGAGAAGAGTTCCAACTCGTATCTTGGGTACGGAAGTCAAAAAGCTACGCAACCGTGAAGTCAAGCTTGTTAAAGTTCAATGGAGTAACGCTGAGGAAGACGCAACTTGGGAAACTGAGAGGAAAATTGTGACGAAAAGGAATTTCGCTCGGTCCGAACCAGTCGCTAAACCGACCCAGACCGCTCAAAACGCCCTATCGTTTGAGGACAGGACAAAACAGAACGCATACGGAAGAACATTTCACTGTATATCACAACAATGCATCAGATTACAAGAATATACATAGTATAAATGAATAAATATTACACAGAAAATATCAGAGATTACATTTAAATACATAGCAGCGGAAAATAATACAATACACAACTAGAAGAGATACACGGATACAAAGCTTTCCGGATATCGTTCCAGCTATAAACCAGGATCCTGCGAATATAAATCTGCAAAACCAAAACTACTAGCTGCCCGTGTCAAAATAAGGGCACCCAGAGTTTAGGTTAAAACAATAAACTCCAGGTCAGTCATGGGACTGGTGTGAGAACTAAAACAGTTATTAATCTTTATTTCAAAGTTCGGTAAATCAAGGGACCACGCCGTATAACACGGAACGGGTTTTCTCCCAAGAATACCAGTGCATAAAACAACAACGCAATGCTAAATAAAGAAAAATGAAGCTATTATAAGACCCAGGTCCTATCACACAATGCAACGCAAGCCGGGGGATAGGGTTTTTACCTTATAATAGCCAAGAATGCTTGATACGTTTAAAACGAATCATTTAATACTATAATAAGTGCATAGTGTATAAAACAACTTCAAATCATAAGTATCAATCATAGGCGGCATGAATGCCCCATACCACTATGTCGCCATATATAGGTTATACAATCAAAATCGCAAAGTCACGTATTTGGAAATTGGATTTCCATCTATGAACCGAGGCTAGGGATCGTCCTCTACCGATTCGAGACTCTCTAGCCCGAGCCTCAGGAACAGCCGCAACTGCCCCATGGAGCGACAGGGCCGGTCCACCGATGTGGATTATAGTGCCTGAACAATACGTTTCCCCGCCCTTTGGGGCGTTAATGAGCCAACGAATGACTCCATCGGACCCGGATCGTCCGATCAAACCGAGGCGCCTCGCAACAGCAACAACCACACAGGTGAAAAGTATATAAATGTCAGGGCTGGTAGGTCACTGACACCACCCTAGCTAGAAAGAAACGCATGCCCTCCCTGAGGTCCTCTCCCGTTTTTGGTTCACAACCGGGGTGCGAAACTCGCGAAGTAAACGTTACACAAAGCTACGCCACAAAGGCCGTGCTCTGATCATCACCACAAGACTTTGCTTTTCAACAAAAGCCTCGATCAATTGCCACTTAGGCATGCCACACAGGCAATTCACTCCATGCGTTTGATATCCATCAATATATAACCCCTGAGCTCGTACGTCTCAGAGAAGGGCGTTAAGAAAGAGAATAAATTTTCCGCCGCCAAACAGATATATATTTAATAGAGATCAATCACACGGACTAAAATCCAATGTCAGACACACAGTCCATTTACAAGTTCGTTCTGGGTCTGAACGAAACCGGAGGCACCTTAGTACCCCGCATATCCATTGATCTCCAAGCACGTCTGGACGATCACCAACTGTTTCCATCTTCTTGGGGGTACAGCCCAATCAAGATCATCAGTAATCACCCAAACGACGTGAAGACTTCCGGTCTTCGACCATCGTCTTCATCTTCGACTTATCGTCGTATCAGTTATTCAGAATGGGATAAACCCGGTCTTCCCGAATAACTCGCGTATATTTTAAATAAGTGTTACACAAACACAACATACGTCTCATTCCAATTCATCAGTCACTAACCGTAAATTAATCAAGAGAATAATTCCCCAAATATTAACCCCGAAGGCCGAAACCAACATCAGATCAATATCCAGAAAAACCGTTCTGCTTAGCTAACCAGCAGTTAGTTTCTAAATTTCTCATTCATAGGGAAAGGTTCCCATTAATTTTATCAAAGATAAATTCCTTGAATTTATTCTTTAATCTTCTTTTGAATTTCGATTCAACTAGTCGGGATTAACGAACCTTACCGAAGTAATCATTTGTTTTAATTTCTCAATCCCAACCTATTCATCCCATGAAGTAAAACTGGTTATACTTCATATCTAACACCACGGTGTTATCGGTAAATTCAATTACCATTTCACGTTCAAATCTAATTAAAGATTTAACTATCGCCTGGAGCAAAACAGGTGATACTCCATTCTCGACCATTTCAATCTAATTAATGATTCATTAAAACTCCACTTAGTTTTAATCTTTGATTGGGTTAAAGAATCAGTGTCACTTAAAACACGGTTCACGATAAACCCAAAATCACATTCCATTAATTATCGGGTTAAAGAACAAGTGTTATTTAAAACACTGTTCACGATAAACCCAAAAATCAATACCAATTCAATTCCAATTAAATATCATTTAATTGGTACCCTTCATTAAATCTAAATAAAAAGATTTAATCTTTTCTCAACTGGGTTCAAGAACAGTGTTAATGAAGACACCATTCACGACAAACCCAAATCAACTTGATATTAAACACAAGGCTCTGAATAGAAAATATACCAGTTTATATTCAATATCAAATTCCACGACTAACAAATATCGTATTGGAAATAACGATATATATATCTATATCTTTCAAATTCCCATAACAATATATGTATCATCCCGAAATCCAACATCGAAATAATCCAAAGACAATTTCGATTCAGATCCATTCCAATACAATCATTGGAAATTCTGGTTATTTCTAAAACCCTTTCAAATTCAATTTACTTATTTAAAAATAAATAGAATTATAATTCTAGTTCAAAACTAGTTCATTTCGATAAAAATCTATTTTTATCTTTTCAAATATAGAGTTTTTCATCCCAATTCTTTCGAAATCATTTCTTATGATTTTACACAATTTATTATTATTTTTAATAATTTTATCAAGACCCGTACAGTCGATTTCCATCAATGGTCATCGAACTGCACTTACAGCGACCTTTTTCAAATTTGATTTGGACGTATCTCCAAATCCAACCGTTAGGTTTCAAATTTCTAATATTCGTTAGAAAGCTCTTTTCGATACGAACCCAACGGTTCTGGTTTTAGGAGAATCCGACGGTCGGATCTCCCGTAATATTCGTTCGAAGTCAATGGTCGAAATTCGCGAACTGCCGCTGCGCGGCGCGTTCTATTCAGGCCATTATATTATATATATATAATATATATAATATATACTTCGTCGATTTCAATTCAAAACGTGCTTTATAAATCGTTTTTAAATTCATTTTCAAAACGGTTTCAACTTCATATTCAATTTCAAATCAAAATTGAATATTCCAATCTAAATTCATTTTAAATTCATTTCAAATTGATTTCAATTCAAATTGATTTCTAATTCAATTTCAGTTCGTTTTCAATTCAATTCAATTTCAATTCGAATTCATTTCTATTCCATTTCAATTCGAATTCATTTATATTCAATTTCAATTCGAATTCATTTATATTCAATTCTAAATTCGAATTCATTTCTATTCAATTTCAATTCGAATTCGTTTATATTCAATTCTAAATTCGAATTCATTTCTATTCAATTTCAATTCGAATTCGTTTATATTCAATTTCAATTCGAATTCATTTCTATTCAATTTCAATTCGAATTCGTTTATATTCAATTTCAATTCGAATTCGTTTATATTCAATTTCAATTCGAATTCATTTATATTCAATTTCAATTCGAATTTATTTATATTCAATTCTTTTCAAAATATCAGATTTTGAAATCACTTTCGCTATTCATTATAAAATGAATAAAATCGATATAAATATCGTTCACGTCAAAATGGCGTCAATCTAATCAATACGGCTTCATATATTCCTATTTTCAAATATTCTATTTCAAATATTTCTTTTTCAAATATTTTTATTTTAAAACTGGAATGAGGCCCAATCAATTACCATATAATGTTAATTATATGGATTTTCTACAACACATGTATATATCAACAACGATGAATAATCAACCATCATCCAAAGTGCATTCTACACTGTATAAGCATCAAATATAAATATTCAACGCTTATAACAGTCTGTCAATCAATCGATCGACATAAAACTAAACAATCGGGATTAGTGTACGTCAAATATCATCCCAATACCCGTGTGGGGTTTCAAGCAATCAAACACAGATTTTTATTGGTGCAGTTGGGCGATGTGTAAAATTTATCGTCTCAATCAATGTCCTTCAAATAGGTGTACATAAACAAACCGTCCGGTTTGTAAATGAATATTTATTTATTCACATTCACGTTAAAAATTATATTTTTAACGATTAAACTATTTTATTCAACCTATGAATATTCTATTCGGTTCATTTATTAAATAAAATGTTATTTTTATTTTTCTAACTTATTTTTAGAAAATTTCGGCGGCATAACGACACGATACTAGAAACGGGACAAGGCCTAGCCTTATCCCCGGACTAGTGAAGGCCCACGCCATTCACACATCAATCAAATTCACCAAACAACCAAATTCAAATCAAATAATCTAACCAACTACACAACCAAACAATTAAACAAACAAGCCATCCATGGTCTGTGGATGACGGGTGTCGGGTGCTACTAAACACCGTCTGCATCCTAGTATATATATATAACTAGAAAAATTAAATTGAAAGGTGAGAAGTTCTCACTGATAGCTATCCAAACTTCACGACACTTCTTAGGTAGAAGTCTTCGTCGTTCTTGCCTCTTGTCTCTTTCTTTGCCCGTATTCTCTACATACGTGAAAATCGAATTTTTACTATGCTATTCAATATATAAAAATCGAATTTTTACTTCGCTATTCAATATATAAAAATCAAATTTTTACTTCGATGTTCAATATATAAAAATCATATTTTTACTTCGATGTTCAATATATAAAATTCATATTTTTAATTCGATGTTCAATATATAAAAATCATATTTTTACTTCGATGTTCAATATATAAAAATCATATTTTTACTTTGCTACACATATAAAGATGATATTTTTGCTATCTACATAATATAAAAATCGTATCTTTATACTTTCTATACTATAATTATATTTTTATAACTCTAATCTCTTATACAAAGATTATATTTTTAAACCCAACTTGAAAATCCTTGCTTTTATATCTTTAAAATCATATCTGATTTCTATTTTTTTTTTAAAAAAAAAAACAAAACCTTATTCTATTTTTAAAAACAAAGCAGGTTTTATTTTGACAAACGAAGCAGATTTTATTTTGCTATATTTTTTTTTAAAAAAACTGATTATCTTTACTAGGTAAAATATAAAATATAAAATAAAAACTGATTTTCTTAAACTAAAAGAAATAAAGAAAAATAAAAATATACGCTTACAGTTATCGGAGGAGGGGGTTTCACTTCGGGTGGCGGCCTTCAATTGGTCGGAGGGTGGAGCTTCAGGGGCGGCGGCTGCTCTGGGCTAGGGTTGCGAGGCTGCGATGGGGTGCGTGCTGTAGCGGTGGAAGAAGGGGGATGTCGCAGTCGGTGAAGAAGGACTGGAGGAGGAGGAGAAGGAAGGAGGCGGCGGAAAGAGGGGGGGTTGCGGCGGTGCTCCGCCTGGTGCGGCGGCGGCCATTGCGCCCTCCCTTTTTCTTTTCTTTTTTATCTAAATTGATTTAAACGTGGGGGGGGGGGGGGGCTGAGAGGATATAAGGAGAGATATATATATTTTTTTAATTATTTTTTTCAAAAAGTTGACTTTTTCAAACGACCTCTAAACGAGGCCCACCGCCTGTCGTCCATAGCGTTTCACCCCCATTCCGAACACAATGGGATATGTACTGCAAGCCGATTCGACTGTTTCGATCAGTTTCCGTTAAAATGAACATATAACTCTATATATTGAATTTGAACGCACATTTCAATTTACCGAGGTCACATACTAACTCTAAAAATTCCTGAAAAATATTTTCTAGCTTCGTATTGACGATACGGTCCTAACAAAACTAGTTTCGTCGAATTCTGAGATCGTTAGAAAAATGGCCATTTTCCAGTCGATTAAAATCAACTGAAACTGGTCAAACGCGTTTTCCTTTGCCACGCTCACATATTGATTCGAAAAATTATGAAATTTAGAATCTAGCAATAACTTAACATCACGGACCCAACAAAAGTGGTTTCGTCGAAATTCGAGGTCGTTTGCAAAATTCCCATTTTTAAGGGCCTGAATTCCATAGCGACTATTCAGAATTTTCAACTGGACATATCTTTTGATTCCCGCTATGAAATCTTGATTTGTCGGATTCGTTGGAAAAATATTATCAATTAGATCCTAATGTTTTTGGTTTCACTAAAATCCGATTTATTTTGCACCCGGTACATTCATTTGAAGTTTGAAATCGAATTATCGAACTACCGCGCCATTTTCAATTCCTTATATAATTATATATAATTATTTATATTCTAACGACGACGTATATAAATATATACGTCGAATTCAATTCTAAACATTTTTCTCGTCGATATTATTTAAAATAATCTATTTTAAATAATCAAAATTCGCTAAAATCGCCAAAATAAAAATTTTAAACTGACCCAGATTTTCGGGTTGTTACAAAAATACGCGCAGCCTACCCTTTTCTCTTTGAGGGTACCTCCCTGATCTCTTTTTCCTTAAGTTTATTCATGCTTATATCTATCTTTCAAGTATATCTCCTCAGTCCTATTCTTTATCCTTAGGTAGAAACCGATGGATGTAAACATGTATTTGAAACATGTTATGATTGATGCTTGCGAGTGGTTGCAAGTGGTTGCTCGTGGATGCATGTACACACACTTTAGGCACTAGATCGGCTCAATCACTTTCATATTACATATAAATGTGTGTGCATATTTAAATTAATGGATGTGTAATGGTTGTGTTATCATATGGATGCTGCATTTTGATGAATGATTGTGCATACATGTAGAAGTAATATGTATCGTTAGGATACTTTTGCATGCGTAATGGACGCATGGCACTATCATGATTTGCATTAAGGAGGTCAACTGAATCAGTGGACCGCCTGATTTTGCATTAGATAAGGAACATATACACACACTTTTTGCATATGTTCATACGACATTAGAAATCTTGTAAGGACAATGGATGCCCATGTTTGATGGTTGAGAAGATGGATGATTGGGTGTTAGGATATATATTCTCCTTAACTTGGAAATTTCGGGGGCGAAATTCTTTAAGGAGGGGAGAATGTAACACCCTGAATTTTCTATGAATATTAAAATTAACAATCCTAAGAATTCTTTAATTGTTGAAGTGAGAATTAAGGGAAATGGGTTACGCCATTGTATTCCACTCAAAATTCTTCTTGGAATAGAGTCTAAGTTTTCATAAATCAGACTTCGTATGAGGAAGTTATGGCCCTCGGGAGTTTCAGCAATTTTATATAAAGTACAATAGTTCAGAAGAAAAAAAAATTCAAAATTCAAATTTCAAACAGTGAAGCGGGTTGGGTGGGATTTTTCGCGCCTAAGGCCAGATCGACCGGGGGGTCGACCTACCCTATACAGGTCACCAAGAGGTCGACCTACCTCCCCTCGGGAAGATCTGAAATGTGACGATTTCTGACTCTTTGCTGAGTCATTAGGGCCGATGTGGCTGTTCTAGATAATTCTATCTAGTCTGGGTGGTTGGGATTAATCCTATGATAATCCAACGGCTTAGGTTGATTCAAACTTCTATAAAAGAGTGCCTAGACTCAAACCTAAACCTAAACAAAATTTGTCTCTTGGTTACCATGCTGCTGCTAGGATAGTTCTCCTTCCTAAATCTTAGGGATTAGCAAGTCAGAATTCTAATTCAAAAGACGAACAAATCATTCTCTTCTCTAACCTATCTCTGTGAGTACAATTTCTTTCACAAAATAATTAATAAATTAATTGTGATGAGTTATAATATGGATTATGAGAACATGACTATTGAATCATGTGATGTTGTTTAACTTTGTTATCTTATGTTGGTAGATCTATTTCATACGTCCAATTATACATGTTTAACTTGATTCATTTTATGCAAGTTTGGGATATAAATCATATGCTAGTTCGTATGTGAAACCTTATGCAAGTTTGGGATGTTAAATCATATGCTAGTTTGTATGTGAATCTTATGCAAGTCCGTTTTTACATATATTAATTCATATGTGGAACTTATGCTAGTTTGGGATGTTAAATCATATGCTAATTCGTATGTGAATGTTAAAACGTATGCTAGTTTGAATACGAATCTGATGCAACTCTATATGTGAATTGTACACAAGTTTATATGTGAATCAAGCATATACATATGATAGTTTATATGCAAAAACATGTAATAAATTCATATGCAAGTTGTAGGAATCCATATGCAAGTTTAGGTGAAAAACTATATTCACATTTTTAGGTGAAAATTTTATTCACATATGCAAGTTTAGGTGAGACACATAATTCATATATGCAAGTTCACAATTTCATGTTTTAGATCCATATTTAGATCCATGGTAGTTTATGCAAGTTTATGTTCTATACGCCTATGCAAGTTATTGGCTATGCAAATTTATGTTATAATTCCTATTTGCAAGTTAGATCTATTTTATGTGTTATGCAAGTTGTGGTGTTTCTTTTCTTTTTATATGTTAGGCTATTTGCGAGTCTAGCATATCTCATATTAGAACGTACGAATAGCGTGGGGACAAAAGGGAAAATATTAATTATGCAAATTGTGAATTGACATAAAAATAACTTTAAAGGCATATAATTAAATTGAGACATTAATTGGTATATTTTTTACACCTAAAAATATGGACATAATTTAGGTGACAATTATGGACATAATTAATTTGGAAATTATTGACAATTTGAATAGGGATAATTAATTCAAATTGTGGTGAAATAATTTGTAATAATAAACGCCTAAGACATGAGGTTAGAATCATTTGTGGTGTAAGACTGCCGGACCCGCCCGGCAAATCCAGCAACCACAAACGATAGTCTAATGTGAGAGGTCAAAGCATAAATTAAATGTGTAACAATTGTAAAGACACAAGGTTAGACTCATTTGTGGTGTAAGACTGCCCGGACCCGCCCGGCAAATCCAGCAACCGCAAACGATAGTCTAATGTGAGAGGTCTTACAAGGTTACGGTTATAATAAATTAAGTAACACTTAAGAAGATAAACATGTGGTGGGACATGGGGGTTAAGTGGGTGACATGGGTGGCATGTGAAATATGATTAGAAACACTTAACCAGATTTAAACATGTAAGAAGACATGAATAAGAAGGGGTTAAGTGGAAAATTCTAGTGGGGACCAAGCATAGGTGGAAAGCTTGTGCCAAGCATGGGGGACCCTTTTCAAACCAGTAACCCATTAAGTATCTTTGTGAGCTCGAGTTAGATCCAGGATGGGACACGCTTACTGGGTTTGACTATAAGAGGTCAAAACAGGTTAACGGTGGCAACGCAAGTCCAACGGGGTCATGTGTGTGCGTGGCCCCGGGCTGGTAGGTAAGACGTTGTTGCATCGTGCAGATATAAGCCGTGCATCTTTAGTGGTATCGGGTTGCCATTTTGGGGAGTGATACACCCCACTGTGGGACCAGAACGAGTATCTAAGAGTTAGGGAGCCGATCGCATGGAGGTAGTGGGTACAACTAGTGGAGATAGGGGCAGGCGACACCTATGGAGACAGTTATGGGTACACGAAACTACCATTATGATTATTATGTTCAGTAGGCGGGATCAATTTTTAGGGTGACTAGTAGTGGTGCAGTATAGTAATTATCCTATAGTGATTAGGAGCGAGATTATCTCCAGAATATTCCTCTTGTTTGTTTTGTCTTGCCCACTTGTTTCACAGTCATTCCTTGTTTTACAAGTTTATGCCTTATCCTAATTACTTTAATAAATATATTGTTAAAGTTATTGTACTGGCCAGACTTTATGTCTGACCCCTCTTGTTTTTGCCTCTTTTCTTCCTCCCCCCAGGTTTTCAGGTTGGGACTAGTACTAGTGGAGCTTGATCTGGATCTTTCTCTCTCTTTTGGAAGTGCTCGGATTGCTGAAAGTAAAGTTTAGCTCATCTCTTTTATGGCTACTTTTGTTGGGGTTATGCTTTTTTACTTTATGTACTCAGAAAACAATTTGTTAAGATGGTTACTAAGCGTACTTGGTTTTTCTATTGGTTTATGATGTTATTGTAATCAAACTATTTCTCCGCTGTAATAAAAATTGTTTTAAAATTTTCAAGTACCAATATATGTATCTGTCTTGTTATATTCTGTTCTATACACCAATAATCCTCCATGGAAGTTAATGCATTCCCTTTTTGAGTGACATTAATGGACGTGGGGTGTTACAGTAGGTTACTGCTGAAATGGGTCCCCGTTACTAGGGTTTTTCATATGTTATTTCAAGTTGGTTAAGTGTTATCCATCCATTCAAGTTAACTTAACCCATCCACACATCATGCTATGTTGTTTAAGTGTTTCTTATTAACTTAACCCTTCCCATTCAATCATGTTGTAATTGGTTAAGTGTTTCCCCTTAGCTTAACCCCATTTGTTCATCATGTTATATTGGTTAAGTGTTTCCCATTTACTTAACCCCACTCGTTCATCATATTATATTGGTTAAGTGTTTCCCATTAACTTAACACCACTCGTTCATCATGTTATACTGGTTTAGTGTCACCAATCCAGTCGAGTTAACTTAACCCACCCACTTGTCATGTTACATCGGTTAAGTGTTGCCCTCTTGTTTTACTTAACCCTATCACACATAATGTTGTATTGGTTAAGTGTTGCCTTCTTGTTTTACTTAGCCCTCTCACACATCATGTTATATTGGTTAAGTGTTGCCCTCTTGTGCTAACTTAACCCTTCCACTTGTCATGTTACATTGGTTAAGTGTTTCCCTCTTGTGTTAACTTAACCCTACCATTCTTAGCCTCTTTGTTTCTTAGCTTTAATTCATTCATTAAAGCACCAACCTCTCACATTAGATCTATATTGTTGTGGTCGCTGGATGTGCCGGGCAGTTCCGGACAGTCTTACACCGCAACTCAATCTAACCTCGGGTTTTTGGGCTTAATGCGCTAACCTCTCACATTAGATCTATATTGTTACGGTTGATGGATGTGCCGGGCGGTTCCGGACAGTCTTACACCGTAACTCAGTCTAATCTCGGGTTAGCCATATTCATTTTTTAAATAAATTTACATATTTACAATTTATGTTCATATGTAAATTATCCACAAGTGTTGTCAATTCATGTCATGCCCCATTTACCCTCTATATTATGCCCATAATTCTAGGTATACAAATTCTAACATTTCATGCTACTAATTATTATCATGATTATGAGCCAATCTATGCCAATAGCATGTAGCTTAATATTTTTTCCCAACGTCTCCCCCGTTATTCGTTCGCATAATTCACATAGAACGTTAGACTCGCAAATTAGCCTAACTTATAAACAAAAGGGAAAAGAAGGGATCATGTAACATTCCAACAGGCCTAAACAATATAGATCAACATGCGTAGTATAAATTTGGGATAGAACGACATAGACTTAATTAAGCACATGAACGTGATCTTACATTTAAATTAGATCCTACTAACATGCGAACTAGCATAGATCTAGTTGTAGAAGCATGAACTTATATAGATCTTAAACATGGGTACTAGCTTGGATCTAAACATGTAAGCTATGAACATGACTTATCATGTAATTTGCATATACAACATTGTAGGTTCAATTGTATCAGTCCAATAGTCTCATAGGAATAGGATGTACAACACGATAAATCAATCACAACAGTTCCATAGGCATGATAGTTTCCATTTTGTCAATCCAATAGTCTCATTGGCATGTTAGGTTTCATTATGTCAATCAGAATAGTCTCATAGGCACGATAAGTGTCATTACATCAATCACAATAGTCCCATAGGCACGACAGGTGCCATTACATCAATCGTAATAGTCTCATAGGCATAGGCAATTCAGAATTGACAAAAGGATGGGCACGAATAGAATTAGGCATAGTTCTAGATCCAGTTATTACTGTCATGATTTCTTATTAGGTGTTCACATCTAAACAATAACTGTACTTATAGAAAAAGGACGGATCTTGATTTCTGGGATCTGATTTCTGAATTTGAAAAGCTATCCTTTGATGTAGACATTTGATTCTCTAGTTCTTCCAATTGATTCCTAGTTTGAATTTGATTCTCTATTTTGGGGTAGATGAATGGAGGCTAGGCCAGTTTGTAGACGAACAACATGACGGCTTCATAGAATGGGTTCTAGGGTTGAGGTTTGGGGTGATTATATAGTAGTTTAAGTTCAATTCTAGCCTTTAGATTAGTCTAGAAGAAATCAGAGCCATCAAACCAAAGAGATGTGTCATCCAGCCAACCATAGCACGACACATAAGCCATAATACCTCAGAAATTAGTCATAGGCCAATCAGAGAAGGCCACATCAACTCAGGGCTTCAAAAATTCGTCATTGGAAGAGGATTGCAAAGGGGTCGACTCCCTACAGGGGGTCGACACCTATGTCGACTCCCCTATAGGGGGTCAACACCTATGTTGACTCCCCCTGGGGGGAGGTCGACACCTCTAAGCGGGAAATTTCCCGCTCAGCCCGCTCTGACCGAATTTCGAATTTTGAACAGTTTTAACCTTTGGTTATTATTTATATTTATTTTCTTCTTAAACTTGAAATCTTCAAACCTCCATAACTTCTTCATACGGAGTCCGATTCACGCAAACTCAGACTCTACCTCAAGCAGATTTCCGAGATGAATGCAATGGCCAACCCGTTTTACTTAATTCCTACATTTAAAATTAAGTGTTCTTAGATTTGTTGATTTTAATATTCATAAAAAATACGGGGTGTTACACTTGTAAACTTCAAATCTACTACAAAATAAAAACTTGAAACTTAAACAAACAAAACCCTTAAACTAATATAATAGTCGGTCTCATTTTATTTTCTTTATAAAATATATTGTCTTTCTCCTTTCTCTTCAATGGTGATCGAATAACAAAATTTGGGTTTTTTTACTTTCCCCCAAATTACGACTCCTAATACTTGATGTAATTTCTTATCTGATTGTTCCCGATTGCAGTTGTTCCTATTCGAGTGTTTTGGGCTTACTGATCGAAACACTTGTCCTATAATTTGATTTTAATTTCTCTATGCTCGAATTTATTTGCTTGGTTTCGATCGATTTAATGCCAACGATGATAGAAGCTTATATAGGGTTTTAAAAACCCGACATTCTATGATTTTATAGCGTTGTACTTAGTCTCAAATTGTTTATTTTTTTGGGCTTAATTGCTGATGCAACTCGATTAAATTATTGCTATAAAATAGAGTTGAATAATTCATCTTTCTGGAAGTTCGAAATTGCCAAGAATAAATTTCTTACGTGTTGAATCCTTTGTCCTTGCTATGAATAAAATTTTTGCAAAAATAGAAGCTTTTAAGTAAATCTCTTTTTGGCTAGAACTCTTGTCTACTTCATTATTCCTTGCTGTGATGTTTAACCAAATGTCCCTTGATTGTTAGTCATTAGTGCTAAGAACAAATGCTAAAAAATGAACTGATACTACAGTTGGACTTAATGCATTTGTGGCTCTATACTGCTGTCAAATTCTCTTTATTAACTTCACCTGCTATGCATTGTTGTCCCATTGCTTTGGACTTGAAACTTTATTTTGTACTTTGCTATGTTTGGTGTTGCCTTGCTCATGTATCTCAATATTGCTTGGGTTTTCTGATGCTCTCTTGAGGTGCCAGACCAGATTTGCTTGCCACTGTGGTTCTGAAATGTTTATGTTGTATCAGCTGCACTTTTTCATGCTTTACTGGCTTGTTTTATGTTTGAGTACTTGTTTTGATATTATTTTGATTTGCACCTACCCCTTTGTATATCTTCCACTTTGTATTACTTCACTTGATTTTCATTTATGTCCTTGAAATATTTTGGCATGCTATGTATGATTTGTTGTGACCCATGCACCTGGTTGATATTGTATTCATGTTCTTTCGTTGAACTTTCTATGTCATACTTGAGTTATACTTGAGTTATACTTTGCATTTGTTTTTGCACTTGAATTTGCACTATAATGCTGACTAGCCTTGTTTCATTTTTTTCGACCTTCTTGGTTGTGTATCATGTCCAATTGCCTATGTACTTGGTCTTCTAGCTAGATGCTATGTTTTATATGTGAACATTTCTTTATACTTCTTTTTCTTGTGCATACTTGCTATTGTTAAACTGTGCATATGCTGCTTCCTGTACAGACTTTGCATCAGCACCTTCTTGTTTGTGCACTTGGCATCATCACTACCGTTGTGCTTGGCTTGCTTTCCATATGTGTATGTTCTTGACCTTTTTGGACATTTGTTGTTGTCAACCCGTGCATGCATGCTTTATTGGACTTGGAAATTGTGTTTACATGTCCAACTTATGCACCTGCACATTATAATATAAATGTGTGTATATACATACGCATGTATGTGCATACATGTATCGTGCATATGTTTATTAATTCTAATCCAGCAAACCAGTTATGGCTGTGTTGAGGCTTGTCAAGATCAGCAGACCACGTATGTGTGTCGAGGCTGGTCTTGATCAACAGACCATTGTAGCTGAGTTGAGGCTGGTTTGTGGGCACTTGAGATACAGTCTGCCATATGGTATTTACAGTGTATCACTGTGAATATTACAAGTGGTCTAGACTCAAATAAAAATATAGTTATATCAGATCAAGTCTAGAAAAATGATGAGAAACACACCAAATATTTACGGCAAATAAAATTTGATAAGAAATTTATATTCTCTTACAATTAAATCAAATTTTGTTCCATTTTACTGTGTATGTTTCTATGACAGGTGTATCGGTGACTGGATTAGATCTGAAGCACGTGAAGACTTAGTGTGTGTATGTGAATGTATACGAGTCTGCATATGTAAACTGAGTGATTTGTAGTAAGGAATGTCTGCATATGAAATTGAGTGTAATGAATGAAAGTGAGTTCTACAATAGTGTAGTCAGAAATTTGTACTATTTCAAATATTGAAATAAAATATTTATTTGAATAAAAACGCTGTTTGAATACTGATTTGTGTTCAATATCATTTTATCCAATTTAAATATTTATTTTTGTATGTGATGTAATATAGAATAGTATAAATACAAGAACATTTATATAATAATGTATATGTTTGTTATCATCAAACAAAAATCATATTTTTATACACAACAGATAAGACTAGAAATTTTTGGTCTTGAAAGAGAAAGAGGCTATGGATTTCTCAGGAAGTTTCCATAGAGAAGATGGGGAATGAGAAGATAAAATACGTGATTTTATTTGAGAGTTTCTTAACAGCGAAGTCTTTTTGGAAATCTTACGTAAGAAGGTCAAGGTACTTAAGTTTTTTGGACTCATAAATCCTTAAGCTCACATTCATCTAGTTGAAACTCAAAACATTGACCATAAAGAATAAGAGAACAAGGGTGAGACAAACATGTAATCACGGTCAATTTCGCGCATTTTACACTACAAATAACAAACTCGGAGCAAAAGAAAGTGGATTTTGATGAAATGGAAAATGCAAAAAAAATTAGAATTCTGTCTAGAAATCATAAAAAAATTCAAATTTGACCAGAACAAATTTTTCAAATTTTTTCTTATTTTGGTAAATGTGGACAAATATAATATCCTACATTACCCATTTCATTATTTTAAATTCAACTTAAATTTCCTTACCAAAATTCAACTTAAATTCAAATATACTCAATTTAAGATCGTTTAGACTTTCGGGTTATTACATTCTCCCCACTGGAATCTCTTCGTCCCTAAAAGGAATGAGTCAGGGAAAATAGTAATCAAGCAATTTAATATATTTAAAAATCAAGTTACACATATTAGATACTTGCTCGATTTATATATAGATATTTATTTAGATAAAAAGTTTAGATATTTTCAAAAATAATTTGAAGTATATATTCGACATCTCGGCTGGCACTATAAATCTCTCTCACATTCGAAACCTACAAATAACACCGGTTGTTAGATCCAAAATTGGCTCTAACACCCAAACTAATAATAATTCTATTGAAATGAAATCAAAAACGACGAAAACACACAATTTATAGTGGTTCGGCATTAAATGGCCTACGTCCACTTTCTTCTCTTTAGATTGATGTCTTGAATGCGAGTATAATAATGATTTTACTCAATTCTCACTTATCTAATACATTGATTCACTCAATTTCCTTCACAATATGATTCAAAAGATGATTGCAATCTGAATAAGTTGATGAAATTCAGATAGTAAAGGAGTTTGAGTTCTGAAAATGCCAAAAGATCCTTCCAAATATCTCTTGATGGTGTATTTATAGGTGAAAAACGCTCCTAGGATGGCTCCGGTTCGGTTCCACGTGGCCTCCACTCCAACACTTGCAGGTTCGGATATCACAAGATGGTGCCAGCACATTGAGTTAGTGGATGAACATGATAACGTGGCCTTCTAACCGCTCCGAACTTTAAGGGAACATGGGTGTGATAGTTGCAGTTTTGAGTGCATGGGTTAGGATCGGCTGTATAAGAGAGAATGGGATCGGATCAACTCATTCCGAAACGATCCGATCTTTGCTAGGCTTCTCTTCTTTCCGTTGCTCTCTATTCTGACTTGATAATGGAAATCCAATCCGGTCTGGCTTGTTCTAGGAATAAGTGTTCTTCAATATTTCATCTCTTAACTTCGTGTTGCCTAACTCACAAAGTAGGCTAACATTTTGCCGGCTCAAAGGAAGCTTCTATTGAAGATGGAGCATGCTTTGACGTCATCTGTCCATCAGTTTCTTAACTTGAACCGTTGAATAGTCGCTTCCATTCGTTTGTAGGGACATGTTGCTTCATAAAGTCATGTCTCTTGTTGCTTATATATACATTATAAAACGTATGAAATACCTTCTTTATTTTTAAACAATTCTGGGAACTCTTTTTGATGTTCAGCAATTCCTCCAGTTAAGCTTTTTTCTTTGTTTTTCTTTGAATTCGATTCGTATGCTATGTCAATGAATATGATTTCGTCCTGGTTTTGTCTCCGATCTGAATGGTTTCTTTTTCGTCCCCCTACCACTGGTTCCATGGGCCTAATGTATAGATGAGCTTGCACACCGGTCCGAGCAGAATTAAAGGGTTGGGAATACATAGAGCCATCTCGAGCCTATATAAATCTGTCGCTCTTCTTCTTCTATCTCCCTTCCTTTTATCGTTCTCGCCTTCTAAGTTTTACATCGAAACTCTAGTTCTCAATAACTTAGAGAATTTTCACGCTAATCTTCGAATCAAACAAATAGGTAGGTTTGTAACCTCAATTAACTTCGTAATAGCTGTTTTTAGTTAGGATTTGTGGTTAATTTGGATATTTGGGTATGGTTTTTGTTTGACCTTGACGTCGTGACCTCCTCCCATCGCCATCGTTATCGATGGCCTTGTGACCATCTCGAGGCAGTTACCGAGGAGACCAGAGTCTAATACTTGCCAAGTCAACGTATGAATATTCGGTTTTGATTTGGTTCTTGGCACAAAGTTGGGTTCGGTGTTGGCTAAGGAAGAGGAAGGATGGAGAAGAAGAAGAAAAGAGGAGGATTCGAGATTGGCTCGGGTGGAAAGATATAAGAGTGAAGAGGATAGGGGTTTCTTCTAACCAGATAGGATCAAATTGAAAAGTGAACGGTAAAAGGAAAACAAGGCTTACTCAACCGGGTCGGGTCGAAATGAAAAGCAAAGAGAGAAAAGCATGGGCAGCCAAGCCGATCCGGACCACTCAGAATATTCATTCCTGAACCGATCCGATTTGCATATAAGGCGTTAACTTTTGCTACAAACCGAAACGTGATTTTCCCCCGATCCAATCCCAAAATACACATCCGAACCGAACTGAACTCATCAAACTTAATGCACAAAAATCTGTTCAACTGGCTCGGTCATTGCTCATTGTGATCTACAACTTAATGAACAGTTAGGATAGTGCCTTATAAACATGAGCGAACATTTAAGACTATTGTGACCATACTATTACCTCGTTAGACTTTTGCATTATGCTCTCATGTGTTTACTTTGCATCCTTTGCACACATAGCACACACTTTAGTTCACACACGTACACGGGGGGATACGGGCTGTCTTACTCTAACTTATGTTATTACTTCTTCAGTAGTTTAGCGATCATGGTAGAGAGACGTTCATCTAGGTTAGCAGAAAAGAGAGAAGTTGCAGAAACTTTCGAGAAACTCACTCTTGATGACATATTCTCTCCTTTAGACCCTGAATGGGATGATGAGGGCCCAGATTATGAAGTGGAAGCACACAATATTGAAATACCTTCTGATAGTGAAGTTTCTCTTGGTGATGATGAAGAAGGAAGTGTAGGAGATGATCGTGCTCCCGATGAGTTTGAAACTGCCACCATATTGGAGTTACCCAAAGATTCTGTTGAGTCGACGATCGATGATGATAGACTTGTCCGAATATGTCTAAAACATGGAATATTAAAAAGAGATACCCTGGTGCTGCCGAAAACAAATCGCCCCCACAATCCACTGGAAGGATTTATGGAAGTTACCCAATTGATGTGTCTGGTCATGGCTATTCCACCGTTTCCGACTTTTATTATCGATTTTCTGAGACAGATGCGGATTGCCCCCATGCAATTACATCCCAACTCTTATGCTTATTTATACACCTTGTCTATAACATACAAAGATGTTTTAGGTATAGAGCCTACCTTCGATGACATCCACTTTTTTTATAATTTCAAGCATCGGACTCAAGAGACTCCCTCCTTCTCATATTTTGAATCAGTCCCGAAAAAGAAAAAATTATGTAACACCCCGAATTTTCTATTAACACTAAAGTTGCTAAAATAATAATAAGTGTGTAGAAGAGGGGATGTATCTAATATGAATATAAAAATATTAATAAGTATGTAAGAGAGTGGATGTATCTAATATGAATATAAAAATATTAATAAGTATGTAAGAGAGGGGATGTATTTAATGTGAATATAAAAATATTAATAAGTGTGTAAGAGAGGGGATGTATCTAATATGAATATAAAAATATTAATAAGTGTGTGAGAGAGGGGATGTATCTAATATGTATATAAAAACAATAATAAGTAAAGGGGGATGTATCTAATATGTACATTGTAGAAAATATATATATATTTATGACATGAATAGAAGTTTATTAATATGCTGAGTGTTTGCTGAGTCACTTCTGACTCATTGCTGAGTCAACAAGATAAACCCCATCTTGTCTGAACGGCTGCGGTTATTTCTAGGTTAAATCTAATGGCCTAAATGAATTCTAAAATCTATAAATAAGTGGGTAGACCCTAGACCTAAATCACTTGTAAAATTAGAGAAGCTACCGTCATGCTGCTGCCATGGAGTTCAGCATAGCCGTCACAAACTAAGAAGAGGAAGCCTAATCATCTACAACTAAATCTACACAAATCAAATCAAAAGATCTCTCTTTCTCTAATTCTTTTCTTTTGTTGGTGAGTATGATGATTCTCACAAGACTATTACAAACTAATTTGACTTAGTTATGAATGGATCACAAGAAAGTGACGTGATTTGTAATTGTAAATTCTATATATTGTGGATCTCTTATTATGTTATTATGTTGTCGTATGATGTAAATTATATATGCTATGTCATGCTATGTTGTAAATTCTCTTATGCTATGTCGTGCTATGTTGAGAATCATGTCAAACTATGTTATACTATCATACTATGCCATGTTATAAATCATGCTATATTATGTTGTAAAATCATGATGTTGTTGGAACATGCTTAAAGTTATGTTAAATGGATCTTGTTTATGGGAATTTGCCTATTAGGTTAGGTGTACCCATAAACTTGAAACTATAATTAAATAAAACTTGAATATGGGAATTTGCCTATTGAGTTAGGTGTACCCATATAAAACCATGTTGTTAAAAAATTAGATGATGTTGATTCACACATGTTCATATGTAAGTTTATGAAAATTGATTGAGATTATATTAGGTGAATTTTGAACAAGTTGACACCTTTAGGTCCATGACATGTATAATCTATGCAAGTTGGACATATGCAAGTTTCAACCCTTATTATGATTCATTTGGTCACATATACATGTTGTTATTATGATAATCTCTTTTATGCTATGAGTTAGGCTATTCGAGTCTAACATATATTTTGCGAATAAACGTTCAAACATGGGGTAGGGGTAATATTAGGAATTAATAAATTGGGTGCAATTTTGTAAGATTTTGCATACCATGAATGGATGTCCATAATTGAGTCAATTATGGACATTGTTAAAAATTGGAAGTAATTAATAATTCAAGTAGGGAATTATTAAAATTGGGGGAAAGTGGATTATTATTAATAATCAATGCTTAGGACACGAGGTTGGACCCGTTTGTGATGTAAACCTGCCCGGACCCGCCCGGCAAATCCAGTAGTCACAAATGTCGGCCCAATGTGAGAGGTCCTAGGCCCAAACTAAAGCATAACAGTTGTAAAGACACGAGGTTAGACTCTTTTATGGTGTAAGACTGCCCGGACCCGCCCGGCAAATCCAGCTGCCATAAATGCCAGTCTAATGTGAGAGGTCTTTATGAGGTTATGACCTTAATGAACTAAGAAATACTTAACCAGATAATCATGTAAGGTGGGACATGGGGGTTAAGTAGGTGCCTTGGGTGGCATGAGGAATCTGGTGGTTGCCTTTAGAGGCATTTGAAATACGATTAGACTTAACCAAACACACATGTAAATGAACATGACTAAGTGGGTTAAGTGGGATGGACTAATGGGGAAAAGCTTAGGTGGAATGCTTGTGGTAAATAGTGGGGGCCCATTTCAACCAGTATCCCAAAACGTATCTTTGTGGGCTCGACCCAAGTCGAGGACGGGACACGCATACTGGGTTTGACTATAAGAGGCCAAAATAGGGAGCGGTGGCAATGCAAGTCCAACGGGTTTCATATGCGTGTGTGGACCCGGGCTGGTAGGTAAGACGTTGTTGCATCGTGTAGGTATAAGCCGTGCATGTCCGTTGTATCAGGTTGCCACTTTAGGGGAGTGATACACCCCACTGTGGGGCCAGCGCGGGTATCTACGAGTTAGGGAGCCGATCGAATAATGGGAAGTAGGGTACACCTAGTGGAGATAGGGGCAGGCGGCACCTATGTAGTCAGCTAGGGGTACGTAAAGCCATTGGGAAAGTTTCTAAGTGAAGCTAAGTGGGATGAATCTTTAGGGTGACCGGTGTGGTGCAGTATAGTGTTTATCCTTTAGTATTTAGGAGCGCCTATAACGTTGCCTTTAGCGATTGTCTATGTCCTTAATCTGCTCTTCATAGACATTTTCTTGTTTTCCAGCTTATGCCTTAGTCCAGTTATTTTGGTAATAGTATTGTAGAATTATCATATTCACCAGACTTTATGTCTGACCCCCTCTTTTCCATCCTTTTTCTCCCTTCAGGTCCGCAGGTTGGGCCAAGTTCTAGTGGAGTCTAGTTGGATCGCTTATCTACTGGAAAGCTTGGACTGCTAAAGTAAAGTCCAGCTTGTTATCTTTCTTTTTAATGGCTATTCATGTAATGGGATTATGTACTTGTTTTATCAAGATAGATATTGTACTTGACATTGAATATGGTGTTATGATGTAATCAAACATGTTTTGACTTCTGCTACAATGAAATAAAGTTTTTGAATTTCCAAGTACTATTTTATATCTGTCTTGTTGTAATTTTACTGTTCTATATTCACTTAAAACCTCCACTGAAGTTAATGCATTCCCTTTGTGAGTGACATTAATGGACGTGGGGTGTTACAAATTATTACTGTTCCATTTAGCAGCAAGGCTGGTGATTCTAAGCTTGAATGGTTCTATATCAGACAACAGCCGGGGTGCGCCAGGAGATGGACCAAATCAAGTAAAGCACCGACTTTCTAGATCTCAATTTTAAATCATGTCAACACATTAACTTGCTTTCTTTTTCATTCGCAGTTGGTAACCCAAAGCAAATATCGGATTAATTATACATTGATCGTTTGCATCGGCTTCTCAATGGCGATCAAAAGTTCCTAACTATTGACGAAGTTCTTAAGGATGATTATCTCCATCATCATGGGTTACTATCTATAACCCATAGTATAAGTCATGGGACGGGTCCATATGTGTACATACCCCCGGTAGACATTATTCCTGAGATGGGTGAGGGCTCGAAATGTCCAACAATACCTCTTCGGACTTCACCTTCTCCATCTTCAACTCAGGACGATGAGTTAGCCAACATAGTTAAAAAGCATAGAGAAGGGTATTCCGTCCATGACCACGCTATTTCTCCTGAGAAGTCAACATCCCCTAAAGAGCTGCCAACAGATGCTTCTCAAGGAGATGCTCCTACTATCGACGATTCCACATTTAAGGGTTTAGAAAATCTACCCCTATCTGAAACCATCTATACTTTAGAGGACTTTGGCACGAATCCTATAACTTTCACTTCTTCCGAGGAGACTACTCCCGTGAAGGCCAAAGAGCCCGCTCATGCTAGTCTGGCTTCAGACTCGGGTTTGTTGGGGGGAACACCACTTACGATGCACATAACACATTAGCACCGCACGCCACAACACTCATGTCTTATGTGAGAATTGATTCTGAATTCCACTTATATTGTTGTGTAGGTACAATGTCTCTCCCTTACTATGATGTCAGAAAAATGCGCCGTAGCATGTAGACCTCCTTCCGACATCGAGCATGATCGCCGTGAGAGCAGGGGCAGAGATGACAAAAGGCCTCATGATTCTCATCGACCACACACCTCGCGCTCTCGTTCTCCTGTCCGGTCGGATCTAGATAGGTATAAGAGCCACCAGAGTCATCGTGGAGAAGACACATCGCAATACAAAGATCGAAATTCTCCTCAAGACAAATATAGTCGAGAAAAAAGTCCATCGAAACATACCGATTCACGAGACAAACACGAAGTTTCTGAGAAGCGATCTGGAAAATGTGATGCAGCCATCGTCCCTGCTAAGAAGAAACACATTGAACTATCATACTGCAAGCCCCCACCACTGGATGCTGATTCCAAAATTAAGTTGGCATATCTAGAGAAGCAGTTCCCAGATCACTACTTTAAGAATCTAACTTTCTTACCTGCACTTGAGCCTATTTGTTCAAAGTGGGCAGATGAGGCTAAAGAAAAGATTAACGCAGTTAAGAAACAATACTCGGAGATGTACAAATATTCATGCAATCTCTCCAGAATCATTCGGGCCTTAATTACAGACGTTGATTCAATGAATAGGGTTGCGGATTCCAATGAGAATGCTTTGAAAATTTTGGAGAAGGACTTAGAAGACACACAGGCTCAACTCGTCATTGCTTAACGAGATGCCAACAACTTCAAACAGCAATTTGAGGAATTACAAAAGCGTTATCATGACCAACTGGAATCTCATAGTCAAGAACGTTTGGAGTTGTAGAAACAAGCAGAAGACGCTAAGTCAGACAGTGTCAAAATGCAACTGTCTTACAATACTCTTGAGCAAGAAAAGGGCGAGTTAGTGAGGAAAAATGCTGAACTGGAGAAACGAAATGCTGACTTGGAGTCCAAGTTAATGGAAGCCGAGACTAGGGCTGCTCTAGCTGAGGGGAATGTAGATAACACCATTAAGTCTGCTGAAGAAACCCATAAACAACTATCAGAGGCCCAGGAAGAATTTCACGGTTTTTGCGAACTAATAATTGAATTCTTTTCACACATAATTCGTCGCTGAAACATCTCTTGGATCGAAGACTATCCGACTACCTTAGTTCACGTATGTAGTCAAACCATCGAATGGGAGAAAGAGGAACTTAAGGTAGACTTCGTTGATGAAGACAAACTTATGGAGAAGTATTTGAGAGATGATGAACCGGCACGCCTGGACGAGGGGCGTCGCCTCATTGCTGCTGCTATGGAGGAGGAGAAATGCCTGGCCAAACAAAAGAATATCCTTAAAGTTGGTTCTTCTTGTGCTACCGCCGAAACTACTGGAGTTGAGGGATATGATCCTGAGAATCCAGGAATTACTAATGCGTCTCTTTTATCTCCTATACCCGAATCAGCGTCACAGACGGTAGCCGCCCCAATTGAGAAATCATCAGAAGGTATTTCTACCTTTTCACCTTAATTTGTCAAGGCCGTCTCCACCTTTCATAACATCATTGGGCAATCAATCAATGATCCTTTATTTTCTCCTGAGTTGATAACTGTTGCTTCTCATTCTGTAGGTGTTGGACCAGCCGAGAAGATTGATAAACCTCGGGGAGCCTCTATTGGGGAAGAATCCGTGAAAAAGGCTTAGGGAGGACAGGATAAGGCTACCATCGTCGAATCCAGAGGGGGAGCTGAACCGTCTAAGGCCGACACTTCTCTTGATGACGAACTGATAGATGCCTTGAAAGACGATGATGGTAATGAGGGGCATGAAGAAGATCCTGATGTGGTTATAATTGGGGATTCGAAAAGTGCAGATGACGTGACTTTGGCTGAAACGATAGCCGAACAAGAAAAGCACATGCAGCTGAAAGTTGAGGACTTAAACTCCAAAAGCCTTAAGCCCCTTGCAGTGGTGGATCCTGGATCGATGTTAGTTGTTAAGCTTTCAACTAGGTCAATTACAGAAGAGCTTGCTAAAAAATCTTCTCTTGATTCCAGTGTTCCGACTCTTGGGAAGAAATCTACCGATTTTTGTACTTCAACTACAGAGAAGAAAAGGCCAAAGCGTCTCATGTCTGATGCTGAAAAAGAAGCTAGAAATGCTCTTAAGGCTGCCAAAAAATCCAAGTCTTCTCCAAAGCCTAAGTGATAAAGTGCTTTGTTTTGTTTTATTATGATATTCCACTGGTTCGCTATTATTGTAGTGAGTGCGGCCCTCGCGTCTTTTGCATTGTCTTCCTGTATAAACTCACATATTTGTGAATAAAGTGGTTTGTACCCTACAACATCTGATATCCGTAAATTTTAACATTTAGGTAAAAATGCAAACAAACAACATGTCAAATCACAGTTATATAGTAAAGTCGTTATTAAGGGGAACATATGTACATATATATGCCCCCAATAAATCTTGGATAACTAATTAGGACTTATTCAAGATCGATTAAATTCAAAATTCAGCTGTCCCCGATTCTCTGACGGGGCTATATTCCTTTCGTCATTGATGCCTATTCTTTTTAGCATCTTTATACTCTCCTGTCTCATAACCAGGTTAGAGTATTACTGGGGCGGTCTCTTATCGGAGTGCACCTTCACGCCTCAAGGGATGTCGTCTTCCCATCCTTTATACTCTCTCTCGTTTCATGAGAGTTAGAGTTAGGAATGTCGTCTTCCCATTTTTTGCATCTTATCATGCAAATGGTCATTTTGTTTGCTCCTGCACATGGGTTGTCTCCAATTTTTGAAATTTAATTTTTGTGTTTTGTGTTTCACTGTCATGACAGAATAATGGTTGAAGATATAAATAATGCAGGAAAATAAATGACATACGACATTTTTATAGTGGTTCAGCTAAGTCGTAGCCTGCATCCACTTCATAGACCTTTGTTCATATAAACAAACTTTTTAAGGCAAGTCGTGCCTTTTTACATAGTTTATAAAAAGAAAAAGGAAGACATTTCATATTTAGCACAGATATTATCGTAAATGCTGAGCATTCCAAGCTCTGGGAATCTCTTCACCGTCACCAGTCATTTGCTTGAATGCTCCTGTATCAAGCTTCCATTGGATGGTGTATGGCCCTTCCCATTTTGGACCCAATTGGGTTGATGGCGGGAAGACTCACTTCAGTACTAAGTCTCCTGGCTTAAAGGTTTTGAAGCTAACTTTCTGGTCATAATAACGTGCTATTTGATGTCGATGTCTTGAGGCACGCAAGTCTGCTTCATCTCTTTTTTCTTCAACCATATCAAGAGACTCTAGGAGGAGTGTTCTATTTGTCATCGGGTCATAGTATGCGACTCGATGAGAAGGGACTTCCAATTCTACCGGGATTACCGCTTCTGACCCAAAGGAAAGTTAATAGGGAGTATGGCCGGTAGCCGTCTTAAAGGTTGTCCTGTAGGCCCACAAAGCTAGTGGCAACTCATCTAGCCATTTGGCTTTGGCCCGCTCCAACCGCTTCTTGAGAATATATTTAATGACCTTTTTTATTGCTTCGACTTAGCCATTTAACTGCGGGTGAGCTACAACAGTGTACCATTTATCAGTCTTGTACTTCTGGCAGAAGTTTCTAAATTCAATGCTGTCAAACTGTGTCCCACTATCAATTATGATGGTCTTTGGTATCCCAAATCGACAGATAATGTTTCTAACCACAAAACTGATCACCTTTCTTGTCGCGATCGTTGTTAAAGGTTCAGCTTCCACCCATTTCATGAAATAGTCCACGCCGACGATCGCGTACTTAGCTCCTCCTCTGGCAATAGGTTACACTCCAATAATATCAATCCCTTACATGGAAAACGACCATTGGCTTACCATCGACTTGAGCTGAGTCGGAGGCGCTCTGGGAATCTTGGCAAATCTTTGACATCTGTCGCAGCGTCGTGAATAATCCAGCCGCGTCTTTATTCACGGTAGGCCAAAAATATCCATACCGTAATACTTCTTTGCTAGGGTTTGGCCCCCGTTGTGGTCCCCACACTCACCTTCATGTACTTCTTGCAGTACACGTTTGATGTCGTCGTGTGCGATACACCGTAGTAGGGGCATTGAAAACCCTTGGCGATAAAGGACGTCGTCCTGTAAAAGGTATCTTGCAGCCTTGCGTATTACAGCTCGTCTTTCGCTTTTCTTCAATGAGAGGGTTCCATTCTTGAGAAAATTCTTGATCGGTGTCATCCATGATTCTCTCTCTGGGTCAACTTCCAAGGCTAGTTCCACTTCCATCAGGTCGAAACTCGATGATTCCAAAACCTCTATCGGAACCATTTCAGTTTCTTTGGGATTGTCAGTACTTGCTAGCATTTCCAGCCGATCTGCTTTCTGATTTTTCGTTCTTGGAATATGCGTTATGCTGTAATGCTCCAAACTTCCCAGCAAATCTTTACCTTTTTGATATAATTAATGAGTCGAGGTCCTTTATCAATAAATTCCTCCCGGACCTGGCATACAACTATCTTGGAATCACAACATATATCCAGTGTCTTCACTCCCAGTTCTTTGGCGAGTTTCAGCCCAGCAATCAGGGCTTCATACTCGGAATCGTTATTGGTAGCAGCAAACTCTAATCGCAATGCATAGTAAATAGATCGTCCTTCAGGAGTTATTAAAACAACTCCGGCTTCGGACCTTCGATCATTTTTGGCTCCGTCCGTGTATAGCTTCCACGGACTAAGCTATGACTCTTGGTCCAAAGTAACTACCTTCTTACCCACGGTTTCCTCTTCGAGAATTGTGAATTCAGCATTAAGGTCGGCCAATGCCTGCCCTCTTATTGATTTCGATGGTTGAAAATTTAAATCAAATTGACTCAGCTTGATGTTCCATTTAAGTAACCGCCCCGATGCTTCGGGTTTTTTCAACACTCGTCTTTAAGGTTGATCGGTGTATACAACTATCGGGTGAGCCTGAAAGTAATGACGAAGTTTGCGGGAAGCAATCAGGAGGCTATAAGCAAGTTTTTCTATCTTCGGATAATTACATTCTGCAGCGGCTAGCTTTTTTCTCACGTAGTATACATGCCTTTGGACTTTATCCTCTTCACGTACCAATGCTGTACTGACGGCGCGAGATGATACCGCTAGGTAGACAAACAAATCCTCATGTTCCATGGGTTTTGATAATATTGGAGAACTTTCTAATAAGTCTAATAAATTATGGAATGCCTCCGCACAGTCAGGGGTCCACTCAAAATTTTGCTTTCCTCGTTTTATTAGATCGAAGAAAGGTACACACCTATCTGTAGCTTTGGAGATAAACCTGTTCAATGCAGCAACTTTTCTGGCTAAGCTTTGAACATCTTTGATCTTTCGTGGTTCTTCAATATCCCTTATTGCTATTGTTTGACTAGGATTTATCTCAATTCCTCGAGAACTCACAATAAACCCAAGGAATTTTCCAGATGCGACCCCAAACGAGAATTTTAGGTGTTTAACTTCATTCCATACCTTCGAAGACTATCAAACATTTCAGTTATCCCCTTGTATGGTCGAAAGATTGTTTAGACTTCACAAGCATGTCATCCATGTAAACCTCCATGGTTTTCCCAATTTGATTATAGAACATGCGGTTGACCAAGCGCTGGTATGTGGCTCCTGCATTCTTTAACCCAAATGGCATTACCATATAACAATATAACCCCAAGTCTGTGATGAAACTTGTATGCTCCTGATCTGGTATGTGCATGAGAATTTGATTGTACCCAGAATAGGCATCCATAAAGGATAAAAGCTCGTGCCCAGCCATTGAATCTACTAGCTAATCAATTCTGGGAAGAGGAAAGCTATCCTTCAGGATGGCCTTGTTCAAATCAGAGAATTCAATACATGTACGCTACTTCCCATTAGACTTTATGAATAGGATAGGATTTGATATCCAGTCGGGATATTTCGAATCCTTAATGAATCCATTATCTTTTAATTTCTCTACCTCTTCTTTCAAAGCTGCTGACCGCTCTGGGCCTAACATCCGTCTTTTCTGTTTGACTGGTAGGTGCTTTGGATTAATACATAAAGAGTGGCTCATAATGGCAGACGAAATCCCACACATTTCAGCATGAGTCCAGGCAAACACATCCAGGTTTGCCCTTAAAAAATCAGCCAACTCTTTTGCTCGAACTGGATCTAGTTGCGAGCCGATCTTTAGTACTTTTGTCGAACCTGTCTCATCAATTGGTATATCTACTATTATCTCGTTGGGAGTCGCCTTCCTATCCTTGGGTTCTTTATCCTCTCTGGGATCTATATCCTCGAGCACATCTAAGGGTGACTCTCTTGGGGCTGGACCCCTTAATTGCTATGCTGAGTTCTCCTTCGGAGGGGGAGAATCGTCCTTAGTTTCTATATTCAACCCCTTCATTAGCATCTTCAACTCCGTCATGTAACGAGCTCGTCCCGTAGATTGGTCGCCTCTCATCACCCCAATTCCTGTGTCAGTCGGGAATTTAAGCAGCAAGCACCAAGGTGCAATACATGCCATAAACTCGGCAATGGCCGGTCGGCCTAGGAAGGCAATGTAGAGTGACTCTACTTCCAAAACTACAAACGGTAGGATCCTCACTCTCTGGCGATCTCCCTGCCCTAGTGTCACTAGTAATTCTACGTAGCCCATCAGAGTCGTGGACGCCCCGTTGAAGCCACGTATCCATCCTTCGTAGGGCTTTAGACCTTTTGCTTCAAGTCTCATTTGTTTGAAAGCTTTCTTGAAGAGGATATTGATCGACCTCCCGTTGTCCACCAACACTTTATGGACTAAAGCAGGGCCGATGGTTGTGGTAATTACTAGTGGATCTTCAGTTCCAGATTGAACTCCGGAATCATCTCTACTATGGAATATGACGTCGTCTGACATCGTCTTTTGTTGTTTAACTGGAGTGATGTCTTCGAGGTTACTGCATTCTCCTACCTCAAAATGCTTGGCGGCATTGACCTACCGATCCATCACTTTGAAGCTACGACTAGCTAGGTGGGGTCCGCCTACAATGGTATTGATAACGATCCCCTTACCTTTCTACTGGGCTGTGTGTTTTGAAGTAGGCTGGTTTTGGTTCGGGGCTTGTCCCCCTTGCCCCCTGTCCCTTGGGGCAACCTTGTACTCGTCTAACTTCCCTTCCTGCAACAATCTTTGAACTATATCTCTCAAATGACAGCATTCGTTGGTGGAATGACCGTGGATTCCATGGAACAGACAAAACTTTTCCGTTGCGATCTGTTTTTCGGTGGAGTCTCTAGGTGGTGGTTTTTTGTACTGCAATATGCTATATGTATCCAAGTAAATATTCTCCAACGTATCACTTAACGGCGTATAGTTTTCAAAAGTCTAGAATCTGGGTCTTTTACTAGAGTTATTCCCTCGGTTCCTTTTCCTTCTATTGCCGTTCCCATTCCTATTGCTATCACCTCTGCTCTGGTTGCCAACGTTTACTTCAACCTTCCTTGAACTATCACCAGATTGTTTCACAACAACATTACTTTGGACACCTTCCTTCGAGGCTCCTTCGGACTTTCTCTTCCTATTTGCATGAGCTTCTTCTCGCCTTAAGCGAATATTAGCTTTTTCATAAAATAATTCCCTAGTTCGGGGCGGATTCCTAGATAATAATCCCCAAATTCTGTGTCCGGGTCAACTCCTTCTATCAAAGCCATCAGAATAATGGGTTCATGAGGGTCACTAACTTTGGTAATGGCCAGGTTGAAGCGGTCCAAATATGATTTCAGAGATTCGCCTGGAGCCTGTTTGATCCTTGATAACTCTATGACGCTCTTGGACTTTCGGGTGTGAAGTCGAAACAGGTTCATAAAGCGCTCACTCAATTCTGTTAAATTTGATATCGACCAGGGAGGGAGTCGGGTGAACCACATTAACACTACGTCTTCAAGTTAAATTGGAAAGGCTTTGCATTTTACAACATCTGGAGCTGCTGCAGCATTCATGAACCATGCACACCTCATCAGATGCTGCCCTGGGTCCGTTCTTCCTAAATACCGATCCATTTGAGGCAAGTTGAACTGCAGAGGGAACTGGAAATCCAATATATCATCTGTGAAGGGGGTATGACTTCGCTCAATACCCCAGTCCTCATTAGTGTACTGCCGACTTTCGGACATAATCTGACGCACCATTGCCTATACATCGACATTAGTTAATGTCTGCATCGGTTCTCTAGGTCTGATATTTGGATTACCCCTGGGCTCCTGATTAGGGGATAACCTCCTATTTCTAGCGGTGGCTGCTCTACATTTCTCCCTACGCTCCTGGTCAATCTCAGGAGGGAGGGGCTGAAGAAGTTGTTGTTGCGTATGGTTAGTAATGTTAGGATCCCTGGGTAGAATGTGGGATCCACGCATGGGCAACAACATAGGCTCTTTCAAGCTTGGGTCATCACGCCCTAACACACGAGCATAGTCTTCGCGGGATCCTAAAGATCCAAAATTTAGCTGATCAAGATTCTGAGGTCGCTCTAGCGGTGTTCTTTCATGAGGACGTCTCTCATCTGAAGAAGATGAATCGTCTATAGCAAGATGATGTGTTGTGCAAGGTGTCTTTTGCCTCTGGAGCTCCTGGAGTTCCCTACTCATAGTGATCATGTTCTCTTGCATGCGAAGACTATCATGCTTATGGGCTTCCAATGCATCCTTAGTACTCTGACGCATGTCAAGAAAGCATGAAAATCCTCCTTGGGTGACGGATGCAGATGGGTCAAGCTGATCATTGGTCATAGTGGCTGAAATCGAAGCATTGGAGGGAGCTCGAGTAGATGTTCCAGCTTCATTCTAGTTCGGATCGAATTGGAGCAAGGTAGTAGGACCAGACCGGTTCAGATGGGGGGAGCGAGTGATCTCAACGTCTTTTGATCAGCTCGGATCGGAGTCACCTGCTCGGATCGGAACTTCCTGACCGGAGCGGCCTGCTCCAGAGTCTTGTCCACGCGACCTCGTCAATACCATGGCTTGTTGATTCTCTTTAGCATCGTTCTCCCTAGCGCCTTGCACTTCTTTTCCTTTCGTTTTGGCCATAGTGTTAAATTCTTCAATGGTTCACCAAAAGGTACTTAAAGATGTCAAAAAAAATGGAGGATTAACTTCTTTGAACTTTGAAGGTCCAAATAGTAGAATGATAATCCCAAAAAGTGAAGAATTCAAAGATTTCTCAGTGAAAACACCAAAATGTTAGATCCAAAATTGGCTCTAACACCCAAACTAATAATAATTCTATTGAAATGAAATCAAAAACGACGAAAACACACAATTTATAGTGGTTCGGCGTTAAATAGCCTACATTCACTTTGATCTCTTTAGATTGATGTCTTGAATGCGAGTACAACAACAATTTTCACTCAGTTCTCGCTTATCTAATACATTGATTCACTCAATTTCGTTCATAATATGATTCAAAAGATGATTGTAATCTGAATAAGTTGATGAAATTCGGATAGTAAAGGAGTTTGAGTTTTGAAAATGCCAAAAGATCCTTCTAAATGTCTCTTGATGGTGTATTTATAGGTGAAAAACGCTCCTAGGATGGCTTCGGTTCGGATCCACGTGGCCTCGATTCCAACACTTGCGGGTTCGGATATCACAAGATGGTGCCAGCACATTGAGTTAGTGGATGAACGTGGGAACATGGCCTTCTAACCGTTCGGAACTTTAAGGGAACGCGGGTGTGATACTTGCAGTTTTGAGTGCATGGGTTCAGATCAGCTGTATAAGAGAAAATGGGATCGGGTCAACTCATTCCGAACCGATCCGATCTTGGCGAGGCTTCTCTTCTTTCCGTTCCACTCTGTTATGACTTGACAATGGAAATCCAATCCGGCTTCTTCTAGGAATAAGTGTTCTTCAATATTTGATCTCTTAACTTTGTGTTGCCTAACTCGCAAAGTAGGCTAACACCGATGATGCCAGGGTCATCATCTGAATCATTTTCAAAAGTCTAGAGTGAGATTCTATACATATCTAGTACATATAGGATTTAACACACACATTGATCAGATGTATATCCCAAAATCACTAAGTACTCAATAGTCGAACATTAACGTCACTAGGAATACTTAAAATTTTCCCTTTTGAAAGAAAAATATGCAAATTTTCAAAAATAATATTAGAAATAATATTTTCATATCATTTGTTTATTATTAAATTTTGAATAGGGATAGTTATATATCTCCATCCCTCACTCATTTATTAATCTCACTTTAAACCTTTATCATTTATCCAGATATGCAAACTTAAAATTTCAAATGGAAATCATATAATATTTCAAAACGTACATTGTACGTGATTTCCAAACATACATTAGTATTTCACTTAAGTTGAAGTGTAACAACCCAAAATTTAATAAAGAAATTTAAATTGAGAGATCAATAAAATAAATATTAATCAGGAAATATTGGGAAATAGGCAACGGGGGTTGCACGATTGAGTTTGTTATGAAATTTTGGCTATGGTTGTTAAAGTCAGACTTATAATGGAAAAGATATTGAAGAAAGTAGTTTGATTTTTTTTAAAATAGCAATAAAACATTAGATTAAAATAGAAATTATTTTGGCATAAATCACGGTCAAATGGGCAACCCAACCCGTAGCTGGAACGACCTTAGGGTGGACCCAGACCGTAAGTAGGTCGACCCACCTGGTTGACATGCACAAGCCGTTGCACACGTCTTTGTTCGAATTGTGCTGGGTTTTGGGGTGTGTTCATCTAGAGAGTTCGTAAATCTGATGGCCTAAAATCTTAACCTAATATCCGAAGATCTAAGAGACCCTAGCTCTACTATAAATATGCTCTAAACCTAGCCTAGTTCTCACTACTCCATTTTGTGCCTCCACTTAAATAATCTCTTCTCAAATATATATATTTTAATGGAGTATTGAGGCTCGGATTTGCAAATACTTTGGAGGATATTCATAGATATATTTTGCTCCTACTGGGGTTAGATTGGATTGCTTCAAAACTGTGAGTATATTTAGTAATTGTGAGATTCAGTACAAATTTCTTCTGACTTCTATTTTCCTTTCTATCAATATTTTATATAATCTGATTTCTGTTCTATCCTTTCTTCTTTCCAATTCAGTAATCTATTCTATTGCTGTAATTTTTATTTAGCTTATCTATACCGCCATTTTTCGTATGTAATTCACTACAATTTTATGTCAACCCTATTTTATTTCAGATTTATTCTTCTTTATCTGAGCCTAGGCTATTATTCCTTTTATTTTAAAGTAAAGTTTAGGCCTTCATGAGTCTAAACCTTTCATTTCTTCTTATTTATGCACTATTTGGGTTAAACTATGAAATTTATACTAAAGGCACAATTGGGAAAAATAAGAAACACATACAAAAAGGATGAATTAATCTTATTAAAATTATACAATAAAAATAATTGAACCATAACTTTGATAAACTAAATAAATGGCATTTGAATAGATGCCAATAGTGAGGGTTGGATTATACAGTGAAATTAATCGAAAGAAATGTTTATTTACAACCTTTTGATTGTTGTAACGACCCTGATTTTTAGACTATTTGAATTCGAATATTTAAATATATTTGAATTATCTATGGATTTTAATATCTAAGTAGTTAATTAAACGACGATTGAACATTTATATTTATATTTAATACAAAATGAGCTCGAAATATCGCGGTAGTTCGTAGTATTGGGTTTTGTACTTCAATTAATTATACATAATTCATTTTGAGTCGGAATACTATGAAACAAGAAACGTTGGAAACAAATTATTTATATTTATCTAATGAAAAAGAAAATTCGGGATTTTATCGTACATATTGTAAGTTATGCCAAAGTCAAATTTTGAAATAGTCGCTATGGAAATCCTTTATAGATTTTACTGTTTATTTAATTTATTTAAAAATAATTCTTTTGTATTTTAATTTCATTTAATTCAAAAATATTAATTTCAAGTTGTAAAATCTATATTAGTTGGATTTGAAGCTGTATAATTTATCTGGATATATTCGATAATAATAATAATTTAATATTTTTTATTTAATTGTTTTTGATTTAATTTATAATACTATATCGATATTATATAAGTGCTAAAAAAATTGGTTTTTCAAACTACCTCCGTTTTCGACGAAACGGATTTTATTAGAATACATATGGCTAATTATTGCTAAATTTCCAATTTGGAGCCAATTGGAGTTATTTTGTTGGTATACGGATTTTAAACGTGAACCGACAAATATATTAAAATTAAGATAAAGATGTTGTGCAAACGGAGTCGGTTTTCAACGAAATTAATTTCATTGGGACTGTTTCGTTAAAACATAATAGTATGTTCATCTCTGTCCTATTTGGGGATCGTGTGTGCGTGGTACGGATACTCAAGGTTAACATTATACGGTATTAATTCAATCTTTAAAATAAACACAAAAAGAAAAGAATAAATAAATAAAGTAAAGTATACATGTTAAAATATACAAACTTTCTATCTAAGTATATGAACCGCACATGCCTTAAGAGTTGGAAGCACAAGCTAGCCTATTGTGCATAAACGCTGCGCCAAGTAAAATCAAATCAGTTCAATAAAGCTAAACTATCTTTGTGCCTAAGCATCACATGCGAATATACAATTTAAAGTACAAATGCAACATTATATAATTTAATACACACATGCTCTCTCTAAAATGGTCGGCTATCCTAACCTACACTAAATGACTTAACACAGACCACATACAGTCTAACCTAAATAAATCAACCCAGCTATGAAAGGGAAATCGGAACTGCCCTGCTCCTATTAAATAAATTCCATCACCCTAGCTATATAAAGTGAAAGAAAAGCCTAAAAACTGTAAATAGCAAATGCTAGCCGATCCTAAACTCTATGATACATCAACACATGCGAAAATGAAAGAATATACAGCTACCTACCTGATCTACAAGTACACGTCTAACATTGACATCAAGACATTAGCCAACAACTGCACGTTGGAGCCTATGTGAAAGTTTTAATCAATCGGTCCATATATATAGTCGCTAGTCTGTTCTTTACAGCTACCCTATATATAACTACTTGTACCATATTTCTTGCTTCCCAATCCTACTTACACTATAAATATATTCGATGTACGCTCATTCCATTCTTTTTTTCCGCAGGTGAGTTAAAAACATAATACAGTAATTCTTCTTTCTAAACCAAAAAAAAAAACGAAGGCCTTCTTTTATATACGATTGTAGATCGGCACGTACTGGAGAGGGGAGTTCGATGACAATGGTGTGGGTGGTCGAACGTATAGATGGTTAGAGAGCAGAGGAAAGGTGTGCATGCGGTTCGGCCAAAGGACACATGAAGTAGCAGATGCAAAAGGGAAAAGGCAGTGTAGTTCAAACAAGAAGACAACGAGTTACTTTTGTACTAGGTGATGGGTTCTGTGGAAACAGTAGTAGTATGAAGTCAGCATCAAGAGGATGTTTGAATAAAAAGGTAGACGGTGGTGTTTGATGAGCTTTCGCTGGCCAAAAGCAATGTACAAACACTGAACAAATCAGTGAAGGACACATGAACCGAAGCTAGCTGCTACCACGTATTTGCACAATGTGGGCCCTACAGTTGGTACTGGGGACGAGACTGGTGGAAGTCGGGGCGCACTGGTGGCAGGCGCTAGCATCGCATGTGGTGGTTCAGTTGTTGGCATGAGAGGAAGTTGCCCGAAAGGGGTGGGGAGAAGCAGGAGGCGCAGACTGATTTTGAAGTAGAAGAAAGATGAACATGTGAAAGATGGGAGAAAATAAAAAAGTGGAGTATGGGTTGATGCATGTTGCATACGAAAGACGGGGTGGAGATGAATGGTGTTTAGTTGCGTGAATAGCCGGTGTATGAAGAAGGAGGTGGCTTTGTGTTATAATGTATATACATGATTGGGACAGAGCAGTAAATATAAGGGAGTAGGTTACTAATTCACGTGTGTGTGACAACTTTCTGCAAATAAAGGAGATGTTGAGTTTAAAGGAGAAGTGATACCGTGTAGGCAGTCATTAAAGTATTGAAGAAGTGGTTTGAGAATTTGGTGATTCAGTATGAACAAGGATGCGGTAGCTTGAATGGTATCCAAGAATAGAGAAAAAAGACACAACACGGGTCAGTTGTTTGAGAGGGCCGGATTTAAGAAGGTAAAGCCCAAACTAAGATAAATTTCAGTTTATGTTTAAATTAAAATCTTGTCTTGGCTTATTAATGAAATAGTTAACGTATATAAGAAGATATAAGAAAATTGTTGGGCCCGTAATTTTTTATTTTAGAAACGCATCTGTCTGTTTATGCTTAACAAGGAAATTAGTCAGCCATAGTGAGATATTGTTTTGAACAAAATCATGTCAGGTGGGCGAAGTAGCGGTGAGCCCAATTATCGTTGACGTGGCCATTTTAGTGTTTAATGAGAAATTAGTTCAGACTAATTTACTCTGTTTACTATATTAGTTTTATAACTAGAAAAATTTAGTTGGCTTGGTTAACTTGAAACTAATAATTAAGTTTTGTTAATTATATACTTAAGAAATAAGTGGTATAAATTTAATCGTATACGTACGTTATGTATAAAAATATCATACATGCGTAGAATTGGACATCATAAGAAATGTTGGGACCATATGGAGGAGCACAACATTATGGAATTGGAATAGACACAGTTGAAAGCAGTTGGAGTTTTTAATTGAATTAAACGCAAGTTTAATTTAATTAAAAACGAACTGTTCTGACGACGAATAAAAACCCAAGGTGAGTTAAACTCACTCAGTTATCCCATTATATTTATATAAGTCAGGTTTAAAAATTTGTTTGCTTTATTGCTATTGATTGAACAATTTGGTGTTTGTTTGCATACATATTTAATATTCTATCTAATTGAACACCATCACTATTTTTAATGATTATTTCCAATGGAGGTAACTTACCTTGTTGGTTATGTTTATATCAATATAAACGTATTTAATTAAATTGGATGTCTGAATTGTGTTATTTTTTGGCCATTATCAGTGATTTATAAACTTAATTCTTATAAATCAAAAATCTATCGTGTGCGACGCACGTGCCGTGTGCAAAGAAAGTGAGTAAGTATTAATGTAACGATTTATAACTAAGATTAATTGTTGTTAAGTAAAAATTAAAATGGATCATATTGAATCAATTGTTATTTATTTATTAAAAATCGAAGTAAATGTGATTATTTAAATTACCTATATTATTAATTGATTTATATGAGAAAACGAGTAAGAGTTGATTGATGAGTAAATCATGTTTTGAAGTTGACCAAGTCAACCATTTTAATGGAAATTGATTATTAGATTAAATTGGTTTGTGCTTAATTTAATGAAATCATTTGACGTATAGTTTAGCTTTATAAGAATTAAAAAGGGAATTTAATATTTATTCCAGTGATTAATGAAGTAAATTATAACTATAATTAATATAATTTAAGGGATTACCTCTTAATTGAAGTTCATTTAAGTGAGTATTCGAAGTTAGTAATGAAATATAATTGAATTTAAAAGTGAGTTGATGAACGGGTTTATATTTAAACCGAGTTTGGTAAAGTAAGTTATAAACGGATTTTAAGCGAATACGATACGCTTAAAATAAATGTTACTTAATATTTGAATTAAATAAAGTAAATCGAGATGAGAAAGGGTTTATATTAAACCAGAGTTGTATAAATGAGTTATGGAAAGTTAAAGCATTAATTTTAAACTAACATTACTTAATAAGGGTATTAAGTGAAATAGTTGAGTTTTTGAAATAAGATTTCCTAAGGGAAATGATTAAAATGTTTAGAAAAAGGATTCTTGTAATTGAATTTGTCAAAAGATCGAGTAATAGGATTTGAAATAAAAATCCGGATAATGAACAAATAGTTTAAAGAAGTTCAGTTTTAAAAGTTGATGTTTTATTAATCGTCTACTAAATCAATGAATTTAGTAATAATATTATATTAAAAAGTGAGATTTCAAAAGTAAAAAGGTTTTATAATGCCGTATTGTAAATAAAATATTGAAGTGGTATTTGTGGGTATTGGAATGAATATGGGTTCTTGAATTACTCATATCTATATTAAGATAAGAATGTTGTTGATCAAGGTCTGAGAGGTAACTAAAAATACTCCAACTTGGACGACTGCAGGATTATCGGTGGATGATAATAGTTGTAATGAGAAAGATGATAGAACAATTTATTATGGGAAATAATAATGCAACATTATTTGATGGATTTTTGATAAATATACTAAGATTTCAAATAAAGGAAATAAAATAATTTGAGGAGAATTATTGTGATTTTCTAAAGTAACGAAAATAAAAAGGGCCTAAGAATATGAAATGACTTTTCCATTATAAAAGATACAAAAGGAAATTTCGTAATGATGGTTTTACGAATGATAAGTTGAATCGATTTATCAATTATGGATAATAAGAAATGTCATAGTAAAATATTTGAAATGGTAATTAAATTGAAAATTGGATATGATATAAATTATTTTTCTATGTATTAAAAAGAAATGGCTTGGGAATATTTGTATATTAAAATAAGAAGTGAATACTGAAGGTTTAGAATCTTTAATTAACCATTCGTTATTAATTTTAAATTAAAAAGGCAAGTGATGTTGTGTACTCAAATAGTAGGTCTGTTTTATTTTGTTTATTTGATAGTTAATAACCAACTATAAAAATCCTACCCATACGATTATTGGTATGAAAAGACCAACATCGAATTTATATTTGAAAACCATTCCGACCAATAAATACGAATACGTGGAATCGAGCTAGAACAATTGAAAACCATGGATATTCATAAAACGATAATTACTTATAATCTCCGGCTGATCCCTAGAGATATATTATGATTCTTTCATTGTTGAAATCTACGAATTGCAAGGACTATCGCTATTAGTCTATAGGGTGATTCCTAGGATGTAATAGGCGAGTTCCGTTGGTTTATCCTGTTCCTGGATGACTTGTATAGACGAGTGTTTGACAAATTGTTTCCAAAGGGATCACATATGTTGATTTCTTCAAACGTATTTCTGTTGGTGGATCACCCAGAGTATTTTTGTGGACGTTAATTAGTGATATCTAGCGGATCTTACAATGTTGCATTCAAAGTGAATGGAGACATGCTATGCTGAAGAATACGCTTAACTTCTAGCCTTATCAACCGGGAAATAACATAAAATTGGGTAAGTCACATGGCTATGTGGGTCGCACCCATCAAAAGGGTATATCATTACCTGATCTGGAGAAATCAAATGCCTTCGGGTGTCCCTTTTTTTGATTGTATGCATGCTATCGGTTCAGTTGGCTGGCCCCTAACCATGGTAATTATATGTTCGGTACTCTCAAGCGAAGTGAGGGGCCAGTCATGTTTAGCCTGGGTAGCAAGATTTTCTTGTTGAACCCCAATGTATTCTTCTCCGAAGGTACATTGTCGGAAAGGTGGTCCCATACCTTGCCAGGAAATCCAATCTCCAATTAGTGTCCGTAGTTTTGATTGTATACTATATATGTGGAGCGTGAGATGCAGGCGTTCTGCTAGATTGATATTTACTTGTATTTAGACAATATCATAATATCAGAATAATACTGCCTTCAAAAATGTTTTGGGTTATCGCAAGGTAAAAAAATCCATATTTTTGAGGAAAACGGGTGTGTAGCATGGAGCTACACAGCCGATTACGATTAGATGCAAATATAATAATATCTGGCTGACAGGCCCAACCAGTAGCAAGCATAAAGCAGACCAAGATGGTCTAAAGTAGTCAGCCTAAGGCATACAGATAGTATATATACATAACATGCCTATGATAATAGTAATATACATAACCAAAATGGCATAGCTACACCATATAGCGGTGATCAATACACAGCCAAAATAAACTGCTAGATACTCCCCATCAGAAAGGGAACAAGGAGTTGCTACCCTGAGTTCCTAGCGAATGCGGCCATGGCAGAGAGAGCCTGAAGTGAGCATGCCTGGCTGTGCCTGTCCAGAGTTCGAAGAGATGCAAAATGTGGTAACATGTTCCCATCAATAGCTTTTTAGGCTTGCCGAAGACACAAGCGTTGCGCTCTAACCAGAAACACCAAGAGAAGATTTCCAAAAGGGAATCTAGAGATGGATCGGGGGGGGGGGGGGGAGTGCTTCCAGTAATCAAAGGAGGAGTGAATTGAGGGGATGAAACCAAGGACGAATGAGCTGGTAGCAGCCCATACAGCAAAAGAGAAGTCGCAGTCAAAGAAAAAGTGATTGAGAGATTCATTCTCGAGATTGCAGAGTACGCAAACTGGGTTAACATCGATGTTGAAACGACGAAGCCTGTCCTTCGTATTAATACGGTTATGAATCAGAAGCCACTGGAAAAAGATAATTCAAGGAGGATGATGAGTTTTCCAAATTCTGGAGAAGGAGAAGCATCGGCCAGGGTGAATGAGATAGGTGTAACACGATTTGATCGAGAATTTGCTAGAGGAGCCCAAAGTCCAAAGAAAAGAATCAGGCCCAGGCGATGGATGAAAGGAATTTAAAAGTTCCCCTATACTAATAAATTCCTGAAGGGTTGGAAGCCCAACCCATGAATTAGGAAATAGGCCCATCAGACTCGAACTGTATACATCGGCTAGTGATTGTGTGCTGGAGTTATTAATAGGTCCAAGATAGATTAAAGATGAAGATAAAGGGATCTCGTCGTGCTAGATGTCTTGCCAAAACAGACACGATTCGCTACAGTTCACCTTAACGTGGAAAAGCATCTTAACCCTTGGTAGAGCGGATAAAACCCCACTCCAGAAAGGAGATGGACATGAGGAAGGTCTGAAGTGAAGGAACCGGAAGGGGTTAGAATTGTAGTGACGCAATAAGATCCAGTCTTTCCAAATACAGTTGGAGGGAGAGAGTGCTCTCCAGATCCATTTAGTCAAAAGAGCAAGATTATATGTTGAAAGATGAGGTACGTTCAAACCACCATGTGTATAAGGAAGGCATACAATTTGCCAATTTATCAGTCTTTTGAGTTTGTCACCATTCCAAAGAAATGAACTTCGAATGGAATCAATTTTGTTAATAACCCAAATAGGCAGTTTGTGAAATGACATCCAGTACATTGGCAATGTAGATAGGACACTTTTAAGAAGAACAAGTCGGCCGGCTGAGGATAGTGAATTAGCTTTCCAAGCTGTGAGTCTAGACTCAATTTTGGAAATGAGAGGAGCCCAATCTGATTTGTGAAGTCTGGTAGGGCGCAAAGGAATGCCAAGATAGCTAGTGGGGAATGAACTTTCATACAATTGAGACATTTAGCAATTAAGGTACCAAGGTGGGTGGAATTTCCCAACATGATGATGGAACTCTTGTTGAAATTAATGGAGAGACCCGAGATGAGCTCAAAGGAGTAAAGAATGACTTTCAGGAAGTGAATGTTTTGAGGAGTGGGGGAAGTGAAAAGAATAGTGTCATCAGCAAATTGCAAGTTAGAAGTGGTAAGGGAAGAGTTTGGTAGAGTAATACCCAAAAGAATGTTGTTGGATATGGCCAGTTTCACCATTTGGTTAAAAGCATCAGCGATCAAGACAAAAATTAAGAGCGATAGGGGATCACCTTGTCTGAAGCCTCTTCTAGATTTTATTTTACCCCCAGAATTGCCAATAATGCTGATTACGGAATAACTAGAGGTAAAGATGTGTTTAATCCAGTTACACCATTTCATTGAGAATCCTCTATGAATCATGAGTTCTAATATGAAGTTCCAGTTGATTGAATCAAATGCTTTTGAGAAGGACTCCAGGGGTGTTGGTGAAGTGACAGAAGGAGATAACTTCTTGGGTAGCAGCTACACAGTCTAAAATATTTCTTCCCAAAATGAACGCCGATTGTTCCTTCCCCATAAGCTCAGAAATGTGATTTTGAAGTCTGTTGGCTATGATTTTGGTGATAATTTGAAAGTAGTGTTGAGGAGGCTGATTGGTCTGAATGAGGGAAGTGAATTAGCACCAGGAAATTTAGGGATGAGGATGATATTAGTGTAATTGATCTTGGCAATTTATGAGGGGTTAGAATAAAATTCAGAACACATTCCAATCAGGTCACATTTAATCGTGGGCCGATAATGTTTAAAGAGCGATGGGCCAAATCCATCTGGGCCAGGGGCCTTGTCCAACGCCATCCCCTTAAGGGCCATCCAGATTTCATGTTCAGTGAAAGGTTGGTCAATGGGTAAGTGTGTAGGTTGCGGATAAAGTTTGTGCCAATCAGTCGTAGGGGATAAGGGAGGCTGCAAGCCCAGAATATTTCTATAATACCGAGTAAAGAGAGAGCACATTTCTTTGGGATCAGCTGTTGAATTGTTGTTGTGAGAGATTTCTGAGATGAAAGAAGCACGACGACGGCCATTGGCCAAACGGTGAAAATAGGCTGTGTTTTTGTCTCCTTCGTTTAGCCAATTTGCCTTGGAGCGTTGTTTCCATCCAGTTTCTTCTTGTTTGATTAATCTTTCCAATTCTGATTCATGAGACTCGAGAACTTGTCTCTCAGATGCCGTCAGGGGTCGAGCCTCTTCAAGGATGTTTAGATTCAATATAGCGTCTTGTGTCAAGGAAATCCTGGTTTTCAGCGAATTCCAAATATTTTTGGCCCAAAGTCGAATCAGTTTACGCAGTTTACGAAGTTTACAAACAATCTTAGTTGATGCAGAACTGCCATTGAGTGGCTGTGACCAAATTTGTTTGACAAAGTCATCAAAGGAAGGCTCAAGTGTCCAGAGTCTTTCATATCTGAAGGGTCGTTTAATTGGAGTGCAATCTTGAGTGTCAAGAATGATAGGGCAGTGATCAGAGATACTTGTGGCTAGACCCTTGACCAACGAGTGGGGAAAAAGATCTTCCCAGTTCAAATTAAATAAAAATCTATCAATTTTTGATAATGAAGGGCCATCTCTTCTGCTTGTCCACGTGAATCTTCCGTTATTGATGGGTGGGTCAAAGAGAGAGCAAGCGTTTATAAAAGAGTTGAATGAATAAGAATCTGGAGAGGGAGTGTTTGAATTTCGTTCAAAGGAGAATAGAGTGGTATTGAAATCACCACCAATGATCCAAGGGCCTGAAATGCTTTGTTGTAAGTTAAGACAGTGTTGCCAAACTTCAGATCTAAGATTAGGGTCATTAGGTGTGTAAATGTTAGTGAAATGGAAGAAAGTGTCTGAGCGAATATGGCGAAGCGTTACGTGTAAAGCTGAGGGGTGTGAAATAGATTGATGAAGAGACCAGATATTTTCATTCCACGCTGTAATTAGTCCACCACGTGAGTCAGAAGCATCCACGTGAGACCAACCATAAAGATTAGGACCACAAAGTTGATGAATTAGAGAATCAGGTGGATTAAAAACTTTAGATTCCTTTATACTTAATGTGTTTTTTTCTCACTCTGGTTCACCATACTGACTCGGTGTTTGTAATGTTCGGGTTAGACCGAGTGGTACAGGCTCAGTTATCGGTTGTTATGAAGACACAAGATGGAGGAGTTTAGACCTATAATATCTAGTATTTATTCCATTGTGTGATTGTATTTGAGGACAAATTATTATAACTATCCAGATGTGTGAAGTAATCTGATGATTGTAAGTATTTTTTTTAAAAGTTCTCAATAAAGATTTATTTCTATATTATATTTTGTTCCGCTGCGATGTGAGACTCCAATTCTGTGTTGTGTTCTTCTTCTTATTCTTCTATTATAATATTTCTTTCTTTCTTATCTCAGTCTCTAATTTCTTTCTAATAACTATCTGTGTTTTCGATACTTGAGTTTTGGTAGTAATACGGGATTTATGTATTATTGTCAGAATTCGAGCGTCGAATTTCCGCAGGCTGTTACAGTGGTATCACAACGATGGTTTAGTAATAACTTGGCTCTGTGGTATAACTCGATAGAGATTGGGTTAGAAATACCTTAGATTTAGTTTGAGTGTATATACATGAGAGAGCGTATTTGTAAATTTTATAAACAAATGTTTTTATATTGTGTTGTTTGAACGTATCAAGTTGAGCTAGCAATTGATACAATATTGTTTTGTAAAGAGGGTAAATGAAATAATTTTACCCAAACTATATTTTTATATAGAATAGAAATAATTTTTTTCAAAATTATTGATATTGGCTTGTTGATTATTTTGAATGGAATTCAAATGAGATTGTAAGTGGTTTATTAAAGCTTGAAGAGAATTTATAATATGGAATTTGGGAATAGGGGTTTAAATATATGATTAAATTAACCAGAAATTAACTTTAACTAAGTTAAATAAATTTGAAAGGGAAATAGAATAACTCGGTTGTGTTGACTGTTGATTGGTTGTTATTTGAATGATAAATTGATTGAATAAAATTTATTAACAGTAATATGAATTGAATTCGAGAAAATAAATTATAGTGTAAATAAAATCACTAATGAAATGAAACTCAATAAGTTAGACCTGTATTTGGTATTTGCATTGTATATCGAGGAAAATGCAGGTTGAAAGGAAAACATGAAGAGCTATTGTTTTGCTTATTGATTGGTTGCCCGACAAATAGGTAAACCTTAATTATATTGATTTGGGTGATTAATTTTATACCATTGAGTTGCGTAGTTGCTTGGCTTTATTTTCTTTTGATCGATGAGAGGCTCGGAGTGGCGTTTGTAGTTGTATGGATCAGATAATACAAAGGAGGTGCTGGCGAATTTTTCAAAAATTTCTAAGATTTCGAATATTTTTAATAATATTTTAAATTAATTATTTTTGAAAATAATTGGGTTTGGACTAACTGAGACGACCCAAACTTCCCCGTAAGGGAAAGCCCGGATTGAGTTGAGAACACGACAAATTAGAACGCAAACAATAGAACACTTCATTGCTATTACAACAATTACACCAGAGTACAAGAATATAACAGAGTATGAATAAATAATATACATCAGAAAACTATCAGAGATTAAATTACGAAGCAGCGGAGAAATAATACATAACACAACTGAAATAAATACACGGATACAGAGATTTTCGAATATAACTCCAGATGTAAATCCAGGATCCTATGTAAACAAATATCTGCAAAACTAAAATTACAAGCTTCCTGTGTGGAAATATGGGCACCCAGAGTTTAGGTTGAAACAATAAACTGCAGGCCAGTCATGGGACTGGTGTGAGAACTAGAACAATTATTTAAAACTTTACTTTAAAATAGAGTAAATAAAGGGACCATGCCGTATAACACGGAACAGGTATTTTCCCAAGAATACCAATGCATAAAATAAACAGCGCAATGCTTTTTGAATAAAAATGAAACTACTATAAGACTCAGGTCCCATCACATAATGCAACGCAGGCCGGAGGATAGAATTTTACCTTATAAAAGACAAATAATGCTTGATACGTTTTAAAAACAAATCATTTGATACTATTATACGTGTATAGTGTAAAAAACAACTTCAAATATAAATGTATCAATCATAGATGGCATGAGTACCATATATAATGTCGCCATATTAGTTCTACAATTAAAACCGCACAATGTTGTATTGGAAGTTAGATTTCCATCATGAACCAAGGCAAGGGATCGTCCTTACTGAATTCGAGACAATCTAGTGCATGTCTCTAGACAGCCCTTGGATCTTCAGGGCTGGTCCTCCCTTACATTTAAGGACTAGTTATTCCTGAAAAATACGTTTCCCCACCCTATGGGGCTTAAGTCTGGTTAGTATGTCGACCATATCATCCATCAGCCCCGTAGTGACTGATATGTCCGAGGTACCTCGCTATCCATCAAATAATATGCAACATTCACATGAGTAAAATGTTTGGACTCCATACCATGACACCACTCCTAGCAAGAAAGAAACGCATGTCCTTCCTGCAGTCCTCTCCTGTTTCTGGATCATACCGGGGTGTGAGGCTCGCGAATTAACGCTATACACAAAGCTATGCTATTCAAAGCCGGGCTTTGATCATCAACCACAAGACTTTGCTTTTCAAAAAAAGCCTTGATCATTTGCATCTTAGCATGCCACATTGATAATTCACGCCATGCGACCGATGTCTATCGATATATGACCTCTAAGTTTGTACATCTCAGAGAAGGGTGTTAAGAAAGAGAATAAGTTCTCTGCCACCAAACAGATATATATTTAATAGAAATCAATCAACAAAGAATAAAATCCAATGCCAGACACGTCCATTTACTAGTTCGTTCTGGATCTGAATGAAACCGAAGGCCCCTTTATTCCTCATTCCATATGTCCAATACAGGAGAGAGGTCCTCGCATATCACGTTGATCTCCAAGTACGTCTAGACGATTGCCACATATTACCTTGTCTTGGGTGTACAGCCCAATCAAGACATCAGTAATCACCCAAACGATGTGAAGATCTCCGGTCTTCAACCACCATCTTCATTGTCGACATATCGTCGAATCAGTTATTAAGAATGGTTATAAACCTGGTCTTTCCGAATAACTCGTGTATTTCATAAACAAATTCTACAAAAACACAACATACGCCTCACTCCATTTCAGAATATTCGTTTATTCAAATATTATTTTAACAATTTTAAACCAAGTTAAGGTTTTCCAAACTAGTCGGGATTAGCGCACCTTACCGAAGTAATCGTTTGTTTTATTTCCCAATTCCAACCTATTCATCCCATGGAGCAAAACTGGTAATACTCCGTATCTAACACCATGGTCTTATCAGTAAATTTAATTACCGTTTCACGTTCAAATCTAATTAAAGATTTAACTATCGCTTGGAGTGAAACTGGTGGTACTCCATTCTCGATCATTTCCCAAATTTGATAATTAAATGATCACATTCACATTTCAATCTAATTAAAAATTCATGAAAAACCACTTAGTTTAAATCTTCCCTAAAATCATTATTAATGATTATTTAACTTTGGGAAATCAAACATGCCGCATCGACAATCTACATCGTACCACTGATTTCTGCCAATATATAACCTCAAAGCTCATACGTCTCAGAGAAGGGTTGAAACGACCCGCAAATCCGTGCTACCTGAGTTGACCAAATACACCACACGTCCAACCCAAATAACACAGAAATACGACTCATTATTAGAAAGAAGATAGAGGGTGAGAAATAGAAGGAAAGAAATATTAGAATAGAAGAAAAACGAAGATCACAGCTCACAGCGGAACGAATAAAATATATTCTATAACATAACTTTTGAAATACAAATCTGTTTGGTACATATATACATACCATCATCAGAGTACACATAACATTTGATTCAGCGGAAGTAACTCTAAATATCTAACATTGAAGCCTCCTGCTTCAAGCTCCTCCAAGTGTATCTGTAAAAGCCTAAAACACTTGACTGCCCGTACAAATTTGGGCACCCAAGAGTTTAGGGGAAACAAAACAAAATAAACTCTGGGTCAGTCATGGGACTGGTGTGAGTAAACTCCAACCACTTGTTTAACTTTCAAAGCTCTTTTCGAAAGAAAAGATAATAGTAAGACCAGCCCACACATAAACACGGACGGTTTTTACCTTACTATAACCCAAAACACTATTGATATCAAAATCCAGTGATATTATAATAATGTCTACATCAAGTAAATAACCAAATAGCAGAACGCTTGCATCTCACGCTCCACATATATTATAAAATCAAAAACCGCATGGCGCTTATTGGAGATTGGATTTCCAACATGACAAGGTATGGGACCACCTTCCGATGATGTATCTCTAGAGGCGAATACACCTGGGTTCAACAAGAACTTCTTGCAACCCGGCCCACACATGACCGACCACTCATTTCACTTGAGTGTATCGAATGTATATCACCAACGGTTGGACTCAAACCACCGTTTCCCGAATGGGCAGAATCGATAGATTTAGGACAAAAGGAATTTCTCTAGATAGGTGATTATACACCCTAATGGGTGCGACCCACATAGCCATGCTGCCTGCCCGATTTTTGTCCTTTCCCGGTTGTTGAGGCCTGAGGCTACGCATACTTACCATTCATCGATAACACAATCACTTTGAATGCCACATTGTCAGATCCGTTAATCACTAGTTGAGTTTGCACAAATATTCTGGATATTATGCTAAGGGATAAATCCGTTGCAACCATATATATTCATACAGACCAACCCATTTGATCATTGGAAATACTCTGTCAGACATTCGTCCATTTACGTTCGTTCTGGGACTGAACGAAACCGAAGGCACTATTTCTATAAATAGAAAAGCCCTTGCACTTTACTCCGTCTTCAATATATTCAGCATACTTGGTTCGCAACGCTTATGCCGATACGGAGTGGTTCTTCGGATAATAATCCAACCGGTCTCTCCATATTGACAACGATGGTCAAAAACTTCGATAGTCTGTGATTTAACTATCGAATAAAAACAAGTGTTCATCCAACATATCAAACAAATCACTGGGCCCTTTAATTAATATTTCATTAATTAAATCACTTCTCCATTTTCTCTATCAATATTTGTTAACCAAATATTTCAATAATCAATCTTGGCCCTTTACGCTATTTTTGATTTCGTTTCCTTATCGAATTCTATATATCGATATATAGATTTCTAATTGTCAAATTTCTTAAAAATATTCTAACTCCTTAAATTCCCGGAAAAATTCGCCATAACCTCCCCTGTATCGGGAGCATCGGGAAATTTCAAATAGCATCCCGGTATCTTCTCCAATCGAAAAGAAAAAGGAAAAGCCAAGCGGCTTGCCGATACGGCGCATAAAACCCATATATGAATTAAACATGTACCTTTTTGTCGAGCACATAAATTTAAATCTTCATATACTCCATCCCATATCTGTTTAATACCTGTTCACCTGTTTCCAATCCAATTCAATACCATCTAATCGCTTGAATTCAGTTTCGCCCATTTATTCTTTAATTAGCCCTTTTGCCTATTTCACTTCTTTATTGAACATAACATGTTCAAACAAAATGTTTAACTTGCCCACGACCAAATTGAATTTCAATTTCAATTCTAGTTCTCTTTCCTATTTCGAATATAAATTCTTAAATCGAATTCACTTATTTGAGGCCCAATATTCATTCGAAATCTCCTTAACTAATTTCTATTCAATTTAGTTAATTCCATTCAATAAGTCAAAATCTGGTTTCTGTTCCAAAAATCATATTCATTTACACAACTTGAATTCGCATATATTTTACAACTCAACTCTGAAATTTTCTAAATAGAAACTTCGGATTTTATTTGCTTAAAATCCCTTTAAAATATTAAATAAACCATTTTGGTCGTTAAATAGTTCTGGCGCTGTTTTTCTGAAAATTTGATTTTGACATAACTCAAAATCTATACGACGAAATTCAGATTTTTCTCTTTCATTTGAAAACTATTATCAAATCGGTCCTGACGTTTCTTGTTTCGAAGAATTCCGACTTCAATTGCGTTCTGTATATTCAATTGAAGTTCGAGTCGCCAATTTACGAACTGCAGCGCTGCGGCGAGTTCGTTTTAATTATATTTATATATATATAAACTTTTTAAACCTCTTAAAAATGAATTCAACTTCGTCGAATATATATATATTCATATATATTTCAAATTCCATTTGAATCTTTATATTTCAAATTCCATAGTTTTAAATCCTGTATTCAAATCCCATTTGAAACCCTTTATTCGAATTCTATTTCAAATCATTCATTCGAATTTCATTTCAAATTCTTTATTCGAATTCCCATTTCAAATCCAACTCTTTTTTTTGAATTTCTATATTCAAAATTCCATAGTTAAAACCCATTTGAATTTCATATTCAAATCCCATAAATAAAATCCTATTTGAATTCAATTTGAATCTCTTATATTCAAATTTCGTTTTCCATTTCCATTTGAATTTTAATATTCAAATTCATTTCCAACCCCATTTGAATTCCATATTCAAACTTATTTTTAACACTATTTGAGTTTCTTCACTCAAACCCATTTGAATTCCCTTGGATTCAAATTTCAAAACCATTTGGATTTCTAATATTCAAATTCATTGGAATTCCCTTAAATTCAAATTCCATTTCAAAACTATTTGGATTTCCTATTTGAAATCCTATTTGAAATTCTATTTCAAATTCTACTTTGAAAATCCTATTTCCAAAGTTTATTTCAAATTCTATTTTGAAATCTCATATTCAAATTTCTACTTAAATTTCTAAATTCAATCCCAGGTTCAAATTCAATACTCGAATTTCTATTTCAACTCTCTATTCACATTTCATATTTAAATTCTTCTCTGAAATACTATAATTCAAATTCTATTCAAATTCTTCTTTGAAATTCTATATTTCAAATTTTATTTTGAAATTCTATATTTCAAATTCTATTTTGAAATTCTACTTTGAAATCTCTATTTGAATTTCTTTATTTGAATTCCTTCGAATTCAAATTATATTTTAATTCCTTGAATTCAAATTCTACTTTTCATTCTAATCTCGTCTATTAAAATTCTATTTGAACTTCTATTTGAATTTCAAATATTCAATCTCCTTGTAAAAATTCAAACATTTAAACTCTCTTTTAAATTTCAAATGTTATACTCAAATTTCATTTGAGTTATATATTTAAAAATTTCCTTTCACATCCTATTTGAAATTTCATTTCAAAATCCCAATTTCACGCTTGTATTTCTATTTCTGAATTATCAAACGATAATTCTTTTCCACTTCATTTATGACCTCGTTATAAAAGACTATTTATAAACTTCGTTTATAAAGAAACTACTCATTTTATTTTTTCAAAAACAAGTTTATATTTTTATTTCCATTTAAAAATTCAAATTCTATTTAAAAATAGAATTTTCCCTTTTTAAATCTCCAATATCCTTTCACGATATTTTAAATATCATTGCTTAAGCCCAGTGATAAAACACACAAAGCAACCAATTATTTATTTTTCTAACATATCATATATAACAATATATATGCAAACAAATAAACAAACAGATAATATATTTTTGAGGAATCCAGTTGGATTCCTCCAACCTGTTTTCCTGCATCCACAGATGTTAGCACATAAATAATACCAATTCTGCTTCGTGGCAGAATATCGCGGTATAGAAGGTCATCCACTAATCATAGCGTGGGGCGTATAGGGTAATCATCCGCTATGAAACTGCGGGCATCCGCTAATGAGACTGCGGGAATCCAACCAATCAATCAACCCAATATATATATATATATATAGCCTAAATAACTAATATATATAAAGCAAGCAGAAATCATTCACACAAGCAACAGACAATTATTTTTAATGAAATAAAAATAATTTTAAAGGTGAGTGAGATTTACTCACCGTGATTTTTCCTTTGCCGAATACTTCGTGGAAATTTAGATCTTACGGCTTCGAATCCCCTCGAACGAGTTTTATCGTGCTCCTATGAATATTTATTTAATGATCAATATTCCAATTAACGCATAAATAAATGTCATATGTATATATATATCCATTTTCTCATTTAATTAAATTACCAAATTGTTTTAATTAAATATCCAACTTCTTTTATTTATTTTGAGTTTGAAATCTAAATCAAACTAATATGGTTTAAATAAAAGAATCAAAACTAACTAACTTATTTTCTATAAACTAATTATATAAATTTATTTGCTTTTAATATCATAAATTCCTAACTGCCTTATTTAATTTTCAAATAAATAAAAACTAAATCTAAAAAGGAAAACAAAAATACCTTAATCCTGTTAAATTTTTCCTTCTTCCTCAATACCTCACTGCCGAACAAAGACTTCCCTCCCAAGAACTAGAACCGCAAGCTACGCCTTCATCGATGAACTTCAGGGAGCAAATCGCGATCCCTAGAATACACAAACCACCACCTTCACGCTGCTCCGCCGAACACCGCTCCTCCTGATCCCACGAGTTTACCAACATCGCACCTTCCCCAATCGACTTCCCCTTTTGTGAAAAGCCCGAACCCTACCAGACCGTGCTCGAGCTTCACCACAAAATCAAGAGTCTAACTCCCTTCCAGCTCGCAAGCCTCCAGAAGCCCGAACCCCCAAAATCGAAACCGCTTCCTGATTTCACTGCCTCGATGAACAACGCCTAACCCTAAGTTGCGCTCGAACTGTCGAGCTCCACAAACCACCACGATGTTCAAATTTCCCTTTCCATTTGGTTTGATCGTGAATAGGTGCGCAACCATTTTTAATTCGATTTGTTGAAGAATATTTAGAAGGGGAACTGGCGGGTTTTGATTTTCTTTGTTAAGGAAATGAAAATGAACGGAGTAAAGGAGTTGCGATCTATTTAAAAGCCAACGAAGGGGACATGAGTACGAAGGCATTAATATTGTGTTTCCTTGCTATTGAAGATCACCGACAGATTTTTCTGGCTCGAGGGAAGTAGGGTTTGAGTTTTTCAAAGAAGGTAGGTCGGCTTGTTGGCTTAAGTACCAACATGAAAAATATAAATTAATTTTTGATTTTATTTAAATAACTTAAAATATCTCACGGTCCCCGGACCGCTATGAAACATAACGAACGAACGACGTTACTAGATTATAATACAATTCTAGGCTCAATGGAAAAGTTTCTGAGATTTTATCTAATCGTATGGAAAAGATAACAAATTTAACTGACAACTAAATTAAATTAAATCTAATTATTTCCAAGCATTTTTATAGGTTATATTAAATAGTTTCAAATTTAAACTAATTTAAATTCATCGATAATAGATTATTCTTATCGTACATGTTCCGACGGAACTGACACTGATCATTTGAATTGTTTTGATTCTTTTAACTTCGTGTTCAGTTATATTTTGTTCTCGTATTTCGATTATTTGATCGATAATTCACTATAAAAATTCTTTTATATGGTTAATCCAATATTTAAACGATACTAAATATTTAAAATACTGTTCGAAAAATCTGGGTCGTTACATTCTTCCCCCCTTAAAATAATTTCGTCCTCGAAATTGCTAAGGTAGAAAAAATGGTACAAATCTATTACTTTTCAAAAATTCACTTATGTTGAAACTCAATTCCTCATATTTCAACAAATTCAATTCTACCAAAACTTTTGGTCTTCTTTATTCAATTCGAATGATCTACGATCAATCCATTTATATCCAATCTATGTTCTATTAAACCAATTCAAATTGATTCTAGTCAATTGATTTACTTCAACTCATTTAACTTGCTTAAGTTAAATTTAAATTCCAGAATTCAAATCCCAGTGTTTTTCATTTCAAATCCTTTGAAATCCCATAAATATATACACATATTTATTTTCATTTCAAATTCAAAACATTTGAATTTTCAAACCACTTGTTTTCCTCCAAACAAATTTCCATCAAAAACTTTCTAAGGTAGCAATTCATCACTTAGAAACTCGGAAATGAATACTGATGATGTTGCAATCATCATCAGAATTATTTCCCAGCCACTGAAGTGAGTTCAGTGCCTTATTATTTCAAAATTGATTTTTATTCAAAACCCTTTTAAAATAAAACTATATTATTTTAATTACTTTGAAAAATATTTTCAACTTCCCAGGATTTTGAATTCTAAATTCTGGTTTGAATTTAATTCTAATTCATCTCATTTGTATATATTTAATTTCTATACAAATTCTATTCTGGTTATAAATAACCATTCTAAACTTATAATCTCATTTGATTATAAAGTCAACATCCAACACATCCATATAATAATAATTCTAGAAAATTATTCTTCCTATATCAAAAATAGAGATTTCGGGTAAAATTATTTCATTTACCCACTTAAAAACAATATCGTGTTCAATCTTCTGTCCAAGTATTTAGAAATTCCTATCGACGTCGTGGCGTCCCACGATTCGATCAGAATTCATAAACCACTCAACAGACAAGCCAACACAATATAAAACAACTTTTATATCAACTAACAAATACGCTCTCTCGTATCTATACACTCAACTCATTCTAGGGTACTACTGACCCTATCTCTAATGAGCACATGCCACACAAGCCTAGGTGTTCGCTCAACCTAAGCTCCGATACCAACTGTAACGACCCCGGGATTCGAGTAGGCTTTTCAACCATCCTCTCCTCCCTCGGCACTGGGCTAACCTCCCAGCGTGGCTTACAGAGATACCTCAGAACTGCTTTTACGGCCAGCCTCTCGACTCGACCAACCCACATTGTCGGGAGATGTAGGGGTAAGAGTCTCCCGTTCGCCACCTAACGCGAAGCGAGAACCCCCTATCATCCGTACCAATTAAGCAACCAGCTCTGATACCACTGTAATGACCCCGAGATTCGAGTAGGCTTTTCAACCATCCTCTCCTCCCTCGGCACTGGGCTAACCTCCCAGCGTGGCTTACAGAGATACCTCAGAACTGCTTTTACGGCCAGCCTCTCGACTCGACCAACCCACATTGTCGGGAGATGTAGGGGTAAGAGTCTCCCGTTCGCCACCTAACGCGAAGCGAGAACCCCCTATCATCCGTACCAATTAAGCAACCAGCTCTGATACCAACTGAAACGACCCGCAAATCCGTGCTACCTGAGTTGACCAAATACACCACACGTCCAACCCAAATAACACAGAAATACGACTCATTATTAGAAAGAAGATAGAGGGTGAGAAATAGAAGGAAAGAAATATTAGAATAGAAGAAAAACGAAGATCACAGCTCACAGCGGAACGAATAAAATATATTCTATAACATAACTTTTGAAATACAAATCTGTTTGGTACATATATACATACCATCATCAGAGTACACATAACATTTGATTCAGCGGAAGTAACTCTAAATATCTAACATTGAAGCCTCCTGCTTCAAGCTCCTCCAAGTGTATCTGTAAAAGCCTAAAACACTTGACTGCCCGTACAAATTTGGGCACCCAAGAGTTTAGGGGAAACAAAACAAAATAAACTCTGGGTCAGTCATGGGACTGGTGTGAGTAAACTCCAACCACTTGTTTAACTTTCAAAGCTCTTTTCGAAAGAAAAGATAATAGTAAGACCAGCCCACACATAAACACGGACGGTTTTTACCTTACTATAACCCAAAACACTATTGATATCAAAATCCAGTGATATTATAATAATGTCTACATCAAGTAAATAACCAAATAGCAGAACGCTTGCATCTCACGCTCCACATATATTATAAAATCAAAAACCGCATGGCGCTTATTGGAGATTGGATTTCCAACATGACAAGGTATGGGACCACCTTCCGATGATGTATCTCTAGAGGCGAATACACCTGGGTTCAACAAGAACTTCTTGCAACCCGGCCCACACATGACCGACCACTCATTTCACTTGAGTGTATCGAATGTATATCACCAACGGTTGGACTCAAACCACCGTTTCCCGAATGGGCAGAATCGATAGATTTAGGACAAAAGGAATTTCTCTAGATAGGTGATTATACACCCTAATGGGTGCGACCCACATAGCCATGCTGCCTGCCCGATTTTTGTCCTTTCCCGGTTGTTGAGGCCTGAGGCTACGCATACTTACCATTCATCGATAACACAATCACTTTGAATGCCACATTGTCAGATCCGTTAATCACTAGTTGAGTTTGCACAAATATTCTGGATATTATGCTAAGGGATAAATCCGTTGCAACCATATATATTCATACAGACCAACCCATTTGATCATTGGAAATACTCTGTCAGACATTCGTCCATTTACGTTCGTTCTGGGACTGAACGAAACCGAAGGCACTATTTCTATAAATAGAAAAGCCCTTGCACTTTACTCCGTCTTCAATATATTCAGCATACTTGGTTCGCAACGCTTATGCCGATACGGAGTGGTTCTTCGGATAATAATCCAACCGGTCTCTCCATATTGACAACGATGGTCAAAAACTTCGATAGTCTGTGATTTAACTATCGAATAAAAACAAGTGTTCATCCAACATATCAAACAAATCACTGGGCCCTTTAATTAATATTTCATTAATTAAATCACTTCTCCATTTTCTCTATCAATATTTGTTAACCAAATATTTCAATAATCAATCTTGGCCCTTTACGCTATTTTTGATTTCGTTTCCTTATCGAATTCTATATATCGATATATAGATTTCTAATTGTCAAATTTCTTAAAAATATTCTAACTCCTTAAATTCCCGGAAAAATTCGCCATAACCTCCCCTGTATCGGGAGCATCGGGAAATTTCAAATAGCATCCCGGTATCTTCTCCAATCGAAAAGAAAAAGGAAAAGCCAAGCGGCTTGCCGATACGGCGCATAAAACCCATATATGAATTAAACATGTACCTTTTTGTCGAGCACATAAATTTAAATCTTCATATACTCCATCCCATATCTGTTTAATACCTGTTCACCTGTTTCCAATCCAATTCAATACCATCTAATCGCTTGAATTCAGTTTCGCCCATTTATTCTTTAATTAGCCCTTTTGCCTATTTCACTTCTTTATTGAACATAACATGTTCAAACAAAATGTTTAACTTGCCCACGACCAAATTGAATTTCAATTTCAATTCTAGTTCTCTTTCCTATTTCGAATATAAATTCTTAAATCGAATTCACTTATTTGAGGCCCAATATTCATTCGAAATCTCCTTAACTAATTTCTATTCAATTTAGTTAATTCCATTCAATAAGTCAAAATCTGGTTTCTGTTCCAAAAATCATATTCATTTACACAACTTGAATTCGCATATATTTTACAACTCAACTCTGAAATTTTCTAAATAGAAACTTCGGATTTTATTTGCTTAAAATCCCTTTAAAATATTAAATAAACCATTTTGGTCGTTAAATAGTTCTGGCGCTGTTTTTCTGAAAATTTGATTTTGACATAACTCAAAATCTATACGACGAAATTCAGATTTTTCTCTTTCATTTGAAAACTATTATCAAATCGGTCCTGACGTTTCTTGTTTCGAAGAATTCCGACTTCAATTGCGTTCTGTATATTCAATTGAAGTTCGAGTCGCCAATTTACGAACTGCAGCGCTGCGGCGAGTTCGTTTTAATTATATTTATATATATATAAACTTTTTAAACCTCTTAAAAATGAATTCAACTTCGTCGAATATATATATATTCATATATATTTCAAATTCCATTTGAATCTTTATATTTCAAATTCCATAGTTTTAAATCCTGTATTCAAATCCCATTTGAAACCCTTTATTCGAATTCTATTTCAAATCATTCATTCGAATTTCATTTCAAATTCTTTATTCGAATTCCCATTTCAAATCCAACTCTTTTTTTTGAATTTCTATATTCAAAATTCCATAGTTAAAACCCATTTGAATTTCATATTCAAATCCCATAAATAAAATCCTATTTGAATTCAATTTGAATCTCTTATATTCAAATTTCGTTTTCCATTTCCATTTGAATTTTAATATTCAAATTCATTTCCAACCCCATTTGAATTCCATATTCAAACTTATTTTTAACACTATTTGAGTTTCTTCACTCAAACCCATTTGAATTCCCTTGGATTCAAATTTCAAAACCATTTGGATTTCTAATATTCAAATTCATTGGAATTCCCTTAAATTCAAATTCCATTTCAAAACTATTTGGATTTCCTATTTGAAATCCTATTTGAAATTCTATTTCAAATTCTACTTTGAAAATCCTATTTCCAAAGTTTATTTCAAATTCTATTTTGAAATCTCATATTCAAATTTCTACTTAAATTTCTAAATTCAATCCCAGGTTCAAATTCAATACTCGAATTTCTATTTCAACTCTCTATTCACATTTCATATTTAAATTCTTCTCTGAAATACTATAATTCAAATTCTATTCAAATTCTTCTTTGAAATTCTATATTTCAAATTTTATTTTGAAATTCTATATTTCAAATTCTATTTTGAAATTCTACTTTGAAATCTCTATTTGAATTTCTTTATTTGAATTCCTTCGAATTCAAATTATATTTTAATTCCTTGAATTCAAATTCTACTTTTCATTCTAATCTCGTCTATTAAAATTCTATTTGAACTTCTATTTGAATTTCAAATATTCAATCTCCTTGTAAAAATTCAAACATTTAAACTCTCTTTTAAATTTCAAATGTTATACTCAAATTTCATTTGAGTTATATATTTAAAAATTTCCTTTCACATCCTATTTGAAATTTCATTTCAAAATCCCAATTTCACGCTTGTATTTCTATTTCTGAATTATCAAACGATAATTCTTTTCCACTTCATTTATGACCTCGTTATAAAAGACTATTTATAAACTTCGTTTATAAAGAAACTACTCATTTTATTTTTTCAAAAACAAGTTTATATTTTTATTTCCATTTAAAAATTCAAATTCTATTTAAAAATAGAATTTTCCCTTTTTAAATCTCCAATATCCTTTCACGATATTTTAAATATCATTGCTTAAGCCCAGTGATAAAACACACAAAGCAACCAATTATTTATTTTTCTAACATATCATATATAACAATATATATGCAAACAAATAAACAAACAGATAATATATTTTTGAGGAATCCAGTTGGATTCCTCCAACCTGTTTTCCTGCATCCACAGATGTTAGCACATAAATAATACCAATTCTGCTTCGTGGCAGAATATCGCGGTATAGAAGGTCATCCACTAATCATAGCGTGGGGCGTATAGGGTAATCATCCGCTATGAAACTGCGGGCATCCGCTAATGAGACTGCGGGAATCCAACCAATCAATCAACCCAATATATATATATATATATAGCCTAAATAACTAATATATATAAAGCAAGCAGAAATCATTCACACAAGCAACAGACAATTATTTTTAATGAAATAAAAATAATTTTAAAGGTGAGTGAGATTTACTCACCGTGATTTTTCCTTTGCCGAATACTTCGTGGAAATTTAGATCTTACGGCTTCGAATCCCCTCGAACGAGTTTTATCGTGCTCCTATGAATATTTATTTAATGATCAATATTCCAATTAACGCATAAATAAATGTCATATGTATATATATATCCATTTTCTCATTTAATTAAATTACCAAATTGTTTTAATTAAATATCCAACTTCTTTTATTTATTTTGAGTTTGAAATCTAAATCAAACTAATATGGTTTAAATAAAAGAATCAAAACTAACTAACTTATTTTCTATAAACTAATTATATAAATTTATTTGCTTTTAATATCATAAATTCCTAACTGCCTTATTTAATTTTCAAATAAATAAAAACTAAATCTAAAAAGGAAAACAAAAATACCTTAATCCTGTTAAATTTTTCCTTCTTCCTCAATACCTCACTGCCGAACAAAGACTTCCCTCCCAAGAACTAGAACCGCAAGCTACGCCTTCATCGATGAACTTCAGGGAGCAAATCGCGATCCCTAGAATACACAAACCACCACCTTCACGCTGCTCCGCCGAACACCGCTCCTCCTGATCCCACGAGTTTACCAACATCGCACCTTCCCCAATCGACTTCCCCTTTTGTGAAAAGCCCGAACCCTACCAGACCGTGCTCGAGCTTCACCACAAAATCAAGAGTCTAACTCCCTTCCAGCTCGCAAGCCTCCAGAAGCCCGAACCCCCAAAATCGAAACCGCTTCCTGATTTCACTGCCTCGATGAACAACGCCTAACCCTAAGTTGCGCTCGAACTGTCGAGCTCCACAAACCACCACGATGTTCAAATTTCCCTTTCCATTTGGTTTGATCGTGAATAGGTGCGCAACCATTTTTAATTCGATTTGTTGAAGAATATTTAGAAGGGGAACTGGCGGGTTTTGATTTTCTTTGTTAAGGAAATGAAAATGAACGGAGTAAAGGAGTTGCGATCTATTTAAAAGCCAACGAAGGGGACATGAGTACGAAGGCATTAATATTGTGTTTCCTTGCTATTGAAGATCACCGACAGATTTTTCTGGCTCGAGGGAAGTAGGGTTTGAGTTTTTCAAAGAAGGTAGGTCGGCTTGTTGGCTTAAGTACCAACATGAAAAATATAAATTAATTTTTGATTTTATTTAAATAACTTAAAATATCTCACGGTCCCCGGACCGCTATGAAACATAACGAACGAACGACGTTACTAGATTATAATACAATTCTAGGCTCAATGGAAAAGTTTCTGAGATTTTATCTAATCGTATGGAAAAGATAACAAATTTAACTGACAACTAAATTAAATTAAATCTAATTATTTCCAAGCATTTTTATAGGTTATATTAAATAGTTTCAAATTTAAACTAATTTAAATTCATCGATAATAGATTATTCTTATCGTACATGTTCCGACGGAACTGACACTGATCATTTGAATTGTTTTGATTCTTTTAACTTCGTGTTCAGTTATATTTTGTTCTCGTATTTCGATTATTTGATCGATAATTCACTATAAAAATTCTTTTATATGGTTAATCCAATATTTAAACGATACTAAATATTTAAAATACTGTTCGAAAAATCTGGGTCATTACAAGGGTGTTAAGCAAGAGAATAAATTCTCCACCACCAAACAGATATATATTTAGCAAAGATCGATAATACAGTTTGTAATACAATGTTAGACATGTAATCTTGTCTTTAACTGGGTTAAAGAACTAATGCCATTTAAAACATAGTTCACGATAAACCCAAAATCACATTCCATTAATTATGGAATCTTCACGGAAAACAAATCAATATATATATATATATATATATATATATAATCGATATACATTTTTGTATCCGACTAATAATATAAATGGAATGGCGATAAAGCCTTTTGAATTCCATATATATTAACAGTCTTCCTCCACAGAAGCTCACTTCAATTATTACCAAATCGATTTCCATTCAATTCCAATTTAATATATCAAATTGGAAAACTTTACTTTAAAAAAATTCCATCAAATATTAATAACAAGATTTATATATTCCAAATCACATTTCACTATTAATCAGATTGTAGAATGAATGTCAATAAAACAAAATTCACGATAAACCCAATTCACATTCCAATTTATTCCAATTACTAAATATATCTGGAAACTCAAATAATCTTAATTGAAAGATTTATTCTTTTCACACGGGGTTTAATAACAGTGTTATTGAAGACACCACTCAAGACAAACCCAAAATCCAATTTATTATTAAATATAAGGCTCTGTATAGAAATTATATCGGCTTATATTCAACATCAAATTCTGAAACCAACACATATCGTATGGGAAATAACGATATATATCTATCTTCCAAATTCCTCCATAATATCCGTATAGTCACGGAATCCAATATCGAAATCTCCCGAAGTCAATTTCTATTCAAATCCATTCGAATTTATAGATTGGAGATTTTTGGTTATATTAAAACCCTTTTTACAAATCCAACTTATTTATTTAAAAATTATTGCATTTCAAATCTAGTTAATAACTAGTTCATTAGATAAAAATATATTTTGGTCTTTACAAACGTGGAATTTTTCATCCAAATTCCTTTTAAATCATTTATTATGATTTTACCAAAATTATTAAAAAAAATAATAATTTTATTAAGGCCCTTTCAATCGATTTCCATAAATGGTCATCAAACCGCACTTACAGCGACATTTTCCAAATTTGATTTGGACATAATTCAAAATCCAATTGTTAGATTTCAAATCACTTATATTTTTGGAAAGCTCATTTCGATACGAACCCAACGGTTCCGATTTTAGGAGAAACCGATGGTCGGATCTCCCGTAATGTCAATTCGAAGTCAACGGTCGAAATTCGCGAACGGTCGCGGTGCGGTGCATTCTATTCAAGGCATTAATATATATATATATATATATATAATATTTCATCGATTTCCGTTCAAAACATATTTTATGAATCGTTTATAATTCGTTTTGAAACGATTCTAACATCATTTTTAATTTTAAATCAAAACTTAATATTCCATATCATTATAACATTAAAATGATAATATTTTCAAAATATCAGATTTTGAAATCATTTCCTTTTCGATATTCATTATAAAATGAATAAAATCGATATAAATATCGTTCGCGATAAAATGGCGCAAATCTAATCAATACGGCTTCACATATTTCAATATTTTTGTGTCCATCCAAAATTGGACATCGAATTCACATTTTAATCCTTTACTGAATATTATTTTAAAATATTCATTATTTTTAAAATATTCTTTGTTTTAAAATATTCGTTATTTCTAAATTGGAATCAGACACAATCAATTACCATACAATGTTATTTATATGGATTTCATACAACACATGTACATAACGATAATGATACACAATCAACCATCATCCAAAGTGAAATTTACAACTGTATAAGCGTTAAAAATAAATAATTAACACTCATCACAGCCTGCCAACCCATCGATTGACATACAACTAAATATTGGGATTAGTGTATGCCCAATATCATCCCAATACCCGTGTGGGGTTTTCAAACAACAAATACTGATGATTATTTGTGCAGTTGGGTGATGTGTAAAATTTATCGTCCCAATCAATATCAGTTAAATGGGTGTACATTAACAAACCATCTGATTTGTAAATGAAGATATATTTTATTTTATTTTCATGATAATTTTTATATACATTTTATATAAATATTTTATATATACAACAATATTAATCAATAACAATCTCAATCACAATCCAAATAAAAAATCATGGTTTGTACAATAAATTGTGTCGAGGGCTTCTAAGCCCCGTCTGCAACCTTGTATATATTTAACTGTAAAATAATTTGAGTGTGAAGGAGTTCTCACTTTGGGTTCCACTTCGTCATTCATTATTTCTAAATTTTACTTTGTGTTCGGATTTGGATTTTCCTCAAATTCTGATTTTGTCCATTTTGATTTTAGTCAGTTTCATTATGAAGCTCTCTTCATCACGATCCCAACGGATCTGAAATCATCAGATTCTGTTTTGATTTGAACTAGTTACAGTCGTTTCAATATTAATTACAAAATTTACAAATTAAATATAATTAATTACTTTAATTTCATCATCAATCCCTCATTATCGTTTCAGATAAACGAAAGCCCTCGTCGATCCTCTCTTTCTCCTCCTTGCGCTCGCCAGAGGCCACCTGCGCCCAATCGACTACCAACATCATCTCCGCCTTCGCATACTCTTCCACCGTCGTCGTCCTTGCCCAGATCGCGCGCCTCCTCGTCACTAGAATCAGTGGCGAACGATGCCACTTCCAGTTCGAAAATCAAGCTAAATACGTCACCTTTCTCGATCACCACCGTCTAGTTTGTGGATCCTGCTGAGCCGATCGATTTTAATTTTGGAGGAACCTTCAATTTCTGCGTGAATTGAAAGAAAAGGGAGGAAGAAAGATTAAAGCTTTTCCGCCATCGGTTTTGGAAAAACGCGGTGTAGAAAGAAAATAAAATTAGGGTTTTCTAATTGGCTAATTATATATATATATTATATTTTTAATATTATTTAATTAAAAAAAGTTGGTTTTTGCATTTGAACTCCAAATCAAACCCAGCGACTGTTTCGATCAGTTTTTCTTTAAATTAAAATATAAATCAATATATATTGAATTTAAACATACATTTTAATTTACCGGGGCCACATACTGACTTCAAAAATCACAGAAAAATAAATCTAGCTATGTTTTGATGATACGGTCCTAACGAAACTAATTTCGTCAAAATTTGGAGACTATTTGAAAAATGGCCATTTTCCAGTCGATTAAATTCCAATTGAAATGACCAAACACGTTTAAATTCACCACGCTCATATATTAATTCCAAAAATTATGAAAATTGGAATATAGCAATAATTTGACATTCTGGATCTGACAAAAATGGTTTCATAAAAAACGGAGGTCATTTAAAAAATGGCTATTTATAAGGGATATATATTATATTAAAATATATATAAATTCCATAGCGATTATTCTGAATTTTAAACTAGACATAACTTTCAATTTATAATATGAAATCTCAATTTTTCACATTTATTAGAAAGATATTATTAATTAGATTCAAATATTTCTTGTTTTACTGAAATCCAATTTATTTTGAGTTTTGTATATTCAGTTGAAATTTAAAATCGAATTTTCAAATTACCACCCATTTCAGGCTCGTTTTATAATTAAAATAAATTTATATGTTCTAACTTGGATTTAAAATATATTTTTCGTTGTTATTATTTAAAATAAATCAATTGAAATATTCAGAATCCATTAAAATTGCTAAAATAAAAAATTTAAATTGTTTCTGAAATTCCGGGTTATTACAATCTCCCCCACTTAAAATCTTTTTTTCCTCGAAAAGGAACGGAGCTGAAAGTTATTTAACGAACCAACTCCACTTTCATTCTGGCTTTCATTCTACAATTTTACTATTTCTAAGAATTTTCTAATTTTCTCAAAAATTTGGCTAACACCCTAAATTTTTGAAAAAATTCGCTTTCACTCCTTTGTACGGGGAGACCTTTAAAACTGCAACTTGCCTCACAGGGCCCTCATCAATCCAAAAGAAAAAGAAAAAGCCAATCGGCTCATAAAATCATCAAACCCCATGAAATACAGTAAACATGTACCTATTTATCGGGCATACAATTTTATTCCTCTTCTTAGCTTCCCTACTTTGACCTATTCAATGTATATACATGTATACATATACAATTCCAATCAAAATTTCAATTTAGTTCAATATTTGATTCAATTTGTATTTATTCACCTTTCATTCTCTTATTGGTTTGATCATTCCAATATTTTTATTAGTTATACACAACAACCAGCAATCAATTAGTTGATTAACTTTTCAATCATATATCTTTAATATATATACTCAAAAATCCAATTTTTAGTGCCAAATCACAACAACATATTCAATCTAAGGTTTTAGTTCTCACACCAGTCAATTGGAAACATATAATATCCCACTTTCGAAACTCGAACATAAATGCTGATGATAATCGATTAATCACTGGGATCAACTCCGGGCGACTAGAGTGTGATTCTATATCTATCTAGTATCTGAGGCTTCAAATATACATCTCGTCAGGCATGTACTCAAAATCTCCCTATACTAGATTATCCAAATTCAATTTAAAATAAAATATTCAAATACAAACAATTGATATAAAATTTTAAAACTAAATTTGATTTTTTTTAAATAACACTCTTCACACTCGTTCTAGGATACTACTAATCCTATCTCTAACGAGTCACTCTTATTGGATATTACTAATCCAATCTCTGATGAATTCTTTCGTTCGGTTCTAATGTGCCTTGTTCTCGAGCTCTGTAAACCAAAGCACTGATGCAAACTGAGACGACCCAAACCTCCTCGTAAGGGAAGGCCCGGATTGAGTTGAGAACATGACAAATTAGAACGCAAACAATAGAACACTTCATAGCTATTACAACAATTACATCATAGTCCAAGAATATAACAGAGTATGAATAAATAATATACATCAGAAAAATATCAGAGATTAAATTACAAAGTAGAGGAAAAATAATACATAACACAACCGAAAGAAAAACACAGATACAGAGCTTTCCAAATACAACTCCAGCTGTAAATTCAGGATCCTATGAAAACAAATATCTACAAAACCAAAACTACTAGCTGCCCGTATGGAAAATATGGGCACCCAGAGTTTAGGTTAAAACAATAAACTCCAAGTCAGTCATGGGGCTGGTGTGAGAACTAAAACAGTTATTTAAAACTTTACTTAAAAAAAGAGTAAATCAAGGGACCACACCGTATAACACAGAACGGGTTTTCTCCCAAGAATACCAGTGCATAAAACAAACAGCACAATGCTTTTAGAATAAAAATGAAGCTATTATAAGACTCAGGTCCCATCACATAATGCAACACAAGACGGAGGATAGAGTTTTACATTATAATAGCCAAATAATGTTTGATACGTTTTAAAACAAATCATTTGATACTATTATAAGTTTATAGTGTCAAAAACAACTTCAAATATAAATGTATCAATCATAGATGGCGTGGGTACCATATATCATGTCGCCATACTAGTTCTACAATTAAAACCGCATAATGACGTATTTGAAGTTGGATTTCCATCATGAACCAAGGCAAGAGATCGTCCTTACTGAATTTGAGACAATCTAGCCTATGTCTTAGGACAAGTACTCAGTTAAGCCCTTGGATCTTCAGGGCCAGTCCTCCCTTATGTTTTAGGATTAGTTAATCCTGAACAATACGTTTCCCTGCCCTATGGGATGTAAGTCTAGTCAGTATGTCGACCATATCATCCATCGGCCCTGTAGTGACCGATATATCCGAGGTACCTCGCTATCCATCAAATAATATGCAACATCCACATGAATAAAATGTCTGGGCTCCATATCATGTCACCACTCCTAGCTAGAAAGAAACGCATGTCCTCCCTGATTCCTCTCCCATTTCTGGTAGGCTCGCGAATTAACGCTATACTCAAAGCTATGCTATTTAAAGCCGTGCTTTGATCATCAACCACAAGACTCTGCTTTTCAACAGAAGCCTTGATCATTTGTATCTCAACATGCCACACTGACAATTCAAGCCATGCGACTGATGTCTATCGATATATAACCTCTAAGTGTAGGATCGATAATAACCCTAGAGGGGGGGTGAATAGGGTTTTTAGCAATAAATTTAAACTAAACACAGTAATGCAGTAAAAATAAAGATCACACGCGGATATACCCAGCTTCGGCAAACTGTGCCTACTGCTGCCTTTCTAAGATTTTTATTAGGAGATACAAACAGATCCCGCTTACAATCCTATGCAAACTCGCAACTCCTGCTCCTGTTTATCCCTTAGCTCAAAAAATCTTAGACTAGTCTGTATACCCTAGACTAGATTTTTTTTTTCAGATTATACTTCACTATTCTGAGCTCACTAGTTTTTACAATAAAACTAGAAAAGAAAATTTTAAAAAAAATAAAAGGACTAAAAAGAAAATTAAAACAAGGAGTTAAAAGAGGGGGTCATCCCCTTTTCTTTTGCATTAGTTCAAAAGTGGTCGGACCACTTTATTTTTTGCGATGCCCCCTTGTATTTTCTTTAGCCCGAGCCTTTCTTTCTCTCTGAAACAAAAAATGGCGTCGGCGATTTAGGGTTTCAGTGATTTCTCCCTAAATTACTATCGATGCTGTGTGTACTGGTTCTTTGGAAGCTTGCTTTGTTTCTCTAGGGTATCTCCTTCGTCCTTGCGATCGATCTGAGTAAGTTTTATCAATTTTTGCAATTTAGGGTTTCGGATTTCTTTTTGTGTGTGAATCCTATGAAGTCGATGATGAATTTGTGTGTTTATATAGGGATTCCGAACCCCTTGTACTCTGATTTCTATTGAAGACTTGCCCGATTTGTTTTGGGAATATTCGAATGTGATTGTTTGTGGTTTCCCCTTTTAAAATTTTCTTGAATGGATTTCTGCCTTGATTTAAAATCTTTGAACTTGCTGTGACTTAAATTGTGCCCCTCTGGATTGAGAAAAATATGCCATAGATTCCTGATGTTGACATACTGGACTTGATTGTGTGATTTTCCTCGGCTTTGAATAGTCTGTGGCCCAAAAAAAAAATCGTGAATTCCTGAAATAAATTGTTGCCTCTTTGAAAAAAGCTTGATTTAAAAAAAACTTGAATGACTTTATCAAATCTGGAAAAAATGTCCATGATTTCCTCTTTTGGCTCCCTTAAAAAACTTGTGTGATTTTACATACATAAGATCATTTCTGGAAAAACAGAATATATGATTTGTTGCCTTTAATTCCTTGTGTGATTGAAACATTTATGGAAATAAATTGTTTCTCAAAACAGTTTTTAATCTTTGCCAAATATTGTTTTCTCTGATTTGTTTGATTAAAAACAGTTTTAAAGCTGCCTTGAATTCTCACTGCCATTTTTGGAATTGTTGATTGAACTTCCATATATGTTTTGCCTATTTTTAAATCTTGCCGAATTAAAAACAGTGAATTCTTTAGACAATATGGAATGCAGTCTTTATTTCTTTCCAAACAGAAAAATGCTCCTCTGAATTTCCATATCTGGAAACTAATTTTACTTGCCAAAGATGTTTATGTTTTCTGATCTGTTTATACCCATGCACCATTTGGTTTATTGTTGACATACATGTAGCTGCTGTGTTCATATTTGCTGTGAAACCATGAATGTACATCACCACCTGTCTTTGAGTAATGCTGAACCATTCGAGAGCCAAAACATGTTCATAGAATTGCATGTCATATTTGAGCTTGCTGTTTTTAAAACATGCAGCTGTGTGAACTTGTGAGCACTAGCTTGTCTTTGTCATATCTTTGATTTGTGTACCTTGCTTTCTATTTTATTGCTGTGAACATATGAGTTGCACCATATTACATCCTACAACATCATTGTAGCTGCATTTCTGGCTCATTCTTGTATTTGAGCAGATGTGTTTCATGAAGTTGTTGCCATGCTGTATTGTATTAACACTTGCATATCCATCACTGAGTCACTTGCTGCTCCATGCTGCACCTGTTTTCTTCTTGTTTGACCATGCTCGATCATGCTGAACCATTTGTTTCATCTGCTCACTAAATTTTGTTGATGCTACACTTGAAATTGCTAAAAAGGCTTTGCCCATTGTTGACTTTGTAGCTTTGTTTGGCCATTCTTCATTTCATTGAACCATGCTTTTCACAGGTGCACCATGCACTTGTACACCATATACACAATCCATGTTAATCTGCCATGTTTCTTTTTGTTGGTCTACCACTTTTGTTTCTCTCTTTTGAACTGAATTATTTGCACTGCCATGTTTCTTTTTGTCTTTTGATTTTATCTTGTGACCCTGAAACATAAAAACAAATAGCAGTCAAACTGTACTGTGTTGAGGCTGTTCAGAATCAGTTGGTTCTGATCAGCAAACCAGTATGGTTTTGATGTGGCTGTTTTAAGTCTGAAATATGATGAGAAAAACACACAGAGAGCTGAGACAAAATGAATCAGTCACACAGAAAAACATTTTTGTCAAAAAAAAAATATTTATTTTAGTTCCAGTGTACTGTGTATTTTTCTTTCTTTTGTGACAGGTTACAGGATGATGCTTTGGACAGCTAAGGTGTTCTCAACAAGAATAATCCAGCTAGAAATGAGAAAAAAAATGAAGTGCTTGTAAAAAAAAATTGTATGTACTGGATTTACTTGTACAGTGATTTGTGTGTAAATGAATTGTAAAATAAATAATATTATTGGAAATAAAATGTATTTGATTTTTCTTTATTCTGTGTAAATTCTGTGTTATTTTATTTTTCCAATAATACTAGATATTCCACAATCAAGCACTCCAGTAACAAAAATCTATTTGTTATCATCAAACAAAAAATATTAGTATCAACAAACTCCCCCTTTTGATGATGACAAACAGACTTAAGATTTTTGTAAATAACGAGATGTGTTTGAACAAGGGCTCCCCCTACATTTGAGCTCCCCCTATCAGTTGTAAACAGACATGAGTAAAAAAATTGAAAATGAAGAAAAAAAAATTAAGCACTTGGCATTAATGGCAAAATAAAATCTATAGACGTCAGTAAACAACACAAAATCTTAACATCTTCTCCCCCTTTGTAATCATCAAAAGAATAACAATCCTGGACATTTTAAAAGGTATGGACTGTAAATAGTAATCAAGTCATTTGACATTATCAGATTCAGACACTCCGAACAATCAAACAAAAAAAATTAGAATAATCTGTAAAAGAAGAACACATTTCACAAGACAGAAGGTGGAATGATGAAATATTAATATATATCAGGGACATTTCAATAGCAAGCTAACCACGCATGACCATAGCTTGGATTTTTAAATGGAATTAGCTGCAACATGAAACAAATTCAGTACTATACTGACCACGCATAACCAGATCTTGGATTTTTAAATGGAATCAGTAATAGCATGAAAAATGAGTATTCTCATAACCATGCATGACCAGAGCTTGGATTTTTAAATGAGATTAGAGAAATACTTTTTTTTTTAATCCCTTTGATATATATATACAATAATAATGATTGATAGAAGAGTGATAGAGACAGAAGATGAAAGTGAACAAAAAGTTCTTCAATTACTCATATTATAAAGCATATTTGATCGTATCAGAGCTACAAATTTTCAAACATCTCATATTCTGAAAATTTACACAGTCACAAATTTATCATAAATGTCCAAAAACAAACTGGTCTTTTCTTGATGATTTGAAGCATAGATTATTTGTCAGAAAGATAATTGCCAACAGAACATCTTAAGAGAAAATTTATCCAAAAATGCTAAAAGATTAATTTATTTCTATAATTCCCAAATCCAAACGTAATCTGCAAAATCTGTCTTCAGGCAGGGGTTTTGTAAAAATATCAGCAAGTTGAAATTCGGTTGGAATAAATTCTATACAAATATCTTCACAAGCAATATGATCTCTAAGAAAGTGGTGTCTTACATCAATGTGTTTTGTGCGTGAGTGATGTACTGGATTATTTGATAAGTCAATTGCACTCTTACTGTCACATTTTAAAGGAACTCGTTTATAACAAAGTCCAAAATCAGATAAAGTCTGCATCATCCATAAAATCTGTGCACAGCAACTTCCTAAAGCAATATATTCAGCCTCAGTAGTGGATAAAGCAACACAGTTTTGTTTTCTGCTTGACCACGACACAAGTGAATGACCTAGCATGAAACACGTTCCACTAGTACTTTTTCTATCGGTGAGTGAACCAGCATAATCAGCATCAGTGAACCCAACTAAATTAAAGTTATCACAAGAAGGATACCATAAGCCCAAATTTGGTGTGTGTAACAAATATCTTAGAATCCGTTTTGTGGCTTTTAGATGAGATTCCTTGGGATTTGATTGAAAACGAGCACACAAACAAACAGAAAACATAATATCGGGTCTAGAAGCAGAAAGATAAAGAAGTGAACCGATAATACCGCGATATTTCTTTTGATCCACAGCAACGCCTTTTTCATCTTTGTCAAGTTTGGTTGTTGGACTCATCGGTGTTTTCATTGGCTTTGCATCTTGAACTCCAAATTTCTTTAGCAACTCCATCACGTACTTCGTTTGAGAGATAAAGATCCCTTTGCTACTTTGTTTGATTTGGAAACCAAGGAAGAATTTCAGCTCTCCAACCAAACTCATCTCAAATTTGCCTTGCATAACTTTTTCAAATTTTTCACACAATACATCATTAGTAGCACCATATATGATATCATCAACATAAATTTGGACAATTAAAAAATCATCACCATCATGAGATAAAAACAAGGTTGTGTCAGCACTTCCCTTTTTAAAACCATTTTCCAAGAGATATGTACACAGACAGTCATACCAAGCTCGAGGAGCTTGCTTAAGGCCATATAATGCTTTTTTCAGTTTGTATACATGATTTGGATAATCGTGACTCTCAAAACCAGGGGGTTGTTCAACATACACTTCTTCTTTCAGTTCTCCATTCAGAAAAGCACTCTTCACATCCATTTGCTTTAATTTGAACCCCTTAAAGCACGCAAAACTTAACAAAATTCTGATTGCTTCAAGCCTAGCAACTGGGGCAAAAGTTTCATCAAAGTCAACACCTTCTATTTGATTGTATCCCTTAGCGACCAACCTAGCTTTGTTTCTTGTTACGTTTCCAGATTCGTCAAGCTTATTTTTGAATACCCATTTTGTTCCTACAACTGGATAGTCTTTTGGTCTGGGTACCAAGTTCCAGACTCTGTTTCTCTCAAACTGGTTAAGTTCCTCCTGCATAGCTAACAACCAAAATTCATCATTAAGAGCAACATCATAAGAACTTGGTTCTATTTCAGATACAAAGGCATTATGAATACAAAGGGTACAAACTTCCCTATTGAGAGAGGATCGTGTACGAACACCAGCAGTTGGACTTCCAATTACCAAATCTGGAGGATGACTTGGTTTGAATTTTAGTTTTTCGATATCTGTTGCTGCTTCAGTGACTTTTTCATTGTTTGTCTCAAGATCATTGTTTTCTTGTTCAATTTCTTGTGCACCAGCATCATCTTTATCATCTTCAGGTATCGTATCCATATCTGATTCATTGAACTTTACGTTGACGGTTTCCACGATTGTTCTTGACTGTTTATTGAAGATTCTGTAAGCCTTACTTCTTGATGAATAACCCATGAAGATTCCATCAACCGTTTTTGACTCAAATTTCCCAAGCTGTTCACCTGTGTTCAAAATATAACAAGGACATCCAAACACTTTAAAATATGAGATGTTAGGCTTTTTGTTAGACCACAGTTCATATGACGTTTTATTAAGTATTGGTCTAATCATAACTCTGTTCATTACATAGCACGAAGTATTAACTGCCTCAGCCCAGAAAGTTTGAGGCAATTGATATTCACATAACATAGATCTAGCCATTTCTTGTAATGTACGATTTTTCCTTTCAACCACCCCATTCTGTTGAGGTGTTCGTGGAGCGGAAAATTCATGTTTGAAACCATTTTCTTCACAAAGATTTTCAAAGTCCAAGTTTTCAAATTCACCTCCATGATCACTTCTTAAAGTTTTAATTGAAACCCCTTTTTCATTTTGGACAAGTTTTGAAAACTTTAAAAAATAATCAAAGGCTTCAGACTTTTTGGCTAGAAAGTAAACCCATGTATACCTAGAGTAATCATCAACCAATACATAACAAAAACGTTTACCATTTAAACTAGCAGTATCAGTAGGTCCAAACAAGTCCATATGAATCAATTCAAGCACTCGTGAAGTGCTAACAACATTTTTTGGACGGAAGGATGAACGACTAAGTTTTCCCATGGTACAAGCTTTACATACTTTGTTATTTTTGAAATTCTGATGTGGTAAACCCCTGACAAGTTCATTTGTTTTTAGTCTTTCAAGAAGTCCCATACTTGCATGTGCTAATCTTCTGTGCCATAAGATTGCCTCCTCTTCTGTTGCTACCAAACACCTAGATACTGTTACATCATCGAAAGAGAGAGTATAGACATTTCCTTTTCTTTTCCCTGTAAACACAACCTTTCCAGAGGAGATCTCAATGATTTTACAACTATTACTATCAAACACAACATTCATTCCTTTATCACAAAGTTGACTGATGGAGATAAGATTGTGAAAAAGATTATCAACATATAAAACATCAGTTAAGGTAAAGATACTGTTACCTACTTTTCCTTTACCAATAATTTTACATTTGCTGTTGTCACCTAACGTCACATTCCCACCTTTATGTTTTTCCAGACTAAGGAACAGTCTTTTATCACCCGTCATATGTCTGGAGCAACCTGAATCCAAGTACCATCTTTGTTGCTCCTTAGCCCGCCAACATACCTACACAAACAAAGAAGGAGATGACCTAGAGAAACTTCTAGGCCTAATCATATCAGTAGTAGAAGAATGATAGTCATAAGATTCTTTTGGAATCCAAATTTGATTTTTCTTCGTGTTCCAATCTTTGTGATAATTGTGTGCCAAGTGTTTAGGAACCCATACCTTTTTGAACTTCTGAATTTTACTGCTAATCTTGCAATTTTCATGACTGTGACCAATCACCCCACATTTTACACATTTGGGAAAAATACTTTTACCTTTAGCATTGTCACTTCCAGTTATTTCATGTATCTTTCCAAAACCAAGTCCTTTTCTATTATTCCCAACCAATTGGTTTCCAAGTAACATTTTAAAAGATGTTTGACCGATTGAGAATTTGTTCAATGTGGCTTCTAGATCTTGGACTCTTGTTTTTAAGATTGTATTCTCATTCACAAGTGAAGTGCATCGTTTAATGTAGTTCTTTCTTTTAGTGTCATCTTCAACTTTTAGAGTCAAGTTTTCTTTTTCAAGATTCTCAATGGTGCTTTTGAGTGTTAAAATTTCTAGATTCACATCTTTACACATTTCACAATCTAGATTATTGGTTTTTGAAGCATTTTTAATCTCAGATTCCAACATCTTATTATTGTGAGCAAGGTTGAAATTTTCCGCTTTCAGTTTCTCTGCGTCTGATTCTAACATGTCAATAATTTCAGAAAGATGTTTACACATTGAAACAAGATCGTCATAACTGTATACCTCAGTGGTTTCTTCGTCAGTATCTTCAAGGTCTGATTTTGCCATGAAGCACAAATTGGTTTCCTCCTCACTGCTGTCTGAATCTTCTTCTCCTTCCTCGTCATCCCAAGTTACAGCAAAAGCTTTCTTTTTCTTTTTGTTCCTTTGGAGAAGTGGACAATTTGGTTTTATGTGTCCAGGCTTTTGACAGTTGTAGCAGAGTGGTTCGTCTTCTGAATTGTTGCTCTTTGGTTTATTTCTTCGAGGTTTGAATTTTCTCCACTTCGTGAGTTGTCTGACTGCCATGGCAAGCTGTTCAATAGGATCTTCACTATCGCTGGTGACAGTGTTGGACAAAGCTATTGACTTCTTTTTCAGATCTGAGTTGTTTCGATCTTCTCTTGCTTTCAACTCCATTTCATATGTCATCAGATTTCCGATAAGCTCTTCCATGCTCAGCTTGCTCAGATCTTTGGATTCTTGAATGGCTGTGACTTTTGCTTCAAAGTTCATGGGCAGAACACGCAGAATCTTCCTCACAAGTTCCACTTCTGTATAGACCTTCCCGAGGGCTCTGGCATTGTAAACTAGTACGGAAAAGCGTCCATACATGTCCTTGATGCTCTCGTCCTTCTGCATGTTGAAGTTTTCATATTCATTACTAAACATGGCAAGACGAGATTCTTTAACCTGAGAAGTTCCTTCGTGTGTAACTTCCAGAGTATGCCAAATTTCCTGGGCTATATTACAATGAGAAATTCTGTTATATTCTGTTTTATCAAGAGCACAAATCAAAGCATTCATAGCTTTAGAATCTATAGAGTATAGTTTCTTATCATTTGCATCCCACCTACTTTTTGGTTTAGGTGTTACAATACCATTAACAGTTTCAGTTGGAGGTGTATATCCAGTTTCAATGATATCCCAGACATCATAATCAACAGACACTAGATAAATTTTCATCCTGGCTTTCCAATACGCGTAATCACTACCATTAAACATTGGTGGTCTAGCAATAGATTGACCTTCAGAAAAAGCATTGTTCATTGAAGTCATGATTCTAGGGTTCAAACACCTGCTCTGATACCACTTGTAGGATCGATAATAACCCTAGAGGGGGGGTGAATAGGGTTTTTAGCAATAAATTTAAACTAAACACAGTAATGCAGTAAAAATAAAGATCACACGCGGATATACCCAGCTTCGGCAAACTGTGCCTACTGCTGCCTTTCTAAGATTTTTATTAGGAGATACAAACAGATCCCGCTTACAATCCTATGCAAACTCGCAACTCCTGCTCCTGTTTATCCCTTAGCTCAAAAAATCTTAGACTAGTCTGTATACCCTAGACTAGATTTTTTTTTTCAGATTATACTTCACTATTCTGAGCTCACTAGTTTTTACAATAAAACTAGAAAAGAAAATTTAAAAAAAAAAATAAAAGGACTAAAAAGAAAATTAAAACAAGGAGTTAAAAGAGGGGGTCATCCCCTTTTCTTTTGCATTAGTTCAAAAGTGGTCGGACCACTTTATTTTTTGCGATGCCCCCTTGTATTTTCTTTAGCCCGAGCCTTTCTTTCTCTCTGAAACAAAAAATGGCGGCGGCGATTTAGGGTTTCAGTGATTTCTCCCTAAATTACTATCGATGCTGTGTGTACTGGTTCTTTGGAAGCTTGCTTTGTTTCTCTAGGGTATCTCCTTCGTCCTTGCGATCGATCTGAGTAAGTTTTATCAATTTTTGCAATTTAGGGTTTCGGATTTCTTTTTGTGTGTGAATCCTATGAAGTCGATGATGAATTTGTGTGTTTATATAGGGATTCCGAACCCCTTGTACTCTGATTTCTATTGAAGACTTGCCCGATTTGTTTTGGGAATATTCGAATGTGATTGTTTGTGGTTTCCCCTTTTAAAATTTTCTTGAATGGATTTCTGCCTTGATTTAAAATCTTTGAACTTGCTGTGACTTAAATTGTGCCCCTCTGGATTGAGAAAAATATGCCATAGATTCCTGATGTTGACATACTGGACTTGATTGTGTGATTTTCCTCGGCTTTGAATAGTCTGTGGCCCAAAAAAAAAATCGTGAATTCCTGAAATAAATTGTTGCCTCTTTGAAAAAAGCTTGATTTAAAAAAAACTTGAATGACTTTATCAAATCTGGAAAAAATGTCCATGATTTCCTCTTTTGGCTCCCTTAAAAAACTTGTGTGATTTTACATACATAAGATCATTTCTGGAAAAACAGAATATATGATTTGTTGCCTTTAATTCCTTGTGTGATTGAAACATTTATGGAAATAAATTGTTTCTCAAAACAGTTTTTAATCTTTGCCAAATATTGTTTTCTCTGATTTGTTTGATTAAAAACAGTTTTAAAGCTGCCTTGAATTCTCACTGCCATTTTTGGAATTGTTGATTGAACTTCCATATATGTTTTGCCTATTTTTAAATCTTGCCGAATTAAAAACAGTGAATTCTTTAGACAATATGGAATGCAGTCTTTATTTCTTTCCAAACAGAAAAATGCTCCTCTGAATTTCCATATCTGGAAACTAATTTTACTTGCCAAAGATGTTTATGTTTTCTGATCTGTTTATACCCATGCACCATTTGGTTTATTGTTGACATACATGTAGCTGCTGTGTTCATATTTGCTGTGAAACCATGAATGTACATCACCACCTGTCTTTGAGTAATGCTGAACCATTCGAGAGCCAAAACATGTTCATAGAATTGCATGTCATATTTGAGCTTGCTGTTTTTAAAACATGCAGCTGTGTGAACTTGTGAGCACTAGCTTGTCTTTGTCATATCTTTGATTTGTGTACCTTGCTTTCTATTTTATTGCTGTGAACATATGAGTTGCACCATATTACATCCTACAACATCATTGTAGCTGCATTTCTGGCTCATTCTTGTATTTGAGCAGATGTGTTTCATGAAGTTGTTGCCATGCTGTATTGTATTAACACTTTCATATCCATCACTGAGTCACTTGCTGCTCCATGCTGCACCTGTTTTCTTCTTGTTTGACCATGCTCGATCATGCTGAACCATTTGTTTCATCTGCTCACTAAATTTTGTTGATGCTACACTTGAAATTGCTAAAAAGGCTTTGCCCATTGTTGACTTTGTAGCTTTGTTTGGCCATTCTTCATTTCATTGAACCATGCTTTTCACAGGTGCACCATGCACTTGTACACCATATACACAATCCATGTTAATCTGCCATGTTTCTTTTTGTTGGTCTACCACTTTTGTTTCTCTCTTTTGAACTGAATTATTTGCACTGCCATGTTTCTTTTTGTCTTTTGATTTTATCTTGTGACCCTGAAACATAAAAACAAATAGCAGTCAAACTGTACTGTGTTGAGGCTGTTCAGAATCAGTTGGTTCTGATCAGCAAACCAGTATGGTTTTGATGTGGCTGTTTTAAGTCTGAAATATGATGAGAAAAACACACAGAGAGCTGAGACAAAATGAATCAGTCACACAGAAAACATTTTTGTCAAAAAAAAATATTTATTTTAGTTCCAGTGTACTGTGTATTTTTCTTTCTTTTGTGACAGGTTACAGGATGATGCTTTGGACAGCTAAGGTGTTCTCAACAAGAATAATCCAGCTAGAAATGAGAAAAAAAATGAAGTGCTTGTAAAAAAAAATTGTATGTACTGGATTTACTTGTACAGTGATTTGTGTGTAAATGAATTGTAAAATAAATAATATTATTGGAAATAAAATGTATTTGATTTTTCTTTATTCTGTGTAAATTCTGTTTTATTTTATTTTTCCAATAATACTAGATATTCCACAATCAAACACTCCAGTAACAAAAATCTATTTGTTATCATCAAACAAAAAATATTAGTATCAACACTAAGCTCGTATGTCTCAGAGAAGAGTGTTAAGCAGGAGAATAAATTCTCTGCCACCAAACAGATATATATTTAACAGAAATCAATCAACATAGAATAAAATCCGATGTCAGACACAGATCGATTTACTAGTTCATTCTAGATCTAAACGAAACTGGAGGCATCTTATTCCTCGTCCCATATGTCCAATACAGGAGAGAGATCCTCGAATATCATGTCGATCTCCAAGTACGTCTGGACAATCACCACTTATTACCTTGTCTTGGGTATACAGCCCAAACAAGACATTAGTAATCATCCAAACGATGTGAAGATCTCTGGTCTTCAACCATCATTGAAATATCATCGAAATAAGTTATTCAGAATGGGTATAAACTCGGTCTTTTCGAATAACTCGCGTATTTCATAAACAAGTGCTATAAAAACACAACATACGCCTAATTCCAATTCATAATATTATTCTATTAAAATATTCTTTTAACAATTTTAAACCAAGTTAAGGTTTTCCAAACTAGTCAGGATTAGCACACCTTATCGAGGTAATCATTTGTTTTATTTCCCAATCCCAACCTATTCATCCCATGGAGCAAAACTAGTAATACTCCTTATCTAACACCATGGTGTTATCAGTAAATTTAATCACCATTTCACGTCCAAATCTAATTAAAGATTTAACTATCGCTTGGAGTAAAACTGGTGGTACTCCATTCTCGATCATTTCCCAAATTTGATAATTTTATTGATCAGATTCACATTTCAATATAATTAAAGATTCATTAAAACTCACTTAGTTTAAATCTTCCCAAAAATAATAATTAATGATTAATTAACTTTGGGAAATCAAACATGCCTCATCGACAATCTACACTGTACCACTGATTTTCTTCCAATATATAACCTCTAAGCTCATATGTCTTAGAGAAGGGTGTTAAGCAAGAGAATAAATTCCCCGCCACCAAACAGATATATATTTAGCAGAGATCAACAATACAGTTCGAAATACAATGTTAGACATGTAATCCTGTCGTTAACTGGGTTAAAGAACCAATGTCATTTAAAACAAAGTTCATGATAAACCTAAAATCACATTCCAATAATTATGGAATCTTCAAGGAAAACAGATCAATATATATATATATAATCGATATAAATTTCTGTATCCGACTAATGAAATAAATGGAATAACAACAAAGCCTTTTAAATTCCATATACATTAACAGTCTTCCTCCAAAGAAGCTCACTTCGATTATTACCAAATTGATTTCCATTTAATTCCAATTTAATATATTAAATTGGAAAACCTTAGTTTGGAAATTTTCCATTAAATCTTAATAACAAGATTTATATATTCCAAATCACATTTCACTATTAATCAGGTTAAAGAATGAATGTCGTTAAAACACAGTTCATGATAAACCCAATTCACATTCCAATTTATTCCAATTACTAAATATAACTAGAAACTCTAATAATCTAAATTAAAAGATTTATTCTTTTCACACGGGGTTTAAGAACTGTGTTATTGAAGACACCACTCACGATAAACCCAAAATCCAATTTAATATTAAATATAAGGCTCTGAATAGAAATTATATCGGCTTATATTCAACATCAAATTCTGAAACCAACACATATCGTATGGGGAATAACGATATATATCTATCGTTCAAATTCCTTCACAATATCCATATAGTCACAGAATTCGGTATCAAAATCTCCCAAAGACGATTTCTATTCAAATCCATTCCAATTTATAGATTGGAAATTTCTATTTATATTAAAACCCTTTTTACAAATCCATTTTATTTATTTAAAAATTATTGGATTTCAAATCTAGTTAATAACTAGTTCATTTAGATAAAAATATACTTTTTTCTTTACAAACGTGGAATTTTTCTTTCAAATTCTTTCCAAATCATTTATTATGATTTTACACAAATTATTAATATTTTTAGTAATTTTATTGAGGCCCTTTAAGTCAATTTCCATAAACGATCATCGAACTACACTTACAACGACCTTTTCCAAATTTTATTTGGACATAATTCCAAATCCAACCATTAGATTTCAAATCTCTTATATTCATTGGAAAGATCTTTTCGATACGAACCCAACGGTTCCAGTTTTCGGAGAATTCGACGGTCGGAAATCCCGTAATGTCAATTCGAAGTCAATGGTCAAAATTCGCGAACTATTGCGGCGCGACACGTCCTATTCAATCCATTAATATATGTGTATAATATATATAATATATATTTCGTCGATTTCCATTCAAAATGTATTTTATAAATCATTTATAAATTCATTTTAAAACAATTCTAACTTCATTTTCAATTTTAACTCAAAATTAAATATTCTGTATCATTATAACATTAGAATGATAATATTTTCAGAATATAAGATTTTCAAATCATTTCCTTTTTCGATATTCATTATAAAAATAAATAAAATCGATATAAATATCATTTGCGTTAAAATGGCGCAAATCTAATCAATACATCTTCACATATTTCAATATTCAGTTAAATGGGTGTACATAAACAAACTGTCCGATTTGTAAATGAATATTTGATTTATTTTATTTTCATGATAATCTTTATATACATTTTATATAAATATTTTATATATACAACAATATCAATCAATAACAATCTCAATCACAATCCAAACAAACAATCATGATTTGTACAATAAATACCGTTGGGGGCTTCTAAGCCTTATCTGCAACCTAGTATATATTTAATTTGAGTGAGAAGAAGTTCTCACTTTGGGTTCCACTCCATCATTCTTTATTTCTGAATTTTGTTTTCTGTTCGGATTTGGATTTACCTCAAATTATGATTTTCTCCGTTTTGATACTAGTTAGTTTCATTGTGAAGCTCTCTTCATTACGATCCCAAAGGATCTGAAACCGTCAGATTCTGTTTTGATTTGAACTAGTTACGGGCGTTTCAATATTAATTACTAAATTTACAAATTAAATACAATTAATTACTTTAATTACGTCATCAACTCTTCATTATCGTTTCAGATAAACAAAACCCCTCGTCGATCCTCTCTCTCCTCCTTGTACTCGCCAGAGGCGACCTGCGCCCGATCGCCTACCACCATTATCTCCGCCTTCGCACCCTCTTCTATCGCCATCATCCTCGTCTAGCTCGCGTGCCTCATCGTCTCCAGAACCAATGGCAAACGGGGCCATATCCATCTTGAAAATTGAGCAAAATACTTCACCTTTCTTGATCACCACTGCCAGGTTTGTGGATCTCGCTGAGCCAATTGATTTTAGTTTTGGAGGAACCTTCAATTTCTGCGTGGATTGAAAGAAAAGGGAGGGGAAAGATTGAAGCTTTTCCGCCATCGGTTTTGGAAAAATGCGGTGTAGAAAGAAAATAAAATTAGGGTTTTCTGATTGGCCGATTTTATATGTAATATATTTTTAATATTATTTAATTCCAAAAAGCTGGTTTTTGCATTTGAACTCCAAATGAAACCCATTGATTGTCGCCCATATCCAAATACCCCTATTCCAGACACAATGGGATATGTTTCGTAAGCCAATTCGACTATTCCGATCAGTTTTTCTTTAAATTAAAATATAAATCAATATATATTGAATTTAAATATACATTTTAATTTACCGAGGCCACATACTGACTCCAAAAATTATAGAAAATAAATCTAGCTATGTTTTGACGATACGGTCCTAACAAAACTAATTTCATCGAATTTGGAGGCCGTTTGAGAAATGACCATTTTCTAGCCGATTAAATTCCAACTAAAATGACTAAACACGTCTAAATTCACCATGCTCGCATGTTAATTCCAAAAATTATGAAAATTGGAATATAGCAATAATTTGACATTCTGGATCTGACAATTATGGTTTCGTCGAAAATGGAGGTCGTTTGCAAAATGGCTATTTTTAAGGGCTATATAATATATTTAAATATATAAAATTCCATAACGATTATTCTGAATTTTAAACTGGACATAATTTCAATTTATATTATGAAATCTCAATTTTTCACATTCATTAGAAGGATATTGTTAATCAGATTCAAATATTTCTTGTTTTGTTGAAATCTGATTTATTTTGAATTCTGTATATTCAATTGAAATTTAAAATCGAATTTTCAAACTACCACGCCATTTTAATTGAAATAAATTTATATGTTCTAACTTCGATTTAAAATAAAGTTTTCGTCATTATTATTTAAAATAAATCATTTTAAATATTCAAAATCCATTAAAATAGCTAAAATACAAAATTTTAAATTAGTTCCGAAATTCCTGATTGTTACACTATTTTCCTTACTTAGTAATTTCGGGGACGAAATTCTATTAAGGGGGGAAGAATGTAACAACCCGGATTTTTAGACTATTTTAATTCGAATACATAAATATATTTAAATATTATATTTGAATTATTTATGGATTTTAATGTCGAGGTAGTTAATTAAACGACGATTGAACGTTTGTATTTATATTTAATATAAAACGAGCTCGAAATATCGCGGCTGTCCATAGTATTGGGTTTTGAACTTTAATTGATTATACATAATCCGTTTTAAGTCGGAAATCTGTGAAACAAGAAACGTTGGAATCAAATTATTTATAATTTTCTAATGCAAAAAAAAATCGGAATTTTATCGAATATATTGTAATTTATGCCCAAATAAAATTTTTAAATAGTCGCTATGGAAATCCTTTATAAATTATATCGTTTATTTAATTTATTTATAAGGAATTCCTACATATTTTAATTTCATTTAATTCAAAAATATTAATTTCGAGTTGTAACATCTACATTGGTCGGATTTGAAGCTGTATATAATTTATCTGGATATATTCGATGATCACAATAATTTATTATTATTTTATTTAATTGTTTTTAATTTAATTTATAACATTATATCGATATTATATAAGCGTTAAAAATATTTGTTTTTCAAACGACCTCCGTTTTCGGCGGAACGGATTTTATTGGAATACATATGGCTAATTATTGCTATATTTCCAGTTTGGAGCCAATTGGATTTATTTTGGCAGCAGACGGATTTTAAATGTGAACCGATAAATATATTGAATTTAAGATAAAGATGTTGTGCAAACGGAGTCGGTTTTCAATGAAATTAATTTTATTGGAACTGGATTGTTAAAACATAACAGTGTGTTCATCTCCGTCGTATTTGGGGATCCTGTGTGTGCGGTACGTATACTAAGTTTAACATTATACGGTATTAATTCGATCATTAAAATAAACATAAAAAGAGAAGAATAAATAAATAAAATAAAGTATACATATTAATATATACAAAGTTTCTAGTTAAGTATATGAACCGCACATGCCTTAAGAGTTGGAAACACAAGCTAACCTATTGTGTATAAACGCTGCGTCAAGTAAAATCAAATCAGTTCAATAATGCTAAACTATCTTCGTGCCTAAGCATCACATGCGGATATTAAATTTAAATTACAAATGTAGTCTTATATAATTTAATACACACATGCTCTCTCTCTAAAATGGTTGGTTTTCTAACCTACACTAAATGACTTAACACAGACCATATACAGTCTAACCTAAATAAATCAACCCAGCTATGAAAGGAAAATAGGAACTGCCCTGCTCCTATTAAATAAATTCCATCACCCCAACTATATAAAGTGAAAGAAAAGCCTAAAAACTATAAACAACAAATGCTAGACTACCCTAAACTTTGTGATACATCAACATGCGTAAAAATGAAAGAACATACAACTACCTACCTGATCTACATGTACACGTCTAACACTGACATCAAGATATTTTTCTACGACTGCACACTGAATCCCATGTGAAAGTTTTAATCAATCGGTCCATACATACAACAACTAGTCTATTCTTTACAGTTGTAACGACTCGCAAATCCGTACCCTTTGAATCGACCGAATACAACTCATGTCCAATCCAAATTGCACGAAAATACGAATCGTTAATACAAAGAAGTTAGAGGATGAGGAATAAAAGAACGAAAATTAGAATAGAAGAAAATAGATAGAAGATCGAACAGAACAACAACACAGAATCTCACAATCGCAGCGGAAACAAAATATAATATATAAAATCACTTTTGAAATACAAACTGGATTTGAACTTACATACATCACCAGAGTACATCACATATACAATACAGTGGAAATAAACTCTAAATATCTAAACAGTGAAGCCTCATGCTCCAAGCTCCTCTAGATTCTGTAAAATCCTGAACTACTTAACTGCCCGTACAAATTTGGGCACCTAAGAGTTTAGGAAAAACATAGAAACTAAACTCTGGGTCAGTCATGGGACTGGTGTGAGTAAACGATTTTAAAATAACTTGGTTATGATAAGGGATATCTCATAAGACCACGTCGTGAAAACGGAACGGGTTTTTTCTCTTATGAGAATCCAAAGTACTTGTTTAACTTTCAAAAATGTTTTGAAAGAAAAGATAATTGTAAGACCCATCCACACATAAACATGGATGGTTTTTACCTTACAATAACCCAAAACAATTCGAAAACGATATTCTTCTGATATTATAATAATGTTTAAATACAAATAAATATCAATATAGCGGAACGTTTGCATCTCACGCTCCACATATAGTATACAATCAAAACCGCGAGCGCTTATTGGATAATGGATTTACAACTATGAAAGTTGTGGAACCACCTTCCGAGAATGTATCTCTAGAGAGGAATACACTGGGTTCAACAAGAATGTCTCGCAACCCGTCCCACACATGGCCAACTACTCATTTCTCTTGAGTGTATCGAATATACTGTCACATAACAGCTGCGCAGCTACCGTTTCCCGGGAGATACAGAAATGAAAAGAAGTAACAAAATGAATATCCTCTAGATGATGACAATACACCCTAATGGGCGCGACCCACATAGCTATGCTGCCGGCCCGATTTTTGTCATTTCCCGGTTGTGAGGCTTAAGGCTGAACTTACCTATGACATATCATTTCTTTGAATGCCACATCGTCAATACCGCCAACCACTAATTGACTTCCTCAAAAATATATTATGGGTACAAAGCAAGAGAAACAAATTCCTCTGCCACCAACATAAATATGTTTAAAGAGATTGACGTACGTGATCGGTTAGACATACTCTGTCAGACATTCATCAATACAAGTTGTCCGGGGATTGGACAAACCAAAAGCACTATCCTGTTAACAGAACAGTCCTTGGAATACTCTGTCTTCAGTGGTCTTCAATAAAATCTCTAACTCGTAACAAATATATCGAATCGAAGTGGAATTTAGATTCCAGTCTCTTCGAAACGATAACGGAAAGGTCCAGATTTGATAGTCGGTTATTTAACTATCAAATATAAAATAAAATAAACATGTTTAACCCAATGGATCTGCTAAGTCATGAAATAATTTTTATTCGAACATTAACTTTGTATTTATTTCTGAATTGCTTTACAGAAATTATAACTTAGCAGTTCCCATGACATATATTAGTTCTTATAACAGACGCCATTTGATTCATTCATCTAAACTACCCCACAAAGCGTGTAAGTACAATACAATATTTTCTACTGATAACATAACATCTTAGCACTTATAATTACTAATAAAATATATCAAACAAATTAATAGTAGAATGGTGTTCATTTCTGCTAATAGGGTGGCTTATATAATCCAGTCAAAACATGATGGACGATGTTTTAATTCCACCGAAAGAAGTTAAATAAAAATATATAATTACAATTCACGTAATTATAATGACTTAAATAATTAATCGATTGGTTGGACATTTAACCCACTATTTACTATATCTATATATTATTGTTGATTAGTAGTTAATAAAAATTTACAACTAATTTACGTTCGATTACAATTAAACGATATCTAGTATAAAACAATTAATTCATTTTTACATTGAACCTTTTAACTCGATGACTATGTCAAGCAACTTCTGCACCTCCTTGATCGTCTTTAGTATACACAACATGGGTTTTCTACAATTCGATCATATATTATTGATATAAGTATAAATATGAATATACATAATTTATGTAAATATAAATTCTATTTTCATTTAAACCGAACTATTTTCTTTTAAATTAAAACTAGTGTGAACCCGTGTTACGCACACGGTTTGATTTAATATTTATGAAATGATTAGAAGACATAATTGTTGTTTCGTAAGCAGTTGTTGATATACCAGTGTTAAATTGTTTTATCTGTGTATACTAATTTATATATAATGATCCTTAATATGCTTTCAACTAACACCAGTATTAAATGATTCAATGTATTCCACACGTGCAGCCCATACTAGGAAGATACACAGAAAGAACATGAACTTGTCATCCACTTCGATTCATAAGATTTATCATTAAGCCAAAATTTTCCTCGTTATGATTTCAAGGTAGAAAGACTTTAAGTAAGAAAAGCAGGTTAGTCAAAATGATCACAGGCTTCAAACAAAAGGATGCTGAGACAACTCTAGAAAAATACAACATAAATTAATATATTTTGCTTCATTGTGGAGAACTCATTGGTCATTGTTGAGGAAAGAATTGGATAACAGTTGATCCATTATCAAAAACCCAAACGTCAAACATATTATGTACCATCCACACACCAAATGAAAATAATGTCGTTCTTACTTTGTTTCCTTCCTATATCTAATTTACTTTCTTCTCTCCCTTTTAGCCATCCCGTCCCATGCAACTGGATCGTCCCTTCTTCCTACCTTTGTTATTTTCGGCTGCCACTTTCTTCTTCTTTTCTTCTTTTATATATATTACCAACATTTAATATATTCATATCCTAAGTCTCAAATTATCAAACATCCTATCGGGTTAGTTAATAAAGACTGAAATTTAGAAAAGCACAATAGCAAATAAATGCCAAAGACAGGCCTTTTTCTAGCAACCTCTCCATAACAGCCGGAAAACTTTGCCACTGCTTCTTGCTTCTCCATTTCCTGTCATATGCACACGGTGTGCAAGCCATGCACCTGCGCACTCCAACCATCGACACGGTTCCTTTTCGATCGTTGCCACGAATTCCTCTCCGATCCCGAAGTCGTCTCTGTTACCCGCAATACCTGCTAATCTCTGTAGTTAATTCCAATGTTTCAGCCGAAAGCTTTAAAACAACCTGACACCTCAAAACCCATCGCATTGCCACCGAAGTCGGACATCGCCTCACTCCACCACAATGTAGTCGGCACTCTCCTCTAGTGTTTTCCCTCTCATGCGCACACCCCGTTCTCCCTTACGGAAGGGCAATTCATAGTTAACCAGTGCCCATCCAACAGTTCGTATGGCGCTATATACGAAATTTTGTTGTCGAACTATATTTATATATTTTGTTTTTACGAGTACTTATTTGTTTAAATTTTAAACAAAACAGAGCCTCTCATTTTTAGCATACGGGCTCATATATATTAAAATATTGTTTCTAGGTTTATTTTAATTGATCAGAGCTTTTAGTCTAACATTATTTTTAGGTTTCATGAATGTATACTTTCCTATACCTCAAAGACACTATAATACATCGACCCCTGCTGTCATTTCTTTCAACTTCGATTAATCTTCCAACATAAATTGCCTCGTTCACGAAGATATATAAGTTGCTTTCTACTTCTTTCCATTCATATGGCTCCATTATCCATCGAGATGCACACACCTGCACCATGCATATACACGCAACATCCAGTTGACCTGCACTGGTCACGACCGTGCCCACAAAGCACCATCGTCCCTTGACCTTATCAATAACCTGACATGCTACTCCTATTGACCACGTCGAAATATAGGTGTTCAACTTTCGAAGGAAGGGATGCACTAGTGTTCTTTTACTAATCTCGCTTGACAATTATTGTTTCTCCAGCTAAAATTTTATTGTGGCTAAATGCCTTCAAGTATGTAGATCAAATATACTTGATTTTTTTTCTTGACTCACTAGTAATCTTCTGATCAACTTGTATTTAAATTTTTCAAGAAGTTTGCACAATGGTTACCTAATATATTCTAATTTTTCCTCTACGATGGAAATGTTTATGGTTTCATGATTTTATTCTGCTCTATTTTCTATTATTTTCAAGTGCCAAAACTAGTTCTAACTGATCCAAGCGTATATGCAGAAAGCACAGGAAATCTCAAATACTAACTAAAGAAACCATAAAGATAAAATTATATCAGAACTAATTCAAACAGAGTTAGTTCTGAAGTTACAGCCTTACTATTGAGCATGCTATCATCAAAATAATGATACCTAAATGAACATGCCCCATCCGATGTCCAAGTCAAAAGTTTATATTATTTAAGCTATGTACATGCATGCACTGGAAGCAAGTGTTTAGCCCATTTCAATTAGTCAGTTTTACAAGAAGAATATGTGGTTTACCAGTCCAGTTAACATCTAAACACAACCACAACGTGGATGGGTTTTTAGAGTAACAGTACGCAAAATCAAGAGCAACACCTTACTTTTTTGGGTTGAATTCAGCGGAATAACATAACCATTCATAAGAAGGATTGATCTCTGTATCATACTAAATAAAACAGTAATGGTTTCAAATATGGAAAAAAGGAAGTTTACTCACCAAAATGCTCACTGACTAAGTTCTCTGTTCTACCATTTGAGTTATGAGTATCCTCCATCATTTATTCTTGAGCTTTCAGATTTTGTTTTACTGATTTTTCTATCGAGATTTTGTGTGTGAATATGTGTGTGCTCCAGGTATATATTTATAGGTTAATTTCTAATTAAAATATAGCTGCTCATTAAATTCTTGTAGGGTAGAAAAGAAGCAATAAGTGGCTGCTGTTCTTTGTTTGAAAAGGGAAGTCATTGTTATGGCTTCTCATGTGAACTATGACTGGAAAGAGCTTCTATTCTTAGGTGCATATAGGTAGGTTAAAACAGAGTATACAATATGTGTTCAAAGTACATGTAAAAGTTATTTTCAAAAACTAGTCTCTGGTTCCAATTTCTAGTATAGAAGTAGAATAAAACATGCCTATTGCAGGAGTTGATTGAAAATAATCCCTATGTTTTTACTAGCCGAACTGCTATAGTCAGGCTAGAGTATGCAAATGGGTACACTATAGCTAAGGCTAAACGCTACCTTGATAGTCACAGCTGAAAGTTTAGGTGAAAGTATATGTGTGATTGGCTAAACAAATAGAATTTGAAGCTTTCCTTCCTACCCAGTCTTTTCAAAAATCTGAAATGTCCACTCTCCTTTGTATATTGTGGCACATGCATGAAATATTCCTATCTAGTCCTAGTCCTTAGCTGCGACACTCCTCTTATCAGTTCTTTCCTTATGCATGTCTACAATAGTCTACAGCCTATATTCAAGTTTTGAAATAGTCTGATGCTAGGCATTTGGTTAGGCTAGCTACACTATTGGATTGAGAGGATGTTAAGACTACTACTTGATTTAATCTTCTCAGGCTATGTCCAGTGATGCATTGGTTTATAGCCTACATGAAATGCCTATGCCCTTAATTAGTTGTTCCTTATGTATGAAGTAAATGGGTATTTTCTTATAAATATCCTTATCCATTTCTTTATGTAATCCTATGCAAATTTTATAGTTAAATGAAGTAAGACATGTTTGAATGCAAACAATATCAAACACATTACTTATATAAATGTATAACAAGTTAAAATATGTAAATAAGACTTTTAACTAATACTATTCTAATTCTCTATATTTATATTATCCGTATTTTTAAGAATATTTTAAAACACATTAAAATACAAAACAAAATGATACGACATTATTTACTGCTTTTATAATCATATATACATTGATTAAAATATTTTAAATCATTAAAATATAAATACTTGGAGTTTTACTCAATATTAATGATTCGCAAATTATTATTTAAAACCAATTTTCTAGAAACAAATCCAAAATAAATTGCATTACAAATTCAGTCAAAAACCAGGACGTTACAATCTACACACCTTAAAAGAATTTCGTCCTCGAAATTGAAGAGCAACGAGAAGATTATAGTTATATTTATAGTTATAAACTTATATTCAAAACAAATATATGGATCATCCCCTAATAATCACAACAAATAAAGCGTCCAAAATACACTGGTTAACTGTCAAACAATTCACAACAATCAAGAACATTCAATATCAAAAATTAGCTATCAGTCGCAACCATCTTCATAACTAGAAATATTTGTTATTGCAGTTGGAAAACATTTCCATTACTAATTTATCAGTTCCTGACTGTATATCGGTAAGAAAGTAATTTTTTAAGTATCGACCCCGAAGATCAAAATCAACAAATACTAAGAAAATCATTTAGCTCAACCATTCTCCAGTTAGGTTCCAATTTCTTAATTCCTGTTAAATTTTCAAACTCTAGAATCTGATTTCCCGAATTTTAATTCCAAATCAATATGATATCATATAACTTGATTTCATTTAAATTCAAAACTTTTGAATTTTCCCAAACCATTTTGTTTTACTCAACAAATTTCTAGTTTGCCTTATTTGTGTACCACTTTCCTATACGAATTCAATTGAGGTTAATATATAACCATTACAATTTTATAATATGTTCGATTATAATAACAACCATCGATACATCCTTATATATATAATAATAATTCCAGAAAATTATTCTATTATAACCAAAATATAATTTTGGGTAAAATTATTTTATTTACCCAGTTTTTAAAATAATACCCTGTCGAATTACTCTGTTCAAGAGTTTATTTTCGATACAGTGTGCAGCCTGTATCGACCACAATTTTTAAAACGTCAAACTAATCAACACAATATGAAACAGTTTTTATATCAAATAACAAATACATGCTCATTTATATAAACTCAAACTCAACCTAGGGTATTACTAACCCCATCTCTATCGAATCACGCCACAGAGAAAGGGTTATTCTCAACCTTCAGCTCTGAAACCAACTTTAACATCCCGCAAATCCGTATCCTTTGAATCGACTGAATACAACTCACGTCCAATCCAAATTACACGAAAATATGAATCGTTAATAGAAAGAAGTTAGAGGATGAGGAATAGAAAGAAATAAAATTATAATAGAAGAAAATAGATAGAAGATCGAACAGAACAACAACATAGAATCTCACAATTGCAGCAGAACAAAATATAATATATAAAATCACTTTTGAAATACAAATTGGATTTGAACTTACATACATCATCAGAATACATCACATATATAATACAACGGAAGTAAACTCTAAATATCTAAATGGTGAAGCCTCCTTCTCCAAGCTCCTCCAAATAAATCTGCAAAATCCTGAACTACTTGACTGCCCATACAAATTTGGGCACCCAAGAATTTAGGGAAAACATAGAAAATAAACTTTTGGTCAGTCATGAGACTAGTGTGAGTAAAGGATTTTAAAATAACTTGGTTACGATAAGGGATATCTCATAAGACCACGTCATGAAAATGGAATGGGTTTTTTTCCCTTATGAGAATCCAAAGCACTTGTTTAACTTTAAAAAACGTTTTGAAAGAAAAGATAATTGTAAGACCGATCCACAAATAAACATGGATGGTTTTTGCCTTAAAATTACCCAAAACAATTTGAAAACGATATTCTTATGATATTATAATAATGTCTAAATACAAATAAATATCAATCTTGCAGAACGCTTGCATCTTACGCTCCGCATATAGTATACAATCAAAACCACGAGCGCTTAATGGATAATGGATTTCCAACTATGACAAGGTATGGAACCACCTTCCGATAGTGTATCTCTAGAGAGGAATACACTAGGTTCAACAAGAATGTCTTGCAGCCCGGCCCACACATGACCGACCACTCATTTCTCTTGAGTGTATCGAATATATTGTCACCTTACGGCTGCGCAGCTACCATTTCCTGGGAGATACAAAAATGAAAAGAAGTAACAAAACGAATATCCTCTAAATGATGACAATACACCCTAATGGGAGTGACCCACATAGCCATGCTGCCTGGCCGGTTTTTGTCATTTCCGGGTTGTGAGGCTTGAGGCTGAACTTACCTTTGACATATCATTTCTTTGAATGCCACGTCGTCAATACCGCCAACCACTAATTGACTTCCTCAAAAATATATTATGGGTACAAAGCAAGAGAAAAGAATTCCTCTACCACCAACATAAATACTTTTGAAGAGATCAACGTACGTGATCGGTTAGACATACTCTGTTAGACATTCCTCCATACAAATTGTCCTGGGATTGGACAAACCGAAAGCACTATCCTATAAATGGAACAGTCCTTGGAATACTCCGTCTTCAATGGTCTTCAATAAAATCTTTAACTCGTAATGTATATATCAAATCAAAGTGAAATTTAGATTCCGGTCTCTTTGAAACGATAACGGAAAGGTCCAGATTTGATAGTCGATTATTTAACTATCAAATATAAAATAAAATAAACATGTTTAACCCATTGGATCTGCTAATTCATGAAATAATTTTTATTCAAACATTAACTTTGTATTTATTTCTGAGTTGCTTTGTAGAAATTACAACTTAGTAGTTCCCATGACATATATCAGTTCTTATAACAGACGCCATTTGATTCATTGATCTAAACTACCCCACAAAGCATGTAAGTACAATACAATATTTTCAACTAATAACATAACATCTCAGCACTTATAATTACTGATAAAATATATCAAACAAATTAATAGCAGAATGATGTTCATTTTTGCTAACAGGGTGGCTTAAATAATCCAGTCAAAACATGATGGAACAGTGTTTTAATTCCACCGAAAGAAGTTAAATAAAAATATATAATTAAGATTCAAGTAATTACAATGACTTAAATAATTAATCGATTGGTTGGACATTTAACCCACTATTTACTATATCTATATATTATTGTTGATCAGTTGCTAATATGGTTACAACTAATTTACGTTCGATTACAATTAAATGATATCTAGTATAAAACAATCAATTCATTTTTACATTGGACCATTTAACTCGATGACTATGTCAAGCGACTTCCGCACCTCCTTGATCGTCTTTAGTATACACAACACAGGTTTTCTACAATTCAATCGTATATTATTGATCTGAGTTTAAATATGAATATACATAATTTATGTAAATATAAATTCTATTATCATTTAAACCTAACGATTTTCTTTTAAACTAAAACTAGTGTGAACCCGTGCTACACATACAGTTTGATTTAATATTTATGAAATGATTAGAGGACATAATTGTTATTTCGTAAGAAGTTGTTGATAAGCCAGTGTTAAATTGTTTTATCCGTGTATACTAATCTATATAATGATCCTTAATATGCTTTCAACTAACACCAGCATTAAATGGTTCAATGTATTCCACACGTGCAACCCATACTAGGAAGATACACAAAAAGAAAATGAACTTGTCATGCACTTTGATTCATAAGATTTATCATTAAGCCAAATTTTTCGTTGTTATGATTTCAAGGTAGTGTTAGACCAAAAAGTGGTTCTAACGCCCAAATTGACTAAAATCAGAATAAAATAAGATCAAAAGTAAAATGGAGACACAAAATTTATAGTGGTTCGGCGTTGGAAAGCCTATGTCCACTTGTCAATCACTATTCTCGATGATATAGTTGCAATTACAATGAGATATTCACTCAATTTCACTCACAACTCACATACATTCACTCTATTGTTTCAAAACAAATGTTGAAAGACGATTTGGATTATCTGGGAGTGCTAGAATTCGGTTTATGAAGGTGGTTGAATTCTCAAAGTGCCAAAAAGAAGATCCCTTTAATTGTCTCCAGGCAAGGTATTTATAGGTGAAAATTTAGTCAGAACCCGATCCGGATTGGAGCCACGTGTCCTCCATCCCATTGTCCTCGGGTTCGGATGGACTCCAGTGCTGACAGCGCATCAGAATAGAGATTATCGTGGGTAGGAACTAGTCATAACCGCTCCGCATCTTCAGGCGATCGTGGGGGAAGTGACGTGGATTATAGGTTTGGTTCAGAGGAGCCTGTAGAGGGGGTTGGGATCGGGATATCCGATCCGACCCGGATTAACCTAAAGCTAAGTCCTTATCCATTTTGCTCTGCTCCATTCCGACCCGGTAGTAGGTAGCCCTCCGATCCGAATAGCAGCGTCTCTTAGATCTAAATAGTAGCAGCTCTCCGATCCGAACAGCAACATCTCTCCGATCCGATCCGCTACATCTCTCCGATCCGATCCGCTATGATGCTTTCTAAGTTCTTCAACGTTTCACATCTCGACTTAGTGTTGCCCAGTTCACAAAGTGGGCTAACATTTTGCCCCCTCAAAGGATGCTCCTGTTGGAACGGAGCATGCTTTGATTATCATTGCATATCGCCTTCTAGGTAATCTTTCCTTTGACTTTCCTTTTGATTTCATCCTCTTCTTTAAATTTTAATTTAATTCATATGCCAAGCTGAGATATTACATCCTGTTCGGTTCGGATTCCGACCCGAACGGATCCACTTCTTCTTCTATTGCACATTGGATTAGTGGGCCAGGCTACGCTACTGGGCCTTCGAGCCGATCCGAACGGGGAGACGAATAGTCACCCTGTTTTTCTATATAAATTCAGCCTTCATCTTCCTCCCTCTTTCTTTTTACTTTATCGTTTTACAAGTTCTGCTCGGAAACTTCCAGGATTCAAAAGAGAAAAAGAAACTCTTTACCATTCTCGTGCGAATCTCCAGCTTATCCACCTTGGTAGGTCTAAATCCCTGATCGTCCTCATGATAATAGGTTTTAATCGAAATTCAAGGTCAATTCGACCGATTTGAATGTGATTCCCATGCTACAGCACCCTCTTCCTTCGTTATTGTCGTTGGTGGCTTCGTCGCTGCTTCGAGGCGTTGGAAGAGGAAGTCGTAGTTTGTTTGGTCATGACTAGGGCGTTGGAGATGATATTGGGTCTAAGACTAAAGAAGAGGAAGAAGAAGAAGATCACAGGGAATCGGTTCGGGCAATGGAGTATGGAAAGTGGAAAAAGGGAAAAAGAAAAGAAATCCAAAAGGTCGGATCGGGTCGGGTCAAGTAGTTATAGAAGTGGGGGATGGAGCTCACCTAACCGGATCGGGTCGGAGTGTAAGATAAAGGAGGAAAGGCACGACTGCGTGATCTGACCCGAACCGTTCGGGGAATCTACTTCCGAGCCGATCCGATTTTGATTCCTGAGCTTCAATGTTCATCCGAGCCCAAGGCAGGGCTACGCCCCCGATCCGATCCCAATGAATGCGCCCGAACCGAACCGAAGGGCAGTCCATCTTAAGGCATAAAAACTCATTTAACTGGCCCAATCAACTCTTGGCATAATCTTCAACTTAATGGACAGTTAGGATAGTACCTTGCGAACATAAATGGACATCAAGAACTGCCTTGATCCTTATTACTTTGCCAAAATTTTGCGTCGCACTTTCAAATATTAACTTTACACTTTCCGCATACACTGTTTACACTTTAGTTTGCACACATGCACGGGGGGATACGGGCTAATTTACTCTAACTTGTGCTATTGCTTCTTCAATAGTTTTGTGACCATAAGACCTAGACGCTCTTCTAGACTAGCCGGGAAGAAGGAGGCCCCGGAGACATCCAACAAAATTACTCTTGAGGACATATCTTCTTCCTCGGATCCAGAATGGAATGATGAGGGCTCAGACTACGAGGTTGGAACTTGCGAAAGCGACAATGTGTCTTCGGAGGGTGGCGTTTCCCTAGGTTGCGAAGAGGAAGGAGGGATTGGCGACGACCGAGCTCCTGATGAGTTTGAATCTGCCATCATATTGGACTCACCCCAAGATTCTATTGAATCGACGATCGACAACGACAGACTTACCCGAATTTGTTTAAAATACGGGATACTAAAATGGGACACCCTGGTGCCTTTGAGAACTGACCGTCCCCACAACCCTCCAGAAGGGTATATGGAAATTACTCGGTTGATGTGCATGGTCGGTGCTATCCCTCCATTTTCTCCTTTCATCGTCGATTTTCTAAGACAAGTGCGGATTGCCCCCATGCAGCTGCACCCTAATTCTTATGCTTACTTATACACCTTATATGTAGCATACCGTGAGATCTTAGGCATAGAGCTCACTTTTGATGACGTTCATTTCTTCTATAACTTCACGCATCAGACTCGAGAGACTCCTTCTTTCTGTTACTTTGAGTCTGTCCCTAAGAGGAAAATAATTCCTGCGCCATTCAGTAGTAAAGCTCGGGATTCCAGGCAGGAATGGTTTTATGTGAAGCGACAACTAGGGTGTGCTAGGAGGTGGACGAAATCAAGTAATGCACTGGTTTTCTAAATCTCGACTCTATACATTTAAGCCATCGCCTTAACTCGTTTTTCTTTTTGTTTGCAGTCGATAACCCAAAACAAATATCAGACCAGGTATTCTTTGACCGGATGCACCAGCTCCTTAATGGCGATCAGAAGTTTTTGACTATTGATGAAGTCCTTAAGGACGAATATCTTCATTTTCATAGGTTGCTATCTGTTACTCGTAGCATTGGTCACGGCACGGCTCCATATTTATATATTCCCCCAGTGGACGTAATCCCTGAAATGGGCGAAAGTTCGAGAGCTCCTACAGTGCCTCTTCAAGCTTTGCCCTCTCCTTCTTCTACCCAAGATGATGAATTGGCTAACATGGCCGAAAAGCATCGCGAAGGGTATACTGTTCCCGAGGCTGCCATTTCTCTGGAAAGGTCAACATCTTCTAAAGGGTCTCCGATCGATGCTTCTGAGGGAGATGTTCCTAGCACTGATGACCCACTGTTTCAGGGCTTGGGGGATCTCCCCTTACCTGAAACCATTTACACTTCAGAGGATTTTAGGATGAATCCCTTAGTTTTCACTTCTTCCGAAGAGACCACTCCTGCTAAGGCCAAAGAGCCCGCCCGTACTAGTCTAGCTTCGGACTCGGGTTGGTTGGGGGGAAAAACACCACTTAGGACACACTTTACACAATAACATTACAACTCATTGCATCTTTCTCTTTGTAAAAATATTGATTCTGAATTTCATTTGTCTTATTGTGGAGGAACGATGTCCCGATCTTACTATGATATCAGGAAACTCCGCCGCAGCATGTCTAACCCACCCTATGATACTGAGTATGATAGCCGCGACGATCGCAGTAGGGAGGAGAGAAGGCCCTATGAACCCTATCGCTCTCGAACCTCGCGTTCTCGCTCTCCTTTCCGGACGGACCCAGAGAGATATAAAGGTTACCAAGGTCGTCGGGAAGAGGACAGGCCGCAACCAAAAGACTCAACCTCTTCTCAAGAAAAGCGCAGCAGGGAGAGGAGTCCGTCAAAAGATACTGAGTCGCGAAGCAAATGCAAGGTCTCTGCCAAACGGCCCAGAACAGATAAAGAGGCTATTGAATCCTCCACGCACAGGGATACTGAGCTGACGATCCCCGCCCCTCCACCACTAGATGCTGAAACTGCAGTTAAGCGGGCGTATTTGGAGGAGCAATTTCCCGAACATTACTTCGAAAACTTGACTTTTTTACCTGCTCTTGAGCCTATTTCTTCAAGGTGGGCAGATGAGGCCAAAGCAAAGATAGATGCGGTCGAGAAACAGTATTCTGAAATGTTCAAGTATTCACGCAACCTTTCCAGAATTATCCGCACTTTAATCACGAACGCTGACACGATGCAAAAAACCGCTGAAGACGATGCAAAGGCCTTAAAGAATCTAGGAAAAGATTTGGAGGACACACAGGCCCAGCTTGCTGTTGCTCAACGGGATTCTACTAGCTTCAAACAACAATTTGAAGATATGCAAAAACGTTACCATGATTTGCTTGAATCCCATACTCAAGAGCGTTTTGAGTTAAAAAAGCAAGCCGAAGATGCTAAGTCAGATGCTGCTAAAACGCGCCTTGCTTACGCTAACCTTGAACGGAAAAATGCCGAGTTAGCAAAGAGGAATGCTGAATTAGAAAAGAAAAATGCTGACTTGGCTTCTAAGCTAATGGAGGCGGAGAACAGAGCTGCCCTAGCGGAGTGTAACATTGAATGTGCTATCAAATCCGCTGAGGAGGCCCGCAAACAACTGTCAGAGGCTGAGGGAGAGATTCAGGGTTTCGGCGAATTAATGATTGAATTCTTTGCGCATATCATCCGCCACCGGAACATTTCTTGGATTGAAGATTATCCATCTACTCTAGTCCAAGTATGGAGTCAGATCGTTGAGTGGGAGAAAGAGGAGCTCAAGGTTGATTCCATTGACGAGGACAAGCTGGTGGAGAAATATTTAAGAGATGATGAGCCAGAACGCCTAGCTGAAGGGCGCCGCCTCATTGCTGCTGCTATGGACGAAGAGAGGCGGAGGACTAAGCAAAAGAACATTCCCGAGGCTGGTTCCTCTTCTAATGCCCCCGCAACTTCTGAAGTAGAGGGATACGATCCTGAAAACCCGGGGATCCCTCGAACAACTCTGTTATCCCCTATTCCCGAAACGGCATCGGAGACAGCAGTTACTCCAGCCAAGAAGTCTTCGGAAGGTATCTCTACATTTTCACCTCAATTCATCAAGGCTATCTCTACCTTTCGCCACGTGATTGAGCAATCGATGAAAAACCCATTATTTTCTCCTGAGATGATAACTGTTGCTTCTCACTCTGTAGGTATTGAGCCATCCGGAAAGACAGATGCATCCCAGGGAACTGCCTCTTGAGCGGAGCCTATGGAGAAGGCAAACGGGGGAAAGTACAAGGTTGCTCCCATAGATTTGGGAGAAGGAGGCAAACCGTCTAAGGCTGACACTCCTCGTGATGACGAAATGATAGATGCCTTAAAGGATGATTGCGGCGACGGGGGACATGAGGAAGATCCGGAGGTGGCAATAGTTGGGGAGTCGAAAAGTGCTGATGATGTTACTTTAGCTGCACTGAAAGCTGACCAAGATAAACGCTTGCAGTTAAAAGCTGAAGACTTAGACCCTGAAAGCCTCAAGCCCCTCGCAGTTGTGGATGCGGGATCAAGGTTAGTTGTTAAGCTCTCAACTAGATCTATTACAGAGGAACTCGCTAAAAAGTCTTCTCTTGATTCCAGCGCTCCGCCCTCCGGGAAGAAGTCAACCGATTCCAGCACCTCAGCTTCAGGAAAGAAAAAATCAAAGCGCATCTTGACGGAGGCCGAAAAAGAGGCGAAGGATGCGGAGAAAGCCGCCAAGAAGTCCAAGACTACTTCGAAGTCTAAATAGTAGGCTGTCTTGCGTTATTTTAGCATTTGGTCGACCAATAATTGTTGCTATAAGGGTGGTCCTTGCACCTTCTTTTTGACTGTTTTCCTGTACAAATTCATTTATTTGTAAATAAAAAATAATTCATTTTCTGCAATATCCGTTAGTCATTAGTTTTGCACTTATGTAAGAATGCATGTCTTACTATAGTTGTGTAATAAAGTTATGGTGGAGGGAAATATGTGTATACATATATGCCCCCAGTCAATCTCAAAAACTATTCAAGACTTAATCAAGTAGTCTGAATGTCCACGATTTTTCGATGGGATTGCATTCTCTGTGCCATCAATGCCTGTCGTTTTTTCTGGCATTTTTTATACTCTCCTGTCTTATACTCAGGTTAAAGTTCTTACTGAGGCGGTCTCTTGTCTGGGTGCACCTTCACGCCTCAGAGGACGTCGTCTTCCCGTCCTTTATACTCTCTCTCAATTCTCGAGAGTTAGAGTTAAGAATGCCGTCTTCCCATTCTTTTATGTCTTATCGCACAAATAGTTGTTGTGCTTTTTCTTACATATAAACTGTTTTCAACCTTTCAGGTTTTAAATCACCTCATATTCCATAATCGCAACAGAATAATAGATGAAGGTATATATATAATGCATGAAAGTAAATGACACACGATATTTTTATAGTGGTTCGGCTAAGTCGTAGCCTACATCCACTTTATAGTTCTTTATTCATATCATCAGACTTTCCTAAGGCAAGTCTTGCCTTTTTACAGAGTTCATAAGAAAAATACCAAAGAGTACAACATTTCTAATCCAAATATCGCATCAAATGCTGGGCATTCCATGCCCTAGTTACCTCTTCACCATCTACGGTCGTTAACTTGAAGGTTCCTGTTTCAAGTTTCCGTTGGATGACAAAGGGTCCTTCCCACTTTGGACCGAGGTGAGGAAGGGATGGAAAGACTCTCTTCACCACAAAATCTCCTGGTTCAAATGTCCTAAGGCGAACTTTTTTGTCGTAATAGCGTGCCATCTGACGTCGATGTCTTGCCGCGCGCAAATCTGCTTCGTCCCTTTTTTCTTCGATTTCATCAAGAGACTCGAGTAAGAGTGCCCGATTCGCCATCGGGTCATAATACGTCACCCGGTGGGAGGGAACCTCAAGCTCTACTGGAATTACTGCTTCTGAACCAAAGGAGAGAGAGAAAGGGGTATGACCAGTAGCTATCTTAAATGTTGTTCGATATGCCCACAAAGCTAAGGGCAATTCGTCAACCCATTTCGCCTTTGCGCGCTCTAACCGTTTCTTAAGGATGGATTTTATAACTTTGTTTATTGCTTCTACTTGCCGGTTCGACTGCGGATAAGCAACCACAGTGTACCGTTTGTCGATCTTATATTTCTGGCAGAAATTTCTGAATTCAGCACCATCGAACTGGGTTCCGTTATCAGTTATAATGGTCCTTGGGATCCCGAATCGGCATATAATATTTCTAACCACAAAACTTATCACCTTTCTCACCGTGATCTTGGTTAGGGGCTCAACTTCCACCCATTTCGTAAAATAGTCCACAGCAACTATTGCATATTTCGCTTCTCCTTTAGCAGTTGGTAGAACTCCGATGATATCAATTCCCCACGTGGCAAAAGGCCAAGGACTCACCATCGATTTGAGTTGGGTCGACGGTGCTCTGGGGATTTTGGCGAATCTCTGGCACTTATCGCAGCGTCGTGAATAATCAGCCGCATCTTTATTAATTGTGGGCCAGAAGTATCCATACCGCAATATATTTTTCGCTAAAGTCTGACCTCCTGTATGATCTCCACACTCACCTTCATGTACTTCCCTTAGTACACGTTTGATGTCGTTGTGTGCTATACACCGTAACAGGGGCATAGAAAATCCTTGTCTATAAAGAGTATCATCTTGAATGACGTATCTGGTAGCCTTGCAAACTATAGCCCGTCTCTCACTCTTCTTTGATGGGAGTGTCCCATTCTTAAGGAAGTTCTTAATTGGGGTCATCCACGACTCCTTCTCCGGTTCCGTTTCGAAAGCAAACTCAATTTCCATCGACTCAAAGCTTGGCGATTCCAACGTTTCAATTGGAATTATTTCAGTCTCTTCCGGGTTGTCGGAACTAGCTAGCTTTGCCAGCCTGTCTGCCTTCTGGTTTTCGGCTCTTGGGATATGCGTTATGTTGTACCGCTCCAGGTTGCTCAAAAGCTTTTCCACTTTCCCGAGGTAGGCAATGAGTCGAGGTCCCCGAGCCACAAACTCCTTTCGCACTTGGCAAACTACGATTTTGGAGCCGCAAAATATGTCCAGTGTTTTTATTCCGAGGTCTTTAGCAAGCTTCAAACCGGCAATCAGGGCTTCATATTCAGGATCATTGTTAGTCGCCGAAAATTCTAATCGTAGAGCGTAATATAGCGACCGTCCTTCAGGAGTGATTAAGACGATTCCAGCTCCGGACCTTCGGTCGTTCTTGGCTCTGTCAGTGTATAGCTTCCATGGATCTAATTTTAACTCATCTTCGGACTTGACCATTTTATCATCGATTATTTCCTCCTCAGGGATTGTGAACTCTGCTATAAAGTCAGCCAGAGCCTGCCCCCTGATCGACCTCCGTGGCTGAAAATTTAAATCAAACTGACTTAATTCAATATTCCATTTGATCAATCGTCCTGATGCTTCGGGTCTCTGCAACACCTGCCTTAGAGGTTGGTCAGTGTATATGGTTATTGGGTGAGCTTGGAAATAGTGACGAAGTTTGCGGGAGGCGATTAGGATGCTGTAAGCGAGCTTCTCAATCTTTGGGTAGTTGCGTTCTGCCGCTGCCAATTTCTTGCTTACATAATATACTGGCCTTTGCACTTTGTCTTCTTCTCGAACCAAGGCTGTGCTAACAGCGTGAGCCGAAACTGCTAAGTAAACAAATAACTCTTCGTGATTCACTGGCTTTGACAAAATCGGCGGTTTTTCTAGCAATTCCAATAAATTCCGAAAGGCCTCAACACAGTCCGGAGTCCACTCGAAGGTCTTCTTTCCCCTTTTAATCAAATCAAAAAATTGGACGCATTTGTCCGTGGCTTTGGAGATAAACCTACACAACGCGGCTACTTTCCCCGCAAGACTTTGGACATCTTTAATCCTCCTCGGTTCTTCAATGTTTATAATCGCTGCTATTTGGCTAGGATTGATTTCAATCCCTCGGAAGCTCACAATGAAGCCTAGAAACTTTCCCGATGCCACTCCAAATGAACACTTCAAAGGATTCAACTTCATCCGATACTTTCGCAGGATACCGAACATTTCTGTCAAGTCTTGCGTATGGCTGGAGGACTGTTTCGATTTGACAAGCATATCATCCACATAAACTTCCATAGTCTTCCCTATTTGATTATAAAACATCATGTTCACCAAGCGTTGATAAGTGGCTCTAGCGTTTTTCAATCCGAACGGCATGACCACATAACAGTATAACCCCAAATTTGTAATGAAGCTCATGTGTTCTTGATCTGGCACGTGCATAGGAATTTGGTTGTACCCGGAATATGCGTCCATGAAAGAAAGAAGTTCGTGTCCCGCTGTCGAATCTACAAGCTGGTCAATCCTGGGAAGTGGGAAACTATCTTTCGGGCAAGCTTTGTTCAAATCTGAAAAATCAATGCAAGTCCGCCACTTTCCATTTGGCTTTTTTACTAATACGGGATTCGATATCCAGTCAGGATATGTCGAATCTCTAATAAATCCGTTCTGTTTCAGCTTCTCCACTTCTTCTTTTAGAGCGGCCGACCTCTCTGGGCCCAGCATACGTCTCTTTTGCTTTACAGGCGGGTGTTTCGGGTTTACATTTAGTGAATGACTTATGACGGATGGCGATATCCCACACATGTCGGCGTGGGTCCAGGCAAACACGTCCAAGTTTGCCTTCAAGAAGTCAGTTAGTTCTTTGGCCCGACGTGGATCCAACTGGGATCCAATCTTCAAGACTCTTGTTGGATCAGCTTCATCAATGGGAATGTCCACTGTCGCTTCATTAGGAGTTGCATTTCTAGTTTTTGGTTCCTCGTCTTTTCTGGGATCCAGGTCTTCAAGTGTTCCTTTGGGCAACTCCTTCGGGGACGATCCCTCTAATTGCTATGCCGAGCCCTCCTTTGGAGGAGGCGAGGCACCTTTACTCTCGATGTTAAGTCCCTTCATCAACATCTTTAATTCGGCAACATAGCAGGCCCGTCCGGAGACTTGATCTCCTCTCACTACTCCAGTTCCGGCTTCAGTTGGGAACTTAAGCAATAAACACCAAGGGGCGATACAAGCCCTGAACTCAGCAAGGGCAGGCCTTCCCAAAAATGCATTATAAGGCGAATCTACGTCCAATACTACGAACTGAAGCATCCGTACTCTTCGGCGTTCTCCTTGCCCCAAGGTTACGGGCAATTCTATGTACCCCATTGGAGCTGTCGATGCTCCGTTGAAGCCTCGGATCCAACCTTCGCATGGCTTCAAATCTTCAGATTCAAGCTTCATCTGATCGAATGACTTTTTAAATAAAATATTAACAGAGCTTCCATTGTCCACTAACACCTTATGAACCAATGCCGGCTTAATGGTGGTGGTAATGACCAACGGATCGTCGGTGGGTGACTGGATCCCGGTATTATCTCTGCTACGGAATACCACGTCGTCAAACATTGTCTTCTGTTGCTTTATGGGGGCGATATCTTCCAAATCATCACATTCATCCACATCTACATGCTTAGCTGCATTTACATATTGATCCATTGCTCTAAAACTGTGGATCGCTGGGTGGGGTCCACCCACTATGGAGTTGATAACAATTCCCTTGCCTTTCTGTTGCGATGTAGGCTTGGGAGCAGATTGGATCTGTTTTGGAGCCTGTTCTCCTTGCCCCCTGTCTCTCGGGGCAACCTTATATTCATCCAGTTTCCCTTCACGCAGCAGCTTCTTAATCACGTCTCTCAAATGTCGACATTCATTGGTTGAATGCCCATGAGTTCCATGAAACAAACAAAACTTTCCAGTTGCCATTTCTTTCTCCGTTGAGTCGCGAGGTGGCGGTCTTTTATATTGCAAAACATTGTATGTATCCAAGTAAATGTTCTCCAGAGTGTCGTTCAATGGTGTATAATTCTCATAAGTCTGGAACCGAGGTCTTTTGTTAGGATCGCTTCCCCTATTTCTATTTCTTTTGTTACCATTCGCATTACGGTTATTGTTGTTGCCCCCGTTTCCATTATTGTCGTTTCCACTCTTGTTTCCCACATTCACCTGAACTTTTCCGGAACTTTCTCCAGACTGCTTCACGGCGACATTACTCTGAACATTTTCTTTTGAAGCCGCTCCAGACTTTCTCTTTCGGTTTTCCCTGGCCTCCTCTCGTCTTAACTGAATATCGGCCTTTTCATAAAATAACTCTCTCGTGGGAGGTGGCTTCCCAGAAAGGTAATCTCCAAACTCGGAGTCAGGATCGACTCCTTCCATCAAAGCCATCAAGATGGTGGGCTCGTGCGGGTCACTAACTTCAGTCACAGCTAAGTTGAAACGGTCGAGATATGACCTCAAAGACTCTCCCGGTGCCTGCTTGATTCTTGATAATTCAATAACACTTTTAGACTTCCGGGTATGGAGTCGGAACTGATTCATCAAACGTTCGCTCAATTCCCTATAATTCGATATCGAACGAGGGGGAAGTCGGGTAAACCATAGCAGCGCCACATCTTCTAAGTAGATCGGGAAGGCTTTACACTTCACTGCGTCAGGAGCAGCAACAGCATTCATGAGCCATGAGTATCGCATCAAATGCTGTCCCGGATCGGTTCTCCCATTGTACTTGTCCATCTGCGGCAGGTTAAAACGTCGGGGAAATTGAAAGTTGAGGATGTCATCAGTGAAAGGAGTATGGCTTCGCTCAATGCCATAATCTTCATTGGTGTAGTTCCGGCTTTCGGACATAATCTGGCGTACCATTGCCCATATGTCAGCATTAGTCAGGGGTCGTTCAGGCTCCCTGGCCCTGGTATCCGGGTTCCTTCTGGGATCTTGTTCAGGAGATGCCCTTCTTCTGATGTTTGGGTTTCCTCTAGGCTCTTACTCAGGGGACGCCCTTCTTCTTTGAGATGCTTCTGCTCTGCTTCGTTCCCTACGCTCCCGGTCGATCTCGGGAGGAAGGGGCTGGAGCATCTGCCCCTGAGTGGGATTGGTAAGGTTAGGGTATCTAGGTAATACATGGGATCCCTGCATCGGTAACAACATAGGCTCTCTCAAGCTTGGATCATTGGGTCCTAGTACTCATGCAGCATCCTCGCGGGACCCCAAAGATCCGAACGTCAGCTGCTCCAAATTCTAAGGTCGTTCGAGCGGCCTTCTTTCATGGGGCCGTTTTTCCTCGGAAGAAGAAGACTGATCCATTGGTGTGTGGCGAACCGGGGATGGGGTTCTCTGTCTACGGAGTTCGCTAATTTCTCTGCTCATGAGTCTCATGTTTTCTTGCATCATGAGATTGGTGCGCTCGTATATTTTCATAGCCTCCCTAGTACTTTCAAGCATGTCAAGTAGGCACGAGAAATCTCCTTGAGTAATAGGCGCGGATGGATTGACCTGATCATTGACCCTGGTGGCTGGAGTCGGAGCATTTGTGGGGGCTCGAGTAGAGGTTCCAACGTCACCAAGTGTCGGGTCGGTTCGGAGATTTGCGATCAGGTCGGGTCGGAGCTAGGAGACCTGTTCGGGTCGAAGCTGGGAAGCCAAGTCGGGTCGGTGTAGCGCGAGTTGCTCGGGTCGGTTCAGGTTGGGGGAGTGCACTGCTTCAGATTCTCCTACCCGGATCGGATCGGAGCTCTCCCCTTGAGTGCGGTTCGGATTTCCTGTATCAGTTCGTTCCACTGCTGAGCTCTGCCCACGAGACCTTGTCACAACCACATTTTGCTGATCTTCACCAATTCCGTTCCCTCGACTAGTTTGAACTTCCTTGCCTTTTCCTTTGGCCATAGTTTTTCAACAATCAATCAACAAATATTCAGGAGCGTCGAAACTTGAGGATTAACTTCTTTGAACTCAACGGTCCAAAAAGTAGAACGATAATCCCGAAAAATTGAGAATTCAGATTTTCTCAGTGAAAGCACCAAAATGTTAGACCAAAAAGTGGTTCTAACACCCAAATTGACTAAAATCAGAATAAAATAAGATCAAAAGTAAAATGGAGACACAGAATTTATCGTGGTTCGGCGTTGGAAAGCCTACGTCCACTTGTCAATCACTATTCTCGATGATATAGTTGCAATTACAATGAGATGTTCACTCAATTTCACTCACAACTCACATACATTCACTCTATTGTTTCAAAACAAATGTTGAAAGACGATTTGGATTATCTGGGAGTGCTAGAATTCGGTTTATGAAGGTGGTTGAATTCTCAAAGTGCCAAAAAGAAGATCCCTTTAATTGTCTTCAAGCAAGGTATTTATAGGTGAAAATTTAGTCAGAACCCGATCCGGATCGGAGCCACGTGTCCTCCATCCCAATGTCCTCGGGTTCGGATGGACTCCAGTGCTGACAGCGCATCAGTATAGAGATTATCGTGGGTAGGAACTAGTCATAACCGCTCCGCATCTTCAGGCGATCGTGGGGGAAGCGATGTGGATTATAGGTTCGGTTCGGAGGAGCCTGCAGAGGGGGTTCGGATCGGGATATCCGATCCGACCCGGATTAACCTAAAGCTAAGTCCTTATCCATTTTGCTATGCTCCATTCCGACCCGGTAGTAGGTAGCCCTCCGATCTGAATAGCAGCGTCTCTTCGATCTAAATAGTAGCAGCTCTCCGATCCGAACAGCAACATCTCTCCGATCCGATCTGCTACATCTCTCCGATCCGTTACATCTCTCCGATCCGATCGGCTATGATGCTTTCTAAGTTCTTCAATGTTTCACATCTCGACTTTGTGTTGCCCAGTTCACAAAGTGGGCTAACAGGTAGAAAACTTTAAGTCAGAAAAGCAGGTTGGTCAAAATGATCACAGGCTTCAAACAAAAGGATGCCGAGACAACTCTAGAAAAATACAACATAAATTAATTTATTTTGCTTCATTATGGAGAACTCATTGGTCATTGTTAAGGAAAGAATTGGATAACAGTTGATCCATTATCAAAAACCCGGACGTCAAACATATTATGTACAAGCCACGCACCAAATGAAAACAATATCGTTCTTACTTTGTTTCCTTCTTATATCTAATTACTTTCTTCTCTCCCTTTAGCCATCTCTTCCTTTGCAACTGGATCGCCCCTTCTTCCTTCCTTTGTTATTTTCGGCTGTCACTTTCTTCTGCTTTTCTTCTTTTATATATATTACCCGCTTTTAGTAGATTCATATCCAAAGTCTCAAATTATCAAACATCCTATCGGATTAGTTATGTGACGACCGCCCATAACCCCCGCACTAAACAAGAGGAATAATGCGCTGAAAGGCGTGCCAGACTGCTATGGACGATCATCATAGTAAGTGAACACATCGAAACCTGTCGTAGAACTCACAACGCAAGGATAAAATATAATAGAATATATACAACAGGTGATAGTAATGAGGTATCATATAGCAAACTTTTGAAACTCTTTCAACATCCAGAAAGATTATCCAACTGATATCCAAGTTTGTACATAAAGCCTCACTACAACTCTCAAGCAACTCAAACAGCGGAAACAGAAATACTAGATAGAATAAAACTGGTACGCCAGCCTCTTGCTCGTCATCGCTCAGCTTCCTCGTATCACTAAGCTCCATTACCTGTAACCTGCTACTTAGCCTGCCCATCCACAACCAGATGAACAACCCAAGGTAATAAGAGGAGACATAAAACCTTGAGTCAGACAATAGTCTTAGTGAGCGATAATACAGCTAACAAACTTCAACAAGAAAGCATATGAGAATGGGTAAATGAACAACTTATCTACCCACATCACCAGAGAAGAACTCAACCTTAGCTTCCCCACATCGGACAGTGATAGCCTTTACACCAAGCATTTCAACCATTCATCCATAGAAACCAGATCACCCATTCAATCATAGAGAACACACATAACCTCCAGATTATATAAGTCTCACACAGACAACCCTAATCGAGTTTAACATTCCTCAAGTACCCTCGCCAGAGGCCTAAACCAATATCACTTAAACACTCAAAGAACATCTCCCTCGACTTAGGATAATCTATGTGAGATAGTACAAACAGAACAACTAATCATCCATGACTGACTCTGGCTATCACTACCAATCCTGCTTCGAAACCATCATTATCGTATGACGGCCAACCATGCCATATGTCAAGGGCTAATGATAACCCCAGTTCTAGCATGAACTCCATATGCCCAACCTTGGCAATGTCCAACCTTGACACTAGGCCTTTCCCCAACCAGAAAGACCCAGGGTACTCGACCAACAACCGGTCTTTTGGGCCTTTCAACGATACCCATCGTACCCCTGCTTTGAGCCTGCTAGAACTTACGACAACGATGACTTCTCGGCCTTCGCATCTCTAATCGTCCAACCTTGACGATGTTTCATAGCTCAAGCAACCTTCTCGAGCAGCCATTATCCACCAACTCACGACCTTTGAGTTGTCTCCACATTCGTTGTTCCACCTTGACCAACGAACACATTCATCACTTCGAGCCTTCCTACTTGAATCACCTCGAAGTTACGTCATCACTAGAAGTGTCCGATCAGATATTTCCACTAGAAATGCCGACTAGACCCATTCTGGACCGACCAGACCTCTTCCGGTGCTCCTGGACCGATCAGACCCCCTGGACCGACCAGACCTCCCTTTGCTCCTCCTGGACCGACCAGGACCCTCCTCAGCCTTCTGGACCGATCAAACTGACCAGCTCCAGGACCCAGTCAAAACCGACCAGTATTGCTCCAGAAAGACCAGCCAAAACCGACCAGCATTGCTCCAGAACGACCAATCAAAACTGACCAGCATTGCTCCAGAACGACCAATCAAAACCGACCAGCATTGCTCCAGAACGACCAATCAAAACCGACCCCGATGCCTCCGTTCCAACCAACTAGCTCCCTGACTTGCTCTCCAAGCCATAACATGATCGACCACCTCAGTCCAGACCCATCTGGACCGACCAGAGCCATCAGACCGCCTCAACCGACCCGACTAGCTCCAAAACCGACCAGAAACCTGAACAGCTCCATTTCGACTTCGATTTCGACCAAAACTTCGCCAAACGACGAATCCAACGAAACCGGCTCATCCAATTCATCCAAACGCAACCACAAACATGTTATGCAACCAACAATATCACCAATCTAACAATTTCCATCAAAACACATAAATTTCCCAAAACATGATAAGTGGATCATATGAACATAAAAACGGATCTAACTTGCATAATCTTGAGAGAAATCATAAAATTAACCATTTAAATTATCTAGATCAGATCCTAAGGTGATTCATATATAAAATAGACTTAGCATGGTGTGGATCTAAGGAAAATAACATGTAAATGATGAAATTAACATCCTAAAACCCATATACTTGCATGAATCCAAATGAGAGATGTAAATCACTCACCAATTATCCAAATCTAAGAAAAAGCAATGAAAACACAATCCGGACATCGAACACTTCGAATCAAACTCTTCAATCCGATGAATTCGCCCTTGAGACGATGTAGATCTAGCCTCTTATGGTGTAGATCTTCGATTTCCCTCCTTGGATTTTGGAATTTTAATGGTGGAAAGATGTTAGAGGAAGAAGGAGATCAAAGCCTCCCCATAAGAGAATGGAAAATGCCAACCTTTCTCCATACCCCTAACCCCCTATTTATAGTCTCTACCCACCCTCTAATGGGCCTTCTACAAATCAGCCCATTAGCCTCCAAAACCTGAACAGCCAACTGAAAAACCTTAAAACAGCGATTTCTCCCAAACCGCTGAACCAAATCCTTGATGTAACCACTCTACGGAAAGGGAATCATCAATTCCTTTCCAATGGCACAGGTCTCACCCTCTGATTCGTTCTGAGTCAAAAGTTATGCCCAGTACAAGACTGACAGGGGCAAAATGGTCACAAACAAAATCGGTAAAATTTATGGACATGTCTCACATCCCCATAAGCAACATATCAAAAGATGAGAATGATCCAACCCTCAGCGAATGAAATAAAAATATTTTACGATCTTCCGATACGTAAAATGCGGGCTGTTACATTCTCCCCCCCTTAAGAATTTCACCCCCGAAATTCCCAGCAAACACAAGCAACCACAACAATTCCACATGCCTAACATCCGTGAGAAGCCAATTCTATCATCCAAACTAGCAACCATCAAACCATGCATCCATAGCCTTATCCTAGCACGCGGAATTCTATTAAACAACAACAAGATACAACGATATAACGATGATACAATCAAAGGGTCCTACCGACGAAGAGTTCTGGATGAGTCGCCCTCATGCTCTCTTCCATCTCCCATGTACAATCGTCGCCATCTTCACTCCATTGTACCTTGACTAACTTAACCGTCTTCCTCCTAAGCTGTTTCGTGTCATTCCCCACAACACGAAGTGGCTTACGAGGTTTCGCAACGGCGGTCTCTACTTCCAAGTCTTCATATTGTTCTGGAGATACCACCACATTCGAGTCGTGCACAAACTTCCGTAGAAATGACACATGGAAAACATTATGCACACTCGACATCTTCTCGGGTAACTCCAACCTATATGCGAGCTTTCCTATTCGCTCGACTATCGGAAATGGTCCAACAAACCTAGGAGCCAACTTTCCTTTACTTCCGAATCGAACCACTTGCTTCAACGGTGAAATCTTTATGAAAACCATATCACCTACGTCGAACTCCAAATCCTTACGACACTTATCGGCGTAACTTTTCTGATGATCTTGGGCCGCCTTCATTCGTTGCCGAATTATCTCGATACAATCCGAGGTTTTTCTTATCATCTCAGGCCCAAGTATCAACTTATCTCCAGTTTCTAACCAACAAGCTGGAGAATTGCACGGCCTTCCATACAATGCCTCATATAGTGCCATCCCAATACTCGACTGGTAGCTATTATTATATGCAAATTCGACTAAATGTAGATGGTCCTCCCATGATCCTCCGAAGTCTAACACACAAGCCCTCAGGAGATCTTCTAAAACTCGGTTGACTCTCTCAGTCTGACCATCAGTTTGGGGATGGTATGCCGTACTTAAGCACAACTCGGTTCCCAAAGCTTCTTGCAAACTTTTCCAAAATCCACTCGTGAACAATGGATCCCGGTCACTTACTATACTCTTTGGGACACTATGGAATCGAACTATCCATTTCACATAAAGCTCAGCCAATTTTGATGATGTCCTAGTCGACTTGACAGGAATAAATCTCGTACTTTTGGTCAAACGATCCACAATGACCCAAATCCCTTAATTTCCTTCCCTAGTTCTAGGTAGTCCATCGATAAAATCCATCGATATTTGCTCCCACTTCCATGTAGGAACTTCTAATGGCTGAAGCAAACCACTCGGCTTTTTCTGTTCAGCTTTCACCAACTGACAGTTCATACACTAGGAAATGAACTCTCCAATATCTCGCTTCATGCCTTCTCAATAGTAGATTCTCTTCATGTCCTGATACATCTTATTACCACCGGGATGAATTTTCAACTTTGAGTGATGACATTCTCTCAGAACCTCATCTCTCAATCCATCGATATCAGGAACAACTAATCGCCCTTGCTTTCGAAGCCAACCTTCTCGATCGACCTCGAATTCTTTATTCTCTGGTTCCAGCTTCTGAATGAACTCGACAAGCTTCACATCTTTCTTTTGGCTCTCGCCAATCCTTTCGATACGAGTTGGCCTTATTGACAAGCTTGCCAACATTTCAGGTTCCAACTCGCACCTTGGCCTGAAATCGAACCTTGCCAATTACTCGAGGCCCTTCCATTCCGAAAACATCGCTCCCAAACTTGCGTGTCTTCGACTCAATGTATCTGCAACTACATTGCCTTTGCCAGGAGTATAGGCTATACCAAAATCATACGATGCCAGAAACTATAACCATCATTGCTGCCGAAGATTCAAATCCTTTTGGGAGAAAAGATACTTCAACGACTTGTGATCCGTAAAAAACTCGAATCGTACTCCCAACAGGTAATGTCTCCACATCTTCAGAGCAAACACAATCGCTGCCAACTCCAAATCATGAGTTGGATAGTTCTTCTCATGCGGCTTTAGCTGTCGACTTGCGTAGGCCACAACTTTATCCTTCTGCATGAGCACTGCTCCAAGTCCAGTACCACATGCATCAGTATACACCACCATCTCTTCATTCCCACCTGGAATGGTCAACACAGGTGCACTCGTCAATCTCTCCTTCAAGATTTCGAACGCTTGTTCACACTTTGCATCCCATGTGAACACTTGGTTCTTCTTCGTCAATCCTGTTAATGGTGCAGCTATCTTGGAGAAATCCTTGATAAACCTTCGGTAATAACCAGCCAACCCAAGGAAACTCCGAACATCTGTCGCCTTCTTAGGTCTATCCCAGTCCTGGATTGCTGCCACTTTAGCGGGGTCAACCGCTATACCATTCCCAGAAACAACATGACCCAAGAACCTCACTTCATCTTTCCAAAAGTGACACTTTGAGAACTTAGCCTTAAGCTGATGCTTTCGCAAGATCTCTAACACAACTCTTAAATGCGTCTTATGTTCTTCCACATTTCTGGAGTAAACCAATATATCATCCACGAACACAAGCACGAACTTATTCAACTGATCTCTGAACACTCTATTCATAAGATCCACAAAATACGCTGGCGGGTTAGTCAATCCGAATAGCATCACCAACCACTCGAAAAATCCGGACGGTGTCCTAAAAGCAGTCTTTGGCACACTATCCTTAGCTACTCTCAACTGGTGAAATCCCGTTGCAAAATCCATCTGAGAAAACACTCTGGCTTCGTGATGCTGATCGAACAAGTCATCAATCCTTGGCAACGGATACTTGTTCTTCTTAGTCACCTTGTTCAGCTCACGATAGTCCACACACAACCTTAACGAGCCATCTGCCTTAGTTGCAAACACGACTGGTGCACCCCACTCGGAAACACTCCTCCGAATGAATCCTTTACCCAAAAGGTCACGAACTTGCACCTCTAACTCTCGCTGTTCCCTAGGCGCCATCCGCCTAAGGGGCATAACAATTGGTCTAGCACCTTCGACCAAATCGATCCTAAACTCGATCTCACGATGCGGCGGCAACCCTTTGACCTCGTCAAAGACATCCACATACTCATTAGCGATCAGCACTGATGATAGGTCTTCCTGTGGAATCCCAAGCGAATATAGATAACTCACGAAGACCCCGTCTTCGCGCTTACATCTAATCAACACCTTTCGCCCTTCCACATCCCCGACCCTCACCTCTAGCTTCTCGCAATTCACCCTTGCCGCATATCTCTTGAGCCAATCCATGCCCAAGATGATCCCATACCCAGCGAAGTTAAGAACAAAGCAATTACACATAAAAGAGCAACCATGACTCGATAATACTAGACCACGAAAAATCATGCAAAACTGGACGAACCCCCAACTGGATTTGTCACGATCAATGGCCTATCACAAATCTCGGGTTCCAAACCCAAGCGACACACAAGCTCATTGCAGATGAATGAATGTGATGCTCCAGTATCAAACAAAACTCGAACTGAAACACCGTTAACGGAAAAAGTACCTTGCACACAACACCCTTTCCCTTCCCCTCTGCAATAGGAGCTCTTGAAGAAGATGGCACGGCTTCCAAAGCATATGCCTTCACAATCTGCTTGCCCTTAGCTGATTCTGGACAATCTTTCTTCTCATGCCCAGGCTTTCCACACTTGAAGCACTTCTTCTTAGCTTTGGGATTCTTGCACTCATTTGAATAATGACCCTTCTGTTGACAGTTAAAGCAAAGCACCTCACTCTTGGGTTTCTTTTGGCCATCCTTTCCTTTCTGTTGTTGCTGCTTCCTCTTTTTATTATTACCACCCTGCTGTGGTTTCTGAACCTCCTTGGTTGCAGCAACAACATTTGCTTCCTTGGGAAACAAGCTCTCATGACGAATAGCCTTTTCCACAATCTTTTCAAATGAATCATCAAGGTGGTCCACAAGCGGCTTTCCAATATGAGCATCCAAACCCAAGACAAACTTCTCGTTCTTCTGATAGGGTGTATCAATGTATGAACGAGCATATCTAGACAAAGCCTCAAAATCAGAAATGTAGTCAAGAACTGATCTGCCATTCTGCTTCAACTCTACGAACTTCTTGAAGAGAACGGACTTTTGAGCAGTGGAGATAAACTTTGCTTCAAACTTAGCTTGGAATTGCTCCCATGAAATCTCCTCTTCCGGAGTCTCGAGTATAACAGAAATCCACCATTCCATGGCCCTGCTCTGCAGTTGCCTTGATGCAAGCTTTCTCTTCATTGCATCCTCAATACCCAAGTCTCCAAAGATTCGAACACATGAATCCATCCACCTCTGAACCTCTTCAGCTGGTTCAGTTCCCTTGAATGGTTTCCCTCCTAGAGATGTAAAGTCCTTGCACATCTTTGCAAAATCTACCCTAGGAACTCGCACACCTACATCTACCGTAGCCGCCACTGGAGCGGGTACCCTTCGCATAATTGCTTCTGCCATGGCTTCAAACATGGCCGGGTAATCTGGTTCACGACCATTTCCCCCTCCAGTATTAGCTCCCCTAGCAGTGTGTCTTGATGGTCGTCTACTCATTCTAATTCTGCAATTTAGAATAATTAGCCACTTCCAAGAAAACTGCTAAAGAGATACAACCGCTACTACTATATATGCTAATATATATAGTAACATCCAACTGATATATACAAATACGTCCCTCATACGCAATTATGTCTTTGAACTTTGGCCAAAATCGTTGACCAGAGCTCTGATACCAAATGTGACGACCGCCCATAACCCCCGCACTAAACAAGAGGAATAATGCGCTGAAAGGCGTGCCAGGCTGCTATGGACGATCATCATAGTAAGTGAACACATCGAAACCTGTCGTAGAACTCACAGTGCAAGGATAAAATATAATAGAATATATACAACAGGTGATAGTAATGAGGTATCATATAGCAAACTTTTGAAACTCTTTCAACATCCAGAAAGATTATCCAACTGATATCCAAGTTTGTACATAAAGCCTCACTACAACTCTCAAGCAACTCAAACAGCGGAAACAGAAATACTAGATAGAATAAAACTGGTACGCCAGCCTCCTGCTCGTCATCGCTCAGCTTCCTCGTATCACTAAGCTCCATTACCTGTAACCTGCTACTTAGTCTGCCCATCCACAACCGGATGAACAGTCCAAGGTAATAAGAGGAGACATAAAACCTTGAGTCAGACAATAGTCTTAGTGAGCGATAATACAGCTAACAAACTTCAACAAGAAAGCATATGAGAATGGGTAAATGAACAACTTATCTACCCACATCACCAGAGAAGAACTCAACCTTATCTTCCCCACATCGGACAGTGATAGCCTTTACACCAAGCATTTCAACCATTCATCCACAGAAACCAGATCACCCATTCAATCATAGAGAACACACATAACATCCAGATTATATAAGTCTCACACAGACAACCCTAATCGAGTTTAACATTCCTCAAGTACCCTCGCCAGAGGCCTAAACCAATATCACTTAAGCACTCAAAGAACATCTCCCTCGACTTTGGATAATCTATGTGAGATAGTACAAACAGAACAACTAATCATCCATGACTAACTCTGGCTATCACTGCCAATCCTGCTTCGAAACCATCATTATCGTATGATGGCCAACCTTGCCATATGTCAAGGGCTAATGATAACCCCAGTTCTAGCATGAACTCCATATGCCCAACCTTGGCAATGTCCAACCTTGACACTAGGCCTTTCCCCAACCAGAATGACCCAGGGTACTCGACCAACAACCGGTCTTTTGGGCCTTTCAACGATACCCATCGTACCCCTGCTTTGAGCCTGCTAGAACTTACAACAACGATGACTTCTCGGCCTTCGCATCTCTAATCGTCCAACCTTGACGATGTTTCATAGCTCAAGCAACCTTCTCGAGCAGCCATTATCCACCAACTCATGACCTTTGAGTTGTCTCCGCATTCGTTGTTCCACCTTGATCAACGAACACATTCATCACTTCGAGCCTTCCTACTTGAATCACCTCGAAGTTACGTCATCACTAGAAGTGTCCGATCAGATATTTCCACTAGAAATGCCGACTAGACCCATTCTGGACCGACCAGACCTCTTCCGGTGCTTCTGGACCGATCAGACCCCCTGGACCGACCAGACCTCCCTTTGCTCCTCCTGGACCGACCAGGACCCTCCTGAGCCGACCAGACTCCCTCCTCAGCCTTCTGGACCGATCAAACTGACCAGCTCCAAGACCCAGTCAAAACCGACCAGAATTGCTCCAGAAAGACCAGCCAAAACCGACCAGCATTGCTCCAGAACGACCAATCAAAACTGACCAGCATTGCTCCAGAACGACCAATCAAAACCGACCAGCATTGCTCCAGAACGACCAATCAAAACCGACCCCGATGCCTCCGTTCCAACCAACTAGCTCCCTGACTTGCTCTCCAAGCCATAACGTGACCGACCACCTCATTCCAGACCCTTCTGGACTGACCAGAGCCATCAGACCGCCTCAACCGACCCGACTAGCTCCAAAACCGACCAGAAACCTGCACAGCTCCATTTCGACTTCGATTTCGACCAAAACTTCGCCAAACGACGAATCCGACGAAACCGGCTCATCCAATTCATCCAAACGCAACCACAAACATGTTATGCAACCAACAATATCACCAATCTAACAATTTCCATCAAAACACATAAATTTCCCAAAACATGATAAGTGGATCATATGAACATAAAAACGGATCTAACTTGCATAATCTTGAGAGAAATCATAAAATTAACCATTTAAATTATCTAGATCAGATCCTAAGGTGATTCATATATAAAATGGACTTAGCATGGTGTGGATCTAAGGAAAATAACATGGAAATGATGAAATTAACATCCTAAAACCCATATACTTGCATGAATCCGAATGAGAGATGTAAATCACTCACCAATTATCCAAATCTAAACAAAAGCAATGAAAACACAATCCGGACAGCGAACACTTCGAATCAAACTCTTCAATCCGATGAATTCGCCCTTGAGACGATGTAGATCTAGCCTCTTATGGTGTAGATCTTCGATTTCCCTCCTTGGATTTTGGAATTTTAATGGTGGAAAGATGTTAGAGGAAGAAGGAGATCAAAGCCTCCCCATAAGAGAATGAAAAATGCTAACCTTTCTCCATACCCCTTACCCCCTATTTATAGTCTCCACCCACCCTCTAATGGGCCTTCTCCAAATCAGCCCATTAGCCTTCCAAAACCTGAACAGCCAACTGAAAAACCTTAAAACAGCGATTTCTCCCAAACCGCTGAACCAAATCCTTAATGTAACCACTCTACGGAAAGGGAATCATCAATTCCTTTCCAATGGCACAGGTCTCACCCTCTGATTCGACATGAGTCAAAAGTTATGCCCAGTACAAGACTGATAGGGGCAAAATGGTCAGAAACAAAATCGGTAAAATTTATGGACATGTCTCACATCCCCATAAGCAACATATCAAAAGATGAGAATGATCCTACCCTCAGGGAATGAAATAAAAATATTTTACGATCTTCCGATATGTAAAATGCGGGCTGTTACAAGTTAATAAAGATTGAAATTTAGAAAAGCATAATAGCAAATAAACGCCAAAGACAGGCCTTTTTCCAGCAACCTCTCCATAATAGCCGGAAAACTTCGTTGCTGCTTCTTGATTCTCCATTTCCTGTCATATGCACACGGTGTGCATGCCAAGCACCTGCGCACTCACAACCCTCGACACGGTTCCTTTTCGATCGTTGCCACGAACTCCTCTCCGATCCCGAAGCCGTATCTGTCACTCGCAATACTTGCTAACTTATGTATTTAATTCCAATGTTTCAACTGAAAGCTTTAAAACAACCCAGCACCTCAAAACCCCTCACGTTGCCTACGAAGTTTATCGGACATCGCCTCACTCCACCACAACGTAGTCGGCACTCTCCTCTAGTGTTTTCCCTCTCATGCGCACACCCCGTTCTCCCTCACAGAAGCGCAGTTCATAGTTAACCGGTGCCCATCCAACATATACGAAATTTTGTTGTCGAACTATATTTATATATTTTGTTTTTATGGGTACTTATTTGTTTAAACTTTAAACAAAACAGAGTCCTCTCATTTTTTTCATATGAGCTCATATGTATAAAAATATTGTTTCCAGGTTTATTTTAATTGATCAGAGCTTTCAGTCTAATATTATTTCCAGGTTTAAAGTATACCTTCCTATACCTCAAAGACACTATAATACATGAACCCCTGCTGTCATTTCTTTTAACTTCAATCAATATTCCAACATAAATTGCCTAGTTCACGAAGATGTATAAGCTGATTCCTATTTATTTACTTTCATATGGCTCTAGTATCCATCGAGATGCACAATCCTGCACCGTGCATATACACGTAACATCCAGTTGACCTGCACTAGTCACGACCGTGCCCACAAAGTGCCATTGTCCCTTGACCTTATCATTAACCTGACGTGCTACTCCTATTGACCACGTCGAAATATAGGTGTTCAACTTTCGAAGGAAGGGATGCACCAGTGTTCTTTTACTAATATCACTTGAAAATTATTGTCTCTCCAGCTAAAATTTTATTGTGGCTAAATGCCTTCAAGTATGTAGATCAAATATACTTGATTTTTATTTTATTTTATTGCTTGACTCACTAGTAATCTTCTGATTAACTTGTATTTAAATTTTTCAAGAAGTTTGCACAATGGTTACCTAATATATTCTTATTTTTCCGCTACATACTTCGATGGAAATGTTTCTGGTCTCATGATTTTATTCTGCTCTATTTTCTATTATTGTCAAGGGCCAAAACTAGTTCTAACTGATCCAAGCGTATATGCAGAAAGCACAGGAAATCTAAAATACTAACAAAAGAAACCGTAAAGATAAAATTATATCAGAACTAATTCAAACAGAGTTAGTTCTGAAGTCACGGCCTTACTTTTGAGCATGCTATCATCAACTTAATGATACCTAAATGAATATGTCCCATCCGATGTCTAAGTCAAAAGTTTATATTGTTTAAGATATGTACATGCATGCACTAGAATCAAGTATTTAGCACATTTCAATTAGTCAGTTTTACAAGAAGAATATGTGGTTTTCCAGTCCAGATAATATCCAAACACAACCACAACATGGATGGGTTTTTAGTGCCCAAAATCAAGAGCAGCACCTTACTTATTTGGGTTGAATTCAGTGGAATAACATAACCATTTATAAGGAGGATTGATCTCTGTATCATACTAAATAAAATAGTAATGGTTTTAAATATGGACAAAAGGAAGTTTACTCACCAAAATGCTCACTGACTAAGTTCTCTGTTCTTCTATTTGAGTTATGAGTTTCCTCTGCCATTTATTCTTGAGCTTTCAGATTTTGTTTTACTGATTTTTGTGTCGAGATTTTGTGTGTGAATATATGTGTGCTCTAGGTATATATTTATAGGTGAATTTATAATTAAATATAGTGGCTCATTAAATTTTTGTAAGGTAGAAAAGAAGCAGTAAGTGGCTGTTGTTCTTTGATTGAAAAGGGAAGTCATTGTTATGGACTGTCATGTGAACTGTGACTGGAAAGAGCTTCTATTCTTAGGTGCATATGGGCAGGTTAAAACAGAATATAAAATATGCGTTCAAAGTACATGTAAGAAGTTATTTTCAAAAACTAGTCTCTAGTTCCAATTTCTAGTATAGAAGTTGAATAAAACATGCCTATTGCAGGAGTTGATTGAAAAGAATCCTTATGTTTTTACTAGCCAAATTGTTATAGTAAGGCTAGAGTATGCAAATGGGTACACTATAGCTAAGGCTAGATGCTACCTTGATAGTCACAGCTGAAAGTTTAGGTGAAAATATATGTGTGATTGGCTAAACAAACAGAATTTGAAGCATTCCTTTCTACCCAGTCTTTTCAAAAATCTGAAATGCCCACTCTCCTGTGTATATTGTGGCACATGCACGAAATATTCCTATCGAGTCCTAGTCCTTAGCTGCGACACTCGTCTTACCAATTCTTTCCTTATGCATGTCTACAATAGTCTACAGCTTATATTCAAGTTTTAAAATAGTCTGATGCTAGGCATTTGGTTAGGCTAGCTACACTATTGGATTGAGAGGATGTTAAGACTACAACTTGATTTTATCTTCTCAGGCTATGTCCGGTCATGCATTGGTTTATAACCTACATGAAATGCCTATGCCCTTAATTAGTTATTCCTTATGTATGAAGTAAATGGGTATTTTCTTATAAATATCCTTATCCATTTCTTTATGTAATTCTATGCAAATTTTATATTTAAATGAAGTAAGACAAGTTTGAATGCAAATAATATCAAATACATTACTTTTTCAAATATATAACATGTTAAAATATATAAATAAGACTTTTAACTAATACTATTCTAATTCTCTATATTTATATTATCTGTATTTGTAAGAACAACTTAAAACATATTAAAATACAAAACAAAATTATACGACATTATTTACTGCTTTTATAATCATATATACATTGATTAAAATATTTTAAACCATTAAAATATAAATATTTGGATTTTTACTCAGTATTTATGATTCACAATTTATTATTTGAAATCAATTTTCTTGAAAAAATCCAATATTAATTGCAATACAAATTCAGTCAAAAAGCAGGACGTTACAACAGCCACCCAGTATATAACTACTTATACCATATTTCTTGCTTCCCAATCCTTCTTACACTTTAAATATATGCGCTGTACACACGTTCCATTCTTTTTTTCCCTAGGCGAGTTAAAAACATAATACAGTAATGCTTCTTTCTAAACCAAAAAAAAATCCAAAGGCCTTCTTTTATATAAGAATGTAGATCGACACGTACTAGAGAGGGGAGTTCGATGACAATGGCGCAGGCGATCGAACGTGTAGGTGGTCAGAGAGCAAAGGAAAGGTGTGCATGCGTTTTGGCCAAGGGATGCATGAAGTAGCAGATGCAAGAGGGAAGAGGCGGTGTAGTTCAAACAAGAAGACATCGAGTTACTTTTGGACTAGGCGATGGATTCTGTGGAAATAGCAGTAGTGTGAAGTCAGCATCAGTAGGATGTTTGGACAACAAGGTAGAGGGTGGTGTTTGATGAGACTTTGTTGGCGAAAAGCAGTGTACAGACACTGAAAAAATCAGTGATGGACACATAAACGAAAGCGAGCTGCTACTACGTCTTCGCTCAATGTGGGGCCTACAATTAATACTGGGGACGAGACTGGTGGAAGTCTAGGCGCACTGGTGGCAGGCGCTAGCATCGCAGGTGGTGGTTCGGTGTTTGGTATGAGGGGAAGTTGCCAGAAAGGGGTGGGGAGAAGCAGGAGGCGCGGACTGATTTTGAAGTAGAAGAAAGATGAATAGGTGAAAGATAGGAGAAAAAAATAGTGGAGTATGGGTTGATGCATGTTGCATATGAAAGACGGGGAGGAGATGAATGGTGTTCAGTTGTGTGAATAGCCGGTGTATGAAGAAGGATGTGGCTTTATGTTACAATGTATATACACGATTGGGAGGGAGCAGTAAATATAAGGGAGTAGGTCACTAATTCACGTGTGTGCGAAGACTTTCTACAAATAAAAGAGATGTTGAGTTTAAAGGAGAAGTGATACTGTGTAGGCAGTCATTAAAGTATTGAAGAAGTAGTTTGAGAAGTTGGTGATTCGGTATGAACAAGGATGCGGTAGCTTGAACGGTACCCAAGAATAGAGAAAGAAGACACAAGTGGGTCTGTTGTTTGAGTGGGCCGGATTTAAGAAGGTAAAGCCAAACTAAGATAAACTTTAGTTTAAGTTTAAATTAAAATCATGTCTTAGCTTGTTAATGAAATAGTTAACGTATATAAGCAGATAGAAGAAAATTGTTGGGCCTATAATTTTTTGTTTTAGAAAAGCATCGGCCCTGTTTATGCTTAACAAGGAAATTAGCCAGCCATAGTGAGATATTGTTTTGACTAGAATCATGTCAGGTGGGCAAAGTAGCGGTGTGCCCAATTATCGTTGACGTGGCCATTTTAATGTATAATGAGAAATTAGTTCAGGTTAATTAACTCTATTTACTGTATTAGTTTTATAACTAAGAAAAAATTAGTTGGCTCGGTTAACTTGAAACTAATAATTAAGTTTTGTTAATTATATACTTAAGAAATAAGTGGTATAAAATTAATCGTATGCGTACATTGTGTATAAAGATATCATACATGCACAAAATTCGACATCATAAGAAAAGTTAGGACCATGTGGGGGAGCAAAACATTATGGAATTGGAACAAACGTAATTGAAAGCAGCTGGAGTTTTTATTTGAATTAAACAAATGTTTAATTTAATTAAAAACGAACCATTCTGACGAAGAATAAAAACCCAAGGTGAGTTAAACTCACTTAGTTATCCCACTTATATTTATATAAGTCGGGTTTGAAAATTTGCGTTTATATACATACCATAACCTGATGCTTTACCGTATAGGCCGACCCACTATTATGTAAACATGGCCGACCCGTTTGCTTTCTACCTGACCGATCCATTATTTAAACTCTAATTTTTAGTGGGTTAACATTTGCCCCTCGAAGTTCCAAAAATAATTTGCTAGGTGTATCGTGTATTGATTGGTGTGCTGTGATGCAAATATAACTCTATTTGCAATTAGAGAAATTGGATTCTAGGACAAACTTTATTTTTAGGTCCGACAAAAATAACTTATTTCAACTTTATGCCTCAATCGAAACTTACTTCAAAAGTAAATGATTTGATGTTTATTTGCATATATATTGAATATTTTATATAATAGATTTAATTTAAATGTTTATTTAATTTAATCGAACACCATTGTTATTTTTAACGATTATTTCCAATGGAGGTAACTTACCTTGTTGGTTACGTTTATATCAATATAAAAGTATTTAATGTAATTGGATGTCTGAATCGTGTTATTTATTGACCGTTATCAGTGAATGTATCATTATCGTTTATTTTCATATTATCACTATATAGATTGTTTACTGAATATGATTAGGTGATTTTTTGTTGAATCCAAATTCAACAATTATTGTGTTATTAACCAATGAGAATTATTGTTTGGGAAATTGGCAGTTGATGGCCTAAAATACATTGTTTTATAATTGATAGATTTACCGTTAGGTAAATCGATAGAAATGGTGTTATGAAATTTACTTTTCAACTGAATATAGATTTTTTTTTAAAATATGTTATTTTAAATGAAGTTTATAAAAAGGAAATATACCAACCACACACACACACACACAGATATATATATATATATATATATATATATATATATATTGATTGTTTTAACCACCAATCACCATTTTTGTATCAAAAATATGCCGTGTGCGAAGCACATGCCTTATCTTATTATTACATGATTTATAAAGCTAATTCTTATAAATTAAAAATTTATCATGTGCAAAGCAAGTGAGTAAGGATTAATGTAACGATTTATAACTGTGATTAATTGTTTTTAAGTAACAATTAAAATGGATCATATTGAATCAATTGTTATTTATTTATTAAAAATCGAAGTAAATTTGATTATTTAAATTAACTATGTTATTAATTAATTTAAATGAAAAAGACGAGTTAGAGTTGATTAACGAGTAAATCATGTTTTGAAGTTGACTAAGTCAATCATTTTAATGGAAAATAATTATTAAATTAAATTAGTTTGTGATTAATTTAATGAAATCATTTAACGAATAGTTTAGCTTTATAAGAATTAAAAAGTGAATTTAATATTTATTCCAGTGATTAATGAAGTAAATTATAACTATTACTAATGTAATTTAAGCGATTATCTATTAAATGATGTTCATTTAAGTGAGTAATCGAAGTTAGTAACGAAATATAATGAACTTAAAGTGAGTTAATGAATGGGTTTATATTTAAACTGAGTTTGGTAAAGTAAGTTATAAACAGATTTTAAGCGAGTACGATACGCTTAAAATAAATGTTACTTAATATTTGAATTAAGTAAAGGAAATCGAGATGCGAAAGGGTTTATATTAAACTAGAGTTGTATAAACGAGTTATGGAAAGTTAAAGCATTAATTTTAAATTAACGTTACTTAAAAATGGTATTGAACGAAATGGATGAGCTTTTGAAATAAGATTTCCTAAGGGAAATGATTAAAAGGTTTAGGAAAAGGATTCTTGTAATTGTATTTGTCAAAAGGTTGAGTAATAGGATTTGTAATAAAAATACGGATAATGAACAATTAGTTTAAAGAAGTTAAGTTTTAAAAGTTGTTGTTTTATTAATCAACTACTAAATCAATGAATTTAGTAGTAATAGTATATTCAAAAAGTGAGTTTTCAAAAGTAAGAAGGTTTTATAAAACCGTATTGTAAATAAAATAGTGAAGTGGTATTTATGGGTATTGGAAAGAGTATGGGTTTTTGAATTACAATTCACATCTATATTAAGGTAAGAATATTGTTGATCAAGGTCTGAAAGGTAACTAAAATACCCCAACTTGGACGATTGTAGGGTTATCGGCGGATGATATTAGTTGTAATGATAAAGCTGATAGAAGCAATTTATTATGGGAAATAATAATGCAACGTTATTTGATGGATTTGTGATAGATATACTGAGATTTCAAATAAAGGAAATAAAATGATTTGAGGAAAATTATAGTGATTTTCCAAAGTAAAGAAAATAAAAAGGGCTTGAGAATATGAAATGACTTTTCCATTGTAAAAGAAACAAAAGGAGATTTCGTAACGATGGTTTTACGAATGTTAAGTTGAATCAATTTACCGATTATGGATAATAAGAAACGCCATAGCAAAATATTTGAAGTGATAATTAAATGGAAAATTGGATATGATATAAATTATTTTTCTATGTATTAAAAAGAAATGGTTTAGTAATATTTGTATATTAAAATAAGAAGTGAATACTAGAAAGGTTTAGAAGCTTTAATTAATCATTCGTTAATTATTTTTAATTAGAAAAGCCAACTGATGCTGTGTACTCAACTAGTAGGTCCATTTTATTTTGTTTATTTGATAGTTAAATAACCGACTATAAAGTCTTGCCCATATGTTTGTTGTTACGAAAAGGCCAGGATATAATTTATATTTGAACACCATTCCGACCAATAAATATGAATACATGGAATCGAGCTAGAGTAATTGAAGACCGTGGATCTTCATAAAATGATATAACTACTTACAATCCCTGGCTGATCCCTAGAGATATACTTTGATTCTTTCGCGGTTGAAACCTATGGATTGCAAGGACTATTGCTACTAATCTATAGGGTGGTTCTTAGGATGTAGTAGGAGAGTTTCTTCGGTTCATCCTATTCCTAGATGACTTGTATATACGAGTGTCTGACAGAGTATTTCTAAAGGGATCACGTATATTGATTTCTTCAAATGTATTTCTGTTGGAAGATAGCCTAAAAACCAAAGTATTTTTGTGGATGTCAATTAGTGATATCTAGCGGATCTGACAATGTGGCATTCAAAGTGAATGGAGACATGCTACGCTGAAAAATACAATTAGCTTCTAGCCTCATCAACCGAAAAATGGCATAAAATCGGGTAGGTTGCATGGCTATGTGGGTCGCACCCATCAAAAGGGTATATCATTACCTGATCTGGAGAAATCAAATACCTTCAGTTGTCCCTTTTTTTAATTGTATGCATGCTATCAGTTCGGTTGGCTGGCCCCCAACCGTGGTAATGATATATTTGGTACTCTCAAGCGAAGTAAGGGGTCGGCCATGTTTAGCCTGGGTTGCAAGATGTTCTATTGAATCCCAATGTATTCATCGCCGGAGGTACATTGTCGAAAAGGTGGTCCCATACCTTGCCAAGAAATCCATTCTCCAATAAGAGTCCTTGTTTTTGATTTTATACTATATATATGGAGCGTGAGACGCAAGCGTTCTGCTAGATTGATATTTACTTGTATTTAGACACTATCATAATATCGAAAAAATATTGTCTTTAAAAATGTTTTGGGTTATCGTGAGGTAAAAATCATCTGTATATATGTGTGGATTCGGTCTTACGATTATCCTTTTCTTTCAAAAGATTTTGACGTTAAAATCAAGTTGTGTGATTCCTTTAAACTTATTGTGTTTTTTTCTCACTCTGGTTCACCATACTGACCCAGTATTTGTAATGTTCGGGTTAGACCGAGCTGTACAGGTTCAAGTTATCGGTTGATATGAAGAGAAGAGATAAAGGAGTTCAGACGTATAATATCAAATATTTATTGTGCTGTGTGGTTGTATATGAGGACAGATTATTATAATTGTCCAGATGTTTGAAGTACTCTAATGATTGTAAGTATTTTTTTAAAAAGTTCTCAATAAAGATTTATTTCTATATTATATTTTGTTCCGCTACGATGTGAGACTCGGATTCTGTGTTGTGTTCTTCTTCTTATTCTTTATTCTAATATTTCTTTCTTTCTTATCTCACCCTCTAGTTTCTTTCTAATAACTATCTGTGTTTTCGATACTTGAGTTTTGGCAGTAATACGGGATTTATGTATTGTTGTCAAAATTCGAGCATCGAATTTCCGCAGGCCGTTACAATTGTAGTTTATGATATACAAAAATTAAATAAAGAAGGATTTTTAATAAAATTAAGATTTGTGTTATGTTTAAAATAAAATTTTTATTAAGCATGTGTAGTGGGGGTCCATTCCGGCAGCGGCGACTGATTAGGGAAAATAAGGGACTCGTAGTATTGGTTTATTCTAGTGGTAAGGGTAGGCGGATTAAGGAAAATAAGAGGCCAATTAAAATAATTATTGGGGACTATGTCTAGGGTGACTTATGTCAATTTGCATTTTTGGTAGGGGATCCATATCAATCAGTATTCCTTCTTACTGCACTACATCAAAGTCTCACGAGGAGGCGAAGGCACACTTATACTGAACTAGGTAGTATGGGTCTAAACGTGGTGGGTATGGGTGTGTTCTGACGGGGATATTAGAGTGCACGGCACAGATTGGGGAAGGCAAGAGCTATAATGTTAATAATTTTCACTATGTCCTTAGAGACGATGGTTCATCTCTGATAAATTCGGGAACATAGTCGGTGTAGGTAATCATAACTATGGTTTAGGAGCCGATCGATGGGTAGAATTAGGTTATATCCTAATTTGCAAAATTATTGTAAGTGGTGCAGAAATCATTTGATTTGACAATTAACTGTGTTCTTGTTTTATTTATTGTATGGAACTTCAATTTATTATTTTGTCTAGGTTACCTCTTTTATCACACATGCTAGTAATTATTGAACTCACCAGACTTTATGTCTGATTAGTTTTTTCCCTTTTCTTCCTTCCTTTCCCCACAAGTTCTCAGGATGGAGGATCTAGTGCTTAATAGAGCTTTGACAGATCTCTTTCGTTTGGATATTCTTATTTGTCTTATTTTTTGTGCTTACATGTACCTTTCCTTGTTTTGTTTATTTTCTATACTTAATGTTGAGGGATACGTTTTATTGGTACTCTGATTATGTAGTTTTTATGAGACACCTATTGTTATATGACTTGTGATGCAATAACACTTCTTTTTTTGTTTTAAATGAAATTTTTAGTTTTTTGCTATGTTTTATTTATGTTATCTCTTGAATTTTAGCCTTTGTAATGTTATCTTATACTAACATGCTTCATAATTCTTAATAGGATCCTTATACGGGTATGTTAATGAAGCGACCCGAACTTCCCCCGTCTCCGAAGAGATGAGAAAGAACGAATTACTTTGAGGACAAGACAAAACAGAACGCAGACGGAAGAACATTTCATTGTTATTACAACAATTCATCAGATACAAGAATATACAGAGTATAAATGAATAAATTACATTCGATAAATATCAGAGCTTACAATAAATTACATAGTAGCGGAAAATAATACAAAGCACAACTGAAGGTGATATACGGATACAGAGCTTTCCGGATATCATTCCAGCTATAAACCAGGATCCTGTGAATATAAATCTGCAAAAGCAAAACTACTAGCTGCCCGTGTCGAAAATAGGGACACCCAGAGTTTAGGTTAAAAAAATAAACTCATAGCGAGGTGTGAGGCTCGCGAATTCACGTTATACACAAAGCTATGCCACAAAGGCTGTGCTTTGATCATCAACCACAAGACTTTGCTTTTCAACAGAAGCCTTGATCTATGCAACTCAGCGTGCCACATAGGCAATTCATGCCATGCGATTGATATCTATCGATATATAACCTCTAAGCTCGTACGTCTTAGAGAAGGGCGTTAAGCAAGAAAATAAATTCTCCGCCGCCAAACAGATATATATTTAACAAAAATCAATCAACACAGAATAAAATCCAATGTCAGACACACAATCCATTTACAAGTCCGTTCTGGGTCTGAACGAAACCGGAGGCACTTTCCTCGCATATCCATCCATCTCCAAGTACGTCTGGACGACCACCAACTATTTCCATCCTCTTGGGTGTACAGTCCAATCAGGATCGTCAGTAATTATCCAAATGATGTGAGGACTTCCGGTCTTCGACCACCGTCTTCATCTTCGACATATCGTCGAATCGGTTATTCAGAATGGGCATGAACCCGGCCTTTCCGAACAACCCGCGTACATTAAAAACAAATGTTACACAAACACCATACGCCTCATTCCAATTCATCAGTCACTAACCGTCAATTAGCAAGAGAACAATTCCCCAAATATTAACACCGAAGGCCGAAACCAACATCAGATCAATACCCAGGAAGCCATTATTCTTAACTAACCGGCAGCTAGTTTCTAAATTTCATCTTCTTAGGGAATGGTTCCCATTAATTTTATCCAAGATAAATTCTTTAAAATTTATCCTTTAATCTTCCTTTGGATGTCATTTCAAACCAAATTATGGTTTTTCAAACTAGACGGGATTAGCGAACCACACTGAAGTAATTATTTATTTTATTTCCCAATCCCAACCTATTCATCCCATGAAGCAAAACTGGTAATACTCCATATCTAATACCACGGTGTTATCGGTAAAATTAATTACCATTTCATGTTCAAATCTAATTAAAGATTTAACTATCGCTTGGAGCAAAACTGGTGATACTCCATTCTCGCTCATTTTCCAAATTTGATAATTTAAATTATCAATTCACATTTCAGTCTAATTGTAGATTCATTAAAACTCCTTTTACTGGGTTAAAGAACTAATGTCATTTAAAACACCCTTCACGATAAACCCAAATCACATTCTATTTATTATTGGGTTAAAGAACAAGTGTTATTCAAAACACCCTTCACGATAAACCCACAAATCAATTCTATTTAAAACCCATTTCAAATCCAATTTATTTATTTGAAAATAAACGGTTTTAATTTTAGTTCAAAACTAGTTCATTTCGATAAAAATCTATTTTTATCTTTTCAAATATGGAGTTTTTCATCCCAATTTTCCCAAATCATTTCTTATGATTTTACACAAATTATTACTATTTTTAATAATTTTATCAAGGCCCGTACAGCCGATTTCCATCAACGGCCATCGAACTGCACTCACAGCGACCTTTTCTGAATTTGATTTGGATGTATCTCCAAATCCAACCGTTAGATTTTGAATTTCTAATATTTGTTAGAAAGCTCTTTTCGATACGAACCCAACGGTTCCGGTTTTAGGAGAATCCGACGGTCGGATCTCCCGTAATATCCGTTTGAAATAAATGGTCGAAATTCACGAACTGCCGCGGCGCGGCGCGTTCTATTCAGGCCATTATATTATATATATGTATAATATATATAATATATATTTCGTCGATTTCTATTTAAAACGAATTTTATAAATCGTTTAAATTCGTTTCAAAAACAATTCCAACTTCCATTTCAATTCAAATAAAAATTGAATTCTTCCTTATAAATTCGTTTTAAAATTCATTTCTATTCAATTCAAATTTCAATTCAATTTGAATTCATTTCAATTCGTTTTCAATTCAATTCGAATTGGTTTTCAATTTAATTCGAATTCGTTTTCAATTCAATTCGAATTCGTTTTCAATTCAAATCAAATTCGTTTTCAATTCAATTCGAATTGGTTTTATTTTCAATTCGTTTTCTATTCGATTCAATTCGAATTCGTTTTCAATTCAAATCAAATTCGTTTTCAATTCAATTCAAATTTGTTTTCAGTTCAATTCGAATTGGTTTTATATTCAATTCAATTCGTTTTCTATTCGATTTAATTCAAATTCGTTTTCTATTCGATTCAATTCAAATTCGTTTTCTATTCGATTCAATTTAATTCAATTCGAATTCGTTATCTTTTCAATTCAATTCGAATTCGTTTTCTATTTAATTCAAATCAAATTCGTTTTCTATTCAATTCAAATTCAATTCATTTTCTATTCAATTCAAGTTCAATTCATTTTCTATTCAATTCAAATTATAAAAACGAATATAATCGATATAAATATCGTTCGCGTCAAAATAGCGCATATCTAATCCACACGGCTTTATATATTTCAATAATTCCGCTGTTGTATTCAACAAATGAATATTTATCCTATTCAATACGGGAATCTATATTTTTGTCAACACACGACTAATCTCAACGAATGAGTACTGTCCACGTATTACTATTTTTATTATTTAATATATTTTATAAAAATTATGGTATCTATCGTTTGATTTCAAATCAGACTTCAACCGTAAATTAGTAAGAGAACGATTCCCTGAATATTAACCCTGAAGGCCGAAACCCACATCAGATCAACATCCAGGAGACCACTCATCTTATCTATTTTCCAGTTAGTTTCTGATTTTCTATATGATAAAGATGTAAATTTTATTGTTAAAATATTCCGTTCAACACATGACTAATCTCAACGGATGAGTACAGTCAACACATGAACCTTTATTTTATAGTGATAAAGATATAAATTTTATTTTTAAAATATTTCGTTCAACACATGACTAATCTCAACGAATGAGTACGGTCAACACATGAACCTTTATTTTATAATATCCTTTATCTTCTAAATTGGAATGAGGCCCAATCAATTACCATATAAAGTTAATTATATGGATTCCATTCAACACATGTATATAATAGCAATGATAAATAATCAACCATCATCCAAAGTGCAATACATTGTATAAGCATCAAATATAGATACCTAGTGCTTATAACAGCCTGTCAACCAACCGATCGACATACAACTAATTATTGGGATTTGTGTATACCGTATTTTATCCCAATACCCGTGTGGGGTTTCAAACAATCAAACACAGATTTTATTTGTGCAGTTGGGCGATGTGTAAAATTTATCGTTCCAATCAATGTCCTTCAAATAGGTGTACATAAACAAACCGTCTAGTTTGTAAATGAATATTTATTTATTCACATTCATGTTAAAAATTATATTTTTAACGATAAAACATTTTATTTCAACACATGAATTTCTATTCAGTTCATTTACACAATAAAATGATATTTTTATTTTTCTAACTTATTTTAGAAAATTTCGGCGGCATAACGGCACGATACTAGAAACGGGACGAGGCCTAGCCTTATCCCCGGTCTAGTAATGGCCCACGCCATTCACACATCAATCAAATCAATTTCATTTCACCAAACAATTCAATTCAACCCAAATAATCTAACCAACTACACAGCCAAACAAACAAGTCCATGGTCTGTGGACGATTGTGTCAGGTGCTACTAAACACCGTCTGCATCCTAGTATATATATATAACTAGAAAAAGAAATTGAAGAGTTAGAAGTTCTCACCGATAGCTATCCCAATTCCACGACTCTTCATTGATAGAAATCTTCATCGTTCTCGCCTTTTTGTCACCTTCGTTGCCCGTAGTCACTACATATATATAAATCACATTTTTATTTCGCTATTCAATATATAAAAATCAAAATTTTAATATCTTACCTATATAAAAATTATATTTTTATACTTTTACAATATAAAAGATTATATTTTTATAACTTCTATTTCATAAAAGTTATATTTCACATATGATAAAAATCATATTTTTATTTTCTCTAGCATATAAAAATCAAATTTTTATACTTTCTATAATATAAAAACATCGCCTTTTCATCTATAAAAATCACATTGTTAAGTTGTTGTTCATATGGTAAAAACCATATTTTTATATGAATAAAAATGATACCTTCATATAAATAAAAATCAAAACTTTCCTATAATAAAAATCAAATCTTTTCTAATGCTATATTCTTCTTAAAAATCCGATTTTTTTCCTAAGCTATAATATTCATAAAAATTCGATTTTTATTAAATAAATAAAAGCTAAAAGGAAAACTTACAGCGTTATCATAGGGGGGGTGCGCTGACGAGTAGTCGGAGCTTAGTGGCGGCAGCATTTGTTCCGAGCAGGTGGCTGCGGCGATCGTCGTTGCTGTGGGGCCGCGGTTTGGTAAAGAAAGAGGAAGAGAGGGAGCACGGAGGGCGAAGGAAGGTGGTAGGGGATCGGAGGGGCGGTTGTTGACTAGGCAGGTGGGTGGAGGCGCATTAGCCTGGGGCGGCGGCTAGGGTTGGTTGCGGTGCTCGAAGGGGGGGCTGTGTCGCGAGGGCAGGGGGAGGGAGAAGAAGAGAAGAAGAGGAGGGGGTTCGGAGGTGGCGCCCCACCTCTGAGGCGCGGCGGCGATCGATCAGGGGGGGGGTGGTTTCTCCCCCCTGTCTTCCTCTTTTCTTTTTTTTATTTTTGATTTTAATCGAACGGGAGGGGGGGGGGGGGCAAAGGTAATAGGGTGAAAGAGAGGAGAGAGGAAATTAATTTTCAATTAATTTTAAATTCAAAAAGTTGACTTTTACATACGACCTCTAAATGAGGCCCACCGCCTGTCGTCCATAGCGTTTTACCCCTATTTCGAACACAATGGGATATGTATCGTAAGCTGATTCGACCATTTCGATCAGTTTCCGCTAAAATCAACATATAACTCTATACATTGAATTTGAACGCGCACTTCAATTTACCGGGGTCACATACGAACTCTATAAATCCCAGAAAAATATTTCCTAGCTTCGTATTGACGATACGGTGCTAACAAAACTAGTTTCGTCGAATTCTGAGACCGTTGGAAAAATGGCCATTTTCCAGTCGATTAAAATCAACTGAAACTGGTCAAACGCGTTTTCCTTTGCCACGCTCACATAATGATTCGAAAAATTATGAAATTTGGAATCTAGCAATAATTTAACACTGCGGATCCAACAAAAGTGGTTTCGTCGAAATCCGAGGTCGTTTGCAAAATTCCCATTTTTAAGGGCTTGAATTCCATAGCGACTATTCAGAATTTTCAACTGGACATATCTTTTGATCCCCGCTATGAAATTTTGATTTTTTGTATTCGTTGGAAAGATATTCTCAAATAGATCCCAATGTTTTTGGTCTCACTAAAATCCGGATTGTTTTGCACCCGGTACATTCAATTGAAGTTTGAAATCGAATTATCGAACTACCGCGCCATTTTCAATTCTATTTATAATTATATATAAATGTTTATATTCAATCGACGACGTATATAATATATACGTTCTAGTCCTATTCAAAATAAATTTCCCGTCGATATTATTTAAAATAATCTATTTTAAATGTTCAAAATTCGCTAAAATTGCCAAAATAAAAATTTTAAACTGGCCCTGAATTTCCGGGTTATTACAGTTAAGGAATATAGGGTGTTACATTTGGTATCCGAGCCTAAGGTTACAGAATCAGTAAAAAGTTTTTGTTTAAAAAGAAAAAGTCTTTTAAAGAATAGTGTTGACAAAACAAAAGGCGATTTTTGAAAAATACCCCCTAAAGTCAATTACAATATTCTCTTCATTCCGTTCTTGAATTCATTTCTTTTCTCCATTTGTAGCATGTCCGGGTCCTCCCAATTTTCTGAAGGGAATCTCCATTCCTACTTGGTTCCGTAGATACCTTGAAGCTACAACACTAACTAAAGAACAAGGGAATGTCCAAGCTCCAGCTCCAGCTGTGGTTGCTCCTCCTAATCCATCATCAGCGGCTGATTTCTCTAAGCTTTGCAAGGATTTCACTGATCTTGGTGGCAAGACTTTTCTTGGTTCAGAGAATTTTGTCGAGGCTCACGCTTAGATCAGAAACACCAAGCGCATACTTAGACTTTTGGAGCTAGATGATGGGAAGAAAATTCAATTAGTTATGTGGAAATTAAAGAGAGAAGCTTTGTTTTGGTGGAAGATGGCTGATGCAGAGCGTGGTTTGATACTTGCGATGACTTTACGGTAAGGCTTGGGAGGAAGTTTCTATCTTTAGAAGAGGAGGGCATGCAATTGGGAAATGTTCTAGTCCTGAGGCAGGGTGATCTTTTGGTGAAAGAATACATTAATCAATTAAATGGATATTGTGAATACAAATTATAAGAAGGCTGTGAGGTTCGCAAAGTGTTAAATCAACCGCTACAGGGACTCGCTATGACTTATATTCCCATGGGCGCTCCATTTGAGAATCATGTGGAGATGGCACTTATGCATGAGGATGGAAAATGTGATCTTGTGGAAAGTAAGATTGAAGTGGCTAAGGATAATTCTGGGAGTAAGAAACGGTGCCCTAAGAAAATTAATAAGAAGTTGGAAAAAGCACAGATTAAGAAAGAGGTTAATGCCATGATGTGGCATGACGGACCATTTTGTAAAGGATTGTAGAAAGACTCTTAAGAAGGGAAGTTGCTTTAATTGTGGGCAGTAAGGTCATTATAGCAAGCAGTTCCCTCGGAAACAAGGGCAAGGAGCTGATACATCAGAAGCACAGGTGCACGCATTGAAGGCGCTACATGCTAGTGTTGATTCAGATAAGGGTAGGAAGGTCGTAGTCAAATGTTTGATCTCTTTTTATGACTTTCTAGTTGGGAGCTTATTTGATTCTGGCGCCTTAGATTCATTCATTCATTTCTTCTTCATTAGTTGATTGTTTACACCTTAGTATATCTCTTGTTTCTGATCCAGTATTAGTTTCAAACCGTATAGGAGGTTCAACTTGTTTATATATGATATATAAGGTTTAAGACTTTCTATTCCATGTGTTAAGTTTGATTGTGACGCTTATGTACTAGTGTTCTCAGGTTACAATATTATTCTAGGGATGGACTGACTGGCCATATATGGTGCCATTCTTGACTGCGAGAGAGGGGTAGTGAGATTGATGACTTATTGCGGTAGGCCCCTCGAGATATCTTGCGACCCGTGAGGGTCAGTAATGTTAAGCTTGTTAGAGTCCCTAGAATACTTATATTGACGATCTTATCTTGGTACCTATGGTAAGATATTTTCCAGACGTATTTGAGGAGGCGAGCAGACTATCTCCGAGGCAGGAGATCGATTTCGGATTTAATTGACAGAGAAACTACGCCTATTACATTGCTTGTACGTTATATGGCTCCAAAGGAAACGAAAGAGCTGAGTTAGCAAGTGAGTGAGCTTTTAGAGAAAGGGTTTATTAGACGGAGTTCATCTGAAGGGGAGAACCAGTCACATTTTCTACTAAGGCAGATGCTCTCTTTGTTTATGTGTGGATTATAGAGAATTAAACAAGCTCACGAAGAAGAACCGACACCTACTTCCTCAGATAGACAACTTGTTTGATCTGTTAGTGGGTGCATCCGTTTTTCTCTCAGTTAGATTTGGCAATTAGTTTTCATCAGCTTCGAGATGTAGATGTTGGTGTGGATAAGACAACCTTTAGGACCCCTAATGGGTTTTTATGTGGCTGGTTGTGCCCTTTGGGCTAACCAATGCATCAACATATTTTGTTGATTTGATGAGCCGAGTATTTTGTGAGCTCCTAAATATATTCATAGCGGTGTTTGTGGATGACATCTTGATATTCTCAAGAGACGAGGATGAGCAAGTGTTGCATTTGGCGGAGGTTATCTGTACTCTTCGTTCCCATCAATTGAAGGTGAAATTCTCAAAGTTCCATTTTTGGCGTAAGGAAGTGAGGTTCTTGGGGCGTGTAGTTTCAAAAGATAGAGTAGCGGTGGATCCCACTAAAGTGGTTGCTATGCATGATTTGAAGGTTCCCAAGAATGCGACCGAGGTTAGGAGCTTTCTTGGTTTGATGGGGTTTATTGGAAACTTATCGAGGACTTTGCATGGATTTCATATCTGCTTACCCGCCTTACTTAGAAGAATTTGGTATTCTCATGGGATGTGGACTGCGAGGATTCATTTATGAGACCGAAGAAGACTTTCATTATTGCTTCCGCGTTGACTCTCCCAGAAGGAGCTAAGACATTTATGGTGTACACATAATCTTGTTGTATGGGATTAGGCGTAGTCGTAAAGTAGGAGGGTATGGTTGTTTGTTATGGAAGCAAACAACCAGGGGTGCACGATAAGAATTATCCTACCCATGATTTGGAGCTAGCAGCCATATTTTCCCTTAAGTCTTGGAGGCACTACTTATTGGGAGAGAGGTTTGACTTATATATGGATCGTAAGTCTTTCAAATATCTATTCTCGCAAAAGGATCATAACTTGAGGCAACACCACTTTGTTGAGTTTCTAGCATCTTATGATTTCAAAATTTCTTATACCGCAGGGAAAGGGAATGTGGTAGCGGATGCTTTGAGTTGGCAGAAGATGACTTTGAGTTCGTTGCTCATACAGCGACAGAGTTTAGAGTTTATATCATCTTTTGATTGCAGATCATCTACGGATTATGTGCCAAGATACTTAGCATCACTTAAGGTGCAACTTACTCTACTGGAGCAGATTGGATCCAACCAATGTGACAATCAGCAGCCATCTGACATTTTGAACAAACTAGATAGAGGCAAGACCTCCAGACACCTTTCTAGATATTCAGTATATGAGAAGGCGTGGCTATGCCATGATGGCATGTTATGTGTACCCCACACAAGTGATGTGATGAGTGTTGTGTTGTCGGAGACCCATCACTCTCGGATGAGCATCCATCCAGGAGGAGACAAGATGTATAAGGACTTGAAGAGGGTCTTTTATTGGAAAGGGATGAAAGGAGACGTGGCATATTTTGTATCTAGGTGCGTATCATGTTAGAGGGTTGGCTAAGCAAAAGAAACCCAATGGGTTATCTCAGCCCTTAGATGTGCCACAATGGAAATAGGAGAGCATCTCAGTTAATTTCATAGATTGGTTGCCTAGGTCGAGGAAAGGCAATGCCAACATTTGAGTGATCATGGATAGATTAACCAAGAGTGCTCATTTCATCCCAATCAAGAATAAGAGGATGGCAACTGGATTGGCTTTGATATATTTGAGGGGGATTATTAGGGTTCACGTAGTCCCCACGAGTATCATCAGCGACAAAGACCCCATCTTTAACAATGAGTTTTAGAGGAGCCTACAGGAGGCATTAGAGACACAACTAAGACTTAATACTGCATACTACCCTCATATTGATGGATAGACCGAGAGGGTTAATCAGATTCTTAAGGATCTATTACGGCTGTGCATTCTGTGGAGGGAGTTGGGAGGAGCAACTTCCCTTGGTTGAGTTTGCTAATAGCAATAACTACCAGGAATGTATTGGTATGGCGCCTTTCGAAGCTTTGTATAGATGACCTTGCAGATCACCATTTTGTTTGCAGGAGACTATTAATAGGCTTCTTCTTAAACCGGAGATGACCAGAGAGACCTAAGAAAAGATTGACTTAATTCAGAAGAGAATGAAGGAGGCTCAAGACAAACATAAATCTTATGCGGATAGACGAAAAAACGGATCTTGAGTTCAGTGTGGGAGACATGGTTTTCATTAAAGTATCTTCCTTTAGGAACATGGTGCAGTTTGGTTCAGTCGAAAAATTAGCACTGATGTTTGTGGGACCATTTCCGTTAGTAAAGAGGATAGGCAAGATGTTCTATAGAGTTTAGCTACCAGAAAGATTTTCAGCGGTTCACGATGTATTCTACATTTCACATTTGAGGAATTGCCTACATGATTCTACTGTGATAGTTGTGCTAAGCACTTTAGAAGAAGTAGCAGTCGAGAAGGAAGTTTCTGTCGGACGAGTAGCTACAAGGATTCTGGATTATGAGATAAAGAAGTTAAGAAACAAGGAAATTATACTCGTCAAAACATAGTAGGAATAAGACAACAACGAAGCAATGTTGGAACCCGAGGAAAAGATTCATGCATCTTTTCCATTCCTTTTTGATAACACACTCTCAACTATTTCTTGGTTTCAATTTGAGCCATATCATTTCTCTATCTTTTGAATTAGTGTGTCACAGAAATTCCTATGGATGGTAGGACATAGTTTAAAATTGTTATTAAAACATGTTATGATTAATGGATTTAAGTGGATGCAAGTGTTTGCTAGTGGATGCAATGGATGCATATACAAACACTAGGCACTAATTAGTGATTGGATGAAAATTGAGTGATTATCATATGAATGTAGCATTTTGTTGATGTGGTAGCATGCATATAGAAACTTATGTGTCATTAGGATTCTCTTGCATACATTTTGAACGCGTGGCACTAACACGAATTTCATAAAAGGAGATCGACTGAATCAGTGGACCTACTAATTTTTCGCATTGGTTAAGGACATATACACTACACTATTGCATGTGTTCATAAAAAGCACTAGAAACCCTAAGTAGAATTGATGCCTTTGATTGATGGATGAGCATATGGACATAAATGATGATGTGATAATATTTATGACATTCTCCTAGCTTTGGAGATTTCGGGGACGAAATCCTTTAAGGAGAGGCGAATGTAACAACCCAAAATGGAAGAGAAAGAAGAGGAAACAAAATAGGTCAAACATAAAGTCTGGCAAGTCCAGTTACTTTTAGCATATAAATAAGTGAAAGCATCATGATAGGCATATAAACTAGATAAAAGGTAGATAACAACATAAAAAGCAGTTATGACAAGGTAATAGGATAAACATGATAGAAAAAGTAGCGCTTCTCTAACACTTTTCTTTCTCTGCACCAATACTAGTATCATATGAATAAGATGATCCCAAACAAGTATAAGATGGTAGATTTAGGCGTACTTCTGGCGAGAGGTTTTACCCCATACAATAACAGGCAACCCAACTGAATATACCGGAGTTACCCCTAAGGATAATAACGAGCTCCTAAACATACCAGAGTCTAGATACTACCCCAGTCGATCGGTTCCCTACTCCATAGACACCCTATGTTGGCCACACAGTAGGATGTATCACTTCCTAAAGCGGTAACCCTTTATTTTCAGGATGTGCACAACCATATCTATAGGTGTCACGGCATCTTAATCCTCCCCTGTCCGGACCCATGCACGCACATGACCCCGTTGGAATGTGCCGCCCACACCGCCTCTTTGTTTGGATCTCTTACAATCAGCTCAATAACCGCGCCTCGACTCCGACCTAGTTCGTAGTAGTCGTTTGATACCTATATTTGGGTTACTGACTGAAACGGGTCCCACACACAAGATGATACAAGCTTCCCCCTACTCTTGCATCCCTACTACTAGGATTTCCACATGTTATGCCCTACCAGTGTAAAGTTAGCATAACCCCATAGGCTATGCCCTACCAGTGTAAAAAGATTGCATCACCCTAAAGGTTAAGTTTGTGGGCCTATACATAAATATTACCCACGATCCTAAGATATACTTAGCCCTCCCATTGTTTCGATCATGTTTACTTAACCCCAACTCAAGTTAACATGTTCATGTAATCCTTATGGATTCAAATAGGTTAAGTATTACAGGTTAACAGGTTATCCCCATTCACATTGACTTCTTTCCAATTTACCAAGTTCCACTTGCTTATTAATTTCATATATATATATATAGCTTAATCCATTTAAGCTTATTAATAAGCCCATCACATGTTCTCTAGATTGTAGTCCAAGATTTGTAATTTATAATCTATTATCCCCCGGATTATAGTTAAAGAAAGTAATCCATAATTATTTAATGTCTATTTCCATAGTTACAATAACATGTAATCAAGTATACTTTATCTCAATTCACCCGTTTTGTGTCTAACATGTCACTGCAACTTGTCGTTGTTTACTTATTAACTTAGTTCTCTTAACTAAGGTTTACTGATAAGTTTTTCTTCCTTTCATTATAACTAATGTTATAATTTCCACTTCTCCCTGGGAAAGCCTAGCCATTATATAACATTCTCATTAATGTAATTAACTACAATAGGTTATTCTCATTCCCCATTTATTCCAATTCATTTCCATTAATTACAATTAGTGCCATTTATTTCTATCCTTTTATATACATATATTCATATATATGTTTATGCATTAGAGCTCTCACATTAAGTCAAACAACTTGTGGATGCTGGATATGCCGGGCGGGTCCGAGAAGACTTCTTCCACAAATTGGACTTAACCTCGTGTCTTAGCACATTACACATTTATGCACTTAGACCTCTCACATTTGATTCACCACTTGTGGTCGCTGGATATGCCGGGCGGGTCGGGGCAGACTTCTACCACAAGTGTAATCTAACCTCGTGTCTAAGTGCGGTTACAGTTTCTAATTACTATAATTCTAGGCATTTTCTTTCTTTAACAATTATCCCTATTTCATTATAGGTTTACATGCCCTTTTCCAAGTCATAATTATCATGTACCGTATGCCCCAAATTTAAGATCTAAATTATAATTTGATTTATGCCCCAGATCTGTATTCATGTATTTCATTCACTTTATGCCCAAATTTCCCAATATAAATTATGCCCAATCAAGATTTAGATCAACATATAAATTATGCCCCAAAATCCCAAGTGCTGGCTCATGGTACAAATTACGCCCAATATTCCCAATCATGTTTTATAATATGAATTATGCCTCAAATTAATTATTCCCATTGTTCTCAATTTCGTACATTCGCGTATTTCAGCGGTATGCCTAGGTTCGAAGATAGATTGACTATAAAAGAAAAAGGGAAAAGAAAAAGGGAAAAGAACCAAAAAAACATAATAACAAAATTGACATATGATGGAAGTAATAAGTATAGCAATTAATAAGCATATAGTGACAAAATTGGGCACAATGACAAGATAAGCATATAGGAATAGATCGTATGAACATGCGATAATAGAGCTGATTCTAATATAATAGGGACATCATAAATAGGCATGATGAGATCTAAATAGTGAATTAGATCTACAAATATTAGCAGATCTGGCATTATAAATATAGGCTTAGATCCAATTCATAGTCATGTCAAAATAACTTGGATACACAGGTTAGGGAAGATCTTGTACGATTCAATTAGTCACATGCTTAGATCCAATTTATAAAAATGTTAAGATTATCTTTTAAGTATTCATATCTAAAAATAACATATGCTCACTGTGATTGGATCTAAGAATAAGATACTTGATTGTAGCTATTGAAGAACAGATCTCTGAAATTGAATGTTTGTTGAAGAAGAATAAGCTATTTTAATCTAGGCAGTGACAGCATCTAGTTCTCCATTTTTTTGTATGAATAAAGCTATGAGAATGGGATCTAATTTATAGTCATCAGCCAAAGATCCTAGATCGGAAATCAGTCCACGTTCACACATAAGAATCTGCCCAGATCTGCAGTGGGGTCGACCCCGGGGTCAACCCCCCTTTTGGTGGGTCGACCCATGTGTAACACCCCACCTCCGTTAAGGTCACTCACAAAGGGAATGCCTTAACTTTGGTGGAGCATTTTAGTAAACAGAACAGAAACTTACAAGGCAGATAAAATAGTACTTGAAAAATTTATAACTTTATTTCAACAGAAACCGAAATAAACTTGGTTACATCCTTTCAAATCACATTATCAGAATTCAAGTACAAAATATCAGTCTTGTACAAAAGCCTTCAGAATGCATAGTTTAAAATCATAATCCCCATAGAACGGAAGCTATACAGAGCCAAGCCATACTTTAAGCACTTCAAGCAGAAGAAATCCGGATCAAGCTAAAGTATTCCCTCCTTGGATAACCTAGGGGGGAAACGGAAGAAAGGAGGCGAAACAACAAGGGTCAGACAAAAAGTCTGGCAAGTCCAGTGATTTTCAGTTATGAACAGATAATAATAACATGAAATGAAAATCAAACTGGATGAGAGATAACTGTAACAGGTGTAACAGATATAACAGAAGAACAGAATGATATAAGCTATTATTTTACACTTCTCTGCACTAATACTAGTATAACAGAATTAGGTGTCACCCTAATGTCTAAACTGAAACAGAAACGGGTACAGAATAATTTAACAGAAACAGAACGCTAATAATGGGCCTTTACTACCCGATCAGAAACAGACAGAAGCAGAAACAGATTAATCCCTACGGAAATAGAACGTAGAATTAGGTGTACACTAGTAATGGGCCTTTACCAACCGAAAAGACGGTACCACGCAGAAACAGACAGGTGTTACCACCCAACAGAAAAAGACGGTACCAACAGAAACAGACAGAACTAAGTGTACCCTAAAACCCTACCCCAAGCGATCGGCTCCCTAATACATAAATATCCTGTGTCGGCCCCATAGTAGGGTGTATCACTCCCTAAAGTGACAACCAATTGGCACAGACCTATTTACAGATGTCACGGCGTCTTACATCCTCAGAGGCAGCCCGGGATCCATGCACGCACATGACCCGGTTGGAACGCACCATCAACACCCCTCGCCATTATCAAAATGAACCGCTTATAATTAGTTCAGTAAGCGTGCCCGGACCCTACTTACTGTTGGGTCAAAGTTTTGATACCAGAAAGGGTTACTGACTAATATGGGTCCCAAACAACAGATGACACAAGTAGTTCCCCTCCTAACCTTGTGTCCCCAGACTAACAGATTTCAACTTAACTTCTCTACAAGTTTCAGACATACAAAGTTTAGATTAGCTAGTTTATAGATCAGACAATCAAGTTAACAGGTTTTTAGACTAACGGATCAGATGTTCGGATTAACAGGCTTACAGATTAACTGGTTACAGATTAACAGACTTACAGATTAACTGGTTACAGATTATCTAACTTTGTATTGGGCCTACGGATTCACGAAACGGATTTATCAGATTCATTGGTCCAATTGGTTTAACCTTACCCAACACGTTTTAGACATCATAATTATCTCAGATTTTCATTAATTAAATATTAATGCCCAAACCTCTCACATTAGACTGATAGTTTGCGGCTACTGGTTAGGCTGGTTGGTTCCGGGCAGGTTTCTGTCGCAAACTGAGTCTAACCTCGGGTTTCAAGCACGTTATGACTAACTTCTCACATTAGAACCTATTGTTTGCGACCACTGGAATATGCCGGGCGGTTCCGGGAAGAATTACGCCGCAAACTCATTCTAACCTTGAGTTAGCCATGTTTATCATTGCGGCCAATTAATTAATGATTTACCATTTATACCCACGCCTAATATACATGTCAATTATTCATAGCTAATTCAGATTATGTCACTAACAGACTGAATATCTCAGCTTAACAGATATAGTAGATAACAGATTTCCGCAGATTAGGCGTCTTAATGGATTCAGCAGATTAAGCAAACTAGCAGATTTAGCAGATAACAGATTTGGCATCTCAACAGATTTAGTTTAGCAGATTTGGCATTTTCAACAGACTTAACAAATGACAGATTTGGCAGATGAACAAATCTAGCAGACTAGGCAGTAGAGCAGAACTAGCAGATTAAGCCATGTAACAGACTAGCAGATTAGGCAAATATAACAGAACTAAATAGCAGATTTTATTTTTCCTTAAGGTTTCGTTGACCCATCTTGCCTAATTATAAATTTGGCCTAAGTTTGCATGCCCAAATAATTGTCATGGTTCACAATATGATTATATACCAAATATAGCCATCTATTACTATGCATGTCATATATCACAAAGATCCCTTACTTAGGTGTTTATTTACATTAATAGATACCCTACTCTCATGTAAATCTTTATACATAAGCCATATTCTTTTTATCACAAATCATATGTTCAATACCCATTTATGTTATAAATACAACATGTCCAGTCATATGTCTCAAATTTATGTTCTAACTACAGTCCATGTTCTTTCCTCAAATCAGTCACCTATTGGTCATGCCCAATTTATGCATCATTCATTTTACTGTCCCAAACAATTTAGCGTAGGTTAATCTCTTATGAGATTGGCTCAGGCTCGTGGTAGCCTGGCTATAGAACAGAAAGAGGAAAGAGATACAAAATAAGATAGATCTAAACAGAATAGAACAGATACAACCTCAGATTCAGATTTACAATTCATGTCACAATCAGAATTAACGTTTATATCGGAAAATAACTGTGCTTGCCTTGGTTGGATTAAAGAAAGAACTTTAATTGTTGTAGAATCGTTGCAGAAGCTTTAATCTCTAATTTGAATTGAGTTGCTTAGGTTGATATTGATTAGCTTCTAGTTTTGATTCCAGCAGAGTAGCGACGCCATTTTTATTTTTATTTAGAACAGAGGCAGAGAAGAAGCAGAATAGAATTGTGTGTAGAGAAGACTAGGTCTTAGGTTGTTTTTATAGGTGTAGCAATTCATTTCAGCCATCAGATTAACCCTAAAACCAATCTGAACCATCAAAACTCGTCCTTGGGCTTCAAAAACGTGTTCTGGACCGAAACAGGCCGACCAGGTCGACCTGTAGGGGGGGAGGTCGACACTATATTCGACCCCCATGGGGGAGGTCGACTCCCAGTTCGACCCCCTGGTCGACCTGGCCCCCAGGTCGAGCTGCCCAGTTCTGTGCTGACAGAAACCTTCTGAATCTTGTACAGGCCATAACTTCTTCATCCGGACTCCGATTTTCGAAAACTCAGACTCTATTTCATGTAAAATTTCTAGAGGAACGCAATGGTGATGTCCATTTTACCTAATTCCTGATTCTTAAATTAATTATCCTTATTTTACTATCTTTTCCGTTACACACACCGTTATCGAACTAATTTTTCTTTTCTTTCATGTATTAATTGATTCTTCTTATGCATCACCATTATTTACCTATCATAAGCATATTTTCATATAATTTATTTCATTTTTAATTATACTTAAAAATGCGGGGTGTTACATTCTCCCCTCCTTAAAGGATTTCGTCCCCGAAATCTTCAAGTTAAGAAGAATGTGTCCTACCATCCAATCATCCATCTACTCAATCACCAATCATAGGCATTCATTGTCCTTAAGAGATTTCTAATGCTGTATGAACATATGCAAGAAGTGTGTGTATATGTTCCTTGTCTAATGCAAAGATCAGGTGGTCCACTGATTCAATTGACCTCCTTAATGCGAATTATGCCAGTGCCATGAGTCCAACATGTATGCAATTTTCCTACTCGATACATATCATTTCTATATGAGTGCACAACCATTCAGTCATATGCAACATCCATGTGCTGAGTCAATCATTTTGCATCCACAAAAATTAAAAATGCTCACACATCCATATGCAGTATGAGAGTGTTTTCGAGACGATCTAGTGCTTAGTGTGTGTATATGCATCCACGGGAAACCACTAGCAACTACTTGCATCCACTTGCAACCATAAAACATAACATGTCTCAAACACATGTTTACACCCATTAGTTTCTACCTAAAGTTCGAAGATTCGATCGATAGGATACAGTCGAATGATGGAAGCGAGTACAGATAGAACAAAAACTTGGTTCCCATTAGGCATGGGTCCTAAATATCGGCCCCGAAGACCGAAACCAACATCAAATTGACACCCAGAGGATTACCCTCTTTAAACAATGTCAAAACTGGAAATCTTATCATAAGTATTCAGATATTTACAGACTACTGGTACAGATCAGGTTCCCTAATGGCTCCTAGGAAGTTAAGCATGATAAAATCATACCCCACGAAAACTCAGAATGTATGCGTCATACTTGACGCCTAACACAGATATCCATCAAACCCCAATCTCAAACAGATGAGCCATAACCCTTATGGGTCTGAGTCTACAGCGGAATTCAGAAATAATACTAGTATTAAAGTGCAGAGTATCGATTACAAAATCAAAATACCAAAATCAGAAAAAGTCTTAACTCCATAAAACAAATTAAACCTACTATAGGAATTCTCCTATTTCTATCCTAGCCACTAGCTTCAAGATTGTTCGCCTGCCCTCCTTGTCCTCGTCTCTTCGGGCAGTCCCTAGTGAAGTGTCCCAACTCTCCACAGTTGAAGCAAGTGCCCTTCCTTTTTCTCCAATCCTTGTTCAGATGAGTCGAGATCCCACAAATAAAGCACTTTTTCCCCTTCTTATCTTCAGACTTCTCATCCTTCTTTTGTGTTTCCTTTTTGGGCCCTGCTTTCTTATTCTGTGGTTCTTCCTTCTCGGTCTCTTTCGGGCCCTTGTCTTCCTCATGCAGTAGTGCCATGTCCACCAATTTCTCGTAAGTCGCTCCCATGGGTACATGGGTTATGGGAAGGCTGTGCAGTGGCTCGTTCAATCCTTTAACAAAGCGGAGAGCCCTTTTATGCTGAGTGTTGACTAAATCCAATCCGAACCAAGCTAGTTGGTTGAATTTGTTGACGTATTCCTTGACCGTCATACTTCCTTGCTTAAGAGATAAGAACTTTTCCAGTTGTAGACTTCACCCAGCTTGCGAGAGGAATTTTGTCTCTAACCTTGTCTTGAAATCCATCCATGTCTCAACCGGCCTCTCGGCGTTAGTGACTTCCCACCAGTAGGAAGCTTCGTCTTTGAGCAGCCATACCGCCAACTGTACCTTCTGCCTATCGTCCACCTCGAAGATAACGAATAGATCCTCAGTTTCTTTGAGCCAGTTCCTCGCTTCGACGAATGATTCGGTTCCCTTGAAATCCTTTCCACCCATGGCCCTAAAATCTCTACAAATCTTTGAGAAAGCAATTGCACGAGGAGGGGGCGGAGGAGGAGGGGGATCATTTGCTGGACCTGCGGCGGCGGTCCTAGCCTCAAGATATTGACGAAACCAACCGGGTACATGAACACCCTCTGGTATCTCAGATGCATCAGACATGCTGAAACGAAAAAAGGAAAGATTCAACACAAAAAGGACTGAAGGGAAGATATATGGCTCTTGGGGATCATGTTCTTCAAAATAAGCTTTATTTTTGAAAATACTTCCTTTCAAAATCTTTTTGAAAATAGTTTTCAAAAACTTTTATCTAATCTGGTAACCTTTAGCTCTGATACCAAGTGTAACACCCCACCTCCGTTAAGGTCACTCACAAAGGGAATGCCTTAACTTTGGTGGAGCATTTTAGTAAACAGAACAGAAACTTAAAAGGCAGATAAAATAGTACTTGAAAATTTTATAACTTTATTTTAACAGAAACCGAAATAAACTTGGTTACATCCTTTCATATCACATTATCAGAATTCAAGTACAAAATATCAGTCTTGTACAAAAGCCTTCAGAATGCATAGTTTAAAATCATAATCCCCATAGAACGGAAGCTATACAGAGCCAAGCCATACTTAAGCACTTCAAGCAGAAGAAATCCGGATCAAGCTAAAGTATTCCCTCCTTGGATAACCTGGGGGGGAAACGTAAGAAAGGAGGCGAAACAACAAGGGTCAGACAAAAAGTCTGGCAAGTCCAGTGATTTTCAGTTATGAACAGATAATAATAACATGACATGAAAATCAAACTGGATGAGAGATAACTGTAATAGGTGTAACAGATATAACAGAAGAACAGAATGATATAAGCTATTATTTTACACTTCTCTGCACTAATACTAGTATAACAGAATTAGGTGTCACCCTAATGTCTAAACTGAAACAGAAACGGGTACAGAATAATTTAACAGAAACAGAACGCTAATAATGGGCCTTTACTACCCGATCAGAAACAGACAGAAGCAGAAACAGATTAATCCCTACAGAAACAGAACGTAGAATTAGGTGTACACTAGTAATGGGCCTTTACCAACCGAACAGACGGTACCACGCAGAAACAGACAGGTGTTACCACCCAACAGAAACAGACGGTACCAACAGAAACAGACAGAACTAAGTGTACCCTAAAACCCTACCCCAAGCGATCGTCTCCCTAATACATAAATATCCTGTGTCGTCCCCATAGTAGGGTGTATCACTCCCTAAAGTGACAACCAATTGGCACAGACTTATTTACAGATGTCACGGCGTCTTACATCCTCAGAGGTAGCCTGGGATCCACGCACGCACATGACCCAATTGGAACGCACCATCAACACCCCTCGCCATTATCAGAATGAACCGCTTATAATTAGTTCAGTAAGTGTGCCCGGACCCTACTTACTGTTGGGTCAAAGTTTTGATACCAGAAAGGGTTACTGACTAATATGGATCCCAAACAACAGATGACACAAGTAGTTCCCCTCCTAACCTTGTGTCCCCAGACTAACAGATTTTAGCTTAACTTGTCTACAAGTTTCAGATATACAAAGTTTAGATTAACTAGTTCATAGATCAGACAATCAAGTTAACAGGTTTTTAGACTAACGGATCAGATGTTCGGATTAACAGGCTTACAGATTAACTGGTTACAAATTTTCTAACTTTGTATTGGGCCTACGGATTCACGAAACGGGTTTATCAGATTCATTGGTCCAATTGGTTAAACCTTACCAAACACGTTTTAGACATCATAATTATCTCAGATTTTCATTAATTAAATATTAATGCCCAAACCTCTCACATTAGACTGACAGTTTGCGGCTACTGGTTAGGCCGGTTGGTTCCGGGCAGGTTTCTGTCGTAAACTGAGTCTAACCTCGGGTTTCAAGCACGTTGTGACTAACTTCTCACATTAGAACCTGTTGTTTGCGACCACTGGAATATGCCGGGCGGTTCCAGGCAAAATTACACCGCGAACTCATTCTAACCTCGAGTTATCCATGTTTATCTTTGCGGCCAATTAATTAATGATTTACCATTTATACCCACGCCTAATATACATGTCAATTATTCATAGCTAATTCAGATTATGTCACTAACAGACTGAATACCTCAGCTTAACAGATATAGTAGATAACAGATTTCCGCAGATTAGGCATCTTAATGGATTCAGCAGATTAAGCAAACTAGCAGATTTAGCAGATAATAGATTAGGCATCTCAACAGATTTAGTTTAGCAGATTTGGCATTTTCAACAGACTTAACAAATGATAGATTTGGCAGATGAACAAATCTAGCAGACTAGGCAGTAGAGCAGAACTAGCAGATTAAGCCATGTAACAGACTAGCAGATTAGGCAAATGTAGTAGAATTAAATAGCAGATTTTATTATTCCTTAAGGTTTCATCGACCCATCTTGTCTAATTTTAAATTTGGCCCAAGTTTGCATGCCTAAATAATTGTCATGGTTCACAATATGATTATATACTAAATATAGCCATCTATTACTATGCATGTCATATATCCCAAAGATCCCTTACTTAGGTGTTTATTTACATTAATAGATACCCTACTCTCATGTAAATCTTTATACCTAAGCCATATTCTTTTTATCACAAATCATATGTTCAATACCCATTTATGTTATAAATACAACATGTCCAGTCATATGTCTCAAATTTATGTTCTAACTATAGTCCATGTTCTTTCCTCAAATCAGTCACCTATTGGTCATGCCCAATTTATGCATCATTCATTTTACTGTCCCAAAGAATTTAGCGTAGGTTAATCTCTTATGAGATTGGCTCAGGCTCGTGGTAGCCTGGCTATAGAACAGAAAGAGGAAAGAGATACAAAATAAGATAGATCTAAACAGAATAGAACAGATACAACCTCAGATTCAGATTTACAATTCATGTCACAATCAGAATTAACGTTTATATCGGAAAATAACTGTGCTTGCCTTGGTTGGATTAAAGAAAGAACTTTAATTGTTGTAGAATCGTTGCAGAAGCTTTAATCTCTAATTTGAATTGAGTTGCTTAGGTTGATGTTGATTAGCTTCTAGTTTTGATTTCAACAGAGTAGCGACACCGTTTTTATTTTTATTTAGAACAGAGGCAGAGAAGAAGCAGCATAGAATTGTGTGTAGAGAAGGCTAGGTCTTAGGTTGTTTTTATAGGTGTAGCAATTCATTTCAGCCATCAGATTAACCCTAAAACCAATCCGGACCATCAAAAATCGTCCTTGGGCTTCAAAAACTTGTTCTGGACCGAAACATGACGACCAGGTCGACCTATAGGGAGGGCGGGGAGGTCGACACTATAGTCAACCCCCATGGGGGAGGTCGACTCCCAGGTCGAACCCCTGGTCGACATGCCCAGTTCTGTGCTGACCGAAACCTTCTGAATCTTCTACAGGCCATAGCTTCTTCATCCGGACTCCGATTTTCGAAAACTCGCACTCTATTTCATGTGAAATTTCGAGAGGAACGCAATGGTGATGTCCATTTTACCTAATTCCAGATTCTTAAATTAATTATCCTCATTTTACTATCTTTTCTGTTACACACACCGTTATCGAACTAATTTTTCTTCTCTTTCATGTATTAATTAATTCTTCTTATGCATCACCATTATTTACCTATCATAAGCATATTTTCATATATTTTATTTCATTTTTAATTATACTTAAAAATGCGGGGTGTTACACCATGGGTCGACCCCCATGTTGGTGGGTCAACCCCTATGTCGACGCCCAACGGTCTACTTTCCTGCCCCCACTTCCCGCTTCTGATTTTCGAATTGTTTTGAATTCTGGACTATTATATATACTTATATTCTTCTTATGCATATACAAACTTCAAACCTTGATATCTTCTTCATATGATGTCCGTTTTACACAAACCAGGTGTCTATTTTGACCAAAATTCCAAGATGAACACAATGGTGCAGTCTGTTTTACTTAATTCTAAATATTTAATTAAGTATTCTTTAGTTTATCATCATAATGTGTTATAAAATTACGGGGTGTTACAAATTAAAAATGAAATTATTTCGCCATAAATCACCATCAGATGGGAAACTCAACCCATAGTTGGGTCGACCCTAGGGTCGACTTAGACCTCAAGTGGGTCGACCACCCTAGATGATGTGCAAAACCTAGTGTGCACGTCTTTGTTCGAATCGTGCTGGTTGGGGTGCATTTTTCTGGAGAGTTCCTAAATCTGATGGCCTAAAATATTAACCTAATAGCCAATGATCTAAAACACCCTAGCTCTATTATATATATGATCCAAACCTAGCCTAGTTCTCACTACTCCATTCCCTGCCTCCATCTCAAATAACCTCTCCTCAAATATATATTTCTAATGGATTAATGAGGCTTGGATTTCCATATATTTTAGAGGATATTCATTAATAGAGATTTTCCTACCGAGGTTAGATTGGATTGCTTTAAAACTATGAGTATATTTCAGTAATTGTAATATTTAGTACAAACTAAAATTTTCCTGATAATATAATAAGTTGTATATTTCTTCTGATTTCCATTTCCCTTTCTGTCAATGTTAACCCTCTTTTTGGTAAGAGTCTCAACGAGCAGGACCGAAGTCCAAACGCGCAAATCATATGCAAATCATGCTTCAGGAGGCCCAGCAGGAGCGCAACCTAAAGCAATGGCACATCGACCCAAGTCCAACTCAGTCAGATTGACTGTGCATTACTGGAATAATCGATCACCAGGACGACCGAGTTTTCCACCTCCAGAAAGAACTCATCGATCGATTATCTCGGGCCAGCATGGAAATTTCTGTAGAGCTAGTCCAAATAATATCCCGACTTTCAAGGTAATAAAGGCGGTTAAACCATTTACGGATAAAGCTCTACTTTTAATAAACCTCTCCATGGATGCCTCTTCGGCCATAACTTCCGAGGATACTATTTATGAACAGTGGAATTAGTCCTTCAGCCGCAACTCAAGCCAATAGATGGATTCCACGTGTCCAGGCTTTCTCGAAATGGCCGGACCATACCGCAACAATCCAAGCTACATTCTCCACCTATAAATACCCCTAAGCTTAAAGAGCAAAGGGGACGGAAAGAAAAAAGACTTTTGTGGACTTTTGGCCAGACGGCTTTCTCTAAGCTTTTCATCTCTACGCTTCTCCATAACTTCAAATTCTCTACAAGAAAGAAGAAGGGAAGACAATCATTTTCTTTCTCTTCTTCAAACAGAAAAAGCATTGTACTTGTAATTAAAAAAGAGAAATAATATATAAAGTGGACGTAGGCATCGCCTTTGTCGAACCACTATAAAAACTTTGTGTGAGCTTCCCATTCTTTTACTTTTTATTGCATTTTTAATCTTTATTCATGTGTTGATCACGCGATTGGGGGTTGATCGTCACTAGTAACCAACTTTTGATGTCAACAGTCAGTAATCTATGTAATCTAATTTTTGTTCTATCCTTTCTTCTTTTTATTCAGTAATCTATTCTATTACTGTAATTTTTATTCAATTCATCTATATCCCTTTTTCTTTATATGTAATTTCATTACAGTTCAGTTTTGGCCCTATTTTATTATAGATTTGGTCTTATTTATCTAAGCCTAGGCCATGCGAGAGCCAAGACCATTATTCCTTTTATTTTGACATTGAGTTTAGGCCTTCATAAGCCTAAACCATTCATTTCTTCTTATTTGTGCGCTATTTGGGTTAAAATATGAAATTTACAGTAAAGAGAAATTGGAAAAAAATAAGAAATATGTATAAAAAGGATGAATTGGGCTTACCTTTTTTGGCAAAGCTCGCCAGTTTTATAGTAGTTGTACCACTTTTATTAGAATAGGGAAAGAGAAAAAGGATTACTGCACAGGCACAGTGATCCTAATCTGGCTTGAAGTGCCCGAACACTATATTTATACAATACAATACAAGAGAGAAACTGAGTGTTTCTGCTACTACAATAGACTACGGCTAGTCTCCAACAGAGGAGGAACTACTTGAATCATTACTAACTACAGCGTTGACATACTCAGTAAAATGTACAACAAGGTTAGGTATAAAATACGGGTTAGGACTACATAACTCATACTCCTTATCCCAAGTAGAGTCTAACAGTGACTCGTTCGTCTCACCTAGCTCACAGTCCTCAATGATCTCGAAATCATCTCCCATGACCTGATATTCCAATCTCCTAAAATCACCCTTAATGTTAGTGACGTATATATAATACATGTTTTCATAAGGATCATATCTCATCCCATATTTTTCCTGGACTCACGATTAAACATCCGAGCACAAATAGATACAATCATCATTAGTTTCCGCATCAGAAGAAGCATCGTCCCTGTAAGCACATCATCACATGGTTTTTCATTATTTTTTAATTCTTCTACTGATCCAAGATTCTCATCAGCTATTATTTCATTATCTTTTTTGGGCTTAAGTGCCCAGATATGTGGATGAGGCTTTGTCAGAGGAGAGAAAACCTAATAAGGATCCACTTGCTTATAAGATTCAAAAAGATGTTCAAAAAAGTGGCATTTAGTTAAATTTCAAGTTGCCAAGTGTACCGAACATCAACATAGGAATCATAGCCATCCACTGAGATTTTCAACTTGTTAGGTAATGGATTGCTTGATGATATTTCAATCAAGGCTTTTGTAAATACAAGATTTTTCCTTGCCTTCGTATTGGTATCAAAATATTTGAAGTTTCCAATTCTACTACCTAACCAATTCAAACTTGGGAGCATTCGTAGGACCATGGGAATCCTATTAAATATAGTCCAGATCGAAATGGAGGGCATGTGCTCTCTGGCACTCTCAACTGGCATACTATAAGATGTAATAATAAAAGGTTTCCCTTCTATGATTGCATGATCAGATTCCATCACTTCCATTCTCTCCTCCATAATTGAGAATTTGAAGTATTTCATAACGTTAACTCGTAGACCACCTCTCAAGTTCCAAGCCTTATAACAGTGCTCATGTACAGTTGGATACTAAACTTCAAAATCTAGGAAAAAAACCCATAAGGTGATCTTTCCAATAATTGACCTCCTCTTGAACTATCTTAGAGGGTGGAATCAAATTTTTAGGGAATAAGGCGAAATCATAGGGAGTCTATATTCCGGCACATCGTGGTAGGGAGGTAAAGAAAGAGGAGTAACTAGATTTAGACTGAATACCAGTGGGCTTTTCATTTGGAGTGGACTGGGACATAATTGGCGATGACACAATTGGTTTCATTGAGGCATGTAATCAAACATTCGGCGTGCTAGTTTTATCAGGAGAGGGGATAGCGATATCTTTAGCATTTAGTGGCACAAAGATGACACCATGTATACCTTTGTCTATCATGCCAACACTCTTTGTTACATCCACGTTCAAACCCAAATCAACATCATTCGTATTTTTACCTAAGGAAACCACATTTTGTTTTCCCCCAACACAAGCCTTTGACGAAATATTGGCTTTCACTTTAACATTGGCACTAGAATTCAAGCTCAATTTATCTACACCACAGTCACCATCGATACTGGCCAAAGAACGATTTTTTATGCCCAAAACAATAATGTCTTTACTAAGCCCATAATCCTCATTATCAAATGAAGTTGCAAAACTTGTGCCTGCGTGTAACGACTTGCTAGCAGCTTTAAAATTGGCGGAAATATTGGCATTCATCCAACGTTGAGTATCCATCATTCTAGCTAGCAAGGAAATACTAGAGAGGGTACTGGGAAATTGAATCCTAATAATGAGTGCTGGGAATGGCGGTAATAATTTAGAAGCGAGGGCTTGCAAGGGATTAGCTCTTCCAGACACGCTAGCCAAATCGAAAAAAGTTAGACTGGATCTAGCAACGCTTTTAATAAATCAAGGCTTGGACATTTTGTACTTAGTCATTGTGAAGTGAAGGAAAAAAAGGGCATGAGGAGGATGATGAAGCAGTGAGAGATAGGTTTAGGGCGAGGGGAGGATGGTAGAATCAGATAAAGAAGAATATCGGCTACCATTAGTTGATTTTGAATTGATTTTAAATTGACGAACTGGGCTTATTAAAATTATGTAATAAAAATAACTGAACTTTAACTTTGATAAACTAAATAAATGGCATTTCGATGGACACTAATAGAGGGGGGTTGGGTTGTACAGTGAAATTAAAAAATAAAAAGAAATGTTTATTGACAACCCATAGATTGTAGTTTATGATATATGAAAATTACACAAAGAAGATAGACTTATTAATAAACTTAATATTTGCATTAAGTTTAACATAAACAAATCAATAAGCATGTGTGGTGGGGATCCATTCTGGCAGTGATGGTAGGGAAAAAGGGTGCATATAGTATTGGTTTGTTCCATTAGTAATGGTAGGCTAATTAGGGAAAATAAGAGGCCACTTAAAACAATTATAAGGGGCTAAGTCTAAGGGTGGCTTATGTCAATTTCCACTTTTTGTGGGGGATTTGTATCTGTCAGTATTATTTTTTATGACACTACACCTAGGTCTCACGAGGAGGCAAGGGCACACTTATACTAAACAAGGTAGTAAGGAGTCCAAACTTGGTGGGTATGGGCATGTTCCAACGAGGCGATGGCATGCATTGCGTCGATTAGTGAAGATAAGGCATTGTGATGCCAATGATTTTCGCTATGTCCTTAGAGCTGATGGGTCGGGTCTAATATACCCTGGACCATAGTTGGTATAAGTTATCACAACTATGGTTTAGGAGCCGATCGATGGGTCGAAAAATGTTATATCCTAATTTACAAAATTATAATAAGTGGTGCAGAAATCATATGATTTGACAATTGACTATATTCTTGTTTTTATTTACTGTAATGAACTTCAATTTATTATTCTATCTAAGTTTTCTCTTTTATACTCATGCTTGTAATTACTGGACTCACCAGTCTTTATATCTGACTATTTTCTTTTTCTCTTCTTCCTTCCTTTTCCCCCCATGTTCTCAGGGTGGAGGATCTAATGCTTAAGAGAGCTTTGACCCAGCTCAATCCTTTGGAGATTCTTAATTATCTTGTTCTTTATGCTTACATGTACCTTTCTACGTCTTATTTATTTTCTGTACTTGATGTTGGGGGATACATTTTATTGGTACTCCAATTATGTAGTTTTTATGAGACAACTATGGTTTTATGACTTGTGTTGTAATAGCACTTCTTATTTTGTTTTAAATGAAATTTTAAGTTTTCCACTATGTTTTATTTATGTTGTCTTGTGAATTTTAGCCTCTGTGATGTTATCTTATACTTAAAATGCTTCATAATTCTTAATGGAATCCTTATACGAATAACGTTAAGGAATATGGGGTGCTACATGTTGGTTGATACAAAATTCATTCTTAGTCCAAACTAATGTTTACCAAAATTTCATTTTAAGTAAGTTTTAAATCTTAATCATTAAGAGTACTAATTAAGTTCTCATACACACACACACTATTCAGTTTATATTTACTTCAATCTCTATAACTTTAAACTCATATCAATATCATTCCTTACCAGTTTAATGTTACCAAAGTTTAAATTAACATTTGTATTTATTTCTAGCCTTTCAAAGTTCAACATTTGTTCCTAAATGACTAAACTCGGGTTTAGCTGGACAATAGTTAATCCTATTATCTTTGCAACATATCATAAAATTAGGATTTGCTTAAATTATGCTTACAAAACCCATTTTACTTCATAAGTTTGTTATAATCTGGCCAACAACCCGTGTCGGGCTGAAAATGAGCACCAATCAATCTCATAAGTTTTCGTATAGAAAAACAACCTACAATCTGGTTGAATGTCTGATGGGTAACCTACTAATTTGGACGGAAACTTGCATCAGGTTGAATATCCATCAAATTCTCAAGCTTCAGCTCTCCAAGTACCCATTTGAACCTACATATTAACGATCCCTTCGCATACGTACCTTTATTACAGATTTTATATTTGTAATTGTCTTCATAAGTCCTGTATGAAGTTTCCTAGTTGGGAATTATCTAAGAAACCAACATCTTTTGCCAAACTATACAACCTAGACCTCTTCTAACAATTCCTCCATGTTGACTAGTAGTCTTGCCATCTCGACTCGTATTCTCATCACTTTGATTTAGAGTCTCATTGCACTGATATATAATATCATCACTTTTCCTGCTGGAGTACAACCATCAATTGTCGAAGCCACTTCTTCCCATCATGGAATAACCATCGTCAAATAGTGAAATCATTGCATTGAAGAACCACATCTTTACCTTATGCCAAAATCAAAGGTCGAAGATTTATCACGTCGAACCCTTTATCAAATGGACCATCACATTTTACTCCCTGAAATTGCATCATCGCCTACATAGGTTAAATTAGCTAATACCAGTAGTAGTTAACACAGAGCACTCTATAATAATCGATAATGACAACTCCGATCATGTGTTCGACTAAAAAGCATAAATACACATCAAACGAATTTTTTTGGCATTCATTATTATACTCTAGGCATACAACCAGGCCCATCCTCTACCTTCAGATTTATTACCATGATTTGATGCTACTCCATTTTTAGATCAATTCGTATGCTTAAATGCTCCTTCGTGAATTGATCTAATTTTTTTTCGAGTCTAACCTATTCTCTGAGTCAGCATGCACTAAACTCTATCAATTTCTTAGAGTCCTTATCTTGCGTGTTTGATCGATAATCATCAAAAACTCTAGAAAATGAGGTTTTCCAAGTATTATGTCACTTAGGAATGGCATTTAGCTAAAATAAGCAAACAATCATCCATGTCACTAATAATATGATTATCCAAGCTAGCATACGAGCATCCATACGTCTTGGGTGATTGGTGTGGGATTTGATATCAAAATAACTCAGTCCTAGCTATAGTGTCAAAATAACATGTGATAGCACATAAATGGGCAAAAAGGTGATATTTAGGTCTAAACTACACAAATTAATTTTTTATTCTTTTACTTATTATTATTTAAGTTTAACTATCCTAGAAATTATGTTTAAGACTAGAAATAACCTAGATACATCAATTTTGCATAAATAATTATAGTTCAGTGAGAGACAATATCACAGACCTTAGCCAAATTAGTCTAAACTGGTTCCAAATCATAAAGCTCTCTAATACGAGTCCAACAAAAGAAACCACATCCAAAATCGACCTCGTATGTAAATGTTACGATAGTTAGAAGATTTGACTTTTGAAGGAAACTAAAAACAACTCAATTTCACTAGATAATGAAGCAATGCCACATCATTAGGCATCGTCACGCTCTCATCTCTATGCATGCAAGCGGAATTCACATATCCACCTCCTCACTTGAAAATCGTTCAAACCCATTAAACCTCAACACTTTGGATCATAGTTGCTCCTCCCTTACGCAACCCGCCACCCTCCCGATCACGTTGCCAATGCTTCCATCCACCCACCTTATTTCACCCCTAAGATCGGCCACCTAGTCTCCTCAATTCGCTTGAAAAACTAAAAAACCTACGCCAATTGTCGTTCTCTACAACTTCCCATTCTCAATATTATTCCTTCAAGTTCCATCAGCTAATTCTTGAATATAGAGACTATGCAATCCAAAATACAAATACTGCCAAAATCTAATGTTTCTCAATTTTCCGGCCATATTGGTGATCCGACCAATGAATGGTGGCCATGGATGGATACATATAGAAGATACAAACAACTTTCATATTGGTGGTTTTAGCTGAAACTAGATGGCTTGAGAAGAGAAATGTGGACCGCTGATTGAAGAATTCCCAAGATGGCCAGGGTTAGGTTTAAAGAATATAATAATATTATTCTTAATGTAAACATCCATATTTATAGCTAAGGTCCAAAATCGGCCAAACTAATACAGACTCTAACTAATACATACGAACAACGATCTGAATAAAAACAGGCCTTTTGAACGTGATGGAATATCTCTCGAGGCCAGGTTCCATTGTTTATGGCACCTAGACATTTTTCACGAAATTTAATTTTCATAATTGCAATTGACATGCATTTAGAGTTCGCATGATTAAATAGTACATGTGGTCATTGTAAAGATCATTTGCATGCACCGACTCACTATTACAACTCCAGAAATGTAAATTTCATGGTAATCCGATATTGTATCCCTGAATGATTTTTTCAACATATCGAGACCTTTTTCCTTGAAATGTATAACCTTGAAATATAGCGATGCTTATACTTTCCCTTCATATAATGAACTGTACATTCTCAATGGAAGTAGTTTAAAGTTCTAATTCAATTGTAATGTAAAAAGCAAGATTTTGGAATCTCTAATTGATTAAATATTAATATCTAAATAAAATATTTTTAATATCCAATCATTAAATTATGGATTATTACACTATACGTAAGTGTTACACCTATTTTTCACTAGAGCAGAGTACACTAAGGTAAGTCTTGCACCCATTTTCACTAGAGCAGAGCCAGGAAGTTTTTGCAATGTACACATCCTTCCTTTATCTTAAGTATAAGATGAGCTCTTGAATAAGCAATAAATCAAAAGGTGTAGTAAGACAAGGGAATCCCACTAGGATATAATTCGTAGCATAAACTAATCGAAAATAAACCAATATTTTCACAAATTGCATCCCATGGAAGGTCACCACAAGCAAACACTGAGGGCAATCTAGATATTATTGTGTTGGGTTAAAGTCACCTTGACGACCTATATATATAGGGACGGTCCTAGAAGTTTAGGTACCTAAAGCGAATTGTGGAATTGAGGCTTTTATATATGATGTTATGTTATCATCGTTATATATAATCATAAATATTTGCACAATAAATTTAGGCTAAAACTCTTTTAAAGTAACATATTCAACTAAAACAACTATGTCTGCAAATCCAAAATTAGAACTTTTGGAAAATGAATTAAATTAAATAATTTAATTGCCATTAAAATCTAAAGCACAACAAAGTTTTTTTATTCAGGATATGAAAATAAGACTATATGGAATAGGATTTGTCATTATAATATAGAACACTAAACGTTAGCCTTAGTTTTTTGCCAAATTACAATACCATTATATAAAAATTAGAACAAAAATTCAAACTTGACTGATGTTGAATCCAAAATAAATTAGAACTAACGAATAACTATGGAAATACCTTTTCAAAAATAAGCAGCAGAAAAGGGGAGTAAACAATCATGAATATTTAGGCACAAAGTCTTAATCTTAATCAATCATTGTAATGAGCATCCCCGCGGGTTACAAATGTGGAAAAGGGCCATCTGATTATGCCTTTGCCCTAACTTTGTTGAGAAGTCGTCACGCTCGTTAGGCATTAGAGTATCCCTCTATCGTCGTTGCTTCGAGTTTCGTCTTCGATCTTTAGTGAGTTTGATTCGAGGGCAGCGACTATGTGCCTTAGCTCCAAATTTTTTTTTTCGTTTGATAATCTGCGCTTACTTGGTGCCCTAACTTCAGTTTGGCTAATCAAGCAGATTTATTTACTCGAAAACCCATATCCTATTAATTTTTTGTGGAATCCAAAATTTCATTGATAGTACACATATCATGTAATACCCGACATTTTTTAAATTAAATAATAAAATAAAATTGGAAAACTTTCAGAATTAGGTCATGAAACTAGCATCACTGCATTCGTAGCGATTTTCTAATCAGTTTAGACCTATGGTTTGCAGGAAACTGATTTAATATGAAAAAAGTTTCTTTAAATGAAATATTATAACAAACATGAAAATAAGATATAAGAAAAGAACAATGACCATCATTGTTGTTAATCTTGTTAACAAAAGTCTACGTAGCTCAGTTGGTAAAGATATGTCTCTCATAAGTGAGTGGTGCAAGTTCGAGTCTCGCCGGTACCATATTTTTATTTTAGAGGAACGGCTAAAATAATACATATTCTAAGAGGAAAATATGTGTGTTGGCTAGCTTTTTGACCAAGCCACCCAGGTTCACTCACAAGAAGAAAGTATGAAACTACGTTCCTTAAGTACATGAAGGAACGGATCACACCAGAGGATCGCCCCTCATCGGATCGCCCCTTGGAGGATCGCCCCTCATCGGATCGCACCAGAGAATCGCCCCCATTGCATCAGCGATACGACCACTTATACGCGACTCGATCCGTACATACACTACTATCCAGCACAGACCGATCCGATCCCCTGATGCACGGCGAAGCCTCTGACCCGTTCAAGCACGAGCTAGTCTTCGGCGATCCGAGATGCACGGATCCAGCGACACGTGTCCCCAACTGTCACTTTGACTGATTCTCCCCCGTTGCTCGATCCGATATTTAAGGGGATCGCGACACCTGTCCACAACGGCTAATTTGACTAATTCCTCATCAGGCTGCGATACAATCCGATATTCTCGGGATTTGTGCCACGTGTGACCGCGATCCGCCTGACAAAATCAGCTATAAATAGCCCAGAGCTTGGCATTTTTCAGGATCCTTTGGCAATATTGAGTACTGATTCCGCCATTATTGTCATACCACCATTTCTTATCAGTTTTATTACTAGATTACTGAGAGAAATCACAATTGTAAAAGTGAGCTTGAGAGAAATCATTGATTGTATTAGCATTCAAAGTATAATCGATAACATATAAAGTGGACATAGGCTCGTTAACGCCGAACCACTATAAATTCTGTGTGTTTTCTGCTTTTTCTTCATTCTCCAGTTAAAATTCTTTAAGAATCAGAACGATTTGGGTGTTAGGTCCAAATTTTGATATAACATTTTGGTGCTTTCACTGAGAAAACAGTCTCAAAACTTCACTATTCAGTTTTTTGAAAATTCCAACGACATCTGATATCATGGCTGGAAAGAGGTCTAAGGAAGTACGCGCTTCACGAACAAATGAAATCGCGAGTGAAGCGGTTGAAGAAAGTGTGCACGAGCTAGGCAATGAGGGAACTTTGGATCGCGGAGCGCCAGTGGCGAACCGATCCGATGAAGGTGCCATGCTCCGAGTCGACGAGGACGAGACGATCCGGACTGCTGAAGGGGTTGTTACTCGATCCCGTGATAACGCCTCAAATCCTCCGCGTACCGTGACCACGAACCGATCTTGGGGGCGCTGCGAGCCACCATCCTCGATCCACAGCGATCCGAATTGACGATCAGACTACAACTCGACCTGGAAAGGAGCCTATGGCTCGCTCCTACCGTCCTGGCCCCTCCGCTCGACCTGGCTCAAGCTCTTTGCGCATAAGAGAAAGTGATGATGATCAATATGACCGTTCTGCTCCCGTTACTGAGGGGGATCTCTCTCGCTTTTCCGAAATGTGGGAGAGACTGTTTGATGAATTGCCTACTCAAAGGCAGGAAAGCTCCATTCTGCGACAAAATTTGACCGCTATGGATAGAAGACTTAATGATCTCGCAAGGCAAAGGACGCCACCAGTTCGTCCGCTCACCCAGAATACTCTTCTTCGTCAGAGGAATCGCCAAGGCCTCCACGGCGACCGTATGAGAGGCCCGAAAACATAGAGCAGCTTCGATTTGGAACCCTGCCATCATGGGAAGAAGAGGCACTGGATGTAGGGCCCTCAAACCGTAAAGTGAACGATCACGCCGCAACTCCCAGAGCTCGAGGTGTGGACAGCCCTGTACAGAACAGACTACCTCAGCCCCGTCGTCGTGCAAATGCTCATGGTAACAGGGGGCAACGAAGCCCAATCCGAGCACCGGATTTTGTGATTGCTCCCGGAAGAGAGATTAGAGAACCCCACCAAGCAAGAGGCACTGACCCCGAACCTCCGCTGACCAGTGCAAATGTTGCAGCTATGATCCATCAAATTTTGGTAGATAGCCGTGGACAACGAAATGAAGATTGGGGAATTGACCGCAGTCATACCCCTTTCACTGATGATATTTTAGATGCGACTTTCCTCAGGCGCTTCAACATGCCGCAGATGAACCGTTACGCAGGTAGATCTGATCCCGTCCAGCATCTGATGAGATATTCTTGGTCAATGACCGCTGCCGCAGCCTCTGACGCTGTCAAGTGCAAAGCATTTCCCATATTCTTGGAGGATGTAGCATTGTTATGGTTTACTCGCTTACCAGCAAGATCAATTTCCAGCTTCAGGGAGTTGAGTGAAAGGTTCGTGGAACAGTTCCGCATCTATGCACAGAAGACGAAGAGTGTGATCGACTTGTTCCTTGTCAAGCAACGACCAGGCGAGAGTTTGAGGGTGTATCTAGACCGTTTCAACCTGGCCGCCACTGAAGTTAAAGATCCTCATGAGCCAACTGTTGTGGCAGCCTTAATTGATGGGGTAGATAAAGACACTGAATTTGGGAGATACCTGGCTGGCAAGCCACCCCATACTAGAGAGTTATTCTACGAAAAAGCTAACGTACACTTACGCCGGGAGGAAGTATATGCTAACCGAAAGGCAAAAATGGCTGATAAAGAGGAAATCCAGAGCAATGTCGCCATTAAGCAGACATGAGACAGCTCTGGGAAGGTCGAAGTTAATGTCGGAAATCGGAATCAGGGTGGTCGTCAGTCAGGGAACAATGACAATAACAGTAATGGCAACAACCGGAAGAGGAATCGAGAGAATGACTCCCAGAGGAGGACTCGTCCCACGTCTTTTGAGAGTTATACGCCAATAAACGATACTTTGGAAAATATCTTCATGGATTCGTACAACGTCCTCCAAAATAAGAGGCCACCTCCCAGAGAGTCGACGGAGAAAGAACGCGAAACGGGGAAGTTTTGTCTCTTTCATCAGATTCATGGCCATTCGACAAATAAATGCCGTCACGTAAGAGATGTAGTCGAGAGGCTTCTTCGAGAAGGAAAATTAGATGAATAAAGAGTAACGCCCAGAGACAGGGGGCAAGCCGTATAGGCCCCAAATCAGAACCAGAATCAACCTGCTGTCAGGCCAACTGCCTAGCAAAAGGGAAAGGACCTTGTTATCAATACCATAATCGGAGGGCTTTATCTCGCCGGACACGGTTCCAAGGCATTGGATCAGTATGTGAATGCAGCCAAGCAACACCTCGAGGTAGGGGAGTGTAGCAACCCCGAGGACAACGTCCCGGTAAAGCAACAAAAGATGATGTCCGACGATGTCGTTTTCCGCAAACGAGAAAGCATTGGAGTCCATGCTCCGACTGAAGATCCATTTGTAATCACAGTACCTATTGGCCCGGCCATTGTTCATAAAGTTTTGGTGGATAACGGGAGTTCTATCAATATTCTTTTCAAAAGGACATTCGACCAGATGAACCTCGAGATAAAAGACTTGAAGCCCTGTCAGGGATGGATCCGTGGATTTAATGGAGCATCCACCGCTCCAATGGGTTATGTAGAGTTACCAGTTACGCTTGGGGACGGAGAACGCCAGAGAGTTGGAATCCTTCCCTTCATGGTTTTGGATGTTGAGTCACCCTACAATGCCTTCTTCGGCCGACCGACCCTCACAAAGTTTAGAGCCTGTATAGCCCCCTCGTGCTTATTATTGAAATTTCCTACGGAAGCTGGTGTTGGTATTGTCAGAGGAGATCAGGTTGCCGCACGAGCATGTTATTTTGCAGAGCTAAAGCTACTCCACAATGGAGGGGACATAGAAACCAAAGGCGCTTCTCCCCCCGCAAGGGCGGAGACCTTGTAGCAACTAAAGAGGATAACCGTGGGAGAGTCGCCCAGAGAATTGCCCGAGGATATGGATCCCAGAGAGGACAAAGAACCTGGGGACAGAATGGCGACTCCCAATGAGACAACTGTGGATGTACCGATCGATGATGGTGACCCAGAGAAGGTCCTTAAGATTGGATCCCAGTTAAATCTGAATGTAGCTAAAGAACTGACGAATTTCTTAAAAAATAATTTGGATGTATTTGCTTGGACCCACGCGGACATGTGCGGGATATCTCCATCAATCAGGAGCCATTCATTAAGCATTAACCCTAAACATCCTCCGGTGAAACAAAAAAGGCGAATGCTGGGTCCAGAGAGGTCCGCTGCCTTGAAAGAAGAAGTTGGAAAGCTAAAGAGCAATGGATTTATCAGAGACTCAATCTACCCAGACTGGATTTCAAATCCAGTTCTGGTGAAGAAGGCTAACGGGAAGTGGCGAACGTGTATCGATTTCTCGGACTTGAATAAAGCCTGTCCGAAAGACAGCTTTCCGTTACCCAGGTTTGATCAGTTGGTGGACTCAACGACGGGTCATGAACTCTTCTCCTTTATGGATGCTTATTCAGGATATAACCAGATTCCAATGCACGTTCCAGATCAAGAACACACTAGTTTTATTACGGATCTGGGATTATATTGCTATGTAGTAATGCCCTTTGGCTTGAAGAATGCAGGCGCTACATATCAACGGTTAGTGAACAGAATGTTCTACAACCAGATCGAGAAGACAATGGAAGTATACGTCGACGACATGTTGGTTAAGTCCAGGCAATTCTCCAATCACACTGCGGACTTGCCAGAGATGTTCAACATTCTTCGAAAGTACGGGATGAAACTCAACCCAACAAAATGTTCATTCGGGGTCGCCTCCGTAAAATTCTTGGGATTCATCGTCAGTTCTCGTGGGATTGAGATTAATCCAGATCAGATCCCAGCAATCAGAGACATTCAGGAACCTAGGCAAATTAAAGATGTGCAAATCCTTGCAGGAAAAGTAGCTGCACTAAGCAGATTTATCTCCAGGGCTACGGACAAATGCATCCCATTCTTCGAATTGATAAAGCGAGGAAAACGCCACTTCAAATGGACGCCCAACTGCGTAGAAGCGTTTCAGAAGTTGCTGACACACTTGGAGAAACCACCGATATTATCTAAGCCGATGGATCACGAGGATTTATTTGTATACTTGACAGTGTCGTCTCACACGATCAGCTCAGCATTGGTGAGAGAAGAAGATAAAGTTCAAAGACCTGTGTATTACGTGAGCAAAAAATTGACGGCAGCAGAGCGTAATTATCCAAGGATAGAAAAGTTGGCGTATAGTTTGCTGATCGCCTCTAGAAAGCTTCGGCATTATTTTCAGGCGCATCCCATTACCGTATACACTGATCGTCCACTCAAGCAAGTTCTACAGAGACCAGAAGCATCTAGAAGGCTACTCAAGTGGAACATTGAGTTGAGTCAATTTGATCTGAACTTTCAGCCCCGGCGGTCAATTCGGGGGCAAGTGATAGCCGACTTCATAGCGGAGTTTACCGTCCCAGAGGAAGATGTAGCAAACGAAGAAGTTGACCCCTCAAAATTAATTCTCGATCCCAGTGCCTGGAGATTGTATACTGATGGCGCTAGGAATGACAAGAGATCCGGCGCTGGAGTGGTGCTTGAAACTCCCGAGAAACGGCTGATATCCTATGCTATCCGGATGGAGTTTCACGCCACTAACAACGACTCCGAATACGAAGCCCTGATAGCCAGACTAAGGATCGCAAAGGAGTTGGAAGTCACAAAGCTGGACATCTTTTGCAACTCCAAGTTAGTTGTGAGCCAGGTTACTGGAAAATTCCAAGCCAAAAGTGCAAGATTGATCTTATACTTGGAGAAAGTGAAGGAGTTGCTGAACGGCTTCGATCACTACAGCATATCTCATATTCCACGGTCGGAGAATCAGCAGGCAGATAAGTTGGCGAAGATGGCTAGCTCTGACGATCCTGAAGAGACCGGGCTAGCCCCAGTTGAAGTACTTCGGTCTCCTAGTATAGATCAGATGGAAATTGATCCAGTACTAGAGACGGAACTAGAAAGGGAGTCATGGATGACCCCTCTAAAGAATTTCTTGATGAATGGAGTGCTTCCGACCAAGAAAAGCGAGAGGCGTAAAGTAATTCGTAAAGCTGCCCGATACGTTCTGCAAGGCGGAGTTCTTTACAGACAAGGATTTTCGATGCCCCTTCTTCAGTGTATAGCTCATGATGACATCAAGCGTGTGCTGCAGGAGATACACGAAGGTGAATGCGGCGATCACACTGGAGAGCAAACATTGGCGAAAAAGGTGTTGTGGCATGGATATTTCTGGCCTACCATAAATAAGGATGCGGCGAAATACACACGACGGTGTGATGCATGCCAGAGATTTTCAAAGATACCTAGAGCACCTCCTAATCAGTTAAAAACAATGACAAGCCCATGGCCTTTCACTATGTGGGGAATTGATATCATCGGAAGTCTCCCCATAGCTAGGGGCGGAGCGAAGTTCGCTATTGTAGCCGTAGATTATTTCACTAAGTGGGTCGAGGCTGAACCACTGACTACAATCACAACCAAACGAGTGATCAATTTTGTCATTAGAAACATCATCTGTCGATTTGGGATTCCAAAGATTGTTATAACTGATAACGGAACTCAGTTCGATAGCACTGAATTCAGAAACTTCCGCCAGAAATACCACATTGAGAAACGGTACACCTCTGTGGCGCACTCGCAATCGAACGGACAAGTCGAAGCGGCGAATAAAGTGATTAAGTCCATTCTGAAAAGAAGACTGAAACGGGCCAGAGCCATGTGGGCTGATGAATTACCCTTAGCGCTATGGGCCTACAGGACAACATATAAATCGGCAACAGGACATACCCCCTTCTCCCTTGCTTTTGGAGCAGAAGCAGTCATCCCGGTTGAGATAAAAGTACCTTCTCACCGAGTGACTTATTACGATCCGATGACTAATAACGAATTGCTCCTTGAATCCCTGGATATGATCGAAGAAAAGAGGGACGAAGCAGACCTACGGGCTTTGAGATGCAAACAACAGGTCGCCCGATACTACAACAAAAAGGTTCGAGCTCGAACCTTGGAACCCGGAGACTTGGTTCTGAAGCGTATCTTTCCAGCCCCAACTCATATGGGTGCGAAGTGGGAAGGACCGTACTCCATACTGTGCAAGCTTGATAGTGGAACCTTCAAGCTAGCAACCGTAGATGGAAAGGAAATCCCCAGAGTGTGGAATGCCCAACATTTACAGCCGTACCTAATGTAAAGATGTCAGATCTGTTCTTTTGCTTTGTTAAGAACCATGTATAAGGCACGACTTGCCTAGAATAGCCGATTTCTTAAAGCAAAAAATTATAAAGTGGACGTAGGTCATGATTCGACCGAACCACTATAAAAATATTGTGTGTTTTTTTTACCTTTATTGCACTATTATTTATCTGCCTCTCTATTTTTATGGAAATTGCTGTGAATCATGCAACGATCCCAGAAGCATATAATTATAGGTGCCTTCCATCAGAATGGAATGTAATCACCAGTCAAAAACTCTGAGGGTGTGATAAAGTAAATCATATCATTGATAGCGCTCTAACTCTCCAGAGCCAAGAGAGAGCATAACGGACATGAAGACGATGTCCGCAAATCATGGCGGTGTACCATGATCGGAACCGCCTTGACGGAACTCTAACCTCGGCGACCGCCAGGAGAGTATAAAAGCGTCTCCGACAGAGCGCTGAGAAAGAGCTCTCGCCCCGCTGAAGGATCGGGGAGCGATTGAACTGCTGAGCTCGAACTCTAACTCTCCAGAGAGAGAGAGAGAGAGTATAAAAGCATCTCCGACAGAGCGATGAGAAAGAGCTCTCGCCCCGCTGAAGGATCGGGGAGCGATTGAACTACTGAGCTCGGACTCTAACTCTCCAGAGAGAGAGAGAGTATAAAAGCGTCTCCGACAGAGCGCTGAGAAAGAGCTCTCGCCCCACTGAAGGATCGGGGAGCGATTGAACTGCTGAGCTCGGACTCTAACTCTCTAGAGAGAGAGAGAGGGAGAGTATAAAAGCGTCTCCGACTGAGCGCTGAGAAAGAACTCTTGCCCCGCTAAAGGATCGGGGAGCGACTGAACTATTAAATTCAAACTCTGACCTCGGCGACCGCCAGGGGAATATAAGAGAGTCTATGGTTAAGCACTAAGAAAGGTGCCGGAAACTCAACACCATAAGGACAATTATCTGGCTAAATTTTCTAAGTCCCCCATATTCAGAAATAGGGGGCAACATGTAGACAATGCTAATCAATCCTTAATAAGCCCTAGTCAGGCGCCACATTAACGATTGATTGGGGGCATATACATATATACATATACACATGAACACTGAAATTTTTAAATTTTTCTTTTTGTTGCTTGATTGATTTGTAGTTATAATCAGATGGTCTATGATTAAGCATGAAAAGTTTATTAAATGCATGTACACGGTGATGCAAAAAGAGAAACTTTTATTTATAAACTGCAAGCCTAGAAAGCGAAAAAACAACCTAAAACAAAAGTGAGGGCCAGTCTCACAATTACATTTCATGGCCAGTAAGAAGCCTAAAAACAAAATATAAACGAGCAACAATATCCTATTTACGCTTGGATTTCTTATCCTGTTTCTGCTTCTCCAGCCTCGCCTTGTCAATATCGGATTGATCACCCTTCTTTCTTTTCCTTTTGTCTATAAGAGGAACGTCCGACTCTACAGAAGATTCCTCCTCCACCTCCTTTCTCTTTCTTTTATCAGTAAGGGAAGCGGGGAAATCATCAGGGTTCGCAAAATGAAGCTGTTTGCTGATGGATTTGGGCTGGAGTTTCAAAACCATCCTAGTTTTGGGATTAAACTCCGAGATAGGGACTATGTTCAAAGGCTCCTGTCCCGCTTTCTTTAAAGCCATCTCCTTTTCCTGCCTAGCTTTTCTGTTAGCCAAAGTTTCGTCGTCATCGTCTTCGGCTTCTTTGGTGCCAATGATATCCTCCTCATCCTCTATATGGCACCCATCCATATCTTTCAAGGCCTCGATGGTTTCATCATCCTTGGGGGCATCAGCACTGGGTGCCAGGACGCCCTTCTCTGTTGTTGTACCCTCGGCCTGCTTCGGTATCTCAACACCAGCGCTAGGCGAGACGACAACCTTCTCTGCCTCTTTCCTCATCTCGACATCCTTGTCGACGGGCTCTCCACCTGTATTATGGGGAACACATGTTATCAATTCAATTGGTTGCTCTACCAGACTACGACAACTCACAATTGTTTTGACAAATTGTGGGGAAAAAAGGGAGATACCTTCCGCTGATCCTCCATCTAGGCTAGCTGCAGAAGCTCCGACGACCACAGGAGTTAGGCCCAAAGGAATTAATGGATCATCAGGATGGCACTCCTCAACTCCGGAGGATTTGGGCTCTATAGCTAAGCTCGAACCTTCGTCAATCTTACTTTTGCCCTTAGACAAGGCTCTCTCCTTCTCCATTTCTTCTTGAATTAGACGACGACCTTCTGCCAGATCCTCGGGCTCGTTATCCCTCAGGATGGTCTTCATCAGCTCATCTTCGTCAATCTCTTCAACTCCCAATCTCTGCTTCTCACCCTCAACGATGGCATCCCATAAATTGGCTAAAGTAACGTGGTAATCTGGGATCCACGAGATGTTACGGGTTTTGAGGACATGGCCGAGGAAGTCAAAGATCATCTCTTCGAACCCTTCGATATCCTATTGTAACACCCCGTGTATTTTATAACAGTGAGATTCAAAAATTAAAGTATAATAAATTTCAAATTAAAGTATTAAGGGAAACGGGATATGCCATTGCGTTCGTCTCGGAAAAATACGCGAAATAGAGTTCGAGGTTTTGAAAAACGGAGTCCGTATGACCAAATTATGGCCCTATGAAGTTTCAGAAAATTCAAATTTCGAAAACAGATTTGAATTTCAGCCCAATCAGAGTAGGCGGGAAAATTCCCACCCAAACCCACCAGGTCGACCTGGGGGTCGACCCTAGGGTCGATCTGCCAGGCCAGGTCGACCTGGGAGTTGACCTAGGTGTCGACCTGCCCAGGCAGGTCGACTCTAGAGTCGACCTGGGGGTCGACTGGGGAGTCGACCTGGCCCCTGAGCCAGGTCGAACCCAGCCCACCCTGGCTGGCCTGGTCTGTGTTTAGTCGATTTTCTGAGCCTTGCCTTGTCACTAGGGCTAGGTGTCAGCTCCTGGTTGGTCTCTCCTTTGAACGAACGACTATTATTAAACCAAGCTCCATCGACGGTCTAAATCAACTCAAAAACTCTATAAAAAGGACCTAAGACTAACCCTAATTTACACAAACTAAAATGGAGATGAGACCGTCATGCGGCTGAGGAGAGACTGAGGATAGCCGTCAGAAATAGAGAGACAATTAGGAGATAATTCAAAGCTTAAAGCAACGTCAAATCAATCAAAACAACGCCTACAACAAAGGATAGCATCTCCAAATTCAGAATTCAGATTCCTGAATTGAAGATTCGTCATACGTTGTAAGTAGAGTGCTATTCCGATGTGACTTAAATAATTGTGTTGATTTGTGTAAAGTAGAAATGGAATTGTGGCGATAATAATCTATATTTGTACGTTGCTTTGATGCTAAACTATTTGGGAATATTATGGTATACGATTGGATATTTGCAAGTATGCGATTTGCGTTGGAAGTTAACAACGAAATGGAATTGTGGCAATAATAACCTATATTTGTATGTTATTTTGATTCTAAACGATTTGGCGATGCTATGGTGTACGATTGGATTCATACAAGTATATGGTTTATGTTGACAACCCCATGTTGTGGAATTTTAATTGGGATTCATGCAAGCATATGATTCATATTGAAAACTACATGTTTGTGGTAGTTATTTACAACACCCATTTGATAATTGCAAGTGTATGATTCATGTTGAAAATAACAACTATATGTTGTAATAGTTTATTTGAAATTCATGCAAGTATATGATTTATTGTTATGCCAACATGATGTATAATTCTATGGTCATCTTTAGTGTAATTTGATCCACTTAAGTATTATGATTCATATGAAGGTTATGTTGGAATTGGCATCATAAGTATAAAAATCATGATTTTGTGATAGTGACAAAAGCAAGCATCTTTGTAAGCTTGTATTAATTTTATGAACATGACTAAACTAAGTTTGTTATTATGCCTAGTTGAAACATGTTTGTAGGCTTATGTTGTTATCATAATCATATGATAATATATGTGACACATAAGTTACATTAGAATTACACTAGAATTACATCCCACTTACAAGTTACATAGATAGGATAAAAACCATGATTATATGAATAGTATGATTCATGTTCAATTATGTTTATGCCATGACTATATGAATAGAAGGACTCATGTTCAATTATGATTATGCCATAATTATATGATTAGAATGGTTCATGTTTAAGTATTATTTATGCCATGACTACATGAATAGAATGATTCATGTTTTGTTTATACCATGATTATGTGAATAGAATGATTCATGTCGAAGTATTGCTTATATTATATGTTGTTACAATTGCAAGTTTACATGTTCCTACCTTATGTTAATTGAGTCGTTATGTTGCAAGTTCATGCGTTCACACTCCCCTTTTTATGTTACCTTATAAACACCATGTTATAAGCCTCCCCTTTTCATATGGCTAAATTGGGTTTAAGTGTTAAACCCAACGCACTTTACATTGGAGCGAACGTATAAAACGGGGGTAATGACGTTTGGGCTAAAATATAGAACATATGTGTTGGCATGTCTAACGCATGCCAACAACCTTGAAAAACAATTAAGTGGCATAAATAAATTTTAACCAATAAAGATGAATTTGAATAATGGGCCGCAAATATTTACATATAAAAAGAAAAGAGACAAAATATGTAAATGTAGAAAATACGATGTGTTTAACCCGAGGTTGGATTGAGTTGTGATGTAAACCTGCCCGGAACCGCCCTGCTGTCCAGTAGTCACAACAATACCTATCCAATGTGGGTGGTTAAACACGGAGCCCAATAAGGACCCGAAGTTAGACTGAGTTGTGGCGTAAGACTGCCCGGACCCAACCGGCAACAGGCAGCCACAACAATACCTGTCTAATGTGAGAGGTCAAGGCTTTAATAAGACAATTAAGGCTGAGTCAGGATTGATAGGATTAAGTAAATTATATTGATACTTAATCAGAATGGAACATGCTAAACTAAACAGACTTATTGGGGGTTAGGTTTATAAAACACTTAACCAACTTAGCATGTTGGCTAGAAATAGAAAACCTAGTAGCGGGGGACCCTTTACAGCAGTAACCCTACAAGGTGTATCAGGATACCCTGAACTAGGCAGGGTGGGGCACGATTACTGGGCTGACTGTAAGAGGTCAAATCGACGGCGGTGGTGCAGCAGTGTAGGTTCTAACGGGGTGCGGGCGTGCACACACTCCGGCGCAGAAAAATAAGGCATTGGGCACCAGTAGCATACCTGTGCATTCTAGGATTGTGTCGGGCCGCCACCATGGGACTTGATACACCCCATGGTGGGACCAGCATAGGTAACTACAACATCGGGGGCCGTAAGACACATGTAACTATGCGAGTAGGAGCCGATCATCAGAAAAAGGATCACTTCACCCTGATTATGGGGTGCCTGTTGGGAACTAGTTTATATGGGTACCGAGATTAATATGGGGTACGATAGTATATTCGACCCTAGACAACTTAACTTGGTTTATGGTGCTTTCCCATTTCTAGTTTATACTTATCATACCCAGTTCTTTATTCATAGACTGAATAGTCCTAGACTTACTCAGGCTTTATGTCTGACTCTACTTTTCTTTCGTCTTCTTTTCTTCCGTTTCCCCCCAGGTCCACAGGGAGGGAATACCGCAGCTTGACCAGCCTTCATATCCAGCTTGAAGAGAAAGAATGTATTGCTTGGATCTTTTCGTTTTGGACTATGGCTTTGGACAACAATTATGGGACTTTTGCAGTTTATTTATGTTTTCTTTATGCTTCTTTAAATAATGTAATCAAGACAGTTATGAAGATGTTATGTTTTTGGAAGAGTTGTAAGACAATTATGGTATGGTTGGTGTAACACGTATTTTAATGAAATAAAAGTTGTTGTTTTCCGCTGTTCAAAAATATGTGTTATTATATCTGTCTTGTATATCTGTGATTTATACTTATAAACCTCCACCAAAATTAGGGCATTCCCTTTAAGAGTGACCCTAACGGAGGTGGGGTGTTTCACCTTTTCTCTCTCGAGGTGCTTGTTGTTAGAAGCAGTAGCCATTTCAATGGCACTCTCAACATTCTTTTCGGTGAGAGCCGCGCACCTCTCCGCATCCGCGACTTGATCATTTAAAATCACCTTTTCCGCTTCAGCCAAAGCTAGGTTTTCTTTCAAACTTGCTTTTTCTGCCTCCCAAGCAGCTCTCTCAGCTTCAAAATGGCCTTGTGCTGTCTTCAACTCGATGTTGGCCATTTTAAGATCTTCTAACTCCTTCTTTAAGGCCATTTTCTCTTGACTATTTGAGTCAAGTTCCGAATGAAAGCGTTTCTTAGCATTATCCAATTCAATCTTATAATTTTCAGCATCTCTCCGCGCTAAGGCAAGTTGGGATTGAGCGTCTTCCAAGTCCTTCTCCATCTTTGTCCTGGCCCTTTCGTTGTTATCAATCCTCACCTTAGATCTATGTGCTTCCATTTCTAGCGTTCAAATGACTTCTGAAAGATTAACCGCATGTTTCTTCATCATTTCATACTGCCTGGCTACATGGCGAATGTGCCCGACGACTTCATTATCCCAGTTCCTAGGGACTGGTTCCAAGGCTGGAACAAACGTCATCCTTTCGAAGAAGATGTTGGGGAATTGTTCCCGCAACTTTTCCAGCCTACCTTGAGTCTCGGGACCATGGATGTAATCTCGTGACCCGGGGGAAGCCAACTCTGGCTGGCTGGAAGGGACAACGTCACTTCTCTCCTTCTCAGAATCTTTGATTGGATCCTTGCTTTTATCCTTAGGCTCGTAGTGTCTTTTTGATGACCTACTATGAGAGGGTGCACTCTTCGGAGGAGTTAACTCTTTAGGAAGTTGTTTTCCCCCTGCAGGAGCTACCGGATAACTGGGAAGCTTGCCAGAAGTCGATTTTGATGGAGATCGGGGTTGTGAAGAAGTAGGCTTGTGAGAAAGGCCGCGAGAGCGTTTGGTACTCGGATGGAGACTGGGTGTGCTTTCACTTAGAGAGCAATAAGAATAAGACCGCCTGCGAGACAACTTTCCTGCAAAGGAGAAAAGAGCATATTAAAACATTGGATACTATTGATATAAAAGTGTGGAGTCAGACAGTGCGTGTGATTTGTGCATCCCATATAATTCCCCCTAACAGACCCGGGCCTGAAGTCAGGCTCATCCGAGTAGTTTCTTGTCCTCTAATTGGAACGGTGGTCTCCTCAAAAGCAGGGAAAAATGGCTCCCCTTCGAAGTCCCCCTCTGTGTACACATCATCGGGCAAAGGAATTTTGTTCAGCTCTTTAAATAGGTGTTCTTCTGTCAAATCATCGGGAGCAGTAGGTTCGATCGGAAGAGAAGCCCTTGAGGGGAAACCCCCCGGAGAAACTGGGATTTTCTTGGACTTGTCACCAGGGGCCTCATCTCCTCTATATATGTTCAGGTCCTCGTCATCCTGGATGATTATCGGGGAAGGACTCTTACGGAATTTAGCTGTTTCTGCTGCCTGTGATGTTCCCTTTCCCTCCGTTGGGGGCACGTATTTGTAGGGTTTGCCGCCAGCGCCAAGTCCAAACCTTATATCCAGAAGGCGATGCTTATGAAGATTCTCGTCAGTGATGCACTTCTTGATCCTTAGAAAATCGGATCTGCTTTGTAGAAGAATAGACAATCGATTATTGTATAATAAGCCTTCCGTCTTGGGAAAGACGTGATCTGCTTAAAACAAAAAAAGGGGAAGGGATGTTAATGCTTCAGTTTCTTAAGCAAGATATTCAGTCAAAAGATTGAAGTTTACTTGATTTAAGCCATCTTCTTGAGCACCCGGCCTGTTTCTTTATATAGAACCAATCAGACTTGGGATCCCCTATATTGCAGTATCTGTCATACAGAACCTTCCTATTCGCCACCAATTCGAAGAAAGAGAAATTTGGGGTTGCCGAGGAGCGATGCTTGAAAAGATAAAAGAATGTTAAATCTTTAAATGTGAGTTCGGTATGCAAGATCTCCACGTATGCGATATATAGAGTGTATAGAGCCACGTAGGCGTTAGGATGAAGCTGCATCGGAGCGATACCCGGTCGTTTTAGGTCTCAATGATGATTGGAGGAAACGGAGGAATAGCTCCTACCAAGCACATGATTCGGCTGACTGCCATATACCCTTCCGGAGCTAAGTGGGGTCTATCTTCGCTAACGGGTGTCCTCACATCATCCCAGGGGATCCCATGTCTCAGGCAAATTCTTTTAAGCTTTATGTCATCGAGTTTAGATGCTAAAGAATCAGTAAATTTCTCTATCCCAAGTACACCAGGAATCTCGTCAGGAGCTCGACTGTCTACTTCAAACTCCTCGTCAAGCGAAGTACTTTCAGTTGGATCCGATTCCATCGCTTCGTATTCGGAACCAGAATCCTCTCCCCTTGGGTTAGTTGGATGGACCTCAGGGTTATGGTGCTCAGACACCTCGGGATCCGTCTCGGTGTTAGATCTCGAAGAGGAGTGATTATCCGACATTACTGTTTAGGCGAAGAAACATGAGAAATAAGATTAAAACTACCCGTCCCCCTTTGTGTGTGTGCAAGTGCCGGTGTGTGTGCTTGTGCGTGCATTAAAGAAAAGCACGAAGGTCAACAAAATCATCTAGACATTGGTCGTTGTTCGATTGATAGATTATGCATTTGTTCAAACCGGAATGTTCGTCCCAAAGGCTCTAACCTAACTGTCCATTGGTATACCAGAGTTAAGTTGCATCGTGTGTTTTACGAATTCATTGGATAATTCATTAATCTGGATCGTGCATCAGGGCTCGGATCGCAGAGAACGATTCGTGGATTAGGACTCGGATCGCAGAGAACGATTCGTGGATCAGGGTCCGGATCGCAGAGAATGAATCATGGAGGGGGATCAGATAGTGGCATGTATATCGCGATCTACATCTCCCTGTCCTCACGTGAACAAGAAACCCATTCAATACCGCGACCCGATCCGTTCTCCAAACCCCACTCCTTCCACCTGCCATCACCACGACCTGATGCCTCGATCCGATCCGCCGATTAGACCTCCACCACGCGTCGAACTAACCAACTCCTTCTTCTTCCTCCTCCCTCCTTTTCTCCATCTCTGAACCTAAACCTTCGAACCTATCAACCAGTCGCCTCTTAAGGCCTGGGACATCGCAAAACCTAGCATTTTTCTCCTCTTAACAACCAGATGGAAAAAGAAACGAAAAGGAAGGTGCGTTACAACTTTAAAAGCATAAATTACCTATTGTTTCTAACTTAAATCGGAAGAAGAGGTTGCTAGTTAGTGTTTGGATAGAAAAGAGAGTTGGAGGCGGCGGCAACAAAGAGAAGAAGAAAGGAAAAGGAGGAGGGAGGTCTGGTTTATATAGGGAAATCGAAAGCCATTCGCCTTCCCATTTTTGTTTTACTCGATACAAATGGGCCGCCAATGAAAGCCCAACACGTCTCGAAGAAAATCCCGTTCCATTCCGTGAAGAGGCCCAAGTGCTCACCAAAGGACGAGGCGAATGACTCGCTAACGGACCGCGACTCGCGCATGCGATCCGAACCGATAAATGACCGACAGGAATGAAAATTCAAAAATGCGCCTGATAGATTCGATGATGAAGACTCTGAAAGATCCCAGAAAAGAATTGTCCAATAAACAAGGAAACTATTAAAGATTTATCCAACATTTATAGCAAGCAAAGAAACAGCTTTTCGTAAACGATATGGCCTTTCGGATAGACGTCACCACTGATTTGCATCTCTTTATGAAAAGACGTTTCTATAGTTTCGAAGCATGTTCCATCATCGATAAAACATACTTCGAGGGGGCAAAATGTTGGCTAGCTTTTTGACCAAGCCACCCAGGTTCACTCACAAGAAGAAAGTATGAAACTACGTTCCTTAAGTACATGAAGGAACGGATCGCACCAGAGGATCGCCCCTCATCGGATCGCCCCTCATCGGAGCGCACCAGAGAATCGCCCCCATTGCATCAGCGATACGACCACTTCTACGCGACTCGATCCGTACATACACTACTACCCAGCACAGACCGATCCGATCCCCTGATGCACGGCGAAGCCTATGACCCGTTCAAGCACGAGCTAGTCTTTGGCGATCCGAGAAGCACGGATCCAGCGACACGTGTCCCCAACTGTCACTTTGACTGATTCTCCCCCGTTGCTCGATCCGATATTTAAGGGGATCGTGACACCTATCCACAACGGCTAATTTGACTAATTCTTCATCAGGCTGCGATACGATCTGATATTCTCGGGATTTGTGCCACGTGTGACCGTGATCCGCCTGACAAAATCAGCTATAAATAGCCCAGAGCTTGGCATTTTTCAGGATCCTTTGGCAATATTGAGTACTGATTCCGCCATTATTGTCATACCACCATTTCTTATCAGTTTTATTACTAGATTACTGAGAGAAATCACAATTGTAAAAGTGAGCTTGAGAGAAATCATTGATTGTATTAGCATTCAAAGTATAATCGATAACATATAAAGTGGACGTAGGCTCATTAACGCCGAACCACTATAAATTCTGTGTGTTTTCTGCTTTTTTTTCATTCTCCAGTTAAAATTCTTTAAGAATCAGAACGATTTGGGTGTTAGGTCCAAATTTTGATCTAACAATGTGTAAGTGCAAATATAAGGAAAAATATACATAAAGGTGAGTATAAAAATATATTTATACATGCATAGTGAATATATGCATATGTATGTGCAAAAATGTGTGTGTGTGTGTGTGTATATATGTTAAAATCTGGCACTTCACCAATCGGTAAAAAAAGTGGCCACAATCACAAAAAGAGTAAAAAGACACGAAATTTATAGTGTTTCAACCTTGGGAAAGGTCTACGTGCACTTTAATAGCAATTTTCATTATCAATTCAAAGGTTACAAGATGAGAATCACACAAAGGTACATTTATATCACTCCTTCTATGATATCTCCACTCAAATCACACAAATTAGTGGAGGGGTAAGTGAACTCTACAATATGCAAGGGGAATGATGGAAAAATCTTCAATTTCTAGGATGCATGGACCTTTTTAGTTGATTCCATGATGAACTTTATGCTTGATCTTCAATTGAAGGTGTTAGGAGAGGTAGAAATCACTTAAGAATGCTCTAGTAATATTCGGGCAGCCCTTCGGGGTCATGAAATTCCCCCTCTCTCTAATGCGGTAATAAGGGGGTATTTATATGTGAGATTCGGGCTAGGTGGCAGTGTTGTAATTATCTTCTACCTACTTTAGGCCGGCGGAGCGACCTTATTCAATCTGGTCTTTAGACGACACGAGCTAAAGCGGGGCGGGGCGGTCTAAAGCTTCTTGATATGAGGTGGCTCGTGCGAAGGAAATGTGGAACAGTCTAATGCTTTTGGCGGGTTAAAGAGGCATGATGACCTTAGAGTCTAAGGAAGTTTCAACAGGTTAAATGCTCGACGGGCTAGAGGACTTAAGGTGTTAAGGACTTATCACAAGCTATGAATAGGGCAACCCAAAAGGCTCGGCGACCCAAACCGTTCGAACTGACTAGAGCACTATAACGATCTAAATACTTGTAATGGGTTAAACCAATGAAAAGGTTTGCTATGACCCAAGGGATTATAATGACACAAACACATTTTATTATTTTCGATCCATATTGTATGGATTAACATTTTCCCCTCGAAGCTTGTATTTATTGAAAATAATACAGGCTTCGACTCGAACAGTTCTGACATGTGTTAGGTCATGTTAACCCTTAGATTATGCTACATGTTGGATTTTTTTATGCTTTAGGTCATACGATTTTGTGGATCGTTATCGGGCCTTTAACTTGAACTTGGCCCATCTACTTTTTGCCTGTATATATTCTTTGACCTAGGTCGTCCTTCCTTCTTACACTTACTTTCTTGGTTCGAGTTCATTAATGGCGGCTCTCTGGGGTCGAATTCCATCCATTGTTCTAGAGCATCCTTTGATCCAGCGTATCATTGATTCTTCTAGCAATTTCAAATTTAGCAAATTAGATCTCTTTAACGATTATACCGACGATCAAGCTACTCAAACTCAGAGTTCCAAGATTCAGGTTTTATCTTTATTTGAACTTCGAGTTGATTCAAAAGAATGTTATATATTTGTGATGGTCTTGGCTTGAATTCCATGTGCGAATTCTTGTAATTTGATCTTGACTTTTGCTGATAAATGATCAGTACACTGAAATGATGATTTTGCATGATTTTATTACTCATTAACGACCTTAATTTGCAGAACCGTGCCTTGCCATTTCTTAAAAAGTTGAAACGCCTTTGTTGATTATCTTGTATCGTTACACTTTAGCAGTTTATAGGGAATACTCTAAATTGGGTGGCTACAATCACCTTGGGCTTTAGATCGTGCCCTCGCTCGAAGCTGTTATAACAACCTAAGGCCTTAGGTTGTTCTTTCAATCCATAATTTTGGTTTGTTTGAATCTTGAAGGTTTAGGTCATTCACGACCTAAAGACTTAGAAGAAGAAAGATGATTCAAGGAACTGGATAATAATTGCGACCCAAAGCTTCTGGTGTTATAGAACGACCTCGAGCCTGAGGCTACACATAACGACCCAAATATTCAAGGTCGGTGAGAGCGATCTAAATGCCTTGAAGATGTTGCTTTCTAGCCTGTTATTTACTTTTAAACAACATTATTTGTGTAGGATGTCTAAAAGGATTGAGGTGACTTCGAGCAAGGACAATACTCGAGAACATCGTAGGCTAAACAAGCTCCCTGCGCCTGACACTCAGACTACTTCTGTTGCCCTAACTCTGGCTGAACTTCAATCAATCATAGGTAGGCCTTATTATGCTCCTGAGCCATGCAGATCCGAACTTGCTAAGCGATTCAAGGGTTGGTGTTTGGATGGGATGCATTTTGACTAATTTGACTTGGATATATACCCATCTGACAAACGATTAATCCCTGAGGATCTGGACACCCTTAAGAATCATACATTGGCATAACTCGAAGCTACTAGGAATTGGATGGAGAAACATTTTGAAGATATTGGAAGGTATACTACGTGCAAACTGGGTGTCTGTAACACTTTTTCTTGTGAACTCCAAAGGCTAAATAGGGAAAACATTGAACGCACCACTACTTTGGAGAGGGACAAAGCTGCGCTTATTCAGGCCCTCAAGTCCTAGGATGAGATCACTGCAGAACTGACAAATCTTGGAAACAAAATGGAACTGATTGGTGCTACTGCTTCTTCCTGCTCGTGTTGGGAAATGACCTAGTGATGGAAAGAAGAAGCTCTCTTGTTTGACCTTTCCTATTTTCTTTTATGCACTTATGCTCTAGACTGGTTGTATATGCGAGTGTCAGCTCTCGCTTACTACTTTATGCTATTTTGTGTTTGAAACCTCTGTGTTGAACTTGTGATGCGGTGATGGTAATGCATGATGCTTGTTGCTCCTTAAGCTTTTGTTTTAGCTTTGTCGTGCTTTTTTACTTTGCAATACGACCCAGTGATGTTTACTGTCTTGCTAGGACGAAGCACATTTTGAGCTAATATGCTTTACATCACCTGTTTTATAGAAGAGGACAAGCAGTTACACAACATTGGACTTATACATCACCATCGATCGTCTATATCGATAGCGGATTAGTTAGTCATTAACAATTACCGATAGCAAACTTTATTTTGAACTGAATAATGTGTTTGTATTAATCCAATGGTTTAGAACTCATCGGGAATTATTTGCATAAACATGGTATTCTGATTCGAATTCGCATTAGGGCTTAAAATCAGCTAACCAATTTAAAGCTGACTATGGGTTTCGAGTACTATCATTTTAATGACTTGCATTTGTGATTTACTTCCCACTTCTCTTTTTAGTAGCTTCGAAATTCGTGCCCCTTGTTTGGGTAGTTATTGTCAATTTTTTTTATGGGGAGTATTTTTGATTTCGTACCCCTGCTCGGGCTAAAATCTAACATTTGTCGCATTTGAATTTCAAGTTAATTGGTTTAACATGAACCTTATCTACAATTTGACTTGGTTAATTCATGTATTGGAGACTTTCATTGCTCAATTATACTGACTAACTCAAGCGCCGGTAGATTAGGAAGGAGTGCCTTGAAAGAAGACTTTTGTTAGAACCCCGATGTTTGCCGTTATTGAATTAGTTGTTTCTTGATGCTAACATCAATTTGGTGCCCCCAGACAAGTCTTTTGTTAGAGCTCCAATGTTTGTCGTTGTTAGATTAGGTGTTTCCTGATGCCGATGATCAATTGGGTGCCCCCGGAGAAGTCTTTGGTTAGAGCCTCAATGTTTATCATTATCGGATTAGGTTTTTTCTGATGCCGACGATCAGTTGGGTTCCCTTGGAGCAGTCTTTGTTAGAGCCCCAATGTTTGTCGTTATCAGATTAGGTGTTTCCTGATGCCGACAATCAATTGGGGTGCTCGTTACTTTTCCCACTAGAGGTTTTAAATGTTACACAAACAGGTTGATCATTCTTCACATCTAACTTTTTTAGATGCTACGCAAATGGATTGATCATTCTTCGCATCTGACTTTTTAAGATGCTATGCAAATGGATTGACCAATCTTCACATCTGACTTTTTCAGATGTTAGGCAAGTGGATTGATCATTCTTCACATCTGACTTTTTTAGATGCTACACAAATGGATTAATCATTCTTCACATCTGACTTTTTCAGATGCTACGCAAATGGATTGATCATTCTTCACATCTGACTTTTTCGGATGCTACGCAAATGGATTGATCATTCTTCACATCTAACTTTTTCAGATGCTACGCAAATGGATTGATCATTCTTTATATCTGACTTTTTCAGATTCTACACAAATCGATTGATCATTCTTCACAGCTGACTTTTTCAACTGCTACGCAAATCGATTGGTCATTCTTCACATCTGACTTTTTCAGATGCTACGTAAATGGATTGATCATTCTTCACATCTGACTTTTTCATATGCTACGCAAATGGATTGATCATTCTTCACATCTGACTTTTTCAGATGCTACGCAAATGGATTGATCATTCTTCACATCTGACTTTTTCAAATGCCATGCAAATGGACTGATCATTCTTCACATCTTACTTTTTCAGATGCTATGTAAATGGATTGATCATTCTTCACATCTGACTTTTTCAGATGCTATGCAAATGGATTGGTCATTCTTCACATCTGACTTTTTCAGATGTTACGAAAATGGATTGATCATTCTTTACATCTTTCTTTTTCAGATGCTACGCAAATGGATTGATTATTCTTCACATTTGACTTTTTCAGATGCTACGCAAATGGATTGATCATTCTTCACATCTGATTTCTTCAGTTGCTATGAAAATGGTTTGGATGGCTGTTATAACGTCTTATGGGGCAGCTACCAGTTTCTTTGTCGAATTTTCGATTTGGCAGGCTTTTTTGTTTAGAAACTGGTGTTGTGAACTTCTCACTTAGGGAAGTGCCCATGCAATAAAAGATACAGCTCTCATGCTTGTTTGTCGTGGTGCTTGTTCGTTGTCTGGATCTTTTCAACTTTCCCATTTACTTTTCAAGGTGACACTTTTCTATCTTTGTATTTGTGCATGTCGATATTTACAGCATTCGGCTCTTGAACTAGTATTGTTGGGGGTCGCGATGCTAAGGAAATGAGCACTTAACAGATGGCCTGCAATATGAAATCATTTTTAAGAAAGTTTTGATTTGACATATAATTTGGCAAGCAAGAAATTCATTTAAACAAATATGCTCTTACTCGTATAGCTAATGTTCAGTGCATCACTTGCAGATTATTACAGACTGTTCACAAGAAGTTTTGAATATAACAGAAAGTAAAATGCGAAGTAAAGCATGATCTAAAACAGAGAATATAGCATAAAGTAAAGAAGTGGCGATGTTGATCACTTATTCTGAGCTATTTGAAATTGAAGCACCACCAAAATTTGTCAGTTGACGTTTGGCCTTGGATAGGTTTAAGCAGAAGCTCTGTTGCCTGGCCCAGACTGATCATTTGATGCTCCTTTCTCTTGCACATGGGGAGTTGCTGAAGGATTTATGGACTGTGGAATCTTTACATATTGCTGTAGCCTGTTTTTCCTAATCAACTCCTAGACTAGGTTCTTCAAGTGTCGGCACTCATTAGTGCTATGACCGGACTGGTTGTGAAATCCATAGAATTTTCCTGAGTTTGCTACTTTGTCACTTATCCTTATCAGATTTGGCTCTGCATACTCTTCAGAATTCTTGGTTGTAAGATAGATATTCTCAAAGTGTTATTCAAAGGTGTCATCTCTGATGAATTGAAAAATAAGGACTTTTTATTAGCCTTGTTGCCGTTCCCATCATTGGTATGTGAAACACCCCACCTCCGTTAGGGTCACTCTCAAAGGGAATGCCCTAATTTTTGGTGGAGGTTTATAAGTATAAGTCACAGATATACAAGACAGATATAAGGACTCATATTTTTGAACAGCGGAAAACAACAACTTTTATTTCATTAAAATATGTGATACACAAACCATGCCATAATTGTCTTACAATTCTCCCAAAAACATAACATCTTCATAACTGTCTTGATTACATTATTTAAAGAAGCATAAAGAAAACATAAATAAACTGCATAAGTCCCATAATTGCTGCCCAAAGCCATAGTCCAAAACGAAAAAGATCCAAGCAACACATTCTTTCTCTTTAAGCTGGATGTGAAAACTGGTCAAGCTGCGGTATTTCCTCCCTGTGGTCCTGGGGGGGGGGGGGGGGACGGAAGAAAAGAAGACGAATGAAAAGTAGAGTCAGACATAAAGCCTGCGTAAGTCTAGGACTATTCAGTCTATGAATAAAGAACTGGGTATGATCAGTATAAATGGGAAAGCACCATAAACTAAGTTAAGTTGTCTAGGGTCAAACATACTATCGTACCCCATATTAATCTATGTACCCATATAAACTAGTTCCCAACAGGCACCCCATAATCAGGGTGAAGTGATCCATTTCTGATGATCGGCTCCTACTCGCGTAGTTACATGTGTCTTACGGCCCCCGTTGTTGTAGTTACCTATGCTGGTCCCACCGTGGGGTGTATCAAGTCCCATGGTGGCGGCCCGACACAATCCTAGAATGCACAGGTATGCTACTGGTTCCCAGTGCCTTATTTTTCTGCGCCGGAGTGTGTGCACGCCCGCACCCCGTTAGAACCTACACTGCTGCACCACCGCCGTCGATTTGACCTCTTACAGTCAGCCCAGTAATCGTGCCCCACGCTGCCTAGTTCAGGGTATCCTGATACACCTTGTAGGGTTACTGCTGAAAAGGGTCCCCCGCTACTAGGTTTTCTATTTCTAGCCAACATGCTAAGTTGGTTAAGTGTTTTGTAAACCTAACCCCAAATCAGTCTGTATAGTTTAGCATGTTCCATTTTGATTAAGTATTAATTCAATTTACTTAATCCTATCAATCCTGACTCAGCCTTAATTGTCTTATTAAAGCCTTGACCTCTCACATTAGACAGATATTGTTGTGGCTGCCTGTTGCCGGTTGGGTCCGGGCAGTTTTACGCCACAACTCTGTCTAACCTCGGGTCCTTATTGGGATCTGTGTTTAACCACCCATATTGGATAGGTATTGTTGTGACTACTGGACAGCCGGGCGGTTCCGGGCAGGTTTACATCACAACTCAATCCAACCTCGGGTTAAACACATCGTATTTTCTACATTTACATATTTTGTCTCTTTCCTTTTTATATGTAAATATTTGCGGCCCATTATTCAAATTCATCTTTATTGGTTTAAAATTTATTTATGCCACTTAATTATTTTTCAAGGTTGTTGGCATGCGTCAAACATGCCAACACATATTTTAACCCAACCGTCGTTACCCCCGTTTTTACATGTTCACTAAAATATAACATATGTTGGGTTTAACATTTAAACCCAACTTAGCCACATGGAAAAGGGGAGGCTTATAACATGGTGTTTATATAATCTAAGTGACATAAAAGGGGAGTGTGAACGCATGAACTTGCAACATAACGATTTAATTAACTTGAATTAGGCATATGTGAACTTGCATGGTAAAAGCATATAATTATGGCATAAACATATTTAAACATGAATCATTCTTTTCATATAATCATAGCATAAACATACATAGACATGAATCATGATTTTTAATCTATTCATGTAAACTTGCAATTGGAATGTAAATCCAACTTAATTTATGTGCTACCTATATCACCATATGATTTTTATAACAACATAGGCCTAAACATGGTTTCAACTAGGCATAACACCAAACATAGTTTGATCATGTTCATAAAATGCTTACTTTTGTTTCTAATACAAAAGTATGATTTGCCAATTCCAACATCGATTCATATAAACCATAGTACTTAGTCAAGTCCAATTACACACTAAAAGTGATCATAAAAGTATGTACATCATACTAGCATAATAGTGAATCATATTCTTGCATGAATCTCAAATAAGATATCATAACATATGGTTGTTAACATGAATCCTATACTTGTATGAATCCCAAATAAAATATCACAACATATGGTTGTTAACATAAACCACATACTTTCAAATATCCAATCGTATACCATAACATTTCCAAATCGTTTCGAATCAAAGCAACATACAAATATAGATTATTATCGCCACAAATCGATTACAGTTCTATTTCACATTTTACACAAATCAAACGCAATAATTTATTCACATCGGAATAGCATTCTACTTACAACGTATGACGAATCTTCAATTCAGGAATCTGAATTCAGAATTTGGAGATGCTATCCTTTGTTGTAGGCGTTGCTTTGATTTTAATTGACGTTGCTTTAAGCTTTCGAATTATCTCCTAATTGTCTCTCAATTTCTGACGGCTATTCCTAGTCTCTCCTCAACAGTATGACAGTCTCATCTCCATTTTTGTTTGTGTGTATTAGAGTGAGTCTTAGATCCTTTTTATAGAGTTTTTGAGTTGATTCGGACCGTCGATGGAGCTTGGTTTAATAATAGCCGTTCGTTCAAAGGAGAGACCAACCAGGAGCTGACACCTAGCCCTAGTGACAAGGCAAGGCTCAAAAAATTGACCAAACACGGACTAGGCCAGCCGGGGGGGCTGGGTTCGACCTGGCTCAGTGGCCAGGTCGACATGCCAGTCGACACCGTGTCGACTTGGCAGTCGACACGGGTGACCCAGGTCGACTGCCCAGTCGACCTGGTTAGCCCCAGGTCGACTGCCAAGTCGACCTGGGTGCCCTGGGTGGGAAAATTCCCGCCCTGGTCGATTGGGCCCGATTTTGAATTTCAAATTGGTTTTTCTGAGCTGTTTTGGTCTGTTTGAATTTTAAACTGAATTCTGAGACTTCCGGAGGCCATATCTTCCTCATACGGAGTCCGTTTTATGCAAACTCGGTCTCTATCTCAAGTAGAATTCTGAGACGAACGCAATGCGTATCCCGTTTCCCTTAATTATTTGATTTGAAATTAGTTATACTTTATTTTGTGAATTTCACTGTTATAGAATACACGGGGTGTTACATTCTCCGCCACTTAAAAGGATTTCATCCCCGAAATCTTCAAGTTCAGGAAGAATGTACATCCTAACATCCAAACATCCATCTACTCATCCATCAAACACGAGCGTCCATTGTCCTTAAAAGACTTCTAATGCTTCATGATCATATGCGAAGTGTGTGTGTACATGTACTTATCTAATGCAAAATTAGGCGGTCTACTGATTCAGTTGACCTCCTTAATGTGAATTATGTAAGTGCCATGAATCCATTATGTATGCAAATCCTCCTAATCATGATTCTACATGAGTGCTCAACCATTCATATAAATGCAACATCCATATGACAACACATTAAACTTCAACCATATACGAATATAAATACATTTATGCATATGCAATATGAAGTGACTGAGCCGATCTAAAACCTAGATTGTGTGTGTTTATGCAACCACGAGCAACCACTAGCAATCACTTGCAACCACTTGCAACCATCATCCATAACATGTTTCAATTACATGTTTTCATCCAAAGAGTTTCTACCTAAATGATAAGGTCGAGGAGATATACCTAAAAAGATAGATAAAAGCACAACTTAAGGAAAAAGAAAGATCAAAGATGTACCCCCGAAAAGAAAAGGGTAGGCTGCGCGTATTCTAGCTTCAGTTTCCCAAGTTCCGTCTCCTTCGGCGTCGCTCCACTGAACTTTGACGAGCTTGACTTCGCGGTTGCGTAGCTTCTTCATTTCCGTTCCTAATATGCGGGTTGGAACTTTCCTCACAGTTGCTTCGCGTTCCACTTCAGCTTCTTCTAGGATATTTGGCTCTACCACTTCAGTAGATTCATGTAGACATTTTCGGAGATGTGAAACGTGAAAGACGTTGTGAACTCCGGCCAATTTTTCGGGTAGCTCTAATCTATAGGCCATTTTCCCAATTTTCTCAATGATAGGAAATGGCCCTACGAACCTTGGTGCTAGCTTTCCTGTGGTTCCAAAATGAACAACTTTCCTTAGTGGAGATACCTTAAGAAAAACTCTGTCCCCAACCTCAAATTCAAGGTCGGTCCTCCTCTTGTCGGCGTAGGACTTTTGTCTGTCTTGGGCCGTCTTCATCCTTCTTCGTATTAAGTCTACTTTCTCTGAAGTCTCTCGGATCATATCTGGTCCAAGTATGAGCTTATCAGTAGACTCCCACCAACAAGTGGGCGATCGGCACGGTCTTCCATATAAAGCTTCGAAGGGCGCCATTCCGATGGTTGCTTGGTAGCTGTTGTTGTAGGCAAATTTCACCAAAGGAAGATGGTCTTCCCACGTCCCTCCGAAGTCAAGGACGCACAGTCTTAAAAGGTTCTCTAAAACTCTGTTCACTCTTTCTGTTTGGCCGTCGGTTTGGGGATGATAGGCTGTGCTCAAGCATAACTGTGTGCCTACCGCTTCTTGCAGACTCCGCCAAAATTCACTTGTGAAGATAGGGTCTCGGTCTCTAACAATGCTAGATGGTATTCCATGGAGTCGAACAATTTCCTTGATGTAAAGAGATGCTAGGAATGAGCCAGTTCTTTTACTTTTGACAGGTAAAAAGTGGGCGCTTTTAGTAAGCCTATCCACTATTACCCAAATACTAGTGCTGCCTCTCCTAGACCTAGGCAGCCCATCAATGAAGTCCATTGAGATGCTATCCCACTTCCACTGCGGGACCTCTAGAGGATGGAGCAGACCGCCAGTCTTTTTCTGTTCCGCCTTAACCTGTTGGCACACCATACACTTAGAAACGAAATCTGCCACGTCTTTCTTCATGCCGTTCCAAAAGAAAGTTCTCTTTATGTCCTTGTACATTTTATCCCCGCCCGGATGTATCGTCATCTTGGAGTGGTGTGCTTCCTCGAGAACCTTCTTTACTAAATCCCTTGTCTGTGGGACGCATAATCTTCCGTCTCGCCTTAGCCAACCCTTATCGTCGATGGAGTATCTGTTGAGGTGACTTGAAGTCTCACCCCTAATTAGCCTATCAATCGTCTCCATAAGCTGAGGGTCTTCGCGTTGTGCTGTCCCTATTGAGTCCACTAAATTCGGGCGTACTTCGAGAGATGCTAGCAAGCCTGGTAGAAAATCGGAGGGGGGCCTAAAGCCAAAGCTGGCTATAAACTCTAGGCTTCGTCTTTCAACAAACAACGGGCTTAGGGTTAGTTTCTTTCGTCTCAACGTGTCTTCCACTACGTTGCCTTTGCCCGGAGTGTAGGAGATCTCGAAGTCATACGAGGCAAGAAACTCCATCCATCTCTATTGCATCAAGTTAAGTTCTTTCTGCGAGAAAAGATATTTCAATGATTTATGGTCAGTGTAAAGTTCGAACTTCTCACCTAAGAGATAGTGTCGCCAAGACTTGAGTGCAAAGACGATGGCGGCTAACTCAAGATCGTGGGTCGGGTAGTTCTTTTCATGCACTTTCAACTATCTTCCGCCATAAGCTACTACCCTTCCTTCTTGCATTAAGACGACGCCTAGCCCTGTGCCACATGCATCTGTATAAACTGTGAACATCTTGCTTCCATCTGGCAACGTTAAAACTGGGGTTGTTGTAAGAGCCCTTTTTAGTCATTGGAAAGCAAACTCGTAATCCAAGTCCCAATTGAACACTAGATTCTTCATGGTCAACTTTGTGAGCGGGGCTGATATCTTTGCAAAGTCTCTGATGAATTTTCGATAGAAGCCTGCTAGCCCGAGAAAGCTTCGGACCTCTGTTGCGTTCTTTGGTGTCTTCCAATCCTGCACCGCTACTACCTTAGCCGGGTCTACTGCTAATCCTTCCTTGGATACTATGTGCCCAAGAAATCTTACTTCCTCTCTCCAAAAGTGGCATTTGGAGAATTTGGCTTTTAGCTGATGGACTCGTAGAGTTTCCATGATTGCCCTTAGGTGCTGAGCATGTTCCTCTTCACTCTTTGAGAAGATAAGGATATCGTCTACGAAGACCACTATGAACTTATTGAGGAAATCTCTGAACGCCCTACTCATCAAGTCCACGAAGTAAGCAGGTGCGTTTGTCAAGCCGAAAGGCAAGACAAGCCATTCAAAGAAGCCGTCTAGGGTTCTGAATGCCGTTTTATCGATGCTATCTTCAGCCACCCTTAGTTGATGAAAACCGGTCGCTAAATCAAGTTGGGAGAAAACATACGCTCCTACAAGCTGATCAAACAGATCGTCAGTTCTGGGGAGAGGGTGCCTATTCTTTTTCGTTAGCTTGTTGAGCTCCCTATAGTCAACACATAGACGGAGTGAACCATCTGCCTTTGTAGCGAACACCACTGGAGCGCCCCATTCTGAAATGCTCCTTCTAATGAACCCTTTCTCTAGAAGCTCTTTAATCTGTTTACTGAGCTCCTTTCTTTCCCGAGGAGCCATGTGTCTAATGGGAAACGCAACGGGCTTTGCATTATCTACAAGATATATGCGGAAGTCTATCTCCCGCTTCGGAGGCAAGCCCTTCACCTCTTCGAAGACATCCGGATATTCCCGGACCACTCTAACCGATTGCAAACTTTCAACAGAGGCATCTAGCGATTCAAGATAACTAAGCATAACCGCATACGAGGGATTACTAGTAATTTCCAAAGTATTACCGAGTTGGGTCAGGAGCCTAACCACCCTTTTCTCACAATCAAGGACGGCACCATTACTGGATAGCCAATCCATGCCCAAAATCAAACCATATCCCGAGAAGCCCAAAACAAAGGCACTACACCTAAACTCTACGCTTAGAATAGAAATTTTCAATCCCACACAGATCATAGACAAATGAGCAGGGCCCCCAATTGGGTTTGAAACAATTAAGGGGTCCTCTACCATACTAGTTTCTAGGTGCAGAGATTCTACTCAAGCAGACGAGATAAAGGAGTGTGATGCGCCAGAATCAAATAAAGTGCGAACGGGGTGATCATAAAGGTAAACTACACTTTCTACAGAAGTATTTATACCTCGTTGTTGTAGAGGTGGTGCCTCTAGCACATGAACTTGTGCCCCTAAGGTGGATCCATCCCTCTGCCCCTGTCCTCTTTTCTTCGGGCAATCCTTAGCCAGGTGGCCTGTCTCACCGCAAGAAAAGCACCCGCCATTCATCTTGGCCTTCTTTTTCCGGCAATCTTTCACTAAGTGCCCCACTTTGCCACAGAAATTACACTTCCTCTTCTCTTTGTTGTCTTTTTCGCCCTTCTTAAAGTCTGTCTTCTTAGGCTGCAAACCATCTTTCTTCCCTTGAGAGTTTTCTGCCTTTGTCTCCTTCTTGCCCTTATCCACTTCGTTCAACAATGCCATCTGTACCAATCTTTCATACGTAGCTTCCATGGGTATATGGGTCATGGCCAAATTGTGTAATGGCTCATTCAACCCTTTGACAAAACGGAGAGCCTTCTTGTGCGGGGTGTTGACTAGGTCCAGTCCGAACCTAGCCAGCTCATTGAACTGATTAACATACTCTTTGACTGTCATATTCCCTTGCTTAAGAAATAAGAATTTTTCCAACTGCAAACTCCTTTCAGCGTCTGAGAGAAATTTAGCCTCAAACCTTGCCCTAAAGTCCTCCCATGTTTCCACTGGTCTTTCTGCATTAGTGACTTCCCACCAGTAGGAAGCCTCACCGTTAAGTAGCCACATTGCCAGTTGTACCTTCTGCCTATCTTCTACCTCAAAGATGACGAATAAGTCCTCGGTTTCCTTTAGCCAATTCCTAGCTTCCACGAAGGACTCAGTTCCATGAAATTCCTTTCCTCCCATAGCTTTAAAATATTTACATATCTTAGCAAAAGTATTTCCCCGCGGAGGAGGTGGAGGAAGAGGTGCTGCTGCAGCTGGGAGAGGAGGAACGGTAGGACCTGGCTGAGTAGCCCTTGCTTCTAAGAATCGTCTAAACCAGCCAGGTATTGGTACACCCTCTGGCAAGTTAAGTTCTTCGGACATGCTGAAACAAAAAGGATCGATTCAAAACGAAGGATAAAAGATAGTACCGATGGCTTTGAGGGACTTTGGCTTTTTAAAATATAATATTTTATCTTTAAAAATGCTTCTTTAAATTTTCCTTTGAAAATAAATTTTCAAAACTTTTATCTTATCTGGTAAACCTATGCTCTGATACCAAGTGAAACACCCTACCTCCGTTAGGTTCACTCTCAAAGGGAATGCCGTAATTTTTGGTGGAGGTTTGTAGGTATAAGTCACAGATATACAAGACAGATATAAGGACACATATTTTTGAACAGCGGAAAACAACAACAACTTTTATTTCATTAAAATATGTGATACACAAACCATGCCATAATTGTCTTACAATTCTCCCAAAAACATAACATCTTCATAACTGTCTTGATTACATTATTTAAAGAAGCATAAAGAAAACATAAATAAACTGCATAAGTCCCATAATTGCTGCCCAAAGCCATAGTCCAAAACGAAAAAGATCCAAGCAACACATTCTTTCTCTTTAAGCTGGATGTGAAAACTGGTCAAGCTGCGGTATTCCCTCCCTGTGGACCTGGGGGGGGGGGGGAATGGAAGAAAAGAAGATGAAAGAAAAGTAGAGTCAAACTTAAAGTCTGAGTAAGTCTAGGACTATTCAGTCTATGAATAAAGAACTGGGTATGATCAGTATAAATGGGAAAGCACCATAAACTAAGTTAAGTTGTCTAGGGTCGAACATACTATCGTACCCCATATTAATCTCTGTACCCATATAAACTAGTTCCCAACACACACCCCATAATCAGGGTGAAGTGTTCCATTTCTGATGATCGGCTCCTACTCTCGTAGTTACATGTGTCTTACGGCCCCCGTTGTTGTAGTTACCTATGTTGGTCCCACCATGGGGTGTATCAAGTCCCATGGTGGCGGCCCGACACAATCCTAGAATGCACAAGTATGCTACTGGTGCCCAGTGCCTTATTTTTCTGCGCCGGAGTGTGAGCACGCCCGCACCCCGTTAGAACCTACACTGCTGCACCACCGCCGTCGATTTGACCTCTTACAGTCAGCCCAGTAATCGTGCCCCACCCTGCCTAGTTCAGGGTATCCTGATACACCTTGTAGGGTTACTGCTGAAAAGGGTCCCCCGCTACTAGGTTTTCTATTTCTAGCCAACATGCTAAGTTGGTTAAGTGTTTTGTAAACCTAACCCCAAATCAATCTGTATAGTTTAGCATGTTCCATTTTGATTAAGTATTAATTCAATTTACTTAATCATATCAATCCTGACTCAGCCTTAATTGTCTTATTAAAGCCTTGACTTCTCACATTAGACAGATATTGTTGTGGCTGCCTGTTGCCGGTTGGGTCCGAGCAGTCTTACGCCACAACTCAGTCTAACCTCGGGTCCTTATTGGGCTACGTGTTTAACCACCCTCATTGGATAGGTATTGTTGTGACTACTGGACAGCCAGGCGGTTCCGGGCAGGTTTACATCACAACTCAATCCAACCTTGGGTTAAACACATTGTATTTTCTACATTTACATATTTTGTCTCTTTCCTTTTTATATGTAAATATTTGCGGCCCATTATTCAAATTCATCTTTATTGATTTAAAATTTATTTATGCCACTTAATTATTTTTCAAGGTTGTTGGCATGCGTCAAACATGCCAAACATATTTTAACCCAACCGTCGTTACCCCCGTTTTTACACGTTCACTAAAATATAACATATGTTGGGTTTAACATTTAAACCCAACTTAGCCACATGGAAAAGGGGAGGATTATAACATGGTGTTTATATAATCTAAGTGACATAAAAGGGGAGTGTGAACGCATGAACTTACAACATAACGATTTAATTAACATGAATTAGGCACATGTGAACTTGCATGGTAAAAGCATATAATCATGGCATAAACATACTTAAACATGAATCATTCTATTCATATAATCATAGCATAAACATACATAGACATGAATCATGATTTTTAATCTATTCATGTAAACTTGCAATTGGAATGTAAATCCAACTTAATTTATGTGCTACCTATATCAACATATGATTTTTATAACAACATAGGACTAAACATGGTTTCAACTAGGCATAACACCAAACATAGTTTGATCATGTTCATAAAATGCTTACTTTTGTTTCTAATACAAAAGTATGATTTGCCAATTCCAACATAGATTCATATAAACCATAGTACTTAGTCATGTCCAATTACACACTAAAAGTGATCATAAAAGTATGTACATCATACTAGCATAATGGTGAATCATATTCTTGCATGAATCTCAAATAAGATATCATAACATATGGTTGTTAACATGAATCCTATACTTGTATGAATCCCAAATAAAATACAACAACATATGGTTGTTAACATAAACCACATACTTTCAAATATCCAATCGTATACCATAACATTTCCAAATCGTTTCGAATCATAGCAACATACAAATATAGATTATTATCGCCACAAATCGATTACAGTTCTATTTCACATTTTACACAAATCAAACGCAATTATTTATTCACATCGGAATAGCACTCTACTTACAACGTATGACGAATCTTCAATTCAGGAATTTGAATTTTGAATTTGGAGATGCTATCCTTTGTTGTAGGCGTTGCTTTGATTTTAATTGACATTGCTTTAAGCATTCGAATTATCTCCTAATTGTCTCTCAATTTCTGATGGCTATTCCTAGTCTCTCCTCAGCAGCATGACGGTCTCATCTCCATTTTTGTTTGTGTGCATTAGGGTGAGTCTTAGGTCCTTTTTATAGAGTTTTTGAGTTGATTCGGACCGTCGATGGAGCTTGGTTTAATAATAGCCATTCGTTCAAAGGAGGGACCAACCAGGAGCTGACACTTAGCCCTAGTGACAAGGCAAGGCTCAAAAAATCGACCAAACACAGACTAGGCCAGCCAGGGGGGCTGGGTTCGACCTGGCTCAGTGGCCAGGTCGACATGCCAGTCGACACCGTGTCGACTTGGCAGTCGACACGGGTGACCCAGGTCGACTGCCCAGTCGACCTGGTTAGCCCCAGGTCGACTGCAAAGTTGACCTGGGTGCCCTGGGTTGGAAAATTCCCACCTTGGCCGATTGGGCCCGATTTTGAATTTCAAATTGGTTTTTCTGAGCTATTTTGGTCTGTTTGAATTTTAAACTAAATTCTGAGACTTCCGGAGGCCATATCTTCCTCATACGGAGTCCGTTTTACGCAAACTCGGACTCTATCTCAAGCAGAATTACGAGACGAACGCAATGGTGTATCCCGTTTCCCTTAATTCTTTGATTTGAAATCAGTTATGCTTTATTTTGTGAATTTCACTGTTATAGAATACACGGGGTGTTACAGTGTGCTTCTTCCCCTGAGTACCTTTCTGACTAAATTGGGTAGCAAAATTTTTTGGAGCCTTAAAAAGTCGGTTACTATCAATAATCTGAAGTGGCATAGGATTACAGTCCACCCTCATATACTCTTCGGCTTTTTTAAAGAATTTTTCAAGCGTGTTTGGTTCTTTCATTTTGATCTATATCCCAAATCCGCTCTTCTCATAAATTGCATTGATTAGAGACATGAGGATTACACGGGGTTTTGGATTTCTTAATTCAAACAAGGCAACGTTGAGTCGACTGAGAAAAGCTTTAACGAATTTCCCTGGATTCTTTTTCATTGCTAAAAGAATTATAGCATCTTTGGTTTTGGTGGAATACAAGCGGAACTGGTCTTTGAACTTTTTAGTCAAATTGGATAATCGGTCTATGGACTTAGGTGGCAGCTTTGTAAACCATAATGATGCAACACCTTCTAAGTAGAGAGGAAAGTATGTGCATCTCATCTCGTCAGTTGCTTTAGCTGCACGCATATGCCACTCGTATATGAATAGGAAGTAGTTAGGATCAACAAGGCCGTTGTATGGAGGCACAGATGGAGGATTGAACTTCTTTGGACACTTTGCTTCGAGGATTCTTTCGGTGAACGGAGTCCTATTAGGAGAGAATTCCCATTCTCTTTCATCACTGTTCCCCGCTTGATTCCTCTTCATGATTTTTTCTACCATCTTAGAGATGTATTCCTCAGCATTATTTCGCTCTGCGAAGCTAAGTTCCTTACCAAATGTTCGTCTAGGAAAATGGTCTTGATTAGAGAGCTTAGGTATTTTGCCTTCTTGACGAGGAAATGCCCCCGTGACGGGATTGGTAGCCTTTCGAGCACTCACTTCGGAATGTTTCCTAGCCTTTGATTTCAATTCTTCGATGTTAGCTTCATCCTTGTCACTCAACCAATCATAATCGTCTTCCATGTTATCATTGTGGTTATGATCGGATGCAAGCGATTTGTTATTTTCTCCGAGATCGACATGGACTTTTGGAGGGGCTGAATTTGGTGGAGCATTAAGGATGGCATTGAGTTTTTCCATCATGGCTTTTGTGACATTCCGCCCCATACCAGCCGACATTTCCAATGAAAGTGCGATGTGCCAATGCCCAACTAGCACGGGACGGTCGCCAAAGAAAGGAAAAGAAGGGAATTTGAACTAACAAGGAACCGATAGAAAGTCTCATAGCGCATGGGATAAAATATAATAATAACATAACTTTGATATAAAACAGGCGAGACAGTGCATAAGCTGAAAACTAAACCATCATAGCAGCGGAAATCCAAAATACAGCTTATCATCCAAACCAACATTATTACAACTTTGAAATACTGTCTCTAAAGCAAAAGAAAGAGGTACACTACTAATGCCCAAAGTAGCGACCAACAACAATACAGGAAGATTGTAATGACCCGAAAATCCGGTCCAATTTGAGTTGACTAAATAACACACGTCCAACCCAAATTGCACTGGAAATCAGGAATTTAATAGAAAGAAAACAGAGGGTAAGGAAAGATAAGATAGAAACTTAGAATAGAAGAAGAAGAAGAACATAACATCAGAGTAACACGAATCTCACAGCGGAACAAACAACATATAATAGATAACATATCCTTGAAATAAAATCAGTATATGTTTACAATAACATTATCAGAGTACAACACTTACAACACAACAGAAATAACTATAGCCATATGATCCTGAAGCCTCCTGCTCCAGCTCTTCAAGTATCTGTAAATCCCGACTACTTGACTGCTCATACAAAATTGAGCACCCAAGAGTTTAGGGAAAATAAAACAAAATAATCTCCGGGTCAGTCATGGGACTGGTATGAGTAAACGGTTTAAAACAGTTTGAGCCATTAAACGATATCTCATAAGACCACGCCGTATAACGTAACGGATTTTTCCCTTATGAGAATCCAAAATATCTTTATATCAAAAACCTTTTGATATTATAATAATGTCTATCAACCACAATATAATAATCATCTAGCAGAAACGCTTTCATCTCACGTTCTACATATATAGTATACAATCAAACCCGCAAGCACGTATTGGGTAATGGATTTCCAACCATGACAAGGTATGGAACCACCTTTCGCTAGTGTACCTCTACAAAGGAATACACTGGGTTCAACAAGAACATCTTGCAACCCGGCCACACATGACCAACCACTCATTTCGCTTGAGTGTATCGAATGTATATCACCAACGGTTGGGATCAACAATCGTTTCCCGAATGGGACAGCATCAACAATAGATTTTTAGAAGTAAATGAAACTCTAGATCAGGTGATTATACACCCTACTTCGGAGCGACCGACTTAACCATGCTGCCTGCCCGATTTCTGTCACTTACCGGATGTGAGGCTAGAAGCTACGCTTTATCATCACACCAGATTCACTTCGAATGCCACATCGTCAAATCCATCAAATCACCGATTGACGTCCTCAACAATACATTATGTGTTAGCTAAAAGAAGTTTCCTTCTTCGCTTCCACTCTTGGTACGGTTGGAGAAATCAATATACGTGATCGTCTGGAAATACTCTGTCAGACATCCGTCTATACAAGTCATCCAGGAATAGGATGAACCAAAGGTACTATTCAATACATCCATCTTAGGCACTATTATCTAAGACTTATACAATAGCCCTTGCACTTTACTCCGTCTTTAATTATCTTTGGCATATATGGTTCGCAACGCTTATGCCAATGTAGAGTGGTTCTTTGGATAATAATCCAACCGGTCTCTCCATATTAACAACGTTAAAATGGTCAAAACTTCGATAGTCTGTGATTTAACCATCAAAGAAAAATAGGTGTGCAAACAACAATATTATTTCCAGTTGGAAATTCCATCAATCAATCATCAATCATATATATATATATATATATATATATATATATATTCATATTTCCTTATTTTCTATGTTTAGAAAATATGTGTTATAAACACTGGAAAAAACATTTCCATTTCTAATCCATATTTCCAATTTCAATATTTGATTACGTTTCTGATTCTATTTGGAAAACATTTCCAAATCTTCTTTACTTGGATTTAAACAGATATTTAAATCAACATTGCGATGACAACTCAAACCACTATACTTATTTACTAAATCACTTAACCACTTTCACTCTCGAACCTTAACCATTTCTAAATTAAAAACGAAGTCAATCAAGTTGGGTTATAACTACCTCTCAGACCTTGACTGAACAACATTTCAAATCTCGAATTAGGGTAAGTTCATCTTTTACTCTTAAACACTTCCTTACTTAACTTTCGTTCGAATAAATATCTATTTGATAACTCCTGTCGAATAACTAGATTCGATCAACTCACTTCGAAAATTTCTGATTAAATTCACTCACTTCGAATATCTACTATTCGTTTATCTCACTTCGAATATCTACTAGTTCGATTTAACTCTATTCAATAACTCTAGTTCGATTTAACTCTATCGATTAACTCTAACGGATTAACTATAACTGGTTTTAACCTAACTGGTTAACCTAAATGGATTACTCTAATTGATTAACTCTGACTGATTAACTCTAACAGTCTATCACTAGTGGGTTTACTTTAATCAATTACCCTAATTGATTAACTCTTTTTACTTAAATCAAATAACTAATATTCGATTAACTCATTTTAATTAACTTCTTTTGATTAGCTCCTTTCAAGTCTATTCGAATAAACCATATTCAATAACTCTTTTAACTCTGTTTATTTAGCAAATAAATATTCTTTTCAATTCTATTTAAAATGTTTTTCAAATATTTTCTCTTTGCATTTGTTGAACAAATATTTCCCTTTACATTTGTTTTACCAAACCATTCCTTTATATTTGTTTGACAAATATATTCTTTTAACCCTTTTGATTCTTATACTTATTTCCTTTTCTAAAAATCCTTTTTCCTTTTATATATAAAATCCAGTGATTTTATATAAGTAAATTATTTTCAAAATATTCTTTGAAAATCTCTTTTTCGCATTCCGGTATTTCTATCGTACTTAACACATCAAATCATGATGACCAATATCTTCCAAACACATGTAATCAACCACAGATTATAAATCACATCATATATCGCAATATATGAAATACAATAAAATAACTGTTGAGGAATCCAGTCGGATTCCTCCAACCTGTTTCCATGCATCACAGATGTTAAACAATATAGATAACATCACTTTCAGTTCCATATGATATATTCTGTTAAACAGAATCAATATAGAAATTCAACTAACTGACTAGCAGTTCAATCAAACAGTCAACACACAGTCAATCAGCCAATACTTACCAGTTCTAAAAATACAACATGAAATTATAAACTATTCAGAGTTAGTGAGATTTACTCACATTGGATGATCATCGTTGATAACGATAACCATCGCTCGGTTTGAATCATACGGACAATTTATTTTTGCAGTAAATTGTAACAAGCTCCGATGGACTTCTAGTTAGTCCCATTGTGTAGCCACCATCCATACGATCCCAACGGATCTTGTTTCGCTGAATTATGGTCATGTATGACAAAGATATGAATTTTACAAGTTCATACATACCTTTTAGATTTAAATTAAACTATCCTTCCTTATCATTAAAATATTTGGGCCCAACCTTTTCTTCTTAGCCCACCTACGCTTACACACCCGACCCGCATCCCACTTCTTCCCCAAATGACATACGCCGATGTTGCTCCCAAATCAATCGGCTATAGCTGATTCTTTCCTCCAACCTCCGTCCTTTTCTATCACTTGTAAAATCAAACAAAAAATCATCAAAATTCCTACATTCTCTTCCACATCAACATCATACCCAAGTTTTTGAACTCGAGCTCCCCTGCTAAGTTGCGTCGAACCCTTCTCGTGGCTGCTACATGGACTCACAACGACAGTCAACACCGAAATCCTCCAAAGTCTTCTACTAGGTGCGAATCTCCATACTAAAATTGAATCCATACTCCCTTTAAATGATCGATGCTTCAAATCCAAGAATTTTGAAGCCCTAGCCGATGCTTGCAACTATCAGTAAACGCAAATGGGCGCTGAACCTTCGGAGAAACATACCAGATCGAAGTACTGGGTGATAGGAGTTCGAATATACAACCATTTGGGTTTTTAGGATTTTTCTTCATTTTTGTTTTGGATTTTCTTTTCTGGCGGTTTGCTTTTTGAAATGAGAATTTGTTGCTGCGTTTTTTAAATGTTGAGTAGGTGGCTGAGAATACAGAGGACGTGGCCTTAGTTTTAACCAGACATGGATTAGGATATTTTTAATTTTATTATTATATAAATTTTTAAGCAACTGCTGCTTATACTCGTCCTCTAAAATTCCTACAATCACACATGATACCCAAAAATAATGAAAATTGACATGTAGCTAGAGTTCGACATTACGGTCCCAATGAAACTGGTTTCGTTGAATTCCGGCTTCGTATGCTCACACAGCGTATTTTTAACTATCAGAATACTGACTGTTTTTCACTCTAAAAATTCGTACGGCTGCACAGTGATTCTAAAAATCAAGGAAACTGACATCTAGCAATAATTTAACATTGCGGATCCAACAAAATTAGTTTCGTCGAATTCCGACTTCGTTTGCAAACACAGCGTAGTTTTAAACCTTTGGATGACCTATTTAAATATATAAATATATTTCAGTATAATTAAATTAAATATTTAAAAATAAATATTATCGTCTATATTCACAGTGGAATACCATGCTTCAGAAAAATCTTATATGAGTTTCTAACTTGATATTTCAATCTGTGTCAACCCGATATTCTATTTATATTGAAATTCCTTTTAAAAATATAAATAATTCCTTTATAAATTATAAAGGAATTCCACATCGACTTTTCTAAAATTTGATTTGGACGTAAATCAAAATCTACACGACGAAATCCCGATTTTTCTCTTCCACTAGAAAGATATACTCCTCCAGCTCCACACGTTTCTTGTTTCACAGAAATCCGGCTTAAAACGAATCCTGTACATTCAGTTGAAGTTCGAATCGCCAATTTATGAACTGCAGCGCCATTTCGAGCTCGATTTTAATTATATTATAACTCTACGTTCAAATTGTCGTTTATATTATATATTCGTTATTCAAATTCAATTCCAAGCCGGATCAAATATCACAGATGATCCCGTTCACACCATATCGCCGTTTCAGCCAATTTTGATTATTTCAGAATTAAATATATTATTTAATTTATTATTTTAATTAAATATTCATCATTATTTAATTCCAAGACCATTTAATTCACTATATCACTATTTATATAATTAAATTAATTAATTATAATACCTCTGCAAATGCGGGTTATTACATTCTTCCCCACTTAAAATAATTTCATCCTCGAAATTGCTAAAGCTAGAAGATGATCCTATCTACTGGCCAGACTTATTTGTTCACTTCTTAACTTCAGTTTCAACAGAACCAATTTAATTTCAATTAAATTATTAATTAATTCTTATCAACGAAAATTTTCAAAAATCCTGAAAACTTTCTAACACCTTAACTTTTTAAAAAAATTCGCCAGCACCTCCTTTGTACTGGTTAATAGCTCAAACTCCAACTTGCCTCTCTGGGCCATCTCCATCCCAATAGAAAACCAAACAGGCAAGTGGCTTGCTAATTCGGCTCATAAATCTTATATCTAGTAGAAATATAAACTTGTACCTTTTGTTAGCATATCATTATATCCTTTCCACCTGTTATCAATTCAGCGGATACAAGGGTCATCCCAATCAAATTCCAATCTGCTTTTATCCACAACACAACCATTTGCTTATATCCGAGCCAAATATCATTTCAAATTGAGTTTCTTCTCGATTCCCAACTCTTAACTTGATTATCCCATTACACTTCAAATTTGAATCTCACAATCCAATTTGTCTTGATATCATTCTAATTTAACCTCAGTTACCACTTTACTGGCTTTACTTTAATTCAATTTTGCTTTCACAAATTTCTGTTAAATTTGTTTTTAATTCAAACAGTCTTTCCCTAGGAGTTTTTAAATAGTTTACTCTTTTCAAAAATCAAATTTTCCTTTTGAACATGTCACTGAGCCCTTAATTAGTATTCCATTATTTAAATCACTTCTCTATTTCTTTATCAATATTTGTTAACCAAGTATTTTCAATAACCATATTGGCCTTTTATGTTATTTGGAAAACATTTCCGAATATCGCCTTCCTTTATTTTCTAAACTTTAGAAAATATATGCTATTTATAATTGGAAAATATTCCAATTACTTATCTCTTTTCTGATCTCGTTTATTTCTATACTTAGGAAATATTCTTTATTATATTTCCAAGCTTTATTTGGGTTAAAACGGATGTTGTGTAATACATCGTTACGACAACCCATATTCTATATTCAACTAACTCTTATTCAACATTGATCTTCGAGCCTGAAATCTTACTATTTATTTGTTAATAATGAAATCAATCAAGTTGGGGTAAACTACCTCTCAGACCTTGACTGAATAACATTTATAACGTCAAAACAGATATAACTACTTACTCGAATAATCAATACCATACAACTACTTATTCACTTTTAAACACCTATACGCTTCCTCTTTCTATTCTTACTAGATTTTATTCTTAGTCTTCCTTTTTGATTTTACTATTCTATTTCTAAGTTCGCTTCCTTATCGACTTCTATATATATATATCGATACGTTGATTTATAACTATCAAATTATCTTAAAAATATTCTAACTCCTTAAATTCTCGGAAAAATTCGCCATAACCTCCTTTGTACCATGAGCATCATGATATTTCAAATAGCCTCCCATGGCCCTCACCAATCCCAAAGAAAAAGAAAAAGCCAAGCGGCTAGCCGATACGGCGCATAAAATCTCATATATGAATTAAATACATATTTTTCGTCGAGCATTCTATTTATATACCTTCATACCTTTTCCATACCTATCTCATGTATATTTATACCTGCCCAATCTATTTTAACTATACCTGATCGTTTTAACTCAATTCGTTTATTAATTTGTTAATTAACTCTTTAGTCTATTTCACTTTTGTATTTGAACATGACATGTTCAGATATATTTTAACTTGCTTATTAACTAATTTGAATCCAAATTTCAAATTTAAGTTCTATATTCAATTTCGAATATCCATTTACAAATCCAATTCACCTTTCAAAGCTCAATTTCAAATTCAAAACTCGATTAACTAATTCCACTTCGACTTAGTTAATTCTATTCAATTTCTATTCAAATTTTATATTATAAATCCCATTTGAATTTCTATATTCAAATTCTATATATTCAAATTCTATATATCAAATTCTATATTATAAATCCCATTTTGAAATTCAACACAACTTGTCTTTCCCAAAATAAATTCAAAATAGTATCTCTGGTAGTTATTTGTCACTTACAACTCGAAAATGAATACTGATGATGCAACATTCATCATCGGAATCTATTTTCCAGCGATCGAAGTGAGTTCAATACTATTAAACAATTTCTAAACATTTCCACTTTGAAATTCATTTCAAAATATAATTCACACTACTTGTAAAACAATTTAAAACCTCCCAGGATCTTAAATTTTCCTTATTTTTAATCCAAATCCATTTACAACCACTTATCCAAAAAAATTCAGAATTTTAATTCAATTCCTAGTTTAAATTTTAGATTTAACTCTTCTGATTTCACGTATTTCACTTATAAGAATTCTGATTGGTTATTTACATAACCATTTAATTTATAATCTTACTCGATTATAATAACAACCAATATATCCACTATATTATAATTTTGATATATATATATATATCTTCTCTATATCAAGATATACCTTGGGTAAACTTATTTTAGTTTACCCCTTTTTTCAGAACATATCGTGTCGACCCATCGTATTCGAGTGTTTATAAACTCCTACCGATACAGTGGATCAAACTGATCGACCAGAACTCATAAACAACTCAACTAATGAATCTTCACAATATAAAACAATTTTTATGTCAAATACAAATACGTTCACTCGTATATATACACTCAAACTCAATCTAGGGTATTACTAACCCTATGTCTACCGAGTCACGCCACAAAGCCAAGGTAATTCACTTAACTGAAGCTCTGATACCAACTGTAATGACCCGAAAATCCGATCCAATTTTAGCTGACTAAATAACACACGTCCAACCCAAATTGCACTAGAAATCGGGAAATTAATAGAAAGAAAACAGAGGGTGAGGAAAGATAAGATAGAAGCTTAGAATAGAAGAAGAAGAAGAAGAACACAACATCGGAGTAACACGAATCTCACAGCGGAATGAACAATATATAACAGATAACATATCCTTGAAATAAAATCAGTATATGTTTACAATAATATTATCAGAGTACAACACTTACAACACAACGGAAATAACTATAGCCATATGATCCAGAAGCCTCCTGCTCCAGCTCTTCAAGTATATGTAAATCCCGACTACTTGACTGCCCATACAAAATTGGGCACCCAAGAGTTTAGGGAAAACGAACAAAATAAACTCCGGGTCAGTCATGGGACTGGTATGAGTAAAACGGTTTAAAACAGTTTGAGCCATTAAACGATATCTCATAAGACCACGCCGTATAATGGAACGGGTTTTTCCCTTATGAGAATCCAAAATATCTTTATATCAAAAACCTTTTGATATTATAATAATGTCTATCAACCACAATATAATAATCATCTAGCAGAAACGCTTTCATCTCACGTTCTACATATATAGTATACAATCAAAACCGCAAGCACGTATTGGGTAATGGATTTCCAACTATGACAAGGTACGGAACCACCTTTCGCTAGTGTACCTCTAGAAAGGAATACACTGGGTTCAACAAGAACATCTTGCAACCAGGCCACACATGACCGACCATTCATTTCGCTTGAGTGTATCGAATGTATATCACCAACGGTTGGGATCAGCAACCGTTTCCTGAATGGGACAGCATCAACAATAGATTTTTAGAAGTAAATGAAACTCTAGATCAGGTGATTATACACCCTACTTCGGAGCGACCGACTTAGCCATGCTTCCTGCCCGATTTCTGTCATTTACCGGATGTGAGGCTAGAAGCTACGCTTTATCATCACACCAGATTCACTTCGAATGCCACATCGTCAAATCCATCAAATCACCGATTGACGTCCTCAACAATACATTATGTGTTAGCTAAAAGAAGTTTCCTTCTCCATTTCCACTCTTGGTACGGTTGGAGAAATCAATATACGTGATCGTTTGGAAATACTCTGTCAGACATCCGTCCATACAAGTCATCCAGGAACAGGATGAACCGAAGGTACTATTCAATAGATCCATCTTAGGCACTGTTATCTAAGACTTATACAATAGCCCTTGCACTTTACTCTATCTTTAATTATCTTTGGCATATATGATTCGCAACGCTTATGCCAATACAGAGTGGTTCTTTGGATAATAATCCAACCGGTCTATCCATATTAACAACATTAAAATGGTCAAAACTTCGATAGTCTGTGATTTAACCATCAAAGAAAAACAGGTGTGCAAACAACGATATTATTTCCAGATGGAAATTCTATCAATCAATCATCAATCATATATATATGTATATATATAAATATATATTCATATTTCCTTATTTTCTATGTTTAGAAAATATGTGTTATAAACACTGGAAAAAAAAACATTTCCATTTCTAATCAATATTTCCAATTTCAATATTTGATTACGTTTCTGATTCTATTTGGAAAACATTTCCAAATCTTCTTTACTTGGATTTAAACAGGTGTTTAAATCAACATCGCAACGACAACTCAAACCACTATACTTATTTACTAAATCACATAACCACTTTCACTCTCGAACCTTAACCATTTCTAAATTAAAAACAAAGTCAATCAAGTTGGGGTATAAATACCTCTCAGCCTTGACTGAACAACATTTCAAATCTCGAATTAGGGTAAGTTCATTCTTTTACTCTTAAACACTTCCTTACGTAACTTTCATTCGAATAAATCTCTATTCGATAACTCATGTCAAATAACTAGATTCAATCAACTCACTTCGAATATTTCTGATTCGATTCACTCACTTCGAATATCTACTATTCAATTATCTCACTTTGAATATCTACTAGTTCGATTTAACTCTATTCAATAACTCTAGTTCGATTTAACTCTATCGATTAACTATAACGGATTAACTCTAACTGGTTTTAACCTAACTGGTTAACCTAAATGATTTACTCTAATTGATTAACTCTGACTGATTAACTCGAACGACCTATCACTAATGGGTTTACTCTAATCAATTACCCTAATTTCTTAACTCTTTTTACTTAAATCAAATAACTAATATTCGATTAACTCATTTTAATTAACTTCTTTTGATTAGCTCCTTTCAACTCTATTCGAATAAACCATATTCGATAACTCTATTTATTTAGCAAATAAATATTCTTTTCAATTCTATTTAAAATGTTTTACAAACATTTTCTCTTTGCATTTGTTGAACAAATATTTCCCTTTACATCATATATCACAATATATGAAAAACAATAAAATAACCGTTAAGGAATCCAGTCGGATTCCTCTAACCTGTTTCCCTGCATCACAGATGTTAAACAATATAGATAACATCACTTTCAGTTCCATATGATATATTCTGTTAAACAAAATCAGTATAGAAATTCAACTAACTGACTAACAGTTCAATCAAACAGTCAACACATAGTCAATCAGCCAATACTTAACAGTTCTAAAAATACAACATGAAATTATAAACTGTTCAGAGTTAGTGAGATTTACTCACATTGGACGATCATCCTTGATAACGATAACCATCGCTCGGTTTGATTCAGACGGACAATTTATTTTGCAAAAAATTGTAACGAGCTCCGATGGACTTCCAGTCAGTCTCATTGTGTAACCACCGTCCATACGATCCCAAAGGATCTTGTTTCGCTGAATTCTGGTCATGTATGACAAAGATATGAATTTTACAAGTTCATACATACCGTTTAGATTTAAATTAAACTATCCTTCCTTATCATTAAAATATTTGGGCCCAACCTTTTCTTCTTAGCCCACCTACGCTTACACACCCGACCCACATCCCACTTCTTCCCCAAATGACATACGTCGATGCCTGGTCCCAAATCAATCGGCCATAGCCGATTCTTTCCTCCAACCTCCTTCCTTTTCTATCACTTGTAAAATCAAACAAAAATCATCAAAATTCCTACATTCTCTTCCACATCAACATCATACCCAAGTTTTTGAACTCGAGCTCCCTTGCTGAGTTGCGTCGAACCCTTCTCGTGGCTGCTACAGGGACTCACGACGACAGTCAGCACCGAAATCCTCCAAAGTCTTCTACTAGGTGTGAATCTCCATACTAAAATTGAATCCATACTCCCTTTCAACGATCGATGCTTCAACTCAAAGAATTTTGAAGCCCTAGCCAATACTTGCAACTATCAGTAAACGCAAATGGGCGCCGAACCTTCAGAGAAACATACCGGATCGAAGTACTGGGTGATAGGAGTTCGAATATACGACCATTTGGAATTTTAGGATTTTTCTTCATTTTTGTTTTGGATTTTCTTTTCTGCGGTTAGCTTTCTGAAATGAGAATTTGTTGCTGCGTGTTTTAAATGTTGAGTGGGTGACTGAGAATACAGAGGACGTGGCCTTAGTTTTAACCAGACAGGGATTAGGATATTTTTAATTTTGATTATTATATAAATTTTTTAATGACTGCTACTTATACTCGTCCTCGAAAATTCCTGCGATCACACACGATACCCAAAAATCATGAAAATTGACATGTAGCTAGAGTTCGACATTACGGTCCCAATGAAACTGGTTTCGTCGAATTCCGACTTCGTATGCTCACACAGTGTATTTTTAACAGTCAAAATACTGACTGTTTTTCACTCTAAAAATCCGCACGGCTACACAGTGACACTAAAAATCACGGAAACTGACATCTAGCAATAATTTAACATTGCGGATCCAACAAAATTAGTTTCGTTGAATTCCGACTTCGTTTGCAAACACAGCGTATTTTTAAAGCTCTGGATGTCCCATTTAAATATATAAATATATTTAAATATAATTAAATTAAATATTTAAAAATAAATATTATCGTCTATATTCACAGTGGAATACCATACAACTTCAGAAAAATCTTATATGAGTTTCTAATTTGATATTTCAATCTATGTCAACCTGATATTCGATTTCTATTGAAATTCCTTTTTAAAATATAAATAATTCCTTTATAAATTATAGAGGAATTCCACAGCGACTTTTCTAAAATTTGATTTGGACGCAAATATAAATCTACACGATGAAATCCCGATTTTTCTCTTCCACTAGAAAGATATACTCCACCAGCTCCACACGTTTCTTGTTTCACAGAAATCCGGCTTAAAACGAATCCTGTACATTAAGTTGAAGTTCGAATAGCCAATTTACGAAATGCAGCGCCATTTCGAGCTCGATTTTAATTATATTATAACTCTGCGTTCAAACTGTCGTTTATATAATATATTCGTTATTCAAATTCAATTCCAAGCCAAATTAAATATCACAGATGATCCAGTTCACACCATATCGCCGTTTCATCCAATTTTGATTATTTCAGAATTAAATATATTATTTAATTTATTATTTTAATTAAATATTCATTATTATTTAATTACACGACCATTTGATTCACTATATCACTATTTATATAATTAAATAAATTAATTATAATACCTCTGCAAATTCGGGTCATTACAAAGATTTTATATATATTATACGTAGAAGCCTCCTGCTCGTCTCTTATACAGCTACTCGTGCATAATCACCTGACCTATCTCTAGTCTGCCTGTTTAAGAGCACCTAGAGTAATAAGAAGAGACACAAAACTTTGGGTCAGAAAAAAGTCTAGTATGAGCGATAAGCAGCAAAATTGAACAATAACAGGTATACATAACCATACCTAAACCTGGACCTGCAACCAAAGAGTTTGCACAACAGGAAGTACAATACTCTAAGGTGACACTACACAAGGTGTGAAAATAATGGGAAGGGGTGTGCGCATGTCATGGTGATAGAAAAACATCAAACATAGCAATCATCCTCATATCTCTCACTCAGTGCGTAAAGCATACGATATCTACCACTTTGATCACCTAATTCTTTGTTACGATCACTCAGCCCCATGGAGTCATGACGGCTCCACTGCACTAATCCATAACCACTAATACTTTGCTATGTCCACTCTTCCCCATGGAGTCATAACAACTCCACTACACTGGCTCATAGCCCTGCTTCTACGATCACTTTGCCCCATGGAGTCATAACAACCCCACGCACTGATCCATAGCCACTAATCTATCTCTCAGTGGTGAGTCAAAGCTATAGACATCGATAACCCCTTTGCACATGTCCCACAGCAAAGTCCAATTCATGAAGTTAACTCGTTGGTTCCCATCTAGATCCTGAGTTCTAACTTCTCACTTGGACTTCCTTTGCATCTCAGGTTTTGGTCGAATTGGAGTTAGTCTTCATAAGAGTCGTCGCGTAGAAGTAGTTTAAGTCTGGTTCGGTTCGGCTATACTGTGCTCAAGCTCCTTGTTCGGTTAAGTTTGAATACATCATCTGCAGGTTTCTCGTTCAGTTCGGGTCCTCTGGTTTGGCTTGGATTTCCCCATCCGGTTCGGTTCGGATTCTTCATCATGGTTTGGCTTGAATCCTTCATTTCCAGCTCTTCTCACGTTGATCTGATCCCGCTCCCTAGCTTCAGTCCGATCCGATCTCCACACCCTTGCTTCCGATCCGAGCCCAACTCCAACTCTTATGCAAATGGCCTTCCTTCTTATCAAGCCTCTTGTGCCAAGTTCCGATCCGAATCAAATCCCCTTGCCCAGTTCTCCTATTCGATCCGAGCCCTATATCCGATCTGAAACCCTACACATTCCCTGCAACTTTTCCAGCGACTGTTATACGCCATATGACGGCGTTTTTGACCGTTCTAATTTTTCTAATCAATCATATAACATTCCATACAGTCATAGCAACATAGAGAATCAACAATAAACACCAAAACAAAAATTTGATATGTCCATATGGATCAAACATACCCAAAAAGAATGATTTTCCCCTTAATCCCCTTCATCATGATTTAAGCATACAATTAGCAAAACATATCCAAATTAACTCAAATTTCTATCAAAGCCCAAAAATAATAATTAAGAATTTTACAAAAAAATTCTAGATTTTTCTGAGTAATAATTTCGCTAATTAACACTAATCACCCCTAATTAGCCATAATTAGTGAAAAACAATGCAAATCACTCACCTTAGCCACAAATAAAACCTAGATCTGAAAATATCTCTTATTTGGGACGTTTTCCTATGCAACACAGCAGCTCCAACTCTGATTTGGTGTTGATTTGCCTTTATTTGATGTAGATCTTCTTAATTAGTGATAAGAAGGCGATTTTGGAGTGATTTAAAAGGTGGAGGCCATTGCTAGGGTTAGGGAAATGTTTTAGGCAGCTGAGAAAATGAAATAGAATCGTTGCCTAATTGATCTCAGCCTTCCCATAACCCTAATCCCGAAATGGGTTATAGGCCTAGCTGCTAATCACCATAATTAGGCCCGGTTAAGCTATTTTTCGTCTTCTGAACCTTATTTCAGCCATATCTCCCAAAGGGTAAGTCTGTTTGGTTAATGTGACCACTCTACAGGAAGGTAAACTATCATCCGATCCAATGGAAGTGGTTTCAGGTCAAAACTCCTTACCAATCTAAAGTTATAGGCGAAACAAGATTAGCCAGCAGCAAAATGGTCATTTAAAAATTGGCAAAAATCATGAACATGGGAAATGACCCCAATAGTCGTCTCCCAAAGTTACACGACCATATGACTTAGTATGTGGAAGAAATAAATATTCTACGATCCTTCGGTACGTAAAATGCGGGTCGTTACACTCTCCCCCATAAAGAAATTTTGCCCCTGAAATTGCCTAATTAAAGCATACAATGGGTCCCGCATGCCTAACAGCCATATACAAACAATCAAACATACATTACAAACACATCAAGTTTATCCTAGCATACGGAATAACTAAATCGCAATTTAAAATCTTACCAGGCAACGAGTTCTGGATGCGATTCATTTATGCTCTCCTCTGTTTCCAAAGTACAGTCACTCTCATTCTCGCCCCACTGAACCTTGACCAGTTTCATCGCCTTCCTTCGAAGTAGCTTCGTTTCGCTCTCGACAATAAGGATCGGCTCGCGGTTCCCACCCACCTCGGGTTCTACTTCGATGTCATCCAACTGATCTGGTGAAATAGTCATATCGTGGTCTGCATTGTAACACCCCGTATTTTTAATGTAATAAAAAAGTATATACATCCATAGATAGGATTAATATGGTGATGTATAATGAAAATTAATTATTATATGAAAGAAAGAAAGGATTGGTTGCATGCGATGTAAATATGTTGCATGCACTGATTTGCAAACATAATGCATTAAAATTAAAAGAAAAATAAAAGAAAAAGATTCATGCATTGGTTTAATTTAAGTATTGTAACTAACATGATAAAGAGAAGTAAGGAGAGAACAATAATTATCATTGTTCTAAGACTTATTAACAAAAGACTTTGTAGCTCAGTCGGTTAAGGCATTGGATTTGTAACATGGATGTCGGGGGTTCGAACCCCGGCGGCAGCATAATTTTTATCTCTGTTTTAAAGAGGGCCAACTGAACATGCAAATATATGTACATATACAAATTCAAATTTTGAAAGGATAAGAATGTACATATAAGGAAATAAATAAAATATATGTATATACATGAGAATATATATATATATATACACGCAGAAATATATGTATACGAAAGATAAAATTTAAGATAAGGCTAAAGTAAATGAAATATGGCAAAAATTAAATAACGGTGCAACATCGTTTGAATTTTAAAAATAAAATGAAAGTTGTGCGTATATATATACGCGTAAAATGGTCGTTAAAGGAATTGTATACATATAAGAATATTTCATGTGAATAAAACAGCAAAATAAATTCCAGAAATTCAAAAGTTCGAAAATCAAATTTCTACGCCAAAACAATTCAAACATTCGAAATTCAAATTTCTGCGCCAAAACAGCTTGTAGGACCCAATGCTGACTTAGCACTGCATGTACGATAAGATTTGGCTAGATTCAACTGCGAACCTGGACTATTTTCTTAACTAGGTTCAATGCTGACTCAGCGTTGCGTGTACGATAAGGTCTTGAGCAGCTATATAAACACCCCTAGGCCTATTGTAATCTTCACTGAAGTTCATGGCAACGCCATGGCTCTACTCTAACTCATATTCTTCTTCTTCCTCACTAAATCTTTGATCTATTCTTCTCTCCTCTCTCCTCACAAAACTATACTTAAATTTAAAAAGAATTAGGTTGAGGAATTCTATTACTACGAACAAAATAAAGGGAAGATTCAAGTATTGCGCAAGAACATAAAATAAATCCAGATCTGAAATTCAAGCTATGCAACACAAAAAGGAGGAAAATCAATCCAAGATCTACGGATTAAAGCACAAAATTCATTGTGAGTGGAATTATGATAAAATTTGGTATAATAGTATTACTATCGTTCATCATTTCCCCAGTTATAAATTCAATGCAAAAATTTATGTTAAAATAATTGTTCCTTTATTCTCTTGCCCCTTTTTATTTTTGAGATCTAGGTTATCTCGAACCTAGACGAAATCTTATTATGTATACATATGGTGGAAATATGAAAATATTGGGGTATAACTTATTTTATGCGAACAAAGAACATAATTCGTAATTTTGGGGTTTGTGGCATAACAATTGTTATCTCATATATTGGGCATAATCTATTTTATACAATCGAGGAATGTAATCTATAATGTTGGATTTAAGTAAGTTTGACACAATTGTCATTGGATATGGATTATATGAAATTAGGTATAATTGGACATGGGAAATTTAAATGTTTGGGCATAACATGGATTGGAAGGACTTGTGTATGATTGGGAATATGGACATAATTATATTGCAATATTAAATTTATGCAAATTGGGAATAATTCTAATTAACTATGGTGTTGGTATAATTTAATATGAATAAATTGGTATGAACGACATGTAATTTGATAACATTGATTTTATGAAAGTGAGTATTATTGGATATTTTGGATAATTGGAATATATATATATATATATATATATATATATATATATATATGAAATAGGCATATTTGGGTAGGAATTACATGGAATTGATGAAATTGCCTATAATTGGAAATTTGTAATTAAGGCTAATTAATATGTAATTAGTGACAAGTTGGAATAGGAAAAATTGTAAACATGACTATATGTTGAATTGGAAGCACATAATATGAAAATTGGGATTCGGATGAAATACGATGTTAATGAACCTTTAACACGAGGTTAGGCGCAATTGTGGTGTAAGACTGCCCGGAACCGCCCGACAAGTCCAGCTGCCACAATTGGACGTCTAATGTGAGAGGTCAAAGGCATGAATTGTAGGCGTAACGGTTGGTTACACGAGGTTAGACCCGCTTCGTGGTGTAAGACTGCCCGGAACCGCCCGGCGAATCCAGCAGCCACAAAGTGTTCGGTCTAATGTGGGAGGTCATGCACCGTTCGTCATAATGAATGAATTAAGGTGTACTAACCATAATAAGACATGTGGGTGACATGGGTATGGTTAGAGGGTTAAGTGGGTGACATGTAAAATTGGACATGTAAATATGGAATTAACCATAGTAAGACAAGACATGTAAAACATGTAAATGTGGACTTAACTATAGTAAGATACGTAAAGTAAAACATGAATAAGGTGGACGTAACCGTAGTACAACATGTGTAAGACATGGATACAATAATAAAAGAGGTTAAGTGGGACATGGGCAACATTTAAGACATAAGTACATAAGGCTTAACCAAAGGGGACCCACTATGGCATTACAAATTAATTGAAATGGGTAAAGTTTAAGTAGCGGGTTAAGTAAAAGGAAGGGTTAAGTCAAACCTAAAATTAACAACACAGTAATGGGGGAATGATAACTACCTATTATAAACTTGAATTAAATATGTAAAACTTGTCCTAGGGACAAGGGAAGATTATGACTTAAGATATAATACAAGACTTGAAGGGTGGGACGACTTATACTATGAAATAAGTTAATCTAAGTTGAAAATGTGGGAAAACACCCGTACGCTATTGTTTGATAAAGAAAACTTAAGTCATGTTTGAATTCGTTGAAAAACCTTAGTTAAAAAGGAAATAAGTAACGAACCTTAGTTGAAAAGAAAACTAAGTAACAAAAACTAAGTATCAAACCTTGGTTAAGAGAACCAAGTAATAAACCTTAGTTAAGATAACTAAGTAACGAGAAAGAGAACTAAGTAGTAAACCTTAGTTAAGAGGGCTAAGTAGTAAACCTTAGTTCAGAAAACAAACGATTCAGGAAACTAAGTGGTAAACCTTAGTTAAGAGAACTAAGTACTAAACCTTAGTCAAGAAACTCAAGTAGAACACGAGAAGGAGCGAACGTCCGTCTGATCATGAAAAAGGCTCCAACATCTTGGGTTACGAAGCACGCAGCTTCAAGGGGACGTGAGGGTACTCTTGGTATCCCTCTGTGAGAATGCAGATGATCCGCCTGGGCTCACAGAGGTTAAGGTCTGTGTTAGAAGAACCAAGAGTATGCCTTGGTTGCAATATAGGGCAACCTAAAGACTAGGATGGACCAGCGTGATTCGGCGAGACAAGTGGCCCTGTGATAGCGACTCGTCGTCTACCTACCATCTTGAGTCAGTCGAGATACGTAAAACGGAAAGGCGGAGAACTCCAAAAGACCATATACTTGCTATCTAGTTATGGGTGAGGTTGGCCAATAGGTTTGTGGGGCATAGGGGGGCTTGCGTATAGTTCTCATTTTTCAAGGTGTGCCTTTCATTAGTTGACGGAGGGGTAAAGTGGGACCATAGCCACTGGAAAAACAGACCTTAGCATCTGCATCGGCAGATAACTTAAAGCTCCCAGCCGAGTTCCGTGTTTCTTGATTAGCCCTGCCATAGGACTCGGGCCGCACATATAGTGGACATGTGCAACTAGATATCTAGCACGTTTACGATACGATTGGGACGTCAAGTCTAGGAACACTTATCACTCTGGGTAGTGTGTTCTAGACTAAGGGGCATCGTTCGATAGGTATCATAATCCCTAGCTGGACCTAGGTTGCGTAAACCCTAAATCCGAGAAGCGTTCAATAGGTAGCATAAACCCCAATGACCCTGGGTAGCGTAAACCCTGGTTGAATCTAAGAAGTACTCGATAGTGTACCTTAGATTAGATCTAGATGATACACGGAATCTAGCAAGATCGAGAGCGGCAGTCCAAACGATTTTAAGAATGGTGGCACTACACTAAAGTAGTATATATTTACATGATGAAGCCCGTACGACATACGGGAAGGGGCTGTATATATACATGTAAAAGGATTAGACGAGTTGGGGGTATCTACATATACGTTGTATTAGGTTAACCTACTAGTGAGACATGAGTATAGCCTAAAGAGCTAATATCGTGAATAACCTAATAAGCAAGAAAATATAACTGAACGGTATATGTAGTATTACACAGAAGTTTATTATAAGTCCACTCACACAGAACTTATGTTCTGACCCCCTCCTCATTACATACTTCCAGGTTAGGTTAAAGGCAGAGATGGTATAACTATGGATACTGGTTAGACAGTACGATATATAAGGTAAAGCTATTTTTGAGTATATTATATTTTAATTCCTTCCACTGTGAGATGCTTTACGAGTTCTGACATATTTCTTTTTCTCTGTCTTTTTCTGCAGGATACCAGAGCACCCAACTCGGGTCTCGATGGATCGAATTTGAAAAATTCGGTCTGTCGAAATTCGGGCTGTTACATGCATGAACTTCCTTAACTGGGAAACATGAAACACGTTATGAACTCCCGCCATTTTTTCTGGCAACTCAACTTTATATGCCAAATTCCCAACTTGCTCGAGAACTGGGAATGCACCAACAAATTTTGGTGCTAACTTGCCTCTCCTACCAAATCGAATCACGCTTTTTAACGGAGAAATCTTGACAAACACCAAGTCGCCAGTGGAGAATTTTAGATCTCTTCTCCTCTTATCAGCATAAATCTTTTGCCTATCTTGAGTTGCTTTCATTCGCTGTTGGATAACCTTGATCTTGTCTGAAGTTTCTCTTATCATATCTGGCCCAAGCACAAATTTCTCAACGGTTTCCAACCAACATGATGGTGAGTTGCACGGTCTTCCGTACAAAGCTTCAAATGGAGCCATACCAATACTGGAATGATAACTATTATTATATGCAAACTCCACTAGATGCAAATGGTTATCCCATGATCCTCCAAAATCCAATATACAAGCTCTTAAGAGATCCTCCAATATACAATTCACCCTCTGCATCTGACCGTCGGTTTGAGGATGGTACGCGGTACTGAGATGTAATTCTGATTCTAAAGCCTCTTGTAAGCTCTTCCAAAATCCACTAGTGAACAACAGATCTCGGTCACTTACAACTCCTTTGGGTACTCCATGAAATCTCACTACACCCTCCATGTACAATTCTGCTGACTTAGCTGCTATTCTATTCGACTTGACGGGTATATACCCTGCACTCTTGGTCAGTCGGTCCATAATCACCCAAATGCTATCATGGCCTGATCTAGTCCTTGGTAACCCATCAATGAAATCCATTGAGACTTGTTCCCATTTCCATTTTGGTTCTTCTAATGTTTGCAACAAATCACTAGGTTTCTTTTCCTCGGCTTTAACTAGCTGGCAGTTCATGCATTTGGATATAAACCTCCCAACGTCTCTTTTCATTCCTTCTCAGTAGTAGGTCCGCTTCATGTCTCGATACATTTTGTTACCACCGGGATGTATAGTCAGTTTTGAGTGATGACACTCTCTAACCACTTCATCTGTTAATCCATTGACATTGGGTACAACCAGTCTACCATTCTTTCGAAGCCATCCTTCTCAATCAAGCTCATACTTGTTTATCTCCTCACCATTGATACCCATTCCTAACTTGAAGATCTAGTAGGTTAGGATCGTCACCCTGACTGGAACTAACCCACTCAATCACAGCGGGTCTGATCGTCAAACTTGCTAACATTGCTGGATCTAACTCGCACTTAGGTCTAAAATCATACCTTGCGATATACTCTAGTTGCTTCCATTCAAGAAGCATATCCCCTAAACTAGCATGTATTCTACTCAATGCATCAGCTACTGCATTACCCTTTCCGGGTGTATATGCGATATCGAAATCATAGGAAGCCAAGAACTCTAACCATCTTTGCTGTCGGAGATTTAGATACTTCTGGGAGAAGAGATACTTTAACGATTTATGATCAGTAAACAACTCGAATCTTTATCCGAAGGGATAATGTCTCTACATCATCAACGCGAACACGATGGCTGCCAATTCCAAATCATGGGTAGGATATCTTTTCTCATGCGGTTTCAGTTGCCAACCAGCATAAGCTACAACCCTACCTCCTTGCATCAGTACATCACCTAGTCCGGTACCACATGCATCCGTGCATACTGCCATCTCTTTATTCCCTTTAGGAATGACTAACACTGGCGCATGCATCAACTTTTCCTTTAGACTCTTGAATGCATTTTCACACCTACCGTACCAAACAAAAACTTGATTCTTCTTGGTCAACTGAATTAACGGTGCCGCTATCTTGGAGAAGTCTTGGATAAACTTACGATAATATCCAGCTAACCCCAAGAAACTTCTTACGTCTGTTGAATTCTTGGGCGTAGACCAATCTTGTACTGTAGCCACCTTTGCCGGATCAACGACAATACCATTCTCTGAAACAACATGGCCCAAGAATCTCACTTTCCTCCTCCAGAAGTGACACATAGAAAACTTCGCTTTCAATTGGTGTTTCCTCAACACCTCCA